>OX344862.2:8741138-11241138 GCA_947037095.2 Nycteola revayana | reverse complement strand
TTCACACACCTAAGTATATCACTGTTTTACTTTTATATATATCTATTATGTATTGTGATTGTAAATGAAGTAAAAGTATTTTCTTTCTTTCTTCTTTCTTTAACCTAAATTAGATTAACTTAATTATTGTAAAATATCACACTAGAACATATTAAGACAGGGCAATATAACATAATTGCACACTGGGAGTAACCAATACTGTAGTGGCTAATAAATGTTAAAAATGATTACTTACTTCTTCCATATTCATTTGCTCAAATCTTAATAGTGGATCAACTTCCTCAAATGCTGAACTCCATTTGTTAATGTGGTCTATGATGCTGGAATTTGAGCTTTCTTTCTATAAAATTAAAGTCATTGTTTGATTAATGCTTACTTTGATACAAACATTAACCAAATCCAATTGGTTAAAAATTTTAATTAATAAATAATAATCTCTGCCGCATGCAACAATAATGGTGTGCATAAAGGAAAAATATCTGCAATCTTTTTTTTATACTGGAACACATATATATGCTTAAAGCATATTTTTTTACTATGTTATAGTAAAAAATAAATACTGATTATCGTAAGTAAGAGTGTTAACTAACCATGATCAATACATTAGCTTTTAAAGGATAACTTGTGACTTCAAAACTCGGACAGGTGTGTTTTATACGAACAGGTTTCTTCGCAGATGTCCTGAAAATTATCACGAATAGTTATAATGTGCGAGGTTTAGGGGATTTAATATAACGAAGGAGTATAAATGCAAATAACCATTCATAGTACACAGGCATCTTGTCGCTTTGGTTACTTGAGAAAAACTTCCGTAAAATATGCTAATAACACAAAATAGTGTAACAGGTGATTTAATTTTATTTTAAATTTTATAGTCCATGTGATGCAAAGTAAGTTGATAATCTAATAAATAGGTCTATGGCACTAGACTGTTTTGTTTACAAAATTGAAGACTAGAGAATTGACACTTTGATTGATAGTGACATTCAAAGAAAATGTAAAGATAAAGATACAACAAGAACAACGTTCTATCACATAGATTTACCATCCTACTTTGATGAAAAACATTTAAAAATGTTATACGAAAGGCCAATTGCTGAACATATATTATGAAAACCTTTAAAATAAAAAAATTGAGTGTCAGACGGAATTGTCCCGATATTTGGGTAAAATAGACCTAGTGGTTATTTTATTTATTGTTTCAAAATATTAAATTACAATTATTTATTATGTTACTGAGATACTTTTATACGTCAATTTCTATTAAAATCATTGCCGAACCATATAAAATACTGGACAAGCAGTCCAACAATGGCAAAACGCCAAAGCGCAGCTAAATAGTAAATACAAAGAACAAATAATCCGGCCACTGAAAGAATGCGTTCTTAACTTTTGTAGAACAAAAAATTTCAACAAATTCAAGTTTGACTTAAAATATACTTAAACGACTGGTATTTGGATAGTATTCTCTTATTAGCCGGCGCCGGATAGCTCGACAGTAATAATACGTTACTATCTGGTCTCAATAGAAGCAGTCCTTAATATAATGTTCTTGTTCTCGTAATATAATCTAAAAGATTGAACTTTTACGTCATTCATTTAGTTGATAGCGCCGTAATTTCATATAATTTGAATTGTAGAACACATATGAAGATTGCTGCAAATAATAAGTTCTTCAGTGGTTGAACTTTGTAATTGTTTTTAGTTTTATTTTTTCTTCTCGCTCCCTTCTGAGAGCTTTTGGCTCGCACTTTCTGTGCATCTGCCATATTCAAGTTTTCTTGACATTTTCAGTTTTGTGCTTGTGTTGAATCGTATTTTGATGGGTTTGTTTGGATTGGATTGTTACGGATATAGTTAAGGTAGGGAAACGAAACGCGTTAAATGCAATTAAATTAGATATTTCAATACAGGATCAGAGAGAAAGTTATTTTATAAAACGTATAAAAACAAAAATATACTAAATTAAATAAAATAAAAAACCCATAAAAATATTAATGAATATGTACATATTATTATATTTATAATCTAATATTATTACTATGTATATAATTAGAAAGTAAATTATATATTGAAGGATTGATAGAATATAAGAGGGTTTTAATACATGTTGGGAAAGGAATGTCAAGGGAGATTAGGTTATCATCAAAGGAAGAACGGTCATAATTTGGACAGGAAAAGAAAATATGGTTCAAATCCCCAAAATCATGTCCACAAACACATCGAGTATTATCAATAATACGTAGTTTTGCTAAGTGGGCAGGGCAAGTAGTATGTCCAAGGCGCATTCTTATCAATATTGAAGTCGCAATTTTATCCAACTTAGTGATAGAAAACCACGATTTAATTGGTATTTGTGGTTGGATATCGAAATAGTGTTTACCTTTTGATTTACTACTTTCCGCACATAATGTTTCCCAAGAGCTCTTTAAATATTGTTTGGGAAGTGTAGCCAAGTCCTGAACAACGTTTTTAAAAGGAAATAGGTCTCCACATTCCACAGCCTCGTTTGCAACCCTGTCAGCTTTTATATTACCCGTGATACCACGATGGCCAGGAATCCAAACGAAAGTAACTAAATATCCTTTTGTATAACAATTATGAAGTTTATTTCTAATGTCTGCTATAACAGAAAAAATAGATTTTGAATTAAAAGGATATTTTTCTAAAGTCTGTAGGGCACTCATGGAGTCACTTAAGATTAAACTATTTTCAAGTTTGAAAATTAGGATATATTCCAATGCTTTAGCGATGCCAAGACATTCAGCAGTGAACACAGAAGTTTCAGGTGGACACTTTATTTTTTCTACTATGTTATATTGTGCATGATAAACTCCCACTCCCACAAAATTGCCCGTTTTATGCTTGGAGGCATCAGTATAAATGTGGTGCCAGCCGGGCCAACTGTTTTCTATAGAAAAATTAAAATGGCTATTTATATTATATATATCTGTATTTACAAAATATTTTACAATGGGTTTCAAAGTTAAAGCTTCATATTTTGAATTAAAAAAGTCAAGGATTGGAGATCGATGTGTCGGAGCCTGAATATATTTATGCTTCAGATAACTTTTTACTAAACATGGCAAAGGCTTGTTACTGCAATGCACTGATGATTCTATAAGGTCAATTAGTTCTTGTAATTTTGATATTAATGGACTGTTGGAAAATTGTAATACGCGGTAAAACATACGATCAGCTAAAAACTGACGCCTTAAATGAAGCGGGGGTTCATTACATTCGACTTGTAATGCATTAAGTGGACTAGATTTCATGGCTCCTGTAACAATACGCATAGCCTTTGACTGTATGATATCTAGTTTCTTTAAGGTCGTAACGTTACATGGTTCTAGTAAGAACACTCCGTAATCAAGAACGCTTCGAACCAAAGCATTATAAAGAAGCTTCATAGAAAACGGGTGTGCACCCCACCATACACCTGACAAACATCTCATCAAGTTAAGGAGTTTTTCACATTTATTTAATACGTATTCGATGTGAGGTACGCCTGTCAACTTTGAATCCAAAATTACGCCTAAGAATCTCACATGATTTTTTACTGGTATTCTTTGATCTTCAAAGTAGATAGAAATAGGAGGATGTAATCGTTGCCGACTGAATAAAACTATAGAACTTTTTAGTGGTGAAATACTGAGACTATTATTATCCATCCAAAATTTTAAATATACTAACGTATTAGACACTTTATCACATAATGAACTCAATGAGCTACCTATGGAGTATATCACTAAGTCATCAGCATATTGAAGAATATTTACGGAATTTTGAACACAAGGAGGTAAATCGTAAGTATATATATTAAATAATATGGGACTGAGAACAGATCCTTGTGGAAGACCTTTCCACACAAGTCTGCTCTGGTGCCTTGCTTGGTCTAACTTTATTATTCTACCTGAGAGAAGATTTATTATAAAACAAGAAATAATTTCTGGTATAGCCAGTTTCTTCAGTTTGAATTTTAGAATGTTAAGATTTACATTATCGTATGCTGATTTTAAGTCTAAAAAGACAGCAAGAACAGACTCTTTACGTGCAAATGCCATTCGTACATCCGTTACAAAAGTACCCACACTGTCCAAAGTGCCTCTACCTCGTCTGAACCCAAATTGTGAATCAGATAGAATTTGGCGATTTTCGACTATCCATTCAAGACGATTTTTGACTAGATTCTCAGCAACTTTTGCAATAACAGGAGATAAAGCTATTGGGCGGTATGAAGATGACTCATTTGGAGATTTATCTGGCTTGAGAATAGGAACCACAACTTGTGATTTCCAAGTTGCCGGAATATTACCGGATAACATTACCTTATTAATAAGATCTAAATAATAATAAAGAAAAGAATCATTAAGGTTCGCAAAAAACGAATATGGAATACCATCCTCACCAGGAGCAGAATCCTTAACTTTAGATAAAACTCCTTTTAGTTCTTCTATAGTGAAAGGAGAATCGAGAGAGCATTGGTCGCGGGGGACAGATGGAGGAATATTTCTATAAAAAATATCTCGTTCGGGAACTGAAGGCGGTGCTAGATTATTTAGGAAAGAATCGTTTAAATGATCAGGCATTGTTACCATACGATTATGTGCCATACCATTCCTAAACCGTTTTATGTTCTGCCATACTATAGAGGGGTTTATATGAGGTGAAATAGACATACAAAATCTTTTCCATCCCTCGAATTTCTTTTCTTTTAATAATTTACGAGCATCGGAAATAGCGTCGGATACAATTTTGAAATTTTTATCAGACATGTCAGTTCGGTATAATTCTTCCGCTTTTTTCCTTTTTTTGACTGTCTCGGTGCAATCTCTATCCCACCAAGGTGGAGATGGTATCCGGCCATTTGCGAGATTCTTTACTGGAAACGTTTGATCTGCAGCTTGTATAAGTTCTTTTATAAATGCATTACTGCAATCCAATACTCCATGCGATATATCAGGTAAATTGGATATTCGAAGTTCTAGAGCAGTTTTAAATTTATTCCATAATTTATCATCAGATAGATTATATTTTAGACGCGGTTGTTTTTGAAAACTTTTTTTTGAATTTTTTTGAAACGTATTATCAGGGAATGAAATAATAATCGGATAATGGTCGCTACCATAAGTATAGGGCGAAGTATGCCATGTCACAGTTGACGCTAAATTTGGAGTACAAAGCGAAAGATCGATAGCACTAATGTTTTCATTAGGGCCTGTGCGTCTAGTCGGGGAACCAGAGTTTATTATGCAAATGTTATGAGTGTCGAGTATTTCTAACAACAAGTCACCACTAGGTGAAGTGTCAGAGCACCCCCAAGATGTATGATGCGAGTTGAAATCTCCTAAAATTAAGAAAGGTCGGGGTAGAAGAGTCATAAGATTGTCAAAGGAATGAAGGGCTAAAGAAGAAGCAGATGGAATATAAATAGAAACAACACAAATATTATTTATCTGTGCTGCTACTACAGAAAAATCATTATATACAGGAAGAGATACAGGGCGGAAAGAGATATTATTCCTGATGAGTAGAGCGGCACCACCATATCCATCAGGCCTATCATCTCTAACGCAAGAAAATCCGTGGATTTTAAAAATGGAGCCTGGCTTTAGCCATGTCTCCGATAGTGCAATTACACTAAACTTAAATTTATTTATTAAATAAATAATTTCGTTTTTCTTTGAAACTGCACTTCTACAGTTCCATTGTAGGATTTTGTCTAGGACATCCATAATTGGTTAAAATTTCAGAACTGTACATGTTTAATATAGGGGCGACGTTGGACGGTATTTCTATGTTGGATTGAGTTAAAGTCTGAATAAGAATTTTAATTATATCTGTTATAGACATTGTTAAAGAGCTACTCGAGTTCAGGGCGCAACCATTTTCAGGCGCCGGAATATTATAATCCTTGATGAGTTCATTATGGGCTTCACAATCAAAACCTTTAACTGGTGTGGGAGGTTTACGACGGTTTATCGTAACTGTTTTTTTATATGATCTATGTGATGGGTTTTGTTTAAAGGATCTTTGCATACCTGGATGATTTTGACTTATGTTAGAAACTGGAGGTGAATTTAAAACATCAGAGTATAATTTATGTACAGGGGGAAACTCTTTGGCCGCTTCAAAATATGATAAAGACTTTTCTGCCATAGCAACCTTTATTTCTTTTTGCCGGTTATATTCAGGACACACTTTATTTGTAGCGTAGTGGTTTCCGTGACAATTACAACACGATACGTTCTCCTCTTCAACATTACATGTATCCCCGGTGTGCTTATCGCCGCATTTATAGCATTTAGGATCTGATCTACATTGAATTTTGGTATGGCCAAAACGGCAGCAGTTAAAACATTGGACAGTGGGGTATTTATATAAATCTACCGGTAATGCATTATAACACATGAAAACTCGTTGAGGTAACACTTGCCCATCAAATGTTAGCACAACATTTTGTGTTGGTTTCCAGGTTATAATGCCATTTTCAACGCTTTTAAATTTTATTCTACGTACTTTTAAAACCTTACCACATCCATCAGGTACTGATATGTTATTTTGGACATCATCATCTTCCCAATCAGATGGCACTCCACGTACAAGACCCATACGTGTAATTTGAAAAGTTGGAATAAATGCCTTTAAATTATTAATTTCTATGCAATTGCCTGACATGAATGAATTGGCATCACTAAAGTTAGAAAAGAAAGAAAGAAAGAAGAAAGAAAATATATTTATTAGACACACAAACAACAAATAGCAAAACAATAATTGGGTACAGAGTGAATACAAATGACAATATAATATAATATTGGGAGACAAAGAAAAACAAGTAAATACATTTTAAGGAATTAAAAAATAGAGCACATACAATTATATAAATTTACATTAAAAAGATATTACAAAATAGATAACAAACATAAATAAATATGGATACATTTCGACTAACGATATTTAAAAAAGTACAGAATATGAGTCCACTCACATTCTGTACCCTTCAATAGTTATAAAAATAAGTATGAAAGGAGGTAGTCATCAGAGGTTTGATTAACATCGTATGAAGCGCGTGGCGTTGTCCGGAGCATAAATAAAAGAAAAATAAAACTAAATATTGCACAGCATGTTACAAGGGTGGAAAGGCCAACTACCACCGTTAGTGAACCCACAAGATGACAGATCATATCCGCCACGAAACTGCGACCAATAAGGCGACTGACCGACTATATGATGGCTATAGTCTGTAGGTAAGTAGCTACTATATTAAAAGTATTTAGCTGAACATGGCAAAAAAGGTTACAAAGTCATTCATATTAGTTTACAATTTAAATTTCAGGCCCCTTGAACCAGGACATCATGCGCCAATTTGCAGCAAAAGGGCAGCGTTGCCGCGGCGCTGAATGAACGTACCACCCCTCAACATATGCCCAGGTACCCATCACTTAAAGATATCACATACAACATTTAAAATAGTGAGAAGACCTGGTACGTACATATCTATTATAATACTCATTAATTTATAACGTTTGTCCCCCTTATTAAGTACATATTTGCACTCGATGTTGCACCCATTGCATTGTTATTGTCAGCGTGTCTAAAAGGCCTCAGTTCAGCATGTGCTACAGATTACTGCAGCGCTGATTTTCAACTGGCTAAAAAGGCTAGACTAATCCTATTCCTACCAATTCTTTTCAGAGAACCATTCACAATATTTTTGATGTTATTTCTAACAAGTAGTTTACCAAACGAGACTGGGTGCAGTATAGTTCCATCATCCGGTGATTTCATTATACGCTGTACATGGACTACAAAAGGAGCTATATCAAATGACTCGTACTTAGTTCTGCCCACAGGAATCTTTTCGGAATTAGTAGCGGGCGATGGTGTCTCCGGAACAGTAATGGAAGGGGATTCATTCGTTTCAATATTAGTATTATTACTATTTTCATTTTCACAACGACAACCTGTCTTACCGTCAACTGCCTGAGCGTTCTTCCTTTTTTTCCTATTACAAGTTTTACATATTTTGGTATGACCACTCCTTTTACGACCACTACGCTTGGTCGTGGAACAATCAGTATCCATTTCTGATTCGTTTGAAAATATATTATTAGTATGGGAGGATATAGTAACAAAATTTGCCGCCGGGGGGACCATCATGCCCCCCGGGGCGGGCAAGTCGGGCGGCTCGTTCATATGAAAATCATAAAAACTTACCTAGTCTGGACACAAAAAACACAAAAAACTATTATATATACACTAAATACAAATATTATTTACATAAAAGTACTCTACTAATCCTTATATATTAAAATAATTATAATTTAAAATTTCTATGAAAAAATTACGACCGAACGATTCGACGTTTCCCGCGCTTTTCTTTTATTTTTAGTTCCGAAGCCATTATATGGGATAAATATATTTAGTTATTGGAAACATTACTTAAGCATTGACATTGACCTAACATGAAGTAGTGTCGAATTGACAGTTGACAGCTGTGAGTCGACGTACGATTGCATAATACCTATTCTGAGGACGTACCTACTTTTTCTGAGGACGTAGGTACCGATGATTCTATTTTTCTATTTCAACGAACTAAGACCAAGTACGTATTGTCTATGGAACAAGGCATTTCGTCATGGGTAAAATAGGTACATAAAGACTCACGCATTAATCTTTAATAATCTTTATATGGGTGAATTTATTTCTTCTTCATTGTTTGTCTATAATTTCTCTTTCAAAATTATCCATTTGCCATTCATATGGTAGGTATACTTGTTAACATAAATTACTATTCATTTAATTATCTAAAAGGGTTAATGTACTAAGCAGGTGGTAAGAAAATGGGCGAGGAGAAAGACTGCCGTTATTATTTATTTTTATCTACACTAATATTATAAAGAGGAAAGATTTGTACCTATGTTTCGACCCGCCCCGGCTTCGCACGGTGTACCCGTATACTGATAATTATACTACATAATGTCTTTAAACCTCTAACAAACGGGCGAAATTTGGTCAAAACAAACAGAAACAAATTAATATAGGTACCTACTAAAACTCAGTGAAATAAGTAGGTGGGTATACTTTTATCGTATGAAATACCTATACTCTTCAGGACTAACAATACAACAAACACTAAATAAATAGGTATTCAAGTATCTATCCATCATAGTTACAACGAACACAAAACGAAAAATTTGCCCTATAATTCTTAAGGATCGAGCACGCATAATCGCATTAGGCCTACCTAAAACACGCGCTGTTATTTTGCGATAACTTCTAAGTTATTCATTAAAAGTATATAGTGTAGGGGTAAAATAATCTGCATGAAATGCTTAAGAATATTAACTCATTTAAAATGATAAGGATAAATACTGAATCCGTCTGATTAGCTTTACAATTAGGTACCGCATTAGAAATTATCATTTTTCTAAGATATAATGGATAGCAAGTTAACCTTGAAAGATAGACATATGCTATCGCAGACTTTTTTGTAGATCTAAAAGAGAAGAATATTTGCCACCATACATTGTTTTGTTATATCTCATAGGGTTTAGGCAGCGTTTTCGTTGAAAGCTCCCAAATGGCTTAATTTTTTCCGACACCTCTGACAAATATCAATATACATATTAGTCAAATGTACACATAAACTAAACAAATCATATACGTAAACCTTCCGGAAGAATCGTTCTATCGATTGGTAACATCCGCATGAAAATCGATGTAGTAGTTTTTGAGTTTATCGCGAACAGACAGACAGACGCGAAAGGGGACTTTGTTTCTAATATGTAGTGATGTAGTGATAGCGGTCGCCCGCGGCTCCGTGCGGATGTCGGTTACCGCTGCAAAAAGCCTACCCAGGAAAGACACGGTCAGCAAAATGATTCCCAGGTCAATTCACAGACACCGACATAAACATCGACAACGCAGTCGTTATCCGCAGGCTGCACAGATTGTCTTTCTGTGGATGTTAAAGTTGTTAATGATGAAAATATAATTAATGATGTAATTAATAGGCATTTTAGGCATTTTCAAAGCTCTGAAAAGAACTGTTGTTTAGCTCTGAGAAGAACTGTTGATTAGCTCTGAGAAGAACTTTTGCGTAGGTGTAGTTTTAAGAACGAAATCTAAAAAATATCGCACGAAAATTATTAGACTTCGCAACGGGCCGTGCAGCAGAAATCGTAATATTATAATTTCGCCATAACTTCAAAACCAAACGTCCAATTTTAATCATTCAAAGACCAAATATTATCTACATAAACTGTACTTAGTGATGAAATAATTTATTTTGATAAGGATTAATAGCATGAGTAAAATGTTTAAATGTAGTACAAAAAAAATTCAAGATTTCTAAATAAAAAAATGGTCGTTGTGCCTCACTCGACATAGATAGGTATAGTGTGTCGCGGACTTTTTTGTAGATATTTATAAGATCTATAATTAATTACAACATTTTATGGTTCTATCTCTTATAGTTTAGGCAGCGTACGCAAAATAAGTAACTTTTCTGGTTGATTTTTTACACCTTGTGTCAGAAAAACCCAAATATCTTACGGAACCCTATTTTTTTCCAAAATAAAATTTAGCCTATGTTACTCGTGGATAATGTAGCTTTCGAATAGTGAAAGAATTTTTTAAATCGGCCCAGTACTTTTTGAGCCTATTCATTACAAACATACAAACATACAAAAATAGGTACAAATCTTTCCTCTTTATAATATTAGTGTAGATTTCATACATAGAACTATTGTATTACATCAACAATCGAAAATAGCAAATTTAACCTATTACTGAATGGCTGGTCGGCCCTCTTAGCATCATCATTATCATCACTAATCATTGATTTTGATATATTTCACCTTATATTTAGGTTCTGCATTCAATTTATTTGAAAATATTTGTATAAAATTTGAATTATTTTAAAGTTTAAAATATCTTGCTTCATCTAGTTACTGGGGGTCGAAGGCAAAAATAACGGAATGTAAATCAATCTTCAATCTATCTATCTATCTACAAAGCACTATTGATGAGACTGAACCTAGCAACAAACACACAACGCCAAATGATATGCAAGAGATATTGTCTCTAATGAAACAAATGATGCAACAAATGAATACCCTGACAAATCTGATAATACAACTCACAACTAAGCTGTCACCTTCGATTGCTTAAAAATTGCCCTATGGAATGCCAATGGCCTGTCACAACATACCCTAGAGGTGAAAACATATTTACAAACACAAAACATAGATATTTTTCTAGTAACTGAAACACGCTTTACAACAAAGAGCCACTTTTATATCGATAATTATAAGATATACCACACAAATCATCCTGATGGTGGAGCACATGCGGGAAGTGCGATACTTATTAAAAACAATATTAAGCACCATGAAATACCTCATTATTGTACAGAGGAAATCCAGGCTACCAACATTGTTATCGAAGACTGGACTGGGATTTTCACTATTTCAGCAGTATATAGCCCCCCAAAACACAACTTAAAAATTGGTGACTATGAACAGTTCTTCAATTCACTCGGACACAGATTTATTGCAGGTGGAGACTATAATGCTAAGCATCATTTCTGGGGATCACGGACCATAACACCAAAAGGTCGACAGCTCCTCAAGTGCATAGAGAAACTTAAACTTAGCATAGTCTCGCCAGGACAACCAACACATTGGCCAACCGATAGGAAAAAGATACCCGACCTTCTCGACTTCTGCGTTATAAAAGGCATCGCTTGCAATTTTCTTACATGTACGACAACAGCCGAGTTATCGTCAGATCACTCACCAGTAGAAATCATCTTAAAAAGGAAAGTCACCCGAAATCCAAAGCCCTGTAGACTACATTCTCGCAAGACCAACTGGGAACTCTTTAGACGTAACATCAAAGAAAGCTTAGATCTGCATATTCCACTTAAAACAGACAATGACATTACTGAAGCAGTTGAACATTTCACACACTCGGTGCAGCAATCAGCATGGCTCGCGACCCCAGCCAAGGGAGATCTTGAGCACAAAAGTCAAGAATATCCTCTGTCCATCAGAGAACTACTCGCTGAAAAACGCAAAGCTCGGAAAAAGTGGCAAGAAACGGGTTATCCCACAGATAAAAAACATCTCAACTATCTTCAATCTAAACTAAAGTCACTACTTCAAGACCACCAAAATCTGGACACTCAAACTTCCCTACAAAATTTAGACTCAACAGCAGCTTCAGAATACTCCTTATGGAAAGCCACCAAAAAACTGAAATGCCCAGTAACTAGCAATCCACCTGTTCGAAAAGAAAATAATGAATGGGCAGCAAGTGACGCTGACAAAGCCGATACTTTTGCGACACACTTGAAAAGAGTTTTCACTCCAAACGCAGATATGGGTTCTACGAAAAACAACGACGTCTCCCAACTACTCCAACAAACACATCAACTTGATCCTCCTCTTGAGAAGGTCACTAAACAAGAAGTTAAAATCGTCATCAAGGGGTTAGATCCCAATAAAGCTCCAGGCTATGACCTCATTACGGGCAAAACACTTAAAGAGCTACCTGCAGAAGGTATAACATACCTAACACTCCTATTTAATGCAATACTACAAAGATGCTCAGTGCCCCCCCAGTGGAAAGTAGCCCAAATCAAAATGATTCTCCAACCAGGGAAGGCCCCAGTCGATACAAAGTCCTATAGACCCATCAGCTTGTTACCCATAACTTCGAAAATTATGGAGATACTCTTTCTTAGAAGATTACTACCAATCATATCAAAAAATAAGATCTTACCTGACCATCAATTTGGGTTTCGTCAGAAACACAGCACTATTGAACAGGTACACCGACTCACTAAAACCATTGTAACCGCATTTGAAGAAAAGAAGTTTTGTACTGCTGCCTTTCTAGACATCTCTCAGGCATTCGATCGTGTATGGCATGAGGGACTTCTTTCAAAAATTAAGAAACAACTACCAATAAATTACTTCAACTTTATTAAGTCATACTTAAATGAAAGACATTTCTTTGTAAAACAAGGAATGGAAACATCAGACCTTCATGAGATCCAAGCAGGCGTTCCCCAAGGCAGTGTCATGGGTCCAACACTGTATTTGATTTACACGGCAGACCTCCCAACCGCAGCAGGAGTCATCACGGGCACATTTGCTGATGATACAGCAATCCTCGCAATGGACCCATCAACAGAAATTGCATCGCAGAAGCTACAAACTAGTCTCAACCAAATATCTCAGTGGCTTAAAGACTGGCGTATCAAGGCAAATGAGACCAAATCTGTCCAAGTAACATTCAGTACTAGACGGGGAACATGCCCCTCTGTCTCTATCAATGGTGTCCAATTACCACAAAAGGACCATGCTAAGTACTTGGGTGTGTACATGGATAGGAGACTAACATGGTCGAAACACATCCTCACAAAGCGACTAGCCATGGGGCAACAAGTACGAAAAATGAACTGGCTCCTTAATAGAAAGTCTAAACTTTCACTTGAAAACAAACTTCTTATCTATAAATCCATAATCAAACCAATATGGACATATGGGATACAGCTTTGGGGAACTGCAGCGAAGTCTCACACCAACATAATCCAACGGTTCCAGTCAAAAATACTAAGGATGATTACTAATGCTCCTTGGTATGTCACGAACAACAGACTCCATCATGACCTCAATGTTAAAACCGTCACAGAGGAAATTTCTGAAAGAGCCAAAAATTATAAGAAACGCCTTAGTGAGCATCCAAATGTATTGACTAGCAATCTTATGAATCTACAAACAAATACCAGGAGACTGAAACGGAAGATTCCTCAAGACCTGATTATCTAGACCCCATATAAATAGACCCAGATATAGCTGAGGACTATTCAAGATACATACACCCTCCCACCTATTGCTAAATATCTAAAATGATAGATTGTAATAAATAAATATGGAAAAAAAAAAAAAAAAAAATCTATCTATATCTATCTTATATATATAAAAGAAAGTCGTGTTTGTTACAACACTTATAACTCGAGAACGGCTGGACCGATTGCCATGGTTTTTGATTTGTTGGATTTGTTTCCGTCCCGAATAGCAGAATACATTTTAAAAACAAAAGAAAGTCGTGTTAGTTACACTATTTATAACTCAAGAACGGCTGAACCGATTTGGCTGAAAATTGGTAGGGACTAAGAACTGGGAGAAGGACATAGGATACATTTGGGTAGGGGTAGGGTAGGGTAGGGTAGGGTAGGGTAGGATATTTTTTTAAAATTATGGGAGAAGGACAAAGGATACTTTTGGGTAGGGGTAGGGTAGGGTAGGGGTAGGGTAGGGGTATGGTAGTGGTAGGGTAGGGTAGGGTAGGGGTAGGGGTAGGGTAGGGTAGGGGTAGGGTAGGGGTAGGGTAGGGGTAGGGTAGGGGTAGGGTAGGGTAGGGTAGGGGTAGGGTAGGGTAGGTGTAGGGTAGGGGTAGGGTAGGGGTAGGGTAGGGGTAGGTGTAGGGTAGGGGTAGGGGTAGGGTAGGGGTAGGGTAGGAGTAGGGTAGGGTTAGGGTAGGGGTAGGGTAGGGCAGGGGTAGGGTATAAAAGTCCACCCGTGCGAAGCCGGGGCGGGCCGCTAGTATACATATAAAACAAAGACGGGTTTGTTACAACACTTATGACTCGAGATCGGCTGGATCAATTTTCATGGTTTTTGTTTCGTTGGATTTGTCTACGCCCTAAATAGCAGAATACATTTAAAAACAAAAGAAAGTCGTGTTAGTTACACTATTTATAACTCAAGAACGGCTGAACCGATTTGGCTAAAAATTGGTAGGGAGGTAGCTAAGAACTGGGAGAAGGACATAGGATACTTTTGGGTAGCGGTAGGGTAGGGTAGGGTAGGGTAGGGTAGGGTAGTGGTAGGGTAGGGTAGGGGTAGGGGTAGGGTAGGGTAGGGTAGGGGTAGGGTAGGGGTAGGGTAGGGGTAGGGTAGGGGTAGGGTAGGGTAGGGTAGGGGTAGGGTAGGGGTAGGGTAGGGGTAGGGTAGGGGTAGGGGTAGGGTAGGGGTAGGGTAGGGTAGGGGTAGGGTAGGGCAGGGGTAGGGTATAAAAGTCCACCCGTGCGAAGCCGGGGCGGGCCGCTAGTATTTCATAAACTCTACTTTTATAAGATTTTGACTGGCCTTTTTTATGCTTCATGACAATATCTGTTACCCAAATTGTTTTCCTAAAATAAAAGAAGTTTAGAATATTTAAAGTTGTTTGTTTTGTTTTTTTTAACAATTATCTGATCTTCTGATTCGGAAACTGTTCTGAACTTGCCTTTTTACGAAATTCAACATATAAACTGGGTACCGTAAAACCTGCTAACTTTGCCAACGGTTGCCGAATTTGCCATAGCCAACTTCTGAGGGAAAAAGTGTAGTTACATCTTAATAACAGTTTTTTGTCATGTATGTATGCCTTTATAATAAAATGTATTAGTTAAATGGCAACACCGAATGAGATGTGGCAACCCAGCTTGTTTTTGAGATATAATTTTCAGCGGTTACTTTTTTCGAATGTTGGTGGCGTAAAACTTAGTGCTCCGGAACTTTTACAAAAACAAACGGGAAAAGCATTGCCTACGTAAGTACTTTTTTGATATTATGTTAGCATAATGTTCTTTAGCTAAATGAAAGCTGATTTACTGTGCTGCAAGCTACCTGTAGTTCGCAATTGTTGTTGGTAAATTCAACAACCCCAATCACACCGTCCGTGATGGTGAATTTGCCATGTTTTGTTGGAGGTTAGGGCTGTCACAAAATTTCTTATGAATATTTTAATTAAATTGTCGTTGTAAGTACCTACTTATAATATAAGTAGGTAGGTACCCAGATATTAAATACACAGTGCATGTGTATGAAGCTTTTTTAAAAAAAGGTATACAGGGTGATGGGTAATTTAAAAAGTATTTTTTTATTTTGCGTCAGTTAATATTAAATTTTAATGTGAAGTGATTTAGTTATTTGCGCAATTACTGTATAGCGTTGCAATTTTACAATACTTTCCATAACATTTTTTTTATTTCCTTTTATATCTAAAATGTTGTTTCCATTGTAAATAATAGTTTAGATCGTGGTAATTACTTCTTTTGACATTCACAAGTTCCATAAATGGTCCAAAATGATTTGACTAGACACTGTTTAACATTGTTGTAGTTGCTACCCATTTTACCTTTAGGTTAATTTCATGAGTACTTTGAGTACAAAATATTGACTACATAAACATTTTGTTTTCCTTTTTTAGAAGATGGAAAAACGACGCCGCTGACCTTTGTTAGGAAACCGAGCATATAAGGAAACTAATTTGAGGTTAAATATGATGGTAGACAGGTACCTACCTACTTAGCCTATATTAATGAATATCTATTCACAACGAATAATAACGTGTTGATCTCACTAAAATTGATTATGTTTTTTTACCTTTATTAAATTTTATTAATTCCTACTATGACAACATTTTTATTTGACAACCCTAACCCTAACTTCTTTCTATGAAATATTTTGGAAAGGTTTGTGATTTTGCCACCTTCTTAGAGAATATAATTACCAGTGCTAAATAATATAAAGTTTTCGCTTTTATTTTACGGGATAAAGGAAGAGTGCAAATATATTACTTTTAAACCTCATAAACTCCAAAAAAATCATTTTTAATTTCCTAAATGCAAATTTACCCGAAGTGAGTGTAATATTTTAATTTACAAAAATAAAATAGATATTTGGTAATAATATACATTTTCATGAAATTTAATACGTCTAGGACTAAGTTACTCTTTATGTTTTCATATAATTATTTTTTTTTCAATCGAATTAAACTTATTGACACGTGAAAAAGTGGCAAAGTAAGCAGGTTTCACGGTAATATATTTTTTATATAATTATATTTTAACTTAACTAACACAAACCCGCCAATTTCGCAAAATTTCTTAAATCCTCATAAAAAATTATAGATGATATTCTCGTAATGGTTACAGATGAAGTATTTGAACTTTCACTATTGAGTGCTGCCAGCCTGCCATTCTTGAGCAGTGATTTTTTATCTGTAACGTTCTGTTCTGGTAGAAATAGCTATAAAGTACCGCGGTTAATTCGGTTTCATAAATGTATTACTTTCATGGTCAAATATCATTCCATGGCCTTGTGCCGACCGTAAAGAAGGCCAAACGAAACTGCACATGTTCGTGGTTTAACAATTATACTTCAACGAACGTTATTTATAGATATTATGTATATTGGCAGCCTACCAGGAAATTTTCACAACTCTGCGACGTTTCCTTATACCACATTAAAAGTCTTATGGAATTATGAACTTATATAAGACTAATTTCCAATTGTTGAGTGTTTCTCTTTTGAAAAATGGGTGTTTACAGCAAAATCGCCAATACTTTCAAGAAATATCCCCTACTACGGGGTATGGCATCTTATAGCATTATTTGGCCAACATCTAGTTTAATTCAACAGACTTTTGAAGGAAAAAGATATGGTGAGCATATAATTTACTTAATGTTATCATTATTTTATTCAATAACCTGTTTAATCTTCTCTCCCTCACTCTCTCTTTCTATCCATCTCTTTTTATTTATTGTTTATTTGCAGAAAACTATGATTGGAAGAGATGTGCTCGATATGGTATATATGGGTCCTGTTATGTAGCACCTACACTTTACAGTTGGCTCACAGTGGCCAATGTGATGTGGCCCGGAAATTCTATAAGAGCTGGAATAATCAAGGTACATTCTAGTTTATTTGCTAATTATTCTATTGATTTGTTGGTGAGGATGGTATATTAGTAGACTGATACATACAGTTCAGTACAGTATCCATAAATTGAAGATATATGCAATACAAACATCAAACTCTGTAGCAGTATTTGGCTTGCTTTAAATTTCAGAGGTTGTAGGTTTGATCCCCACACTGGTCAGTAAATCTTTTTGTAAATTCTAAGATTTATTTGCGGGTCTGGTTAGATGAGGGACTACCCTCCGTGCCTCAGAAAGCAAGTTAAGCTGTTGGTCCCGATTTATAGTTATAACATCATCTATAATAATTGTATAACAAGAAACGGGCAGCAGTATTTCCTTATGTTGTACAACATAATACTGTGGTCAAAAACCTGCTTGCCAATTATGGTGAATATGGCAAATACCTTCCCGCAGGAAGAGGCCCATGTTTAGCAGTGGACCTTATATGGGCTGATGACGAAAAATTCAATGCTGTAGCTATTGTGGTTCTTGGGATTCAGCCTGCTGCCAGACAGACAGACAGACAAATGGATAGACAAATAGCAAAGTCTAAGTAATAGGCTCCCACTTTTACCCTTCGGGTACAGAACCATAGAAAAGGCACACATTGCCTAAAACTCTTCTCTCGGGTTACATCTATGGGCTACATACATCTACTATAGCCCTTAGATAAATGATTGGTGCGCGTGTGCACCTAATAACTACACTTGCTTTAAACCATTTTTCTGTCGTGGGGCAACTCAATATTGTGTTATAAACACAATATTGAGTTATACACACAATATTGAGTTGCATAATACCAATGGTATGTGATCCCTATGTCCTTTTCCTTGTCAAGATATAAGAAGCACATCGCTGTGATCGCCACTTTTACCGCCAAACAAGTCCAGTTGTATATCTTTTGGAGTTTTCCTTTTATTTCCCATTTACAATCGGGATCACAATAACAAGGACATCGGGATATTTTTACACTGAATTACCAAGCATCATCTCTAGCCAGTTAATTATTTTGTCCTATAAAATCATGAATACTCAATTTACCTGTTGTTTGTTTCAGACTTTTGTAGAAACAATTACCTACACTCCATTAGCAATGTGCAGCTTCTATTTAGGCATGAGTTTACTTGAGGCAAAACCTTTACATGAAGCTCTTGCTGAAGTTAAATCTAAGCTATGGCCAACTTACAAGGTAAATATCATATAAAATACTAGGTTCACCCGCATAGTTATTTCTTAATTCTTAGTGGTGATCAATGTAACTAATAAATCGTGATTACATCATATCAGGGTTTCTTAAACTTTTAGCAGTCACGGACCACTTTCACAATTTAAAAAATTCCATGGACCCCTGAAAATTGCTACTTAGTTAATGAGAAGGGTGCTGCTGTTTGACCTCAATGAGAACAAATAAATTGTGATTGTCTTAGACAAGACTGACCTACTGCCGACCCCTGATATACATGCTACGGACCCCCAAGGGGTCCATGGACCCCACTTTAAGAAACCCTGCATTATATGGTAAACAAATCATTTGTCATCAATGCTTGAAAGAATTGTCATGAAGGAAGTTTATTTTATATTCGAATATACCTCATATATTCGAATATAAAATAAACTTCTTTCGGAAAATTTTACTTGAGACCTTTTCATATTTTAAATTAGCTGCGCTTGGCGATCGTACCCTTGTCGTAGCGTGATGTTTGATAGCTTATGTGGTCATCCAACTTATAAAAGATGCCTTTTTTTTGTGGTCTGGGAGGAAATGCATTTACGCATTCCCACCGCCGCTGCAGCGTATTCGCGCTCTGGCGGTGGGATATGTGGGACTCTCCCTCTCCATAGCGTGGTATGCTAAACTCATACCACGAGGGGAGGACCCTACACCACTTAAACCTCCCGGATACTCCTTCGATCCGCCGTTGGCGGGGGCCGAGTACGCATGAGTAATCCGGCCCCCCGACGGCACCCGCGGCCAATATGGTACCGCGGGATCTCCAGGGCCACACTTACAGTGGCCCATTTGCCCAATTATAGGGACGCCCGGAGTGTAGAGGCGTCCCTACTCCTCATGGGTCAGCCTCGAAGAGAGCGGGGCCCATGTCCCCCACACCCCGAGGCCGTGCCTAGGGCGGTAGGCGGCGGGTTTCGGCCCGCCGCCGACGGCCAACACGCCGTCTACGAAGCGGCTGGGCGGAGGGATCTACTTCCCTCTCCCGCTCCGCGGCCTCCTTCTGTGACACCTCTCGCTTTGGACCATCTTCGAAATGATGGTCGGCAGCGAGAGGTCGTCTACAACCACGCCAACGAGCTCCTCCCGCTCGTTGGCCCACGCCGGACACTCCACCACCGTGTGCTGTGCCGTACCTATCGTCGGCACAGTCACAGTAGTGACAGCGAGTGTCCGGCTCTCTCTGCACCACGTTGCACAGGTAGTGGCCGAAGTAGCCATGGCCTGTGACTACCTGTGCAACGTGGTTATAAAAAAATGCCTGTGCTGTGAAGAGTAAGCAAAATGCATACAAACTTTCACAATTAGGAATAAATTAAAAAAAACAAAGTTTACTAAATTGGACCCATATTATATTTTTAAATCAATTATCATGTATAAAAAGACTATCTGAACATGTTAAAGAGTTGGAATTGATGCGAATTGTGAAAGTTTCTCATTACTACAAATACAAAACAGTGAAAGTTTTTCAATTACATACATATTGCTTCAGGTGTAAAATTTTAATAATTTAGTCATAAATATTAAAATTCTTATTTATGTATGTTTCAGGTTGGAGCGTCTATATGGCCCGCCATAGCTATGATTAATTTTTGTATCATTCCTCCAAGAAACAGAGTGCCTTTTATTAGTTTATGCAGTTTGGTATGGACTTGTTTTCTGGCATATATGAAACACTTAGAAAAAGAACAGGTGGCTATTGTAGCAAGTCCTATACATTTAATAAGTTTGAATATAAAAGCACAAAAATAGTTAGTACTAAGAATTTTAGTAAAAAAGATTACATAAATCATCAAAGATGTTTATGTTAGATAATTATTTTAGTTCAATGCTTTAGCTTTATTTAATTCCATATCAATTTTGTGTGATATTAATGTAATAGTTTACTAGCAAATACATGAATATTAAATAGTTCAAATTGTATTTATATAAAGTAGTAACATTATAGTTATGTAGTATTTTAAGTTGCAAATCAGTTGGTAATCTCATACCTCTATACTATTTTGATGAACCTCAAGCATTGTATTAGGACTCGAAAACATAACTCTTTTATATATTCAAATGTTATCAAAAAAATATTTTTCTAAGAAAACATTTAAGATCTTAGTACATAAGGAGATACGAATTATTATTTTATTATATTATTATTTACTTTGTTATTAATGTTATAAAATGTTTATTAAATTGAGATTATTATTGTTATACTATACAGTATTATAATATAATACAGATTTTAGATTTAAATATGACGGAGAGAACATACTTTCTCAAAATGCAGATAAGTATAATGGAAAACACCTGTGCTTCGAAATATTGTTACCTAAATACAACTACTACTCTGATGAATACATCCATAAATGTGAAAGAACATAATACATTTTATCGCCTAATTCACGCAAAATGATTCGATAAAATATACTTAATGTTGGTTTAAAGAGAAGGCCTAAAAGGCATTACGTACTGTGGAGCGATAGAATCGACCGAATCCATTTTGTGGTAGGCAAAATGACTTATGGTGTAAAATAGCTTTCTCGTCGATCAACATATAAAAGCTAAAAATTGCGATTATATGATCTATGTCAAACAAAATTCAACCTTACGGGAGTTGAAGACAAAATTAACTTCGCAGTGGATTCTATTCGGCCGAAAATATTAAGAAGTTACTTTTCTTAGATCTATATATGTAACTGGCCTTCTATGTCCGGACTTGAATAACTATGCCCTTAGTGGCACACTGATTAAAAATCCATTTGCCAAGTATGCTATGAGCCTGTTAACTGAGAGAACCCTTGCTCTTATTTTCTTTTTACAAATTTTGGCGTAACTTTCCATTGAAGTTATTTCTTTGAAATAACTTCGATTTAGTTAGAGATCAGAAAATATGTGGTCAATCAATCATAATTCACTCGCTCAAAGTATGCTTGGTATAGAGGAGATCTTTAACATGTTTTGTTTGCCGCTGTATAATAAAGAAAATATAGGTACGGCCTGTATTATATGCCGTCAAATGAGTTTCTACATTGTTTTTATGGTAATAAAATTATGTATGAGACACATTACGTGATAAATCAATGTATTCAACAGTACCAGTGACAAGAAGATATGAAAAATTATTTATTAAAATATGTTTACTATGTTAAAAGAATGAATTTTTATTTGATCATTATTATCTATACTTACTTATATATAAAGCTGAAGAGTTTGTATCGGATTGATAGTTGGTCCGATTTGAAAAATTATTTCAGTGTTAGATAGCTCATTTATCGAGTAAGACTAGACTAATTATGAAGTTCCTAAGGGAACGGAACTTGCGGTTGCACGCGGAAAGAAATTACACGAGGTAGAAAGTGGAGGAGGCTATGGCAAGTGTATTTTTTATTAGTTTCATTTTTGTACCGTACCTCGGCACAGGGTAGTCGTTGGCGAGGGGTTTGCGACATGGTGACTTAGTTTTTTAGGAGTTTTATATAACTTCGCTCTCCTTTACAGTACGCGGATAACGAAAGAATTCGATGCGATGCCGTATTGCCTATGGGTATATCGAAGTGTTGAAATATATGTAGCGTAGGAAGTCCACGTACTAGATGATTTATTTAAGGCTTCGGGATCACGGTGGATGGAACTGGAGATCTATAAGGGAGGCCTAGGAGGTCGTAGGACGTCCAGCAGTGGACGTCCTACGACTGAAATGATGATGATGAATAAAAGTACCCTCATAATATTATTATCAGTCGTAATATATTAATATCATTGAAATAAGGTTCAATGTATTTGAACAGGTACCTACTACTACTCATAGAAGAAGTATATACCTCCCTCTACGGGTACTATCGATTTCGAGAATAGAATAATAGATCATGAACTTCGAGTCTACAAGGGCATCGGAAGGGCTAATCATTTTTGTCAACGCACGACGATTTAATTATTATCTTTTTATTAGCCCCATTAGTAATTTATAGAAAAACCGTTAATAAAACAAAAAAAAGTATACAAGTGCGCTAGCAAAAAAAAAATATTAACCATTTTCCAAAAGGATTAGAAAATAGTAGATTGTTTATCTAGGGAGCAAACAACTATTTTAAAGCCAAGATCCATTCTATCCATTAACTAGAATCCTGAGCGCAGCGAGGGATTAAAAGTATGTCACTCGAGCTTAAAATAGTGTTGCTACCCCGAGGTGGACACTCTACTTTTTATCACCCTCTATGAGAAAATAAGTAAGTGCAATCTATGAACAAGAATTTATTTACGTACAATGAAGAACCATAAGACATAATAATACTTTCACTTGAGGAAGACGCACAAATTTTTTATAATTCAAATACTGACTATGAATCAACTACGAACGAAAGCAGAATGCATTTAATTTCGCGCGTTGTTTATTTTTCATCAACTTTTTTTAAATTTGGCGCGCTCGCAGTTTTTCAGCCAGTCACATATTCAATACATTGTTCCCGCATGGTTTGTGATTGACCTCTTTGCTGATTGAAAAATTATTAACAATATCCACATTCCAAATTCAAATCAATTTTGGTCCCTAAGGGATTAATGAGCTATTTTGGTCCCTGTTTACGAGGAATAAACTAGCTCTTTTTGAATAGATGTGATAAAAATAATATTTTGCATTGTGCTTTTAATAGACCAAGGAAATTAAAACTGTAAAGATTTTAAAATCTTATTGTCAATTTGTCAGTATCATAATGGATCTGTCCAATCTGTCATTCTATGAGTTCTATGGTCAAGTTGACAGCTAAGCTATCCGCAGAGAATATAATTACTACAACTGTGGCTGAATAATACTGAAAAGATGTATAAATTTTTGTAATGATATCGTCTTTGATTTTGTGGACAGTAAGTAATTCGGGCAAGTAAAGCGAATCAAGTTGCAGGAATTATACCGAAAAGTTATTAAATAATGCGTATATTTAAGAGATGAACTTTTCAATTGTAGTTTCGGAGTATTAATTTTGTGGGAATGCAAAAACGACAGGTTTTGTGATGGTCTTTTGTGTGTATTGGAATTAGCTTGAAAAATAAATCGCTATGGCCAGCAATTCCTTGTTGTTTTCTATTAACAATGAAGGCAAGGTTTATGCCTTGTCAACAAGTGGGTCTTGTTGGAGAGAGTTCATGTACCTCGGTCTAGAATTCAAAACATTGTCAGCCGTGCCTCACTTTCTGTGGGCTGTGGGAGGTGACCGACAGATCTATCTCCACGTACACGGTTTGGAGATTCCCATAAGGGTAAAAGAGGAGTCATACGAAAACGAGAGATGGTTGCCCTTAGAAGGTTTTAGTGGAAGGTTACTTCCTACAGATAGATATCACTTTTCTTCTCAAGATGGCACAAAAGATAGATCAATTGATCGCATAAGATTACCCTCGATGGCATGGCAGTGGGAGGGAGATTGGCAACTAGAATTGACTCTCGATGGACAACCTTTAGACCATGATGGATGGACTTATGCTGTTGATTTTCCTGCTCAATTTGGACCTGCAAAACAGTGGAAGTCATGTGTGAGGCGAAGAAAATGGATCAGGTATCGAAAATTTAGTGCTATGAACTCATGGTGTGCTATAGCACCATTACACAAAGATCCTACTCAAGAGCCTTTCATAGATGTTAGCATTGGTGGGAATCTAATACCATATGCACCTCCGGGAACCTTAGCAGTTTGGGCTATCACTGCACATGGCAGAGTTATGTATAGAGCTGGTGTCAGTACTACATCTCCTGAAGGTTTAAAATGGATCAATCTCAGTATTCCACCTAATTGTGATATTAAACAAATTTCTGTTGGTCCAACTGGATTAGTTTGGGCTCTCTTGTGGACAGGAAGAGCCATAGTCCGAAAAGGCATTACTAAAGATTGCCCTACTGGAGAAGCTTGGATGGAAGTCAAGTCTCCTAATGATGCAAAACTACTATCACTGTCAGTAGGACATAATGCTGTATGGGCTGTGAGTTCTGATACTAGAGTGTGGTTCAGAAAAGGTGTAGATGGTAACACTGCTGGTCAGTCTGAATCTTCTGCAATGGGAAATGGGTGGCTAGAAATCACTGGCCATATGAGTCAAATATCAGTTGGTATTAATGATCAAGTATTTGCAATTGGTGATTCTGACAAATGTATTTATTGGAGGAGCGGTATTACACCTGCAGAACAAACTGGCAAGAGGTGGAGGATGGTTCAAGCAAATATGCAGCTCAGCCGCACCTCTAGTTCAGCTAGTGTAGTATCATCTAACTCAAATGCTAAACATCATAGTCTAAGTATGCTCAATGAAACACCAGTAGAACGTAAATCTAATATTAATCTTCAACATTCTTGGGAAGAATCTCATTCAGCACCTATTGAACATACCTTGCCAATTAAACCTAAGGAAGCCAGACCCAAAAGAAATGAAAATATTGATAACATAGATTACACTGGAAAGAGTTATGAGACTACATTAAAAAACCCAAGAGCATGGAGCCCTGTGAGGAGTGTTGGCTCTGTTGTAGGGATGGAAGCTCAACCAGACAGTGACAGCAGTGTGTTTGATGTTGACTCTGGAATGTTCTTTGATGATGAAATCAGTCAAACAGCTTGGGGAACATGTGAAACAACATGGGCTTTCGTGGATGCAGGGGCTTGTTCTGTAGATGTGATGCAGGTACCACATTGGTTTACAGATTCACACAATGCTTTCAATACAGATCTCACTTCAAAATGGCGACTAAAAATTTTAGATAATCTTAAGAATAGAAACAACAATCAGGCATTGGATCTTTCAAATTATGGAGTTGCTGTGGAGGAAAAAGGCTGGACCCGAAGCTGTGAATCAAGACTCATCACTGCAAATAATTCCAGTGAAGACTGCATATTATCTTTATATTGGCATGATCTAGAAAATATAGGGACTCTTTCAGTATTTCAACCTGATGGTACTATAAAATTTATTTTAAATCTTGGTGAAGTCACAAGTGTTATTACCTCTTCTGAACCTGGATGTCCTCGAATTACATTATCTGTTCCTCACCAACAAAAAAGTTCAATTAAAGTTCAGTTTATATCAGAAATGGAGCAGGAGGACTGGCTTAATGTTCTAGTAGACATCACATCTCAGATCAATGGTGTGACTAGTAAACCATCTTCCAACTCTGTTTGGGCAATTACAAATTCAGGTGACATACTTAATTGGGATCCCATGCCAGCAAAACAAAATACTATAAAAAATGGAACATATACCAAAGAATTTCAGTTGTTTGGCAAAGATATTGTGTCTGGTTTGATTACACCCTTGCACAATAACTTCCCACCTGGGAGCACATTAAGAATTACAGGCTGCCTCTTTGATGAAGTTCACAGAATATCTATAGATTTACAAGGCCCCGAAGTTAAGAAACAGAGGCACAAAATAGAGACAGAAGTGAGTGATATACCACTACATTTTAACATTAGATTTGATGAGAAAACTGTTGTGTGCAACACTAAAGTATTTGGTAGCTGGGGAGTTGAAGAAAGACATCAGCTACCATTTGTACCAGGACAGGAATTCAGTATTAAATTTGTCTGTGACACAAATATATTTAGGATAGATATAAATGATAAACATTATTGTATATTTGAACATAGGCTTAGACCTGAAACTATTACTTCTGTATTAGTTAAGGGACAAGTTAAATTGTTTACTATGGAGTATTCAACAACAAATGTGATTATTGGAGCAGATGAAATGTACTGGCGGATGATAGGGGGCTATATGAGACGAATAGAGTCTTGTGAAAATGGAGTGGTGTGGGGCATTTCCCATGATCATCGTGTTTGGGTTTACACTGGAGGTTGGGGTGGAGGTGTTTTAAAAGGTAACTGAAATATAAAATGTATTTTCTTTAAAATTTAAAATATTTTAAAAGCAATAAGCAATTCTTCAAATTATACCATCTGACCATTTGCAAAAAACTATTTAAATATTATTTTAAGTAGTAATCATTTATAACTATAAAAAAAAATACAAATTAAAATAATGTAGTTACCTACTACTATTTTTACCTAAATCAATCTTTTAGACCAGGGTTTCCCCAAGTCATGGTACAAAGTTTATAGAAATATAGGTTGGCAAATCGCAAAACTCCCCTCCCACTTCCCAATTTAAAAATAATAAATTAGGTTATTGAAGAAAACTTTTTATTTAAAAGGTTTCTTTTTATTTCAAATATTAGAATATATTTTTCATATTAATCACTATAACACACCATGCCTCAGACCAGCGAGTGAGTTCCGGCAGTTTAGTAGCGCGCGCACCGACGAGTGTGCACGAGCTTGTCAGTACCCTCATGTTAATCTTTAAACTAACCACTATCATTGAATGGCGAACTCCTAGGGGTTTGCATACCCTCTTTGAGAAACACTGCTCTCAACATTCCAAAAGTACCTGTGTCAGTTGACCTATAACTGTACAAGCTACCATAGTATTTAATTACAAATTAAAAACCAGTCCTTAATAATTTTCAGGTTTAGGCAGCAAAGAAGGAATACATTCAATGACTGACACACAAACATACTGTGTTTATGAAAATCAAAGGTGGAATCCACTGTCAGGATATACTTCTACAGGGTTGCCCACGGACCGCTACATGTGGAGTGACATTACTGGGAAACATAAAAGAACTAGAGAACACACGAAACTGCTTAATCGCCATTGGCACTGGGTAGGATTTTTTTAAGTCTAATAGCATTGCATAATTGATGCTTCTTAAGGGTGTACAATTGTCGCTATATCATTTACAGTTCACGGGCCTCACGGACTTCGTTTCTGAGAGGGCATCGGAAGGTTTAACTGAAACTAAGGTGCAGCGGCGACGACTGATTTAACTTTGACGCACTGTTTAGTATCTAAATATAGAACCTTTGAAATTATAAGCATTTTGCGCCTATTTGTGTATTATGGTTCTATTTTCACAAACTAAAAGGTGTGTCACGAATAGTCTGCGGTGCACCTTAGGGTCGGGATGGCACGGGGCATTCACGAACGCACTCAGCGCCGGCGGGTCGGAGAGAAATAAAAAACAGTCACGTTATTTATTCTTAAGCAAATCATATCGTTTCTTTGCAGATATCTGAATGGATGATAGATTATAATACACCCGGCGGCGTGGACACCGAGGGATGGCAATACGCGACGGATTTCCCGGCTCCTTATCACGGAAAAAAATTGTTTACGGATTGTGTCCGACGACGTAGATGGTACAGAAAAGCTCAAATAATCACTGAAGGTCCATGGATCCGAGCCGGAAGTACTGCGTTACTTGATATTTCAACATGGGTAAGAATATATACTTTATTTTATTGTATTACAGGGAGTATTATATACATAGTACTCATGTGGTTTTTAAATGTTATTGCACAAACATTAGCGAAACATTTAGATGATTCGGATACGGTTCAATGTAAGGCACTTTGCAAATTATATAAATAATACTTGGCAAATTTCACATTTGAACATAACTTCCTTTAACTCCTCACCCGATTCAAGCGAGGTATCTCAACTACTCCATTAGTTAATTAATTAAAAGAAAAATATAAATCTCTCTTTGGAAGAAAGAGTATTGCGTGTAGTTGATCTATGGTATTTATAGATTTTTTTACACTTTTAGGCTGATGGCGACGAAGTATCTGTGTGGGCTATAACATTAGCAGGGGACGCTATTTACCGGACCGGAGTTACTGTTAACACACCTGCGGTAAATATTCACTACTATTTACAAGAAATATTTAGGACAATGTCTTTAATATCATTTCATTATCATGAAACTGTTAAATATTTTCAGGGAGCGCTCTGGGAACATGTAAATAACCCACAAACCTTAATAGCTGTTAGTACTTGCAACTACACAGTGTGGGTAGTTGGAAGAAAAGGAGAACTCTATTATAGGGACGACGTATCCAAAGAAAATCCTTCAGGAACTAATTGGAAACACATAGAGCCACCGAAATGTAATTACGCTTACAGCCACAAGTCGAGCGTTGGCGCTAAACTTGTTACCTTAACCAAAACGTCAGCATGGGTCATACTTACTAATGGTGCTATTGCTGTAAGAACGGACATTTCGAGAAGACAACAGGATGGGAAAGAATGGAAATATTTAACAGGTTAACTGTTAATATTATATTATTTTTAAATTATTTATCAACCAATTGTTCAATTGCCTTCTCAAATAATGCGACTCTAATATGACCTGTAAACTAAGCCTTACATTTGAAGGCATACATCAGAGGCTCCCAAGCTTGTTTTTTCATAGACTCCTTTAAAACTTCACTGGTTTCGGTGGTAAAGGTATGCTTTCGTATATACGTAGTTTGAATCGATTTCTTGAAAAATGAATTTATATACATAGATTTAAAATTTGCAACAACGTTATACATACAATATATGTGTGCAGATTATCATGCAAATAGGTGTGTAGTTTATGAAAAAACAGTAACAATCAACTCAACATCAGTCTTCCGCTTTTCTTCGCTAATCGAAGTGACTTCTATAGTCTGCTGTGATAGAAAATTGGTAATGTTCAAGCGGCCGTAGCCGGAGGTGTCGGAGTTGTGATCTTATGGTCGCCGGTTCGATCCCCACCCATTGCACTACCGACGTGAACCCACTCGTAACACAAGCATTTTAGCTTAGCACGGGTGGTTAACAAGAATACTAGTAGACTGCTATTGCTATGCAATTTAAAAACAATCAAATTGAGTTATTTAAATGACTTTTTTCTTTCGCAGAGTGCGAGATGACTTTTAAGCATATATCGGCCACGGAACACGAAGTCTGGGCCGTGACATCGGATGGTGTGTTACAACGCCGGTCGGGCGTCACTTCAGACAACGCCGTTGGTATAGCGTGGCAGCCCGTGCTTGCGGGGAGCCTCGTTCACGTGTCAGCTAGAGGAAGCTTACAATAACACAACAATTTTTAAATCGTTGCTAGAGATCAGATAGTTTAATACATATATACCTTAACTTTCAGGAAGCTTATACCACGAGTGGATTATTATTGGATTTATGTATTTCTATAAAATCACATTCTAATTCATGATTTTTAAAATTGGTATACGGGCAATTTAGAAGTGGTAATATCCACTACGGGGCCATCCATAAGTAAAGGGGGGGAGGGGTCGGAAGTTCCGTAACGTCACAATTCGAAATGGAATATATTTGAATGAAAAACTTAATCATATGTCTAACTACATATATGTATGTGCTTACGGTTTGTTGGCGTGTTCATACTAGTTATAGTAGTGTCACGCGACGACGATCTGAGCCCTTTGACATTAAGGCTCGGCGCAAATAGGCCACCGACCACAGCCACCGGTGGCCAGCGACGGCCACTTAACATACTTTTTGATATAGTAGTGAGTGGCCGCCACCGGCTACACGTGTGCGACGCGCTTATACAAAATATATGAAAAAGTATGTTAAGTGGCTGTCGCTGGCCACCAGTGGCCGTGGTCGGTGGCCCGTTTGCGCGGAGCCTAATTTCGGAACTGCTGTTTTAATTTAGTTATTTTTATATGTAAAATTGTTAAATAACAATCAAGGGAGTATGGAGTTTAGGTAAATATGCACTGGACTATCCGATCTTTACTCATTACTCACGTAGTTACACATTTCCTAGCTATTTTTGTGATCTACAAAGCTTATTGTAACTTGAATAATGCATGATTGTGATTTTTTGATCATTATTTTCGTAAATAGACTGAAAAATGTTTTCCTTTTTTGGAAATTTTAATATTAATTTTTAGTAACATTCCATTCATCATTACAGATTTTATTTAGATAGGTACATTCATTTAAATTAATTATAAGTTCATAAACTTCAAGTGAAAAAGATATAATCTTCTAGTCATTGGTGTTATTACTGTCATATTAAACTATTGTAAATCAAATATACCAAAGTCAAAGCTTATGCTTAATAAATAAACGACTATATAATTATAATTATTTTATTGACTGAAACCTTTTAATGTGAAATGCATTTAGAAAGAGCAGAAGCCACTTACATTGTGTAAGAAAAAAAATATACAATCATGTGTCCAATTGATTAATACGATATAACAAAAAAAAATATGTAATGTCACATTTATATTCATAATTTTTTGAAGTAGTGGCTCTTGTTCTTCACACCCAATGTTGTTTTTTGGTACTATAGAAATAAAATTAAGTGTATCCCACAACACATATTATTTTATAACAGTTGTGTTACAGCAAATAATCTAATTCATATCTAAGAAAATGATTTTTGGGATCGTTCTGTATCCGTGGATATCCTGCAACTAAAGCGTCTTGGCCTCCGATATAGAGAGTGTTATAGATCTTCCAGTAAACATCACGTACTTTTCTAGCAGGATGAAACAGGCCCTGTAAATAGAAGAACATTTTCATAAAGTTACCAACCAAAGTTTATTTTTATAAAAACTGGGACTGTTATATCCTAATTATCCCATTTATCACCACTAGGAAAATATTCTCATTTATTACCAGTGGCAACAAAATGCTTAATGATAAGAATTGGGAAAAAGGACTATGAGTAGTAATTGGAAAGGTTTTTTTAAACCTAAGCATAAATATTGAGTAGAACCATACTGATAAGAAAATAAACTTGAGCCCGGTATGGAATTACAAACTCGTCCCTCATTACATTGAAACGAAATACACCACACGCAATGTAGGCATGATACTACTCAACCCTTTCTAAAAAAAAGGGCGAGATTACCTAAAGTATATAATTTTAATTAAACATACCTGCAAAGCGTACTGTAGAATTTTAACGGGGCCGAGAGCGACCCTCATGCCTTCTACAGCATCCATGAAGGCTTGGACCAAATGAGGCGAGGTCTCAAATATATTGGGCCACACGTGGTTCAGTAGATGAACTAACGCGTCTTCGCAGCCGAAACCATAAACACCGAGGGCCATATGTTTTATTGCTGCGCATGCCGTTTGTCTATGAACTAAATCTCTGTAAAGAGAATAATATTGATGTATAAATGAAATGAAATAGTTTATTAGTAACGTAACCGAATAATTCGCGCTTGTTATACGTCATTTACAAAGCATAACACATTAAAGTACATTTTTTTGGTACTTAATTATGAACAATATTTTTATATGGTCACTAATGTTATACTACTATTATAATCTTATTTTAAAGATCAATAAAATATATATAGATATTTATAAATAAAATAAAATGAAAAATTGTCGCGTGCAAAACGAGTTTACACAAAATAATAATAATAAGTCGCGTGGTTTGAGAAATTAGATCAACCATCGCGGGCTGGGATCAGGTATAAAGCTAAGCCAAGAACGAGTCGCGAACCTCGCCTCGCGAGGACCACCGTCCCTATCCTAGCTTCCTACGAGTCTTTCTCTATCTACCTACGGTGTGACATCCGGAGAAGAAAGACTATAAGAAACTCCGGAATTTTTCTATTAGTCATCTTTTAAAAATAGCGTTTTACAATATTTATGATTTACAAATTCATTACATTTTTGCATCTAGGACAGTGCCTCCCAAAAGCTAATTTGTTGATAATTTCAGTAGTTAAAACAAACAAAACTAGCTTTATAGGAAGCACTCTCCTACATTAACATTTACAATGTAACTTTCTTACATACACTAAGTCTGATCGGTCATATTAGTTAATAACATTTACAATGTTTGTTAATTTATTTTTATTTTTATGAGCTCAGTGTGATAGTCAGAGGGCGCCAGTCTGCCTCAGTGCATCAGGACACGGAGTCATCCGCCAAACATCTCCATCGTCCATATATTCTTGTACATTATAGTAGCCTTTGCTCATAAGAATCTGCTTTACATAAGTTTTAAATTTATACTCTGTTAAGTTTGTAATATTGGTTGGAAGTTTATTATAAAATCTAATGCAGTTTCCCAGAAAATATTTTTTTGTCTCACTCTCTCTAAACAACGGTGTTGTAAGCTTATCCATATTCCTTGTATTATAACTATGGACATCTTTCTTTTTACTAAATTTACCAATATTTTTCCGACCATACATTATATTTTGATAAATGTATTCAGACGGCAAGGTAAGTATATTGATTTCTTTAAACAGAGTACGGAGAGAATCACGGCTTTTTTTTTATATATGGCTCTGATTGCTCTCTTTTGCAATATGAAAATGGTTTGGATATCAGCACTCGTACCCCATAATAGGATTCCATAAGTCATTATACTATGAAAATAAGCGAAGTACACTAATCTTGCTGTTGCTACATCAGTCAATTGTCTAATTTTACAAATACTACCATTACAGATCTACGATCCAATGCGATAAAGTAGCCTTACACGCTAAATCCTTAATCTACATACATATATCATACAACCATACATACGCGAAAGTTTAAAATTTTATATCTTAATAATTATATTAGATAGATATGTATCCTACACTAGTTGAGATCAAATCGATCGATACTGAAAAAAACATACAAATATCAATATGAATGCATCTTGTTATTTTAACCTACCTGTCCATAAGCGCATCTTCAAGTAAGGGGCATACAGCATAAATGTAGTCCTTCCCCATCTCTCCAATGTATTCGAATAAGAAAGACAATGACTTGAGCACTCCATTTTGTACATTTAGTTCTGGTACTCTGTACTCATTCATGAGCGCTGGTAATACTGTGAATGGCGAACAAGTTTCCGCCACAATGGCAATGGCCACTGTTGTGCAAACTCTGAAAATAAAAGATGGTCAAACTTAACAAAGCGTTAATGATAGTACATGGTGAATACTGTGTATATACTACACAGTACACAATTCACCATCAAAAAATATATCTAGAGCTCAGGACCATAAGGTCGGATGTGCCTATACCGTAAACTGGCACTTAAGACCAAATGTTTCTGAAGATAACAGTAAATTGGTCCTTATGCTTCTAAGGTCTAGATATAATTCCAGAAAACCATGGATATAATTTTTAAAGGAAAAACTTTTTAAGTTGTAATATTAGAGTAAGTGTGTTCTGAAAATTACGAATTTAAGGTGAGTAGATCACTCGCGTTCTGTAGACAGACTCAACTTTTCTTATACCCGCACTTTATAAACTAACAATTGCATTATGTTGAATGAAGCTTATACTATCGCCTTACCGATTCTGTCTTTCCTGAACCTTCAAATTATTGAGTAACGTAGCTAACACATCGTGAGGACCAATAGCTTTAGCAATGTAACCAAAAGTGTTCACTGTCGCTCGTCGAATAGCCTTTTTATGAGCCTTCAGTAATTCAAGCAGCTCAAAGCATATTCTCATCCATTCTCTAGCAGATACGAATTCGGGTCCTCTGTCAGCAATACGACCAACCAAGTCAATGCAGTTTTCTTGTACCTTTTCATGCCTGTAAGAATGAAAAATTAAAGTATATAGAATCAGTTATAATATAATAATATTTTTATTGTATGTATGTTCTAAATGTATTATAATTGTGCTCACCTGTTTTTAAGAATTGGTGTTAATCTGGGCAGCAAATCTTTAATAGGTGGAGTCATTTTCGTCATACCGATAACATTAACAATGGCCTTCAGAGCACCAAGGATTGAACCAAGTACTTCTGGATATTCTTCTCCCAAGTATTCGTAAAGTACAACACCAAGATGACCCATTAGTTTTTCCTGAGAAAGCAAATACACATTGAATTAACGTGTTAATAAAGATATGGTTACACTCCACAATCCAACCATCTATTATGAATAGAGAAAATTATATGATCATAGACGTTGTCGCTCATAGCCCGGAGTTTATTATTATGAGTTGACTTAGGATGTGACTAGTTAATCAACTTTGCATGGCTTTGGTAGCCGGGTCAAAAAAACGATTGCTAAAATACAATACACAGGGAAATATTTCATGTATGTGAACCTTAAAAATAAAACATACTGACCTCTTGACAAGTTTTCATGACAACAGCAATGCGAGATATAAGATCCGCGGCTTGTTGACGGACTTTAGCGGATTTATTGTTCATACGCCACAAGATGATACCGCAGATCTGTGGTAAGTATGGCTTCACGCGCTTACCGAGCTGATTCACTATAGTGCCGAAACCATTCAACATGACGACATCCTACAAAGGAAAATTTGAACTTTTAATAAGAATTAACAGCATAATACAGCACGTTAATTTAATGAATGATAGTAATTATATAATATATAAATTATTTATTTATTTTCTCACAACTGGTGCTGGCAAGAATACCAGGACTGCCACAATAATCTGTAGGCCATGCAATGGCCAGCGCCCATTTATGGTGCATAATAATATAGTTGTTGTGTATTTATCATTGTATTATTATTATTATTTTTATGTGCTGTAAATTAATGCTTTTTCTTTTCTTTCGCTTCAAAATAGTTACCATATAACTTAGAATGAATACGGCTCGGATTATACCTAATAGTTTATAGTTTGTAACAGGCACCAGTCTCTCAAAATCCCTTTGAGAGACTGGTGCCTGTTGTAGGTTCTGTGTAAAGTTGCAACCCTAACAATTGTGTTACAAGTCACCAGTGCCCCAACTTTGAGAAGCAGAGCATTTACGAAACATTGGCAAAATTAAATATAAAGTAATATTTTTCTTACCTCAGTAGTCTGTTCTTGAAAGGCGTATAAAATACCGTCAATAAGGGCTTCTTCGAGTTTGGAATCAATATCTGCTGCACCCAAATTAGCTAGAATCTTTTCTATTGACTCCATTACCATCTTTCTGTACTGTTCATTATCATCTTTAAGATCATCGACAATTCTGTTAATAATTTCTGATGCTCCAACCTGAAGAAAAAATTATTTATATCAACTCATCAAATTTATAACCTCGTGACATATTTTATAGGTACCTATACAAAATTCCATAAAAAAAGATTTTATGATCAACAAAAGGAGTCAATTTTCCATTCCGCAAATATAAATTATTAGAGCCATATATGGAGACTAACTTCCCGCGCGCGGTTTTCCATCCCCGTTCCCTTGGGAACTTAATATATGGGCTATATAACACTGAAATATTTTTTCAGATCGACCAGTGGTTGCTGAGGTTAGTGCGTTCAAGCAAACAGACAAACTGGTCTGCCTTATATATTAGTTTAGATTATGGCAAAATTAAAAATTACATTGTCTGATATTTTTTATCTGAGGATTAAAAAATTGGCCCTAAAACATGTATTATACAAATTCAAGTTAAATACTGTATAGAAACTAACCTTGTTGGCGATTTCCACAGTAGTATCGACAAGTTGGCGATAATTACGTCTGTCGAGTGCCATGCGATGATTCCAGAAATGTTTGAAGAAATGTGGCAGAATTTCGTCCATTATGTACTGAGGCTCCACACCATCCGTTCCACAACACTGTTTTACTACCTAAAAATTAAAAATGTATTTAGTGCATAAACTAAAAGAAAATCTTTACATGGAAAATGATTCAGGACGTTGGAATATGTATAACAGTTTTATTAATAATAATTAGATAATAGAAATAAATGTCACAGGACAGACGGACGGACAATGTAGTCTGTAGATTTGTAAGATTTGCTATTGCCTGCTGCTGTTAGTTACCTAGTCGGAGTCGGCGCAAGAATTATCTGTTAGTTACAGTTTGTTTTCTTAATTCATCTCATTGGATTGTTATTCTGATAAGTACAAGTGTATGTAAATACCTAAGTGCTGATTATAATTCAAAAATTCATTATTATTTAAGAAAAACCTACCTTCAATACAATCTTTTTCATTTCTTCGTCAGGCGACTGGAACTCACGAATAAGAATAAGCATCACTTCACGTGTATAATAATTGGCATATTCAGCGTCCATGAGTGGGATGAGATACCCGATGGCTTTGAGGAAGGCGGCTAGACCTTTGCCTCTGTGTGTTCTGATACCCTTCCAGAGGGGCTTGAGTACCGAGTCGAAGGACTCGATACCGTAAGGCGTGGCGGCCTCGGCGAGAGCGGCGCTCGCTAACGCGGTAATAGTACGCACTTTCTGTTGATCGTCCACCAACCCTGAAATGATACATTATGAAATATACATCTTTACCAAAAGTGACATAATAAATCTATGCAAAGTTTACAATGTACATTCTGAAATTCATTCACTTTTAATGTCCCAGTTATTAAATGGATTTAGAAATATGGTGAATTGATTGATTGTTATATTCAAAAAATAATTCCACCATCATTTATCTTCTTATTCTTTCTTTTTATTCCTGATATTTAGTGGCATAGGGGTCCAAATACAAAGACAACTAGTGTACAGTAGATGTAAAGCATAGCCACCCCTACCTGGCCACCCGTTCCCCTTCCCCCCCATGTGCTCTGGCGACCTTTTTCTTACGCACATGAACACAACATCAAACAATCATATTATTTTGCTGTGCTATTCTCATATTTTGTAAGGTATTTCCCGAGTCTAAAAACTTACCATGTTCAATGATCTCGACTAATGACTTTAGATGGGGCAGTATAGCACAACCCATCAGAATGGCGATTTGCTGGACAATTTTGATACCAGTGTGTCTGGCTTGCCATGACTTCTTAGATCTACACACAGCCTTTAAAAACGGCAAGAGTGATGGAATACCTGTAAATAAAAACATTACAATAAATGATTAAAAGCCATTTTTCATGGCTCATATGAATAACTGCAGTATAGTAAGAAATAAAAATAAAATAAAAAAAAAGTTAATAACCATTAAAGGGTAAAAAAGGTTAAGTAAAAAAATAAATTTCAAAAGTAACATGTTTATAAATAAAATGTATGTGTTACCCAAAGCCGAAGCGACGACAGCGAAGGCCCTAGCTGTAGTGTTACGCACGTATTCATCAATGTTATCAATATCAGGTCTCATTGTTGAAATCATAGTAGCCAGACCCGCAGCTTTAGCCAAATTGGAAATGATCTCACGGCCCTCAACACGCGCATAGTAATCTTCATCAATCAACAAAGGTTCAATTACGACCAAAATCTAAAAAACAAAACAGTAATTATTAGTTTAAAAGCAACATATTTTAGTAAATCCTCCAAACAAAGGAATAAAATATACATTACCTTATGCACGTAAGGACGGACTAAATCATCCAATTTATACAAAATTCTGTCAATAACTTTGACTAGTAAATGTCTCTCTTGATCTTCCAAGGTGGGGCTCATAAGTAAAGGCAGGATCTGGTTGAATAAAGGACCCGCACCAAACTCTCGCGCCTTATCTGTTATTTGACGCAGTGCAGCTTTACACATGGGAGGTGTTCCGTTCTGAAATAACAAAATATCGTCTAAGACATGTTTTAATTACAAATGTGTTGGCTTTTTCTTTAGCCATCGTCTTCCTCTCCAATTTTAGGGGAAGGAAATTCGACTCATGAAGATTTTAAAATGCATCAACAGCTTACTATGAAGAATAGACTGAATAATATAATTAATAAATTATATTATTCAGTTAGTTTATTAGATAAAATCTATCAATATCTCACTTTTATCTTCAGCAAAAGCTTCATAATCTTCCTCTCTTTAAGTTCTTCAGGCGAGAGCGTGTCCTCGTCTACGTCCACCAGCAGTTTGTCAAAGTACTGCGCGTCTTCGGGCTTCATGAACGGCAGCTGCTGGCTACCCTTGGGCTGCGGGTCGAGCAGGCGCGAGGCGGCCGAGCTGCCCAGTTCCTCCGTCTGCATGAAAAAGCCGATAGGGGTACCACCCAGGGGAGTCGGAGTAGCGGTCAGCTTTCGGGCCGGCGTCCGAATCGGAACATAACCTGGGCAAAAATGTCACTTGTTAATGCGCTTTACAGTCTCGAGACCGCAAGTATTCAATGTTATATAGTAAGCATGCGATTTGAAGTAGCGATACGGCGGCCGGCAATACAATGTTTAACCAAAGTAAGCAGTCATCCTTCAAGAACCCAATTCGCATATCAAAGTGAATACGCTCGTATAATACATTTTCACGTAAGACGCAAATAAATAAATGCCGATACAAATTTCGTTAACACGTATTCAAGAGAAGTTCCCTTTAATTGACGAATTAAGCTCGTGGAATATGGCCACCTATTTTTGTTAGACGTTGTCATTAAAACTGGTAGTTTATCCGTCGGCATGAGACTGTAAAGCCATATTGTCATCATTCATCTGAAAGAAAAATTTAGGTATTAAAAAGTAGGTATAATATTTAATTAATTCATATTTGGTAACACATGTATTCTGTAACGCTCATTTTCGTCGTCAGATACCCATTATGATGTTGACTTTGTTTAATACATGTGTCCTGAAACGAAATATGTTATTAATAACTATGGTGTTCGCTTAGTAATTAATAAATTGAATCTTAATTATAGGGACTAAACAAAAGCAGTCCCACATGATAGTGTACATACCGGCAGGGGGCGGTAAAACCTTGTACCCGGCTGGGAACATGGCATCCAGTTCGTCATCAGTGTAGGGCCTATTTCTCTCATCTATTTCCTTCTCCCAGCGGTAAGCTTGCAGTTGTTCTGGAGTCATCGCCGCCACGTGGCCGGGGGTGGGAGTCGCCATAGCCATGGCTTTCACTCCCACTGGAGTCGACTGGAAAAATAAATAACATTAGTTCCAACCATTAACTTTAAAATATTGTATTAAATTATTAATATTCATATGAATGAAAAATAACTTACTCCGCCTGGCGTAAACATAGGCGTGTGTGGCGTAGGCGTAGCATGGGATGGCGTAGCGTGTGACGGGGTGGCGTGTGATGGCGTAGCATGGGACGGTGTGGGCGTAGCAGCTGCGGGCGTAGCGCCCGGCGTTTCGTCCCATCGCGAACGTCGCTTGGTGCCTGGTGTCGGTGTTTCTTGTATAGTGTCGACGCCTGTGCCGCGGTCAGTGCGCGGAGTCTCTGCCCAACCACTATTGTGTCCAGGGGTTTCTGTGATACAAAATAATCATCATACATTTTATCCTATACTTATTACGCTATTTGGCGAGAGGGGGAGTCTCGTATAACTTTACGATGCGTTACAAGGGCGGGAACAAGGGGTTTAACTGGGTGAAATATCAACATTGCGTTTTTATGTTTATCTTTAAAATGTTTTACCAACACATAAAATCACAAATTTTCTCATACAATAGAGATTGTGGAAACTCTGTAAATATTTCCTTGACAAATTGTAGGACTTTATTATAATACCAAAAACAGTCACTAGAAGAGCTCAAAGATACAGAAGTATGTATAAGGATGAAGTTACCTCTGTCAGTTTTGGGTGTCTCATCCCAACGGTTACGTCTTGACGCATGTTGTGCCGGCGTCTCTCTGCCGGGCGTAGCGTGTCCGGGTGTGATGTGACCAGGCGTAGCGTCCCACACACGGGCAGACGGCGTAGCGCCCGGGGTCTCACCCCCACGGCCTGGCGCACTGGGAGTTTCTTCCCAAGCACCACGCTTTACACATATTAAAACATTGAAGTTGAAATTTAAGATATACAGAAAATTCTTTCAATTAAAACATTTGTGATAATCTAACAATTTATAACACCATATTTTTTTTTTTATAAAAGCTGGAAGATAGCAATTACTTTTTATTATATATTATTTGCAGTAATTAAAAAAGTTTTTTGTGATAACATAACCACAAAAAACGTTTTTATTAATTGTTTCCAAAAATTTTAATTGAACTAAATAAAGTCATGAAATAATAATTATACCTCCTGATCCCAAGATGGGGTTGCTTGTGAGGTTGGTGTCGAGGACACTGATTTCTTAGCTACAGGAGTCTCTTCAGAGCTCATATCCCAACGTCCCTTACGTTTGGCAGCTGGCTTTGGAGCTTCACCATTGGATTGGGCGACAGGCTTCAGTGTACCTTCTCTTGCTCTCTCTAACAACTTTTTTCTTAACTGAAATGTTACAATGCACAAATATAAATTTCATTGAATAACTTCGTATTAGCTATTGCTTTTACTTTTTTTTATTATTATTAAAAAAGTAAATACATAAAAATAGCATATTGATATACCCATAACATAATATAAGTAATGGGTCAAAGTTTGGTTTTGTGCTGGTGATTAGGTTCCCTATAATAAACATTGTTCGCAAACATATAATACTACTTCTAATCATTTTAAATTCTCTGTTAACATAGTAGGTAATAACTAGGGACCGGTTTATGCATATGCATTGGCATATTTAAGCCATTCTCAATGGTAATAGCATATTTTACCTAATATCGAGTTATAATGTATATTATCGGTATATTTACAATATTTTTTCCAGCGTTCCGATATTCGATAAAAGTGATAATATCGCGAATTAAACCAAATTATAGTCACAAAATAAATATATACATTAATAATAAAAATTGTGATGTACATTCATAAAAAAAAAAAGTAACTGTAATAGTCGCCTATTCAAGGATAATTTACTATTTGTATGCTGATTTTGAAATAAAATAAAATTAAAACTAACTTTTCTTCTTTTTTAAGGACTGAATTGATTGATTGAATTAAACTTATTATTTAATTTTGCATATTCTGCCAATTTTCGTGCATATTTCAAGCATTTTTCATGCATATTTGCATGCATAACAAGCTTTTTATGTTGCATATAATCCGGTCTCTAATAATAACATAAGTATTATAAAATGCAAAAATGCAGAATTTAAGATTTTATTTGAACTTAAACTAACTTAATATTTTGATTTGAATAAATTTAATTATGCTTCTAATAAACCAGCATAAATTAACTAAATTTAAAAATTGAAATTAAAATAATTTCTTACTTTATGTATGTTCAATCATTCAATGTACAGAAAATTATTTTAAATTTTTTATAAATTAAATTATTTCCTTTTCTGTTTTTAAAAGTCTATAATGCTAAAGCCATTCATTAACCCGTTTTGATTAATTTTACCTATATACTGAACAAAAAAATATAGGTGTTGTAACATTAGTTATATGAAGACAATTTTCCAAGTTTATCATACTAGAATTTAATGTGACGCAATTGCAATCTATTAGAATGTGTATTTAAATTTACAATAACAAAAAAACTGATTAGTTTATTGTTACACATGTGGACCATTAACTATTAAGTAGGTGTGTCTATACTATAAAATACAAACAAATGTCATAAAAAATCTTACCTCTGTTTCCTCTGCTCGCAGATACTGCTCCTTCATAATCTCAGTATATGTCCTAGATCCCACATCTGGAGTTTTACCACCTAAAAACAAAATGATATAAAATTATATTAATTAAGTTGTGTTTTTAATTTTTAGTTTAATTAATAATTCTATGTTTATCTTCTATGTCTATGTCTTTGATTGAACATTTAAAGCTTACCTTCTGCAAATGGATCTGATCTTTCTGGAGAGATAATCATCCTACGCCGGATTGCACGATATTCATCTTCCCGGTCCGCAATAACTGGTCTCCTCTTATCAGCAAATGGATCATAGTCCTTATCACTCTGAAATTAATATTGATTATTAAATGGTTCAGTCAAGGAACTTTGTCAATAATGAATATTAAAACTATAATAATTGTTACCTGAGCAATGTCATTTAATATAGATGCTGGTGCAGTATAACCAGATCGTTTTTGGGTAATCGGTACATTCTCAACATCATCATCTTCAACTTCATCATTAGCAGCAATTGAAGTCACATAACCATCATATCTTGATTTGCCACCTTTCCCAGCATTGTCATAAATATCACTGTCATAGTATGTGTCACCTAGAGACACCCCCTTATTAGAACCATTCTCTGGCAGTTCAGTTTTCTTGGCCTGGATCTCTCGGATCTGAGCTTCAATAGCTATAAAAATAAATTATTGTTAAAGTTATTAAATACAATTCAGTAAAAATAAGTCACCAACACTACTTAAAAAAAGTAAGTTAGTAATTTTTTAATTGCTTTCTATAAAAAGCGATCATAATGATTTGTTTTTCATGAGCCCTTGATTTCGATTGTACAAGGTGGGGTAATCAATAAAATTGTTTCAACTTCCCAGTTATGAAATAGGTATCACGGATATTATAGTATTATAAGACATCAATTGTAATTATTTAATAATTTGTTGTTAAATAAAGTTAGTTTTTATGATAAGCGTGTAACAGTACCTATAGACGCAAATACTAAATAGCCTCAAACAAAATATGGCTGGCAAATACGTATAGGACACATTCTTACCTTCGTGGGTTCTAGGGATCTTATCCATTATTTTGGTATCATGAGGAATTTATTACTTAATCTGAGACGGTGTAAGCTCTCGCTTCCGTTTAATTAGCGTGATTTCTGCTAAAATTTACGCAACTCAACATAGAAATGCACTCCTCCATTGACTTTTACATAGAGAATATAATAATAGAATAGACTGCTAAATGCTAATTGAAATCCGTAGACAACTAACAAACAGCTTAAGCTAAAGCCACACACTCTTATTACATTTTTTAAATGAACCACAACTTGTTAAAAGCAACTGAAAGAGGTATAATTTTAACTTTCAATTCCAATGGAATTGATATCCAAATCTCCCAACATTTTTTTTCGTGATAAATAATCTGTGAATTACACATGTTTATTATTTAACGTGTAGTGGAGTTTCATCAACACTATTAGGTTGGTAGAACCGTTTTTATAATCTGTACACATTTCTCTCGCTACTGCAGCTGGGTACGTGTGTGTCTGTAATAAAAATTAAAATTGCATCGTTTTTATTAATAGTTATTAATTAATTGTTGTTAATTTTGGTACAGGAGAAAAACAATCGATCCTGGCGGCTCAAGGGTAACCTTCCAGATTGATTAGCTACAGTACTTTCGGTAAGTGTTATTGTATTTTGTTGAGGCGAGTTCCACGTCAAATGTGCTGGAAGGTGACACGTATTATCAAAATCGGGATGCCAATCTTTGAGCAATCTTGTTTTTTCAATTAAATTCACTATATATCGGTAGCATATTTGTTATATGACGGAATATATGTATAATGCTAACAGATGATTAGTAATCATGCCTGTTTTAGTTTGTAGCAATAAAAATACATCTATATCACAGTGATGTTCAATGAACTCCCACTACATGTGTTACTATCTATTATCATGGATGTCCGTTGAATCTTTTAGAGCAGTACCTATCTCTCCTACATATTGGAATCACATTAATATTTTACATTAGTTATTTTCTTTAAGAAACTGCTAAGTAATCGACCTGTTTGTTATAAAAATAAATTATGCCAATTAAGCATTGTAGAATGTATAATAATTTTAGTTTGGGTTACTTGTAGTTTCATCTATTATATTTAAATTGGACTTCTATTTGCTATTCCAAATAAACATGTTATTTCCATTTTCAATATTGTTTTTATAACATTATAGGTATCTTACACATGTTTTTAAAGGATCACATTAAAATTTATGAAGTGTTCATATATTACAACTAAAAATAAATAGATTAACAGTTGTTATATCTATTGATATTGCTATATGTAAGATAGTTACTTATTATTGGTATACAACGTGTTTTTTTTGATATCCCATAACTCTAGGGTATGATTGAGACCATATCAAAGAATCAACTGGCATATGAATTATGTTTCAATTACCCTTTTTTTTTATTTTTCATCTTTCATACAAATTAATTCGGTAAAATCACGATTATTAATGTAAAACACCCTTACGTGAAATATGACAACGTCGCATTTCTTAGCTTTAAATATGAATGATTGGTTTGAATTACTCGTATTTATCAATGAAACTAAGATACCTAGACACATCGAGGGTCTATTTAGTACGGTAAGCAACCAAAATTATGTAGGTGAACTTTATAAGATATTTTAATTTCATCAAATTAAGCTTTGAGTGTTTTTAAAAGACGCAACCAAGACAACACTAGGATGATGGATAGGATAATTTGAAATAAGTTAAGTGAAAACAAACTGACCTAAATGTTATCACTTCATTGTTTAATTAAGTTTTAAAAACTTATGAAACCTTTTATGAAGGTTTGATTGTCCGGCACAGTGCGATTTGGAAATCGACGCTGGTATTCCCTCACAGCTTCCATGGAATTTCCATTACAATATCCATACACAAAATGAATATCTGCTTGATGTTCTGGCGGATAGTTTTGCCTCAGCATTGTAACTGAGTTAACACCCAAAAAACAATTCAACGTCAAAGTTCAACAAAAACAAATGAACAAGAGAACTTAATAAAAATCAACAATTAAACTTAACAGCAAAACCGTTACAATTTTACGCGGCACCGAAACTTGTAAGCAAGACGAAAGTCAGGGAACAAGTGTTAAACAAAGGGCTTGCTAATTAAAGTAAGAATAATTTCATTTTTTGCTAACGCTATGAGTTCTATGTGTGCATTCATTGTATGCGGTACCTAACAGGTCGGTGTCGGATAAAAGAATTAGTAGGGTTGTCAATATTTATGTAGGTAATTGAGTCATAAACTAGTTGTGAAAGTGAGATTTGACATTATGATGTTAAATGGTTGAGTAACATTAAATACTAGTATCTAATTTGCGTAGCTAAACTTTAGTCATGTTTAGCCACGCAAACTAGATACTATCCCTGTAAAATGTCGTCATTTTAACTTTGCACATTGGAATAAAAAACTTTTTAGTGTTTTAGAAAAGTAAACAGCTAAAATAACATAAACATTTAAAAAAAACTCATGAAAACCAACATAAACATTTTAAAATTCGTTTATTGATTTGTACCTACATATTAAATTCCAAAAAAGTCTTCTCCAGTTACTTAATTGGAATATCTAATTCATATTCATAGGCACATGTGCTGTGGCTATCCAGGCCGTTCGTTTTGCTTAGAAGAATTAACTTGGGAAAAATCAGAAAACAGCGAATGACTCCTAATGAATGACAGACTAAAAAATCTTACGTACCTAACTACGTACGCATTATAAACTCGTAGGTGATAACCCTGGTATTCCGAGCTCTACACACACATAGAACTCATTGTTTAGCTTAATGTCCGCCCGATTGAGCCCGTGACGCCACGCAAGAACCTACTTAATAGCTCTATCTTACTTACACAAAGCGACAAGCGCTATTGAGAGAGTGAAAAATCCGAGTCGTAGCAGGTGCACTTCACCAAGTTATCACTGTAAATATTTAGGCAACTCTTGCGCGCCGCGCGCTAGCGTATGTTGTCCTGTCGTAACTTTCTAATGAAATCGATATCGATTAAACCCGTACTTAGACACTTACTTTGATTTAACGCACATAATTATTTAATGAAGATTACGAATACTCTAGTCAAGCAAAAGTGCGAATATTACTAAGGTGGCTCAAATTACTTAATTTAAACTTTAGCCATAGGTTACAAACCTTAATTAATTATGCTTATTGGTAGTTAGTTTAGGTAGCATAATTGGCCTTGGCACCATAATTATTGTGACGACAATTACTTTAAAAAAAGACTGCAAATTAATTTCTATCTTGTTAATGTAAGTAATTTTCATATTTGTGCATGAAGTCACAATATGGCGTCAAGGTCATCCTATTCTTAGTTGAAACGCATACTAAATAAGATGGAATATCATTTGAATTTTGCTTCGTAATTTAGATACTCAAACTACTTAAGGTTTCATCGATATCGACGAGGTGGCTTTCCCTCCACTAGCTGCCGCCGGTAGGCCCCGATACCAAGAATTACTTTACTATTTATTTACTACACTACTGCGAAGTTTGGTAACCTCGTAAAAGTAAAGATTCGTCATAATGGTCACAATTTTTGACCTAATTTAATTATGATTGATGATATCTCCGAAACTATGCATTTTTGGACCACCTATTCTAGGAGTTTTAGTATTATTTTTACCTACAGAATATAACCCTAGAGTTATGGGATATCAAAAAAAACACGTTGTATACTAATGACATATGTTTGTAAGTATGTAATATTTTCAGAACACACACCTACTTAATATTTAGCCCATGTGTGGTTAATATTAATAATAAATTAATCTGTAAAATATTTTTTTCTTATTATCATTTTGAATACCCAATCTCATTGATTAAAATTTGAGTCATCTTTAAATTCAAATATTTAAAACAATTCAAATTTGATAATTGCTGCAGTACAGATATTTAACATTGTCGTTCATATAGCTAATGCTAATATGCCTATAATCTTGTATTCACTATATTGGTAGCATTATAATGAATACAGGTTAAAATGAATAGCTTTAACACAATTGTTCAAATATGATAATGCAAACAATTATTACGTAGGAAAATATCTTGTTTGCATAGTAGTTGCTTTCTATTCAGACCTTCTATTATTTATATTTAAGAAATAAGAAAAATATTTTTTTTTTATATAATTTAGTACTGTAACGACTTGGCGCGGACAAGGACTGCTGAAGGAGACGAAAATGATGCATCAGCAATCCATGATGGTTGGAGATATGATTCCTGTTCATTCTGAGATACCTGTGCATGTTGAAGATATGAATAATGTAAACTTCGAAAACAATGCTTCGTATGCCTATGATGACCTGTTCCCGGCTCTGCCCCATTCACAACCCCCGGTCCAAAGAAACATTCAGGCATCTACCAATAAGCTTCGTGTTGGATCCTCATTGCATACCCAGGTATGTTTATTGCGAAATATATTCATCAATGTTTTCTTTGTTTCACATTAAGTAATGAATTTAAAAGTTATTCACTTAATTGATTTAATTTAATAGCTCAATGACACTTGTAACTTGTCTGAAAATGAAGCAATATGTTTGCTTTTTATTCATGAATATTAAGTAGAACAAAGTTACGTATGTGTGGCACATGTGCATATATTCCAAAATTGCGTAATCACTAAGGTCATGATAAATCTGTTTTTATTATGTTATGAAGTTATTTCTGATAAAAAGCAAATTATTTGATAAGGTGCTTACTTTTGTAAGTTTCATTAATCATACTTTATGATTATATTGGAATTGTATTCAATGATCCTTCTTTCACAATGAAACAAAATGGACAACTAGTGTGTAAGTAAATACACATTAAAGTCAAAGGATGCTTTTGATGAATATGCCTAGCCTAGTGAAGTAGCAAAAGTAGACAACTACATTATTTTGTTGGTCTGTAAGGAAAAAGTTATTTTGCTGTTTTAAAACAAGCAAATATGCTGATTTTCAATGAATATATGGGTTTTCACACAGGTGAATACATTGTAAACAGCTAGTTGTTTAATATTTCTTTTTTATCTTATCTGCATGGCCCCAATTAATCAACTGTGACTGCTAATCTAGACCTACCATTAAACAATGTATTTTATGGATATGATATATACATATTGAAGTATATGTTATGTTGATATTGTTATTAATGTAATACTTATCTCAGCTCTGTAGGTCTATCAGTGACTTATTCATCTAAAAAGTTACAATTTTCCTATATTGGAGGGGAAAACAGTTGGAATAAGCTCCAACCTCACAAGCTAACAAATACATCTCATAATTTAATATGTACTGCAAATTCGATAATTCTACAGTGAACTATGACTAGAACGATGTACTCTAAATTGATACAAACTTAAAATGTAACAACTCTTATTACAATGTAATAAGCTCTGAAGGTAATTATGTGGTTCTCTTATACTCAAATCAGGTATTAAAAATGAATAACAACATTTTTGCTGTGTTACACATCACTATCAAATTACTCTTAAGTGCCTATGGGCCAATTAGCAAAATATTCTGGGTTCATGTTAATGATACTATTTTTGTTTAGTAATCATATTTCTGGCTTAGGTAAATTACTTTAATTATTACATTCAATATACTATTACCTAATTATATTTTATAGGATTGTAAATTTTAATACTGCAGGAATGGATTTTAAATGATTAATAATCATTTAAAATCCATTCACTATTATTTTAAGGAAATTACAATAAAGGTATTAGTACTTTATTTTATTAATCAATTAGAAGTTCTTATGAAGAACTATTTACAAAAAAAAATCGTTTCTCTTTAGGTTTTCCATGTGCCATATGAAGAAAGGAAATTGGACAACGCTAATACATTCGGCGAAGGCGAGTCCTTAAGAACTTGCCAGTCCATCACCAAGGACACCGGCGCGCACATCGAAATATCTACCAGCAAGGATGGTAGTTTGACTTTCCTGATCACCGGGAAACATAGTGCAGTGCTCGACGCTAGACGACTTATCTTGACCCATTTCCAACAACAGGTAAGTGTTAAAAGATTAAAAATTTGGATATTCTATAAAAGGATACAAAGTAATCACTTTGAGGTCTCATAGAAAACTTACAAAAACAATAGGCTAAATTAGGAATATTTAAAATAAAGATGACTTCTTGAGTTTAGTAGAAGTATTATAGGGCTGCTAAAATTGTTCACATACCGAAGCCGCCGGATCCGCCAGTCCAACCTGCTGGGTAAGACCGAAGAACTGATTTAGGAACCATCTTGCGGCTTCGACCCGGCGTAATACCCGACGACCTCACCTCTATTTCAGTTTTAAAAACTTCTAATGCCGCCGGATCCACTTTTCGAAGTGCGAAGGTATATTAGTAAGCTATGCATGTTTTCAGGCCAGCAAGCAAATCAACATCCCTAAGGAGCATTACCGCTGGATCTTAGGCAAACAAGGCCAGAAGTTGAAGGAATTGGAAAAATTGACTGCTACGAAAATCAGTGTTCCTAGCATATCTGACAGCAGCGAGACTATTACTATCACTGGCACTAAAGAAGGCATTGAAAAGGCTGAACATGAAATTCGAGTTTGCTCTGAGGAACAGGTAAATTATTTTACGTAACTTTTATACTAATCAAGTTTGTACTTGGTGTCTTTTTATACAAACTTTTATAATATGGACATACCAAAAGTAATTAACCAATAAATTGATACAATTTTATTTATATGTAAGTATTATGACTAATTTGTATTTTTAATTATATCTAATTGTTTTTTTTTTTAAGTCGCGCAAAGCTTTGGAACGCATTAAGATCCCTAAGATCTACCACCCGTTCATCCATGGCCCTTACGGTGAACGCGCAGCCGCTATGACCGCTGAGACGGGAGCAAGAATTCACATCCCGCCCGCGTCCTCGCAAAACGATGAAATCGTCATAGCCGGCGAGAAAAATGGTGTCCTGGCTGCCAAAGCGCAAATTGAGCAAATTTACGAAGAAATGGTAAGCGAAAAATACAAGTAAAATATTTTAATTAAAAAAAATATATTCTAACACAATGTAATAATTGTTTTTATTTTTATGTCAAAGGTCAAGAAATGTTCAACAGTTCGAGTAGAAGTACCAAAATCTCAGCATAAGTATGTGATCGGAGCTCGTGGTACGACCATTCAGGAAATCCTTAAGGAAACTGAAGTGTCCGTTGAGATGCCACCCCCTGATTCTACAACTGGTACCATTACTCTGCACGGACCTCACAAAAAGATTGGATTGGGTTAGTAAATTTTCAGGTCATGTAACATTTTCATATCACTGTTAAAAATTTAACAGTTATTAATAGTTTTTCTTTGCAGCTCTATCGAAGGTGTGCGAAAAAGCGAACTCCGTGAAGACTGCCACCGTCGATGCTCCTACATGGATTCATAAATACATAATCGGAAAGAACGGCTCTAACATTAAAAAGATTACTCAGGATTTCTCAAAGGTACAATCATTGCTATAATCAAAAATAAATTAATACTTTTAAATTTTTGGTGTGTCTTATGATCAGATATAATAATGTGATATTTTACAGGTACATGTTGAAATAACTCACTCTGAAGATAAGGTTAAAATTGATGGACCCCCTGAAGAAGTGGAGCGTGCTCATGTTGAGCTTGACGACTTCGTCAAGAACCTGTTGGCCACTCTTACCTATGTTGAACTGTCCGTTGACCCTAAATTCTTCAAACATATTATTGGAAAGAGTGGAAGTAACAGTGAGTAACATTTTTAACATATAACAATACATGTTGGTTATTAATGGATTATTTCAAACTCAATAACACTTTTTGTTTTTTTCTTTTAGTTAATAGACTGAAGGATGAGACTGGGGTAGTTATTAACATAATTGAAAATGAAGGCAACAATATTATCCGTATCGAGGGTAGCCACCAAGGCGTAGCCGATGCTGAGAGGGAATTGAGGGAGATGGTAATGAAACTAGAGAATGAAAGAACTAAAGAAATCTATGTTGATCATAGATATATTAAATCTCTTATTGGAGTTAGAGGAGAAAAGATCAAGGAATTCCGTGAAAAGTTTGAACGCGTTCTCATCTCTTTACCCGACCAAGGACAGAAGAGAAGTCCCATCAAACTGCGCGGGCCGCAAGAAGACATCGAAAAGTGTGAGAAGTATCTGCACAAAGTGATCAAGGAGATCGCTGAATCTTCCTTCGTACAGGAAGTTCCTATTTTCAAGCAATTCCACAAATTCATCATCGGTAAAGGTGGCGCCAACTTGAGAAAGATTCGAGACGAAACTCAGACAGTAATAGATCTGCCAGCAGAGGGCGATGACAGTGACGTCATTACCGTCCGCGGTAAACGCGAAAACGTTGAGGAGGCGGTAAAGAGAATCCAACAGATTCACAACGAGAAAGCGAATGTTGTGACAGAGGAAGTGACTATCGCTCCTAAGTACTACAACTCGCTGATCGGTGCTGGCGGCAAGTTGATTCACTCTATCATGGAGGAATGCGGAGGAGTTCTGATCAAGTTCCCCGCGGCTGAGAGTGACAGCGACAAGGTTGTGATCCGCGGACCTGTGGAAGATGTTGAGAAGGTAAGAGATCGAAAAATTACCTATTATTAAAGTTTGTACTAAACAACGGAATAACGAGTTATAATGTTCGCTAGTAGCGTCGTTTCCTTTTTATTCTATACTAGCTGTGCCCGTGACTTTGTCCTCGTGGAATTTATCAAGAAAGTTATTTAAGTTACTCAGCTATCTGCTAGTGAGAGTCCTGTCGAAATCGGTCCACCCTTTCCAGAGATTAGCCGGAACAAACAGACAGACACAACAGACAAAAATTGTAAAATAAAAAAATTTGGTATACTATACTATACTCTATATGTTTTTGATGATCTCTATGCATGTAGTAAAACATTTATTGTAATATTATAGATTTAAATTTTCAATCTGCTGTTGAAAATTTAATTTAATTACTTTAACTGACCAATAAATTTAATTTAAAGGCTAAACAGCAGTTGCTTGCACACGCATCTGAACGCGAGCTAACATCGCACACAGCAACCGTCCGTGCTAAGCCTGAACACCACAAGTTCTTGATCGGGAAGAACGGTGCCAATATTAAGAAGATCCGCGAACAAACCGGCGCTCGCATCATCTTCCCCACTGAAAAGGACGAAGATAAGGAAGCCATCTTCATTATTGGTAAGCTTTCGATCTGACCACTTATTTTAAATTCAAATGAATAACTATGCGGAATAAAGTACGGAATAATTCACTTTATTAAAATCGTTAGTGATTTTTTTCTGCAGTTATAGACAGGGGCCTTAGGGGCCCCTGTCTACTACTTAAAAAATAATGAAACATTCTAAATTTAAAAATTAATGAATTAGGTAAGACTCTGCGTCGCATTGGCGCCGCAATTCCATAGTCCGCTCTTGTTAATAATGATGTTTTTTTTTTATTAATCAAGTTTATGACATGGGCTGTGAATATAATAAATATTGGGGATAACTTGTAGTCTAACTACTATCTTGTGATTATCGAAGATATGTCTAATAGGGAAAATGGAAGACAGTAATAATAGAATGACATATTGCGCCGATCTCAAATAATGGGAGCTAAGCCGGAAGATGATGATAACTTATATCATACCATACGTTTATAGGGTTTGGGACTACTTACTATCTTTAAATCTTCGTTTGATGTAGGATTCGTGAATAAATTTATTGTACTTTATCTTTAGGTCGTTCGGAACAAGTGGCAGCCGCTCGCACGCAACTATCCGCAGCCGTTGCGGAGATCAGTAACGTTGCGGAGGGAGAGCTGTCCGTGGCGCCGCGACACCACCGACACTTCGTGGCGCGACGTGGCGAGGTGTTGCGTCGCATCGCAGAGGATTGCGGCGGAGTTCTCATCTCTTTCCCGAGGCAGGGCGTCGACAGCGACCGCGTCGTGCTTAAGGGACCTAAAGACTGCATTGAAGCCGCTAAAACACGAATCCTTGAAATTATTGAGGATTTGGAAGCTAAGGTAAGTTGTAGGCCTTTATTCTAGAATATATATTGAAAGCGATTTTCATAACCTCAGTGTGCAGAACGTAGGTATTCTTAAACTGAAAATGTTTGAAAACATTTATAATTGCACAAGTTGCATCGGCGGTCTATCTAACCACATAGAATTTTAAAGTTTTTAAAATGGCAAATTTCCATAGTCTATACGTTAATCCAGCGTATAAAGTATTGGTACTAAATTGTATTACTCCATCCAGCAATTTTCAAACAGTATGATTTAAATGAAATGAATGATTAAAGAATAATGAATTTAGGTTATAATCACAATTTTATATTAATATAGTAGACACTTAATGTATTTTATGTTATTTTGTAGAACAGAAATGTTTTCAATCATTTCTTTTATAGGTGACAATCGAATGCATCATTCCTCAAAGACACCACCGCACCGTGATGGGTGCTCGCGGTAGCAAAGTGAAGGACATCACAGCTGAACACGATGTGCAGATCAAGTTCCCCGAACGTGACACCACAGAGGGTGCTGATGTTCCTGTCAAAGATGAGGAAAGCACTGAGCCTGGACCCAATGATATCATTAGGATCACTGGACGCCCCGAAAACTGTGAGGCAGCTAAGAAGGCTTTACTTGAGCAGGTAATGCACATAGCCTTCTAATTTTACTTTTATACTGGTAATAAGTACCTTTTTAAGAGAACCACTCTCTTATAAGTGAGATTTTAAGAGTAATGAAATAAAAAGATGATGGATGTCAAAATATTTCATATCACCATTTGTTTGTTCCATTACTAGGTTCCTATCACAATTGATGTAGAGGTGCCAAATGAACTTCATCGTTTGCTGGCTGGCCAGAAGAGGAGAGAATTAATGCAGACATATGATGTCCACATCCTTCTGCCACCTAACGATGATACCAGTGATATAGTTAAGGTAAACATTCATTTTCTCTTTCCTAGGTGAACAAATAAAAGGAAGAATGTCTGCCGAACATTATTTCCATAGGCGTAGCAACCGGCCTATCAAATATAAGAAGGCCCAGGTTCCTAGGCTTCAAGTATCTAAGCAAGAATTGGTGTTTGCTCGCAGTTGGAAGGCTCACCTAACATGTTTGGATATACCATCGAATTTCATATGGCAAATGACATTATAAACATATCAAAACCTAAAGTAAAATGATGATGCTTATAATAATACTTAGATTAAGAATTTAACAAGTGATGCAAACGCTAATATATTTTATTTGTGACACAGGTGACTGGCACACCAACTAATGTTGAGAAGGCTAAGGTTGCTCTCGGTGACAAAATCGTTGACATGGAAAAAGAAAAGGAAGACAGAATTCTCAGGTGAGTTTCACATTCAGAATCATTTAGTTTGTTGGTTGTTCAGTTTTCAATTTATATTTTATTGATTGGTCTATAAAATAGATCAGTAAAAATTAACAGTCTGTAATTTTATTGGTATATATGATGAATGGTTAATTTTAAGATTTGATACTAAACTACAAAATATTTTCAGATCATTTGAACTGAAATTCAAAGTAGACCCAGAATACCACCCTCTGGTGATCGGCAAGGGCGGCGCTGTGATCACTAAGATTCGCACCGATTATGGAGTACAAATTAATTTGCCAAAACGCGGCGAGCCCGATGACGACATCATCACAGTGCAAGGTTACGAGGACAAGGCTCACCAGGCCAAAGAAGCTATTATGGCTATTGTCCACCAATTGGTAAGTATTGGTTACCCTGTAGAATATCTATGACAAAATGAATCATATTATAATTTATATTTCTATTCACTGTGTCACACCCAATGTACGTAAGATAAACATAGAAAATATAGCAACACATTAATGTTGTTATATTTTATAAGTATGGCTCTTTATACAGCTAGGAATAAAAAAATATAGGTATTCATAAAATTATGATTATAAATATTTTATCATGCATAGGCTATAAGTTAGAACTGTAACACATTTTTTCTGATGTTTGGTTTATAGTTTAATGACAAATTTCTATTTTTCTCAGGACAACCAATGTCGCGAGGAAGTCGAAATTGATCCACGAGTTCACAGGCGGCTCATAGGTCTCAGGGGTAAAAACATTAGACGCATCATGGACGACTACAAGGTCGACATTCGATTCCCGAAGCAAGGAGATGACAGCATTGTCGTTATTACGGGAGATGAGGACAATGTTCTGGACGCGAAGGACCATCTCCTAAATCTTGCCGAAGAATACGTAAGTATAACTATGTTTGCACTGATATCACAACTTGTTAAGCCAGTTAAGAAGATGAAGGCTTAAATCTAATAAATATGAGGGATAAGTTGGTACTGCTGGGTTAATCGTTAGCGAGTTGCACAGAGTTAATTTGCATTCAATTGTTTTGCCGAGGTGATATGACATTTACGCACTGGTCATAATTGCTCACGTAAATCATTACATCATCCCTTGGTTATTGACGAAGGCAAGGAATCGCAAATACTCCATTACTCTCACACAATTAGCAGTATTGATTTTCTTTTGTATCTCCAGATGCAAGACGTAGTAGACCGCTACAGCCGGCCATCCGCCGGCGTGTCCCTAGGCGACTTCGGAGACGTGCTGGGCGCCGAGCGGGAGCCGCGCGAGCCCGCCGCGCCCCCCGCGCCCCCCGCCGCCGGCTTCGTGGTGAAGGGCGGCCCGTGGGAGCAGCGCGCGCCCGACACCGCGTCCACCCACGAGTTCCCCACCATGCCCGGCGCCCCCCGCGCCGCGCCCGCCCCCGCGCCCGCCCCCTCCGCCGCCTGGGGGCCTCGGCGCTAGACCCGCCTCCTGCGACCCGACGACTGTGATGCGTTTCGAATGATAGAGAGACTTCACCTTGTCCGTGATGCTTCCGTTGAACGCGACGCGGACGAGATGGCTCTTTTGATAATTCTGATATTATTTGAAATGCATTACAATTTGGCCGAGGTCAACTTCGGCTTTCCGAACTTTACACCCGACTCGCGATTTAAACGGTACATGATAACGTAATATATTCTATTTTTACTATCACGATCCATTTTACGTATATTCAAATATTTATAACGATTAAGTAATGTTACTGAGTGTGGCGGTGACTATCGCGGCGGCAAGTCCTTTATTTATCTACTGACTCGCTTACCATAATGTAGTGGCCGCTGCGGCGACTCACGCATCGTATTATAAGATGAGGCGCGGCGGAAGTATAACATTTCGTTCGGTCTCTTTGATACGTATATTTTATAAAGATTGCGTATTACGATGTATCTAGTGTTAGTCGATCCCTATTAATTATATGATATGTAACTGTTTAAGGGCCGAATATAAGACTAAAGTTTTGAAAGCCTAACTTGACTCCGACTAATTTTGGTCCGCGAAGTAATGTAGTGCGTCTATCGCGCCGTATTGTTAAAACTGCGGATATCTCACTTTCAGTCGTATTACCGTGAAGCCTACCGCTGTATGATGACTTATTGTGACATCTAAAGAACACGCGACGCGCTTATCGAATGCTGGTGACGAAGGTCGGGTCGAACGATTTTTATTAATATTAGTATTCGGTTACGTATCGTTATGTTTTATGAATTATTATATTAATAATATATTATTATTATTATATCTATGATTAATGCCATTCTATTAAGTTGTTATTTACTTTGATATTTATAACGAATACGAATCGATGTATTTGCAATTATTGATGCAAGTTTATAGTGCATAATGTAACTGATTCTGTGTACTTATTTAAAATTATAATGAAATTTATATTTTTCATACATAATAGTTTTCACGGTTTTTTTATCATGTTTATGATGTTGCCTATGAAAATAAAGAATCAATAATAATAAGACAAGAATGAATATTTTTACAAAGTAATGTGTACATAGTAAAATGTGTTTGAGAACATTAATAAAATCTTTTACATGAATATAATACATAAGTTGGTGTTTCATTGTTTGCTTAATTAATCATGTCCTGGTGTTACTTTTTTATGATAGAATTCACTTTCGTGTTCTAAGATGGGAAAGGGAAGACCGTCAGTTTCTTGGAAAATGTGATGTACAATCATGGTAAATTATCGAAAAGATTGAAGAGTGATTGGCAATTGATAAAGTAGCACTTAGCAAATCTAACTTTCATTTTATACGATTCGACCTATGTAAATCCTATGTGTACATTGGAGCAAAGTAGCTATCACACAATTATTTACAAGTACGTAAGAGCCCTGTTTTTCAAAACGGCTAGCCGATAGAAATATAAAGGTATTTTTCTTAATTAATACGTTTTTGATTTGTTTGAGGTTTTCATACTAGACAAATAAATAAAGAGAAAATATTTATTCAAATTTTAATCTTCTCATTAAAAAAAGTAAATGTCTGGCAAAGGTAAGTTACCCCAGCAGGAAATGTTTTTGTCGAATAAATTAACTAAAAATCTTTTAAGTGCTATAATAACTGATTTAAAAATTGCCCAACAATTACAGAAACTAGGCAACTAATCTATATCTATTATTATAAAGAAGAAAAGTTTGTATACATATTTGTTTCGAAAACACCCAACAACTACTGAACGAATTTCACCATTAGAATGCTACATTATTCGAGAGTAACTGCTATATTTTTTTATTAGAAATGTTCACCCGTGTGATTCCTGAACGAGGTAAGTTCTGTATAAAATTTAAATGACTATTTTCGTCGTTATTTTGCTGGGGCAACGCACTACTTCAACTCAGAATGAGGCTCAAAAGGCAGATAACTTTGAGATATTATCATATAAAACTATTTTGACATTTGTTTTCCAAACAAGAGCTAATATTTGAAATCATTAAATTTAAACAATTGTTGCTTTTGTGTGAAATTATTTTTATCTTGGATGGGTATTTTAAACGGATAACTAAATTTAGTGTTGATACAAAGTGGTAACATTTTATATAGCCGATTGATTTGCTCTATTACTTCTTTCGTGTATTTGAATGTTAGGTTAGGGTTCTGAGGTTTTCAACATCGTATTTCCAAAAATGAATGTGTAAGTATTTAATATATAATACTAGTTAAGGTATATAATACGAGCGTAACTCCCGTTCCCGTAGGAACTCAATGGTTAAATTTCCTATAGCCTTCCTGGATAAACGAATTACGATAAATAAATTTATCAAATCGGACCAATAGTTCAGAAACTATTGGTCCGATTTGAAAAATTCTGAGATGAGCGTGTTCAAGCAAACAAACAAACTCCTCAGCTTTATATATTGGTAAATTATATATATATTTATAGTTAAAATTAGTCTAAGATGTTTAAATAACAATTTAATAAATGTCAGGGACATACCTACTGGTATAAACCATAAATAACTATAGACATGAGATGCACAGGATATGCACACAAAGCACAATCGCTTAACTTTATAGACTAGTTTTATAGGCTAGAAATGATACAAAATTCCCTATTAAAGTCATCAACTTCGTAAGTCTGTTGTTTAAGGCACTTTAAGCCCCACTTGGAAGCGACTGCCATAGGCAGGCCCTAATCTAGATTATGGTACTGAAAAATTGTAAAAACAAATTTAATCCAGAAAGCTCTGACTATCTCTTAACTAAACAATGGGTCAACTTAGCAGATGGTCCCTAAATTAATAACTGACAGGAATAAAGTCAGATTCCTTGGTCATCTTATGTTTTAAATAAATTACACAGGCCAACAATGAAAAAACTTTGTCAAGAATTTTAGATAATCTTATTAAAAAAAAAAATAATAACTTGTATCACCACTGATTTTCCATAATAATATGTATTTTTCATTACATATAAATTTTCCCCTTATTTTTTAAATAATAATGGATGTCATGGGCTGTCTGTTATTCCTAGGTATGCCAGATGCTGATTTAGGTAGCAGTCTCATGTTAGTATATTAATAATAGTGCTATGTCTGTTCCTTGGGAGATGCAGTAGTTTAAGTGGTAGACATATGTCTAACCTTGGTACTATGGCTTTAGTCAGCCTGCATTCCACCATTTCTGACCATTGTACTTGGTGTAGTCATGCTGTTCTGTTTCTTATCAATGTTTTCTTTGCATTGAATGGTATTGTTGCTATTGTTTGGGTCCCATTCAACTTTTTGCCGAATCTTTCCTTGCTTGTTCATCCGCTGCATTGTTTCCAAGTTAATCACTATGGCCCTTTATCCATTGGACAGTAACCCTGTTTGTAGTGGCGATTTTCTCTAGTTCTTTGTGGCATTCCAAGATGACTCTGCTGTTGATTATATGTGATTATAGAGATTGGAGGACAGAGGCACTGTTGGTGATGATGTGGATGTTGCAACCATTTACTTTCTGCCTGAAAGATTGTATTTGTTTGCCAAGGGTTACCAATGTTTTTATGTTCAGATCTTGTAAGAAAATACCAGAACCTGTACCAGTTTTTGTTTTAGATCCGTGCATGTAGATTCTGCTTTCCAGTGTATTGGAAGAATTGTTTTGATACTCTTGTAACTGAATTGTGTAGTTATTGTCAATGACAAAAGTATGGGGATTAGGTCACAGGGTGCTTCCCTTCCCTTAGGGACCTCTCAAATACAAAGTGCTTAATGCCACCCTACTAGTTGGTGTGACAAAATGAATGTACTCTCAAAATGTCAACGTAATTAAATTTGAAGGATCAATGGTTTTGTTTTCTATCAATTAAAGATTTAAGGTTGCAATCATGTGTTTTGAAATAGACAGTCTGGATATGGATAGTGCAGTCACTATAAACCAGTGAATCCCAAAGTAGTCCAGTCGGACCCCAGGGGCCCACAGGAGACTCGAAGCGGGTCTACGTTGCTTAAAGATAGAAACCAACAAGGGTTCCACCAAAACAATTACACTTCTTTAAGGGGTTGATGCTCTTAACACGTCAATATAGTGAAGGTATTTAAAATGTCATATGTAAATCATTGGACAATAATGTATCAAATAAAAAGACTACTAAAGGACACATCAGCATACTGCTGCTTGTCCACCAATAAATAATAATACTGTTATATTAAACATGTGTTACTTTTACAGATGTTTAAATATTCCCTTTACTTCACCGGAATCTGCTGCTCTGGCCTGCAAAGTGTTGAGTGTTGATAAGGAAATAAAAGGCAGTGGTGTGCAGAAAGAACTTAGTACCAATGACACATATCTTGTTGTGTAAGTTTTTTTTTAATATAAAACATTTTGCCTCTTTTTATGACCTGTTAGATAGGCACTTTGTATGCATCAGGAAATATATATTTTGTAAAAATATTATTAATTTATAATAGTCTAAGATCTGATTAAGAAGGACCTTCACCAATCTGTTTACTGGATGAAAAATATTTTATATCAAATTTAATAACTTATATAATATAATGTGGGTGGGTTGCCTAATAAATTCCTAGCAAAACTGTCAATAATTAAAAATTGACTTAAAAAAAAATGCACCCATGTGTTTAACGAATAAATATAATACAAACCGAAAGTATGAAGCCTGTAGAATATAAAAACAGTTTTCTATTTGTTTCCTGGCATAACCACAGCATAACCGGGTTGCCACATCATTAACAGGAATGTCAATACTATTTATCTTCACCTTTTTGTTTAATAAATAAGATTTATATCAAAATATAATATTGTTTTGCTACAATCTGCAATAAAAAATAAAATATTTCCATTTACAATAAAAAATTAAATAATAAAAATTTTAATAAATAATAGTTTGGGCAGGAATTTCTTACGCAACCCACCTGCGTTATATTATTTAATATATTAGATTTGATATAAAAAACTTTTCATCCAATAAACAGATTGGTAAACATTGCTGCCCGTTACCTGGCATACAATTTTTATAGATGATGTTATAACATTCCAGACCAAAGGCTTAACGTACGTAACGTAATAAATACGTGCGGCGCGCACGCACGCTTCTTTGCCGGGCGAGGTGGTGTGCCCGGCGACACACCGACGGCCATTTGTTACTGTTCGGAACTTGTATATTCGAATTGGCTTGCGAACTTGTATTGCGTGATACAGGCTAGTTGGGATTCTAGGTGGTAGATGGCGCTGCTTGTATTCTTGTAGTTTTTGTGCGGCTACTGTAGATGTCGCTACAGTACTTCCCTCCGAGACTGAAAGTCGTTCTTTCTTTGTTGGAGTTCCAGTGAGTCGGAATCGATGCTGGGTCCCAGTGAGTCGGGACCGTTGTGGCTGAGACTGCGTGCGGCGACGCTGGCAGTGCTGCGCAGACCGGTGTGTGAGGTCGTGTACGCAGTGCCGTGGTGCTGTAGCCGGAGTCGATGGAGCCGTGTTGCGGAAGCTAGTTGCTTGTTGTTGTTGGTTGTGGAGCTGGATAAGGAGTACGTTGCTGAAGTAGCCTGTTGCGTGCTGTCTTCGGGGTCACCAATTGTAAAGGAACGGTTGGTTGTGTTCCTCCACAGAAAATGAAGATCTTCTTTGCCGGGCGAGGTGGTGTGCCCGGCGACCGACGGCCATTTGTTACTGTTCAGAACTTGTATATTCGAATTGGCTTGCGAACTTGTATTGCGTGATACAGGCTAGTTGGGATTCTAGGTGGTAGATGGCGCTGCTTGTATTCTTGTAGTTTTTGTGCGGCTACTGTAGATGTCGCTACAATAATATTGGTAGATTTTATTTATATTGTGATTTTATGTTTCTAAATTGAGATTAATAAAATTCGACCACCGGCAGGACTGGAACCTGCATCTTAGGTTAAGCCCCTAATGCCTTAACCAATTAGGCTACGGTGAAATCCTACCAGTTATTGAAATCTATCAATCCCTTTTATAACACGTCTCTAAGTTGGACGTTAGTGCCATCTATAGGTAATGATCCGCACTACTTCGAATAATATCTCCAAAGTTGCATTTGGTATTAAATATTAAACGAAGATACCGCCCGTATATCACATTTTTAAATGTTTTGAATACTTTACGGAAACGTTTACGTAAAGTATTCAAAACATTTAACCGTTCCTTTACATTATCAATGCGTAAATGTGTATGAATGACACACATTTACGCATTGATAATATTGGTAGATTTTATTTATATTGTGATTTAATGTTTCTAAATTGAGATTAATAAAATTGGTTCGTTACACTTTCACGAGAAAACTACTGAGCATGCAGGTAGTTTATCCAGTTTATAAACTATCTGAAGATATAGGCTACAAAACATCACACTACAACCCATTGGAGCAGATTAACAGTCTAAGGCCTCGTGTACGCAGACACGGGGCGTCGCGTGGCGCGATGTGCGGTGTGGCCCGAAGTGAAATCAAACATAATAATATGGCGTTGTATGAGTGCGAGACGGCACGCCGCACGCGACGCGCGACGCCTCGCGTCTCCGTAAACGAGGCCTAACGCTGGGTAAAACCGTTGGGCGCAGCTAGTAATATATAAATAAAGAGGGTACCTACTACAGTACAAGCTTCTTATGCTCATGTAATAGAAGACGACCGAGTTTAATATTCGCGGCTAAATATTTCTGTATTCGTGGATTTAGTCGGTATATTAACGACATCGATGTACGTACCTAATTAACATGACATTATTATTTAAGTATCTACTAGTACAATATTCTGGGGTTTAACAAATATGCAACCAAAAATCACTACATACCTATTATAAAACAAAGTCCTCTGCCGCGTATGTCTGTCTGTTCACAAGAAACTTAAAAACCACTTGGGTTTTCACCAATGGAAAAAGTAATTTTTGAGGCAGGTTTAGGTATAATTAGTCAAGGTTTTGTGTTAATAAAGCTTTAGGTCAGTCGGTAGTTTTAGGGGCGGATTTCAGATGAAATCGATTTTATTATCACTTTTAAGGGCTCTTCGAATGAAACCTACAATTCTGTACACAAAGCCATATTTACGTTACTCAAACGCTTTTACTGTATTAGATTTAGTAAAAAAAAAACATTTTAATGCGGTCCCTCAAATGGCGTGTAAATATTCAGCTACCATAACTATGCCTTACCTTGTGTTATAATAAAAGATGGTTCACTTGACAACTGATTTATTTCTTAAAATGACGTAACATCCAAATCATAATAAAACCTCATTATACTTCATCTTCCCTTTTATAACAAATAAGAATTAACATGAATATAACATAAACACACTTAACTTAAACAACAACATAACATGACATATAACATAAACACACTTAACATAAACAACAACATAACATGAAATATCTAACATGACATATAACATAAACAACAACATATAACATAAACACACTTAACATAAACAACAACATAACATGACATATCTTCTTCCCCAAAAAAAAAAATAATAAAATCATAAACAATAGTAAAAAATAATAAACAATAAATGAAAAACTTAATCACTTTGAGACGTGAATCCCAAAAATGAATTGTTATTGTTGCCTTGCCCTACTGCGAGTGACAGGAGGTGAGTATGGCAACACACAACCAGAAGTACCTTGTCCACTATCTTTACTTACTTGTAAAGTACCACCACTTTCTGAATTCTGAGAACCAGTATTACATTTAATAATATGTCGGCGATTACGCCGATAAATGCCATTTTTGTTTCTTACAATATAAGATCGTGGTGCTGAAGCCCTACCTACAACTGTACCATGAGGTCGCTCATTATTACGTTCTAACATAATTACATTATCGCCGACATCTAATTCCGGTAATGATTTGGACACTCTATCATAATATTCTTTACTTCTACTTTGTTTACATAATAATTCTCTATATTGTATTTTATGATCAAATGTCGGATAAGTATTACATAACAAATCTGGATGAACTGGTAATCGACAGTTCAATCGACGTCCCATCATAAGTTGTGCCGGAGATTTTAAATTATCCCTCGGAGCATTACGGTAACTTAACATGCCCAAATAAAAATCTTCATTACTATCAATAGACTTCCGTAAAATGTTTTTAACTGTTTGAACTGCCCTTTCACTCTTTCCATTCGATTGAGCATAATATGGAGAAGATGTCACATTTTTGAATCCCCATTCATTAGAAAAATTTACAAAAGCCCTGCAAGAATACTATGGACCATTATCACTTACAACTGTTTCTGGAATACCATACCGAGCAAAATTTTGTTTCAAAGCATTAATTACACTGTTTGCAGAAGTGTCCCTCAAATATTCTACCTCAATAAAACCAGAATAATAATCGACCAAAATTAAGAAATTCTTTTTTCCGTATTCAAAAAGATCAGTTCCTACTTTATTCCATGGAAGGTTTGGAATAGGTACCGGTAACATGGGTTCTTTACTGGGTTTATTTAAATTTTCTTGACAAACTTTACAATTTCTAACATATTGGTCTATATCTTTTGAAATACCTGGCCAAAACAAAACTTCGCGAGCCCTTCTCTTACAACGATCAATACCTAAATGCCCGTCATGAACTATCTTCAACATTTCACTTTGTAATGACAAAGGTATGACCACTTGTTTATTTTTAAAAATTACTCCATCTACACAATATAGTTCATCTCTCATAGGCCAAAAGTAAATTAAATCATGATTCATCTGATATTTGTGATCAGGCCAACCATCTCTTATATATTTAATCAAATTATTTAATCTACTATCCTTAGCTGTTTCTGCTTTAACAGTGGTTAATTTACTTTGAGACATTGGTATATTATCAATAACCATTTTTAATTGATTTAATACTGCTTCGCTAATTTTATCATCACATAAATCAGGCAAAGGCGCACGTGACAATGTATCAGCTACATACATATATCTACCTGGTTTATAAGTTATTACTAAATCATAGCCTTGCAACTTTAATACCATACGTTGCAGCCGCGCTGGAATATCATTTAGAGGTTTCTTGAAAATACTTTCAAGAGGCTTGTGATCCGATTCTATAACAATTTTTTCTCTCCCATAAATATACTGATGGAATTTTTCGCAAGCAAACACAATAGCTAATAATTCCTTTTCGATTTGAGCATATCTACGCTGGGTATCAGACAGAGTACGAGAAGCGTATTCAACTGGCCGCCCTTGCTGCATCAATACCGCTCCAAGCGCTACACTACTAGCATCAACTGATATAAGTATTGGACTCTTAACATCATACAAAGCTAAAACCGGACTATTACATAATAACTTTTTCAAAGTCATAAAAGAATTCTTATGGCCTTCCTCCCAAGACCATAAAACATCTTTTTTTAATAACCTGGTCAGTGGAAAAGTGTGCTCAGAATAGTTTGGTATAAATTTTGACAAAAAATTTACTGTTCCTAAAAACCTTTCTAAACCCTTTCTATCAGTTGGTTCTTTCATCTCACTCACAGCTTTAATCTTCTCACTGTCAACCTTCATTCCATGTCTGTTAAAAACGTGACCTAAGTACGTCACTTCGCGAACACCTATGCGACATTTCTCTTTATTAAATTTTAAATTTATAGCACGTGCTCTTTTAAATAATTCCTTAAGACGGATATCATGCTGCTCCTTAGTCGACCCCCAACAAATTATGTCATCAATAAATGAATCGACGCCTTCCAATCCTTCAAGTAGTTGTTTAATTTTTGCATGAAAAATTTCTGATGCACAATTTAACCCAAACGGTAGCCTTAAATACTGATACCTGCCAAATGGTGTGTTAAACGTACACAAATCTGCACTTTCTTCATCAAGCTGGACTGCCCAAAAACCAGAGGTAGCATCTAAAACTGAAAAGTATTCAGCGCCCTTTAGTTTTATAGCAAAGTCATTTATTGTAGGTAACTGATAATGTGCCCGCCTAATAGCCGTATTTAATGGTCTTGGGTCTAGGCATATACGTAGGCTACCATTCTTTTTAGCTACAATAACTAATGCATTGACCCATGGCGTTGGATGACTTACTTTTTTAATTACTTTAAGTTGAACCATCCTATTTAACTCATCGAATAACTTATCTCGTAGCCCTAGAGGTACTTTACGTGGAGCGCATACTACTGGTCTTACACTTTCATCGACTACAATATGATATTCGCCAGGCAAACAGCCTAAACCATTAAACAAATCCTCATGCTCCGATAAATTTAAGTTATGAATTCTTTTGAGCAATCCTAAATTTAAGCACGCTTGCAATCCCAGTACACTTTGACAGTCAATAGTAGCGATTGCAAACTTTAAATTATATGGGATGCCTTTATACCACCACTTAAGCTCACAAAGGCCCTTAATTGGTATTATGTCACCACTATACGATTGAAGTCTAACTGTGTGATTTAAATTTATTATATTTACATTATAACCCAATTGCAAGAAACGCCTTAATGACAACACATTAATATCGGCACCAGTATCTAATTTAAATTTTTCACTACCATATTCTCCAATAAGAATTTGAAACCAATCTTCAGAAGAAGCCCTTACCTCGAAAGTTTGCTGTAAAATAGATACATGAAATGGCTCCGAGTCACTTTCATTTTCTACCATTTTATTCTGCACTTCAATATCGAATAACTTTCTGTTATAATTCTTTACTTTGCACATTTTTGCATGATGGCCTAAGTTTCCACAAATGTAGCATTGAGCCGAAATAGCCTTGCATTCTGAAGGATTCGTGCATTGTCCTCCACACCTTTGACAATCGGACGAAGAATACGAGGTTCTGCTTACTCCACCAGATGCAGCGCTTAATACTCGTCCCCGACGTCCGTATCCGCTTCATGCTCGTCCTCTCCGTGCAGTACCTCGCGCATTAACTTCATCCACATAACAGGACCCCGAGCCCGTGTCACCTGCTCCTAATAAACGAGTACTCTCCATAGTAATTTCTTCTACTTGACATATACTGATAGCCTTATCCAAAGTCAAATTATCAGTTCTTAACAAACGATCTCGAAGTGCTGTGTTACTTATACCGCAAATAATACGATCACGAATCAATTCTTCTTCTAATTGTTTAAATTGACAATCTTTGCTTAGCAGCCTCAATGCCGTAACATATTGTTTAATATTTTCACCTTTCTCCTGAAGTCTGGTAAAAAAATTATAACGTGCCAACGTTATGTTAGTCTGAACACCAAAATGTTCATCGAATTTTTTAAGCAAGAAATCTATGTCATTTTTCTCTTCATCATTATTATAACAAAATGTTCTATACACGTCGAACCCCTCTGGGCCGATCAAATTAATTAATAAGCTTGCCTGTACCTCTTTGTTTTCATTACTTATTCCAGAAGCTTTTGCAAAAACCTGGAACTGAGTCTTCCATTTTTTCCATTCGTCAGCCCGGCTGACGGAGCCGCCAATCAGATTTAACTCGGATGGTGGTCGGGCATGTTCCATTGTTATAATCAGTCAATATTATTGCATTTTCCTAATAATATTATAATTTTTTTTATCCCACTTCTGACACCATGTTATAATAAAAGATGGTTCACTTGACAACTGATTTATTTCTTAAAATGACGTAACATCCAAATCATAATAAAACCTCATTATACTTCACCTTGTCAGTCGATTTGTCGCAGCGTCAAGTAGGTTCTTGATGCCATAACAAACTTCATTATCTCTTTACAAAAATGTCGAAATGTCTTTCAACGTTATTTTTATAACATTGGGGTACTGTGATAAATCATAGCAACAATTTTACCCACGCAAATGCACATAAAAACTTACTTGACTTTTTATTAATTGGTCTGAGTGCGGTCCACGGCAACTCTGATATACGAACTAATAAATAGTATTCGGTCGATTATAATCGAACGAATACTATGCTACTTTTAGTATTTCTATAATATTATATAGTATTATGCTAAAGACGAAAGTCTTCAACCAGTGTGTATTGCCAGTGATGACCTATGGATCCGAAACGTGGTCCTTCACTATAGGCCTTTTGAACAGACGCAGAGTTGCTTGACGAGCTATGGAGAGGGCTATGCTCGCGGTTTATCTACGAGATCAGAAATGAGGAGATACGTAGAAGAACGCGGGTTGCCTACGTAGTCCAACGGATTAGTTCGTTGAAGTGTCAATGGGCAGGCCATATAGCACGGAGAACAGATGGCCGTTGGGGCCGAAAACTGCTCGAATGAAGACCGCGGCAAGCGTAGCGTAGGACGCCCACTAACTAGATGGACTGATGATTTGTTAAAGGCCGCGGGTTCATGGGGGATGCAGGTCGCTTCTAAACGCAACAACTGGAGATCTATGAGGCCAGCAGTGGACGTCCTACGGCTGAAATGATGATGATGATGAATGAGTAGTATGCTTACGTTATATAGAGAATATAACGGTACACTCTCCAAGTTGAAGGTCTCTACGATGAGCGGTTTGGGCTTGGATAGGATAGGTATAGGACGTTTTATCGATATAGTCATGTTTTGCTTAATTTAATATAGGTAGTACCTACCTATTACACAGTTATTTGTTGAATAAAAAGTAGTCGTCTCTTTAAATACCTCACGTTATTAATCGACGTCTCAAATAACATTATGGTATAATAGCTGCGCCCCGCGGTTTTACCCGCGTCACTCTGATATTGATATTTTGTAGCCTATATGTTATTCCAGTTTATAAACTATCCGCGTGCAAACTTTCAGCCAAATCCATTTTGTAGTTTTTGCGTGAATGAGTAACAAACATACATACATCCACACATACAAACTTTCGCTTTTATAATATTATCAGGATTCAGGAAGTAATAAACTTTTTATATGTGAACATGTAGGTATTGTTACAGGAAACTGCATGGCGAGGATATGAAGAGATTACGAGTAGCTGTCAGTGCGTTTATCAAGAATGTTCTGCTGATCGTTAAAACTCTAAACCAATTTAGTTGAAGTCAACATGCCTGAGCACACACCCGCGCCGACTCCGGCCAGATCCTTATATGGATTTTTCATGTATCTTTTTAGTAAAACATTGTTATTTATGTATTGCCTCTGGGCATTCACACCCGATTCGTACTTGCATTATTTTAATATCTATTACTACCCACAAAAGTATTGGTCTACAGCAATCCCTATTCAATGCCTTGTGGCTTTAACGATATTCGCATTTTTCATATATCCTAGTTCTAATCTGATATTAACGGCTAACGTAGATAGTATAAATACCATCACTGACCCTTACGCTCATTATACTAGTGAAATAAACGAGAACAATAATACCATGCAAAGTTGTATTTGTAAAGATATGAATAAATGTTCTAAGTATAACCACGTCACCACGCACGACGAGTTGAAAGAAAATACAGTTCCACCGTTACGTGACTTGAATATTAGATATGTTTGTAAGAAATTATATTTCAATGAAAATAATACTTTGTAATGAAGTACCTAATTAACGTAGTAGGTACAGAGTCCTTTATTTACTTAAAATGTTCGCTTTCATGAAAATAATTACTACAGTTACAAAACTCATTAAACTATAGATGAACAGACATAGCACCATATAGTTGTTATGTTTGGTTTGGATTGTGAAGATTTAGTTTTTTAAATATTTAACCCTGTTTAGAATTCATTGTTTTTGAACTTTTATAATTAAGTTTAAAAACAATGAATAACAGAGCCTAAATTATTGATCGAAGGCCTAAATAGTTAAGATAATGTGGTCGTCATGTGCTCAATACCAGACTAAGGGATACCTACTTTAATAATTATTTAATACATACGTTTTTATTTTATACTTTAAGTGTAATTAAAAAGTTGTAAATAAATATTTTAATAAGTATACATTTTTTTATTGCCAAAACTTGATCGATAGTTACCGTAAAGAACGGAATAATTATGCAGTTACGTAGGCGTCCTTTTATTACAACACAAATCACAACGTGCATTTTTCATTATGAATGATAGACACTGCAACACCATCTTATAATATAATGAAGATATATATTGAAGACTTCTTATATAATATTGGTTGGTTTTAACCTTAGTACAATGTTATTATTATTTTAGTAAAGTTTTTATTGTCGTCAATATTATCTACTTAGTTCCAAAATATACCCGCATGCAAGATTTTAGCTCAACTGGTTTAAAATGTAGTTCTAAGATATTACCCGAACAAACAAAAGCTATCTACCTACCTATTTATGAGAATTTTGTACTCAAGACCTAATCGTTGCAGCGTTGCGGCAATGTGCATTGACCTAGAATAGTTATAGGTACTACCTACTGAAAGACTGTAAAATAAATATCTGTCGTCTGATAGTTATGAGACCCAGGGTCGGCTGATCGTAGTAAATGCTCCGGGCGCCAAGCTCCGTTAAATACCTAAATATACACACACCCAGAAACATAATTTTACCTTACATACTGTGTTGAGACCGAACCAACATGATGTAAGGCTTATGGCGATGGATCAAAGGTAGATACGGTACGGGGTTAATAGAGCGCCTGTGTATTAGAGTTTTATCAGTTGCGAATTTTACAATACAATATATAATATAACTTTTCGTCGTGGATAGATTAAAATACTTAAGCTTTCGTGATTTTTAATCGTTGTCTAATGGCTGGATGATTTGCCGTCAGTATTACTCAAAACGTAATATAAAAAATAAAAATAAGTATGTAGGCACGCCCTCAAGGAGCGGCAATGACAAATAGCTAGCAATGCAACAAGCTTAAGTTGTATTAACGGACTTACAGGTTCGAAGTAATTTTAATCTGTAATTTTTAATGCAATTGAAAAAGTAAAGGTATAGGATCTACTACAAAAAATAAATTATTTCGCTAAGTAGGTAGATATTAGCAACAATAAAAAATCAATGGGGTGATATAAAAATAAAGTTAAATAAATAGATATAGGTACATATAAGTAATAATAATATTTCTCCGTGTTATATTGTTAACAAGGGCCTCACTTTCTTGGCTGGTGGACTCTTGGTTTTTTTTATTATACGTTGATATGGGATTAAGCCTGGTCTTGCATCATTGATAGAAGTCACAATTATTTTTCTGTTTGATAAGTAATTCATTCTCGTTAGCAAAGCGTGCTGACCAGAATGGATTTTTATATGGTATGCTCCACTCATAAATTGATTCGGGCGTGCACGAATTGAACACGTTTGACATTATATTAATAGCCTGTAGGTACCGATAGATATATTTTTACCCTGTAATATTTTTAACTTAATCTGAACTGCACCTTAACCACCTTTTTAGTTTAGAATGAATGTTGTTTGTTTAGAATGAAGCTTGGGGCAAATTGTGTTCACAAATAACTACAATAAATTACATTGCAATGCAATCAACAATTTGAATTACAGTTTTTGTTGTGTTCTTTAATGGTTACATTATGTCTACTACACATTATGTCTAGGGAGGAAGAGACAGCCGCTGTACCTAATAGGTAAGTATAGGTGTAAAGGTATTTAGTAGGTCCGTATTAGAGGTCCTAACTAATAGCACCGGAATACCTCTTGGAAGGTACGCTACGGCATAGGTACCTTAATTATAATGCTGTAAATAATTGTTAACCTACTCTCAGATTTGTGAATTTTATGATAGGTAGGTAATTCAAATCGACCAGAAACCGGTTTGAATACTTAGGGAGGTTAGTGACCCCGCCCTGACCCGTACCTCGATACGCCCTTGTAAATCACACCAACGCAACATGTCATTACTATAGGTACCTGCCTAGGTAGGTATGACATTGTCGAGATGGGGCGCAATTGCCACGCGCGTTGAAGATTCTAGTCACCTTTAGCCATTAGGTACCTACTAGGTAGGTATGTAGGTACCTATCTAAGTACCTGTATCGCGTGCGGATAATATATTTTGCAATATCACATTATGGCTAGCATATCTAGGGCCACGATGAACAGTTGCGTTAAATAAAAGTTTAATGTGCTGATGGAAGAGTTAATTAAAAATGCGCGCGCGTACCTATGCAGCACAATGCGGCTAAACTTAGGCCGTCGTATTGTCGACCATATTATTATTATGCGACAATTTGGAACAACTACATATGCTGAAATATACAGATAACGTAACTGAATTCGCTACTAACATCTTGCAATTCGGCCCTTTCTGGACAAGGATGCGATGTACCTATACCTAATGTACTTACCTACTTAGGTAAGTATATTAGGTATACGTATACATCGCGACTTCGAGACTGCAATATAAAAGCGATAATGTTTAAGTCATAATTTATAATAACAGAACTCTGCACTGGATGCAATATTTCTTACTGCTACTATGGCTTGCGTGAATATTAGAAAATATATTTGTCTGGCATTCTTGGGTTCAGCTGAATTTTAAAAGATAGGTATTACCTCTGGTATTTTACTTACCTACCTATTCTTAATATTTATTATAGCCAGAACGGATCCTAAATCTTTGTAAAAACGAATAGTCGAGGGTAATTTGATTCAATGTAAACAAATGAGATTTCTCGCATCATTAGGTGGGTACACCGGATTTTATTATGGAATGGATATTCTTTCGTCTACGTCTAAAGTCAACATATAGACCTACGCAAAAGACCTTCCCCAAGAGGGGAGAGACTAATAAAAAATGGTAATTGACACCTTACTGTGGAGTAGGTACCTAAAACTTAATAATGAAAATTTACAGAATTCGAGGTCGAGAAATTTATTAAATGATTTATTAAATGTTTTATTGAATCCTACATTCTTTATGACAATTTTAAGTACCTAGGTATTTTTCATACTGTAGGTATGTACCTATAGTCTAGATAGTAGGTATACATCAAGAATTCTAGCTTGAGCTTTACTTACACATTGCACTCTGTAGGTACCCATTCTTAATGTAATCCAAAGATGACTTGCGGTAAGTATCCCACAATTCATACCTACCAATTCCCAATACTCCGCAGCTCCAACTCTCTTCCCTCTAAGCCAGGGTTTCTTAAAGTGGGGTCCACGGACCCCTCGGGGGTCCGTAGCAGGTATATCAAGGGTCCGCAGTAGGTCAGTCTTGTCTAAGACAATTTCAATTTATTCGTTCTCATTGAGGCCAAACAGCAGCATTCTCATTAACTAAGTAGTAATTTTCAGGAGTCCATGGAATTTTTTAAATTGTGAAAGTGGTCCGTGACTGCTAAAAGTTTAAGAAACCCTGCTCTAAGCTATCGGCTGGCGACGCCCTTGGAGCATACTCGAAAAATCTCACTTAACTAAAAATACTCTTGGCTACGCGTATTAAAGAAACGCAAAGAAAATAAATAGGTATGTAGGTAAGTGTTTTTTGTGAATAATTTTACACAAATTTATAGAATTAATTTATGATGTTGGTGAACATTAGTAGGTAGTATAAACAAGTCGTTAATGTTTTTGATTGAAAATAAATACCTATCTCTCTAATTTGTATTATTGAAAAAACAATTGCCTTATACGTCAACTATCTCAGGCTATGCGTAAGTATATTTAAGATGTTTCTAACAAATTATGTGACGTTAACAGTACCAACTAAGTTCAGTCGGACTTGCGCATGAAAAGGTTCCGTATTATCTTTCAGTATCTACATAATATTAAAGATGGATGGCTGAATGAGTAATATTTGTATTTTAAAGAAAAAAAAAAATACGAAAATTAACACTTTTGGTGTTAAAACGTAAGTCTTTTTGTATGCTTTTTATAAGCGAGCATTACCCTACTTTTACTACTGATAAAAAGATTCAACTCTGAAGCTAAACGGGCGGCTATTGGGTTCGGTTAGCAATCGAAACTACGAAACCCTAAAAAAATGCAAAAGTAAATGACAAATAACGGTGCTTAACATAACAACAATAGCTATCCATCCATCTACGTCAAGGATTCGAAGTTGGCGTGCTATGCGGAGCGGAAGGGATAACCTAACGAACACTGATATTATCGATTTTGTTCCGTTACCTAAAGTCTCCTTGTATCGAAATCTTGTGTAAAATTGTGGGAAGCATATTGCGTACCTACTAGATATTAATATTGAAATATTTTATAATAAGTAATTATATAGCTTTAGAATAGCTATATAATGAATATTATAAATGCTAGTTAGAGAATGAATGAATGTGTATTTGTAGGCGATTACATATCGTAAATACTACTCGACCGATTTGTGTGAACTATTCACGTTTATTCACTTTAGAGTGGAAATCTATATTAGAATATAGATTTCCACTCTAAAGCCTACTAATGAACACCAATCATTTACGGATAGTGTTGTTTAGCTAGTAGTATTATATTATGGCTTTATTGTATTAATATGTCGTAACCTAAGTAAAACTAATTTTAAATTAATTTAAATGTAGGTGAAAAACAAAAAATATAGGATCTTCTAAAGCCAAAAATAATGGGTATTTAAGTCAGGCTGTCCCCCTTCTGTGTAATGCAGTAAGCGTAAATGTTTCACTGGACCATAAGACAGTAAGTTGTCCGATTATGTTAAACAGTCACGATATACATAAAACAGGGATTGTAATACTAAATTTATATTCGCGATGGATTAAATACCTACCTACCCACGACTTGGTAACAATAGTATTTCCTGTTACCTACATATTTTGTTCTCTCCTAACCAAACTGATATTATAACTGTATTTTCGAAGGACTTATTGAAACCATAATATTATGGAGCTCAATGTTAATATATTTTTTAAGGATAAAACAACACTTCCCATGATTAGTACAAAATAAAATTAAATATATTGTTAGTTTTTTACATAGGTAAAATTTATTTAAAAGTACAGAACATATGAAGGACTACACACTGAATTGAGATAAAATACTTAGTTACTGACTTTGAAAATGATGTAAGCCACTTTTAGTATTCACAATATGAAACTTATTGCATCAATTAATGATTATTTGGCAGACCAAAAGAGATTTTCCAACAGTGCATAGGTCATTTAACCTTATTATAATATAAGTGAAATTTGGAATAGAAGCTGTAAGAAAATCTGCAATTAGACCAGCCACTACACCTTATATACCGAAACATTATGGCTAAGAAACTTTAATATGTGATGTTCCAGCATACAAGTTCAGTTGCATGCAGGCAACAAGGGGCCAGCATACACCCAAATATTATTATTATAAGTTATTTTTAAGTAATATTTCATAGATAGTAATTTTAATATATTTTGTACAATAAAATACAATTAAGTACAACTTGTAGCAAAGATATTAAAGAGAGTAATATTTATCTCAAGTGTTAAAGCTGCAATAACGTGTGTGTACGCACAAGGCATATTTACACAGCACACACGCACAGCAACAACACACCATGTGCTGCACACTATAGTACATAATTAATTTTATTACTTAATAGAATATAAAGACACGCCCAAGCCGAGAACTCCTCCACTTATTTTACAGATTTCAATGCATGATTAGCCAATGAACATGTCTGTACTCCACTAGCAGATTGCTATTAAATAATACATTGATCTTTGCTTAATATCACAGCTAATTATGCTTTGAAAATTATAGACATGTCTAATTTTCACTAATGTAGATAACAATGTAGAGTATAAGTAGACAATCTGAATTAATTTACATTACAATATCATGTCTTTTCATATGAAAAATTTAAAATTACATTACCAAAAATTAAACAGTGCAGCGCATTATAAATAAATGTGCATACCTTAATATTTAATTGACTAAATAAATTTGTTGCCTGCAGATCTGACATATTATTTTAAATATCGAGAGGTAATATCTTAAGAGAAATTTTAACTTCAACTATTGAAAAAAAGTTAAATCCAAATTTTAAAATATTTTGTATCTATTACGACAATTCCCTTCAAATCTACCTAGTTATTATGAATGTGAAATATCATTCCAAAAGCTGAGTCTCCTTCACACATATTTCACTACCACTTGAAATGTGGACCAAAATGTAAGGATCGAAGAGAAATAGTAGCTAGCACTTCACGAATGTGCATTGCTGTTCACATGCGGTTTCTTTTCCTGTGCATCAGGGGTACGCTGACCATCACGCCGAGGTGGCATGCGCTCATTTATAGCATCCAGCCCTTTAGCTTCAGCAAATGAAGTAATCTTATGGTTTGGAGAAAAGCCTTGTAGGGCATTCTTGAGAGATGTCTTGCCACCAGACAGAGCACCCAGAGGCAAAGCACCAGTGGGAGTGAGCCCTTTCAACTGCAGAACAGATTCACTTTCCTCACGAAGGACAGAAAATACATGGGCCATCTTGCCAATAGCACGGATCTTGTTTCGAATGACCTCTTTCCTGAGATTAGCTTCCTCCAATGCATCATCTCCTTCAGTCATCAATTCATCATCAGAACAGATGTTCAACACATTGACAAGCATCTCTGTGACCTTCTCCCCCACAAATGGAAGAGACCAAGTGAAGACATCCATAAAGTTGGGCAGCCAGTAGGGATGAGGGGAACAGTTGAACTGTCTGATGTTCATCACATTGTTCTCATATTTTAGAACAGCAGCTTTGTTGTTGTACACATCCAAATAGTTTGGTGCAGAGAAAATGGTGATCAGGCTGGGAAATCCTGTAGTTTGGCTTTTGCGATACATCCGATAACCTGCATCTTGAGCTTCATGGGCACGTATGATGGATAGTAAATTGTTTCTTTGTAGAAAATCACAACAGGCTGCATAGCTATAGAAATATGAACAACCTCTGACTGAGTTGTGCGAGAAATGTTCTGCATTTTTTTCATTGCCAAAGTCTTCCAAGGGATCTGACCAGAGCAAGTCACACATAGCTCCAAATGCAGGTGGCTCTTTGAATCTATCTAGTTTACGAATATCATCTAAGTTGTTAATCTCAGGAGAAAGACCACCATGCACACACAGGAACTGCTGGTTCATAAGAGCAGCCAGAGGTAAGCAGTCGAACGCGTCCATACATGCATCGTAAACTTTTTCAGAATATTTAATTTTACATTCTTGTTTGAAAGTAAAATATTCTGTCAAATGTCGGCATTCATGATTACCGCGTAATAGGAATAACGTCTTCGGGTAACACAACTTCAACGCCCAGAGGTAAAGAACACATTCTATACTGAAATAACCTCGGTCGACATAGTCACCTAAGAATAAATACTTGGTACAAGAGGGAGATCCTCCCACCTCGAACAATTTCATCAAATCATAAAATTGGCCATGGACGTCTCCGCACACAGTCACCGGTGAATCGATCTCGATCATCGTTTTTTCTGATCGTAATAAGGTGGCACCATCTTGGATGATCCGTAAAGCTGCATTTTCCTCGATCCGACCTTCTAGGATAAAATGTTGCTTCAACACCTCAGGTAGAGGCTTTCCAGCTTTTTCATCGAATACTTCCGATACCGTGAGCTTACGACTGGGAGGGAAAGCAACACTTTGGATCATACGCTGCGTAGTCGACACTTTATCATTACTCCCGGACATATTTGTCACATAAAAAACACTAGGTCTAATCCATACACGCCACTATTTTCAAAATGGCAGAATAGATATAATACTAAAACAGAATCCCGATTTCACGACAGAGAAACTACTGCGCACTGGAAAACAATGCGCAAACATCTGGCGAGTGGTCAATAAAATAAACAGGGATATCGAGCGCGTTTTATTACTTTTGAAAATATCATTAAATAGTAACACTGGCAATTTAAGGAACTGTTGCCAGTATGTTCTTAAAATAAACTATTCTTTGTGCAGGGTAATGTGTGTTAATTACATCATTTTCGACTAGTAAAAATCATTAAAAAATTTAAATACTGCATTTTATTGTAAAAGGTCTAACTAACAACAAAATTAATAGTCTTTCAGTGAAAAATCTTTCATGTTTTATTTTTTTTGTCGATATTTAAACTAATAGAAGATAAAAAGAATACGATTTATCAAAAAAATGTGGTATGCTTTGCTAAAAAGAATGAAATAAAATAAAAGCATTTTTTTATTTGCAGTATAAATTTAAAAAGTATTAAAAATAATATAAATTTAGATGATATCTAAAGCTTATATTATAATAAAATATAATACAAATAAAATATATCTAATCTAATCATTAATTTGAGGTAAAATATTTTCAGGTGTTTCTCATATCAGTGGGTGTTTCCCTATTGTCATCTATCTGCTCTATAGTTCTCCCACCCATTTATTCTTGGCGCGAGTTTTGATGATTTAAAATTTTATTAGGCGTATCAGAATATAGGACGTTGTAATGCTGAGCCGCGTACAGTGCCAAAGGTTAAAATAAAATATTATTGCTTTTTAATACAGTCTTGATTTATTTATTATTAATTTACTTATTGAACGGGCATATCAAATGTACAAGATTTTGTTTTTTTTATAGAAGGTGCACTGTCACCATTAAAACAGTCGGTAACATAATAATAAAACAAAACATACTTTAAAAATCGTTTCCAGATCCAGATTGTTATAAGTGTTATAACCATTAAATACGTAGAAAATTGCGTTTTTTTTTATACAAACAGTTAAACAGCTCGCATCGAGCCGACACACGTCGTCGTGAGAATGCTTGCCATGATGAGGCACGACAGGCTTGCACTGTAGGCGTTATCACATTTAAATTGGTCGGTCAACAGCAGATATGATTTTAACGATCACCAAATACATAGGTTTTGGATTTTCTATAAGTACTTCACTTATTATTAGGTATGTTGTTGAATTTAAAACTATAGATCTGTTCGACTACGAAGACGACTGGGAGGAAAAGCAAATAAATAAATAATGTTTGTAGCATAATTAATGTTTAGCGGATATATTAGGTCTCGGTTTAGAGGATATCCAGTGTCCTGGTGGTCCGACGCAGAATTTTTTTCTCAATGAAAAAAAATCGAATTATAAGTAGGTGTTCGAAGTAAAAAAAAACGGGTCGTATTTCACTCCTGTCTCAAAGAGCATGAAATACTGTCGGTTCCGAGACTGACTTCTTACCGATCGTGTCGAACGTTGCCTTATTGCATTTACGAGAAAAAGAAATAGCGAGTAGGTACGTTGGATATACACTTACACTACTTAGTAGCCATTGCCGAAGTCCTTGAAAAATGACACTAAGACTGTGCGACGAATAAGTAATAGCCACTTAGTACGGTTAACGATTTATTTGGTAAAAATCAAACAAATCGGTCAAGTCGTTCTCAAGTTATGCGCGTGTGAATACTTTTTAGCGATCCATTTTATGTAGGTATAAAGATGTAAAAGTATTTTTTATAAATATAATGTCCCGGTTATCGATATTTCTTTTTTTGTTAGCATAAAAATCCTATTATATTGTTTTTCTATGCAGTAACCGGATATTAATATACGATTATCATCGGTTGAATCATCATTTCAACGAACATATTCTTTGTAATGAAAAAGTATTTTCAAATCCGTTCTGTAAACTTTGCTAAGTAATAGGTACCTACTATAGTTGACTTACCATAGTTAGGTGAGCAAACAGTTAATACTATGCCAATAATGTTTAGATCATACCCACAACTGATCAAATATTTCGTGCAAAGGCCCACTGTCGTAGAATTAATGAATGTGGGTCAGCCGTAACTGTTCTCACACTATAGTTAGTTATCGGGCCGCTGCCCAAACAACACATACCTATACGTATCTACCTACAACATTATTTTTATCGCTGTAGCGACTATTTTTAAATTTTATTTCAGGGGTATTATGAGAGTATCTACCAATTGTTTTGTATTATTAACTCTTTCATGTCTATTTTTAATATTGAACTTGCACTAATGCTAAGGCAAAGGTATGTACTAATATCGTTGATGATTAATGCTATCAGGGTTCTATATATAAACGCTATGATATTCAATCCCATTTTATGATTGGTTATTTTTTAAGGGAATGAGCTCACTAGGCAGTATTTATATGTATTACGAATCATATAATTAATTTTAAACCAGAGTACAATTCGGAAATAAAAAAATGATCTTTAACTCGATTTTGCGGTGCTACTGCCGCTAGCGTAGGTAACTGGCGCTCGCACGGTTACTAAATAATACTGTAAAACTTTTTGGCGCGATAATAGAAGTGATGAAGTTAATCAGACCAATATTTTATTAAAATACATGCCGGATACAACCAAGTAAGTAGGTTAATCATAAAAGAAATGAAGTGTTTTTTCGGAAAATTTAGATTGCAAAAATAAATCTACCTACGTACTATAATAATATGCATAAAGAATGAATAGAATTTATTTTTAATTAAGGTTTTTTAATAGTAGATAAGTGTTGAATTTCTAAAAGATTGACGCATATGTATCTAAGACTTATACTTACCTACGTGTGAAACCATTTTATAGTAGGTATCTATTGAATGTGTTTTCTGATAAGTGTATAAAGAACAAACACAATTTTTCAGTGATAAAAACGTGCTGTTTTAGGTTTAATTCTGATGACGTCAATTTAATGTAAATAGACATAAACCATAGTTGAAACGCTTGTGTACTTACTTACGTGTCACGTGATACGTTACAAAAGCCTAAGCCAAGGATGATTTGTATGGTTTTTTCTTATCGAGTCCAGTAGCGTATGTTGTCTTTCGACTTCTTTGTAGTTGTTTTTATTGTATTTTACAAGCTTAGCTATTTTTCTATTGTATTACGTTGATGTCGGGGCTCTCGGGTGCCATACATCTTAGTCTATATAAATAAATATGAATCACCAAACCTAATTTTTTCGCCACTCCATATGCTATTTAACAGTGCCGCACTTGTGAATTAATACCTTTGTCGCGGGGGACTTTACAAATACATTCAAGCACACAAAGCACACCCAGACTCAGAACTATCTGTGGTTCACACAAATAAAAGTCCCGAGTGGGAATCGAACCCAGAACCTCACCATCAAAACCATTCGAAATTCAAACCATGTATTTTAGCTAAACTCATATACGGTATGTGATTGGTTGATCGCATTTCCTTAGTAAAATCTATTTGTAGTCGATTATAGCGACCAAGAGACCATGGGAACATTTTTTATAGGGGTTAGCCACGAAGTACAACGGTGTTGCACACCTCAATTATTTATAGTTGCTATACCAAATCTATAATATTAATACGTGACGCAAAAACTGGCAGGACGAATATGTTTGGCACAGTTATCTACACTAATATTATAAAGAGGAAAGATTTGTACCTATTTTTGTTTGTTTGTATGTTTGTAATGAATAGGCTCAAAAAGTACTGGGCCGATTTAAAAAATTCTTTCACCAATAGAATGCTACATTTTTCCAATTTGACATAGGCTACATTTCATTTTGAAAAAAATTAGGGATCCTTGGTAAAATTTGAACAATGTAACCGAAGGTGTAGAAAAATGAGTCTTAAAATGTCTTTCGTCGAATGCGCTGCCGAAACTATTAGCGATAGAACAAAATAATGTACAACAATATTGAAGAACATCATAATGTCTACAAAAAACTCCGCGGTAGCATATGTCCAACTATATTGTAGTTATGTCACTACAACAACTTTTTTCATTTTAAACATTAATGAAAATGCTAACCATCTATATCTATCTATATATATAAAACAAAGACGGGTTTGTTACAACACTTATAACTCGAGATCGGCTGGATCAATTTTCATGGTTTTTGTTTCGTTGGATTTGTCTACGCCCTGAATAGCAGAATACATTTTAAAAACAAAAGAAAGTAGTGTTAGTTACACTATTTATAACTCAAGAACGGCTGAACCGATTTGGCTGAAAATTGGTAGGGAGGTAGCTAAGAACTGGGACTAGACTAGACTAGAAGGACATAGGATACTTTTGGGTAGGGGTAGGGTAGGGTAGGGTAGGGTAGGGTAGGGTAGGGTAGGGTAGGGTAGGGTAGGGTAGGGTAGGGTAGGGTAGGGTAGGGTAGGGTAGGGTAGGGTAGGGTAGGGTAGGGTAGGGTAGGGTAGGGCAGGGGTAGGGTATAAAAGTCCACCCGTGCGAAGCCGGGGCGGGCCGCTAGTAGTTTATATAGAGGAATGCTATTTTTTTTTTTATTGTACACGAATTTCGACCACGAGTTGGTAATTATAAGAATATTATAAGTAATTATAGATATAGAATAGACCACCCCTTGTTTTGCCATGGGTGTCTTAAGAGGCGACTTAAGGTATATACAGTACCTATATGGATGAACAGAAGCATCTATCAACTCAAGGATATCCACCGTCTTATTGCGATGACCAATCCACCTGCCAAGGGTGATGATTATGGCAAAGTCCGTCAATAAACCAGATTTTCTAAGGTCTGTTGAAAAGAGGCCCATGTTCAGCAGTGCACGGAAACTGGCCGTTGAAGAAGTACCAAATAATTTGGATTATTTTCCTTAGGGTATTCAGGTACTAGATTACTTTACTTTATCAGCCATTTTACTGGCTGTCAGTCAACAGGTGAGCATGGGCCTCATCTTTAACAGAACTTAGGAGTCAGGGTCGACGGATTTCCCATGAGGAGTAGGGACGCCTCTACACTCCGGGCGTCCCTATAATTGGGCAAATGGGCCACTGTAATTGTGGCTCAGGATCTCCCTCGGTGCGACATTAGCCGCGGGTGACGTCGGGGGGTCGGATCATCGACTTATTTGTAATATAAGATAAAGAGTATTCTTTTGTTGATAAATGCTACTGCCCATTTATAAGGTGTATATGACAACCGGTACCAATCCATCATCAGCCCATATAACTTCCACTGCTGAACATGTGCTTCCTCCTGTCACCTTGTTTGGGTGACCGCAGTATTACGTACAGCATCTTATGTTAGCGCTACTGCCCGTCAGATAGTGTACAATCGTATACCAGCTAACGGGCAGTAGCATTTGTCATATCATCTATGCCAATCGTCATACATGATGGTATGACAATTAGGAGCAACAGCTTATCGTGCTTTCCGAAGCAAGGAAGTTAGTGCGAACCAGACCAAGAAATATTTTTTTGGTTTTACAATAAGTTTTTTGTCCGGAGTAATCGAACCTACTACCTCCGAAATTTAAGGCGAGACAGACAGAGAGAGTAGAATAAAAAATAAAATCGATGAATAAGATCCACCAGTCTTGGATCCACGAATAATATATGTTAATACATAGCTAGCACCTGGGCTGGCTATTCCACAGGGTTTAATCAGTCTCCATCAGGACGGCCGGTCACTAGACGTATTTAACGTTCAATTTAATCATGGTGGAATTAGAATTCTGTTTTATTCTTACTACACGAAGTAAATTTAAATTTAAATTTGTACTTTATTGCATAGTGAAAGTTATACTTAATTTAGTTTCATTTGTAAAAGACATTCATCAGTGCCACACATTTACTTAACATTAATAAAATAACTTAAAACATGAAAAAACATAGAATAAAAACTGTATTTCTAGAAATATTTGCATACAACAGTTTTTAAGTTAATTAAACTAAAACTCTTTAAGGTTCTTAATTTAATAATAAACGAATGTCGTCAGTTCACTGAAACAGAAGAATCAACAGTTTTGTACTTTGGTTTGCTGTGGGTGAATGGAAGATATCGGTACTTGATCATATGCTGTGGACAAAACAAACTCAGAATTAATAAATTGATTCATAATAAATAATAAAAATTAAGAAAAGTAAGTAAATAATGACTTTTATTTATATAAACTGGCCTTTTCGAACATATCAAATTATGGTACCGGTCACCGGAAAATAATAACAATCGAAAGTTGATTAACTTTCTAGTTAGTTGATAAACTAACGAGGTTTCGGTGGGTAAACAAAAATAACCTAAACCTAAACCAATGGAGTTCAACAGGACTTATTGAATTGAAGATTTTTTTAGCATAGTCTCGTTTGCTTAGGTTAGGTCAAGTGTCATAATAAATCAGTAAATTATATAATAATTATGCGCGTTGACATTGGCAGAATTGTCGTCATTCGGCACATTGCCATTAAATAAGAAGAAGAAGTATTATGCGCGTTCACTGAAACTGGCAGCTAAATACGAGTGACACGAAAGTTGATCGACTTACGATTCGTATTATTTTACAGTTGACATATATATAAAGATTTTCGGCGATAATTTTATGATCACAATTTATTGATACAAAATAATAATATTAAATTTTTCGTGAATGAATCACAAACTTAAACATGTTGAGCTATTTAAATGTTCCATATGGCCAGTATATATATAAAGTCACTGTAAGCAAACAGTATTTTACCTTGATTTGTCTCTTCATAGTAATACAGAATAGTGTAATAAAATACATAACTAGTATAGGCCAAAATACTGGGATATTGAAGGCATCAATGAATGTACAACAGAAGCCAACCAAGGTACTCTTAGTGACGGACAACCAAAACTTAAATTCTGGTAGTCTTCGTATAAACGGCCTAAATTCTTCAGTAGCTCTCGTTGGTAATGCTGGTCCATTGTCGTCTTCACCTGAAATTATAATTACAACAATTTGTATTATTTATAATTTATTTATCAACATCACTCTAAATAAGTAACTCTTTTATGGAGCAGTGTAATAAAAGTTCGAAGATTGTTACAAACTTCGTCAAATCTTCACTACATAGTATAAAACAAAGTCGCATTTTCTGTCCCTATATCTCTATGTATGCTTAAATCTTTAAAACTACGCAACGGATTTTTATGCGGTTTTTTTTTTAATAGATAGTGATTCAAGAGGAAGGTTTATATGTATGATACATCAGCATTGCACCCGTGCGAAGCCGGGGCGGGTCGCTAGTTATATATAAAGTAACTTATTTATGGTGTGTATAAATGACTATGAATATGAATAACATGTTCTGACTGACTGATTCATCAACTCCGTGGCAAAACTACTGAAGCCGGACACGTGATATTTGGACAGTGGGTTCATTTTGTGACGTAAAAGTCCACTAAAAAGGATTTTGTAAAATTCAACCGCTAAGGTGGTGAAAAATGGGGGCATTCAATTGTACAGCTCGAACGGTAAAGGGGAACGGGAGAAATGCTGGTTAAAGGGCGCGCGGGAAGCTAGTTAATTAATAAAATAGGCTAGTTTACCCATATCAAAATAAGTAACAACTTATTCATAAATATGGTATGCAATAAATGAATATGATATAAATATATAACAAACGAGTTTTCACTATTAATTAATACTAGTCTACTATAACTTGGGAGATTATTATTTGTGTGACAAAAGTGTTTATGATTTTAAACAATAGATTCCCGCGCCACTCCCGTTCCCGTAAGAACTTCATAATTAAATGTAGCCTATGTTACTACTGGATTACGTTTTAAATGGCGAAAGACTTAAATCGGACCAGAATTTCCTAAGGTGAGTGCGTTATACATTAAACAAACTCTTCAGCTTTATAATATTACTAGATTCCCGCACCCGCGTAACTCACGTTCCCGTGGGAACTTCATGATTAAATATATCTTATAGCGGTCCTCGACAAATGGGCTATCTAACACTGAAATAATTATTTAAATCGGTCCAATAGTTCCGAGATTAGCGCGTTCAAGATTACAAACAAACAAACTCTAGAGCTTTACATATTAGTATAGATATGGCACCGTTTATAATTAGTTACCAAAAATAATCGGATATCGTCGCTTGGTACTCATGTTATCACATCCATAAAACATCTCACTGACATGCGTCAAGCATTACCTCTTGTTCGTTTAAACCAGATTGTACATTCTAATGATGGCCATTCTTTAAGAAACGGCTTCAAGTCGACTTGTGACTCCTTCTTTTTTAATTATCTGCCTCTGCAGTTAGTGGTGATTTTGCCAATGTCAGAATACTAGCTAGTGTTTAAAGTATCTCTAATATATATCATCATCATCAGCCCGTATAACGACCACTGCTGAACATGGGCCTCCTCCCGAGAGGGAGGGTATTTGCCATAGTCACCACGCATGGCAGGCGGGTTGGTGACCGCAGTATTATGTTGTACCACAAAAGGAAATGCTGCTGCCCGTTCCTTGACATACGATTATTATAGATGATGTTATAACAATCGGGACCAACGGCTTAACGGGCTTTCCGAGGCACGGAGGGTAGTCCCTCAACCAACCAGACCCGGAAAGAAATCTTAGAATTTACACAAAGATTTTCTGTCCGGTGTGGGGATCGAACCCACGACCTCCGAGATTCAAGGCGAGCCAAATACCGCTACGCTACGGAGGTAATATATATAATCTTGTGAAATTATAAAATATTATGTCATTAAGCATGTATTTATTTTATTAGAATTTTATTTTCTAGAGATTACAGCATTTTTCAGAGAAGTTCAAATATTTTACTTAAAATAACTACTAGTACTACTACATATTATAAATTAGCTTACTGTGCACGATTTCCGTCCTATGTTACTCTTGGATAAAGTAGTTCCGAAGCCTATTGAATGTAAAGATACAATCTTTTCTCTTTATAATATTAGTAATAAAGTAAAAGCTTATATAAAAAATGTTAACCTATTTAATAAACAAGCTTTCTATGCATGGAAGTGTATGTGGACTAAAGATTCAGCCGCGGGAATTTAATTTAATTTTTGTGACTATTTTTAAGAGCAAAAAGATAAGCGAGGATTTTTCTATAATGTTCCTGTTTCAGCAGGTGTCAGCACTATAGTGAATAAGTAATAATATGAAAATATTTTTTTGTACTATTATCAACAAAAACCAAGGTTGTTATTTTGAATCTAATTTAACAGTGACAAAATGACACACCTAGCGTATGCCGCTCTTTGTCGTCGTGGCAAGGCAAACAATTGTGTATTTTCTTGACAAAATTATTTTCAACCTTCAGATGGTTTATTTAAATACAAATTAAACTAAAATTGTAGTTTGTGATTGTAAAATCAGATATAGAGTTTTTTGTCCATATTATATATATAATATTGAAATTATATAAAAAAATATTTTAATATATAATAATTTTATTTATACAGGGTGTCCCAAAAGGTTAAGTAGCTGGGAAAGGGGGTGACAGAGGTGGACACAATGGTCACTAGAAAAATAAAAAAAAAATCCGCTCTGGGTATTTAAAAAAAAATGGCATTTTTTTAAAAACTTAAAATTTTACACCTTGTTATTTTTGATGTTGATGTTGATGACCTTGTTGTTATTGAAGATTACATAACAGCATTTTTTTTAAATACAGCCATATTTGTAGGTACAGTTAGCACAAGGTGTAAAATTTTTAGTCTTTTAAAAAATGCCATTTATTTTTTTAAACACCCAGAGTGAATTTTTTATATTTTTCTGGTGACCCTTGTGACCATCCCTATCACCCCCCTTCCCAGCTACGTAATCTTTTGGGACACCCTGTATATGTAAGAACAACAAAAATACAACGATTATAATTTTGGTCGGTTTGTTTCGGTTATCACTCAATAGGTTTGCCAACTTTTTTTTTTAAGATAAATCATTATTTGTTTCACAACATTGCAAATAAAAAAAAAATAGTACATGTAGGTACATAGACGTAAATCATTAGTTTTCTTTTTATCTTATTTGTAAAAAATATTGTTCTGTGATAAAATCATGTGTGTGTTCAATATTGTTGTTTGTTTTCATGAATTTTTAGGCATTAAACAGTTGCTTTATAATATTCATAGTAAAATGCATGTTATGACATAATTTCCACTTATTGTTCCACAATCTACGCTTAATGCCAAAGGTAAATGGGGCAAGATATTACTAAGCCTGATGCACAATCTGGGACACTCCACTAAGAAAATTAAATATCCAATTTACGGCACAACTAGTGCTTCTAGTTGGATATTCAACTTTCTTAGTGGACTATTCAATATAATGTGAGATACAGGGTGGCCGTGTATACTCAGGAAACCAGTGAGGAGAGCTGGAGAAAGCCTCCCGTACATTAATGTTGGTACACAGTGGTTTCGAGAGGCTGCTGCATTAGTAGTAGGAGTACCTAATGCATGTAATATTACATGCTCGTGTTGAGTAGTTCATGTTTGAGTGTTTTACATGTGATAAAGGATAACTAATCTAAAGCAATTACCATCAAAATCCATGGCTGGATCAATCTTCGGAGTCAGGAATGCAATAAACAGGTTCAAATGATAAATACCCAGGGCATATGTTACAATATACCATCCCTGAAATTAGAAAAGTAATCTTAAGTCAATAATATAGATTACAAACACTCATTGTAACAATTTAACCAATTTTGATGAATTTGTAACACATACAGTGTAATGTAAACATAAAATCTAATGCAGGTGAAATTGCAAGTCATTAAATCATTTATTCATAAATATGTGTAATAGGATTTTTAGCTTCTATTTTAATATTGATAGCATAATTTTTTTTTATAATGAATGACAAAATATAAGCATAATAAGCAAAATTTCTAAAATAAGTGGTAGAACTAATTTAGCACATATGTTTTATAAGGCATACTATATTGTATAAATTAATAGATTGCAGGTTTGCCCACAAAGATTTTAATATGTGATCATATATCACGCCAAGGGACAAAGTTACAAACTAGGATATCATAACATTTAATTATTTTGATTTGTTATACACTAGCATTTTAAAACTAATGTATATACTTATTTGGAAAAATATGTAGACAACACTCTTTACTATGCAATAATGGTTTAAACTACTGTGATAAAAAGACAAACTTCAAAATTGGTGCAAAGAAAAAGTAAACTATTAGTAGCAATTGTCATAATATTTACATAATGTAACATCTATGACAATAGTGTAGTATATATTCCATAATCTGTATTAGATTTATGCTTATTATAATTACGGTTACTACAAAATCTGCCAAGGATTGTGACAATTCCTCACCAGCCTATATCCAGTAGTGGATTATATTATACAGATTGAAGATATTCTTAACCAAATATTCTTATGTAAGAAATTGTACATTAATTTTAGCATTGTAATGTTTGTAAATCTACTAATCATTGAATTACTTGCTATTTTTTTGCTAACAATAAAACTATAGTTATCATAATATGTATTCTATTACATAGTTTAGAATGAATTTACAATAATAAAATTGAACTTTATTATAATTATTATTTAAAGATGGTTGATAATATTCTTATCATCTCTTGCTCAGAGCAATGAATCCACACCACCAGAATCAGGAAATACTGATAATATAAAAATAATAACTATAGCTTTATCTATTCTAAAATAATAACTATAGCTTTATCTATTCTAAGCATTGTAACAATTTGAACTAAGATAAGAGAACAGAACTTACTTGTTTTGTGAATATTCGAAGCAGGAATATCATTAACAGTACAAAACTGCCTACCCATCTGAATTTTGCATGTGGTGTCCATCTATCTAGTGTGCCTTGATAAACCTGTTTAAAAGATGAAAAATATATAAGAATATTATTATACACTAGCAGACCCAACAGACATTGTCCTGCATGATAATATATTAATAATATATATATACATATAAAGAGATAATATAAAGGTATTTAAGTATTTAAAATAATATACTTCTTTCATTCTCCTGAAAATTAATTATTTTCAACATATGGTAGGTATTATAACTTTGTCAGTATATCTTACTTATGTTGTAAATTTGCAAGCATTTAATAATGGAAGTTTATTATTTTTTCACACCAAACATAACAACAAAAATACATCAATTTGGTGCTGATAGTTATTATATTAATAAGCTAGTTTAATATTAAGCTACACAACATTATGTCCCAGTAAAACAGAGAAGTAAATGTGCACAGGGTACACCAGAGGCAAATTAACCTTAAGCCAAACTGCTAAGGGGTTAAAAGGTACAAAGGAAGGAAGAATATACACTAGAACAGCAACTGTGGTTGAGGCTACAAGTCGGAATAAAGAAATGCTAGCTCCAAATTCGAGTAAAGTCTAGCACACATTTAACACCAAATAGAGTGATCAAATTTATACTAGTAATAGGGGCGCTGATGAGATGCTTGTCTATGGCACTCTCAACATTCTAATCTGCCTCTGGGGTTCACTGCGGGCTTCAGCTAATATAACGAATATATTTTAAAGTCTTTTTCAAATGTTATACACAAAACATCTGCTCTACATTTATGCAGCTTGAATCCCTAGACACAAAAACATACAAAATTATAGTAAAACTACTATTACTCAAAGAATCACAAATTAAATTTGGTCCAGTTTCATGCACTAGTTAGCTATTACAACAAACACTAGTAGTGTTTTAGGTTTAATTATTATTGCACGCATATTAAATCTCTGTATTTATATAGATGTTAAGAGGTATATTATTTACATGTCGTAGATAAATAGAGAGAGAGAAGATACTGGAGAAAAATCAAAAAGAATGGCAATACTTATAGAATATGAACAGAGGGACCTATCTAGAGGCCTATATAATCTAATTGGATCGCTAAATGGCTAAATTAAATTGAAGTGATAGGTATAAATTAAATTGAATTGCTAAGTATACACATCATCAATAACCACGATGAGATTGGACATTGCCTGCAGGAAAAGATAGTGCTACGAATTTCCTGTTATACACCAACATAATTTACTTGGTTTTAGTTTAAAAACACAGTAATAATTTACCTGAGATATTCTCGTCCAGGCTTGTGAAATAATGCCTTTTCTTGAAGGTTCCGAAACTAAGTCATTTCCATCCATCATTTTAAACGTAAATTTGCTATATCAATGTTTGTTAATACTTGATGTACATAACTAATACATTAAATTGGATTGGGGTAGGGTGACGCTATTTACACGTGACGATAATTTAAACTTATATTTACATTTAGTTCATGTATTTTAGCATTAATTCCTTTTTCTTTTACTAATTCTCAAACTTCAATCAGACAGAAGATTAGTTGGAACCTAGTTTTTTCTCTGTGGTCAATGAAATAGGAATGTGCTTTGTAAGAAATCGATTATCGAAACACGTTTTCTTTTCCTTTAATTGTAATGATGACGTAATCTTATACTAATGTATAAAGATGAAGAGTTTGACTGTTTGCAGGAACTAATGGTCCGATTTAAAAAAAATCTTTATGCTATAATTAATTATGAAGTTCCTACGAAAACGGGAGTTACGCGAGTGAGACCACGCGCGGGACACTAGTTTGACATAATGACGAGTAAAGTATGTTCATAGCCATTAATTAGTATCGAAATTCAAATGGATCTATAAAGTTTATTTTATGATTGAGTTTTCTAAACTTGAATATTAATTCATTTATTATTTGAGGTTTTTCTTTATTATATGTGTCTGTAGCATATTACTATAGTAAAAATATTGTTGTTAGTATAAAATTGTCCTATGTATAAAGTATAGTAAAAACTATGCTGTTTATATTAATGTATATTACACACACACATATTTAATCGATACTATTGATCTATATCATTCCTTAGCACATCACTAGCCACTGTTGACGTCGACATTTGCGTGTCTATGCTATTAAGGGCGGCCAGCCTAAATTTACTATTCTCCACGGAGAAATAAAAATCACGATTATTAAATCAAATATTGTACCTATGTGATGCAATGGGTAGGCTCAAAATGTTTGCTTAGATAATTAAAATTAGAACAGCAGAGGTATCGGGAAAGAACTACAAAAAGTTAGATATTTTGCTAAGATCTGACTGTAATTCAATATTAGAAATTCAGTCAATAATTCAACATCACGTTCATAGGGTTGCCAGGTCACAAAACCGGCCAGTTTGTCCGGACATTTGGATAATAAAGCCAGAATCCCCAGATCATCGAGGATTTTATGTCTCAGTACTATTAGATACGACAAAAATATATTAAAAGCCTAACAAAAGGCCAAAATTCCGCCGGAATGCTATCAAAAAACAGACGGACGGAAACGGACTTATAATTTTCGAGAGAGCTATTCCTTTATTAATGTTGCCATAACATTTAATGACCAACAGGGCCAAATTTAGGGGCAACAAAGGAGCAGAGGACCCACGTTCGCCAACTTACCAAAATAAAATTACTTTTATTTTCAGTTGAGATTATCATTTAATAATTTATTCTGAATCCACATAGATTCTTTAAAATATAAATATAATCAAAAAGGGGCCATCTATGAAGTACGTCACACATAGAGAGACGGAGGGGATCCACAAAGTGTAACACTCCTTGTCATACTTTCTTGATCCCCTCCGCCCTTTTATAGTCTTCAGTTTTACAGAAATTATTGTAATTTGGAATTTTTTCGAAGTTAGGAACAATATTTCCAGCTATATCAACTACATTAATTATAGTACCATTGCGGCTTTATACGGGTGGACATTTATTTTAAAATAAACATTAAATGGATTGGTTTAAACCATTAAACTGATCATAGTCTTGAAAATCTTGTAGCTACGATCCAACCCGAAATCGAAACCTTACAAAAAGAAATGGTTTTTGTTTAAGTTTAGATGTCTGATAGTGCCTTCCTAATAAATAAATAAGATAGAATAAGTATCATAATTTTATATGATAACTGCTGATTATAGCTTAACGGGAACTTATCTTAACTGTAGCTGCTAAATAAGTTATAATTAAGCTATATTCTGAAAATAACGTTTTAACTGGAACAAAAAAAATGTGCTCCGAAAAGTTTAAATATTCAACGTAGCCGATTTATTTGGATACGGACAACGTGGTCTTTTAGGCATGGTCTGGTTTTTGATAACACTATTATCAATAGAGATAATCTTCTTTTTATAGTTGGATAACTACAATAGTTGATTTGTTATTAAAGAACATGTTTGTGTTCTATCATTCAAAGTTTTTTCAGCGCATGGGATGAAAGAAAATTTATAGTAATTTTTGCCATACCTTGGTTAACATTATTGAAGTTTTAGTAGGGATCCCTATTTTTTTCTAGTAAAAAAATATTTTATTACTTATGGATAATGTGACATTATAATGGTTAAAGAATTATCGAAATCCGTCCAGTAGTCCATCATTTGTGTGATTTACTTTATAGATGGCCCCAAATTTAAACAATATTTCTAAATGAACCTACTACATAAAAGAATAACTGCGAAAAAAAAAAGTTGTTAACAAGTCAGAATTTGAAAGTCCCTATTCTGGGGGCCCCTCTATAGTTGATGTATATGCCCTCCCTGAAATCTGGCCCTGATTACCATACTATAATAAATAATAGTTATATAGGTATATACACTTTTATTTGATTTCCTCGTCATTTTAAGGCTTTAATTTACTCTTCTACTATCAGTTGACTGCTACTTGATTGCGGTTAACTAAATCCTTTCACTTGTGTAGGGCGTATATCATGTTAAAATAAAAAAAATCTCCATTGCAGTTAAGAAATTTAATGGAATCACTTTTCTAATTACAATTTATACATTGTTTTATTTTACATTTTTTAAACATAACTTTTATTTTAAGGTAGTTCTAATGAGACTACTAAATAAATAACACGAAATAAAAAAAATATGCCTTATGTAGTCTCTACATCTACGTCTATTATTGCGAATGTTTATTTACAATTACATAACTATATCATAAGTATTGGACATACAATAAAACATATTTTATCTTAAAATATCATCGCTTTGAATATAAAGGAAATTTTGGTCCAGCTAAATCCTATCTTACTAAACGCAACTAGAGAAATGGGTAGATATTGCTATTAGGTTCGTACTTAGAAATTTACAATGCAATAAAATATTAGTGTAACTTTCTAATAATAACCACAATGTTTTGATACGAGTAAAGTGTAGAGTAATTTTTAATTATTAATAGTAACACATTTGAAACGACCTATAATATCCAATAATGGAATCCAATTGCCATGCTATCAACATCTTCAAATTACACGTAGGTACTTCACCATGAAACAATGATAATGATATTTGAAAAGACATACAACCATAACGCCAGTTAAGAAATGTCAACATGCAATCAAACCAATTCACCCTATGAATTCACCAATTATATTGGTTAAAGGAATGCGTCACGTTAGTCTCTAGTCGATATATATATGCGACTATAATGAATTTTGAATATTGTAATAAAATAAAAGTACAATAGTGTTGTAATTAACAATATAATTAATAGTTTTTACAATGCCGATAAATAAAAAAAAGGTTCAATTAGTTACTATTAATAATTAAGAATCACATTTACAGTATCATTTTCACTAACTTTACGAAATATACGATAGAGTCGTAAAATTTATCGTTAATATTTATATTAACAATATTACAAGTTGACCTATAACTTATTAGGTGCTAATATCCGAGTTTACATCGGCAATCGATCTATAGCCTCAAACATGAGTTTCCCACGACTGTCGTCATTATAATAATTAGAATAAATGCTACGTTTAAAAAATAATAATTTAACATCAACAATACTGCAAATGAATATACAACAAGTTTATTTTATTAACTCAATAAAATGCATCACCTTCGGATTACCGACATAATTTTATAATACACTTATAAATTTAGAATAGATAAGAAAATAATGGAAGTATATTATAGCACTCATTAATTAACATTATTGCGTTCAGCACATAATCATGCGATTCAATTGTAAGAGTATTATAAAAAAATAGTCTTATCAAACAGTCCTTTGTATCACGAATATTTATAGAAAATATTCGATATTGTTTGCAAATGCCTGGGTACAATTACAGTTATGAAGAGTATTGGCCACCATGAAGTTGAGAAACTCGAATGTTAATGAACTAAGCGGTTATAAATAACGTAATGTATAAATGCTCTAATGACAATTGTCATAGAAGAATACTATAATGTACTGTCGCAGCAGCCAAAATCCCTCATCTGAATTGTACGCTTAACAGTATGACGTTAAAGCAGACACTGGGAAGAATTAACAATTTCAAACATGGAATAGACAGAACTAATGGAACCTACTCCCCAGATTATATTAGATTACATGCTACTTATTGCTTTATACGAATAACAAGTTCCCATTTAATTTATTGAAAACTACAATTGCAAACTTATATAAATCAATACTGCCTATGGTTAAGAAGGAACAAATCATCACATAATGTTGTTTGTAACATTTAAATAGTATAAGAAGACGAAAAGATTACAAACAGCGAAACTAACTCAAATATTGATTAAGAACTAATTATTATTAAAGGCTGTACAACAAACTACAATTAAATGAATGACGGTAAATATATGATTTTTATAGCACATAGATTCATCCGGAATTTAATATAAGAATGGGATAATAAATTTGATATGTACCTAAATATGTTTTCATATTTATTTTACTGCAGAAAAGTTTTGGATTTGGTTGCTGTTGTTAGACGCCACCCATGAGCTGAAGACATCTCTGGAAATAATAAATTAATTGTCAATGATTTATTTTGATATTGAGCTTATTAATTTATTACATAAAAAGAGATCAAATACCAATAATTTTTACAGTAACTGTAAAACTGTGTTTGAAGTTTAAAGTAAAATGTGAAATTCCTTAACTTAGGAATGGATGGCTTTGTTATGTATATTAAACAAATGATGTCATAATTATAAGTATATTTTCGACGTTTTAATTTCAAAATGTATGACTTCTATTTACCTGCAGTGACTAACAACACATTCATTGGAGCAATATTCATCCTCCCATTCACTATTTGGTATTGCAGGGTTGGTGCAACCCTGTCGAATACAAGAGGCTGTACTTCGGTTTTCATTTTGCTGCAATAATTAATATTTATTAATTTATTGAACTAAAGTTAAAACTTGGACCTATTATATCAATTGATGATTGACAGATTGATTTCTATTTTAAGACTTAAGTCTTGGAGAAAAATAGCTACATGATAGAATCTTATCGAGACAATAATTGTCAGCTAATATTAATAATATATTAAAAGTAACACTGTTTCTAATAAAATCAGGCAAAGGCAGTATATTTACGTACATCAGAAGATTGGGGTGGTATGCCTGAATTTCCATTATTGTTGGGTGAGTGTTCAGATTTCTGAATCTGATTTTGTTGTTGTTGCTGCATCTGCTGCTGTTGTTGCTGTGCCTGTTGCTGCTGGTGTTGTTGTTGCTGAGCCTGGTGCTGTTGTTGCTGAGCCTGCTGCTGCTGTTGCTGAGCCTGCTGCTGTTGAGCTTGATGTTGTTGCTGCTGCTGCTGTTGTTGCTGCTGCTGTTGTTGTTGTTGTTGATACTGCTGAACTTGATGTGCTTGTTGCATTTGCTGATGTGACTGTTGCATATGCTAAAGGTAATAAAACGAAAATTAGTGCTGTACATGTTTATGGGTTAACAAATAGTAATAAGTTACAGTATGGTGTACATACTTGCTGGGGGTGATGATACTGCATACCCGCATGCACATTGTTCATGGGTGGTGACTGCGTGACCTGCCTGTACCCAGGTGGGGACAGTGCAGAGTTAGCGGGATAATTTGTTGGCGACTGAGCTTGATAATTCCTTGGAGATTGGGCAAGATTTGGCTGACAGTTCTGAGGTGTAGCATTTTGGTTAACCTGATAACCTTGTGGTGATTGATTTGGTACACCCTGCTGGAGAAAAATATACAATATTAAAGAAATGCCTATTTCTAAAATAATAACTTTACTTATATAAATTTGTTTTTGTTAATTGTATTTAGCTGATAGGAAAAAATAGTAACAAAATGTACTAAGACTATTAAAAGTAGTTGATATAAAACAATTAAGTCATAATAGGCTAGTTGACACATATGAAATTATGTAACAATGACGTTTATTTCTAAAAGTATTTGTCATATGGAACTTAAAAAATATAATAATATCTGTTAAAAAAACTTGAATATAAACTCAATATGAAAATTATTTCTTTTTTCTAAGTCTTTACCTACCGAAAACGCTATCAGCCATTTTGTGATGTCATATATCTCATTAAAAACATGAATGTGATCCTTTACTATTACACTTGAGTCATAATGTCATAGATCTTGAACTCTGATAATGTATAAAGATCAACATGGCTGACATCGTTTTCAACTCTAAAGCGCGCGGTTGTTTTATGCGATAAACGCTGCAAACATAGTCTGAAGCCATGGTAAATTCATTGGAACTGAATAGAGCGGAGGAGTCTCATGATCACAACCTCAGTGGCATGGCACAATCTCCTTTTCACCTCCTTTCTAAATGTAGGATATGAATTGTTTTATACAACCAACAAAATAAATACTTGTGTGGTTTGCAAAGACAAACTAAATACAACAAGAGGCCACCAACAGAAAACTTGTTTAACTAGTTTCTTTTGATCACACTGTGAATTTTAAAGCTGGTATTGTTAAGATTTTTGATATGAAACTTACCTGATATGTTTGTGGGGTGAGAGTCATGTTTCCCTGGTAGCTTTGGGGTGATTGTTGAGGGTTAGCCGGATATCCCTGCGGTGTCTGTCCAGAGTAAGGAGCCTGTGTCTGGTTCCCTGTGTAGTTCTGCGGAGAGTAACCTTGGGGTGCTGGATTTGGGGCATAACCTTGAGGAGAGTGGCCATTCCCATAAGGTTGGCCTTGGTAGTAGTTACCATAGTTTGAATTGGCACTGTTGGTGTGATTGTACATTGCTTGGTTTTCTTGTTCTCCTCCCTACAGAAATATTAATTTATAGATACAATAAATGATAATAGTTTCACTAATAGTAACAAAAGATGCAAAAAATAAGTTTTAATATGCACTGCACAGATGGTTCAGTAATTACGGTGCTATGCTTCTGAGATTTGGTGTTCTGAGTTTAATTCCCACCAGAGACAATTACTTGTGTGAACAACAGAGTTGTTCCAAGTCTGGGAATGTTTCCGTCCATAAATTGTGTGTTTGTAAAGTCCTCCGCTACACAGGGATTAATTTTCTTAATGCATTTTGTTGTCTTTTTTAAAAAAAGAATAGGAATATTGTGTAAGTCAATTGATTTTTGTATCGGTTCCTAAAACTGTCATTACACTTTGATACATTAGTTTCATACAAAACCTTTCAAAATGTGGAAGGTAAATTAAGTTTCAATAAAAGTAATTTTTAGTACATGTCTAAAACTACAAAAAAAAAATAACTTAAACACATACAAAAGTAAGTTTACGCGTCACATATGTTTTAGAAAGAAAATAATTTGATTTGTTTATTTATAGACTCCTAAGGAAAATAATTTATATTTGCCCCACCAAAATATATCAAATAAAAATGTTGCCTTAATATAAAACAACGGTACTTTAAAGAAATCAATTAAAAAAACTACATTGTGTACTAAACAAAAAGCTTCCGATTCATAACCTATAAAAAGTATCAAAAGCTTCAAAGGTTTTTAAAATCTTACCGGGTTTAAGAAGAAATCTTGCGACATTTAAATTTATCTTAACTATCAATTCATTAAATTCATAAATTGATGTCTATTTTAGTTAAAATACCAGAAAGCAATATTATTAGCCTCGATACATCGAAAAAGCTTTCGCTTCTCAAACCAATCGCACGACTGTCAGAAGTTGTCCTTGGGGACAACGCCATCTATGTGTTGCTTTGGGAATGTAAGGTTGTTGCATTTATGACATAGATAGCGTTAGCTGCTACTTTGAAATAATAAAATGGCAGATAGTTCAATATTTTCAAGCAATCTTATTTTTTTTATACGTTTGCTTTTTATAAATACGAAAACTAATATGATCGAATCATTACTACAATTATAAATTTTAAGTGAAGCGTGAATTTCGTTGATTTATCCGATTTTACAAAGTGCTTGTTCTCTGATTGTTCTGGGAAGTCTCTGAAACCGTTAAATCGGTTTAGCAGATATTAAAAATCAAAATTTACTAACACAGTGTGATCCTTTTGCTTCCTAATATAAATAATTAATTAGAGAACCTTATAATAATTGCAAAAAATGTACATAATTAACATTGGCTTACCTTTGACACTAGGCTAGCTCTATAAGCAGCAAGTGCTTTCAAATATTCTTTCTTCGCTACTTCAGTTTTCTGCTTGTATACCTGAATAAAAAACAAAATATGAATTATTATTTACGACTTCTACGTAACTTTATAGCTTTGGTCAATTTATGATAAAATACTTACACTTTTATGTTCAGAGTCTAACCCGTCCCACATAGATGCAACGATTTTTGAGACTTCACCAAAGCTGGCATTGGGGTTCTGTCCTTTGATCGCCGCTTGAGTATCTCGGAAGAACAACGCATACGCTGACACAGGTCTGTAATTAACGTAGTTATTAAATATCTTTGTAATGACAGGTATGATACATTGAAGTAATTTTGTAGTACTTTATGAGATGAATGATCATAAATGATGAAAATAAGTAATATAAATATGAATCCGCATAATTTATGTGGTACTTGAGTATCTCTATCTCTATAACCTTTAAAACTTATTTACACAATCAGTAGTCTTACTTTTGGGGTTCATTGGGATCGCGTTTCTTCTTTTTCTTCTGCACTTTAGGTTTTTTCTGCATTTGTCCCCTATTCACGCCATTCTCCATAGGCTCAGGCGATGACCTTTTCACGCCCATATTGCCAACGCCTATCTATAATAAATTGATTTATTAAATTACTAAGTTCAAAATATAATATGTTATTTGGATAAGATAAGTTAAAGAGTAATTTTACATTGAATAAGCAATACAAGTTTAGAATATAGACTTAAAATCATAATATAAATAGAAGTTGAAGATAAAAAATATGTGACAGAAAAAAAAGTGTATTAATAATGCAATAACCAATAATAATGTTATGAATAATTAATACAATATGTAAGTGTTTACATTCTAAGAATACAGTTCATTGGCAACATAAATATGTAACAAAAGGGTGAATATTTCTAAAGATATGTATGTTATATAAAGCGATAAAATTTGCCTATACCTGATGAAGCGTAGTTTGTTGCTGCCGGCTCGCTGAGCAATAATGGATAGGCAGAAGGCTTTCCGCATCACCAGGCAACTACCAACAAACAACCAATTCATTAGAATTTTAATACAAATTAATAAGACTACAATCTGATTCTTGTAATTTAACTACAAATAAAAAAATGTATGCCAATGAACTATATTATAAATAAATATAAACTACGCAGTATTATGGTTAATAATGAATATGCTTTAGCTTTTAATAATGTATTTTTAACTCATACATCATTATGTTAATTAAGTCCTGCACTTTTATGACAATATTTACTTAGTATATTTTTTTAATGAGTTCATTTAAGTGAAGCTGAATATTGGAATAGTAATTCAATAATTTGCAAGCATGTATGGAAACAAATTGTATGTAATGTATGTAAAAATATTGTTAGTCTTCAATTATTTAATAAAAAAATGGGACACAAGTAAATAAGGTAAGCTAATGAAAAATGTATACTTGTTATTTCTTTAGCTGTTTTTAAAACATAATTCAATTTAAGTCTTGGATATGTTTGTATAGCTTGAGGGTTAAATATGTTTTCTAAAATAATTTGATGCATGTTATTAAAAAAAACTACAACATAAAAAATGGCAATATAATGGACAAGCTAAGACAATAAACTAATAAATTAAATACATATTTCTAAATAACCAATTAAGGAACCTAATATTCTATAAACAAAAATACTTAAATGATAAAAAGCAAAGGCTAATAAAAAAAGTTAATTACTTGATGTGAAGGCACACTATCATCAGAGTCATCACTGGTGGTGCCAGGTGGGGAAGCTCTTTGTGGGGACCCATACACAGGGGCAGCAGTCTGTGTTGGTGTACTGGGGGTGGGGGGGCCACTCATCACTTGAGTTGGCTGCATCATCAGCAACCTCTGTTGCCCGCCTGGTTGCTGTTGAATCATGTAGTTGCCAGCTGGTGCACCTGCCCCACTGTAATAATTATTTAATTAATAATGTTGCTAGTAAATGCTTGTGATAGCTCGGTTTGTGTTAATAATGTGGACCAATGTTATTAAAATGCATTAGTACTAATATTTTACTTAAATAAATCAACAACATGAACAATTTATATAAACACATAAAAAAGTTATGATCAAAATACAACAACATAGGTACATAACACAGATACATAAAATCATACAACTTACATTTTAATCATGACATTGTCAGTGTGTTTCCATGCTGATCTGGGAATAAAGAAAACAATATGTACCAGATACTTAATGTAATTTTGTAAATTTAAAGAAGGTGAGAGATTGAAGGAAAAGCTATTCCAAATTTAAAAGAAAACAGACAGGAAAAAAGAAGAAAACATTTAAAGCAAGTTGGTGATGACATTTAATTAATTTAAAACATTTAAAGCATGATTGGATTAATGTGAGTTAGCAATCTACAACATTTTAAACCTAAGATTTTTATTGTGTTTGTAAAATATTTTTTTCATTACAGTTTGTAAATTATTATTTGAAATCCTGAAGAGCCAATAAAATTACAGTATGCACATGTTCACATATACATTAGTCTATTATTTATTTTACTGTACTGTACATTTTTGTAATTGGAATAAGATTTTATTCTTAATGTGTGCTATTTTAGCATAAAAGGGTACATGTTTTAAAGTACATTCAGATCAGCATGGAAATTCTTTTGGTACACATAAATATGACTTGTCTAGTCAGTGAAAATGCTTTTGATATATATGTACATAATATTGGTGTATAATAATAATGTTTCATATTAAACAAGTAGTAAAAGCATTCAGCCAACTTATTTTAATTCCCATAATTGTACCATGCAATGCTATGTGTTGTAAATCTAATACTCTAAGCATACCTTAGACTCGGATTTCAATTTGATAACCAATTAAGTTCTTGTCTAAATTGTGTCAAGTTATCTCTGATATAACATATTATGATTAAGAGTCATTGACACTTACCTATGCGATGTAACTGGTGTGTGCGGCTCTTGTAGGTATAGAGGTTGCTGGTAAGACGGCGCGCCGCCCGGAGGAGCGAGGCCATCTTGAGCAGGGTTCATCATGCCGACCTATAGTCAATACGTCAGATAAACCTTCTGCCAGTTGTTATAAATCTCCAGTTTCATCCAAACTCATCCAATATTAATATAACAATATCTATGAAACACGTCATTCAATTTACAAGTCAAATAACAAGGTTACTATTTATAATCTAAGAGGTTCAAGAGGTTATTGTAACGATCTATAGATATTTATGTGATTGTACACAAAACTATTGAAAAGTGAATAATAAAAATAAGAAAAACATATTCTACTCTAAATGATGAAAAGATTAAATCATAAAGAAAAGGTGGTAAATCAAAAGAAATGAAAACAATAATTTAAAAATGTCACATGTCAACTGTCACTTTGGCACTCCAATGACATTACGCAATAGGGTTGCAAGCGTAGTTATTTCGTTTAATTCATTAACCCGTGAGTTGCAAACCTGGTACCAGTATCATAATAGTAGGCGGTCATTATTATAATTTAAATATTGCTCATACAAGTGTGTATACGTTTAGAGATGGATCTGTTTTAGCAACGATTAATTTTCTTAGTATCTACAAAGAGTTTCAGACCTCGAGTATAAAGAGATTTTAATATTCTAGAAGTTATAATAATTATATTGTTTAAGCAGGTGCGTGATCGTTATTGAGTAAAGCATAAATACACTCTCTGTTTCCTGTCACACACTGGATTACTGTTATAGTCGTTGGTCCCGATTGTTATAACATTATCTATAATAATCGTTTATCAAGGAACGGGCAGCAGCGTTGCCTTGTGTGGTACAACATAATACTACGGTCGCCAATCCGCCTGCCAAGCGTGGTGACTATGGCAAATACCCTCCCTCGGGAGGAGGCCCATGTCCAGCAGTGGACGTTAAACGGGCTGATGATGATGATGATGATGATATCTAATCCTTATAGAATCCGAGTAATTTTAATTTGAAAATGTGGAGTGGTATCCAATGGCAGACAATTCAATTTCGTTAAAAAGTAGGGCAGATATCGAACTAAATGGTATACTTATAAACTCCATTTATTTTAGTATCAATTAAAACAATATTTTTTATTATTTTATGAGATGGATGATGGGTTTTGAAAGAGTGTCGGTTAGTTGTTTAGATTTATCGAAAGGAATTCGGTGGAGCAATTCTTGGTGGATGTATTTTCTATGGTTCCCTATTTTTACGCATAAAATGTTATGTCATAATTTAACATGGCATACTGCTACTTGTCCTAACATTTGTTACGCATACCTAATACTAATTTGCCATAACTTTTTAACCACAATTTTTTAAGTCATAACTACTATAAGCGTAATAATTACTAAGCATACTTTCCCAAAGCATTAATTTACTTACGCATAATGACGTGTAAGCATAACAACTATACATCGAAAATTTACTACTAAAAGTATTATGTGGTTTTTATTTCCCCGTAAAAAGCATGCAAGCAAGCATGCAGCGTATCTGTCACGGCTTCAGGGCTGCGTGGCTACGGCGCGCGGCGGTTCGGCAATTCGGTTCTGGCGTTGTATGGCCGCAGTTCTAACCAAACCTAACCGATTGTCATTTGCCCACGATTCGGTTCTGCGGTTCGTGACAGACTCGCCGGCCGCTTCATCATTATGCCAAATAACCATTAGACGAATAAACAATATGCCTTACAACTTTTTGCATATCAAAGTTATGAATAAATAAAATAGGATAAACTATATTTATGCTAAATAAAATAGGATAAACTATATTTATGCTAAATAAAACTACTGTTTTATTTAGCATAATATAGTTTGTTTGTGCCATAATTGGTTTTTGGCATACTTGCCAAAAACCAATTATGGCACATTATTATTATGCCAAAGCAAAATATGCCTAACTCATTATGCCAAATTAAATTATCCCATTTTCTATATATTATGACGTAGGCATCCGATATGAAAGGTTTTTTTCGTAAAATCCACACCTAATAAGTTGAAAAGGGTTAGCAAAGATTGTAGGGAGGACAACACATTTGGTACTAGCCTTGGAAGCGAAGGTTCTATTTTGCCTCCGTGGACCAAAGCTGGATACACTTTTAATAACGCGTAATTAAATATTGGATGAGTTCTTAGATACGAACCTTGTACGGCTCTTATTATTTTATCATTTAAAATGTATCTAACACAAACCTGTGGCGCTGAGTGATGCAGCTGTGTGTACTGTATGTGTGTGTTCTGCACACCGGCGTTGGCAGCATGCTGGCCGTGTATAAGGGGAATATCGAATTCTTCGTCACCAAAAGATGGGGTGTGAAATGTCTGAAAAAAAAAAAATATTAATACAGTTAGTTACCTTTGGTCTCCTCTTTAGGATAAAGAGAAGCTAGAAGTAAGAAGGTAATAGATTTTTCAACCTGGCTCTTTGGCTATTTAAATCAAAGTTATAGGTAATAACTTAGTTAAATATTTAGCGCGCTACTTCAAAATACATTTTTAAAAGAAGTAGGTACTTTTTATCTGGTATTCAAAATAGACTGAGGATACTTGATTCTTATGGAAGATAGATGTTCTGTAAACCTTTTGTACGTAACACAAGATTTACAGAACATCTATGAGAGAGATATATATATATATAAATATATTATACAGGGTTATTTTTAAAACACCAAGAACCTTTTGGGGAATAGAAGTACTCATGATTATGAACAACTTTTACTATGGGACCAACTTTACTTACCTCGACAAAATGTATGGAACAGCTGATTTTATTTTCGCGATTTCAGGGTTGGTCCCATAGTAAAAGTTGTTTACAATCATCAGTACTTTCACCCTCTAAAAGTTTATTGGTGTTTTAAAAATAACCCTGTTTATAAACATATATTTCGAATGACAAAAAAGGATTCGATCCTAATATATATTGATCATAATATCCATTACTCTGTTACTATTTAAATAAATGTCAACATAACTGTAGGGTCATTGTAACGCATTTCCTATATTATTGTTGCTATTGTTATGTTGTTGTTTTTGGCATGCATAGTAAACGCTGAGTAGCGAAGACATTTTTATCAACGTTATAGTTATATCGTTACGTGATAAGTCTGCTGAACACCAAGTATATAATATGAATCGCTAAATCTAATCCAGAATTCGTTTGGGCCTTTTCTTGTTGTGATTGCAAATGACGGGACAAAAGTTTAAATTTTTTTTTTATTCTCTGGAGAAAACCGAAATATGGGACGGGTGATAACTGGGACGATCTAAAACTTTGTAATAGGTATTTATATAGGTCTCTAAGTAGCACATTTATAACGATAATCGTTTCTCAAATATGTTATATCAATATTTGTTTTGAGAATGTTAGGTATGTCTTTATTGATTTTTTAGTAGGTAGATCTTGATTCACACGGTGGTGGAGTGTCTGGCGTGGGCCAACGAGCGGGAGGAGCTCGTTGGCGTGGTGGGAGACGACCTCTCGCTGCCGACTATCATTTCGAAGATAGTCCAAAGCGAGAGGTTGTGGGAGGCCGTTGCCTCAAGGCCGGATTTAAGGGAGGGCATCCAGGGCAACTGCCCGGGGCCTCCACAATAGAAGAGCCCCAACAATAGAGATTTAAAATCTTTCAAATTCTGACGAGTAAAAACTACAACTGCTTTTTATTAATGTGTAGAATGATTAATGATGATAATCATGATTAATGTAATAGTTCTTAAATATTGTAATAACGGTAATTCACTCGTTCGCTTAAATTAGACAATCAGTAAAATATCAGAATATAAATCGTCCTTAAAAGTAGGTACATACTTCAAATTTTCTACACATTTAGGGGGAAACTAATTTGTGGCCAGGGGGCCTTTTCTCCTTTGTTGCCCCGGGGTCTCCGGACTTATAAATCCGCCCTGGGTTGCCTCCTTCTGTAGACAAGTAATGTCACAGAAGGAGGCCGCGGAGCGGGAGAGGGACGTAGATCCCTCCGCCCACCCGCTTCGCAGACGGCGTGTTGGCCGTCGGTGGCGGGCCGAAACCCGCCGCCTACCGCCCTAGGCTCGGCCTCGGGGAATGGGGGATATGGGCCCCGCTCCCTTCGAAGCTGACCCATGAGAAGAAGGGACGCCTCTACACTCCGGGCGTCCCTATTATTGGGCAAATGTGCCACTGTAAGTGTGGCCCCCGAGATCCCGCGGTGCCATATTGGCCGCGGGTGCCGTCGGGGGGCCGGATTGCTCATGCGTACCCAGCCCCCCCAACGGCAAATCGAAGGAGTGTCCGGAAGGTTTTAGTGGTAGTAGGGTCCTCTCCTCGTGGTATGAGTTTAGCATACCACGCTATGGAGAGGGCGAGTCCCACATATCCCACCGCCAGCGCGCGAATACGCTGCAGCGGCGGTGGGAATGGGTAAATGCATTTCGCCCCGGACAACAAAAAAAAAAGGCAGATCTTGATTACTAAGTTAGAGAATTGTGGGGCTTTTAGGTTGACAGTTGCTTAATACTATAGCAAATTGCAAGTTAACAATATATTTATATATTTTTTATTAAAAACCGGCCAAGTGCTAGTCGGACTCTCGCACGATGGGTACCGTACTAGTTGCGAGTGCCTACCTATTTTTGATATCAAGAATACAACAAGTATGTTAATAGTATAAAAGTTCTTGTAGTTCGTTGTAACTTTGATCGATGTTAATAATTGATTGAATGAAAGGTAAAATGCGGTTTACGGTTTATGACGTATTAAAAAAAACTGCTTACTTGATCTCGTTCAAACCAATTTTCGGTGGAAGTTTGCATGGTTATGTACCTACATCATATATTTTTTTTTAGTTTTATCATTTTCTTATTTTAGAAGTTACAGGGGGGGGGGGGACACTATATTTACCACTTCTGAAGTGTCTCTCGCGCAAACTATTCAGTTTAGAAAAAAATGACATTAGAAACCTCAATATCCATAGATATATAAAAAATTTGAGTTTCAGCTCTAACTATGGGGAACCCCAATTTTTTTTGTTTTTCTTCTATTTTTGTGTGAAAATCTTAATGGGGTTCAGAACATACATCTACTTGCCAAGTTTCAACATTATAGTTCTTATACTTAGTTTCGGAAAAAAGTGGCTGTTACATACGGACGGACAGACAGACATGACGAATCTATAAGGGTTCCGTTTTTTGCCATTTGGCTACGGAACCCTAAAAATATGTAGGTAAGTATGTCACTTCTTTTTTTCAGAAACACTTTTGTAGGCGAAAATGTATCAAAAATATTTCGCCAAATTTATATATTTTTTCTAATTGCATTGCACTTTGCTAAGAATCAACTTAATGTCATTTATTATGAGTCTATTATTATATTTATAGTATTTTAAGTAAGGTACTTTGTAAGAAAGTCGCGTTGAGATACAACAACAAGAAATCCCATACAATGTTAATGAGTATAAAAAGTTTTCAATGTAATTGTACCATTGTATCCAGTTCTCTTGTCGTTGTTCTGTCTGTTTACTTAAATATCGGTTTCCTTTTGATTGAATATCATTCTTAGTACAATTTTTAACAAGTAGATATAAATCAATCGCGAAAAATGTTAGTTTGCTTATTTGACTTGACCGCATCGGCTAATTATTTATTGTACAACAAGATCTGAATGCTTTGAAGATAAATCACGGAAATTGTCAGAAAAATGTCATACCTATTTACAACTAAAATTACCTTTGGATTGTAGGTATGTGTAAAGTATGATGAATTACATTCGAAGACGTGAGTGGATGAAGGTGATAAGTAACATAATTTAAATTTGGAGTGAATCGAAGTTAAAGTTTCACTTTTATTTTTTGAGATAAGTCGCTACAAAACTAATGTTTGTATTAAACATTAAACTATGATGCCAAGTTGTGTAAATAACCTAAAATATTAATGGTATGAAAGCAACCAAACAAATTTATGATTTTTATTACATAATTTGAAAAAAAAACTGGAACTAGCTCCTTTTTTCATAAACACAAGTAAACTTTTCTGCAAGTTTAGATATTAAAAATGAGGTGCTTAGATGAATGTAGTTGTCTCGTAAAGCCTTAAATGGACGGTTTAAGATCTGTAGTGGTATTGTATTAACATATCACCTTCATCTATGCAAAATAACACAAAAACTCGAAAATGCGACATATCACCTTCATCCACTCACGTCTTATTCCATTCTTTATCAATTTGCTGTTAGATAATTACGTAAATTTATCAATCGGTAAATATTGATATTCGATTTATTTGACTACTTACTGACTATTGTTTTGGTCAAAAGCGAAACATGATTGTTTTATAATATAACTATGGTTAATTGTTCTATTGGGTGCTGTAAGTTGTGTACATTTGCTATCGTAGTGTTCGGCACTACGATAGCAAATGATGTCTATGATTTTTTATTATAAAATATGAAAATAGTGAAAGCTGCAATGAAGAGACAAAGCCAATACATTCGTTCGGGATATGTTAAGTAGATATAATAATTTTGTAAAAAAAATATAGCTGAGTGATTTACGATGGCAGGTAATCGCCGTAAGTATATTGGTCGGCAATAAAAATACTATAAAAAGCATTTTTGTGATTCCTAGTGGTTCATTTCACAGAATTGAAGGGCGTAAGTTCTCAAAACTTCGTTGTATTTATATTGATATACGTTTATTTTCAATATGTAGACAGTAAAAGTTCTAAATAAAAAAATATTAAATGAAAAAAATTGTGACAATGCGAGTGCTAGATTTGCTTACTGGCGCAATAAGAATTATTAAAATGATATTATTTATAAATACATAAGTGGCGCAGTTGGTAGGATTTTACTATTATTCGACAAAAGAAAATGATTTCCAATCCTAGGACTACTAGTACCTACTAACCTGATCATTCATAGTGTAAACACTGTTTTTTAAGTCGCGGGGGGCAGGCAGAGCTTCGAGGTTTTCCGGTCTCTGGAACAAAGAAAGTGCTTTTTAATATATTTGTAACAATATTATAGACACAAATCGCTTGGCATTCTGGTTTATGATCATAACTTTCACATTTCAGTTAGATTACCAGGCATTTCGTAAATAATAGGTAGAGTAGGTATCTACAGTAAGTTAGAGTAGTTTTAAAAAAGAACATTATATCTACGGGACCGACGCGAATGCCTCATTTGATGAAATATGTTTTAATTATTATGGTAAGTTTAAATAATAAGTTAGGAGATTGAAATTTTAAATTATACGAAAGTAAGTTTTCCAACATTGACCAATTTATTCGCCAGGATTTTTTTTATTACTTAGATAGGAAACAAATATTTTAAATTTCTATAGAAAAAGACAAACAGATAAAAATGAGAAACTGTTAAAGAGATTCTGGACTAGGAATACATTTATATAAAATGGTCCCGAAACTTTTTAGCAGTTTAGTTTTTGTGATCGTTATTTATTAAAAAAAAAAATTACTTACAAAATGTAAGTATTGAAGATTGTATTACTATAGTCGAAAGAACTCCTTATGACATCAAATAATGTTTCGAAAGCCATTCAAAACATTAAACTCCTATGAGTATTCTAAACTGAAGTCTAGCGGTATATTTATTCCAGTGTAATTATAATAGATACGTAAGTAAAATAATGTTGTTAGACATGCCCTCAAGAATTTCCTCCGTAGGATGAGGGAGGGCGGGAACAATTTCGCGATCACAAGTATAATACCAATAACCGAGGCACAACTACCTCGTTAACTGACCGACATGATACTTACCCACAATTTTATTGCTTTTTACTTTTTACACAAAATTAAGTTTCCTCCGGCCCATTGAGTAAATTGTTGATTATAATCTGTATGGATACTGGAAAGTAAATTATTCTAAGCTCAGATTGTGGGGCAGCGCAAGCGCAGCATTTAAAGTGCCTCGTAAAATATTATGTAACTAATGAAACTCAATCTCAATTATAAGAGCTTAAACCGTTTACGCATTATACTTTCAAATCTGTACTAATTTATAATACTATTATGTATAATTTAAACATCAACATGAATACTAGAACAAATATGAAATATTATAAGTACGGGTACCTATATATATAAAAATAACAAATAAATACACCACGTTTAAGTTTTTTTAAGTATTTTTGGATTAATTTGGTATACCTATTTGAACCTTTACCTTTGTATACGAAGTGACCTTTTTGTCTTAGAGTAGGTCGCAAAAATATTTAAAGCAACATATTATAATATATGAACTGTTAGTCGGATTTGACAAAATATATTTGAATTAGAGCGGTTTCGCTCTATGTCCGATCCGAACCCGATCCAAACCCGTGAAAATATTTTTCTAGAAATTTGGAAAGAAATCAGATGACGGACATCGGATCTAGTGCGTAAATTACCATAGACATACATAGTTCTACGGCTACTACGGATCATATTTTCACGGGTTCGGATCGGATTCGGATCGGACGTAGTGCGAAACCGCTCTTAGGATTCCAATGATCCGTGGGAACAGAGTTTGTGTCAAATGTCGCGGGGCTCTTTTAGTAACATGTAAACTAAATAATGAATAAAATCATAAATCGAAACTCAATACACTAAACTAAGAAAAATAAAAGTATGTATTATTAACATTTATTTCGCATTAGTTATTGCAGTCGGTGCGCTAATTCTCGATCCAGTTAGTATTTCTTAACATTGCGATATTGAATGGCGAGAGAGTTGCGCTACAAATGGCATTCTATCTCAAAGTAGAACGAGTTATTTATAATAAAAATTAAAAATATTTTTACTTTACACGATCTATCTAAGACACTCCGTACTTACCCTTTTAATAGGCGAGGCAATTAACTTAAGTGTTACATTTCCGGGTTTGAATCAAAATTGTACATCTATTCTTTAACCTGAATCACTGTCAACACAAAACCTCTCCAGAAAACTAACATAAATACGAAATAGGCATAGTGTAATTGGAGCGTACGGAAAGAAAAGCAGACTGTGTAGACATGAGAAGAATCCGCTACGAAAGAAATTTGTAAATGATACATTAGTAAATACTAATTTAAAATATTGTCATAACTGTATTGTTACCCGACTGCGCCAGAAAGAGGGTTATGTTTTTCGAGAGTATGTATGTACCTATATAATTGTTTGGCACGCTCTGCAGCCTGAACTTAGCTTGGTGGATTTTAGCTTGAGAGGTGTCGTTATATAGATTCGTGTTTATTGTGAGAGTGATACTGAGTATATCATTATAAAAAAAAACAAAATGGCGCCAAATTAAAATATTAGTATTTTTTTTATTTTAAAAAATTACACAAAAACGCCGCCGGGATTTTTAGTTTTTTTTTAATTACAGGTTTTTATCTTTATTTTAATGCCATGGTTAAGAGTAATTAAGACAATTTTAGCGTTAAAATTTACAAAAATATGACGGGGTATGTGAATACTGCTGTATGAATTTTTATGTCATTGGATCTAGAGTTATTAAGGACAGTAAAAACGAGCACAACGACTTATCTTAAAATGTATATATATTTAAAAAAGTTTTCTCTTTATAAAACAAAAATATATCGTTTGTTCTTTTATGTAAAGGCGAATTACGCTTAATATGATTAAATCATTAACCTATCAGTTGAATAAATAATGTTTACGCTAAGCTATCCTTTTCGGCCTCTACAATGACTGCTCAATGAAAAAACAAGCATATTTTTTACATTGACCCAGTAGGGTGGGTATCGCCATGAGACAGGTGGGCATAACAAAAGATTTCTTGTCAACTATTTATAGAATCCTTAAGAGTACATATAAGCACATTTCTTTTTTTGAATATAATCTTTTATATATCTATATTGCGCGGTTCATAAGTTTAAGGCTGCCTGTCCACCGGAGCGGAGCGGGGTGGCGGGGCGGAGAAGCGGAGAGATATTAACCAATAGAATTGCAGGAGCGGAGATTTTGAGAAATCCTATTGGTTAATATTTCTCCGTTTCTCCGCTCCATTGCCTCGATCCGCTCCGGTGGACAGGCAGCCTTAAACTTGGTGTGCCTTGTGTTATTATTATTTCCATTTTATTATATGTCCATAATATTTATATTAATTTTCAAATAATGAAAATAATTTTTGATTCGATATATTTATGTATGCCATACAAAATAAACTGCAGGTGCTAAAGCTATATTAACAGTAGGTAAGTATATATTTTAACTAAATTTATTATATTTACAAATATTTATAATTCTATATGTTAACTCAATTTTATTCAACAAACCTGTTTGATAGCATGTGGATCTTAACATTCCATTAAAAAAAAACAAATAATCTTACAACGAAGGGAAAACATAAATCAAAATTGACATCGAAACTAGTTAAGCCATCGGAATCTCTTCTTTAATAACTACCTATTCTTAATATGAGAACCGTTTTAATCGTTGTTCCAAAATGCGATTGATCAACATTGTAATGGTACGAGTACCTTGAGTTAAGTCGGTCTCAAGCCTCTCAAACCGGTTTAGAGAACACCGGCTGTGGTCCCATTGGGCCTTTATATACACTATCAACAAGTAAGTGAAAGGACACGCCAATAATTGCTTTCTGTACGGTTTGATTTTGTGACAACTATGTATACTATTAATAAAATATTAATAATATCTATTAGTAGAACAATCAATTTAATAATCGAATTACTTAAGTTTAATATCCTTAAATGTAGAAATTAGACGTTAAAATGATACCCAAACTTAATATTGAGTGCGCGAAACAAAATATATTTTTGGATCAGTAACTTAACTACTTATAAAATGTCTTTAAATTGCGCTGATGTAACAAAACGTTCCTTCGTTTATTGCATTTAATTGATCCATAATTCCCAACATGTAATGTAACGATGAAGTTTTAATAAATCTATACATTTATACTCAAAACCTATAATTTACTTAATGTATCCTGATGAAGGGAAACTATAAATATTAATAAACAATTTTCTGTCCGATAAATCTTAGTAATGGCTGATTATAATGTGGCATCCATAACGATACGATGTATCTAATATGTTTTTAGAGCGTGGAAAGTAGAAAGTTTTTAAAGTAGGCAAGAAGTTAATACAGTTCGGAAAGTATCTGTATATTTGTTTTAAATATTTTATAACTTATAAAGATTCTGGTAAATTAGCAAGTAACAATAATTTTGAAAAGTTATTCAGTATTTTTTAAGAAAATATTCTAAACTAGAATTAAAAATAAGTATTTAGTTTAATAAAACTTATTATAAAAAAAATATTAAACGCTGGCAACATTATTATGATATAACATTTCTTATTACCAGACATCACACGAGTGAAACTTCAACATTCAAATACATTTATGTTGTAGAGTGGACGAGTCTCTAGGACGTAATTGTCGGTCAGTGACCTCGTTTGTTCCTTCCACTAAAATAGCATTAAATCAATTGATGTTATTACAATTGGAACGTTGCTCTGCTCATAACTTATATTATCTGAATAGGTATTATTATTTTTAAAAATCGAAGGGAATTGGTTGTGTGTTACCTACTACAAAATAAACGCAACTGTCAGAAAGGTTTATTTACTTTTTAATGGCAATAATTTATATAAATTAAAGTTTTATTGATGGCCTTTAAAGTATGCTTATCTAAAGTAATTTCTGTGGTGTAAAAGTGTATTACTCACATTCATTCTGTTTTTATGGCGACATTCCATTTTTTATTGAAAGGTTTTTGTATCAAAATTCTTAACATGCCATAACTATTTTTGTTTATTAGTCGCCTGCAAATTACCGTTATTTGAGCCGCTGACGAAGCCTTTATAAGGTTTCAGATCTCGGGCATCTGTTCTAAATATTTTAAAAAGTTTATTCTAACTATACACATATAAGTTACCTAGTACGTTATAACGTAGTACTTTGTAGTATTCGTAACAAACAAAGTATAAGGAGCTTCTAATGATGAAATACATTTAATGTTATCTTTTTAACAGTATATATGGTATCATATTTAGTAATTATGTACGTTAGTGTTTAAAATTCTGTGAAAAGTCTTGGAGGTTGAGGGTTGGATCCCCACGCCGAACAGCAAAACCTTCCCTCGGGAGGAGGCCAATGTGCAGCAGTAGATGTTATACGGTTAGTACTGGTGATGATAATTAAGAACACCATTACCTTAAATACATAATTCAAGCGTAAAGTACGGAACGGTTTATTCAACAGAAACATGTAGGTATTTTAATATCATTTTATGTTTTGTATCTTATCGGTACTGATATATAAAGCTGAAGAATTTGTTTGCTTGAACGCGCTAATCTCAGGAACTACTCGACCGATTTGAAGCCCATTTATTGAGGCAGGCTATAGGCTATATTAAATTATGAAGCTACCATGGGAACGGGAGTTACGCTGGTGAAACCATGTGCTGGGGCTAGTTGAAGAATAAATGAGATAAACACACAGCAGTCGAGGTCCGAGTCACTCAGGGGACGCCCTCTTGCGCAGCTTGCTTAGTTTGTAGTTTTTAAACCATTTCTCTAGGCTGGAGTTCTGCTCGCCTTTATGCTCGATGAAGTAGCAAAAGCCTCGTGGCTAAATAAATATGTCCGTCCGAAAAAAAACATTATATTTAACATAAAGCTAAAGCTATACTTATACTATAACCAAGAAAGATTTATGACAGATTTAAGTATGTATACTTGTTACAAATAAACTCAAAAACTTCTGGACGAATTTCGATAATTCTTTCATCATTAAAAAGGATCTCTATCCAGGAGTAACCTTGACAATACTTACCGATGAATTTCCCACCGGATCGGAAAGCTATCTATATAAAATATCATAATCTTGAAATTTAAAGAAAACAGGATATATTGTAAATATTACAACTATTATGTAACAGAAGCTAATTAAAATAATTTAAGTATTAAATAGGCATGATGACTAAAAAAACCTATTTAGTCCGTCAGTTAAATTACCAAAAAATATTGGACACGTCTTTTTTTTTTCGTTCCCCTAACAAAAAATGACGAAGATACAGCGCGTTAAAACTTCATGTGACGTCACTTTTAGGTACAACTTTACCTAGTAGTGACGTCACAAGCCTTCCTCTCCTGAACTTTATAGTTTGTTGTTGCTCTGTATCTTTGTAAATTTTTATTGATTTGATAAATAAAAAATACGTGTCCAATATTTTTAGTAATGACGGACTAAATATATTTTTTCATTCTTCATGCCTATTATAACCAAATTACAAGAGTTTCTAAGTAAGCAGGTAATACAGTGAAACCTGGTTAATTAGGATCTCAAGGGACCAAGGATTTCGTACCATTTAAAGAGGTTTACATTTATCCAGTTTTCCAATTAGACAGGTTTAAAATTTAGTTGTCTCATTTACATAGGTAAAAATTTGAGATAGTATTGACAAACAAAGCATGAGCGAAAGAAATTCAAATGTTTGTAAACAATCGTGTCCAAATCTGTCCCAACTGAACTCCAGAGTCCCAATTATAGAGGTAAACATAGAAAAGATCCTAGAAATAAAATCTCATTTAACGAGGTTCGAAAAGTTCCATTAACAGAGGTAATTCGATGAAAAAGTGCCGGGGAGGACCCGGCACTTTTTTATTATAGTTCTCAATAATGGAGGTTTCTCACTTATCCGGGTTTCACTGTATAACCAAATTACAATATTTTCTAAGCAGGTAATATAAAGGAATTTAGAGAGGTACACTCATATTTGATTTTGTAATTTGACTCACGCGAATGACAAATATTTATGTAGAAAGCTAAACAAGTATTTTACGAAATAAGTAATACTAGTCAAATTGACAATAGGAAATATAAGAGTGATGTTTGGTTGCTAATAAGCGGTGTTAAATACGTCAAGGAAGGAAAAACAGTCATTTTGCCCAATTACGGTTTTAATATGAGTGAGTCGTGGGTTTTTATATATTATAAGATTTCTTTCCGGGTTTGGATGGTTGAGGGCCTACCCTCCGTGCCTCGGAAAGCATGTTAAGCCGTTGGTTCCATCATTTATAATAATCGTATACCAGGAAACGGGAAGCAGCGTTTCCTTGTGTGTTACGACATAATACTGCGATCACCAACCCGCCTGCCAATCGTGGTGACTATTGCAAACATCCCTCGCGCGGGACGTGGCACATGTTCAATAGTGGTCGTTGTACGGGCTGATGATAATAAATAGATAAATTATTGCGTAATTTAAATAATGAGATTCAACTTGAATTGAATTGTTTATAATGTTATCTGCTTTTGCCTTTCAACATAATATTATAAAGTCAAAGATTTTGTTTGTTTGCTTGAACGCGCTACCTACTGTTGGTACGATTTGAAAAAGAAAAAAAATGTTACAATTAGAAAGCTCTGTTATCCAGGAGTGACACAGGCTATATTGAATGATAAAGTTCCTATTGAACAGGAGCATTAAAAAGAGTTCTTAATAACCTCAATTGAATCATAAAAAAATGTTACGTAATGAGGTAGTCTTGTAAGCTGTAGAAGCTTAGACTTACTTAGCTTAGACTACCTAATTACTAGTAGTACCTACCTACCTACCTTATATACATAACACACTTAGACTTTTTGAACGTGACATAGTGAACCATACTCCATAGTGAAACTAAGCTATGCCCGGTGAAGTAGAAAAAGCCTAAGGGCTAACTACATAGGTCCGTCCGAAAAAAAAAAAAAAATTGAAGCTATGAGTCCATTCCTTAGATCTAACTTTCTCATTTAAAATATTAGTACTTCCGATGTCCACGTAGACCCAAAGTCCGTGAATCCTGAATTGTAAAATAGGGCGAATTTTGCACAAAACTCCTTTAAAGAAACGAAAAATCATAATTCCTCAATCCCCTGTTTACGATCGCCCTGAGTCGAGGTCCTACTCCCACACGGGGCGCCCTCTTGCGCAAATATAACATGGTTTAACCATAAACAAATTACATATCTATAATTTTATTTCCATGTTTCTCTCATTTTCTAAAGAAAGAAAACAGGTTAAAGAATTGTAGTCATAATGATTTCACTGGCAGGTGTCAAAAACAAAACACGGTTAATGCCGTATTTGGGAATTAGAAGTAGATCTCTATGAATTACGAAAGGCAATGGGTACAATGTATCTAATATATTTAGGTTTCTTTCAATATAAATTGAAAGAAGATATTTTGTTCAACTTATAAAGTAGGGAATAGTACATAATAATATTATCTTCTTTAAATTATAAGTTTTTCTCTACTTTTTAAAGTACAAATTAAAAGAATATGCCTACAGTTTATGTGTATAAAAAAACTTTAAATTGTTAGTACATTAGTTCATTTATTTTTATTAGGTAGGTAGGTAGAAAGAATATTTATAATAGACACCAACCAAATGGGTACAGACAGCAAAATATGTCTTAATAGGGACAGCTAATTCGATTTATTGACGTTGTGGTAATTGGTATAATAATAGCTATATATTTTGGGTACTCGTTTAATGGTGTCGATAGCCATCATGATATAAGAAAAGAGGCCAAAGTTATTAACAAATACTATGATAAAAAGAGACAGCAATAGACAGTCTACCCGCATTCGATGCATTAACATCTTAAATTGTTTTAAAATAAATTCCAAAGAAAACGGTCCGATATTTAAATAGGGTTGTGATCGATTTTATTAACATTTATAATATTGAAATAATGAAATGTATACAGCACTGCGGTATTTATATACACTTCTACTTGACATAATCACCTGCCAATCAATGCCTAAGACTTTGTTTTAGCAAAATTGATTTCCAATAATAGAGTATAGAACAATAAAAATAAATTTTAAAATTGAGAGAGAAATAAAAAACTAAAGACAAAAAAAGGAGGACTAATCATTAGAAAATGAATGAAGAAACACATGAGAAAAATCATGTTGTTAATGTTAGGAACTTAACTTTAGATTTTATAGTTCATGCATAGCTGGAGCTTTACCTATAAAAAAAAGCTAAGTCCAGCTTTTACATTCCCATAACAATATCTCGTAACGATATGACTATCACTTCGATAAAAATGTCTTAATTACTGAAGGGTAATCAGATCATCAATAATAAAGGAAATGCGTTATTATTGATGTTGAATAATTTAAGCTAGATTAATTTAATAAATTGACATATTTAAAACATTTTTTTTTGTTAAATATTTCTTGTAAACGTAACGTAGCGACGACATTTTTATTACAGCATATATATTTAGACATTTTTACCATATTACTATGTAATATCGTTACGTGATAAATAATGTATCATCTTAATATGCGTAAAACGAATCCTCACGACTAGAGAGAGGCTATTATAGTATTAAGCCTCCTAAACATATAAGAATTCTTCATTTGCTGGCTGTACTTGTATAGGTTCCCAAACAAACCAGTATTAGTCAGGTTTTTATACCATGTCATAAATTATAGTAATCAAATGTTATGTATAAGGTAAATATATCTTCGCTCAAATATCTAGATAATATAAAAGTAGGTCGCTATTTTTTCAATTTATTTTATTTGACAACCATAGCTTTATGACGTCTTTTCCATGGATTTCCACGATTGGTTCGAGGATAACTCGAAAAAATACTTACTTTTATAACCAATTACCTAATAGGCCCAACGAAGAGCAACTACTTATTTATCAATTAAGTTTTTTTGATAATCGAAATATTTGGTTATGAGAGTTTGGAAATGCAATTTCTCTAACTACCTCATAAGAATCATGCGTTTGTCTCCGGGTTTGTAAAATATATCGATTGTGGCGAATAATAATATAACTAATTCATTAAAATATTGTAATTAAATGCAAGTAGGTCTTATTCGAATTACGCTTTTAAAACTGAGTAAAACTTAATACCTAAGTACTTCATATTTAATTAGGTTAAAATTTCTTGAGCATATTTTAAGAGTAGCTACCCGCGCGGTTCCATCTACTTTACCCCATTCCCCGTGGGAACTACATGCATTAAATATAGCTATGCCTTCTTCGATAAATGGATTGTCTAACACTGAAATATTTTTTCAAATCGGACCATTAGTTCCTGAGATTATCGCGTCCGATATTCGCGTAAACTGTTCAGTATATAGAACTGAACTGAAGAACTTCATCATCATCATCAGCCCGTATAGCGTCCACTGCTGAACATGGGCCTCCTCCCGAGGGAGGGTATTGCCATAGTCACTACCCTTAGCAGGCGGGTTGGTGACCGCATTATTATTTTGTACCACACAAGGAAACTCTGCTGTCCGTTCCTTGATATACGATTATTATAGATGATGTTATAACAATCGGGACTAACGGCTTAACGTGCTCTGCGAGGCACGGAGGGTAGTCCCTCAACCAACCAGACCCGGAAAGAAATCTAAGAATTTACACGAAGATTTTCTGTCCGGCGTGGGGATCGAACCCACTACCTCCGATATTTAAAGCGAGCCAAATACCGCTACGCTACGGAGGTTGTCAAAGATTTAATTATAATGATACGCGTAGCTAAGCTCCCCTTTTTATCCGTGGAATAGTTGTAGTGATATTTAGATATAGAGTACTAAGTCATAAAAAATATCTTTTTTGTTAATTAACTACCTAACAAAGTTCGTTTCACAATTATAACATTAGTGTAACTACGAAAGATGAGGTTATTAATTTACAACTAGCAAGCTAGGGCTCGGTCATTTTGGTACATTCGCTGTTTCATCCTACGACAACGATATGTAAAACAATTCGAATAGGAGTGTTTGTACTATTCCTCTCATAGGACAAAAGCGTAGTGGGACGAAACAATGAAAGCTTTCATTGTCATCTTTTCTCTATATCAGAGGTTCTTAAAAATTCTTAAAAAGTATTGCCATGGACCATGGGCCTTCTACGAACTCTTAGCGGTGATGTAGGAAACAACCACTGCTCTACATAGTCTATATTTAAGATAAAAGCTAAGATAAAAAAATCATGATATAACACAATTAAGTACCTAACTCGTATTAATTAATAAAGATTAGCAATAATTGCTGATAATTGGTGATAAGAGAATTTTATACGCTACTGAATTTCAGACAATAAAACGCTCGTATAAAATCGTATGTTGGTATGTCTCACTACCTGTATAATCTACAGCGTATGAAAAAAATCTAGGTACTTTTAGAGCTATACATATAGTATCTATTACTTTACGCGTTTGCCCGCGACTCCACCCGCGTGAAATTGTAATGATGAACCATCGTCACCTATTTCAATGTCTTCAAGCCTCTGTTTCGGCTGTAAATCTATACTAATAAAGAGGAAAGATTAGTATGTAAGTATGTTTGTAACGAATTGGCTCAAAAAGTACTGGACCGATTTTAAAAATTCTTTCACCATTTGAATGCTACATTATCACTGATTAATATAGGCTATATTTAATTATGAAGTTTTCACGGGAACGGGAGTTACGTGGGTGAAACCGCACGAGGGAAGCTAGTTATTAATAATGTCATTTTACGTCCTTTCTCAAGGTCTAGTATATCTCTGTATCAAATTTCATCAATATCTGTTCAGTAGTATAGGTGTGCAAGCGTAACAGATATACCTATATACCTACATAAATTTCAAAATTGAGATTAATTAATTTTGACCACCGGCAGGACTCGAACCTGCATCTTAGGTTTAGCCCCTAATGCCTTTAATCAATTCGGCTACGTTGGAACCCGACCGGTCATCGAAATGTATCAATCTCTTTTATAACGCGTCTCTAAGGGAAACGTTACAAAGATGCAGGTTCAAGTTCTGCCGGTGGTCAAAATTTATTAATCTCCATTTTGAAATGTAGTCAGACAACCTCCGTAGCGTAGCGGTATTAGGCTCGCTTTAAGTCTCGGAGGTCGTGGGTTCGATCCTCACACCGGACAAGAAATCTTTGTGTATATTCTAAGATTTCTTTCCGGGTCTGGTTGGTTGAAGGACTACCCTCCGTGCCTGGGAAGCACGTTAAGCCGTTCGTCCCGATTGTTATAACATCATTTATAACAAGCGTATACCAGGAAACGGGCAGCAGCGTTTCCTTGTGTATTACAACATAATACTGCGGTCACCAATCCGCCTGCCAAGCGTGGTGCCTATGGCAAAAACCCAGAGGCCCATGTTCAGCAGTGGACGAAGTACGGGCTGATGATGATGAAGCGGTAAACTATTCAAATATTTTAAAATGCAGATATAGGTAACTACATAGTTATAGTAGGTACCTATGAGTAGGTTAAACATTGAAATAAGAAAGCATTGCTATAATTAAGAACACCCCACGTCTATCTTATCTCTGTATCAATATCTACGCTCCACTTCGCTACAGATAGTGGGTACAAGTTTATCAAACAGAATGACTCCATAAATATTTTGGCGATTGTAATTTACGTTCTGTATAGAAAATAAATTACTTTGGGGATTGTTAGTTTATTTTTTAGAAGTAGATTATTAAAGGGCGTTCCTTTTAATTGATGGTTCAAAATCGTTATTTAGGTGTGTCCATCTAGTAGACATAAAATAAGTATAGGTAGGTATATAACTTAACGATAATATATTATATTTTCTAAGATTAAGTTAAGCAAGGTCTCGGTCGATGATTTTCTGAACATACATTAAGTAATTTTGTTATAATTTGCTATTTTTTGTTACTTTTTTAATGTAGGTAGAAACTTCTTAAAAATAAGTCAGAATGACTAATTAGGTAGGTACTTAAACTCTACCTTAAACACCTGCACGTATTATTTCATATATAATTAGGTACTTTAATATAGAGAAAGAGCTCTACATATTTAATAAGCACTTATTGTTAAACAGATACAATTCTTTTCTCCCGAGAAATTACCAAACAAAAAGATAATAAATAAAACCCTTTCATTACACACAAGTAATTGTATTAGAGTCTATAGTTGTTACGATTGTATCAGTTTTAAAATTACTTCCGCAATCATTTGAATATGTAGGTCTGTACTACAAACACGCGGCGATGTGGCAATATTAATTATCTTAAATTACTGCCACACTTATTCAATAACACACTACTCACTATAGAAATATTACTTACATTATACAATATACATTTTACAGACTCGTTACATAGGTAAATACAGTCTAGAACACTACTGTTAACTTCTACAAAACTTATACATAACTTATTTAAACAAGTACTAAAAGTTTGTACCAACCATTTAAATATTTAATGAGCTGCCACAGTCATTCCATCCAACGAATTAGGTTTAATAAACGTACGTTAATTTATACGTTCCGGTCCCATGTAAGATCTAATTAATCTACGGAGGAAATAGAAAATAATACAATTTCAACTTTAATTTATAGTGCACTGAAGTCATTCATTCACAGTATATGAAGTCGTACTACGGAGAGCGGTGCTCCTACACGAATAGAGACACAATCAATTTCTGTTAATACTAATTTGTTCCACTTGAATATAGAGGTATTTCGAGTTCGTACGGAAACATTGAGTAGAAGCACGATAGAAAGGCACGCTTGACGCACGTGCGGCCCGCGCGGGAAGACTGCGTGGCGGTCTGGCGCGCGCTGCGGAGGGGCGCCGCCAGCGCGCTAGTACCGCCGCGTGCCACGCCACGCCGGGGGCGCTAGTGTGCCACACCTATACGGAACCACTAACTTATAAAACCTTCGTCTATGTTGTCATTCTGGACGCCGAAATGCCTCTACAGGAATTTTGTTATTAATCGAATATTCATTAGAGGCATCTTAAAACTTTTATAGCGTCTTTATATATACGTAAATATATGTTTTAAATTTAATATTTAAGGATTATTTACAAACGGTAGGATTAAAGTTTATCATAGTAGAAATGTAAGTTTATACGTGAGTAACTATATAAAAGGAGAAGTCCGGTGTGAGTTGTATATTAAAAGTACCTACGTAAAAATCAAATACAAAACATTTTTGATACCTGAGAAAGCAACAAGAGACAACAAAAAAGGGTTTATTTTTTGTCTGTCTGTTAGTTTACATATTCGCGTTCCCATGTCTAGGTAGAGCTCCGTTTGGGGCAGACATATATTGTTTTGTTTTTATTTATATATTTGGCTCTTTAACAACGAATATTCGGATAACATATATAGCAAAGAATGAATCCTCATTTAAAGATAGTAAAATTATTAGCAATTTTACTAAAACATTGTGGGCAGTAATAACTGCAATTACTTTTAAACTCTTCTTTTTATTAACTTTTGTATTTTTGTTCATAACGAATACACTAAAAACCCTAGATATGTATAATTGTCTATGTCTGAATAAAGGCTTTTGTATTATTCAGTCAGGTAGATACTGTTTCAACAGTGGGAACGATAATTTTTGTGACTCTTCTATGAGTGCATTGTTAATCATGCATAATGGAATTTTGAAGTTAAGTGATATAAAAACATATCGTAGTATCATAGATGTTATATTATAAGAAAAGTCAATGGACTATCAAGTGTAACTAGAGTTCGAAACAACGATAACAATTCTTAAAATACTCTTTTCCTCTTATAAATATTTGAAGAAGAAAGACGTAACAGTTGTCCAACATTCCAATTGTTTTATTTGTTGTTCATACTCACATTTAATGTATGATACCTAATCTATATGTACAAGAATTATTAATACTTAAGAAATAGTTTAGTTGCCGTCAACAATAACGATCCTTACTTTGTAAAGTTTTATTAATAGGTAATTAGTCATGACGGCAAAGTCTTATGCACAAATCTTAACGATTTGTGCATAAGCGCGTAGACTTTGCCGGATGATGCCTAGATGCATCTAAGTATTATTTTCCTTGTAGCCATGGGGTGGTGAACAAACTTCACTAGTGAAAGATTAGGCGCAGTACCATCAGATTCGCGTGCTTTCTCAAGTACCGGTGAAACTTCACCAACAACACACAATCTTTTTTTTTCAAATGTAACTGATGAATATAGATTATTCATCAGTTACATTTGAAAAAAAAATATTCTTCACCCTTCAATCCCCCCGCCAGCGACCGTCCTGAGCCGAGGTCCAAGTCCCACAGGGGACGCCATCTTGCGCAGGTTGCTTAGTTTGTAGTTTTATACCATTTATTTAGGCTGAAGCTTTGCTCGCCTTTATGCCCGGTGAAGCAGCAAAAGCTTACTAGCCTAAGCCTTCGTTTAGTTTTTAGGGGAGTTTGTGCAACTGTCGCTCTACGTTACAGTTCGCGGGCCTCTCGGATTCTGGGGTCTAAGAGCTAGTGCTGGTATTAGCAGTCCTTACATTGGACATCTATGCTACTTAATATCAGGCGAGTAGGGGGGTAACTTTACACGCTATCCGATTACTCCGGTGTTAGACACGGGTCTGAATGGGTTAAAAAATAAATAAATAAATAATCAATTCGCCTGTCTCGTGCCAATTCAATGCCGTTTCTTCGCTGGGCCTCACGATTCGTAGAGCTTTTTGATTATTATTTTCAAAATATTAATTAATTGACTAACCGTGATTGAGTAAACAATTCCAAAAATATTATCGATCATATTTAAAATATAAATATGAAACTTTTATGCCACTACCAAAAGCAACATGCAACTAATTTGTTTCACCCATTTTATAATTATGTTAAGAGTTTCAAGTATATTCCCATTTTTAATTTTAATTAATGCCAATTTTCCGAATTTCCCTTAAAACATTTTGTAGTTCCTATTATATAAAAAAATACTACAGATTAAAGGGCAATACCTACTTACTGGATTTTCAATTTTACAGTAAGTTGGGAAATTTAAATTACCCTTTCTTAATTTTTTCGTCAATTATGAAAAATTTGGATTGTTTCTTATTAACATATATTTCAATTATTTATCGCTTTTTTAAGCTATATATTTGTATATAGCAAAGTGACCGAGGAACACCATGGAACCTTAGTGGCTGACACGATCTAACCACGGTTAAGTCCTCTAAGGCACCGTCACTCGCCACACCATGATTTTTGCAGACAATTTATCATATTAAAACGTTCATATATTAGAACTACAGATTGACGAGCCATTGAATTTATAAAAAACTAACGGCCCGCCCCGGCTTCGCACGGGTGGACTTTTATACCCTACCCCTGCCGTACCCTACCCCTACCCTAACCCTACCCTACCCCTACCCTACCCTACCCCTACCCTACCCTACCCCTACCCTACCCCTACCCCTACCCTACCCCTACCCTACCCTACCCCTACCCTACCCCTACCCTACCCCTACCCTACCCTACCCTACCCTACCCCTACCCTACCCCTACCCAATAGTCCTATGACCTTCCTATGTCCTTCTCCCAGTTCTTAGCTACCTCCCTACCAATTTTCAGCCAAATCGGTTCAGCCGTTCTTGAGTTATAAATAGTGTAACTAACACGACTTTCTTTTGTTTTTAAAATGTATTCTGCTATTCAGGGCGGAGACAAATCCGACGAAACAAAAACCATGAAAATTGATCCAGCCGATCTCGAGTTATAAGTGTTGTAACAAACCCGTCTTTGTTTTATAAATTCGTAATATCTTTTGAATGGAAAGTCCAATTTAAATAATTTAAAAACTATTTTATAGGTAGTTAAATGGTCTTGACCATAAAATAATTTATTTGGATAAGGATTAATATAAACACATAAATAGCATGGTTTGAATTTGGTTAGCATTTTCATTAATGTTTAAAATGAAAAAAGTTGTTGTAGTGACATAACTACAATAGTTGGACATATGCTACCGCGGAGTTTTTTGTAGACATTATGATGTTCTTCAATATTGTTGTACATTATTTTGTTCTATCGCTAATAGTTTCGGCAGCGCATTCGACGAAAGACATTTTAAGACTCATTTTTCTACACCTTCGGTTACATTGTTCAAATTTTACCAAGGATCCCTAATTTTTTTCAAAATGAAATGTAGCCTATGTCAAATTGGAAAAATGTAGCATTCTATTGGTGAAAGAATTTTTTAAATCGGCCCATTACTTTTTGAGCCTATTCATTACAAACATACAAAAATAGGTACAAATCTTTCCTCTTTATAATATTAGTGTAGATATATAAATTAAAAAAGAAAGTATCTGAAATGTAACTAATTTTTAATTTGTTCTTATAATTCTATATATTCTTTCATATAAGGACATACTAATGTATTAAGATGAAATATAGCAGACACAACTAGCAAAAACTAGGCTTACAACAATCTCAAGACTACTGTTTTATTGCTCTTACATCGCTCCTATATAATAATATAAGCCTGGGTTTGGGCACTAATTATAAGCATATTTAGTTTAATATCGATCTAATATCAGTCTAATTGAATGCTGTTTGCACTTACTGAAATGTAGCCAAAATTAATTTAAGCCGACTTAGGCTAATATTGCTTTTACGTAAGTATCTTATAAGCCTGCATAGGCTTATATTGGTCTAAAGTTAGAATATTTTGAGAATTTTACGTCAGATCCAACTTAAAAGTTCGTGTGAGTGTTGGAAATTAAAATAAAACAAATTAAAGTTGCGTGAAGTTAATGTTTATACTATATTAAAAGTATAAAAGTACGAGTTAAAGTAGTTTTACGGTCAGTAATCATATTGGAATTTATTATTTACTGTTAATTAGACCTCGTTTTACGCTTCAAAATTCATGCGCCTTGTTAAATAAGGTATTTCGTGTTCTCGTTAAATTATTTTATTTGTTAATTTGTATTGATAGTGTCGCCATTAGTATAGCTGCATTTTACAAATGCACTATTAGACTAATGTAAGATTGTTTACTCTAATTTTAGCATTCGGTATAACTACTAAAGATAACTCCATATTGGAATAAATTAGGGTTCCTCGCAATTTTACATAAAACCTTAAATCGACAGAGAGAAAAAAAAGAACTTAATCTTAAGGCTATACGGACACGAAGTCGGCGCACGCGGCGCGGGTGGCGGTGGCGGGGCGGCGGTGGCGCGGGGAGCGGCGTACGTAGGAGTGGTGCGCGGTGCGCACCAGTCTAGCAGTGCCCGCGCGTTTGCAAAATTACTCTTAAAACTATTAAAATTAGTTATTCCCAAAATCGATCTAAGATCAAACGCTCTTAAATAGGTCTTGTCTTTTGTATTGTAAATATGTTGTCCAAAATCACTCTAATATCATACTTATCCAGTGCTATTGATCTTATATTAGTTTCAAATAAGATCAGAAATGCACGTACTCACAGTACTCTTATGCTATGCTGATATTAGTCTGACATCTTACATTAGCATTTAACAAGTCTAATATAAAATCAAACGAGCTTAGAAAATACCCATATAAGAGCAAGTTTTTCTCAAGTGCAACCAGTCTTAGTAAATGCTCTTATATACATATATGAGATTTGGTTATGAGACTGAGCGTTCTTGAGACCATAGCAGCTTGTCTAAAAGTAATATAGGATCGATGGTATGTTCTAAAACAAATATAAGAGCGCTTAAAGCCTACCACTCTTAAAAAGTGCGAGTTCTGAGACTGTTTTGCTAGTTGGGTAAATAACCAACACGTTCAGTCGATTGCAGTATATTACCTGTGCTACTCTTGTTGCCTAACGAATGGGAGTAAAACCGCAATTAAGTCTTATTTAAAAAAAATAAAGTTATAATTTAAGTAGTTTAATTAGTCTGATTTTTCAAAGAATTTCTATTAGATAATTAGTTGATTTTAGTCTTTTGAGAATTGAAATACAAATGCCATACTGGAGCACTCTTCTTCGGCGTGGCCAAAGCGTTCGACAATGTCTGGCACAATGACTTAATTTATAAGCTGTTCAAACTCGAAGTGCCGGACCGTCTCGTACTCATCATACGAGACTACATCTCGGGGAGAACCTTTAGGTATCGTGTGGAAGGAGATTACTCCTCCCCTCATCCGATCAAAGCGGGTGTGCCACAGGGCTCAGATCTTTCGCCACTCCTGTTTTGGATTTACACAAAGATTATCTGGCTCTCTTCGCGGAAGCGGTATCGCTTTATACTATTCGGGACACAGTGCAGCCACCATTCACGAAGCTCTACAATCCGTATCAAATGTCTTAGCCAAATACTCTTCTTGAAATTCAATAGTCCACGACGATCATTCCTCCGGTCAAGATGTAGTACATCCTAGTCCTTGACCGAAAGCTAAACTTCAGAGCGCGTGTGAAAACCGCTCGTGCACGCACTTCAGTTACGCTCAGTCGACTACACTGTCTTTTAAAGAAAGCGACAGTTGCACAAAACTACCCCTAAGCAACTAAAAGTCACAATCCCTCTATCTCCCTAATGACCGCCCAGAGCCGAGGTCCAAGCGCAAGAGGGCTTCTCCTGTGGGAACAGGGGATGCCCCTTTGCGCATGTTGCTTAGTTTACGTATAGTGAGATGGTTTTTAAACCATTTATTAAGCCTGGAGTTCTGCTCGCCTTTATCCCCGGTGAAATAGGAAAAGCGTCGTGGCTTAAAACTTGTGTCCGTGCGGAAAAAGAATGATTTCAAAATCTAATCAGAATTTATTTCTAGACTTTTTTTTTTTTTTTATTTATTATAATTAACAAACATGAATAAAATACAAACTAAAAGGAACTAATTAAAAATAAAACTAACTTATATACAACTATTCTAAATCTATACTACTTGGCAAGGTTCCCAGAATGCTGGCAGCATTACCACGTTGAATGGCAATGCTTACCTGCTGTGCAAAGTAGAAACCAGCACTCGGAGAACGTGCCGCACTTAAGAGGGCCGCTGCGAGGTATTTATAAATTAATTTGGCTCCCGGTCCCCACGGCCCCAATGTTTCGACACCAAAAGGCACAAATACATAACCACTATCAAGGGTACTATATTTGCGCCTCTTGAGATTCTCCGCGGATTCAGCCGCCATGCCAGCCCTACCCTGAGTCCCGGAAAGATGAGACGGCGCGAGGGTGTCGACGCACGTAGCGTCCCACACCAAAGGCCGTCCCATCCTCCAAGGCACCAGAGTCATTCCTAGACTTATATTTTTCAATTATGATGTTGTTCATTTACATGATAATTATTGTTTTAAACTACATTATCAAGTTCATATATGAGTTACAAGTTTATCGTTCTTATCGATCAATATTTTGTTGTTATCAATCAATTGATTTAAAGAAAAAAAGTTTTTAAATTAGGGTTTATTCGTCTTTTTCAATTAATGACCATAATCAGTTAATATCAAAAATGTATGAGAGCTTAAATATATCACGCTGTGTTCCAACATTTTTTAAACTGTTATTGTGTTATTTATCAAATTTAATTGAAAAGTATTTCATATAGAAAATAATTTGGCAATACCCAAAGTAGAAATAAAAATAATGTACTTAAGTGAAAGTGGTAAGTGAATATTAGAGAGTTAGTACACTACTAAAATGTATGTTCCGCATTTATGCGTGAAATTAAATATTTAGTGTCACTAGTAATGGAAACTTTTTTGTGAATGTCATTCAAAAACAACCGTTCTGTGGTTAACTGCCCAAAGATGGGCCGATCTATGATTAAGATCATAGGGTCCTAAGTCTTGCTTTACAAGACTATCAATAAAAGAGGCGCTTATGAGTAAATACAACTAATAAAGTTCATTTCTGCACAGAAGGTGCGAGCCAAAAACTCATAGATAGACCTCTATATACTCGTAGACGATAAAGGAGCTTTTAATTCATTGAAATTGTCAGGAGTATTATCAAATAAGTAGTATGCAGAAGTAGCTATTATTTACTATACTTATATACGTGATGAAATGGTGACTATAGCCAAAGTCTTGCCGACCCTAACCTGTGATAACTAATAAGGTTGAAAATAAAATGTAGCAAATTGATTTTTAGCCTTTTAAAACATATATAATGAAAATATTTCTTGACAGATTAAATTACACCTTATAAGCAACTATTCCTAAGCGGTATTACAGTATAGCCGATAAAAACTTCTATATTATATCTAGAGCTCTTAGGAGCACATCATTCATCAATAATATTATTTAGAAATGGCGTTCTTCTCCAGTCCAGGAGTTCAATAAGCAGTTTAAAGTAGAAAAAATATGATGCATTCCTCAGCTGTATTATAATTATCATAGTACCTTTGTTAATGTACTATTTGCACAGTTGGTAAATTATATCGTAAAAGTAATACAGTAGTTACTCGATAACCTTGATATTATAGCAGTAACGGGTAGTAGTTCAAACGTATATATACCTAACTAGATTGATTAAAATATGTTTATTTTACCAAGAAAAATACCAACCGTAAAAAATTTAGGTATCATCAACATCATGAGCCCGTGTAATGTCCACAGTTGAACATGGGCCTTCTTCGAGGGGGTGATGCCATACCCACCGCGCTTAGCAGGCGGGCTGGTGACCGCAGTATCATGTTATTATATAAACAGGTAAGCGTTTGGTCATAGATGGTGTATGGTCATTAGAAACCCTAAAAATAATAAAATAAATCAGTGCCAAATGTATTGAAATAAACCCCAGAGAAATGAAATGAAATGAAAACGTTTATTGGTAATGTAGAAGTATCGATCGTACTTATAATAAGTCAAATACAATGATAATGAAAACAAAAAAGAAAAAACAATCTTGACTATTAAATTACTTTACATTTCAACAAAAATATTATTAAATAAAATTTACCAATGTTGTTATGGAATGTAATAATCGCTTATTATAAAATATAGATCAACCAGCGCGGGCTGGGATCGGGTCTGAACCATAGAACGCGTCAGGACCCTATCCTAGCTTCCTACGAGTCTTTCTCTATCTACCTACGGTATGACACTCGGATCAGAAAGAATATAAGAAACTCTGAGATCATTCTTTTTGTCATCTAGAGAAGTAAAGAAACCATATAAAATTAAAATGATCTGACTATCATAGTCAGATAAAAAAAAATGGGTCTAGAAATAGGAATCCCACCCATTTGGCAAGAAGGTGGATGCCAGAAAGATAGTAATATATAGAACTGAAATGAAAGTGTAGAGATGAAAACAGACTCCAATAACGATGGAGGTAGGAGGTAGAGAAGAATAAACGTGTGTAACTTGTTTTCTAAGGCGAGGTGGACTAAACGTGTCTCAGAAAACATGTAACATACCTCATCCAAGTAGACCCGGAAATAAATTTTAGATATTTCACAAAGATTTCTTGCCCATAGGGGAAATAGAACATATGAGATTTAAGATATTTTTCCGACATGATGATCTAAGGCTTAGAGCATCGGATTTCCCGCAATAACTTAGAGCCTAAGCAATTGCTTTTTTTGGTCACTATAATGAATTAGCGAGCGTTGTGTCATAGGTTGATACTATCGGCTAAATAAAACTGTATTCAACTCAATTTCAAATGTAATTAATAAATTTTTACTTTTACTGTAAATCAAATTGGCCAATTGAAAAATAAATATTTGCTACAGAACTATTGTTAAGAGTTAACCTTTAATTATATTAAAATATGACTTAAGCTACGAAGTTAACATTTTATGCAGAAAATTGAGTTGAATTGAAAATTCATTTAACTGCAAGTAGCCTCGGATGTTGCCAATTTATATAAATGGTACAAATTATTCAATTTGTGCAGATTGCTTTTAAAATTATTGAGTAGGTAAATCCGTTTTTATTTTTCTTTCATTTTTAATAACACAGAAAATATTGTAGTAGTGATATGGGCTGAGTTTTTATTTCAATATAAAGGACTGTTTATTGTTGTCTGGTAGTATAAGCTCTGAGACTATTTCGTATATTTAAATAAACTTACATAGGTATCTTTATTTTGTAGATTTATTAGTTTCACCTCAGTGAGTTTGGATGTTTGTTGCTCAATCACGCAAAAACTGCTAAATAAATTTATATTATACATCATTAGGCGTAAACCTAGATTTTGTAACAAAACTAGATTTCCACACGCGGTCGCACCCGCGTAGTCCCATATCCCATGGGAACTTCATAATTGAATATAGCTAACGTATAGAAAACGTAGCTTTCCATTCGTGAGAAAAAAAAATCGGTCCAGTAATTCCGGAGCTTATAATGCAAACGAAAAAAACAATAAAATCATTCCTCTTTATAATATTAGTGTAGAGTCTATACTAATATTATAAAATTCTAAAATTACTTTTATGTTTTGTCTATACTATAGACAAAACCAAAACGTAATTATAGCATTTAATAAGAAATAAAATTTTATTATATTAGTTCATATTTTAACCATTTAAAATACTATTGGAGAAACTAAAATTAATAACGATTAAACTAAATTCGGTGGCCCCAAATATCCATAACTTATTTTTTTATGTTACGGTGACTGAACTAAAACAAGTTTAATTTTTTTTTGCCCGGACAAGTGCTCTGTAGATATTACTTTACGATAATGGTATATTAATAAAACGAAATGTACAGACGGTACAACGATTTTATAATACAATGTACATCATTTGTTAAAACAGCTATCACCTTTTAGGACTAATTTCCCGGGCGCGGTTTCACCCGCGTAGCTCCCATTCCCGTAGGAATTTTAAAATACAATATAGCCAATAGCCTTCCTCGACAAATAGGCTATTTAAAACTGAGAATTTATCAAGTCGGTCCAGTAGTTCCTGAGATTAGCGCGTTCAAGAAAACAAACAAACTCTTCAGCTTTTATTTTTTTACATTAGTATAGATAGGACATACCTATTATAGTCACAAGTGTGTGCGCAAATACAGGTGCAATCTCTATTTCTTTACTCACAAAATCCGCTGGGACGGTTTAACCGACACGACTCAGTACCTACCCCGATTCTGAAGTTAAATTGTGCAATTTTAGGTTACCAATCGATGGTAACCAAATACTTTGAACCTTATTTCAATCACATTTGGTTGATATTATGATAGTAGGTGTTTTTATATTGATAGTCGAAAGTAAGAAGAATTCGATTGTAATGTACAGGCGCAGGCCCGACAGCGTAATGTGCAATCCGAGGCACAGGTGAAACACCAGCAACTTCCTGACGTAAATATTTAGATTTTTCTCGAGAGAAAATGTAGTAATTCATCTTTGCGCAAAAACGTGTACTAAGTAGTAAAATTATGGTAAACTTACATCATAACTTAACTTACATCATCTCTAATAATGTCCTAGTAATATCTCATTCTGTATTTGGAATCCTCTTGCTAGTTAAAAAATATGAAGTATGGTGGTGAAGTGCGAATATAACTATATAATCGCCTTATACAGGTAATGAAAGCCTCTTTTATTTTAACATTATAGGGTAACTTTGAATATCGATAGCAGGGATTCATAAAATTTTTGATAAAGTAACAAAACACCGGGATCGCGTGACAAAATGTGCTCCATAAGCTGAATATGACCTGATGACCTGAGTAAAGTCCCCCATCCGAGTTCATGACCACAGCCAATGTTATCGTAGATGTTTCAGTAACCCCGGTACGTATATAACGGTACATATAATAAAATCAGTTTATATTTCAAAATTGAGATTAATAATATTCAACCTCCGGCAGGATTCGAACCTGCATCTTAGGTTAAGCCCCTAATGCCTTTACCAATTAGGCTACGGTGGTCCGATGCCCTCGTAGACCCGAATACCACAATACTCCTCTAAAATACTAGAAGTCATAAGCCCTCAATCTCAACGCCAGCGACCGCCCTGAGCCGAGGTCCAAGCCCCACAGGCCCTCTGGCGCAGGTTGCTTAGTTTGTAGTTTGTGAACCATTTATTAAGGCTGGAGCTCCGCTCGCCTTTATGCCCGGTGAAGTAGCAAAAGCCTCGTGGCAACCTACGTAAGTCCAACCGAACCGAACCAAAAAAAAAAGAAAAAGGCTACGGTGGAACCACAGCCGGTTACACCATTTGTAATTCAAGATCGGATGGGCTGGTTTGAAGGATAAGGATTATCTCCACTCAGAAGAGCTTAGCAACTAAATAATAAATAGTTCTGTTTTCAAAATGCAGATAAAAAAAACAAAAATGATAAAATAAACAGTTTTGGGACTCCACCATTTTCCGCGATTCACGTCGAGAAAGCTTCGGACGGCAATAATTTCGTACTTCCGCAATAAATTAAAAAAAAAACATTACACGGGTAAAACCGAGTGGGTTAGTTAGCACATTAAAAAAAGTGGGCAAAGGTGTTGGGTTCCGTGGTTTCCCGTGGCTAAGAAAGGGACTTTTTAGATTTTACGCAACTAACGGATGGCTCCAAAAAATGCATGCAACTTCCTCATGCATATTCAGACATTATTAGTCTTTATTTACCATTTTTACTACACATACCTGTAGATAAGTAATAACACCACATATTTTTAACAAAAAGGAAATAACTGAACTGTATCCTGTTCCTCAGAACGAACCTACATTACCAAGTGCTATTATTTTACTGCTTGTAAATAAGAGTAATTATTTAATTAAGGAACAGTATTATGAGATGAAGATCGTTGAAGTCACCGTTGGTTCTCTAGGTAGAAATTTAATAATTTGTCTTGTCATTTACGTCCGCTATGACAATTAATAAAAAAAAACCAAATTCTAAATCAAATGTTTTTCGTATTTCGAGTCGTACAAGTTTTTTTTGTAATCATCGAACAGGACAGCAGTGTTGCATTTTCCTAGATTTTCATGAAGTAAGTACTTTCTAGGAATTCTCGTTTGTCTCGAATCATAGAAGAAAAAAGCAAAATGGGTTACATCTTTAAAAATACGCGGCCAATTAGCTATATCCGAAAGTCGCCGAATTAAACTTACCTTGTACATATTGTAAAGCTTGTAAGCTCTTTCGTGGTCGTCCGGTGCTTGGACCGACTCCATTCTGCCACAACTGCCGATTGAGCACTATATCCCAAACGTTATTATGACGGTCCATTTACTGGTCTAAACTAATTACAGTCCACACGATTGTATCTATCTGTACCTTGAGTGCACCACTGTACCTAATTGACAAGAAACTTTCAATAAAATGAACAAATGAGTAAACGTTACTCATTTGTTAAGTAAGAAAATATAGTTAAGTAGAAAATATAGTCCAAGATTCAAGGAAATTATTTAATTTCAAGTGGAAAATATAATAATAATTAGAGCTCCGAAAAGCAAGTATGTAACTAGGTAAATATAACGTCAATATTGGTATCGTCAATTATAATTAAAATAAATTATGTTTAGTAAGAGTAAGGATAGCAAGAACTTTGAATAGTACTTTTGATTTCGTTCTGTATTGTTTATAAATAATTTTGCTTTCAGGTGAATTTGCCAGACAATTTATAAATTCTTACAAATATTGCCGACGGCGACGGCAAAATTCCTCAACCGGGCACCGGGGCGATACTTCCGCGGTAAAGTTAAATCTTTCGAACTAATAATAAGAACTTGCGAATAAAACAAAATATATACAAGAAACTTATTTAAACTGAAATCGACACAAAAAATATTAAGTTTTTTTCGATCGAGTTTCAAAACTTTATACTAGCTCTATTTAATCATACTTAATCGTTTCATTAACACTAATGTTCCTAAAAAAAGCACTCTTACGTAATTAAATTATTACGCAATATTGACGTTAATTATATCATCTAACTTTTAACTTAATTTACAAAACAAGAAACGAGGTGCACTTAATACAAAAAAGTGGTTTACTTGATTCGGTGATAATGAATTAGGAGTGTTTTATCAATGAAGTGCGCGCAAAAAAGCGGGGTGTCGCCAGAAGGCTCGCGGGTAGCGGTGATCGAGGCCACGTGGCCGGCACGCGGGCCCGGCGCGGCGGGATACACTTGCGAATCCGCGAGGGAGCACCCGCCGGAAACCGAGGTGTACCGGGGCTCCTCGAGTACAGAGAAGTGGCGGTCGCGGCGCGCCTGCCCCGCGCTCGCACCCCGCGCCCCGCCGCCGCCCGCACATGCACTGACTCCGCAGCCTTCGTCTCCACACCACCACTCACCCTGCGCACTATGTTTGCCTTAATCGCGAATTAAGGTTCTAGTAATGTTTTCTGTTAAGCTTAGAGCTTAATTTGACGTCATTCATTAGAGTTCCCGTTTGTGAAATAGATGAAGGGATTGCGGTACTTTCCGCGATATTTGATATTAAATTACTTTTAGGCTAGACGAGGTATCCAAGCACAGGTATAGATGCGGTTAGAAAAATGTTCATAGTAATTTAAAGAGCTCAAAAAAAAAAATGGATGTATCGCAATCTATAATAAAATATGATATTAGGTTCACAAAATAACTTTTATATAATGAACTAATTTCCAAAAAAAGATATAAAAATAATATCAAATGCCTTTTTTTAATAGAAAATGTAGAAAATTTCTGTCTCCGGGTGAAAAAATGAAAATATTCAATTTAAAAGCAACCTATTTTCTTATTTCCACATTTAATTCCATACTATACAAACATTTATTTTATGAATACCTATTTCACTCTCGTACCTAACAGCTTATATAAGTATAAAGTAATTATTTAGCTGTCACAAGAGAGTTTTGCAAGTTTAATTACGAGAAGTTGTATTTCTAAAACTTTGTATTAAAGTGCTTATACGAAAATAATTACATGCTCCGATAGAATATATATTTTCAATATATAAGTTGTGTAATCATAATACAATCAGAAATTTCAAATTGTACTTGCAGAGTTAGCATTCCTTACTCACGATAAGACGTTTCATATCCTAATAATTATCTATGGATGTAATAGTTGCATAATGTAGTTTTGTATAATTTATTTGATTGTTTATTTCTATCTTTACTAATATATAAAGGTGAAGTAATTGTTTGTTTGCTTAAAAAAATCGTTCAGTGTCATATTGCCCATTTATCGAAGAAGGCTATATAGTTACGCGGGTGAAACCGCGCGCGGAATATAGTTCTTTATAACACACAGATAAATAAAATATATACAATGGACACACTAATCAATTCTCTTTTAGAAAAACTACAAGCAAGAAATGTTTGGTAAAACTACAGCTAGACATTTTTAAACTTAATTGGTAAATTAGTATCAATAAACTTACACGCTAATACATACATACCTGTTATACAACTACTTACTAATATGTCCATATTTTGTAATATAATAAGTGACACAAAAAATAATCATTTGTTCTTCTCTTAAAAGCATGATAAATATTATTATACCAATGAATTTAGTTTGATTGCAGTTATGTTATCATAGTTTTAGTTTAACTCAGAATGTAGATAGCGAAAATCATTTTATTTCCGAATTAATCACGGAGAAAATGGGAATTTATTATTCTGCATAGCATACAATTTTAAAATATTCTTTCTTGGTATCTGCTTTATTAAGTTATTTCTTAATTTAGCTGGTTATCGATTAAGGGACATTATCGGGATAGTTTATAGCATATTTTTCGCTTCTCAATCAGACCCAGTTCCATTCCATATATCACGATTCTTTTATTTCATGGTACGTAAATGTAAATATCTGTTGCTCGTTATTATATTAGACTTCAAATCACTAGAGAAAAAAGCTTGAAAAGTCGCCACTGGACTAGTTTTAATTATAAAAATCGCCTTGAATTTATTAATTTACTTAAAATCTCGGAAGAATATTACCTAAGAAAGTAATGAAACGATGCAAACGTTAAGAGCATTGAACAAAATTAATTTCCCACGGGTAGCTAGTCAGTAATTATGTAGTAGATACCTTATCAAGAGAGTACCTTCAGTGTTTCAAGTTACTTAAAGTACAGGATAAAAGCCTGAAGAGTTACTACTAAACAGAATGTCAAAGTTTTTGGGAATATGAGGCGCTGTAAGATGTAATCTCTGGATAACTAAATGTAGAACATACTGAACAAAGTACAAAGTTGCAACAATGATTTCTCTAGCTTAGTACTACTAAGTATGTTATTACTCATTATATTGTTTCAGTATTTGCATATTACAAAAAGAAAAAAAAATGTAAATCCCTTATTTACTGCCATTTAACATACAGATGACAGACAGCATAGATATGATTTTTGCTAGTCAGTTAGTACAAATATAATGCATACCTACTACCGTAGCACATTGTTCGCAAAAAAAATATTTGAATATTCGTATACTATTCTCATCGCAGGATTCTCAAAATAGTTATTGGGCAATTTACTTCGCCAATAGATTATTTAATATTATGATTTAAGATAATCGGACATTGTTGCGAAGGCTTATGTAAAGTAAAGCATAGGAAAATTTGTCTAATGAGATATTTATTGCGTAAAAAGAGCTTATATAACGATGAAATCATGTTTAGTAGATTCGTAACAGTAAGAGGTCTGGTGCTTGTCAGTAAATAACAATCACAGGAACTGAGTCGCGAACTGGTTTCATAATGCTAAGTGTCCTGGCTCATACAATTTATTTATTCAGTAATTATAGCCCTGTTAGTCGTTTTGTCTCGAGACAAAGTCGTATAATAGTGTGAAGTCAAAGTGTAAAACCTTCACAAAAGGTAAGTCTTTTAGAAATTATATGTATAATTTTGCTGATTTTAAAAAGATTTAATGTGTAATATGCACTACACTTAAGAAAGTCAACTACCTACTTAAGTTTTGCACCTTGAAGTTCACGTTCTATCTGTGCTTAGGATCCGATGAGACTGATGTTCGAAACATTCAAGTTTCAAAATGTTCGTCGTTTGTAAACAGCTGTTCCGCTTGAGTGGGAGCTGTAAGCAGTGTCTTTTGTAAATCAGATAGGATAATCAGTTGATCTACTATGTCCGTAGGTAAATGACAGTGATCAGATAAAATCTCGGTTAAAAACCAGTTGCAAAAAGTTGCGGAGGTGCGTGATGTTGGCGTAGGATGGTCTGGCGTAGTGGTCTCGGTGCGTTAGATCATAGTGGCGTAGAGTAGGTCGATCTATTTGTGGTGACAGGAGAGGCGTGGGTGCCGCGTGTACTGAGCTGGAGTGGCAATGACCTTGACACTAAGCGAGTGGCCTTGGGTAGCACGTGGCGGCTGACACCCGCTGTCTGTTGTAGGAACGCCGCCGCCGCCTTTCCCAGGGGAGGCTATTGTGGACATGCCAGTTATAAATGTAGCTGCTTGTTACTCAATTTAGTTAGCGAGTTTGGAATAGTTTGCTTTGTTCTGATTGCGGTTTGATGTTTGAATAAAGCTATTTTAATTTAGTTACTTGTGGTTATCGAGATATATATTTTTTTGCAAGTACCTATCTACCTATGTAGTGGAAATGTGTATTTAGAATATAGAGCTTCAAACTTGTTTTTAATAAAATAGTCCATAACAACTTATTTTTTATAAATAATTTTTTTTATGCTTTTTTGTGTTCAAAATCAAATAAAAATTAAACTTTAAGATTAATTTCAAATAGTTTTTATTGAAAACTATAAAAAATGTTTAAAAAATATGAGACCTTGCCATTGTGTATACTTTCTTGTTGCTATACTCTCGCTTAATTTCATCCATACGACTGTAAACCTTTTAAATTAATTAAATGTAAGTGATAGTATTTTTACTAAAATGCTCGCCCGTTACAAATTCTTCCAATAATATTTCGACTAGGTACCGCTACACCATAATATAAACTGCTACCTGAATTTTAACACATTCAAACATTTTCATATTCAAATTCATCAATAAAAATCACTACGAAAAATATAATTTGCAAAAACAGCATTAAACTCAGAGTATATCCACGATTTCCCAACGTGTGAATGGGTGCGATTCCTCGCTATGGCGACGTGCGGCAGCGTGTCGAGTGCGGTCGCCGCGGGGCGGCCGGCGAGCGGTAGCCCCCGCCGCCAGCCGATACGTTTACGAGCCGACACTAACTTTAAGTGACCCCGCACTCGTGCGCTTGTTTATATACTATCTCAATGAAAACAAAACCCATTCAAGGAAACCTCACACGGATTACGGTGTGAAACCTTCTTACGTAATACTCTTTGCTGACGCCGCCGCGCTGAAATGTGTCAGGCTCTTCATGGTTGGATCTAGAGACCTTGGATTGCGAACATCAAAATATGAATTTAAATAATGTTCCAAATTGTAACTGGGGTTCATTGTTTCTAATGCCCTGCCTAATAGTATCTACCTCATTTTAATACTACTACTCCAACAACGCTATATACTTAGTAAACATAAAAAGATACGATTTTCCTTTCGGAATCTTCAACTAACATAATATTCTTTAACTTCATGTAAACGCCATATCCTCGGTGATACAACACCGCGTAAGTGACAATAGCTAACAAGGTTGAAGATTAAATGTAGCAAATTCATATTTTGCCCTTTACTACAGAAATAAAGACATATTTCTTGACGGATGAAATCACACCTTATTAACAATCACTTCCGTGCTATTGCAGTATCACTGAAAATATAATATTCGTTCAGATCTTAACATAATCTACGAACAATGTTTGTAACTACATGCCGTAGTTACAAACATTGTTCGTAGATTATGTTAAGTTGTGTTCTAATAGTCCAAGTTAACATTGGAACATAAGGAATCAATCATATTTTGATAGAGCTGTCATAACTGTAATAATTATTTTATTTTAAATGCCAATAAAACATCATCATCAATGATTCGTAAACAAGCACCCACAACTATCACTTTCCATTCAATGGAATCCCGAGTTGAGCCGAGACACTAAGTTGAAGCGATCGTAGAACGTGTTTTCCCGATAGGAATCCCCTTTTCCTATTAACATAACACGTAAACATAAATACTAGAACATAAAAGGAGTCCAGACTGCATACCGTAGTATAATAACACCTTATATCGTGAATTAAATTAATACTTGTTACTCATCTGCTACAGATTGTAGATAATTTTATTACCAGTAAAATATTTATAATATATTTTACACTGTAATAAAACAGCAATAAGAATACTATTGATTTACTATTGGTTCAATTATATGCAATGATCCAGTACGTATATACATTTTATTGAGTATTTATTTATTGCTATGGTATTTAAATACAATATATTGAAATGTTTTTGAGTAAGTAACTATTATTTAATGTTTCTAACGTAGTCTAATTAGGTTTTAAATCCGAGTACCTACCCAGAGGTAGCCAGAATTTTGACTTAGTCGATTTATTGCTTATGTAAATGTTTAGCTTTCAAACTGTAAGAAACAGTTTAAAAGCTAAACATTGATTTGAATAAGTTGAGTATTTGTTTATTTAGTTTTATGTTAACTTCTGTTGCTATTGTATCGCTTAGTATCAAATAATTGCGGGCCTACTTACCTTAGGAGTCGACCATTATTAAGTGTAGGGTGTATGTAGAGGTAAAACGAAAATGACGGATTGAGTTTTAGTTCTGAAAATTCCGTAGTGTAGTTATTTGGTGTTAACAATTCAAAGTTATTCGATAAGGTATTGTAACCGTTGCTAGGGAATGTATGACGAGATCAATATAGCTACCGTGAGTTTATAGTAACTAAAATATATGTAAATTATTTGTTTTGATTCGTTGGACTATTTCGTTTGTAGGAAATTGTAAATACTTTTCGTTTATTATTGCAGTATTTTATTTATTTTCTGCTAAGAATAAGCAGTTTACGGCAGAATACCGTAGTTTATTCTTGTAGTAATTATTATTGTATCAGGCACCATCGTTTTGTAGTTCTGTAAAAATGACGTATAAAATATGATGATGTATGTCTTAACAAGTTTTTGAGAATTAATTATTGCATATATGTGTTTGTAAAGCTAAATTGTTATATAAAGAAACATTTCATAATATAGCTACAATCGAATACATATAAAACTGCGGATCGCAGCTAATCTCTATTACAAATCAATTACCAACATAAAGCAAAGAGAATCCAGTTGAAGAACCCACTACACTTAACAAGCTTGTGCCATGTAATGTTTAGAATTTTACTCAGTGTGAGTTCATGGTTGGGTTTCAATTGTAAAAGAATGTATGTGACGTGATGACTGCAGGCGTCGGGTGAGCGCGCCGGCACGCGCGACCAGCATGAATGAACGCACCTTGCTTTTTGTCGGCATTTCTCGCACCGAAAGTGACGGCTTAGCTACCGACACCTTGTAATTTGCGTGTTTGTATGCCAATCATTTTGATTGGCGACTTCTGAATTTGTTTTGATATATTGTTGACTGGTTTTTGTTTGTGTTATTATGATTGACAGCAGCGGAGTAAAAATATTGTAATGTTTTTCTGAGATGTTTTTAGCGATTACTACTTTTAAAAAGGTTTTACTATTGTTAATGTTTACTTGTAAAATTTCGGGTCTAAACTAGAGCTCTAAATGTAGTTCTAATTATATTAATTGGTTAACTCGGAATAAAAGAAGCGATGCAAACAAACCTCATTATTTTTTCTCAAAGAACTTCTTCACGGATGAGAAAGAACCGCGATCAATTCATTGAACAGATTTGGCAAATAATACAGTATTTTTGTCTATACTTCATTTAAGTTTATATCTGTATTTAACATTCTCTTTCAGCATGACACGTCGTTTATAAACCAATTCATACAAGATGAGAAGAATTTTTGTACTAAATTTCACGTAACGGGTGCCCGTAAGTTGATAAGAAAAAGTGACAAAAAGTTTTGTCTATTTAAATGTAGCTACGAAATTAAGCTACGAGCGTTACGAATCTGCTACGAAATGTTTTTATTTTTTTGTTAAAACTATTTTTATATATTTTTACTATTATTATTATTATATTTTTACTATTTTTTTTATTATCTACCAACAAATAAGAAATAGGACCTACTGTACACAGCAATAATGTATCTGTTGAAACTTGTTATTGCAAAAAATAGTAAGCCTATTATACATAATAATATCCTAACTGTGATTTTGGATTACAGATTTTATATATATAAATAATTGTAAAGGTGTGACAAATTTTATACTAGTGTAGTAATTTGCACCATCTCACTCGGTCCTCCGCGTTCCGCTTCCAGTCCACACCGGCTACCCGTCTCAAGTCATCGGTCCGTCTTGCAGTCCTTCCTTACGTTGGCCTATACGCAGTCTCCATTCTAACACGCGTCTGCTCCAACGGCTTTCAGACAAATCCCAGTATAGCTCAGTCAACGGCTCGTTGAGCAACTTGAAAAACCTAAAAAGAACAGATCAAAATCAATTTATTAAGACTTTTTTATTTATTTGTACAATCTAGATTATCATTTAGTGAAAACAGTAGATCTCATTTTGTATGGGTACCACGATGGTAAATGGGAACTGCTGCTCATAGTCATCTGCAATGCCAAATCACACACAGACCGCTTCCTACCAGGAGATGCTGCCAGGTAGTACTCGTAGCGACCATAACAAGTAACGGTGTATTTAACATGAAATTTAAATCTTATATAACACTTATTTATACCTTACTGTTACAAAATTACTTATAGTCCTGTAGGAGAGAGAACTTCTGTAGGAGTCGACAGAAGTTCTTCTTTATTCCATAGTTTCAGCGAAAACGTGATTTCTCAAAATTAACTTGTTTCTCAAAATAAACTAAGAGTTGTTTAAAAGATTACCTAAGTGAGTGACTGAATTACTTGATTGTTTTATAGATAAGTCAATCAAGACAAATTCAAATCAAATTCCGTAGTTACGGCGGTGTAGCCGTTAACATGAAATTTTGACTACAATATCTATTCTTAGGTATTCAAGACGAGGGCTAAGGAAGGATGTTTAATAATTACAACCTAAAGGAATCAAACAGCAATCTAAACTAGTTTGGTAAACCTGAAATCAACGCGGAAATAGTTACGTTAGTAAATGAGCGATAAAACGCACATTATGCACTGTTAAAATTACATATAAATGTTATAAGAAACTAAAAAAAAACTGTAACTTATGTTAATCTTCAATAAAAATATAAATGATATTTGCTTTACTGCTATATTGAAAATTATCCGACCGAAACCACATTATTCGGATAGAGGCTATCCTATCTGTTAATCCAGTTTATGTTCTGAATTTATGCCAAATTTCGTACAATACGTTTATAGTGTGTTATTAGTACGTTACTGTCTATTAATGTTATTATTTTAGTAAATGTATTTAGTGAAACCGGTATTCAATAAATTACATTGTCAGCCTACACAAAAATAATTGAAAAATAACAAAGAAAGTATCTGCCGCACGCGGTTTAGCCCGCGTTACTCTGCTCCAGTGGGTCGGACGTTTTGTAGCTTATATGTCAATCCAGCTAATAAACTATCCCAATGCACACTTTGAGCCAAATCCGTTCGGTAGTTTTTGCGTGAAAGAGTAAAAACATACATCCGTACTTTCTTACAAACTTTCGCGTTTATAATATTAGTAGGATAAACGATAGTATTGTACTTTGTACGTAGGTATGTGTATATACAGCTAGACCTTTTATTTGATACTAACTCTACATCGCCATTTTAGCAGCGGTATTGTGGGAAGTTAGGTGTTTTATAACCTGCTACCGCGCGATTTCGTATGGGTGGCAAATTGATGCCGAATTTCCATATTAATTTTTATGGGTTTCCCTTGTTTGACCGAAAGGAATTTGACAAATTTTCACTTCCCAAAAAATGTTTCGAATAATTTCATTTGCCAAATTAATACTTAGCAAAAAATGTATTCACAAAAAATTGTAACACCAACCTAATGTTTGGGAAATATACGTTTAAACTATAACTAGTTTACCAACTAGTACTTTTAACATTTTTTATTTAGTCAAATATTTCAGTTGGAATAAACGTTTTTGCGCAAAACTACAAAAGCCAATTTTTAATCTAAATAAATAGTTTAGTTTCGGGTAACCTACTAAAAACAATCTCTTTTTTCTATTAATGCAAGTCGTTTATGGCAGGAGGTCACAGTTTTAACCTAACCTAACCTACCCATTTTTTTACCAAAAGTTTATTGTCTGAAGATTGTTTGCTGTAATAAATCATTTCATTAAAGACCAAATGCCATAATGACATTATACTTGGTAATATTTTGCCAAGTAAAAATTTGACCAAATAAAAATATGCGTACTAAAATCATTCGAAATATTGCAATGGTATAAAAAAAGGTTACTAAAATTTGTTTGGGTAATGAAATTTTGTCAAAATCTTTTCGGCAAAACGGCAGGCACCCAATTTTTATTCATTATTTTAAGCCATTTTTCAAGCTCTTTCGAGCCTTTATTTCGCGATAAAAGGTAACCTTTCCCTTGGCTTAGTCTAGCTCTAAACCAAAATTTCATAAAAATCGGTGCTAGGCGTGAACAAATAACAGATGACCGGGAAAATAGAGATAGTATGTTAGCTTATAAATGTATGTTTTTGTACTAAAAAGTTAAATCCATTCTATTAAAAATTAGATGTGACAGATGGCAAGTAACACTATAACGCTTAGTACAAATGTGCACATACATAGAAGATATACATGGCTAGGTACACAAAATACAATTTGAACAAAGCTATAGTTTATTAAACCTATAACGAAGGTCAATATCGATGTTCCTTCAGTTTTATTATATAAAGCGCTTTATAGTCTGTCTCGTTTCTCGATATTACGAGAGCTTTTCTATTTTCGTTCAGGAGGAGAAAATCCTGATTGAAATTGTATTTCATTCATTTCCCGAATAGAGTACGTATTCACGTTTTATTTAATATATAACTAATTTCCGTGTATGTATGTATTTAGTCGTAATTTGTATATATATCCTAATTTTTTAGATGATAAGAGGATTTGGTTATTTAATTCAAAGTAATGAAAAGCTAGCAGATTCGGGAATATTGACATGTGTATGAATTCGAATCTTTAATCAAGTATTGTAACTTAATATATAGTTTTGAATACATTTATTTGTGTCAATTAAAGTTTTTTTTTAAATCTGTCATGTAATAATGACCATTAAATTAAACAAACAAACGTTACATACAATAAACACGATTTTTCAAAATATTCGTTTGTCTTCAGACAGTTTAATAAGAACACATTTTTTTTATTGTTAACGAAGTATTATATGTAACAAAAATAGCTTAAAATACTAAAGGAACGTGCCCTTTAGTATTTTAAGCTATTTTTGTTACATATAATGTCGTGAAAACCTTAAATTGAAATTAAAACCTTTAGAAGTGTGTAGAACTTACTTCATACTTATAAATTTTATACGACAAAAAATTTTTTGCAGCTATCAGCACTAGTAGATAATTCTATTCAGTGACTATATATAGCATAATGCTGTCTTTACTGTCATGATAATTATAATATTGCTTTATCAATGATTTATTTAATGATACTTTAACATTTATACTTTATAGAAATCGGGAAGTCAAACGGCCGCTCTCTAAAAGTTAGGTTCTAGACATTTACAGAGCATTGCGTCTAGAAAGTTCCACATAATCTTGGCATTAAGTTATGGAGTCCATTGCCTATTAATATCTACTATGTTTGCCCCTTGATCTTAGGACTACGTAAGTTAATCTATTAGTCACATATACGGACCACTTTCCTCATGCCATGTTCAACTATGCGACTATATTCGGGATTAATTGGAATAATTCAAGTGAATGTATGCAATATAACAAGTATAAAGTAAGAATTATAACAGCAATATTACGCTGCAGTAAAGGAAATGTGTAATGTGTCTTAGAGAGAAGCTAATATCGCGTTCATAGTGTACCTACAATGTTAGCTGGAGAACCAATTAATAAATGTTTATCTATACAAATAAATCAAATTGAAGTATCTGTTTGTAATTGAAAAATAACAGGTTTTTATTAAACGCTTAAGGCTGTATATATAATAACAAAAACACAATTAACAAAAATATCTGTCTTGTTGTCTGTGTGTCTATTAGTTCCCGCTAATCTAAGTAACGGTTTAGCCGATTTTAACGGGACTTTTTACTGGTAGATAGCTAATTTCATTGGGTGTTTGTTTGTTTGTCCGTGTATTACATTTTTATTTTATGCGGACTAAGTCGCGGATAGCTTCTAGAATTAAATAGATAAAAGGAATATAGGTATCCATATAAGCATTTAAATAAACCCGCGTAACTCCCGTTCCCGTGGGAACTTCATAATTTAATTTAGCTTATGTAAGTTATGGATTAAGTTGCTTTCTGTTGGTGAAAGAATTATCGAAATCCGTTCAGAAGTTTTTGAATTTATTAGTAACAAATTTTTTTTTCTTTTTCCTGTTTAATATTAGTGTAGGTAAATGAGAAAAATAATCAAATATCCACGGGCGAATAGCTAATTATGTATGAAAAGCTAAATACCGACTGTAATAACACATCCTAAAAGTATAAAACAAGTAAATAATCTTAGCTAATGTTCTTGTCTACAAATTATATAATATTTGTCGTCTATTAAATAACTTGCACGACAGACATTTATTGATGTTCAGGAGATAACCATGTTCTATCTACATGATATATTGTAAAAGCAACTCGTAATTAAAATATTCCACTACGTTTCACTGCAATTTTGTCATTTCACTTCACTTTTTAATAAAATCGAATCCTGGTGCATTCTATTTTATTAGTTGTATCTTCCTGTGCGCGTTTCCACCCCCGCGTTACTCCTGTCCCCGTGGAAATTTCATAATTGAATATAGCTTATGTTACTTGTGAATAACCTTCTAATAAAGATTAAATCCTAGAAATCGGTCCAGTAGCTACGGAGCCTATTCAATGCAAACAAACAATCAAATTTTTCCTCTGCCTTTTTATCCATTTTTTATTTCGCTATTAGAGCTGGCGGGGCATAATATAATAAATAATAATAATTGAATGATGAACTTCCTACAATAATTAAATATACTTTTAGTTGTATATTATGTATTTTATTGATGTAAATAAATGTCCTGGAAAAAAAAGCTTCCTACAGGAACGGGAGGTACGCGGGTAAATACACATAATATATTTATGGTTTGATTTGGTAACTGAATCTGCCTACAATTGATGATCTGTAATATCGATAATAATAATAATAATATATTGTGCACAATGATCCATACGATTGATAAACATGTGAATTTATATTCGTACAAGTTTCATACATTATCCCACCCATTGATATATGATGCATTCAAATTTAATGAATTCCATTGTAAAAAATATTTCCATTTATTGAGATTTATTGGTAGGTACTTCCGGAACCGCACCGAGGAACAATTTAAATGCATATCGAAACGCTGTCGATTTTCGCGTTGGCAAACATTTTATTGCAAAAACTTTCCTATAGCTAGTGATCTAAAACGTATGATGAAATAATGAAATTTATTCGGCACTCGGGTATTTACATGCACTTGTACTTGTCATAACTAAAACTAACAAAGCGTCACTTAATTAGCTAATTAAGTGACGCTTTGTTAGTTTTAGTATACTTAAAAATAACAATGTATGTAACAAGTTACATATTTTGCGGATTTTTATAATTCGTCTGTCTGTCCTGCAATTTATTACAGTTATTTCTATAACATTTATTTATTACTTAAATAAATAATAATAAATAAATATTTATTACTTAAATGTTAAAATTATATGAAATTGCTATACATATTGCTTGCTTTGCATAGCTATACATGTGATATGTATAGCAATAAAATAAAAGCTCTGTATACAGTTTTGTGAGGAGATTCAGTTGAAGTTTAACTTAAGGTTTGACCTCATTACCATTAATTAGTGAAAACCGTTTCCAACTAAAACTCCAACTAACAAGTTGCTCTTAATCTTAGTGATTCCAAAGTTTTGATGGATATTGGCTTCCTGAAACTCGGCTCGTTTATATAAAGCTATAAATACTTTGTATAATACTAACATTTTATTTCGTCGTAAATGTGATGACTTATAAACGAATGGGGCAAGTGCGAGTTGGACACCAGCTATTACTTAAAGGTAAAGTATATGAAATAAGTCTCGAAGATCTAATCCTCAATTTCATTATCATGTATCATTGCAGCCGTAGGACGTCCTTAGCTAGACATAGGCCTCCTGATAGACGTCATTTCTTATGAGGGGGGGTTTCCAATACTCGCCATGCTTGGCAGGCGGGTTGGCGAGCGCAGTATTAGGTTTTGTATTCCAAGAAGACGCTGCTTTATCGATGCCCATCTTCGGGTGTATTTCCCTTGGCCGGGTTCTACGGTCGGCGCCCACGGGAAGAGATGCGGGAGAGATTCAAGAGGTCATACTTACGCCGGCGCCCGCGGCTATTGGTCTCAAATTTTCAATTTCATAATTCTCGGATTTTATTAAAACCCTTATCGCCATTTAAAAGTACAATGTTTTAGAATAGTGCTCGCAAACTATTTGTGTTCGAGTACATTAATCACTTGCATTAATCAATTGCCGTTAAACCCCATTGGTTTAGGTTATTTTTTTAACCACCCGTTTGTTAATTAACCAGAAAGTTGATCAACTAACTAGTAAGTTGATCAACTTACGATTTTTATTATTTTCCGGTGACACATATAAAACAAATTATGCGATGCATATTGAATTAAGAACAAATTCATAGAACACCATGAAAGCACTGAAATGGCTGGCAATGAAAAGTTAAGTTGGACTGAATTAATGAATTTAACATGGTCATGAAAAAGAGGCAACACATAATGAAATAAATAATGAAATAATGAATTTTATTCAGCACTTAGGTATTTACATACACTTGTACTTTTCAGAATTACAATGTAAAAAAATAAATTAATAAAACAAAAACCATATCTAACACATAATTCTTACTCTATAAAATATCAGACTAGGTAACTAACAGTAGTAGGTAGGCAATAGCAAATCATACACATCTACAGACTGCGTAGTCCGTCCGTCTGTCCTATGACATTTTTTGCAATTTACCAATCATTATTATTATAAGATGCAATTATATTTTAGTATAATACTAGCTGCTGACTGCTAGTGCTATCTAACAATCAAAGTTCTGTCTTAATACTACCTTTCGGTTTGAATATAGTAACAGACAGACATAATAAAACGCCTACATTATACCTAAATACTAATATATAAAGCTGAAGAGTTGGTTTGTTTAAAAGCGCTAATCTCAGGTCAATTTGAAAAATTCTTTTAGAGTTAGGTAATTATGAAGATCCTACGGGAAAGAGAGAGAGTTACGCAGGTGAAGGTTATAAAATTAGCTATCTACCTGTTAAAGTTCCTTCATAATCGGTCCTTCCGTTACTGAGATTAGCCGGAACAAAATAAGAAGCACTTGGACTGACAACACTTTTAAAATTGTGTTATTGAAATTATTACCTTCCCTATAAAAATTCATTGAAGTATTTAGTAACATCATTTTGTATTTCCATTACCAACTAACAGGAACTTCCATTTTATTGACCTATTTGTATATAAATAGACAATAAATCAGTTACTATCTATTTTTAATAGATTCGCATACAAATAATAGACTTAGTATCATACGGGCAGCAGTAGTAGAATAGAGTTAGATGTTAAAACGGTAGGGTATCAAATTACTATTAACTTTATTTTTCCATGATGTTGTTGGTGAGACTCCAATGTGATAGTTTATATCGTAGGTATATTAGAGAATATCGTATATTAATAATTGTTAGAGAGCAATTATAATATTAGAGAATTATAATATTTGCAGTGACAGTTAAACTAAATGTAATGAAAAAAAAAACTGGTCATGTGCGAGTCGGACTCGCACACGAAGGGTTCCGTACCATTTTCAAGCGTCTACCCGCCGTTATAGATATCTAGCAGAAAAGTATGTTGTATGGGAGCCCCCCTTAAATATTTGTTTTATATAACAACAAATTAATACTAAATATAATAAAAATACATCATCTGTGAAAATTTCAACTGTCTAGCTATCACGGTTCTTGAGATACAGCCTGGTGACAGACAGACAAACAGCGAAGTCTTAGTAATAGGGTCCCGTTTTTAAACTTCGGGTACGGAACCCTAAAAAACGGTTACAAATCACCAATTTCTTTAAGGTTCATACGATCCGACTAGATTTTTTTTAAGACAACTCTAAATAAATCCCTGTATCGTGGGGGACCTTACAAACACATAATTCACGTACACAAATTCATTGGTGATAATATACATACAACAAATAATACCTACCAACTTCCTCTCAACTGAAGTTGGAAAATTGTGATCTTTGCAATGCAATCGAGTTTAATATTATTCCCTTCCACGTTGAGAGCTTTAAATTTAATTACATGGGGACACAACAGCGATAACGTAGACGAGCTAGAAAGAGACAAAGTTCCGTTAAATAGATTCGATGGAGATTTATATACAACAGTCAGTTGTCTATGATACCTATCTAGATGAACGATTTGAATATCGAATTCATGAAGAGTAGGCAGTTATACCACAGAATTCTACTAATGAGAATACCATAATGCTTTCTAAAACACGTTGATACGCAGATACACATACAGAACACTCTAAATGTAATACAGATAATATAATAAAATAAAATTGCGATACGAATTCGTGAGAAAATTTAAATAAATGACTTTTCTGTTTGCACATAAAAAGAAATATATTGCGGCACAATGAATGTTGGGGGGTGGTGTGGGGAGTGGGGACAGTCGCGAGGCGGACGAGAGACGGCGCCGGCGGTGGGGGGAGGGGCCCGGGGGGCTAGGGGGTGACCCACTTTAACGGGACAAGTAATATTACTTTTTACTTTTAGGCAACTATTTCATGTTTTATCGCGATAATAACATATATTACCTACCTACCTATTGTATGAACCTTACCCTTTTCTGTTTGATTAATAAATATTATACTTTTTAATGTAGGTACATGCGTGCATTATGTCATACATTGGTTGATTAAGGTTATTTTGAAAAACAAATAAAATAGGACTTAATTGAATTTTGTTCCTACATTAATTTCCTTAATAAATTTAGTGGCTTATAATTTATATTTACTTTGCTGCTTTAGGTAGGTATATTGCTGCATATTTTCTTGCTAGAGTGAAACTCTATTTGATTAGTCATTGAGTATTAATAACATTTTTTAATCTAATAACGTTTAATTTTTTTTAATTCGAACACTTAGATAACTTAGAAAGCCTTGCCATGGAGGTAAGACGATATTCAAAGATGGAAAATGCTAATTATATGAAACCCCTTTTCAGAATCTCATTTCCACATGATCGTGGCGGTACGCAGTATTACAGCTAACCGCCAAATTAACAAATAAATATGGTAATAAGGACAAGTAAATCTTCGAAGTATTCTATGCTATAGTGTTATTTTATATTTAGAAATACATAGGTATAAATTAGAAGAAATAGTAAATAAAAATATAAAAATTTTCTATTTAGAAAAATTAACTAGTCTGAAGTCTGGAAGTTGGTTGTTTTACACGTGTCGCACAGAGCATGTAAGCTGTCGGTCTTGCGACTGAATTCATATCGGTCGATCCGGTAGAACCGTTCCACCGGATTTTGAGAGTAAAGATAGGTAAAGAGAGTGCATCTGTCTTTGCGCACTACCTTGCGCACTATAATATGTCCTGCGCAGATCTTGGCTAATCTCCTTAGAGGTTGGCTGCCTTAGCTGAAATCGGTCGGGAACCAATATAACATAATAATTGTATAAGGAAGTGGGAAGTAACCATTCGATAAAAAAGTAAATCTATAACCACTAAAATACAACCGAATTGAGACTTCGCTCTTTTTAGTAATAACGTTTAAAAAAAATAAAGAACATATTTTGTTTCGCCCTCACACGGGTAATTATGAGAATTGGAATTACAATTTCAAAACTTTAATAGAACTTATCAAAGTAAACAATCAAATATCGAAACTGCCAATGCACAGGAAAAATAAGAAAGCTTTGAAAGCAATCGTACGTGTGATCTAAACGAATACAATGCGTATACAAATTGTACGCATTTATACTTATACGAGTTTGTGTATTATGCGAAGCTTGTTTTATACGTTTATACGAGTATATAAGTATGTATAAGTATATTGTTATTCCGCACTCTGTTGTTTTGCGTAACAGGGTGGATATTTGTTTGAATTAATTATATCAATTACTAGCGATCGCCCTCGGCTCCACCTACGGAAATTCAATTTTAGACCCATGCGGTAATGGGACTTTGCAGGTTTCTTTAAAAAGGAATTGATATAATAAAATGTAAAGCTGAAGATTTAGTTTGATGTTTGCTTAAAGGCGCTAAGCTTAGAAACTACTAGTCAGATTTGAAAAAAAAAACAGTGTTATTTATTGAGGAAGGTTATTTTTAATTTTGAAGTTTCTACAGGAATGGGAGTTACGCGGGTGAAACCGCACGTAGGAAGCTAGTAATTAAATACAGCGTATGTTATATGTGTGTTAGCCACTTCTCTTCTGCTAAAAAAACCACCACATGTTTCCAGTAGATATGATGGTTCTTTTACTGTGCAGGCAGTGCGTTTATGGAATTCACTTCCACAACTCATTCAGACTAGTCCATCTCCACACATTTTTAAGAGAAGAACAAAAGAAGATTTTCTGTCTCTCTAACATTATATTAATAGATATGTATTTTTAAGTAGTATATTACGAGTATATATATATGGTATGTATTTTGTATAGGTATTGTATGTAAATATTAGCATGTAAATATATTAGCTCACAGATGTTTACCAGATCGGTAAACTAGTTTTGTTGCACACTAGCTACCTTTTTATTATATATCTGTCCTTGTAAGGTTTGCTGGAAGATAATTCATAATTGAATTAAGCTCGCCTTTGTACATGTTGTTTCTTTGTCAAAAATGTATTATTGTTAATTGTTTTTCTGTGTGTACAATAAAGAATAAGAATATGTTTTCCTAGATAACGAAGCTGAAATGGTAAAATAACTATTGAAATCGATCCCGTAGAAGAGCCTATTAAGTCTAAACAAACCAACAATCAAATCGTTCCTCTTACTCCTGCTAGAAGTCCAAAAATCGTATTGCCAAGTAGGCCCTTAAAAAATCATAGTGTACATTACAATAATAATTCTTTCATTTACCGTACATGTACCGAAATACACAAAAACACAATGTTTCCGATACCGATTTACGGTTCAATGTTCACAAATTCAGTTATAGTATCAAAGCGGTACGTTGTCCCTAGTTTAATAGATTCAAAGACGACCCCCTCGTGTCTAATCCCAACGTCGAAACTTTAAAATGGGTTTTAATTTTAAAAACATTTGTGACAAGTGCAAGTTTTGAATCGTTATTTAAATTTTGTTTTGTTCACAACTACCTAATTCGTGTAATTACAGTCAGGATTTAAATTGTTTGATTATAATTTATATTAGCTTTCAAAACTCAGTAATTATATTATGGCAGAATGGTGTTACTGGCCTTGTGCTCAAAAATATGGTCCCATTAAAGCTACAATTTTCGTAGTCGTTACTGTATATTTAAATACAAAATTAATGACCACGAAAATTTTCTAACACCTAATTAATTAGGTTTTAAAAATCAGAAATTAAGAAATTAGGGGTTTTATTTTATTTTATGACGTAACAACGGTACCATGCACTTTATGGCGGGGTAATTATTAAAACGGCCTTAATTATGTTTATTTTTATTTATTTTACATAAATATATTAATTTAAAAGCGAAGTACTTTTTGTCGTCTTATATGCCCATATAATAAACAACATACAAACCATGTTCTAATCATGGAACTGGTGTCTATATTTTTAATTGGGAATAATACTTGACCTTAAATTTGTATTATGTATGTTATGTACCTAGGTATTATTCATTTTCGTGATCACTATTTTAAAATATATAAGGCGCCTCCAAAATATATTCCATCCCTTTAACAATGGATACGTCATGTATATAGATTATCCTAATAAAGGATTTTTTGTTATAATAGTATAATACATTTTACATTTCCAATTGAAATGTTATTACAATACCTACATGTTTTGTTTTGAATAAGACTTTATTCAATTTCCCTCGACACTAGCTGTGCCGTGCCGGCCGCAAACCTCGATGTATCCGACCTCAGACCCATGTCTGAGAGGGGCCTCGGCTTACTATTGTATTTTAATATAATATTCTTATTCGTAAATAATATTATTGCGAAAATAATATTCATTATTTCAAAGATATTTCCTTACTTACCTAATTACTACACATGATACTACCTACTGCTTAAAGGACGGCATATATTTTGGAAGCCCCTTATATAATAGTTATATACTTATTCATTTTGCCTGCTTTTCAAAACATTCATTTATAAGGACAACGTAGCTGTAGATACGATATGCTATTTTATCTCGCTTTGAGCTTTTAAAAACCTTTTCGTTGACAGATTTATGCTACAACACGAAGCACTAAACGTTAAACATTATACTTAAGAACTTTGTAGTGTCCCAATATGTACAGTCAACAATAGAGATAGGTTTACACTTAGTGAAACGCACATAAAATTTATATGTACAAGTTTATGAAAACAGCTTACTATTATGAGTATTTGTATACAGCTAGTAACGAACTCTTCATCCATAAAGAATTAAAAGCTGTCGTAATGATATAAACATATTAATTTACATTATTTGATAGTGACGGTGTAAACCTATCTCTTTTGTTGACTGTACATGGCAGGAAATCTATTTTTTTGTACGAACTGCCTATTACGCTAGTACGTTTATTTTATAATCATAGTGTAAAGCGACCGTGATGAAATGAACTTTGTAAGCTCATCTTTGAGGTGTAATACAGTTATGAGCTAACGGACACTTGCCCATCCATTAATCTAAGCAAATTATATACGTAGCATAGTAATAAATTAAAAAGTATGTATACCATAGAAAATGTTTATTTTTATTAGTTGGACTTTGACGTTTAAATTCCCGATCAAACTCTCAAGAGACAAGAGATTGGAATTGATAAAAATTGGAGTCATGCATGGTTTCGAAATAGACAATTTAGTAAACCAAGCATGCTATGTCAACTATGTCTTGTCGTGGCTGAACCTACAAATAATATTAATGCAAAAGATTCTAGAGAATGTATGAATGGGCGCATATCGGCAAAAAGTATTGAATGAATTTGAAAATTTGGCACAAAGATAGTTTATAAACTGGATTATACACCCCATTAGAGTTAAAAAAATACAACTGCTACTGTACTGCGCTGGTTCCTTGAGAATTATATTAATACTTGACGTTTGAGTATAAACTATCGTAAATCTCTATTACACAAATTTATCTAATCGACATCTGAGAAAAGCGATAAGCGTCTAAGAAAGAGTTTTCATGGAAGCGGATTGCGTCTGTTATATTAGACATTGAACCAGAAAACTTACTAAAAGGTCACTATTTCATTGAGAACAAAACCGCCGAAATTCAATTGTTCATAAATTTACATATTCGAAGACAATCTTTGTCAATCTGGCATTCTTTTGTGGCTTGCCAATTTGTGGCTAGTGGGGACACAGTTTAGCTAAGCCATGTTACATTACATTTATATATTCTCCAAAGCTTTTCTGAACTTTTCATCGTCTAGTTTATCCTTATGTCTTAAAAAACTTTTCCTAATTGTAAATCATCTTTCTCAAGAGTATTTTTAATTGAAGTGGACTATTTTATAAAACCTAGTATATTTTAACTTTAATATATTTAGTTTCAAATTATTTAAGCCAAAATATAGCTTTCAACTAAGTTTTTACGTAACAAACCAAAGTAGGATTTCGCGCAACAGCTTTGTATCTTAGAATGTTTCGATTATTACAGTTTGCAAACTACTGTGGAATAAATAAAATATAAAAAGCTACTCAACAAAAACTATAGATCGTACTATAGTTTGTATACAAATACATATAGATATCTCTCATTTCAGAAGAATCACTTCGTTACGATAATAGTAAAAACCCCTCGCACATCCGTACTGTAGTGAATGTATCGAATTGATACGCTTGAGTGCTTCTTTTGCTCTGACAATTGCAGGGTCGTTATTTATTTTCTCTTCGAGGATTTCCATAAATTTAATACAAATATCGATTTAACAAATAGTTAAAACATATTATGCATGCAAAGTTACACAATAGAACAGTTACTTGGGCAGGATCGGCGGCCAAATACGACGCGACGTCAAAGTTATAATCAATATTTCGTTGCATTTTAATCAAAAGCCCTATATAGTACTTTTGTTTTCAATAACTCATACTATCGTCTAATGTGATAGGAAAAGTGAACTATTTAAATGTTTTTTCTCAGATAAAACATATGTACATCTTATATATACACATCAATAATACTTAGTGAAATTTATTTTGTTTAGACGGCTTGTATACCTAATGAAATTTTGTTAGTATCCAAGCCGTGTGCTTGGATAATTCTAACAAACATTCAATAAATTTCAGAGCGGCCATTTGTTAATGCATGGAACGTCCTGTAGATGTGATAATTTCTTAGTCTCAAATTAAATAATGAATAAAAGAATAATGTGATGCAGATAAAATGAAAGCCATAATTACTTTACACAAAGAAATATTGTTATTGTTTATTCTAAAATAGAAGGAAACTGGTTAATCAACCTTAGAAATCATAAAAATTTTAATTAAACCCTCTGAGTAATATCAATATCAACTTTATTCGAAAATAGTAATTACATAACTTGTAGGTTGAGTGCGGCGGGAGAGAGAAAGCTATTGTATCCAATCTCGGAGTTGACCTTTTTTAATTAATTCCACTCAACTCAATTAATGAGATGAAAGGGTTCTTGCTATCAGATAATCGACATTTCAAGTGCAACGGTTTATTTTCTTAGTAAAACGATGTATTATTTATTCGCTTGCATTACTATAAGCTATGAATTTACAATGAACTTAAACAGTACACGATATGCTAGACACATGAATTTATTATTTACGAGTATGTTCTCTACCTACCAAATAGAATTTCCCTAAATATTTTTTGTTGAAAAGTTAAATATTTTTTGTAGCTACTATCATAATTTTATGGACAATTGTTAATTTCTTAAAAAAGAATTTAGCCAGAATCCAACTTATTAAGAGAGCGTTTGTTTTCGATTACAAAAAAGACTTTCTTTCCCGTGGGGTTTAACGCGCTTAGTTGCCGCTTCCGATTAATTCTATCTTTTTTAATGGAGCCCTTATACGAGTACAACTGTATAATGTGGTTTTCAGAAGGAATAGTCTAAAAGAGTTTAAGAGTTTTTGAGTTGAGGAAACATATAAACTTTCAAACATTTAGATTTTTGAATTGGAAATTAGGATTTACTTCAATACAATGGTTTTTTATTATCCGAATACCTAACTACCGAATAAAGTATGATCCATTTATCTTTATTTTTTATATTTTTAATCTTTTGCACAATGACAGTACATGTCGGACTTAATGTCATAGGCATTTTCTACCAGTCAACCATAGGGTTGTGCAGAGCGAAGTGATAGGTGCACAGAAGTAGTTGATAATTTACTACCGTACTGATAGGTAAAATAATAACATAATAATTATGACTACTATTCTTATAATACATAAATTATTATAAATACTACACTAAAAGGTGATACTATATTTATCATAGGTATATAATAATACTATATTATACTTTACATAATCACTATAATAATAATCACTATAATACTATAATTTACAGAACTCATCGCTGAAACAACTCTGAAAGTTGTTTACTGTATATATGTGAGCGTACTTACGCTTAAATGAAAGACGATTCTTAGCCATCCTGATTTCAAGAGGTAACTCATTCCATAGAAGTATAGACTCGTCCATTATATAAACATCGAATGATAAGTGAAGTGATATAAACTTTAAAATAGGCAAGGTCGCAGGAATACTCGCTGGTACAGTAATCGTTGCCCTAAATACTCGAATCTCTATCTTATAATAGAATCAGAATACTGGGTCAATACCATTTGTCATTGCTAGATAGTTGACTCGTATTGAGGTACATTCATAAATAATTGTAATATACATTATATGATTAATCTGTGCTCGTAAAATGCTGCCTTGATTTGTGCTCGATGTAATGGTACTTGCATTCATATCAGAATATTTTAAAAATAACTTTCTCTATAGTAATAACTTGACATTAATTTTGATTGCAGTTGACGGATAACTTTTTTTCTATAAACATACAACAACATTTTGGGTTAGTTACATCTTAAAAATATTAATATATAAAGCTTAAGTTAATATATAAATAATAATTAAAATAAATATATAAATATTGTTTTTTTTTATTGAACGCGCTAATCACAGAAACCTCTTGACGGAATTGAAAAATTCTTTCAGTGTTAGATAGCCCAAGGAATTTTAATGTTGATATTTAATAATGAAGTTCCCACGGGAACGGTAACCGGGCGCGGGAAGTTTGTTGTTTTTTAATCAAGAAAGATTGGATAAATTTTAATGGCGCCTGATTTGTTGAATTAGTGTCCACCTCAAATAGCAAAATATTTAAATCAAATATATAAAATCACTAGGGTTAAGCATAGAGAAAAATATAAAAAAAAGATAGGCTTCGATTCCGCCATCTTCCGAAAGTGACAGTTGACGTCACGCGCGTTGCTAGCGGACAGTAAATTTTTATGGGAATTTCACTGAGAGATAGCTGAAGTTACAAGTAATAATATATGCAATTTTTATTTAGAATTAGGTTTAGACTGACAATCTGAAAATTAGAACTACCATTACGTGGATGACCTGCATATTGTCATCCACGTAATGGTAGTTCTAATTTTCCACCGCTACTAACTACCTACGTATATTAAAACATGCATTCTCTGCTCTTGTAATTTATCAGTACCATAGAATATATCTTTACGACTACAGTAATTAGAGGTTTTATTGGCAAATTTAAGCCGTCTTAAGTTTCTTTCATAAAGGTACCAAAGGCCTCTGCCACAATGTTGATGTCGACCTAATTTCTTTAAAACAACTTGGGAACCATGGCCCAGAGACTATTAAATTTGCGCAGATAATAAACGCAAAAAGTATAATTTTCATTCTCATTGCAGGTATTTATTGTATGTATTTGTTAGTTTAGTTTAGTTAAGGATATCATAGGAAATGAAGGGTTAGGTAAAGATCACTTTTCGGTTAAGGCCTCCTCCAAAAGCTCCAATGTGTTTTATCTTTACATGTAGCCTCATATAAAAATACGTATCGAGTTCAACTGGCTTGGCATGGGTGTAAAATTATAATATTTTGCATAAGAACTGACCAAAATAAAATAATTGTATAATTGTGAAAAGCGCATCAAAATTTGTTGTTTTTTTTTTCGGACGGACTTACGTAATTAGCCACGAGGCTTTTGCTACTTCATCGGGCATAAAAATTTGTTGCTTAGTTCAAAAGATCTAAGGACTAAGGACTTTATTTTATTCTATGTAGAGATCGATATAGGTACCTACAAATTAAATTCACCGTACAAATTAAATTAAATAAGAAAAAGTAATATATCCGATGGCCGCACATTACATTATAAATGCTGTTAACCACAGGCTCAATCGAGTACAAGTGGAGTCTATAAACGCTTTAAAACATTTTTTTTAGGTACCTACTTACCACATAATTGAAGACATGGCTGGATGCAGGTTAGCAATTAGCAAACACTTAAGTTGCATTGTATTTACTATAGTTTTTACTTGAATGAATACATTACTTTTGAAAGTTTCAATATCTATTTTAATTATAAAGCTGCAGAGTTTTTTTGTTTGCTTGGACTCACTAATCTCAGCAACTACTAGTCCCATTTGAAATATTATTTCAGCGCTAGATAGCTCATTTATCGAGGTATACTATAGGCTATATTTAATTATAAAATTTCGATGGGAATGGAAGCTATACGAGTGAAACCGCACTCGGAAATCTCGTTGTAAGTACTCTTATTACCATTTCAAATCAATCAGAATTTTATAACTATTATATTTTTGCAGCGAGACAGGAAATTTCCAAATTGATTAATTTATATACTTACATTAATTTCCTAAAATTATCATCTTATTATCGGGAAAAATTATTCAAACAAAGGTTAAAGTTCCTACTCAAATACCTTACTATAATATAAATTCTCCAATATTAATAATAGACATCACATTAATATCACAACCATAGACTTATTTTACGTGAATACTGTAGACAGTAAACATAGACAAACTCATGAATGAAAGCTATTTTAAAAATAGAATTGTTATGATGGAACGTATCACAAAGTCAACGGCTCCCTGTTTTGTGTCCCGAAGGGGAAGAGATTCTCGTCGAGCTAAAGGATTAACCTTAAACCGTCGGACTCATGACGTCACTTATTTTTTCTTTCGTTTACTTACCTATGAACTAGTACTTTGAGTAACTGAACTTGTGACTGATTATGTATGCTAAGTTAAAAGAACAAGTTAAGAAATAATGGGCACATAAAGAAATCTTATTAAACTTAATTAGACTTTAAAAGAAGATGTAGCATACATACCTAATGTAGAGTCAGCTGCTTTATATTAAGTAAAGTGGCTTACTAAAAATATAATAAAAAAGAGTTTTCAAAGTATAAGGAAAACTAGTGTGGAAAACAATCGGGAGCCTGTGGGTGTGTGCGGTGCGCAGATAGTTCCACTCTTAAGTTTTTGTCGTTGTCCCGGGAATTTTAATGAAAACTAAACTCGTATTCTTGAGCAATTTCAGGAATGAAACGAAGACGAGTGCTCGTTTATAAGCGTGATTTAACAACTCCAGCATATTGATTTTTACGTCGCCGTGGGCCCTCCCCCTCCCCCGCGGGAAGAGTTGTGCACGGGGGTAATGCTAAAATGCTTGTTCCCCTATTTGAGAGTACATGCTGGAGGGACGTTCAATTGCGTCCGCGAAAATGTTCCGTTTTTCTTATTCATTTAGTATGTTGTTATTAGTTTTTTTTATTTAAGTTTATCGTCAATACTTTACGTAAGATTTACGACCGGATGCGTCTTCATTGGAACGTGAATGTGACACACTTTCTTTGGCGTACTCTTATCTGTATTGTATTTTAACAACTAGTTTAGTGGCGCTATTGTCAAGTTTTGTTTTCACAATAACTGTTATGTTGAAAGAATGTTTAAATTATTATTTGTAGTACATTTACTTTAAACGGCAAATGTCTTAATAACACGCATCAAATCGCACACTATTGTGTATTTTTAAATTGATCAAATTATATAATAGGTACTTATGGTCAAAGTATACAATTAGTCTTAAGTGGATAGTTAATTTTTTGTTGTTATTTCATTATGATGTAAGTGTATTATTATACAAACCTGTTTAGGTTTTTGCTCCGTAGTTCACGAAATAAATTAGCACAGGTTGTTTTTAATTATTTTTTAACTGGCGTTGGTTCATTATTTTTATTAAGTAGGTAATATCACGTCAACAAGGTAGTCGTTAAATGAATATTAAATAAATTACGTTAAACTTATTAATATGTTATGTTTTGTATGTAGACAGCGTATAAAATATTGTAAAACTGTGGGTCGGCAGTTGTATGTCCCCGCGAGTTTGTTCAGCCCCACCCGCGCACTTTTCAGTGGGCCGCCCCGCGCCGCACCCTTCACTGCACCCCATGTGTTATTCTCCACTCCGTCCCGCGCCGGGACGCTCCTTCATTTTACTCCAATTTACAACCAAAAAAATTCAAACAAACATTCCCTAAATTAAATTTAATATCACAACCGAGATTGAATTGAGTCTTAAATTATGAGATTGTACGATATATAACGTAATTTGTTAGTGTATAGGTAGATCTTTATTACCTCTTTAAGCGCAACTAATTACATGGACGCAAAAAAAAAAATAGGATTGCCGATGTCTTGTTTGTGAGTTTAAAAAAAATGGGGACACTTGTAGAATTTATGTAGAGTTATATCTTGTCTATTGCCGTCTGGAAAACGTATCTATCGTTTAGTGCCTAGTACCTATTCTATGCTCTGTATTTCACTGAAATGTTACCGTTTACTTTTATAGTCATCGTCTTGTAAAACTGAACGGTTTAACATTTTATTTTTACTGTTCTCCATTTTGGTTGGTACCGTTTTATTATTTCATAAAGACTTCGAGCCGAGTACTTTTGCAATTAATTTGATCAATCTGAATATGTAGCTGCGTATCCAATTATTCATATTATGAAACATAACAATATCTATATTAACAGAGGCTGGCAACATATACTGAGATTGGAATATAGTTTGGTATGTATAATAATTGAGGGGCGCCACCCCAACCCTACTGAGTTTGAAAAGGAAAGCTTTTAAGAGCTTTTTGTTTTGTAATTAATTATGTTTTTATTGATTTATTATGTTTTAATTTAATTTTATTATTAGATGTTTATTGTTATAAAATGTAATTGTAGTAATTTAAGTTATTGTAATGAATCTTTCTTTAACAATCGCAGACTTAAATATCGGTACAACACACCATACTAGCTTCCCGCGTGCGGTTTCACCCGCGTAGCTTGCGTTCCCGTGGAAACTACATAGTAATATATATGAAATATAATATACACTTTTAAGTCTATAGTCTATATTCTTCCTCGACAAATGGACTATCCAACACTGTAGGATTGTTCTAATCGGACCAGTAGATGTTGATATTAACGCGTAGAAGCAAATAAACTTCAGAATATCAGTATACATACATGTATTAGTATTTTTAAAAATAATTAAGTCTTACTCACTGCCAATTTTATTTATGAACGAGCTGCTTCCCCCGACTGCGTCCGCGTAGTATAAGGATTTTATAAGCAATCAAAGTAAAAATAACAATAACATTCTCGTCTAAATCGGTCATACCGTATCCAGCGGTGTACACGGACAAACAGACAGACATTTTGTTTGTTATCAGTACCATATATACTTTATTCACGCATACTCATATTTGGCATATAATAGGTTTTTACTAAATAAAATACCTATTATTTTTCCATTACAAAAAGCGACTCCAATTTTATTTATATGTATAGAATGTATAATGTATGCATAATGTATTATAGCTGTAAAAATTTGCACGCCGAAAGGCTAATATGAAATGGACTGTATTTTTTGTAAGAACTCTGTGAACACATATTTATGCGAATAAATTATTTGATTTGATTTGATAGATGTGCGATAAAACATATAATCTTGTATCCGATATACAGACTTACATATACTTTGTTCGTATACCAAGGATCCCTAATACTTACGAGGAAAATTTGTATATTAAGTATGCTAAGAATGTTGACGCTAAAAGGAATGTTGTATAAGTGGTTCTATTGATTTATTTTTCATAGAACATTCAATTATCAATCCTCTTACAAGTGTCTGCTTTTTGTAAATATGTACCGATATTTCATTGAAAACTAGCTTCCCGAGCGAGGTTTCACTCGCATATCTCACGTCCCCGTGGGAACTTCATAAAAAAAAAGATTATGTTACTCCTGGACAACATAGCCTTCTTATAAAGAATTTTTGAAATCGGTCCAGTAGTTCAATGAAAACGAACTAACAATCAAATCTTTCCTCATTATAATATTAGTAGGTATTTATACCTACATAAGATTTATTATGTTTCCTAAATCTTGTCTTTGCAATCTAATCTCCGTGGTGCGGTATAAGTTTCGCTTTATGATTCGGAGGTCGTAGGTTCTTTTCCATTTTTTTTCGGGGTCTGGTTGGTTAAGGGACTAATATCCGTGCTTCAGCAAGCACGTTGCGCCATTGGTCCCGACTTTTACAACATTATCTATTATTATCATATAACGTAATGGCAGCAGCTTTTCCCTGTGTGTTACAACATAATACTACGGTCACCAAACCGCCTGCCAAGCGTGGTAAATATGGCAAACCCCCCTCGGGACGGCCCATTTTCAGCAGCGGATGTCTGCAGAACATGTATTAGATATAATATGGTTATTTAAATACATTCCCCATTTTATAGTTACTGTATTAAGTAAGTTACATTAACTTTATAAATTCACAGATTTTAAATAATGTATGTCTTGTAAACTTTGAGTAGTAGCAAATACGATTTTATCGAAGTAAAGTCATATTGTTTTGTTACGTCATAATATTTGAAAACCCACTTATTTGTTGTAACGACTTGTTTTATTTAACCTAAATTTGAACATCATAAAGTGGCTTTAGCTTAAATTATCTGGTAAAATATACATAAAAAAATTAATATTGATCAGTAGTTGGCAGTACTAATCAGAATCAAAAAACTGATTGAGCGTTGTTAAGATAAAAACTGTAACTTAAGTCTTCATGGCAGTTTTACAAATATTTTATGGGAGAAGATTGTTGTGTGAATGTCTTTGTGACAAATCAATATTTTGGTACTAGACTTTATTATTCTATTAATATGCCATACAATTTATAGTTCAACTAACAGATCTATTAAATTGGAATACAGGACTCGACGTCACCCGATCAACGATTATGAATGTTGTCATTGTTGAGATTTGTGTAAAAACCTTTTATAACAAACAATCGAATATATAACAAGAAATAGCTAAACTGTTAACGAAGTGGCGTGATCAAAGAAATAGGGATTAATTATAATTATCTATTTTAATATTATTAATTAATATTAGTAAAGTAAGAGGATTTTGATTTTTACTTGTAATAAATAAATTCTAAAACTTATGCACGGACTTAAAAAAATATTTCGCCATTCTAAAGCCACATTAGCCAGTAACATAGGGTAACTATATTTTATGGCAAAGTTCCCATGGGAACGAGAGCTAAGGTAAATTCGGTAAAGCTAGTTTTTGATTTATTTCTGTAAAACACACAGATACGACAAAATACTGTAGGTATTTGTACTCCGGCTACCTCAATGTTACGTTTACAAAGTTTGATGTTGTTAGGTATCTACTTGTTGTGAAGTAAGTTTAATGTCCGTGAAATTGTGGGTCAGTACAATCGATATCCACTCATCTAATAAACAAAATAAAATGCCATGACCGGGAGTAATAGGGATTCATTTTTTGTCCTAATATTAAAAACTTGCTTCCCACGCGCAGGCTTACCCGCGTAACTTTCGTTCCCGTAGGAACTTCATAATTAAATATGATCTATAGCCTTCCTCGATAAATGGGCTACCTTGACATTATTTTTCAAATCGGACCAGTAGTTTCTGAGATTCAAACTTCTTAAGCTTCGTTCAAGCAAATAAACACAATCAAACTATTCAGCTTTGTATATTAGTACTGAGTATAGATATATAACGATTTTGGATTTTTGTTTGTAGCAAGAAACTCAAAAACTACTGGACCAATTTCTGAAATTCTTTCTCTCATAGAAAACTATGGGAAAAATCAAATATCCACGAGTTACAAAGTATTATGGACTGTACAAGAAATGTACAATAAAACGCTGTTATTTCTTAGCGAAATAAGTGTTAAAATATAGTAAACATATAAAAACGTTGTGCGATCATGCACATATAGATGATACGAGTATATTATAAGATTTCCACGAAAACGTAAGCTACGAGCTTGATAAAACCTCGCGGTAAGGCGTATAATTAATAAATTCAAACATTTGACCCAAAATATTATAGTTTTGTCTCGCCCTCCCTTAGTTTGCTAAGAACCTTCCGATGCCCTCGTAGACCCGACGTCCGAGAGGCCGGCGAACTGTAAAGTAGAGCGACAGTTGCACAAAACTCCCCTAAAGAAACTAAAAGCCATAATCCCTCAATCTCCCCGTCAGCGACCGCCCTGAGCCGAGGTCCAAGTCCCACAGAGGACGCCCTCTTGCGCAGGTTGCTTAGTTTGTAGTTTTTAAACCATTAATCTAGGCTGGAGCTCTGCTCGCCTTTATGCCCGGCGGAGTAGCAAAAGCCTCAGAGCCTACATATGTCCTTCCGAAAAAAAGAACTATAGTTTAGTGTATTGCGGCTACATCAATGTTATCTACGTTTAAAAAGTTTCGTGTTGTTAGGTATCTGAAGTAAGTTTAATGTCCGTGAAATTGCGGGTCAGTAGGTACAATCGATATATATAAATCTATACAAATAAATAAAATTGGAGTGTCTGTTTGTAATATTAAGATAACCGCTTTTTACTACATGCATAGGAATGTATATACAGTACATATACCTACCAAATTATATTTTTTTACTTTTTTTGTCTCTTTGTTTGATTCGGCTAATCTCTGGAATGGCTGGACCGATTTTCGACGGGCCAATCACTGCCAGATGGCATCTTTTTCAGAAAACATATTAATTCCACGCGGATAAAGTCGCGGGCACAGACTCATAATATAAAATTACCAAATTTCACTCATAGATATAATTTTGTAGTTTTTAAAATGGAGAAAATTGCTATTTATAGTGTGAAATTCAATTAAGTTAAGTAATAGGTATTAGGCCAGCTGTGGTTTCGGTTGTTCTCTTCCCGGTAAAGTAGCAAAAGTCTAGTGGCTAACTAGACATATCGCACGCTTAGAAATATAGTGACCTAATTGAAAATAACAATTTTTTTGGTAAATGGCGAATAATCATTGTTATTGGTCCACATTTTGAAGAAAATATTCGGCTGTTTTACAAATATAATAAATAAGTAAATAGTTTATATCAAACGACCCAATAATATGGGTCGATGAAAATGTTGAATTTAGGTCGTTTTATGAATAAAAGTCACACAAACGAATTTTTGAATTGGGTCCCATTATTTCTAAGCGTTCGATGTCCTCCTGAAGAATATAACTCGTTATACTGCTGCTTTGCCTTAGTCGTAGGTTATTCGCTAACTACATAATTATTTTATAGGTATTACTTTATTAAAAGATCTCTCTCACTAAAATTTTCTGAAAATTACATTTTTATTCATGAATATTTAAAAACACAACAAACTGATGAATGAATTGTTTGTTTTTGACTAGTATTTATTTTTGTTTTTTGGACGGACATAGGACTTCAGCCACGATGCTTGTGCCACTTCACCCCGCATAACAGCCTGCAGGGCACCAGCCTTATGTAGTTAAGTTTATCTAGTATTTCTTATTTCTTATAAGTTTTTCTCTTTTATGAAATGATTGTATTTAAACAAACTATTATTTTTGTGTTACGTTTTTACAGTCGAGAGAATAAAAAGCATAGAATGCCCTCAATTTTATAGCTGTATCTGTCTTGATTTATAACAATATAAATTGTCTTTTATTCCCTTGATATAAAAGGACAATGCACTTTGTACTAAAACATATTATTAATACGACAATGCAACTTTTATGGATACCTTCAATTTTGTCACAAATACTATTAACATTGCTATTTTATATTCACTATAAGTAAACAAACATTTTCTAGCAATATATTTAATATTTAACTACTAAAACATAATCAAAAATATTCATATATCCTCTTAACACAATTTAATTTTAACCTTCACATATTCAATAAAAGTTCAATAAATATTTATTGTAGATACCTAAGCAATATTCATAATTTAATATTGACCTACACCCGCTCGTAAACACTCGAATGTTATTGTACATTAAAAAGTTTTAAAGCAAACTTAACAGCAATTATGAAACGTAATTTAAAATACAGAATATGAAATTAGAAACATAAAAACATCTCATAAGAAGGCGATCAATAACTTTATAATAGCATAAGTACATTTCCATTCATCATGAATCGCTCATGGGCCGTCTAAAGAAAAGGTCTTAAATTGTTTCTCGATGTTAATAAATTTTAAACAGATAAACCTGTACATCTCGAGCTTGCGGCTTAAAAAACGAGTATCATGAGTATAGAATCCAGACGAAAAAAGTAGTCGTGCAACATTTCACAAGGCACAACGGCCCGCTGCACTCGCATTGTGTATCTTAACAATATCCACAGGCCCACAGAACACTATACAATAAATAAAACACGTCTACGACGTCATTTCAACAAATCAAATACCCTACGCAAACAAACTCAAATCGACAATTCCAGCCAATTTAAATTCTATGCTCTCTCTGTAACATCGGACGGGAATAACATGTCAGAATCATCTGTACCTACCGGTGTAGCCATTCATTGCATATATTGTGTGCGAGTGTTGACATTCCTAGCATAAGTCTTAGTCAGATTTTATTAATTTTAACCTTGTTCAAGAAGGAACCTACAAAATTGCTGAGGCAAGGCCTCGTGCTTAACTACTCAGTTTTAAACATCTTGCGTAACTTTTTAAATTCTGACTTAAATCACTATAAATAAAAGACAACGCGTACTACTCACTAGTTTTCCTGTAGCTAGTCAATAAATACTTTAAAACAAAGAGGCAATAAACTTTTCATATCTATAAAGTTTTGAAGGAAGTTTTAAAAGGGAAATTATGTTCCACAAATAAATTGACAAAAACAAAGTCTGATAAAATAATTTTTGTTCTAAAATTATTAAATGACTTAGTACTTTTAGTTTTTTGGCCATAAACATTTGATGTGTATTAAGTTTTTATTTTACTTGTTGGTATATAGATATAGACATTATGTGCAATAATTGATTCCATGTAAATGTGAATGTGTAAATTATGCTACGAGTGGGTTTAGCCACGTGTATTATTAGTATGGAGGTTGTGTAAACGTGTTTAAAAGGGCTATATAATTTGTAATTACTTTATTACTTGCTCGACTATTAATTTCGTTCACAGTCATATACTTTAACAGTCCCTTGCTCAATAAAAAGAAAAGTTAAAAATCAGTTAATATGTTATATTTAATAGCGTTAATTATTCATTTCTTTAAAAGGATTAACAGGGAAATGTTATTTTGATTGTTCACCAGTCTGGGGCCGGGTCACTAGAGTACACGGGGCGACCGCGGTCCCGCAGGGAGGGGTCGCAAACAGGTTATGACCCCGACAAGTTACTTGTTCGAAGCCTCGAATGTAACCACATTTGAAAACCTCCCGCATCTGTATCAACATCCCCGGCGTCGGGCGTTTAGTGCAAGTCCCGCGGGGAGTAGGAGCCTTTCTTACACTGGTCGCCCGAACCGCCCGCGATCCTTTCTGTCCCAAACCAGGATAAGATAAAAATATCTTGACGCTAAGTGAGGATTTCAGTCACGCGTGCCTTTGATTAAACAATTAGTCGCTTCATTTACTTATCTCTTTGAATGTCAGAGCTATGTTTGTAATTCGTCATCACTGTTCTTTAAATCTGAGATGAAATCTTGAAACGAAGGGCTTTAAATTATGCTGTGTATCGATGACGGCAATCGGCGAGCACAATTTTATGAAAGATGAGAATAATAATTTGAAACAAAAGCACTCGCGTATTATAAGTAAATATGTATGCAGTCGGAGGCAGCATCGAGTATAACAATGCTGCGATTTGTTTAGATACTTTTTTCCACGCATAAGCAAACGAATATATTTCTAATATTACCACATAATACTCCATTGTTCTTCAGTTCGTTGATATTTCTCCAACATTTCCAACGCTTGGACGCTATTTAAGTGATATACATACTTAGCGAAGCATGAACGCCATAAAACGATAATACCTGATTATACTTACAACTGGCAATTAAATGTTTAACTATTATTTACGCAAGTCAAGAATTTTAATACGTTCTTCAATATACGAATGTAAGCTTTATATGTATCTTATTATCAATTTGTTTTATAAATCTTATTGTTTACTTATTATATAGGGTGGCGGGTAATAAGTAAGGGTGATTAATTTTTTTCCCATTGCAGTTGTATTTGTCCCCATGGGAAGTAGGGTACGGGGGTATTTTCATGAGATAAAACTTTGTGACATCGAAAAGCAGTTTTACTATCAAAAGATTGGTAAGCAAGATTCTTTGGTATTCTTTTTGTTTTTTTGGATTCCCGTCTGAAATGTTGTTACTTTAATAATGATGGCTATAAACGGAACCATAATACTATTTTTTTATAGTAATATGGGATGGTAAAATAAAACACTATTATTACCTAGAATATATGTTATACATAATAATACTGAACAGACCTACTGGTAGACCTGAGAATGGATTCCTCTTCCTTTAATGTATGTCGTTGCCGCGACTTTGTTCGCGTAGATTTCGATTTCTATATACAACTTTTGCCACCCATTCTATACTCCTAGGGTAGGACTTTTTATATTCTTTATTATCGAATGCCTACTTCATATGGAGAATTATGCCTTCCAAGTTTCATGTCTCTACGATCAGCAGTTTATGCTGTGCGTTGATCCGTTACTCAGTCAGGACAAAGTGTTTTATTAATTTAGATAGATAAATTACAAAAATGATTATTGGTTTCTGCCTATTATAACTTTCTGCTGAACTTTCTCTTCCTTTGTTTTTGCAGGTCTTTCCTAAGTTAAAAAAAGTAGCACTTATGTACAATTGTACATCATCATGATGTAATTTCTTGAATGTACATATATAAACAATGTAATTAAGAGAGTTATAACAATGATGTACTTGACCGTGAACAGACGTTGGGGGTTAGACGACATAAATCTACATTAGGTACCTTCTTTTTCTTCTGCCCATTCAGGTAGTCAAGGTTGGCTACAGGTCAGCGAAATGGCTTCGGTTACGCAGGACTTATTTATAAATACATTTTAAATTCTGCTTGTGGTGAACCTTCTTTGAGAGATTATTTTTTAGGGAACAAAGGTTTTGTTGGATATAACAATTAAATAATTTTATACTATATAGAAATGGAAATATGGAAGTTTTTCTTTTATAAATATTTATAAAAGAATAATTTAATAATTTTTAATTGGAAGATATAAATATTTTCCAATTAAAAATATCAATTTCAACATAAAAAGTAGTAAGCAGTAACATACTTAAGCAATTTTTTGAGATTCCTACGGAATTTGGAGCATTTCGGGTGCATTTGTGACAAATGTTTTTTGAATATATCGAGGGGTGAAAGGCTATTTGTTTGAAGCGACATTTTGGACGATATGGAGTTATATACATATTCGGATTCAGCGAATTTTTCTGCGTCGTCTGAGCCGGGTTTCGTACAATTCTGAGCACTTTTATGGCGCTTAAAACAATGCCATTTTAGTGCATAATTCTCAAACATGATGTATGATCCAACTTCAAATTTGCCATATTTTTTTAGTATATCATTTAAGCTGTATACAAAAACAGAGAATTGGATCATAAGCCGTTATTCCGTTCCTAAAATTTTAGTTCGATGGCAGATAAATCGTTTTTCGATGTAGCTATCTTTAGATGAAAAGTCCCTTTAAACATTTTGCTTACGACTACTTACTCTGTGCAATGTCGCTTCAACCAATTTGCCGTCAGCCAAATTCATTAAGACATGTCGTCGGTTCAACCCTTTCGCTACAACTGTTTTTCACTCTGTTTAGAACAACCGAGTTAATAACTCCTTTCAAAATCTGAGACATCAAACAACTCTTTAAGAATGTTCATCGTTGCTTAAGCCAACTTTCCTGAATCGTTAACAAAACCCAAAACCCAAACCCAAATTGGTAGTTAAACAAAATAGCCTATTCCTATTATTATTGAGTAACGTCGATTCAATCATTTTGCTTTCTCCTGCATAAGTACTGTAAAGTCACTTAAACCATTTTGCCTGCTGCTGATTAGTGACAATGTTGGAAGTTGAATCATTTTTCTTTACTCTAAAAATAAGGCGATACAGATCATTTTGTATTAAGCGACAATTTATCTTATACTCATAACTGTTTTTTAATTGAAAATTATACCAAAACATTAAGGGATTTTTTTTCAATAAAAATTTGCGATCCCCATTATAGAAAGAGCACTAGTTTTTTCTTAACGATTTTTTTTCCATATTTTGAATCTTTAAATGGCTCTCCTGTAAAGTTCGTAAAATGTCGCTTCAAACAAATAGCCTTTCACCCCTCGATATAGTTAAATTGTGTAGTAGAATTGGAACATCTACTGTCAGTTAGAGTATCATATTTATCATAGTAGGTACTAAGCCTGTGCACCAATGTTAATTAAAAATTAAATTTGTCCCTCTCTAGTCTAGCAGTTATATGTTCGACCACAACTATCGAGGTCCCGGGTTTGATTCACTAGAAAGTCCCGAAGTTAGCAGTTTGGTGGAATTTCATTCCCGTGCTACGGAGAGCTCGTTAAGCTGTCAGTATTGCGCCTGGTATTGATACTAACTGAATTATAAATAATTTAATCAACTTTATATTCCAAAAATATGCTTTTTGGTTGATAACGTAATTACATTAATAAGCACTTAGTGGATTCCATTTATTTTGTCTTACGCATTTTATAAAACGATTTAAAATAAATTTATTTAAAACAACTAGCTTTTTTCTTATTTGCCGACTTCTCCACACAAATGTTGATCCTCCATTTCATCATTTAGTGTACCTTAAGAATATATTATCCAAACACGTTTCAAAGTGTAACGGTTTTTTAAGCTATCCCTCCTCCAAATGTCGGTACTGTAGTTTTGGTACTGTTTTATATATGTATTCATTAAATTAATATATTTCTAATAAAGCTATAGAACTTTTAGAATGTACTCGTATTATATTATGATTAATTTATAACTCGGTTAATTGAAAAGTGCAAATCTGTGAATGTCTCCTTTTTAAAAACAATGGGAATGGGAAATTACTTTCTTAGGTGAACAGAATTGGATACTAAAACTATTGCCAAATGTCTCAATTGTACAATGCACTCGACCATTGAAGAGCTCCAAGCTATTTTGTACTCGATAATTTGGGGCCGGAACTTACAGAAAGTTTAAATTTCTGTCCATAGGGAGGGCCAACTTTGTTCAGTTTCAAGGTTGTTTTGTTCACATTTCTGAAGTAGAACTTTATTAAAATAATTCATGGACACATAATATAAATTAGTTAAAAGAATGGTACAGCATATTTCAATACAAATCTCATCTTATGTTGCGATCAACATATTTCTTTTTATTGATGAAAAAAGTGAAATGAGATCCAGTAGATTTTTTAATCACATTTTCAGCTAAAATAATGAATACTAAAATTTCATTTAATTAGTATGTTCTCGTTGCTTTAATTAATACTAGAAACCACAACATTTTATTTATCAGAATTTCTAATTTAAGTCCGACTTCTAAGTTACGTTTGGCTGCTTTAGGTGCTTTGATAGAAATATGAAATGTAAAACATACGTAAACTAGATGTTAAATTAAAACCGTTACATTAATTAGTAATACTAATGCTAAACAAAAATAAATTGTAAGTCTTTTATGTGAACATACAAAACTAATAAGCTGATTTAGAAAGCTTTTGAAAATACATTAATATATGGAAGCAACGTCTTAATTTGAAAAAAAAAAAAACCACTATACCACAAGGAAGTGACACGGTATACTATATAGTCTTTGTACTAAAAAAAGATTCAACTTTGTCAATAATTAGAGTAGTTTAACTGTACTAGGTAATTGTTTGCAATCTATTTTTTGTGATTCTATGTAGCTACGAAAGCTCATTAAAAGCTTTCAGACTCTAATTGATTTTCAAACCAAATACAAACGTTCCAACTTACTTAAGACGGTTGAAAGTTTATTTGCAAGTAGTTTGCTGAATGAAAAGAGAAAATTAAATTAAGCATTTATTGACATACTAACAACTCCCCGCGATTGATTGCTACGCTGCTCCAATGTTTTATATAGTATACACGTCATATATTTAATTATGCTATGTACGTACGTGCATAGTATATAGTTTAATTAAGTTACGTTATAATTTATGCAATTCTGTTTAGCAATAGGCTAGTTGACCCATATGAAATTATGTTACAATTAAGTATGTTTATTTCTGAAAGTATTGGTCATATGGAACCTAAATATGATAATTTCTGTTCATAAAAATTAAAGATGGTTGTATAAATTTAATATGAAAATGATTATTTTTGTCTATGTCTTTACTTTCCGAAAACGCGATCAGCCATTTTGACTGACATCGTTTTCATCTCTATATGTCACGTCAATTGTAAAATGTTTATTTTAGCGCTTGGTAGATCTAAAAAATGCCCTTCTTTTTGGTCTAGTAAAGTTACACATTTTTTTAAATGATTAAGTATTAACCATATAAAAATATTTGAAAAAATTACAACTAGCCTATTGTACCTAAATGTTTGTTATCAATTTTACTTTATTGAATGAACCTTTTTAATTTAATTTTATTATATGCTATGACTATAAATACTCAATATTCTTATTAAATGACATCAATTATTAAAATATTAACAGTCAACCAAGAAGGTTGACATATAGTGTTTATGAGACAAGTTCACTTTGATGTGTATTTGTACACAGCTAGTAAATACTTCACCCATAAATAATTACTGACATAAACATTGTTATTTGCATTAATTTATACAGAAAATATCAACTTATCCATAAAAGATAAGAATTAAAATAAGAAATTGACACAATTAATAACCATAGTAAAATTCAGTACCTAACTATTTTAGTCAGTATTGGGGATGACTTTATTTAAAAGAAACATGTGACATATTAATTTTTGTTTTATGGAATACCTCCAACCTCGAAAAGCACGTTAAGCTGTTTTTCCCGAAGATATCATAAATGAGGTCATAAAAATCATTTTCGAGTATAACCATAGTATACCAGGTAACGAGCAGCATCCTTTACCTGTGTATATGCTGTTCATAATATCACGGTCACCAACCCGTCTGCCAAGCATGGTGACTATGAAAACATCCAATTCGAGGGAGGCCTATGTTCAGCAATGGACATATGGGCCCATGATGATGTAAAATATAGAACAATTACACTTAAATTGATACGTCCATAGCCCGTGGCACTCACCAATATTATAGGATCAGGTTAAGCGCCGGCGCATGCGCAACCCTTATATGGGTGACAGACATTGTGGGTTTAATTTCAGAACAGGTCTGTGTTTCGGAAGGCACGTGAAGGGCTCTGCAACTATATTGTTTATTTTGAATATATTAGTATTCTATTCAAATATACTAAAACTGGTACAGGTCAAATTCTGTACATTGAAGATATTTGGAAATATTAAATGGAGGGCAGTCCTTTATCGATACTGAAGCTCGCCTGCTAAGCATGGTGACTATGACTAAAATCGTCCCTCGGAAGGAGGCCCATGTTCAGCAGTGGACGTTATGCCAGCTAATAATGGTGATGATGCTTAAATCAAAATTAAGAACGATATAATATTATTGAGCAGAGAATGATATATAATTTGTTGCTTTGTTAGGCTTGTAAAGAACTTATTTGAAGGATTTCATTTGGTACAGTTAGGTTATAATTTAACGGATTTTGATAAATACCATTCTAACCCAGGTAAAACCAAACAAATAGATTATAAAATTTCATACTGCGATTCATTGGAGCTCAGTAACAATCTAACACGATTAAAACGCATGTCACAGTTAGGCCTCTACGGCGCGTGGCGTTATGCGGCGCGGCTCGCACTAATGTCTAATATATGGCCTTGTATATGGCGTTTACTACATAAAAGTGATAGTGGTATGCAAGAACAGTAACTTAGTAGTAGTAACTTAGGTTTAAGTATTCACTTGAGTAAGTATAGTCTCACCGTCGTGGTCTCTATTGCTATGTAATAGAAATCATCGAAGTGTTACCTGACATTCACACGTAAACTCGGTCTCAAGTGTTGTACGGGAGGAAGAATTCAGACGCGTAAATCAGTAAATAAGACCTAGGTTTGTTATATATTTTATGTGTTTAGTAATATTCATTGCCCTTATAACTTCATCATCATTGCCATTTATGACTCCTATTATTTAGTTATTTATAACCAACCTTACATCTACTATTACAGGATAAATCCCAATGCAGTAGCGAATACAACAACTTGTTTATTTCCTATAACATTATGTTGGAATGGTCATTCAAATATTAGGAATACAGCTAAATATCTACCTAAGTGTTACAAATATATCCCTTAATATGATTCATTATGATAGGACATTAATTTGTCTATGACTATTGTTAAACTATACCCTATTCATCGGGGCTTGAGACAAAGTGTAAACAAAGAAAACATTGTTTCTCAAACTTTTTTCAATGTTTTTTATTGCTATTTAATTTAATGTAGGGTTTCCTATTTGTGTGTCTAGCAGCTCGGGTTAAGATAAGGTACTTAACTATGAAGATAATAAAATCATAAATCGCTCTTATTGAATTAATTATTCGGAGAATTAGGAGGATTCTGAAGAACTGTCGCCATCGGGAATAACGAAGCGGTCAACTATATTCAACTATCAATTATTCCATCAATTTTAAGCATAATTTGCTCTTCTTTTTCACATTGTCAATGCACTTTTGTCAAGCCTCTACTGTTATATTTTTAATTGCATCGGCTAGTAAAATTTGAACTTAACTTAAAGCTTTTGTTATTCTCAGCAATAAATCCTTGAACTTGGGCCCATATTAACTCAATAGGATTTAATTCACTATGTCCTTTTAGAACCTGTTTACTGTGGCTTGCGATATTCCCATAATTTCAGTGGTTTAATTGATACCTTTGTACGGATACGAATCCTTCGACCACGTTTCTTCTATGAGTTTGAACACATTAATAACAGCCACCTTTTCCGTTGAATGCGTTGGAGTTTTCTTTGATCGCTTTTTCTTTGGCGAAGAAAAAGTGCAAGCGTTGCTTGGTCCAGGTGCACTCATGTTTTAAGCTCGAAAACGTAAATACTTATAACAAAAACAAAACAACCAACAAATAACTTTAAACTTCATAAAAGATATAAATTCAACGAAAATATCTATAATAATAAATAAGCAGAACTCTCGTATCAACAAGTTGATCTATAGTAAAAATAGCGGATATAATCCGACCGATAACCAAACGTCACATTTTTATGTAAAATGTTCGGGAGTACCTGTGGTCTATAATTTAGTCGTGTTAAAATGCATTCGAAGTTTGGGAATCAAGTCTTTTTTGGGTGTTTTTACATGTAAACGATTTAATAAATCATTATACTTCATAAAAGATGACATTCCTAGGGTTGTTAAGATTTAAACAAATGTCGATAGTAATTATCGACTTTTCTTACTATTATTTACGATAATGTAACAAATAATTGGGATTAATTTAATTACAAACGTTACTAAATTAAACAAATATTTTAATATAAGATACATTTATACTCTCTGAAATCCAAAGTTTATTTTTAGAAATTGGATTTTATTTACTCACTATTATTTTAGATCAAGTACGCGTACATATGTAAATTGTATTATGATACTAGAATATATAATAAAATTTAATAATTTATTTATTTTGAATTAAGTTTTATATAAAATTATCGATAGTTTATAGTCGATGGCCACGATGATTCATTGCCCATCACTTATTAGGTCGCCATGCCCATAAAATATAACATTGGCAGGTACTGTCTGTCAGTACTACTAAATTCAAAATTTCATAGGCTTGATTGTACTGACAGCTGTAATAAAATATATTCACTTCATCAATCGTGACCCTTAAAGTACCCTTTTTATGGTTTGTTTACATTTAATCTCACGCCTCGATGAATACGGTATAGTAACAAATCAATCGTTTTCAAAAACAGGAATCGTTAATTTCTGATAAAACAATAGTTACAATACAGGGTACATTCAAATTTGAATTTAAATTATTGTGAATACGTTAAATTTGAATGAGAGGAAGAGTTTTTAGTTTAAATATTCGTATGTAAATATACCTACATACGGATATTTTCAACTTTCCTAAGTTGTTTTTTGTTTCGTACATAAAGTGTTTTCTTATATCCAAAACTTAGCTGGGAAACAAACACAATACCTTGCTATTTGGATAGGTACATAGAAATGCGTTGTCATAATACTGTGCATTTCTGAAATGAGTCGGTATCAAACTTTGGATGTGATATATGATATGATAGAAAAATCTTTTAATCCAATTTAATTCCAATTGCATTCATATTCGCAAAACAGAAGTCCAAATCCCATGCGGATCAAAATTTAATCGGTGAAAAATCCAAATTGTTTATCTGTTCACTAGCTTTCCGCGCGCGGTTTCACCCGCGTATCTCCCGTTACCGTAGGAACTTCAAAATTAAATATAACCTATAATAGTCTTCCTCGATAAATGAGCTATGAGTATATTATTAGATTTTAGTCAGAGCGTAAATCTGTGCGCAATATAGGAGACGCAGTATACTTGCACTACCCAGGGTACACCCTGGAGCACAATTTCAAGCCACGCGCTGGCACCTGCGTGTATGCTCGCGATGACATCTGCTGTCGACGTCTCCGTAACATTGAGGATTCCAGTTTCTCTGTATTGTGGATTCTGGTGGACACTGGCTTGGAGCAGATACTCTATGCCAGTGTCTATCGGTCGCACACCGACAACATGGAGACAACCAGGTTGTTTCAGTATATTTCTGACTCAGCCGAATTAGCTCAGCTCAGGTACCCATCAGCGCAGCTAGTTGTTCTGGGGGACTTCAACGCCCACCACCAGGAGTGGCTGTACCCATACCGGAACACCGACCTTGCTGGGAGATTAGCGTACGCATCTGCCCTGACGCTTGGTCTCTTCCAACTGGTGACTGGGCCGACACGGGTGCCCGACATTGAAGGCCATACGGCCAATTGCTTAGACCTTCTGCTGACAACCGATCCAGACCGATATCAAGTCGCGGTTTCCTCACCGTTAGGTAGTTCCGACCACTGTCTGGTGAAATCTGTGTCTGTCTACTCGCCACCCGATCCCGATCTCAAGGGGACTAGGCGTGTATGGCGATACAAGTCAGCAGATTGGGATGAGATGCGGCATTTCTTCGCGTCTTACCCTTGGCTGCGCTTATGCTTCTCTTCAGGTGACCCAGCTCGCTGCGCGGAGGCTGTTTCGGCTGTTTCTGGAGTGATATGCCAGGCTATGGAATATTTCATTCCATTTTCTGATGTCTCACTCCAAGACAAAGACCGTCCATGGTTCAACGCTGAGTGTGATAATGCTGAGGCACTTAAGCACTCTGCTTACCAAGCGTGGGTGGATGCTCGAGCCCGCAAAGCGCCAAATGTTCAGAAACTGAAGAGAGCCTTCAATAGTGCTGCCAAGTCTTGCAAACGTGCCCTACGCAAGGCCCGCTTTGACCATATTGGTCGCATTGCAGCCAGACTAGCATCTTACCCATCTGGGAGTAAAGCTTTTTGGTCTCTTGCCAAATCGGTCGAAGCCAATTTCTGTCGGTCCTCTTTGCCGCCACTGCAGAAGCCGAACGGTTCATTAGCTCACACCGCCAAAGAGAAAGCAGACTTGTTTGCGTCTCTTTTTGCGAAGAATTCACAACTAGATGCTGCTGGTAAAAGTCCACCCAGGCTAACTCACTGCACTTCCACTATGCCTGAGGTACACATTCGGCAAAAAATGGTACTTAAAATTCTTAGCACTCTATATGTGAATAAGGCTAGTGGGCCTGACGGCATTCCTACCATTGTCTTGCGGTCATGTGCGCCTGAGTTGTCTCCTGTTTTGACTCGCCTCTATCGTTTATCCCTGAAGACTGGTCTAGTTCCAGCATCCTGGAAGATTGCCAATGTTCAACCGGTCACCAAGAAAGGCAGTCGTGCCGACCGGGTGACCCTACCAACTACCGACCAATCGCAATCACCTCCATACTCTGTAAGGTTATGGAGCGTGTTTTAAACAACCGCCTCCTAGCATACCTGGAAGACAACGACCTCCTCAGTGACCGTCAATTCAGATTCCGTCGAGGTCGGTCTACTGGGGATCTTCTTATTTATGCTACTCACCTCTGGAGCGAAGCCATCGAGAGACACGGTGAGGCTCTTGCTGTGTCTCTTGATATCTCTAAGGCTTTTGACAGGGTTTGGCACGCAAGTCTCATTGGTAAGCTTCCGGCTTACGGTATTGCTCCCGGACTTTGTACCTGGGTTCAGGATTTCTTGAGGGGAAGGTCGATTCGAGTTGTCATTGATGGCGCCTCATCCGATCTTCTGGGTATTAATGCCGGTGTCCCTCAGAGATCTGTTCTCTCCGCGACTCTTTTTTTGCTGCACATCAACGACCTGCTACTTACTCTCGGTATCTTTGGGTATGCAGACGACAGCACAGTCTCGGTGAGATACTTGTCTGATGCAAAGTCTGGGTCAAAGGTCCAGTCGTTCAGGACATCGATGATGGAAGGGGTGAACTCGACCTTGGAGGCTGTCTCCTTATGGGGTAATGCCAACCTGGTTGGGTATAACCCCTCTAAAACACAGGCGTGTCTTTTCTCGGCGAAACGGAGTCCATTCCAACTGACTCCGATTTTCCGTTATGTTTCCGTTCCGATCAGCGACCATCTTGAGCTCTTAGGGCTTGATCTCTCTTCTAACCTAAACTTCGGTCGCTACATCGAGTCCATTGCAAACACTGCAGCCAAAAAACTAGGCATTCTCTCCAGGGTGAGGCGGTACTTCACATCGGAGCAGCTCTTAAGTCTTTACAGAGCTCAAGTTCGCTCCTCAATGGAATACTGTTCTCATCTTTGGGATGGGTCTGCTAGATATCAGCTGGATGCTCTGGACTCATTGGAGCGCCGAGCAAAGAGAGTCATAGGCAATAACTCACTTGTGGAGGCAAGTCTTCAGAGCCTCGAACACCGTAGACGAGTAGCCTGCCTATCGGTTTTTTATCGGCTACATTTCGGGGAGTGTGCGGAGGTTCTACATAACCTGATACCCCCTTCACCTTTCCATCACCGGACGACTAGGCGCGCGAGCGATTTGTAGACATTCCTTCAATACGCACGAAGCGATTTGCCTCTTATTTCATAATGCGGACGGCTAAGGAGTGGAATTCTCTGCCACTCCGGTCTCCGGGGTCAGTTTTTCCGGAACGCTATAATCTGGACATCTTTAAAACTAAAGTGAACAGACACTTTCTAGGCAAGCGTGTATCATCTTAGGCCTTATCATCGCCTTCCATCAAGCGAGATTATGGTCAAACGTAAGCCTATATTTAGTAAAAAAAAAAAAAAAAAGAATCCACCAGAGTTGTATACCTATTCCTTTACTCTCTAATTTGGTGGGACTGTTTTACCGACTCGATCAGATGTAGGACCGAGAGCTTAACGTGGTTTCCAAAGCACATGAAAAATATCACCAACTTCCTAATATTATTCGAATTAGATGTAGCATACAGCTGAAGTTGGCTATAAATGGTGCACACAGTGAAAACTGTCCATCAATTGTTTATAACATGTTTTTTTTTCGAAAATCGGTATACTATGTATAAATATGTTTCTTAATATTATAATGCAATAAATAAGAAAAAAAATCTTGACAAAAAATTGTAATTGTGCATGTTTCCGAGCAGAGACTCGATCTCGGGGCCTGGCTATTTACGGGCAAATATTAGCGCTAATCCAAAAAGGCAGTCGTAAGTAAAACTGTTTAAAAACGAAATAACAACAATAAATTGGTAAAGCGCACTGAACAGACGCTAACAATTTAAAAGCGTGCAAAAAGCGCAATTACCTTCCCTACGATTGGCCGTGTTTCATTGGGAAACCCCACAACAATCTTAACGACTACATTTGTGTAAATTGTGATACTATTTACAGTCTGTGTGTGCGTAAAAATTCCATACGGAGAGACGAGGGTGCCATGTTTATAGCTGTTAAGGAATGAAACCATACAGTATCCACACCATGAACTATAGATGCGCCATCTGGCGGCTATCAAACATTCACAAAAAATAAACTTTACAGTAAAAATAAATAAACCGAAAAGGTATCATAAATATACAGGGCTGTAAGTTTAAATTTAAACAATATCTACTTTTTGATTTATTATACATGTTCTTTTGAATTAGATAGGTAGTTTAGTTTTAGATTTGTCTTTAGTACTTGCGATATAAAACGTGCTTTATTCATTTTAATATTGATGATTTCATACGCGTTATAATTCCAGTAAAACGATATACATAATTGTAAAATAAGTAAAACTAATATAATAATATAATAATTATTAATATTTAATAATAATTGAAAGAATTAAAGCAACTATACCTATAGCAGGTACTATTACAATAATACAAGTAATAGTTAATTTATTCAATACTTATTTTTACTTATTTATACTTTATTGCACACAGAAAAATACATTATACAAAGTGGGATTGAAAACAACATGTAGCTACAAAGGCGAGCTTAATTCATTTATGAATTCTCTTACAGCAAACTATTAAGAAAGCTTTGTTTGCGTGCAGTCTACAACGGTTTTTAATTCAAATATATTTATACGAAATTGGGTATCTATAGCTATACACTAAGGGTCAGCTAAATATAAAAGAATATTATATCTGCTATTTATAGATAACTATGTAAACTAACTTATATGTCCATATTACGTACTTACTAAATTACTAAGTTGTTCGGATCTTATTGTTTCTCATAGATTATTTTATTGGCAGTTTTCGGGTCGGAATCATACTAAAAGTCATAATCCCTCGAACCCATGGCCAGCGACCGCCCTGAGCCGAGGTCCAAGCCCCACAGGGGGCGCCCTCTTGCGCGGGTTGCTTAGTTTGCAGTTTTTAAAGAATTTATTAAGGCTGGAACTCTGCTCGCCTTTATGCCCGGTGAAGTAGCAAAAGCTTCGTGGCTAAAGATGTATGTCAGCCCAAAAAAAAAAAAAGTTCGGAATAATAAGTATAAGATTAAATCCACGGCCACTTCCATTGTAAATCCGACTTTCATTGTAACATAGCTTATTAAACCTTCATTTTATTTTGTGTCTTTTCTCTCGAGGGCACTTTATTTTTATGAATAAGAATTTGTATTTTTTTGTACTTATGCTTAACAATTATTGTGCCTAAGAACTTAATTTAGTCTTCGTAAAATATATTTAAACATAATTGGCACCCGCTAACCACAACCTATCTTCAACCATAATGTCACAGCAACCATTGTGCATTCAAACCTAATTTCCAACTAAATAACATATTAAATTATTTCAGTTGACCGCGCAGTAAAAGTTAATTCGATGCTGACTCGTATAAACATTGTTTAGTCTCAGCGTCGTGTATACAAAAATGAAAATAAAAAGAGACTAAAAATTGTAGAACCGGTCTCTGGTATCGTGGCTCGGAGAGCGTCGGAGGACTGACCTCACTTGGCCTTGACAGCGCTCTCCGGCCAACCTGAGCCTCGGCTGATTCAACCTCTAATAACTTCACTACAACATTATAATGGTCTCGATGCAACTATGCGTTATATTATATTTCGTGCGCTCACATCCTCGTAGTGTATGACGATGGCTGAAGTCAACTCTTCAAAACATGATTTGTTGATGTTCATTTGTCTTGTGCGATAAACTGTATGCAGCGGTATTGTGTTGTCGCGACACAGTAACTCGCATGTCTTCTATAAGCCTGTGAAGACGTTTTTGTTTACCTTTGATATTACGTATGATAAAAGTTAAACCTATTAGGTAATAATAGTTTAAATTATGTGTAGGTAAATTTCCCATAATGTGCTTTGGTAGGTACGTAGTTGTACACAAGAAGGTAATTAAAAAGTCTTTATCTCATATTGCTGCGGATTTCAAATAATGAAAACTTATAACTAAGTCATCATGATTGTGTTTTTCTCTTATGTCCTCACAGCACACTCAGATTATTATCTATCTATAAATTCTGTGAGAACAACTATATATATGTCAATCAATAGGAATATCATCAAAATTTTTGTTCCTATGATTAGAAAACCCTAATTAAATTATAGCCGGATTGATTTGAAGTAAAAAGCTCAAAACGGAAATTCGAAAGCTTTTACAATAACTATATTCATTCAATTCACTTTTATAAAGTTATACTGTAAAAAAAAAATATATATATTGATAATATCACGATAATATTCTTAAGTAAAAAATCTATTTATATATAAATATAGAATCTATATTATGATATACATAATTTTATTCAGATATTACAAGATACAGCAATAATAAATTAGTTATGTTATTTTCTTGACTATAATTTTGAACAAAAGAGATACTGTCTAACGTCTACATTTTTTGTAATGATAAAAAAATGGATCAGAGATTAATAGATACACATAAGCAACATTGTAATTGAATGTCTAGGGTGTGTAAATTTTATTTTGTACATAACGTGTCTGATGGTAATGTCAAAATAATAGATTATTACATGCATAATTGTTCAAAATGGATTGACCGATTTGTTACATGAAATAATTCGTAAAACTTTTATTTTCGAAAAAGTAATATGAGGTACCGGAAACACAGAAAAAATCCTAGTAGAGACCAAGTGAGAAACCTAGTAATTTTTGTATATATTTTTTGTGATATACGTTTGCCTTTTAAAATGGATTGAAAACTAGGAACTAAGCAACCTACGCTCCTATGAGACTTGTACTTCGGCTCAGTGTGGTAGCTGGCGGGAGGATTAAGGATTTTTGAATTTTAGTTTTTTAGGGCTGTTTTGTACAAGTGTGTCTCTACTTTACAGTTCGTGGGCTTCTCGGACATTAGGTGTACGAGGGCATCAGAAGGCTATAATTTTATAAAAACGACCGAGACTAGTGACTGTAATTTGGGTGTGTTTAGGGTACCTAATTGGAAATTTTTATTTGTTTAAAAGCCTAAAGTTCACATAATAAATATATCGAATAAAATAAAATATATTATTTCCTTATACTTTGAACGTACGAACTGATAATAATAATCACTTATTTATGAATTAAAACCAGAAATCAAAATTAAATGAACACAAGACCAAAGCCATATGAAACAATTTCACTGTAGGATCAAGGGTGCTGTGTAAGTGTAAATCAATGATGGGTTGAAAACATTACAGATTTTTTATGTAAATTATAAGTAGGTAAAGTTAATTAGTATGTTTCTAACTAATGTTTCTTTTAAAGACTAAAGATTATTAGCAGAAATTTTGCACAGTATTCTTGTTAACCACTGGTGGTAAGGTAAAATGCTTGTGTTACATCTAGGCTGGAGCTCTGCTCGCCTTTATGTCCGGTGAAGTAGCAAAAGCCTACTGGCTAACTACATAATATGTCCGTCCGAAAAAAAAAAAAAAAAAAATCTTGTTTTACGAGTGGAGTAGTTCACGTCGCTAGTGCAATGGGTGGGGATAGAACCGGCGACCACATGATCGCATGTCCGATGTCCTAGCCATTGAGCTACGGCAATATATAATACTCTAAAATAACAGCGCGAATCCATAATTTAAAATACGTCTGGATTTGTCTAACCGGGACGATGACGCAACACTATGCATAATTTAGGAATATCTTTGCGGAACTCTAAAAAGAAGTAATAAGAAAACACACCACGTGAATACCTATTTGTTATGAGTTTAAGAAATCGATGGCTTAATACATTTACCAGGTGGAATATCATGAAATAACAGCAATTACGTTGGAAATATGCAACAGTAAGTTGTAGTTTAAACCACAAAGTCTATGTTAATGAAAGTTAGACACGCACTGGATACCAGTATTTATTCGTATGTATTGTCTGTTTTCCCAATCGTTGTAAACTTAGTGGATTGAATGATAGTGGATGCATACCTATAATTTTAATGAATTACTGCGGATATCATATGTAATGAAAATTATATCGTGTAAAATTTCAAGCTAAGATTTAGTTGGGTCATACACAAAAATCGAAAAAAATGTGTTCATGTAACTTAAAACCATATTTTATTATTATATCAACATTGAATACATTTAATAATAGTTCTTTTGTCTTTAAAACTTATCATCTTTCATAAAAAAAATAGCGCTTTACTAAAATTTACATGATATTTTTTCCATTTGAATCTGAAAAAATCTCCTTCTGTAGACTGTTCGGATGACAAGTATTTGAGTTTAAGTGATGGTTAAAAATATATACACATAATTTAGATACTTTTATTATGTTTTATTACATCAGTTATATTATCAAATATACATAACACAACGTTTTAAAAAACAGATAATTGTTAATTTTGAAATAAAACGTATAAACATGTTGTTCACAGATTTTAGGTCTACTTCTGTAGACGCATAAAATGAACCAAAATTTACCAATGATTAACGCATCGTTAATATTTTGTTTCTTGCGTCGGTAGCACTATATTCTCTGTCATTTGCCCGGTTATGAATTAAGGTAAAGAGCGTGTGACGTGGAAAATCGCAATTTTATTCAATTACACAAGTTTCCGGTCGAGATCAGTGTTTCTTTCCTGTGCAAAGGATACCTGAGTAAGTAGCCTATTTAAATACATAAAAAGATCAAGACAGTATATGCGTTTGGGCGCGATATGCAAATATCATATTGCTTAAATTCTCACTTCATAATGCAGGATGCCATCTTTGATTTACCAAAATTTGTCTCTCGTGTAGACATCTTCACTGTAGACTTAGTGTCTACAGAAGGGAGCTATGTCAACAGAAGTAATGCAATTTCACTGTATTTAAAAAAAAGAACAGTCGTGTTATTCACTTTTTATCCGATTTAAAAAAAAAGGAGTTGTTTTTATTCCTTTTTTAACCAAATTGTTTTTTTTTTTAATGGGCATACTTTAGTGTGCTTCCATATTAATTTGGTAGAGATCTGATGGGTTTTCTAGATAATTAAAGAAGGTTTTGTAAAAAGAGTTTCTTTCTGTATTTACTCTATGTATACGCCGTGCTCGGGTCGAATCCAAATAAACCACATCAGGGATTTGTTATGCCTAGAACATCTAGAACCATAGCCACTCCTGATTCATCGTTGTACAATTTGTCACCTGATTGCCCTGAAAGATCCGCATCACCAGACTCCTCATCTGAGTATTTGCCTGTACGAGATTCTCCTATTGATCCAGCTACTCCTGAAGCTCCGACTGAGTCAAATTCATCAGGACTGTCAGATAGACTGACTCCAGATTTTTTCATCGAAATATTCAGCAAAAGGCATAGACCCCAGAAGATAAGAATCTATTCAGACGACTCTGAAGCTTCTGAAAATTCACCACAGAAAAAACGCCCGAAAAATATCATGTGGAACGATTCTGACGAGGATAATATATTTTAATATTCCGTTCATTTAATGCCCACAGAAGTATAATGTCTGTTCTGTGGACAAATTTCGATTATTTTTTTGTACTCATTTGGTAAAGATTTTTTATTATAATTTCTTTAGGGGTTAAGGAGAACTTCATTTTACGTTTATTTTGCATTGTTTCTATTCTTCATGTTATCGATTTGATTATATAAGGCCCATTATTGTTATCTTCTGTAGACAACACGGTCTCTTCAGTAGACGTAAAAAAACTAAAAATGTGATTTTTTCCTAAAATATCCAAGACTGATCTCTAGTAATATTTTTGCAAGAATATTAATATCTAACTTTAAATGAATATAATGTTTCAAGACAATTTGTGGAGTTTTATTATTAATATTTCGTAATGATCACTTTTTGTGTATGACCCAGTTACGAGCTAAAAATACTTAGCATTTAGTATAGAAAACTTGAAATCAAACATAAGTTTCTATAAAAATCCATAGAAATGAAGTAAAGAGAATGTAATAGGTAGGTATAATATTAACAGTGTCTTATTAAATATATGTGGGTACTGGGTAGAAATGTTTTATATAGGACCTACTTACTTATACGAGCATCGATACGATTATATTATTTTGGTTTGTTTTATTCGGATTCGGATACATCTACGTTAGAATATTTGTTCTGGGTAATCTTGGAAATGGCTGACCTGATTTGGACATGAGTTTTAGTGACAGATAGTTAATACTATAAGGAATAACAAAGATTATGTTTATTTTTTAATAAGTAGAGATTTAAAGAGATATCACTATAAATTTGATAAAAATGTCCCTAGTAAGTACTAAAGAGTCGTTGTGTAATTTTTCTATTTTTAAATTCATCAACATCAACAGCCCGTTTACGTCCACTGCTGAACATGGGCCTCCTCTTAACAGACCTTGGCAAGCCAGGATCGTAGAGGGATATTGCCATAATCACCACGCTTGGCAGACGGATTGGTGATCGCAGTAAGATGTAAACCTTGAGCTAATAGATGCTGCTGCCCATCCATTAGCCATATGTCCCTTAGTCGCCTTTTACGACACCCATGGGAGGACATGGGGTGGTCTATTCTAAGCCGGAAACCACACGGAAAAAATAAAAAATAAATTAACGATATTTTATTTTAAAGGAAGTAGCTATGCTATCATCAATGATATCTGCTAGTTCAGTTTTACATCGCACGATGTATCTCACGTACAGAAAAAAAATCAAAGGAAAGTCTGGAATTCTGTAGGTATTAATAAAATTCATGGTTCATAATATACAAATGTAGCTATTGACATAAGTGGCTTGGCTATACTCGCCATAACATCATATCGACGGGACAATGGGCATTCCAGCGCGACGGGCGGGGGGGCGTGCGGCACGCGGGGTGGGGTTCGACGTGTCCCGTCCTATCCTATTGTGCAAGTCGTCGTTTCCCGGACAACAACTTATTAATTAAGTACATAACGTTAATAACAATGTTTCCTTTGTGATATTAAATTATAATGTTGGCTTATTTTTATTTAATTTTTTGTTTGAATTGGCGCAATTTTTTAAGAGTCTCTTGGGTATTATTGTTTTTGATTAATAGTAATAAAAAAAGGTTTCATACATAATAATATATAGAAGGTGGCTTAAATAGAATTTATAATAAGAAATCATCATCAGCCCATATAACCATATAACACGTGGGCCTACTCGCAAGGGAGGGTTTTACCATAGTCACCACGCTTAGCAGGCGGGTTAGTGACCGCAGTGTTACGTTGTAACTCACAGGGAAACGCTGCTGCTCGGTCTCTGGTACGACAGTTATATGTGACGTTATAACAATCGGGCCAACGGCCAGATGACATGTTTTCCGAGGCACGGAGGGTAGTCCCTTAACCAACCAAACCCGGAAAGAAACTTTGGACTTCGCACTAAGATTTCTTGTCTTACCTCCAAGACTTAAGGCGAGACGTTAACCACGCGACGGAGGTCGACCCCAAATTAATAAATATAAAATAGGTAATAGTGATAATTCCGTGTGGTTTCCGACTTCGAACAGATCACCCCATGTCTTCCCATTGGTGTGGGAAGAGGTGGAGGCCATACAGTTGATGGATGTTCATGCAGCTGGAATCCGCCTGCCAGGCGTGGTGATTACAAAGATGGGATATTGCTCTACAACCCTGGCTGGTCATGGTCTGTTAAGAGTAGGCCCATGTTCAGCTGTGGACGTACACGGGCAGTACAGTTCAGAACACCATTAACAAATTTCATAACAATAGTGTCGAGTGTGTTTATTCTTTACTTGCTGCAGGTTCCCGGCGGTTAAACATACGTTTGATAGGTTCCTGCTCGCTATTTTTTAACTTATGGCGGTTTAAATAGGCGCTATAATATAAACATATTAATATATAAAGCTGTAGAGTGTGTTTCTCAGGAACTACGGGTCCGATTTGAAAAATTCTTACAGTGTTAGATAGACCATTTATTGAGGATCACTTACAGGCTAGCTTAGGCTACATTTAATTATGAAATTCCTACGGGACGACGTTTCGCGGGTGAAACCGCGAGTAGGAACCTAGTTTTATATTTAAAATAAGTGTTTGCAGCAGAAATAAATAGATTTTTTGTATTCACTTTAACAGCTTATTTACACTGCTGAACATGGACCCATGGGATCGTTGAGGGATATTGCCATAAATACCACGTTTGGCTAACGGGTTGCCAGTAAGGTGATAAGTTACCATGAACTGATAGATTCTGGGCCCTGAGTCTACTATCGTAATGGTGTGTCGTGGTACTGTTACTGACGTCTCGATGGTCGGTTTTTTGCACATTTGGTAATCTACTAATCCAAAAGACAAAGAAAACCGACCATCGAGAAATCAGTGACAGTTCCACGACACATTTTTATGATAGTAGACTCAGGCCCCAGGTGTATGTCACTTAATAACCTCTTACGACATTCAGGGGAAGACAAACTCGTACATTATTCAAACATTTATGTTATTAATCAAAGTATCAATGTTGTAGTTATTAACAAGTTATGTACTTTCATTAGTTTGTACATAAAGGAGCTACAACTACGAAAGTAGTTAAAGAAATTTCTAGTTCAATGGCGTGACGTTGGGAGCGCGTTTAACTCGTACGAATATGTAGGTAAGTGGGTATTCAACTAGATCGTGTGCGCGCGGTTCATTACCAACTCAATTGTCAGGTTTAATATACAACTTATTCAATTGAATCGACAGTTAGAGAGGTATAAATAAGTTTAAATTAACTTTGTAATGCAGTTTTAACACTGATGGACTGGGCCTTTAGAAGTGTATCATATAATTTACAAGCAAAGTAGGTATGACAGAATCAGATATTTTTTTGCCAACTGAGTATGCGGCCCTCTGCTATACATGTCTAAATACAGGGACCGCTAGTCCCACTGCGATATATGAACATCATAAGCCTCCCTTATACTGCCGGCCCTTTCCCCCGTAATTTCTGGAGGAACACAATATTAATCAAGATTCTATTTCACTATGATATTCTGTATGTGGAGAGGTGAACCTTGCCAAACCTGTGGGATCTAAAACTACACTTGAATTTTGGGTCTAACTTTGTGGCAGGGACTTCTGTACCTATTAGTTATAGTTTTCTCTGATAGTAAATCTTTTTATTTAAATTCTATTTTATCTACTCCGTGTAGTTAACCTTCCGGAAAATAAAATCGTTGAAGTACCTATAGCGAAAACCGAACGAATATTCGTAGCGCAGTTAAGAAGAAGTTGGGATCTAAAAAAATGCTAAACTGATATAACCAACCAAGTCCTACAAAACATTGAATGGATTATCCAAAGTCAGAGAAAGGTAATAAAAAAAAATAAAAAAATTAAGTCTAAAGTAAGTACTTACCTACCTAAGTACCTAACTACTTAAAAAAGTTATATTTTCCTGACAATTTCCAAATTATAAGTTACATTTGAAATCGCATTTATTATTTACACCATTCGTTTATTACAATCATAATGTGTGACAGCAAAATACCGCGCTTAATATGAAGACGAATAGGGTGCATATTGTTGCCGCACACCGTATTAAAAAAAAAACGTTTTTTTTTCTTCTAATTTATGCGTCCATAAATAATAATAAGAAAAAAGGGGTATGAAATTCTGTAATTTTTAAATAACAGCTTTCATTATTTGTTGGACTGCTTTTCCTTTATAGCGTTATTAAAAAAAGTAAAACATGTAGCAGTATCTAGGCTTTTCATCCTAAAGGCGTCCTGTAAGATTAGAATATTAAGCTGCTTTGTTGAAATATAATTTATTTTAGTCAACTTAAGTCAACTAAGAAGAAACATTACTTATAAACAAAACTTACCAAAGTTTAATTGAAATTATAATAATATGTATTGTGTTACGAACGGGACAAACGGAACAAACAAAAGAAATCGCGGAAGTTTGTAACGAGTTTGCATAACTACGAGTAACAATAAAGTAAACATTCCAAATACAAAATTACGAACTTATATCTAACACACACAAGAGATTATTAAGTTAATAATTTGTTTAAAAGTAAGTCATAAAAAATATTATTGTATTTTTATGTATAAAACCATATCTATTAAATACCCTACTTTATTCCAAATTATTTTTAGTTGAGTTTAAGTTAAGTTTAAATTATATTCTATCTAATAAATGCCTAAAACTAAATATACCTTCTAAAGGTAGATCATTGAACAATAATATTATAACTTAAAAATAACCAGTCCCGAGTCGCAACGCGTACATAACTTAGTTTGTTTAAGCTTAAGAACCGGTTTTTGAGAGAAATTGTTAACTGTTCTTGATGACTTGGTAACTAAACACATATTATGGTATATTGTATAAGGGCTATAAATGCTGATAAGGCTGTTTAATAATAACTGAACCTTATTATTGTTCATTAAATTATAATATAAACGAACCTATATTGAACAAATTATACCTAATATGGATGTATAAGTACGTTGTACAAATTATATAAATAATGTGAACATTTTCTTAGTAGAGTATAGGTTGACATTCATGTGGATTGTGGTAATAGGTATACTAGGTTTTTAGGTGTCTGAAATTTAAGTGGGTCTATAGAACTTAAATCTAATTGACAAACTCCGTGGCGTGGCGGTTTAAGTCTCGCTCTAAGTCGTCGAGGAAGTGGGTTCGATCCCCACACCGGACAAAAAATCTTTGTGTAAATTCTAAGATTTTTTTTCCGGGTCTGGTTGGTTGAGGGACTACCGTGCTTTCCGAGGAACGGACCCTCGGAAAGCACGTTAAGCCGTTGGTATATCTGGGAACGGGCAGCAGGGCTTTCTTGTGTGTTACAACATAATACTGCGTTCAGCAACCCGCCTGCCAAGAGTGGTGACTATGGAAATACTATCTCTCTCGGGAGATGTGTTGAAGTATAAATATTATCTATATTAACCCATTTACTCCTACCGGGTGTTCTAACGCCACAAGATATATATTGCTTTATATTATACAACATTTTTTTAATTGTATCTACTCTTTTAATAACATTTACTAATAGTAGGGCTTTCTCCTACTGGCCGTTATAACACCTATAAGTGGGCCTTTATAACACTAATATGCAGCGGCGGCCTCAGGGGGTGGTGAACAGGGCTACCGCCCGGGGCCTCGCGGAACAACCAAATAAAAAAATAAAAAAATTCTCCTCTATTTTTAAAATTTAGAACATTTATTTGGATCCTTCATTTAAAGTTAATTAATTGATCCTAAATCAAACAACCAGACTACTTTCGCGTCGCACACTTTTCACAAAGGACAAAGGGCCTCGCAAAGACCTGGCGGCCGCCCGGAGCCTCGCAATTGGTAAGGCCGCCGCTGCATATGTGTTTTAAGTTTTTCAAATGGATAGGACTTTTTTCAAAAATGTTGTATTTTTTGTGATGATCACAAAGTTTTGAAATGTTAAATAGTTTCAGGAGTATCTGGGTTAATGAAAAGCTTTGTTCTGATTGACTAACGGATCAACGCACAAACTAATCCCCAGATCTAAGAGACCTGGAGGCTAATCACGTAACTACATGAATTACTATGACTTTGATAAAAATGTCTTCGCTACTAAGCCGTTATGTATGCACAAAATATTTTACATATTGTTATGTCAATTTATTATGTTAATGTAGCTTCAAAAATACAGTCAGTATAACATTTCTTATGTTATTGTGACTGTACGGTATAATATCCCTACAGTAATTAAGACATTTTTATCGAAGTCATAGTCATATCGTTACGTGTTTGGCCTACAAAAAAGTGACACATGCATGACATTCCGGCGTAAACTTATGGTGCCCATTTTATTAATTACGTGAGTTAATTATTTAACAAAATAAATTGTGTGTAAATTGCGAATGATTATGACGAACTACAAATATTATAATACTGAGAACTGGAATGGCATAAGTGCAGACCCCTCTTTCCCATTAGGCGCACTGGGCTCGTGCCCAGGGCCCCGCGATGGTTTAGGGCCCCCTACTCCAAACGATAACCGATAGCTCTAAGGACTAATCGTAAATGAGCCGGATTAGCCATATAGCAAAAGTAGAAGTAAACCAATATACGTGAAGTTAATTAATAATAGGTGGATGCCTAAAAACAAAAAAAAAGCTCGTTAAGCGACTCTGAGTCATCCGTAAAGAAGTAAAAATAAAGATTAAACGTTTTAATTCCAATGTGCCCAGGGCCCTAATAGCCATTGTGCTGGAAGCCGTGAAAATATTATACGACTTACGACGTTACCAAAACTAAAACCTTTGCAATTTAAAATGTGATATAAGTAAGTAAAACTTCGACAAAACAGAATTACTTTTATCACTATAGCCGCTACAATAGACCTAAAACAAATGTATTCTACATATTTATTGGTTAAACCTGTTTGTCATAATTCAACTTTTGTAACTTATTAATTTGATTAATTTATTGCAATTATCTCTGTAGTGGGCATGAAGACGAAAAAAATCTATTTAGTCTGTCAGTTAGATTGCCAAAAAATATTGGACACGCATTTTTTTTTCGTTCCTCAATCAAAAAATGACGAAGATACAGCTCGTTGAAATTTCGTGCGACGTCACTTCTAGGTACACTTTTACCTAATAGTGACGTCACAAGCCCCCCTTCCTGAACTTTATAGTTTGTTTTTGCTCTGCATCTTTGTAAATGTTTATTGATTTGTTAAATAAAAAATACGTGTCCAATATATTTTAGTAATCTAACTGACGGACTAAATAGAATTTTTAGTCTTTATACCCATATCTCTTAAGAATCTGTATTTAGATAATAAGACAAGTCCCATATAATTTTACAAAAATTATTCGCTAATAAGTTAGTACATTCGCTAATAATATCTATTTAATTCTGATGACTCACAAGTTTTATTCTCGAGAACACACAACAACACACAATCAATTAAGATGTTCGAGTTTTATATATTGGCTTTGGTGTAATTTGCATTTTACATATAGCGAAATATTAATTGTTGTTGAGACAGTTGTTTAACCTATATAATAAAACTATTTATAAGTACTGTATTAATTTATACGTAAGTAGGTACTTTTGCAAGCGAAATGGCGAAATACGGAAGTGTAAATAATTGGTTATATCACCTAATTGTATAGTGATAATTTCTTTATTGTATCAATTATTGTCATTCCTTTAGTACCCGCCGTCCCGGCAATAAGAAGCTTCCAATGCGTTCGTAAACTCGAAGTCCGAGAGACCTGCGAACTGTGAAGTAGAGCGACAGTTGCAAAAACACTCCCCTAAAAAACTAAAAGTAATTGCTCAATAGACCCGCTACCGTTCATCCAAAATCATTTTATGTAGCTTACTAAAAGTATAATTGTTCTATAAAATCATAAATTATGGTTTCGAAGCTATAATTTAACGCAGAAAGAGTTAAAATAAAACTCATGCAATTGTGTCCGTAGCTTAAGTTAACAATCCTATTTAGATACGCGCGGGCGAAACCACTGGTGGAAGTGACTAACTCTATAAAACTAACATTAAGGCCTTTCGATTTCATGCTCAGAAAAAACGTCAGATAAAACTGGGCAAGATGCCATGTTTTTTTCCCATTTCTTGTTTTAGAAAAAGAAAAATCAAACAAATCAGGTTCTCTTTTTGAAAAACCTGTTTTATGTCTCGGGACCCCTAGGAATTTGCCTGTTGTTCTTGGCGGCAAAGTAGTAAGTATTTTCATATTTTCTTATAATACTCTGAGAGGATAACAAGCGTTTATAGACTTTATAAGATAAGTTAAACATAGCTTACGTTCAAATATGTTTTCTGCTCGTAATATTTTCTAAAACCATAATTGTAGGTGATATCAAAACATTTTTGACGAGTGATTTTTTCTAAAGTGTTGTTTCTTTTTGTTTCATTGATTGAGTCTATCGTAGCCATTTTATTATTATTATATTTAATACCAGATTCCCGCGCGCGGTTTCACCAGCGTAACTCCTGTTCCCATGGGAACTTCATAATTAAATATAGCCTACGTCATCCGGGGATAGCGTAGCTTTCCAATGGTAAAATATTTTTTCAATACAAACAAACAAACAATCAAATCTTTCCTATTTAATATAATATATTATAAAGACATTCATATTTCATAATATAAAGTAAACACTTGTTTAATTAAAGAAATTCTAAAATATAATCATCTAACGCCTCTTAACTTAACTTACATGTCATATTAATATCAGTTTCTAAAACATAAACTATGAATACTATCTAGGGCATCCAAAATGATAAATAACGTTTGTGACTAGATTCTGAATTATAATGTCAACTGTAGAGTCACTAGCATTATAATCAGATCAAATTAATTTTTCGCGCTTTCGGAAACCAACTTGTCTTTTAGTGATCACTTAAGTAAGTATTGTCTCATTGTCGTGGTCTCTATTGCTATGGTAATAGAAATTATCGAAGTGACACATGACATTCCGAAGTAAACTCTTAGTCTTAAGTCAGTGTTGTTCTTGCATACGGGAGTTAGTCTTAGCCTTTGAGAAAGTCCTCTTCGATACATATGTCATATGCTTGGGAACGGGAACGCTTATTTTTCAAAATAAACTGTTTCCTCGAAGTTGGCGTTACATATATTTTCACTAGACGATTTTTTTTCAGATTGTGAGCTAATTGTTTTTGCTTAGTCTTACCGAGAGTTTCGACAGCTGATTAGTTGCTGGGTCTAAGTCTCTTAAATAGTATTATTGATTTAAACATTTTTAGAAACCTTCAACGCAAAAAAAATGGACTTGTAAAATGTCCAAAACATTGTGTTATATCTACCGCAGCTAATGAAAGAGCTTTAAAACAGTTGAATCGATTTTAATTAAACATATCTAAGAACCGTTGCTAGAAAATCTGCTGTCAAATAAAAACCGCATCGAAATCGACCCCTGTTTCATAGCACGGAGCATTCAAACTTATAGCACTCCTTCTTTGCGTCAAAACTACCGTGGATGGTTTGAAATATTCCAAATGCTTGGTTTCACATACTTATTAAACTTATAAAAAAGAAAAAAAAGACGCATGGTACATTTTCCAGTTTTAAATTGATTAGTTTTACGATGGCCCTGTGGTATCGTATGTGACCTTACAGATATTAAAATTGTAACGAACAATAAAAATTAAATGTAAAAGAAATATTCATGTTTATATATTTTGAATGTGGAAGCAAATCACTTAATTATATTAATGAGTGAATAACAATAATTTTAGTTATGTTATATCCATTATAGCTCTTTACTTTTTAAAAGCTACGCGTTTCTATGCGTCAAGGAAAAAAAAGCATATAAAATCTCTTTAAGAAAAAATATTTTAAACCTTTTTATTCTACTCACTAATGAAATAATATATGCTAAAATATTTATGCTATATAATTTGCAAACCTTTAAATACTATTTTATTCTTTTAGTCGGGTAAAGTACTATCTCTTTTATATGATTATGCTTCGTAGACCATGTTAGGTGGTCGGTTGTCATAAGAACATTTATGGCCGTCGTTACAGGTTCTTAAAACAGTTAAAAAACTTGTAACGTATATTTAATAGAATCAGATAGCTGGTGTAACTGTCTCGGGTACTGGCTCACTATGGGTTATGAGATCAGATCACATTCGCACCTGTTATTCTGGTAATTATTTATTTATTTTGTTTAAAGCTTTATTACCTACATGTTGGCATATTATTTAGATTATATGTATGTATAAATGTGATGAAAAGGATAAAGTGAGAAATGAGTATATTAAAGTAAGTTTGAAAGTGGCGCCAGTCACTGAAAAGTTGAAAGGGAATCGTTTATCTCGGTATGGTGATGTGAAGAGGAGGGATGGACGCATTTTACTAAAAGGGTAACCTATCTAACACTGTTTTTTTTCAAATTGAACCAGTATTTGACTGACAAATGTCAAGACTGACACTGACAAAGTCAGAACTAGAATGAAAAAAGTCATGTAATGGAAGGTTTTCCTATCTGATGATTCAGAAACTGAATTTGACAGCGAAGGTAAGTTATATTCACAACTATGCTACTAAACAATTACGTTGACTGTTGTTTTAATTGACGTGATCACTGAATTGTTGATAATTAACATACGTATTTGAAACTAGCTGCGCCCCGTGGTTTTACCCGCGTTACTCTGCTCCAGTGGGTCAGAGCGTGATGTTTTGTAGCCTATCTGTTAATCCAGCGTACAACTTAACCCGGTGCAAAATTTCAGACAATTACGTTCAGTTGTTTTCGCGTGAAAGAGTAATAAACACCCATCCATACTTACAAACTTTCACGTTTATAATAATAGTAGGATGATTTTAGACATAGAGACTCACCAACACTCAGAACAACTGTCCATAGTAGATAAATAGTTGCCTAGAATAGTAATAGAACTAATAACAGCAGGCCAAAAGAACCATTTTTATATGTAATTTATTTATACTAATAAGTATTTTAAGGAGAAAAGATTTGATTGTTTGCATTAAAAAGGCTCCGAAACGGCTAGGCCAATTAGAAAGCTACGTTATCCAGGAATAATATAAGCTATATTAAGTGATGAAGTTTCCACGGAAACTGGAGGTACACGGGTGAAACGGGAAGCGGGAATCTAGTAATATTGATAAAACAGGTCAATCTACTCTATAATGTTCAACGTAAATACAGTTTTGATTACATTTTACGTAAAAACATGATAAGATGGGGTGGCGCGCTGCTTAAATATGCACCCCTAAACAATAAAAGATCAAAAATAATAATATATGTAAATACATACGTGTCTAGATGTGTTTTAATATTCTCCTCTTGAATTTTTCACTACACTTTGTAGTTTCATTTCTTGAAACACATTTTAATTTTAACCCTTCTTGGGATTTGAATGGAAGAGATAGTTAAGTCATCATCAGCCTGTGTAACGTCCACTACTGAATAAGGGAGGACTTTGCCATAGTCACCACGCTTGGCAGGCGGGTTAGTCGCAATATTATGTTGTAACACGTAAGGAAATGCTGTTCGTTCACTGATATACCTACCATTGTTATAACAATCGGAAGCAACGGCTTAACGTGCTCTCTGAGGATGAGTCCCTCAACCAACCAGACCCGGAAAGAAATCTTAGAATTAACCCAACGATTTCTTGACCGGTGTGAGAATCGAACCCACGACCCCCGAGATATATACCGCTACGCCACGGAGGTTGTGTAGTGATAGTTAAGTATAAGTTATTAAAAGGTTATTTTTCTTCACTTCAACAGTTCATTTACGTCCACTGCTGAACATGGACCTTTTCATTACAAACCTTGACACGCCAGGGTCTTTAAGGGATATTGCCTTAATCACCACATTTGACAGGCGGGTTGATGATCGCAGTAAGATTGATATCTTACTGCGATCATCAACCACGGCATAATAGGCAGCAGCGTTTATCAAGGTTACTTCTACTTGTCTAGCTTGTAACTCCAACTTTGTGGTAAATACTTTGGAAGAGCTGAGTCTCCTCTCACAAATTATACATAGCTTAAATGGAAACTCCTCATGTCACAATTTTACCGAACTGTACTTGATAGTAACCTTGATAGACGCTGCTGCGTATCCATTAGGTATATGTCCCTTATCTCTTTATCGTAAGGTGTGACACGTTACGATACCCAAAGGAAGTCATGGGGTGGTCTATTCTGAGCTGGAAACCATACGGCTTACCTGGAAACCACACGATTTAACAAAAAATATATTACCACAGGGTTATATTATGACAACCTCCGTAGCGGAGCGGTATTGGCTCCCTTTAAAATTCTCGGAGGTCGTGGGTTCGATCCCCACGCCGGACAAGGAATCTTTGTGTAGATTCTAAGATTTATTTCCGGGTCTGGTTGGATGAGGGACTACCCTCCGTGCCTCGGAAAGCACGTTAAGCCGTTGGTCCCGATTGTTATAACATCATCTATAACCATTTTTCTATGAAATTGTTACCGGTGTCGGAATCGATATATTATAAATTTTGCGGTTATTATTATATTTGAACCAAACATTAAAATGTTAAGTACCTATTCATTTTCTTAGAGTTTCCAACATACTACGCTAGCTACTACGTGCCTTGTCTTAAATAAAGAGTAGGTATACGTAAAACGATAAGTTGTTTATCGATGGTTATATATTTCACTTATGTTAAAATTATATGTATGTAATAATGCAGACTAGTGATTTAGTACAGGTTTTGCTCGCAAGGATCTATATTTCTTAGTTCGCATCGAGGGAAGACGTTATGACTGAAACTTGAATCTCTAGAATAGCGTTTTGATCTTTAGTTTTCGTAAATAATATTTTGGGAATGATTTTTTTACGGAGTTACAAATATATTCTTCAAATAAATGTTATAAACGCGGAAGTTTGTGAGTATGTGTGGATGGATAGATGTTTAATACTCTTTCAACTACTGAACGGATTTCGATGAAATTTTGTACGGGGATAATTTAAAAACTGGATTAACATATAGGCTACAATACATCACCCTACGACCCACTGGATACGAGTAGCGCCCAAAGCGGGCAACACCGCGGGGCGTGAAGAATATAGAAAGTAAAGATTAGATATTATCATTAGTTCTTCTAAGATTTTATAGTCTGCCGGCGGCCACACTCCGAGGAGATCGGCCATCTGTGCTGTGCACAAGTGTGTGAGCAAACATAGATACACATTCTATTCCTCTACTCTAAAAATCCGACGGGACACCTAAAACGACAACCTGTGAGAGATTCTCTCCGAAACACGTGTGAAATACCACCAACTACCTGACTTCTTCTGGTAGTGCTGGTACTTACAATACTCATGAGAGAAACACCATTTTTTGAGTATGGTTATGGTCGAATAGAGGTATAATCTTTTCGGAAGCATTTGCGCTTGACTTACATCCAAATTCATAAATATCTTAATTTTCATATTTTCAGTAATATAAGAAGGATAGTATAAATAATGTGAATACTAAAGAAATATGTGGTCCCGTCAGTATTGTCTCTTTACTCCTGAACATGGAGCAACAATTTATTTGAGCTTGAATAAAATTGTACCAACATAACCTCAAATGAAACATTTGTACTTACATAAGTACCAACTTAAATCTTCCGAACATACTGGTAAGTCGCCTTTAATATTGTAGCGATACATTAAAATTTTATTGCGGAATATTAAGTATCTTCGTCTCCGTACTATGTGTATTAAAAATCGGAATTTTCAGTCCGATTGTTATAACATCATCTATAATAATCGTATATCAAGGAACGGGCAGCAGCGTTTCCTTGTGTGGCACAACATAATACTGCGGTCACCAACCCGCCTGCCAAGCGTGGTGACTTTGGCAAATACCCTCCCTCAGGAGGAGGCCCATGTTCAGCAGTGGACGTTATACGGGCTGATGATGATGAAAACGAAACATTTCATACACAGACTTAATTTTGTACTCATTAATATTGCATGTACAAATGTTAATATCCTTTTACTTTACTATTTTAATATTCCGTACTGAAAATTATGTTAGCAACGTAAGCTTAAATTACACAAGGAATAAGTTCTAAGTCGTTTTATATTAATATTTCATGAATCTCCAAGGTTTCCCTGTTCTCTTTGCAAAAGTAGGTTTACTCACACATAAGAAAATCCAATTCGCTGTATCGTACATACGCGCGCACACAGCGACGCCTGACTTGAGGGAAAAATAAAATTTCTCGCTAAGTTTATAATGGGAAAACTTTGAGAACCACTTAATTATGTTAATGTTTGAAACAAAATTTTAGAAGAGACGTTTAAACACGACAATGATTTAATTTAAAAATAGTATTGTTAGATTTAATGTGAATAGTATCACTTAAAAATGTTAAAGGTGTTTATTGAGAATAACTAAGATCCTCTATGTTACGTCTAACTTTGTCCAGACCTTCTTGCTTACCTACCTTATTATAAGTTAACTACGACTATATATTTCAAAAACTTGTTCGGTTACTTCTGGTTATTTTATATTAGTATGTAATTTTACTATCGGTTATCGATTCAATTACGACGTTATATTCAATGCATTATTTATAATGTTGAAGTATTTGTGCTGGGGCGTTGGAATATTATAGTAAATGGAATAGGTAGCTTGGCGTCGTCATAACATTGCAGTATATTACATAATTGCTTCGTAATAGCTGTTTGTAATTAATGTAGCTAGGTGCCTGTAAATAATGGTACCTCTACCTATGTTAATTTTATTGTTTTCAGGATGGTACCTACTTCTCTTCTGGTAATGAAGATTTCGTCATCGTATGGAAGGTTTTGAATATTTAAAATAGGTTTTGTTTATTTTGTAAGTAGTTAAGTTTTAGTTATAGGTTAAATTAGATTTTTTAGTTAAAGCCAGTTATCTCTTCATACTGTTGATAAAATAAACATGTCTCATTTCCTATTCCTTTAATTTAAGTTTTAATGTTGCATTTGAGATTTTTATAACAAGATTATTTGTTATAGTTCATTGACGTTGTATATACAATATAGAGCTAAAAGCATTCATGTTGAAAATATGCCAATAAAACGATCTTATCTCAACATAATTACGGTGTTTGCGTTACGAAATCTTGTTCACAAGAAATAAATTACGGTCAGCTCATTAAAACCCGCGACGAGGAAGTTAAAACCGTATATGTTTTAAAGAAGAAAAAGAAAGAATCCCGAGCCTCATTTTCATTTTAATGAAAATATCATTTCCTTCCAAGGAGGTAGGTATATCCAAAGTTTACATCCGTCATTTTGCATGGGCCAACGGTCGAGTGGCGGTGGCAGGGGTGCAAGGGGGTCTGGCGGCGGGTGGAGCGGTGCCACCCCGCGAGGCGCCCCGGCCCCTCCGCGGGATCGATACGTCATTTGAGCTGGTCGCCATGGAAACCGCGAACAGAGCGGGGCGGCGCCGCGGCTTCGGGATGGGTGCACGCCGCTCGCGGAACCCGCGAGACCGAGCCAAATGAAAAAATAGATACAACCTTATTTGGGACAAATCCCTCTATAAAAATTTTGGCGTTTTGTATATTACTTTGAATTAATTTTTGTTTTATTATTAAGAATGTTTTTTGCTTATTCGGGTAGATTGCCGTGTTTGTTCAGAGTGTATTCAGAGTGTATACGAACAAAATCTATTGAAAAATAAGAAAATATTATAATGCTCGATGTCGATGCTAGATGCTCGATATGGAGCATATAAAAAGTTAACTGTGTATGATACTGAATACAGTAGATACCTAACTACCAATCGAATTACAAATTTTTCTTTTTAAGAACTCTTCAAAGTAACATAGAGTTACTTTGAAGAGTTCTTAAAAAGAAAAATTAGTAGGTATGAGAATGAGAAAAAATGTTTGAAATTTAAACATTTGCGAGTATGTAGATACATATATACCTATAATATACTTTACTTTATTAACTTAAATTAAAATATTATAACAAGGTTCTAACAAACAAGTAACTACCTCAATCAATTATGTTGATCGGTAATGTCAATGTTCCTTCAGCGTCTCAAACCTAGCAATTCTATAAGTACAAACATATAGTTATAATGCTTTTACTCCCTCAGGAATCACATACAATATTATTTTTACTAGTTTGTGTCAATGCCCCGCGTCGCGGTCTAGAGCAGTGTACCTAGTAGGTAGTAACTCATAGAAATAGTGAGACATTGTAGGTACCTTTACTTGTTTATAATCGACACGATACCTATTTAGTTAAAAACGTTGACTGCGCAGGTGGTTTAGTGGTCACCTTAATTGCTTCTGAAACTTGATGATGTGGGATCAGCTCTTATATGGGCCAATTATTGATTCCCGCCATACTGGGATTTGTTCCCCAAACTAGCTTCCCGCACGCGGTTTCACCCGTATAACTCCCGTTCCCATAGAAACTTCATAATTAAATATAGCTTTCCTCAATAAATGCGCTATCTTAAACTAAAATAATCATCAAATCGGACCAGTAGTTTCTGAAATTAGCGTGTTCAAGCAAACAAACAAACCAACTCTTTAGTTTTATATATTAGTATAGATGTAGAAGTAGGTACCTACCTACAGATGGGAGAGTTGTGTTATTGTAAAAAAAATATTTTTCTATATATATGTAGTTAGCCCCGAGGCTACCCAGGCATAAAAATAGTTGTCAGAATCATTAAATATGTAGGTAGATAGCATAGTAACTAGTTTTCACCCGAGTTACTATCGGTTTGTCACAGAAACTTCGCCTCCCTCGGGAACATTTATAAAACTAGCTTATAAAATTGTTGTTTGTTTGTACAATTATACTAATGGTTTTCGAAAGAATTGTTCACAGTTGTCATTACTTAGCAACCCATGGCTTTCTACTAGCTCAGGGGTTCTCAAAGTGTGCACCGTAGAAGGAAAGTATAGAGGGGCACCGTGAGTTGATCCTCTATCGTTATCCGAAACCACATATATTCGCGAATCCCTTTTTTGGGCTCGCATTGTTAAAAAAAACAGGTAGGTATTGAAGTACTTTGCAGATTATTTTGTCTAAAAATTCACGATCCAAGATCCCTTAAATGCATTTGGAATTCTAGCTGTGGAAATCACCAAGCTCCCCCGTCACACATTTGACAGAGTAACTATCGTATTTTATAAAAAAAAGTACTCAAATTCATATTGTAAATGTGCTAATTTTTGTTCCTATCTAATTTCTTCCAACTGTATATTTTTCAACGGTAGGTACGCCGTGACAAAATAGGTAGGTACCTTCTAATTTGTAATTGCGGGCTGAAAATGATTGGGAACCCCTGTACTAGCTAATAGTAGCTAGTATATAGCAGTGGGTTTGACACCAGAGCAGAGTAGCAGTTCATCGTGGGTAAAACCGCGGGTATTGAAACAATAAGTCATCTCTACTAATCTCATGAATTACTGGTTGGATATGAAAAATTCTTTCAGCGTTAGATAGGCCATCTACCGAGGAAGGTTATATGTTATATTTAATTTCGAAGTCCCTATCGAAACGGGAGTTAAACGGGTGAAACCGTGCGCGGGAAGGTAGTTGTCTTAGAAATGTTTACGTTTAATACTACCATCATATCTCTGCTAAGTTCATTCATCGTCATCAGCCCGTCTAACGTCCACTGCAGAACATAAGCCTCCTCCCGAGGGAGGGTTTGTCGTTGTCATCACGCTAGGAAGGTGGGTTGGTGACCGCAGTATTATGTTGTAACACACAGGAAAACGCTGCTGCAATTTCCCTGGTATACGCTTGTTATAGATGATTTTATAACTATCGGGACCCACGGTTAAACGTGCTTTCCGAGGTACGGAAGTACGTCCTCAACCAACCAGACCCAAAAAGAAATCTTAGAATTTTCACAAAGATTTATTATACGAAAACATACACACTACACTTCGGAAATGTCTAATTAAAGAAGCTTCTAGATTACTTAAATTATTTCTACATTGCTGTCCCGCGCGGATTCAGTCGCGTAGAAACCCGTTCCCGTGGAAACTTTAACTTAAATATAGCCTACGACACTCACTTTTAAATGGTACTCTTTTACAAGGGCCCAATTGTTACAATAACTGCAATAGTGCCAATGTCTTAATGAAGATGCGATATAAAGGGAAATAAGCTTTTTGAATAGTGTTATCCGCTCTACGCTCAGTTGTCAGTTGTTGTGGCAACGACCTCTATCGTCAGTACGATAAAGGTCAATGTTACAGAGAGTAACGCATAGTCCTGACTTTAGTTATAACTTTTTTAAATTGCTTTTATATGGTTAAGAATGATTTTATTAGGGCAGAAAATAATATGATATTTTTTGTGCCTACAAAGCTCTAATATAAATACTTTGAAATTGAGACGATAACGGTGTCAGCCAATTTAATCTATAGATTATCTCCGTCATGTGTTATAATCTATACTAATATTATAAAGAGGAAAGATTTGTATTTTTATAATAAACTTAAAAACTACTGCACCGATTTGAAAAATTCTTTCACTGTTAAAAAGCTACGCTATCCCCGGATTACATAGGCTATATTTAATTATGAAGTTCCCACGGGAACGGGAGTTACGTGGGTAAAACCGCGCGCGGGAAGCTAGTAGGTAATATATAAAGATAAATAGTTTGTTTGTTTGAACGTGCTTATATCAGGAACTAGGTACTGGTCCGATTTAAAAATTTCTTCCAGTGTTTAGATAACACATTAGCACAGAAAGACTATAGGCTAAATTATATTATGAAGTTCCCACGGGAATGGAAATTAAGTATGAGAAACCAGTACCAGTACCAAGTATGAGAGTATCTAGTCCCTCCCGACCCTTAGTTTGCTAAGAACCTTCCGATGCTCTCGTAGACCCGAAGTCCGAGAGGCATGCGAACTGTAAAGTAGAGTGACAGTTGCACAAAACTCCCCTAAAGAAGCTAAAAGCCATAATCCCTCAATCTCCCCGTCAGCGACCGCCCTGAACCGAGGTCTAAGTCCCACAGGGGACGCCCTCTTGCGCAGGTTGCTTAGTTTGTAGTGTTTAAACCATTTATCTAGGCTGGAGCTCTGCTCGCCTTTATGCCCGGTGAAGTAGCAAAAGCCTCAGGGCTAACTAAAGATGTCCGTCCGAAAAAAAAGGGTTTCTAGTGGTCAAATAATTTTTAAAAACGGATTTTTATTAGATTCGGAGATTACCACGAACATCCAATCTCGCAAATTTTTTCTAATTACCTATAGGTTATATTTATAAGATGTGTGTAGATAAGTGACAAATTTATTCAAAGAAAGTTGTAATAGCCATGAAGACTAAACAATCAATTTAGTCCGTCAGTTAGATTACAAAAAAATATTGAACACGTTTTTTTTTTAATTTAACAAATCAATAAAAACTGACAAAGATACAGAGTAAAAACAAACTATAAAGACGGCTTGTGGCAGAGGGGTTTGTGACGTGACTATTACGTAAAATTGTACCTACAAATTTCATAGCGCTGTATCTTCATCATTTTTGTTTGAGGAACGCAAAAAAAAACGTGTCCAATTTTTTGGTAATCTAACTGAAGGATTAAATAGATTTCTTTAGTCTTCATACCCATAACCTATACCTACATACTTGTATTAACTATAAAATAAGCATTTCATTTCAAGCTTTCATTTATCGACGATTCTATAATTTCCGGATTGAATTTCATTTTCTATTACCCTCCTGGCGAACGATTAAAAAGTTTTAATTGATTGAATTGTTGAAACTACACAAAAACAGTTTAATTAATATCTACTTTGTGTCTATTTTAGATAATTTTAATACTACATAAAATAGTCAAAAATGTGTATGTGTATTTTTAGAAAAGTTGTCAGTACCTTTATCTAGTAATACAAGTGTTTTTATATAGCATTCATTTAATTATAGAATTCGGTACGTTTCCGCGGTTTATGGCTTAGAATACCTACACTTCCCATTAGTGTCATAAGAGGAGACTAAGCATAGCAACAACAACGCAACACGAAATAGCAACGTCTATAAAAAAAAAGAAAAACCTTTTTAATTCAGACATATTTGGTCCATAATACTGTTAGAGGTACAAAACTTAAAAACTATGTTGGTTACAGAATAAAAAAAAACTAATTTGAGTATTTGCCGCCCTCTGGGGCCCCGGGCACACGAACTTGTGCTTGAACCCAGTGCCCCAGAAGGGGGCTGTCCAGCTTGTGGCTGAGCACGTTCAGGATGGTGTTGGCGCTCCCACGAGTGCGGAACTTCAAAGAAGCGATGCCTATCAAGATGTCTTACTATCTTACTGTGATTACTAGATTCTGCTACTCTTGCCAAGGTATGTTAAGAGGAGGCCTATGTTCATCAGTCGCCGTATATTAATTATTAATCGCGTGGTCTTCGGCTTAGACATCCTATGTCTTCCTATGGGTGTCGTAATGAGTGACTAAGGGACCCACAGCTGTTGAATGGGCAGCAGCATCTATCAACATACTCACCATCTTACCGCCATCGCCAATCCGCCTGATGATAATTATTTAAAAGAAATTATAAGCGGTACCTTGTAAAATCATTCAGAAATCAGTTCTTATATGTGGGTATCAATCTAAAAGCATCAAAAGGTATTCTCATCCTTAATTAAGAAAGAATATGAAATTGACATTCACATTATAATTCAATTCAAACATTCTACGTTAGATTAAAAGTGTGTACACAAATAATGTACTGAAATCGATTCTTTGTCGGAAAATGTGGGGAAATGTAGGTACTAATGTAATCGTATTATTAACAATTTGCTTGGGAATTCGCGCGGATCATAAAAGTCATATGAAGGAAGGGTTAATCTGTTCTTGTATGTTTGGAGTCGGATTACAATACATAACAAGCTCTTAACTGTTATATATATAATATTTATTGATATTGAGTTCCCTTATTAACACTGTGAATAAAAATTAATAATTTTGATAGTTTAGTATTTGTGTAACACACAAAGAGGAGCTTACAATTAGGAAATCATATTTATGTATTTTTTATTTCTTGATACAAAATGGACATGGTGGACTTAATGCAGGGGGCATTTTCTGTCAGTCAAAGTTAGTCCAGAGAAAAAGTGGTAGATGCAGAGAAGTAAACACACATTATATTTAATGCTGAATTTAATAACGTATTGGTAAGTAAACTAAAGTATACTTACAGTCATTAGAATGTACGTATATTTGTTTATAGTTATATAGTATGGCAGTTGTTTATAGTATAATATTTATTATACTAAATACATACTATGTCTGATACATACTGATTCTTATTTTGTCTTTTTGGCTCGACTATTTTTCACTTTATTTATAAACTTAATAAAAGAGTTCTATCGTTTATTTATAGATGCTAATCTTTAACTAAGTACCAGTCGTATTTGAAAACTTTTTTCATTTGATAGCTCATTTCACGAGGGAGGTTATAGGTTATAAAACATCACTTTACTACTGACGGGAACAGAGCAGCAGTCCACGAGGAGAAAATCGCAGCTAGTTGTTCCTAAGATAGGTTGAGAACTATGTAATCCGTAGCCGGGCAGTATACATGTTAAGATTTCATTGGTTTTGAACTTTATTACCAGCACATACGTTTCTAAATATTGAAGTCGATATGTGATCAACTGATCACTGCCTGACTAAATGTTAAACTAAATATAACAAACAATAGACGGTGAATAAAGTTAATAAAAATAGTCTTTTGTGATATTGTTGATTGAACAAATTCGTCGAGTGTCGCTTATATGTCCTGTTTTTGTGGATTCGATTCCCCGATAAACAACTGTTAGTCCTACTATTGTTGTAATTGAGAGTCTCTCAGAAAAGGTAACATGATTTTTGGTATACGTTCCGAAGCGCAAATACCTACGTAACGATATGACCACGACTTTGATAAACATGTCTTTGCTACTCAGGGTTTACTAAGCATGAAATAAGTACTTAAGTCAATTTATTAAGTTTATTTAGCTTGACATAATACAGTTAAAATAATATAGGATTGTAATTAAAATTACCCTACAGTAATGAAGTCACTTTCCTGGAAATCAAAATCATATCATTACTTAATTACTCCCCTAAACTGTTAAAACTACTTAATTAAAAAAACAAGATTTTACTTTATTATTATTCACGCAATTAAAATGCTAATGTAATATACAAAGTATTAAAATAAGTATTCATTTTTCATAATTTCGGATCAGAATGAATGGAAAGCGGGAACGTTGAATTATTTATGAGTTATGTATTTTTCTATGGTGATTTCCGTTTTCCTGTTGTGCCTCGCTAAACTAATGTTGTGCCTTCATTTTCATATTATTTTATATTTAAAGCTTACTGAAAGATTAGAAATGCTGAGATAAACCTCGTTTTACAACAAACATAAGTAACACACTAGTAAGTACACTAGTAGAGCTTACAATTAGGTAATATAATGTTTTAAATTTATTTATACTTTTGCTCAAAAATAAAAATAGTGGACTTAGGTAATGCACGGGGAAAGGTTAATCGTCAGAATTATTCAACTATAGATGTGGTGCAGAAATGTAGACAAATATGTATGTAACGCGGAAATTAAACGTATTTAAACTAATGTTGTGCCTTCATTTTCATATTATTTGATATTTAGAGCTTACTGAAAGATTAGAAATGCTGAGATAAACCCCGTTCTACGGTACTAAGTCATCAATACGTAATAAGGGTATACAAAACGGGGGAACGCTGAATTGAAACTTGCTTATTTTGACTTTAGAAAAACATTGAGCTCTTTCTCTTGTGCTTCATATGATATTTAGAGGGTTATGTTATTAATTTTCCATTGCTTTAATAAGTTTTGTTGTTTTTTTCGGACGGACATAATGTAGTTAGCCACGAGGCTTTTGCTACTTCACCGGGAATAAAGGCGAGCAGAGCTCCAGCCTTAATAAATGGTTAAAAAACTACAAATTAAGCAACCTGTGCCAGAGGGCACCTCCTGTGGGACTTGGACCTCGAGTGAGGGTAGGCTAGTCTTTCAGTTGTTTAGGGTAGTTTTGTGCATCTGACACTGACACTTTAGTTTACAGTTCGCGGGCCTTTCAGACTTTGGGTCTACGAGGGCATCGGAAAGTGATATTATAAGTATTACCTGCAATTGATACGCAAATTATTTGTTAAAGAGCTAAGTAAGGTATAAAATTAGGATACACATAAGTGACACCGTAAGCTCGTGGGTTTCATTCCCGCGGCGGATAAAAAATATGTTGACTAGCTACCGTGCAAAGCACATCAAATCGTTGATTAAGATTGTTATATTATAATCTATAAAAATCGTATAGGTAACCTACCAGGGGTTTCCCTATGTATTACGGCGGTCACCAACCCACGCCGCGTGCCCAGATTGGTGACTATTGTGACTATGGAATAAAGCTACCTTAGAGCAGGCCCATGTTCAGCCGTGAATGATAAACGGATCGATGATGTCTATTGTCTCTTTACCATGAGAGACAAAATACGTAACGGAAAATATAACTCGAACTGACGATGTCAGCACTAACTTCTAATCGAGACCTCGGAATAAAAGTGGGTTTACTTTGTTTATTCGTACCAAATAGGTACCCATTCAGTATTCAATATTTTATTGCTTGAGATTGACGGTGATTTTATTTATTTCTAGGCATCGACAACCTCCGTAGCGTAGCGGTATTTGGCTCGCTTTAAATCTCGGAGGTCGTGGGTTCGATCCCCACGTCGCTCAAGAAATCTTTGTTTAAATTCTAAGAATTCTTTCCGGGTCTGGTTGGTTGAAGCCGTTCCTCGGAATGAACGTTAAGCCGTTGGTCCCGATTGTTATAACATCATCTTTAACAATCGTATACCAGGGAATGGGCAGCATCGTTTCCTTGTGTGTTACAACATAATACTGCGGCCACCAACCCGCCTGCCAAACGTGGTGACTATGGCAAAAACCCTCTCTCGGGAGGAGGCCCATGTTCAGCAGTGGACATTGTACGGGCTGATGATGATGATAGATTTCTAGCAATTTTCACATTAAACAATAAGAAATCTCTTAATAACCAAGACATAAATAACAAAACCAATACAGTTAATAACACATTGAAAATCGTTAAAACTGTATGTATCGACATCTACTTATCATCGTACAATACAATCTACAAATATACAAACTTTCAAATACGTGTATTTGCTTATACAAACAAGAAAGTTAGCGAACAATATAAAAGTAATGGGATGGAGCAAGACAAAGAAAGCAAGTTGTAGCTAGTGCGAGGGAGAGGGAGTTATTCAAATTGAGGGTACATATTTCTACATAGGTAACAAATAGCTTGTTGAGAGAAATATGGATATTCCGTTCGCGGAAATTCTATTTTGAAGGGATACATTTTAAATAAAAATTGTTACGTTAATTAAAATGTTATATCATAATAATTTACATATAATTAGTTAATACGTGTATATATATAATTATTAGGTTTCATAAATTAATTTTAAATTCATAAGATAGCTGATATTAATCAGTAATGGCTCAAGGATACAAAAACATGTTTTGTAAATGATATGCAATCGCTATTATTGCCTATTATAGGCTATAAATAAAATTTTCGATTGAACATTAAGCTCGGCTCAGTGTAATAACCTATTATCACACAGAATGAGCCCTCCCATCGCCATCGTCGAAGGAAAATATTTATCTATCTATACCATTTTGCTCGTAGTAAATCTACTCTATTTGTTACTTTAGAGGGGATTTCAGTATTAATTTGATTTGAAGCCTTACATCTTATCGATTGTTGTGTTTTAGCCAGTTAATTGTTTACAATATTTTATAGGACAAGCTTGATAAACTTTTTCGTGGTATTTTTATCGTTTCTATGTATATTTTCCTGATTTCACGTAATACTTTTCTACCCAGAAGTAATCTATATCCCTACTCTGTCTGTCTTTTACGCTTTCACGCCTAACCAATAAACCAATGAACCGATTTCGATGAAATTTGGTACAGAGATAGATTTGACCTTAGAAAACAATATAAGATACCTTTTATATAGCTGCCCAAATCGACAATATCACGTGGAATATAATTGTAATTAATAAAAATATTTTCTGATATGTGTTCCCTTAATAAGCTAAATATGTATAATTTATTTTGCATTAAGTACATTGTAATGACACAGAATAAGTATATTATTAAATGATGACTTGTCACGCACACAGCTGTTACTAAATGGTTGTATAATAAAAGTGGATAGCACTAAGCCAGTGGTATTTCCACGTTATGATTATTGAACAAAAAGTAGAAAAGTTTAAGAGAGTTGCAGGAGCAACTTCAAGAACAGGTATTTACACTGTTTGAATATGTAGGTTGTGCCGGTACATTCATATTATTTTCTATAATTTTGTCAAAAAATATTAAAAATGTTTTTTTTAATAGTTAGCACTTTTTTTTAACGTTTGTATTGAATACAGACTATAATAATTATGTTCTAAGGCAAAATATTCGTGGTCTCAGGATTATCATCAGCCCGTATAGGGTTCACATTTGAACATAGACCTCCCTTGAAGAGGGTATTGATACGGGTTTTTGTAATAAAAACAACCTATGATTCAGCCCATTCATAATTTAATATTTTAGTACATATCGTTCTTTTGTTAAGATTTTAAGATATTCTATTTATTGATGCAGGTAAACTTCTTTTAAGTGAGTTAAGAATTGCTAATAAGGTTGAAAATCAAATGTACCGAATTGATATTTTGACCATCACAACACAAAGACAATATTTCGTGACGGATGAAATTACACCTTATAACAACTAACACTTACGTGCTATGATATGCTATGATAAGTAGGAGATATATCCATTTCGTTGTATAGTTTACTAGCTTTGTAATTCCCGTTCCCGTGGGAGCTTCATCTACACTAATATTATAAAGAGGAAAGATTTGTACCTATTTTTGTATGTTTGTATGTTTGAAATGAATAGGCTCAAAAAGCACTGGGCCGATTTTAAAAATTCTTACACCAATAGAATGCTATCTTTTTCCAATTTGACATAGGCTACATTTCATTTTGAAAAAAATTAGGGATCCTTGGTAAAATTTGAACAATGTAACCGAAGGTTTAGAAAAATGAGTCTTAAAATGTCTTTCGTCGAATGCGCTGCCGAAACTATTAGCGATAGAACAAAATAATGTACAACAATATTGAAGAACATCATAATGTCTACAAAAAACTCCGCGGTAGCATATGTCCAACTATTGTAGTTATGTCACTACAACAACTTTTTTCATTTTAAACATTAATGAAAATGCTAACCAAATTCAAACCATGCTATTTATGTGTTTATGTATATTAATCCTTATCCAAATAAATTATTTTATGGTCAAGACCATTTAACTACCTATAAAATAGTTTTAAATCTATATATATAAAACAAAGACGGGTTTGTTACAACACTTATAACTCGAGATCGGCTGGATCAATTTTCATGGTTTTTGTTTCGTTGGATTTGTCTACGCCCTGAATAGCAGAATACATTTTAAAAACAAAAAAAAGTCGTGTTAGTTACACTATTTATAACTCAAGAACGGCTGAATCGATTTGGCTGAAAATTGGTAGGGAGGTAGCTAAGAACTGGGAGAAGGACATAGGATACTTTTGGGTAGGGGTAGGGTAGAGAAGGGGTAGGGTAGGGGTAGGGTAGGGGTATGGTAGGGGTAGGGTAGGGGTAGGGTAGGGGTAGGGTAGGGTAGGGGTAGGGTAGGGGTAGGGGTAGGGTAGGGGTAGGGTAGGGTAGGGGTAGGGTAGGGGTAGGGTACGGGTAGGGTAGGGTTAGGGTAGGGGTAGGGTAGGGTAGGGCAGGGGTAGGGTATAAAAGTCCACCCGTGCGAAGCCGGGGCGGGCCGCTAGTAATTAAATATAGCCAATAGCCTTCCCCGATAAATGGAACAACGAGAGTTTTTTTCAATCGGACCAGTAGTTTCTGAGATAAGCGCGTTCAAACAAGCAAACAAACAAACTCTTCAGCTTTATATATTAGTATAGAATTATAAATACTACTGGCACAAAAGAATAAACATTTTAGTGACGATATAGGGCGATCCAAACTGACATCCATAATTAAGTAACATAGAGATATTTCTAATCAACTTCGCAGTTCAACAGACATAAACAGAAGAAACGTTTACCTTATACACCCCAACAAAATATCTATACTCACACCCCTATATCGATTTGTACATTTCTTATGATACAATTTTATAGATACATACATAATAAACAAATATTCATGTTGGTTCATCATGGTCATACACATGGTCATTATACGTTTCATGTGGGTTCGATTTATTTGGTTTTAAATAGATTAGGTTATAACAATAATAGTTTTCGAAACATTGTATTTTGGGATTTTTTAGGTATTGATAAAAAGAAGGTAATGTTTATTAGTAAAATAAAAAAAAAATGTTAATTGCTCGTAACAGTAATAACATTGCACCAACTAACTTGCCCATTAAATTATGAAATTAATCAACACAGCGACGTTCTTATTAAGTTTTTATATTACCCTTTAAGTAATCATAGTTTTAATTAAAGGCAATTAGTAACATTGTACGAGTTTTATTGCCTCATTAAATGTTATGTAGCGAGAGGCACCTAGTGTCTATTCTGTGTACTAGTGTTGCATACATGCAAATGTTGTATACAGCGCCATCTATTGAATTTTACTGTGACCACTCAAGGGTCTAGTGGCTTTTAAGGGATTCGTTGTTGGGACGATAGAGCCCTCTAGTTCTTGAAATGCTTTAGTGTATTTATTCATTAAGTAGTTGAATTTAATGTATGTATCTTATTATAATTAGTGTAGTGTGTATTTTTGTAGCTCAATATTGGGTATTAATGGTATTATTCGATCACAAACATAATTTATAGATAGTGTTTGATACGAACTACGATCACCAAACGTTTTGTAAGCACCTTTTTTTCCAAGCTTTCCTATTTATTTTATTTAAATCCAGTAAGAACCTAAATAATTGCCTGTTATATTAATATTACATGATTAATTACTTTATTAGGAGCATAACTTTGAATTCATTTTGATACATAACAATTTACATTTGTTGCTAATTTTAAATTCTACAATGAAAGTTTTTTTTTTATATATGCATATTGTGTACAGAATAAACCAAAGTGTAATTTGATATAGGAGTTTATTCGAATGTAATCTATTATTTTAAAAGGCTGGTGGGCCGTTTCACCTCTAGTTACTGCCATAAAGCTAATACTAAAGCACAAGCGAAGCTTTAAGTTATAAAACCTGCAGGCGCTTACGTTCTAATTAACCTGTTTTTACTTAATATACTGCCTTATATTAATGCTATAAATTATTTAATTTAAAATTAAACATTTACTTAAATTAACTTATAAAAGTTAAAAAATATATCTAAGCTTAGTAATAATTCAGAAACGAGTAAAAATTAGCTAAGGCAGGTAAGCATTGCCATTCAACGGGGTAATGCTGCCAGCATTCTGGGAACCTTGCCAAGTTTGATTGTCTCGGGTATGATTAACATATATCATCGCTTATTATACCCCGAAGAGAGAGTCCTACATACCCTGCTGCTGTGGCGGTGCGGATCCCTAATGCATTTCGCTCCGCAAAAAATAGCCACGGCTCGGCTTCGTAGGTAGGCTACGATTTTGGTGTAGGTAGGTATATATGTTACAGTAATTGTGATTAAATAGCTATTATACATAATGACTGGTCAATATAATAACTAAATTGTCTAGACAATGTGAAAAATAAATAGCTTTATCGCGATATTAATAGCGGGCCAAAGTTAGCCAAAGTTATAATCTCAGGAGACAGAAGGGATGTATTATTATTGTCGTTAATTCATGTCAGTTGACTTTGATTATTTACTTATATTCGTCTTTAAAGAGTGTACCAAGTACTTGTATATCTCACCAGAAAATAATAAGAATCTTTAGTTGTTCAAGTAACGCGGTTTCGGGTGGTTAAAAAAACAACCTTAACCTAAACCGGACATATTGAAGATGTTTTTTTTTCATTCAAAACTTCAACTTTAGTAAGCTCTGTTGAACCGCATTGGTTTAGATTTAGGTTTTTTTTAACCTCCCGAATCCTCGTTATTTTATCAACTAACTAGAAAGCTGATCAACTAACTAGGAATTTGATCAACTTACGATTCTTATTATTTTTCGGGGACATATACATTTCTTAATCAGCAATCGAATATGTAATTGATATCCTTTTTAAGTCAGTCATATAACCCTTTTCCGTTTCAAGTGTGCGAAACTAAGTACTACGGCTAAAGTTTTGCCAATAGATGGGTAATCATGTTGTTTCACCAAGTCGCCATCGCAGTCCCCTTAGTAGTGCGGTCTTGGACTGAGTTCTTCACGTACATGCTGAGGCTTTAGTTTTATTTTATCCCTATGCACCTAAAGCGCACTTGTGTAATCTGAATTGTAATAAAACAAATGCTAATGTCTAAACTTTTTTAATTCATTTAATTTACCGACAGTGTTCGTGCATTTGCAATGCTCATAGCTAGGGCGATCAACTTTTAAGATCTTATCAACTAACTAACAAAACTCAACTTGCATCTATTAGAGATAGTAACGTATTTTCATTAAAAGAACCATTACTTACAAGCTACATTTTATCGATAAGTATCATTCGATTATCGGCCACACAAAATTAGATTTACTAATACTTATTACATAATTATTATTTACAGAACCAAATATACAAGCGTGTTTTTTTTGCATGAGAGTAAAAGTTAATGGTTAAAATAAATTTCTTAAAATTAACTTTTATGCTATTGTAAAAGTGCAATTTTTGATTTTTGTATTAAAACAAAAAAATAAATTTATCCGAAAAGTGAATCATTTGAACGTTGTCTATACTAATATTATAAAGAGGAAAGATTTGTATTTTTGTGTGTTTGTTCGTATTGAATAAAATCAAAAACTACGGTGCCGATTTCAAAAATTCTTTCACCATTGGAAAGTTACATTAAGTCTGAGTAACATAAGCTGTATTTAATTATGAAATTCCCATGGGAACGAGAGTTACGCGGGTGTAAGTGCGCGCGAGAAGCTAGTAATAATATATAAAGAAAATATTTACATCCCTCCTATACATTGATCATATCTAATTACTTTCTTCTATATTATGGTCTAAGATGGTAAGTCTATATTATGGTGAAATGCAAAACTACTCTGCACTGCCCACCCTGACCCTTTGACAGATTACCTTCGAAACGTTTTATTTCACTTTTTTTTATTGTGTACATAAATATTATTCATGCTTTTTGAACTGCAGAATTAAAAAAGCAAATTACAATGCCGTAAACAAACACTTGACAGTTTATAAATGCGCAAGATTGATTTTTACGTGACATTTTTTAACTTAACCAAAAATGATATCTGACTTGCCATCAGTCAGACAATCGTCGTCATTATATCATAATTTTTTGCTTCTTGTTTCCCATAGGAAACACATACGTCTCTAGACTGCTTCCAACCCTTTACGGAAAAACTAAACAATTTTGGTTGGGGAACGGCAGAGTTTGGTCTTTGTTTATATGATAAAAGGTAGGTATTATGTTTTTATTTATGTAAGTACTTCGTTTATTTATTAAAAAGAGAAGCTTGTTGAAACATCAACACTTGCACTACGTCGGAACTACGCTTGTCTACGGTACTACGGCGTAGAAGCGTTTCAATGAACTTAACATCATTTGCAACAATATACATTGCACTGTGATTACTTTATTTGAGTACGTACATATGTACTTTTCTTGATTTCAATTATTATTAATAAACGTGAAATACTCTTTAATTTATACCCTTAATATATTTTATTTAATTTTCGCAATTATTGGTATTTTCTTTATCATATGTAGTTTAGATGTGTGTTGACCAAATCACCGTAGTCGTCATACAAACTAGGACGGTTATAATATTAGACTTATATCGAATTTACAACTTTTGTCTCATAAATGCTAGATTTGTATATTTAACCGACTGCTAAAAAGTGTATGTTTAACCGACTTCTCATCATCATCATCATCATAAGCCCGTACAACGTCCACTGCGGAACATGGGCCTCCTACCGAGGGAGGGTTTTTGCCATAGTCACCTAGCTTGGCAGGCGGATTGGTGACCTCAGTATTATGTTGTAATACACAGGGAAACGCTGATGTTATAACAATCGAGATCAACGGCTTAACGTGCTTTCCGAAGCACGGAGGGTAGTCCCTCAACCAACCAGACCCTGAAAGAAATCTTAGAATTTACATAAAGATTTCTTGCCCGGTGTGGAGATCCAACCCACGACCTCCGAGACCTAAAGCGGGCCAAATACAGCTAGGCTACGGAGTTTGTCCGACTTCTAAAAAGAGTATATTTAACCGACTTCTAAAAGAGGTTCTATGTTTGATTGCAATATACTTTTCGGTGTATTCATTTAATAATAATGTTTCCACATCGTTGTTTTAATGTTAAAAATGTGTTATTATAGGTATCGGTCGCGTAGCAGTCGAAATTCGACCATAATAAAATGCATTCTGCAACTTCTCTATAAATAAAGTCCGCATGGTATATAGTTAATTTTCCTTTCCAACTCTTATTTACTGAGTCTAATTAATGAAATGTATGATTACGATTGCACAGGTGGTGCAGTGGACACTCAGATAGTTATAATTATTTTGATGGCCAGGTCACAATTTTAATCTCTGCTAAAACCTTGCAATGTAGATTTAAGCATGTTATAACAATATAGATTCAAGTCGATGCCATGATCTAATTTGCCCAATATAATTACGATTATCATCATCTAATAAATACCCCATCAAAAGTGGCTTAAAATGAATAATGCGAATACGTTGTTAATTTGTGTACGCATAGGTTTTTCTCCTATTTCCACGGTCGGCAAACTGCGGCCTGTGCCAATACATACAATTTCATAAAATTATGTCCATAGAAAAAAATACCACTCATCTCTTATCAATATATACAAATTTGGTATGTCTTTTAATAAATGAGGATGATTGATGATAAAACTGATCATATGAAGCGAACAGTCAGAAATTCCGTCTCACAACATTTTAACAATACATATGAAGTAGGAATAAGTAAATAATAAACATAGATTCATTTGAAATATTTTATTCAAAACTCATTCGCACAGTTGTACAGACTGCTAGATGGGCGCTAGTCTCGGTAAAATATCATAAACAAATATGTTTTGATATAGTTTTGTGATTGAATTAATTCCTTTTTTAAAATGGTAAAATATTCAATTCACAATTAAATTTAAAACCAATACTTCTATTGCTACGACTTTAAATAAATAAGAAGAAATATTTATAACTACAACCTGCGTACAGATAAAGGTTGGTACGAATTAATGCGACGCTATGTTCAGACGCTCACTTCGCTCCGGACGTAGTCGCAACAGTCGGTTAAACTTTCGTACCCATCTCGATCTGCTTCTTTTTTAGAACTACCAGCACTTTAATATCAAAAGTTACAAAAGATCTTACAATATTTTTTTGCAAGATTTTTTTACAAAACGATTAAAATATTGGCCACTATCACTGCAGTAAGTGCTAGTAAAAATCACGTGACTCCCACGAATTAAAGAAAACAAGATTAGTCACTTTCTGTAAAACGTGAAAGATGGAAAAGCATCGGCCAAAGTGAACACGTCGACCGATGCTTTTCTTTATTATCGCAAACGGCCTTTTTACTTCTAAAATTATAATAGTCACTGGTCTCAAAACATGGCTTAAGTACTATACACCTAAAATATATAAATTATTACAAATTAAGTAAGGCATTTACAACATCAGGGATCCTTAAGATAACTTTATATTTACACGATACTAGATCGCGTGTCGTGTAACATCGTGTAAAAATAAAGAAATTGACTAAGCTTATATCGGTAAAACAATTAAGTTTATATTTAAAATGGTCAAGATTTCGGCGATCTGATATGACCTTCGAAGCCTGATTTTGGACAAAATGATTTTATATTTTGTTTTGTTTTAAATGTAGAGCTTCGTTTTGGTCAACACGAATTTAGTTTGTAAGTGACATTTGATAATTTTAAACTTTTCTATCATAAAGGCATAGTCGTTTACAACTTAGCACTATCGTTTTGGCACTGACTTTTGTTAGAAAAAGATAAATAATATTAATATAATAAATTAGCCCTAAACGAGACTCAAAATTCGTAAAATTTTCAGTTTTAGAAATTAACATTTAAAATTTTATATCTTAATCACAGTCATGAACAGTTTTCCTTATAATTGAGTTGTGCGTGCCACGACATTTACATATTTTGAAAAGTATGAAACAAAAATATAGATTACTACATATGACACGAAATCTTAAACTACTCCATGGGGATAATTTGAGTTGAGCATTATTCTTGTGCATAGAAGAGTAGATGGAGAACTATCACACAGGCGCTTTATCCTTGTGATGGTGAGTACGAGACAGTTTGCAACATCTCGAAGGGATTTCACCTTCGCCGCTTGGCGGATACTGCTGCCGCTATCATTTGTCTTAGCATTGGCTCCGGGGTACACGCTTTAGGATCACATTTCATTTGGCCGTCTCCTCCACATCTGAAAGAAAAAAATATAAATTTATTTATTGTATATGACTCCGCGTATTTTTTTTAAACAATTTTATGACATTATAAAAAGCGACTATATTATTAGAACCAAAGAATTATTATACAACATAATTATACGTACGTGCAATGTAAACATGGTCCTGACGAAGATCGTACGACTTCTCCTACTTTGTACGAATGTCCCTTTATTTGACAGCCTCTTCTTTGTGCCGCCCCCTTGTAAGAGTGGGTGGGGAAGTGAGGAGGCAACGTGGTAGTCGTTGTCGTTGTAGTCGTAGTGACATTAACTGTAGTTGCCATTGAAACGGGGCATTCGTAACGAGGACAACAGAATCCTTGAATGGGTTCTTCGTGACAACCGTGTATAGGAGGTGGACAACTTTGTTGTAAACAGATAATATCACTTCTGAAACAGAAGCAGAAGTCACATGGGTCGTCTCTCGGTATTTGTTGTGCAGAAACATACACTTTTCCTCCATATCTGCAAGTTCCTGGCCCGAATGCTTGATCTTCTTCTGCATAGTCAGGTTCTCCATACCCACTACTTCCACTGGGAGGGAAGTGGCCGTCTTCCTCTGGTGCCGGCATTTCATCAGTAGGTTGCATATCAGAAATACCTGGTTTTGGTACTTCAGCCGTTGTGCCAGGTGGAAGAATCTCACTAGTTTCACTTGGTTTCTCTTCGGGTTTGCCAAACCTATCATCGACTGGTGCTTGAGGTTCTTCTTCTTGTTTTGCCGTAGTTACTTTAGGAGTAGAATACATTGGTTCCTCTTTCTCTACTTCCATGGCTTCTTTTTCAGTAAAACTTGTGACTTCAGGAGCAGATGTTGATTTTTGAGGTTCTGTTTCACTAGCTGACGCAGTATCTTCGGGTTTATACGAAGATACAGTAGTGACTGCATCAGCCCCAACAGTGCTGTGGTCAATAGGGCTGCTGGCTACTTCTGGTTTTTTAGTTTCTACTTCGATCTCAGACATCTTTTCTGTAGTTGCATCAGAAACTTGGTCACCTTGTTTTCTATCAGGGTTTGTAGTAGCGTGATCTTCTTCAAATGGTGAAGGCGTAGAACTCTCATCTGCCATTTTATGGGTATGTTCTTCCAATTCAATCAAATATGGTGTTGTCTCTGAATAATCACTTTGACTACTTGATACTTCTGTAGCTTGTTCGTCCGCCAGGCTTTCAGTTGTACGTTCAGGCAGTGTAGTGCTTACTTCTAGGCTGCTAGTAACGGCTTCAGTTTGAGTTTCATGTAATGATGGTACTGTATATTGAGATTCAGTAGGCAAATCTTCAGGGACTTTGGTTAATTTTTCATCTTGTTCAGATGTAATTGATTGGGCAGGTTCAGTTACATGTGCTGAGTCTTCTGTCTGTATTTTTTCCTGTTCAGTTATATACGTTTCAGGAGCTCTAGTTCCTTCCTCGGTTTTGGTTGTTACTGATTCTGGTTCCTGTGGGATTTCTGTCTGTTTGATGTCATGATCCGTAATAAGAGATTGTGGCGCTTCGCTTGTAATTAGCGCATTGGGTAGTTCTGTTTGCATGTCATCCAATGATACAGATTCAGTAGAATATTTATGAGTATCATCTACCGTGGCTTCATCGCCACTTGTTGGAATTTCTGGCGTTTCTGTGATCTCCAATCCTTCCAATTTTGTTTGAGTATTTTGAGAATCAGTGACGTGTGAAAGAGGAATTTCTGTGCCAGCTACCTCCTTATTTGTGTAAACTTCTAATGGGACGGTGGTGGTGTGTGATGTTTCTTGAGATTCAGTTACAGGCATCCTTGTAGTATGAGATTCAAAGTGTTCTGCTACGTCTTTTTCAGTTTCTGCTCCCAGTGTATCGGGTGGAATAGCTGTTATTCCATTATCCTTTTCAATTGCAGCCGACTCTTGACTTTCTGTAACCTTTTCAGGATATTCTGTAACCATTTGTTCCTGTTCGGTAACGGATGATTCCTTAAATTCAGTAAAGCTTCTTACAGGTTCTGTTACAGATGATACCGGCGATTCAGTTGATTCTTTCTCAGGAATGAACGCTTCTGTATTGTCTGTTTTAATTTCTTCCTCATCGGTCCTGATTGGAACCTGTGTTACAGTTATTCCGGACTCAATATCATGTACTTCGGGTGAACCTGTAGAGTGAAGGTCATCTTCAAAGCTTTCTGGAGATTTCTCTGTAACTAGTGATTGTTCTGGTAACTCTGATGTGGTCTTCCGGTCTATTTCACCGGATTCAGATTCGGTAACTGGTGATTTAGTCGATATATTATCTTCATGTGGTTCCATTAATGTGGTTCCACTTTCTGACAATGACGGAGAATCACTTTCATATATTTGAGTATGAGCCATTGGTTCCTCTTGTTCAGTTATTTCAGAAGATTCTGAAGATTTAGTTACAGTTTCGACTGTTTCAGTAAATTTAGTAGTTGACTCAAATTCCATTTGATGGGAGGCAGGAGAAGTTACAATTTCCTCTGCAGGGAGTTCTGAGGATGTAGTTTCAACGCTACTCTTTGTAGATACTTCATGGTAAGGTGGTTTAGTTTCATTTTGGGATTCCGTTTCTGTTGATTCTGCGGGCTTGACTGTTTCATGTTCTGGTGTTTGCAATTCCATTCCAGATCCTTCTTCTAAAGTTTCAGGTACATATTTCTCAGTTTGAATTTCAGGTTGTAGTTCCCCTACAGGTTTTGGTTCAGTTGTCACTTCATCGGGTTTTTCACTGTCGATATCGTCAGGATATTTAATCTGATCATCACTGGAAATTGCAGGTTTTTCGTTAACGTCTTCGTCTATTATCATTGGTGAACCTTCTTCCTCAACATCAGCTGGTTTGTTTGTCTCCTCAGTAGTAACAGGTGTTACTGTAATTTCCTCTTCGGCTCCTGTAGGTTTTTCTTTGCTTTCTTCTTCAGAAGGTTTCTCTGTAGAGCTTTCATAGTCAGTAGGTGGTTTCTTGGTTTCTTCTTCAGGGATTTCAATCTTATCCTTAACTCCCTCTTCAATTCCAGAAGGCATGTCTTTATTGACATCTTCAGCAATCGACGACTCAGTACTTGCCTTTTGATCAAAAGGTTCTTTAACATCAGTTACGGCAGGTTTTTCTGTAGGCTCCTCTTCAACATCTGTAGGTTTATCTATGTTTTCGTCTAAAATAACGCTTGGCTTTTCTGAACCTTCTCCTTCAGTTCCAAAAGGTTTATCGTGGCTTTCATCTTCAATAATATTGGGTGTTGCTGTATTATTTTCTTCATTAACTATAGGTTTTTCTGTTACTTCATCTTCAGCATCAGACGGTTTCAATTTACTTTCTTCGTCAGAAGGAACTATGTTAGATGGTTCTTCCGTACTTTGTTCTTCTGATACTCCGATTGGCGTTAATTTGCTTTCATCTTCAGTATCTGGTTTTGGTGTACCTTCCATTTCAATGCTTATGCTTCCTTCTGTTCTTTCCTCATCTAAGCTAACGGGCGTTAATTCATCTTCGTCCCCAATAGCGGATGGTTCTTTTCTCCTAGTATCATCGATAAAACTAGGTTGTTCTTGAACAGTTGTTGGTCTATCCGTGCCGACATTAGTAGGTTTCATTTCATCTTCCCCTTTAGCATCAATTGGTTTTTCTGAATCTTTAACTTCAGAAGTAGTTGGTATTTTGGTTGTTTCGTCGGTTATATCAGAGGGCATTATTTCATTTTCATCTCCAATAATAACAGGGTGTTCTGTGCCTTCTACCCCAGATTTAGTAGGAGTCTCCGTGGTTATTTCACTTTCATACATGGGTATTTTGTTATCGTCTTCAGAGACCATAGGTTTCTCTGTACCGATTTCTCCAATAGTTGGCTGTTCTGTTCCGTCTTCTGCATGTTCAGTGGGTTTGTATTCAACTTCCACAATAATAGGTTTTTCCGTATCACTGTCGTAGCTAGAAGGCTTTTCTTCACCGGCGTCTGCGGTAACAGCAGGTTTGCCTGTGCTTTCTTCATCGATTGATGGTTTTCTGGAGCTTTCTTTATGATCGTCAATAGGCTGTAATTCATTATCATCTTTAGTAAAATCTTCTCGTTCACCATGAGTAGTCGTTTCTATCTGTTCAATGCTAGTAAGCTTGATGTCATCTTCATTTGAAATTGGCTTTTCTTCTTCAACCTCAGACGGTTTGCTTGTTACTTCCTCGCCTTCTTCAATGGGTTTTAATTTATTTTCTTCTTCTGAAACAACAGTTGTTTCTGTTCCTTCTTTTTCAATGTCAGTGGGTGTTTCTGTAATATCCACATTGATATCTACAGGTTTCAATTTGTGTCCATCATCGGTTATAGTATTTTCTTCTGGGATTACATCGTTTGGTTTTTCTGTGCTGCTAGGTTCAGCAGGTTCCTTTGTCTCGTCATCAGCAACTATAGTTTTTTCTGTAATTGCCCCCTCAGTAACAGGAGTTAATTCTTTGTTTTCTTCATCTATAACTGTAGGTTTTTCGGGATATTCTTTGTCAGCAGTAGATGGTTTTACTTTGTCATCCTCTGGTTGATTTATTGGACCCTCAGTTCCTTCTCCTTCCGTTATAACTGAAGTTGGTGTTCCATTATATGCCTCATCAGTTGGTGGTTCGGTTTCACCTTCCATCACATCTTCTGGTGTTATAGTAGGTTTTTCTTTAACATCAACAGGTATTAATAAGCTATCTTCTTCAATACTTGTAGCTTTGTCAGGAGCCTGCTCTGAATTTCCCATTGGTATTTGTTGACCATCCTCTCCAGACAAGGTAGATTTTTCTGTGCTTTCTTGTGAAATAGTTGTAGGTCTTTCACTTTCTTCGTATTTTTCAGTTGGTATTTCTGTTTCTTCATTAATATCTTTTAATGGTTCCTCTATTTTATCAGTGTCAGATGGTGTTTCTTCGGGTTTCTCTTCAGGTGCATACATGTCAGTTGAGATAGGTTTTTCTGTACCTTTTTCTTCCACATTACTTGGCTCCTCTTTACCTTCATCTGTATTCAGAGTTGGTGTATCTGTAGACTCTTCTTGGACTATGGTTTTATCAGTGGCAACTTGTTCGAATTCGGTAGATTCATCATTCACTTTTTCTTCTTCTGGGCTCTTGGTACTGTATTGCATGAATTCTTCTCCAGTTGATATTGTGCTGTCTTTTTCGGGAGAAATTTCAGATTCTTTTTCGTTTACGTCGTAAGCTGCAGTTGGTTTGATTGTTATACTCTCTTCTGTTGATTCTAATGGATTTTCTGTACCTTCCTTTTCAGATGTGGAAGATGGGTCTTGGCCATCGTTTTCAGCTATAGATGGCTGGTCTTCATCTAATAAATTAGGTTTCTCAGTTGTATTATAATCTGTAACAGCAGGTGTATCCTTTTCTTGCTTGTCAGTGACTATAGGTTTAATTTCATTATTTTCTATTTCAACTACAGGATTTACTGTACTTTGTTCTTCTAATACAGCAGGTTTGTTAATATCATGTTCTTGGTGGGCCACTATGGTGGGTGATTCTGTACTCTCTTTGTCATCACTAGTTTGTTCAATTTCATCATCACTGGGCTTTTCAGTAACGATTTCCTTAATTACTGATTCTGTTTGTGTATCTTCGTGCTCCGTTACATATGATTCTGTGAATATTTCTTCAACAGGAACAGTATTTTCTTGTTCCGTTCCAGGCATAAGTGTTGTGGACATTTCAGATACCGGCAGTTGTTCCTTCTTTTCAGAAGAAATATCTTGTTGTTGATCAGGAGTTTCTGTCATATCAAGGATTGATTGAGTTATTTCCTTAACAGATTGTTCTGTAGTCTCATGACTTTCAGGGTGTCGTGTAACTTCTTCCACCTCATTTACTGATGTCTTTTCGCATTCAGCACCTTTACAAGGTGCTGATTCAGCTACAGGCGATGGCTCTTTTCTTCGGCAAGGTTTATCAATACTGCATTCAATGTGTGCGTCTTCTGGATTAGATATAACGTTAGAATCGCAACCGTTAGGTCCACAATCACCCTGTTTACACGATTCTCCAACACAATCAGTCGACTCAATGGTTGGAGCGCTCGTCTCTGGAACTTCTGGTGAAACATCGTTAATGCAATGTTCTCCGGTGCACAGCTGCACAGGGGTTTCTTGAGCGTCAACTGTGCTACAATCACCATTGGGGCAACCAACATTAGAAGGCCTACATTGTCCACCTACACATTCAACAGGTTGCTCAGGAGAAGGTTCCACGGCAACTGGTTTCTGAATGTCATCACCGCAACCATCTGGGCCACAAATATTCTCATCATGGTGTTTTTCAGGCGGAATAATTTCACACTGGTCACCACGACACTCAATAGTTGGTGGGGGCACAGGTGATTCTGTTCCAGACATTTGGTTATCCGACTGAGGTGGTATTGTTTCTCTAGGATGATCGCATACGTAAGTAGGACAACATGAGTCAAGTGGATCGTATATCGATTCACAGTTGCCCATATAATTAGGAGGTGGGCTACAAATGATAGGATCGCATTTTATAATGCTACTAGTGCATCTACAACTTGAGTGACACTTGTTAGTGCTGGGGACAATAGAATTATTCTTGTAGGTAATACCATCGAGAAGACAATCACCTTCACCAGGGATTCGAGAAGGCTCTTCGTGAGTTGTAACATCTTCTGAAATTGTTGGAGTGATATCAGTTATTTTTTCGGTGCTTAGTGTAAGTTCATCTTCTGGTTTAGGTGTAACATCTGCTATGTTTTCAGGTAGAGTTACAGAAGAATCCAAGGGTTGCATAGCAGATTCAGAGGATGGCTGTTTTGTTTCAGTTATTCCTGCATATTCAGGTATTGATGTAGTGATGTCTTCATATGGTGTCTCAGAACCTGTAATAGTTTTATCACTATGCTCTTCGGTGGGTATTAATCCTTCATCTTCAAATTCAGGTTTAACTGTAGACGTGTCTTTTGGTTTATGGGTAGAAACACTACTTTCATCTTCTTTTCTAAATGATGGTTCAGTAGTAATAGTATATTGATCACCCTTTGTTACCAAACTGTCTGGTACCAACGTAGAAGATTCTGGTAACGATGATTCAGTTGATTTCACTTCTATGGTTTTGTCAACTAAAGATGGTTCTGAACTCTCTGCGTTAATTTCATTTGGAATAGTATTCAATCCTCTGTCGGGTTCTGTAGTGATCATTCCAATATCTTCTATAGAAATAGCTGTTGTCGGAACTTCTTCATGAGATTCTTTTTCAACCATTGCTGTTTCCGTTTCATTTTCAGATAAAGGTGCCACCGTGCTAGGAACATGTGCATAAGGATGTGTACTTTCGTCTTCAGCAACGGCCACGGTATTTTGCGCATGGTCTAATTCAGTAGTTATTATATCCTGTTCCGGAATACTTGTAGTGCTGTAAACATCTTTTTCAATATCATCGCTTCCTACTTCATCTGCATACTTATTAATAGATGACACTTCAGCATCGGGAATACTTGTTATACCAATATCAGCCTCATTATCTGTTTCAACAGGTGAACGTGTAGTTTTGTCGAATGTATCATAAGTTGCTATAGTAGTAAGAGAATCGGGTTTAGAAGGTTCAGTGGTCATATATTCATATTGAGATTTAGTAGATTTAACATTTGGATCTTCCTGTGGTTCGGTATTCTCACTCTCTTCATATTTAGTATCACCTACTGTGCTTGGCCCATATTCATGAGGTTTACTATCTTGTTTGTCCGTAACATCAGAGGTCGTAGGCAATGGTTCAATATATTCAGTTGTTGCTCTCTCGTAGCTTTCTTCTGAATTATCACTTGTGGTAGATACATGTCCATGAGGTTGCAAAGCTTCCTCTTCCATCAATTCACTCGTGGTAAGTTTTTCTGCATCTTCCTTAAGAGGAGTAACAGTAGTAAATAATTGAGGTTCATCTGTTCCTTCTTCCATGATCTGTTTATTGAATTCTGTAGACGTTGTATGTTCTTCCAACAAAGGTGTTTCTGTGGCTGACGCACTGTCTTCAATATTAGTTGGTTTGTCGGATTTCATCGGTTCTTTAACTACTGGTTTTGGTATGTCATGATCATCACCACTGCCTTCGATTTCCGATTCAGTTGGAGACGCAGTATAAGGTACTTCATCAGGTTCATTTCTATATCCACTACCTTCTACACCACCTCTCATTGGCGGTGATAAAGTTGTCAGTTTTTCTAATCCTAGTTCAGTAGTAGATTCTGCAAAGCTTTCAGTACTGGGTACATCACCTTCACATATGTACGTATCTGGACAACATTGGCCATCGCGCGGTGGCAAAGAAGTGCAGTTCTTGCCTTCATTTTCCATGGGGGTACCACATTCTTGAACCACACAAACTATATCTCCTTTCATACAGTAGCAATGTTCACATGGTTTTTCCGTTTTGATTGAAGTACCATCAGAAAATATTTGATCATCATGAACACAGTCCTGTGTCATTTGTGTAACAGGAGCAACAGTTGTTGTCGTAAGCAGGAAACCAGGTGTTGGTCGTACTGTTGTTGACATGTCGTCCAAAAGTGGTATCTCGTCTTCAGGATGGTCTGAAATAATATATTAATGTGACTTGAGCGTTCATTGGTATGAATTTCGTGGTCCTTTTTTAACGATTAGGTAACTAAGCAAGTAAAATGACATTGTTTTATAGCAAATTCATGTAAAGGTTTTCAAATTAACAAATTACCATTATGTATTTGTATTTATTTTACTATTTCTGATTCGTAGTTGAAAACAGAAGACTGAGCTAATTTAAAATTAGAAACTACCATAGTTACCAGGAAACTTTTAAATTTGTTTTTTTTTTCTAAGGAAAGACTAAGATAACAAAATTGGTCTTTCATTTTACTTACCACATGAATAACGGACCGGACAACAGACATCTTTGTGGTAAATGGGCGTACAACCATCTACATGCAGGGTGCATTCTTGCATAACGCAAGTCGTCATATTTCGTATACAGTAGCAATGTTCGCAAGGTTTGTTCGGTGTCGGAGGCACTTTAGATCCTTCTGGGAAGTATTTGCCGCTTATACTGCAACCATATTTGTCCACTTTCCCAACTCCAGTTGCTCCATATTCAGCTGGTGATGTTGTTGAAGTCGATGTGAGTAGGTCAACTGGAACTGTTAATAAAAGGAAATAAATTACTAACAAGTTCGTTATTTATTACGTTGAAATCTTTTCCAGAAACTTACTGATTTGCAAATAGTCTAAGTATTTATCAGTAGGTAATATTCCTTTAATCTTTTTGCTTACATCAATAAAGACTTACCTAATGTAAATTGAATAAAAAAATCTTTTTTCAATAAGTTGAATGGTTTAAATTTTATGAATATTAGTCCTATGACTATGTTGTATATTATAAAATATCCTTATAAGAATATTTTATAATAACGTTGAACATCAAAATTTACAGTAATATTTTCTCTGAAGGCATGACCTTCAAATGATTATTGTTAAAAAGGATGCTGATGCAGAGTTAAAAAGTTATTGATAGGATTGATTCTTACCGTCGGGGCATGTGACGATTGGACAGCATTGATCCGCTCGCTTCTCGACGGTGCAGTCTTGACCAATGGGCTTCGTGAATGGACACACCCTTAAGTAACACATCAGCATTCGGTTGTGACAAGTGCAGTTTAGGCATGGTTCGTTCGTCATTATCCGGTCACCTTCGCCATAGTGTTGGAAGTTGTAGTAGCAACCCTCTGGAGCGCCTGAAATATAATTATGAAACCATATTATTATATAGATTTTAAAATGTATTTAAAGATACAAACTAACTGCTGGCTAAAGTTTGACGTGACTGTTTATTTATATTATTGTGAAGGTGTGTTGTATATTTAGTCTTGAGAATCGATTGGGAGGTTTTCGTTACACTATTTTTAACCTTCACCCGACAATATCAAGTACCCGATTTAAGATGAAAGTTTATGGGTAAAATTCTATTCAAAAGTAGAGATATCACTCATCTATTGTTGAAAAACCAAATGAATATTAGGTATATACAAAAGCTTTTTGTTAAAACGTCATTATTAAAGAATGCGTCAGTAGGCCACCTTTTGTTTAACTCACGTTTTATTTTCTCCACGTGTTTTGGTATTGAATTTGTAATCCATTGGTGATTGATTTCTTAACTAAATCTATGTATTTTATTTAAATTACTGTATGACAACGATGTTTGAAACATCCATAGAATATCTTATTATACAATTATATTTGTACTAATCCGTGTTTAAATATATTGTATTGTTTATACGTCTATACAAAAAATCTAAACAACTATTTTTGTGGTCTGTGTTGTTGAATGTCTGTTAACTGTTAAGTAAACTTACCTTCATATAAATCTAAAGCTGTCTGGTTACTAGCCGTTGGAGCTGGAAAACAATAAAAAAAACATTATTTTTTATTAAAAAAAAATATATATTTACTGGAGTAACGGCATCTCCCATATTACTTCTTACTAAAAATATTGAGTTATCTCTAGCTATGTTTTCGATTTGCAATTAAACATTCATTATAACGATTTTTATTTCTAATTAGCGGAAAGTTTTAAAATTTTCTGATCCTATTCATTCAAGTTGCTCACGTAATGTAATTCATGAAATTGAGATAAGCACTGAGTAAATCATTTCTATGTACAAGCCGTAATGGTTTGTTTTTGTGTTAATTGCTATAACTACTTGTTTTATTTCGTCATTTATTACTTTTGTTTTCTTATCAGTTAACGCACTTAAAACCAGACTCGTGCAAAATGTGTTCCGCATGGATGATGCCAGATGGATCATTTCGATTCACTTCAATTGTAACAACAATGTAATTTTGTAAATCATTTGAAAAATACATTTCACGTGTTAGCTTATGTTATACACTAATAGTTTACCTCGATATCCACGTAACTGTGTCGCATGAATTAAGCATGATTACTAACACAATATTTTATTTTACAAAGTTATATTCAAAATATCGAATATACCTATTAGTAGGTACCTAATTAGAAGATTTATTACTTTTTATGAAAGCTTAAATATCACATACAAAGATAAATACCTATTACATATTTTCAAACGCCCTATTATGTTATTTCTCAATATTCTCGCTCAAGCATCAAATTGTCATGGGAGAAAAAATACCAGCAAACATTATACTCAGAGTGTTCTTGGAATGCCTGACTGCGGTTTTACGACTGACTTATTAAGCAAGTTACAGCTGTGCAGGATATTAGCTGCAAATCGCTTGAAACCCTGATCGGTCATCGTCTTAAAGTCGTTTTACATATCCGTTTTACTGCGTATAATTACTGATGCTGAGCGTCGAGGCGACAAAGCTGTAATTAAACTAACGGAGTACGTCGTTAACATTGAAACCGCACATTTCACGATCATTTCTAGTATGTTGCAATACAACACAACTGCAGCAATTAATTATCTAATATATTCTAATGCCTGCTCTTTACGCCATGGAAAGTATACTTAAAGTTCTCTTTTATCTTGAATAATGCTTATTATGTGCTACTGAAAGAAAATCAATTTCACGCTTAGCTCATTAGAGTTTGTCTTTAGATAAAAATAGGTTACTAAGTTCTTATTCCTATAATCGTATAATATTGACCGTGAGGTGTTTTATTACTCTTGTAAGTCAGTTCCTTACGTATGGCATTAGAGAAAACATACGAGTTTAAAAAGTTCTCAAAATACTGCACACGCATATTCAGTAATTTATCGAGCTATATGTAGTTACACCAGGGAACTCATTTAGATCTATTCCGTCATTAGTATGTGAAAACCAGTACCTAATAGGGATTTAATTAGAATGCTTGCTTTTTCCTTATTTATTTAAACTACTACCCCAGAACCACTCCTTCTAGGTACAATACAAAGAAAGTGGAGTGAATAATGCAAATAAATATTTTATTTGAATATCATAATCATCTTCTACAATAACAGTAGAAAAGTTAATAATGTGGGTACTTATGTTTCAATGTCAGTCTCGCTATTGCTAATGTATTTTCATAAAAAAATACCAAAACATTCGAAATTTAAAATTTACTTCTACTGAAACAAAAGCCAAACATATTAATAGTCATATCATCAATACTAAGCATTTATGAATATATTTTACATAGTAAATAGTTACAACAATTATGTAAGAAATATTACCATTATATTTCAGTTTTAATTGTAACCTTGAGTGTTTAATGAAGTGTAGGTAGGTATTGTCATAGTGAGAATATATAGTTCCAAAGGAACATTATAGGATCGTGTATTCTAAAAGCAAAATACTTGTTGTATAATTGATGATGTCGGTGAATGCATCGTGTGTAGTTATCAGGCTGGCACCGTTACGCCGCGGCCTCGGAGCAGCCTGTATAAGGCGGCAGCGCTGGCGCCGAAGCCAGATCGTCCACCTAACGGTCGCCAGGAATGTCGTTAGCATCCAGTTTTTGCCAACTGTGATTTCAATTATACAATTTCCACTCTCACGATTGATATCGATCATAAAAACAACGGAACTCAAATAACGGAAGAAATCCAACGTCCTGTCTTAAATACATTTTTATTTTATTTAATATGTATAAGTCAGTAATTATAATGAGAGTGATCATCATAGACAAAATGGATACAGTAGGTTACTCCCACATAGAGAGTAGGTGTTGCGACGAAATGTCCAAATTCCAAGTTGGCTAACTGAATAATAAGTATCGAATCATAGCCGAGTTTTCCGTATAGGTACGTGACGTAGCATCTGTAATTTCCATGATACCTAATGAATCGCTTTTACGTATAAGTGTGACGTTATAAATGGCTTTGCATGAACAAAAAACTACTTAATGCAAAATCGTGTGCTTAGGAACTCTGGTCGAGGCAATCGGAATGAGGAGCCAGCATGAATTTAAAATTTGCACTACATTAATATGGATTGTTGTTTCAATGAATGAATGTCGGCGTGGTCGCCATGCGTGATGAAGTTCACACGGTGGACCTAAACATTGTAGGCCGCATTTAAATATACTTCCTATGTATAACATAAATTCAATAGGAATTCTTTGAAGGAACCGTGCTCCGGGTACAAATCTATGCGGACCAAAATAGCCTCATCTAATAACATGCATCGCGAAGCAGACACGCACAGCACAGACCTTTGTACTGTTATTTGCGGGTAGGGAAGATACGGTCACGAGCGAAACCTTCCTGCAGGACGGCTTCTGCTATCTACTCTAACAAAACGGTATACTAATTTAATTTTCTCGATTATATATGTTTACATATTGTTCCATTGCAATGAAGCTATTCTCCATTTTTTTGAGCGATATGTTTGTTATTTTCTTTAATGTAATATGTGTTATAATATATTTGTGCGTTAAGGACTTAAATAGGTACTTATTGACCCTCCAATCCCAAAATGTAATCCACTTACATAAACACCTACATCCTTACAAATTTCCGAATTTATAAAATTTGTAGTGTTACGAACGAATCTTCTAATACCATTTGTGGTTCTATTTATTTAGAACATAAATAAAGATTCAAACAGTTACCGAAATAAATTCCACTTAAGCCTCTAATTAAAATTATTACGATGAACAGCACGGTTATAAACCATAAATTATACTCTGTATCGAAAGTGATTTGTGTGTATATTAATTATTGTAATTCGACAACAGCCCAATACGTTTGATTAATAGCTATAAACATGTTTAGTTCGTATTATTTGATATAAATACTTTCATTGATATACTTTCGAGAATTAAGTGATTAAATTGTCACATGATATTACCGAATGAAAATGATGGGTATCAATTTATGTAGTTAATTCAGAAGCATTTATGGAAATTATGGTAGGTATTAAAATAGAAAAGCGACTATATTCACATATACTTTATTATACAATTAATTATAGTGAATGAGCCTAGTGAATGGAGAATGTTGGAGTATCAGTTTATGCATTTATTATATCCACATCTAGTATTCGGTAAATTGATTTCATCCAGTATTATTTTCTACGTATTAGTACCTACATTGAAATGAATATTGATTTGTACAGTCACAATACCAATACGAGTAACTACGATTATATGTACAGATGTTTAGGTACTACATTTGATATTGCCTAATTTTCGTTAAAATATAATTCTACTGTGCATGATTAAAATAAGTCGTGCTTTTTATAAATACAACAGAATTTATCATATATAAATGCATTTACAAATTTCATTTTAACTTCAATGCTAACTTTTTGTGAGTTGCATTAATATAATCAACTCTATGTTAATAAGCCAACGGCTACTATCATATTCGAAGCTTCATATTATTTATTCCATATTTGCATTGTAGATGCTTACACGCTTATTATAACTAAATAAAAGTGACACACATAAATATTAATGTAAGTAGTAGAAAAGGAACACTAAATAATATCACTGACTGAATCGCAATCGTATGCATATTAATGTATTGTTGCACTGACTTCAGCGTACTTACATACGTAATGTTTCATGGAAAATTTAGTTAAGAACTGCAAAAATATTGCCACAATGGTTCAGCTACCGCTTAAATAATCATACGAGGCCCGTAGTCGTAAGGGCGCCAAAAATATGTACCTAAATAAAAAATCATGAAATATTCGCTATTAGGTAGAAGGTTTCATACGTGGTCCTAAGCCATTGCACAATGGATAAAACCCAACAAAGTGTTCATATTCGGTTAAGACCAAAAATCCCGGATCAGACCTTATCACATTTATTGTTAAGACCAAAAATGATCACACCGCAGTTAGTACCACGTATCTAGTAGGATTGAAGATTCCTTTTTATATGTTTGAGGGATATAAAAGCACAATGAAAGCAATTTTAAATTTGCATGTCGTAGGTATGTCATTACAATAAATTGGAAATAAATATGTGACCATTATCAATTGCAAGTAGTTTTTACTTTACACGTGTCTAGAAAGGTCATTTAATAATGATGATTATCACTTGTTGTAAACAATTGGTCAAGCCGTTCGATTCGAATCGCCATAGAAATCTTTCAGCCAATAGCAGCAGCTCAAGATTACGTGATATTAAGTGAGACGACATATAATGTTTCCTATGTAACTAATAATTGTGAGTAGGTAACCAATTTTTTTGCTCTGTAATTCGGCATACATCGAGTGCGTAACATTTTCAGACTAATGCGAATCGCTACGTCTTCGCGTCGCGCACTGATTGAAAATCACAGTGTGCTACGCGAGTTCGAATCTTGTCACACATTACATTAAGTGGAATCATTTATTTCTGATTGAAATAAAAAGCACAACCCTCTATAATAAGCTTTTATGATGTTGGTTGCTGAACATATGCCTCCCCGAAAAGATTATGTCATAGCAGGAGTGCCAGAAGCATCAAGTTGTAATACAAAGTTAAATGATGCTGCTTGCTCCCTGTTATACGATTATCATAGATGATTTTACAGCGGATTAACATGCTTTACGAGACACTTACCTCCGTGGCGGCGGTATAAGTTTCGCTTTAAGTTCCGGGATCGTGGGTTCAATCCCCACGACTACCTTCCGTGCCTCGGAAAGCACAAGTTATAACATCATCTATAACAATTGTATACCAAGTAACGCGCAGCGGTCAGCGTTTCCCTGTGTATTGCAAGCCCGCCTACCGAGCGTGGTGACTATAGCAAATACCTTTCCCGGAGTAGGCCCATGTTCAGCAGTGCTTAAACTTCGTTGACAGTAGGTAAAATGAATATAGTTTTTTCAGTGTAACTTACCCGCAGCCGAGCACGCGAAGCACGCGGCTAGCGCGAGCAGCACCCCCGCCGCGCGCCGCCGATCCATCTGACCCCGTCCCTCTGCAACAAACACAAAACACTGTTTATTACTGACGCACAATAGCCGAATCACAAAATCATGCGAAAATATCCATTGGCATTTAATTATTTTCGATATAACATTTTTCATTAGAGTAAATTTAAAAACGTTGTCTATGCGACAATTATAAAAAGGAGGAAAATAGTCATTACGCACTTGCATTAATAATCATATAAGGTCACTAGCGGCCCTCCCCGGCTTCTCACGGGTGGATTTTTATATCCTTTGTTACTCAGGGATAATTTAGCATTCTAATGGTGAAAGAATTATCGAAATCCGTTCAGTAGTTTTTGAGTTTATTCGAAACAAACATACAAAAATACAAACTTTTCTTCTTTATAATATTAGTAAAGATAGTATAGATATGATATATTCTGTCAGAAAATTATCTTATTCTAACTTATATCTTATATTTGTATGCAACATTAAAATTCCATCCTAAAATAAATAACCATATACATATTAATAGAGATACGCTGACTTATCTTAGTTAGAGTATGTAAAATCGATAAAAGTACCGATGTTGCATAAAAACAGCTTCCCATAGTTAAAATAATTGTATTTTAAAAACACCGAGGCAACAGCCGAAGCAAAGTTGATTTAATGATGCGGAAAAAACGATTATATCATTTCCATAACGCGTAGTATCAAAATAACCGGCGAAAAAACAATAACTTCATACAAGTCTTTGTACTGTTTCTTTATAAAAAATAACACATAACGATAGATTAATTAGGTTCCTACACTATCTAGAACGAATCGTTTATTTTTATGTTATGAACCAGATTATATTTGGATGGTAGAACAAGTCAAATAGCAGTATTGTAACATCTGCATTGTATGTACGAGTATATATGAGAATGAGTAGGGTGAGTGCTTCAGGTATACCTACCCACGATGTGACGCTCGTTTGAGTGAGGTGTAAAAATCGAGCTACTTATGTCCTCAGATATGAATGATGTAAATATTGTAATATTAAATTTGCAAAAGTTGTAATATTAAATATCCATTTACCTTCAATAGCCTTCAATAGGATTAAACTACCGAAAATTATAGTAAGACATTTTTATTTAAATTGCGTTAGGTAATTAGCATGTTGGCATACAAAAAATCCTAATTACATTATTTTTTCAAATTATTTCGCGTATTTTATTAACACGGAGAGCATTTTTCGAACATAATATGTAATTATCTACGACGCGTATTCTCCTCATACTTTTCACCAGACATAAGGAAACAAACACGTCTCTACTTATTAAGTTTCGTATAACTTAGTTTACTTGGCTGTTATTGCTTTTCTGTTTTCAACTTTATCACTATCGGTTTGACATTAAAACAACAGGCACAAATACTTTCCTAACATTCCATCGAGTAATTTGACCCGGGACTGGGGATATATAAAACGGTAATTAAGATTACAACTTTGTAAGTATTGTTAAACGGTATAGTTAAGCCAAGAGCTAGGCCAAGGAACGCGGAAACGTGAGGCTTACACAAAAATGTGCCCATTTAGCTGAGACTGCTGTGAGTGAATGGGAACCTTAACTGTCCATTCAGACCGGCTGAAACGACTGCAATTCAAAACAATGTTGGCAGTGGGCAGTTTTAAAGGATTTTCAATGAAATACAACGTACTAACATATTTCTAGAAACCGCTGCTGCACTTTATGTCACCTCGGGGAACTGTTAGAAGACCACAAGCAGACACATTATGTATTTGAGTTATTTGTTTTTGAGTAGAGGTAGCTAGTTCAGAATATTAGTTATCTTTGTGTTTTAATTAGTGATATTGTCTGAATCTTAATCGCCCAATGTATGACCTAATTCACGATATCTTAAAAAAGAAATATTTTGGTTTAGTTGATTTGCCTTTTATGGGTAATTAGTAAGTTGAATCAATGGTATTATCAATTATCAAAACGGAAACTAAACTTCCTTTACATTGGCTTATGACGGCAAGGAAGTTATAACAAAAACTTAATGGTGTCGTGGGACACCAGGTAGGAACGAAGTTCCTTCGGCTAATGTAGAATCGACACAATTTGCAAAAGAAAAATCGTGCTCAATTTTATGTAGGTTTTCTTGATTTTTCTCTTAAATTTTGCTGATTAGTTTTTATTTAAGTACAGGAAAGTAGTTAGGAAATTCAGTATTTTAGGAAATAATAAATTACGTAAAATAAAATAAAATCGTAATTCAAATTATCAACTAAAATAACAAAATATGCCTATTTATTTTTGTTTGACAACATAAAATGACATAGAAATAAAAATAATTACAAATTACAATAAAATAGTCTTTAAAGTATTTTATACGGCTACTCGCACGCGCTCCGTCGGGGCTCGACACTCGACCGAGTCTCGCTCGCCGTCGCGCGTCCGTCGGCCTGCCTCGGGAAGGTTCGGCCACGTTCGGGCAGCCGGGCAGGTCTCGCTACGATACAATTTTGCATGAAAGTATTTGTTTGTAAACACGATTGTGCCCCTTATCCTAGCTTTCCACGCGCGGTTTCACCCGCGTAACTCCCTTTCCCGTTGAAACTTTATAATAAAATATAGCTTATAACCTTCCTCGATAAATGGGCTATCTAACGTTGAAAGAATTTTTCAAATCGGACCAGTAGTTGCTGAGATTAGCGCGTTCAAACAAACATTTAACGGTTTTATTCCACGGACTTTTTCTTACGGTTTTACTATCACATTTTTTTCAGTTCGGTCGCGCAGCAAAATCCCTATCTCCTCTAAGCCTGCCGAGAGGAACTTCGTTCTAAAAATACATTTTGGCATTCTAATCGATAGTTATAATTTCTTTTTTCGCCACTGTCTTTACGATGTAATCCTAGGTTCATACGTATTTTAATTGGCAATATTAATAAACTGCGCAAACTACGACATTTATCTGGAAAAGTCAATAGCTAAACAACAAATTAATATAACTCCAGGGTCTGTAGCCGAGCGTTACCGTGGGAACGCATACGTGCACGTCGGATTCTATACACAGACTCACAAACACACACACGTACATATCTTACACGCATTTTACAAGAACCTCCCTTCATCCGCCACTCGTTAGGGAGACTTCTCTATTTTACTCGTCATAAGAACACTCACATAAATATATAAACACACGTCATAACAACCTGGTACCTGTTAATACAGTAGGAGAAGGTAGGTACACATTGTTAAGTCGCACCTTTGTTACTTTGAATAAAAGTATATTTTCCTAAAACATTTTTACAGCAAAACTTTTTAATAGGTTTAAGCACTTCCTGAAATTCTAATAGCCTCTTAGAAAAGGTGCGCAAATATCCATAGATATACTTAATGTATATAGTTATTGTAGGGGTCCCTCGTCTAGACACTATGCAAGTCACCTCTCTCTGGCGAGAGGGTGAGGGTGCGCTGAATTTGCCACTATCTATTTATTTACTCTACTAAAATGCCACGTGCAAGTGACGTTAAGAGTCATTGACAAGGGCTCGTTGATAGTTGATTTTGGCAGATATTTTTTCTTTGTGTCAGGGTACAAAATAAACAAACATTTATTTCTGGCGATTATTATTAAAAAATGTATGCGAGTACCGAAATAATTAGCCTAAAAAAGGTTAATATTACAACTACTAAGAATTTTATGACTTGGGAGCCCCAATTCTTTCTGCGTGTACAATGGGAACCCACTTCTCAAGCATAATTTGGCGTACCGTTTTTCCAGTGAGTGACGTCAAAATAACAGTTAATCTGATTAAAATAAACCAGAATTTGAAACGCACTCAGATGGAAAGCCACAAAATATGTGCCGCGTTTAATTGGTTTTGTGAACTCGTAGCTCGAGACTGGTGACGGATGGTGTCGCTCTCATTGATCAAAAGCACTTACACGAGCGCCTGGAGAACTGCGGGGCGCTACGCACGTACTCCACTACTTCCGTCAGACATTATTACCTTCATTGTTTGTCGGTGTAGGGAACACTACGCTTTACAAAGACAATGCACAAATTGTAGTACACACAGTAACATAAATTAACATGACATTGTGTATCAATAAAATTGCAATGAGCGTGAGTGAACAAAGCCTATAGTGATCACGGCGGATATAAAGTGATTGAATCAGATCAGAAGGGCGTGTTAGTATTGGGCGATCGGCTGGGTCGCTGGCCGGGTAGCGGAATGTCCGTATTGCGATGTTGCTCAACACACAATTTCGGAACACTGCAACCGCAGCGAGCATTGACACCAATTTCTTGAACATTGAACAAAATTTAATTTCCTGAGATGAGTAAACCTTGATGATAATCATCATCAGTATATAAATTGTAAGACTTTGGTTAATCCGGTGAATTTGGAATATTTTGATCTTGTGGTTAAAGTTGTAATCGGCTTTATGGCGTTAGAGATCCAATACAATGCCAAAATCTTTACAAAATCTAATATGTTTGGTAAGATGTCGTCTTGGAATATTGAGATACATAGTTTATGTACATTATTTGTTCGTAAATGTGCACGGCTAGACCAGGCATTATGCTAAGCGCACTAGATGTGAGACGCGATGACCGGTGGGTCGCTCGGCAGGAGGGCACAGAGTCACGGAGCAGTTCGCCTCCTCGCGTACTTATGCCACTTTTATATTCTCGTTTTAGATAGCAATCTAAAACTTCTCTGAATGTAAAGTTGCGGTGTGGTATTGATTTCTTATAAGATGTTCTCACAGTGCAACTTTGCAAAGCACTCAGTTAGCCAAAGCGCGCGCGCCGTTCGCACAATGCGCTCACGTAAGCGTGTCGCGATTATCGCCCGTCGTAAATTACCGGTGATTAGCATAGGAGCCGTGTAGTTACACAGGCACACGGCCACGGCGACGATGGGACATTATTAGATTCGGCTACATGGCGAGAGTGGGTCGTTATTAGGCGATAATTGTCACTGAAATGTAGCGGTCGATTAACGGCAGACGCGAACAAGCACGTCCATACTAAGTAGCCGTTGCATGCACACTTCGCATACCGCATGTAATGTAGAGGAACGTGTTTCTGGCAATTATTTTTTGCTTGTCCAGAATAAACATTTTAATATGCTCTGGTTTTGAGATTTGTGATAAAACATTTCTCCGACTACTACCTACATAGATATCTGATTAAACATCGTGTCTTACTTAAGGAAAATTACGTAATAAACGGATGGAGGGTAATTCATGTGATAAAGGAAAAAGGTTACAGGCCTCTCATAAAAGTTTGTGCACGGCGTGGAAGTAACTCAACGTGGCCGGGTTTGTCTCAGGGGAACGGGTAGGAAGCAAGCAAATATTAGTTTCCTTCATGAAGTACTAGCGGTTCGTTGACCTACCGTGAATTTTGTGTTATGTTCTCATACCAAGTATAATTTAATCATCGAATAATTTTAACTTGTTCCTGGTTTGTAGGTATTGCAATACAGTAACATTGTTAACATATAGGTACTATTATTTAGTATAAAAAAGATTTTATCTGGTAATTTAAATAGCAAATGCAGCGAACTCATAAAATAGTTTAAGTCAAGATTTGAAGGAAACTATTTGAATAGAACATTAAGTGGCACTCAGAGGCACGCACGTATCGCTAACGCAGTCCGAATAATTTAGGTAAATCCGCTCCAGACGTCTTCATCACCGTTACGTCGAGTTAGAATTCTATTCGAGAACATTTGCGAATTATCTTATTTCCATAGTATTTCGTGCTTTCGATTGAATTGACAAGAAATATCCATTTATTTTCTGCGATTTTTTCCTGATCATTAAAATTTCAAACGCATTGAACAAACGGTTCTAGTTATATCGTTTAATTCGCAAAAGTAATGTTGAGATACGACGCAGTAAAGCTCTCGTATGTCACAAAGAGCATCAAAGCTCGAAACTTGTAAGTATATTGTACGTCTGTGTGCTCGAAGAAAGCCACCGTTAGTGTGAGTGGCTGTTGCTAGGCATAGCTTGAATTCGCGATTGTTGGTCGGCCGCGGCGCTCACACGATGAGCGTTGCCCCCGAACGTCGCCTGCTGCTTACCTAGCTATTTGCTTAGCACTGCCTGTTCCAGGTTGCCGTGATACGTCTCACGATGAACAACATACATTGTTTTCATAATTACTTCACGTTTGAAGAAAACTCTTCACTGCAATTTACTTGATAACATCAATCTTCTTATGCTTAGTACGTAATAATAGAAAGAGAATCGTAATAGTTAACGGCACAAATAAATCTGAATAAGATTTTGAGCTCCGAAACGAGTAATGAGATTAGGATTGAGAGATTTTGAGTGATGTTCTTTGAATGCACCCTCGAGGCTCGAGGCGCGTACTACGCCTCCCTCGGCGTGTGTCACTCGCCCCGGATTCACTCTTTGACTCAAGTTATAGGGCGACCGCTGACCCGTGCCACACGCGCACCCCTAATACCATGTATGTAACGTTGAATACTGAACCGGTGACCTTTGATACTTGTATATGTGCAGCCATTTATAATGCAATTGAATCAAGTAGAAGTTTTACGACATCGGTATTGGCCAGGGTGTGTGGGCTCTATGACCGTGTAGAATATAACAGTTAGGCCCTCAGAGCAGGAAGTGAGTGCCCTCGACATGATGTCTATTGACTCGTATTCGCAGCCATGTTCGAATGCCCCGTGTCGAACAGGGTTTACGAGCGTTTGGCCGATAGCTGACCGGCTGGCCAGTCATTACCAGCCATATCTCTATGTAAGGAATGAATGGCAAGTACTTGTAAGTATGAAACTCAAGAATTAGTTTTAAACGACCGAACACTGGCACGCATTAGAGTTTAAAGTCTTCAGGAATTTCCGTAAACTTTCCGACGAGGCGGCGCGGCGTTTGGTTGAGCTCGAAGTCGTATACGTATACAACTAATAGGGACATAAATAACTTGTGTTATGTCTCATAATTTAGACTTCGTGAAGTAATTACAATATTAATAAAAGACGTGAGAAATTCCACGCTTTACATGTGTTCACTGCCGGAATGCACTTACATAAGCTTACGTACGGTGCACTGACTTGACTGCAATAATAACTATAGGGCTCCTGTTTTCGCTGTGGAACTGCTTCGTAGAGAACAGGTTATTGCGCAAAAACGATAATAAAGAGCCCTACACATGAAATATTTATACATCGCATTATCATATTACACGGGAATCGTGGTTATCGTTTAGAAAATTATGCTATTCGTTTTCACTTGGAAACCACAGCGGCAGAACAAAAAAATTGCGATCGAGAAAAAAGTAACTTCGCTGTTAGGTGAAGCCGTGAGTACCGGGGGAACGTGACCCCATCCCGTTTCGCGCTCGGATAAATTATCGGTTCCATGTTTGCAAATGCTAAACCTGCAATTATAAATGTATGATAGCTTTCAATTCTACGCTCGGTCGATATAACTACTTGGTTTTTTTGAAAATACCATTCCAAAATGAATAATGCAGCTCTGCTCGAAGTTAATATTCACAACGCGAATCAGACTCGCACTCAAAACCGTGACCTTATGTAGATACATCGAGGTTGATATTTCGAACTCTACTAATGTTAAACCTATTGAGATGCGCGATCAATTTGAATGAATTACCCTTCAGCACGGCACGGCCGGGGTCAACTAATGCGTGCGGCACCGACCCACATTTGAAGGATCACAAGTAGCTGCCAAGAAAATTTACCGCTAACATTGCCATATAAGCTGTATGAATTTTAGGTCGGTACAAGCATAGCATGCTCTTGCGCCGACATCTGCGCAAATATTGATTTAGTAAGTGGGAGCCACAATGGCGGACGTCGGCAGGCGCGCGCCCAAGACGCTAGGCCGCGTCGAGCCGGCCGACCGCTTGCTAGACCACTCCTCCACATCACCGCTCTACCATAGCGATACCTCTGAGACTGTCAATGGAGCTTGAGTAAATAAATTAATGATTTTTCTCACGGCTCTTTTACTTGCGAGGTAACTTATGCAAGTACTTCGATGTAAAATATTTATTTAAACGATTGCTTTTACAGCGGTATACCTACAGTTGACATTGGTTAAAGTACTACTAGTATTACTACAGTAATAGGCTTAACTCCAATAGCTCACTGTGAGTACTTTAATTTATTTACTAGCTGTACTCGGCCGAGGTTCCTTAGAAGTCTCTTAAGAATTTTCTTAAAAATTTAAATATATTGTTTATTCAATTAAAGTATAATACTTTATGTAAGTTTTGTTCCGATATGAGGCTGCAACGTCAAAACAGTACAATGACCGATCCGGGGACCACCGTGATTATTGTGCCACAGAATAGTGAAAACAGTAGTAAATATGATATTCTTATGGAAATACGGAAAATAATTACGATATGTAATAAAATATTACATTAACTCTATCATAAAGAAATCATTTTTCTTATTATGTAAGCTATTAATCGTTATTACATTCCATACTACAACAAATTATAGATTTCAAATAACGGTTAAGTCCTAACAAGATACTCGACTACTCGTAGATATGTTAAAACTGTCATCAAACTAAATAGCAGTCACGTTCATCGCTACTTAATTTTCGTGAAGTACTGAGCCGTTTTATTCTGTGTTCGTGTTTACCCGTTGGTTGTACAACCTCAGACGGTCAGACTCTTTGAGTCATCACTTAACAATATATTGATCGAATTAAGTTAAAAACGGTACACTAAACGAGAATGAGGTATATAATACATTCAAACAAACGTACAAAAAGTTGCAGGAAAAACTCTTACAAATTGTAACAAGGTGGATTTAAAATGTATGCTAATGTAGTTAAAAACAAATAATATTTATTTAATGTAATTTTGTGAAAAGGATTTAACGTAATAATTGTGATCTAAGACAATGAATTGTGTTACAAACCACACCCAAATTAAAACTGTTTAGAATTTATCCTAGTTCTGATTGTTTATAAATTATTAATTATGTAGTCAATAATTTTATCATTAATCTAATATATTTTTCTCTTTTAGTAATAAACTTCCCAGACTATTATTTCATCCAGCAAATTAGATTCATTTTATGTAAAATAAAATAAAGAGTAATTACATTCCGAATTCCCCAGTTCTTTATCAGAAATCGGAAAAAATCTGACGGTATTATGATGACATGAAGTTAATTTCCGACATCAAAAATCCCTTCGAACTTTGGTAGAATTTAAGATAGTAATCAGAAGAAAGGTTAACTATACACTTATGCAGTATTCGGGGCCGAAATTGAGGTGATTTTGTACCGTTACCAACACTGGCGCAAATTTAAAATAACCAGTTATTGAATCGATGTGCATTTCGAGTAGTAAATGATATTTTTCGCAAGAGGAACGAATTAACCAACCAGCCTACTTAAGAAAATAATATTTTATTAAAATATATAATGCCTAGATAGAACTATAAAATAAAATAATAAGCTCTTTCAGAAAAAATATAAAAAAGATAAATTTTATTAATAACTGGTGATTTTGACACTACCTTGATTTAAATACGTATAGAAGGTAACCAAAATATACATAAAGCAGAAAAAAACCTCTTACATACCTTATTGGAAATAAATAAATTTAAAAGTTCAGTTATTATTAAATTTATAACCTAATTAGAATACATATGGCAATATTTTATATCTGTTAGGTACTGAGTCATCGTTAAGTGACTGTCCATCTCAATTGTTTTGCGTCGAATTTCTTGCTCCCCTAACTTTTTAAATGTGCAGACAGTGATTGGCATTGTCTGTCCGTTATCATCGTGTTAATCAATGATTCGTAAATGTTACCAAAAAGAAATGGAAAAATGATTCGAGTTAATAGACAAAAGTAACATACTGTTTCTCTTAACCGTAATCGTATTATTCTCAATAAAGTCTTGTAATGTCAGTTTTTGTCACTGAACGACTAGATAATGAACTTCCATAATTTACAAATACATTATTATTATTATTATATCCGAATGGCCGTTGATTCGTATATATATTCATATTAAATACACCATAATGTCAGCTTTTAAAATTAACGTAGTTATTAAGCTGGCTGCAATGTCCATAAGAGCCCCAGATCAAAAAATATATTATTCATACAAAACGACTGCTGTAATAATACGATGGGGAGGAAGCGACCTGCCACGGGTACTATAAATGTAGCAATAATATTCAGTATGGTATTTAGTTTTAACAAGCTCCAGTCCAAGCTCATTTTACAAATTAAAACCCTTTGTAATATGATAAAGCTATTTTATAAAGGAACAAGAACGACAAACAATAAACACAGACAGTAAAAAATAAATATTAAAAAATATAATTATATTAATTATACATAAAATATTAGTTGAATACATTTTAATAGTTGTGTAATTGATAGTGTCGTGAGTTGGATGTTGAGGTGATGGATTATCATCAAATATAAATAAAATCAAAGTACGGAAGCGTACAAAAGATTACGTCAGTTATGTGGTTATCAAAGCTCTATAATCGGCATCAAACACGATGTTTTTTATCATTTTATAAGAACAGCACCGCTCGTGATTAGCTTCAGCATCAAGATATTGAATGAATACTCCTAAAAATTATCATTATCGGCATAGAAAAAACAGACATGGAAAAAATGCCTATGTTCTTTCAAGGTGAAGATGTCGGCTCACGAATGTTTAAAAGCTAATTCAGGGAAGCGCCACGAATCAGGAAGTGTATACCACAAATTAATCCTAATAACTTAATGATCGTTTTAACGCGTAAACGCAGATCTGTAGAGACAAATGAACAAGTTTACAACTATATTATAAATCTCGGTGTTTACTTGATTAAATATTTTATTGTGAAATGGGTAATCCAAATAGCAACTGAGTTAATTATGGTAGTAAGATTATATGATTTACAAATATTCGCATAATTAATCAGTTAGTTCTAGTTTTTAATGTTTCCTCGATCATGACAGCAGCTACGATTTAATTACGCAAGTTACACAACGCAAGATCTGAAGTCGAAGTCAATAAAAACCCAGCAAGCCTAAAGTAACACACATTTTTATGTAGATATAGGTAAAGAAAAGCTATTTAAAATTTTGCGTTCAGTCATATACACTAGTATGTCAAGATTAAGGTCAAACACATTTATGTCCAAATGTCCAACTCTGCACCGAAGACGACGTGACGTGTAATAAGTATGCTCTTTTAGTCATCTAGCCTTCTATGTATTGCTTATTTTTTACGCTATTATTAATCCTTTTAAGGGTGCCACAGATAAATATGTCATTGACAGCTTGATTAATGTTCCAATTATATATGTTCATAATATAATCGTCTTCACATACCTATCGTAAAAGGATTGCTATTTTTATGTTTCCTTTTATGAACAACCTATTGTATTTTTGTTTTTATGTCCAAATAATTGACTTTCACCGTCATTGTTACGTTGTTAGGTATGGATGGCGTTCGCTTTCGGCCATACTAAAAATGCTATTATGTGTAAACAATAATTTGTATGTATTGAGAAGACTAAATCTGGACAAACCTTTCATTTTCATGATTCCTAAATAAGCATTTATATTACCAGCAATTTATCTAAATGTGTAATAGTATTACTTACTTATATGAGAAGTTTACGCTGATTACCTACTTAATTTATAAACATTTATAAAATATAACATTTATAAAATATTTGATTTATAACATTTCTTTTAATAAGTATGTAAAACTTATTAAACAAAATGAATGATCATTCGACGAAAATTTCTTATTGAAGAAAACATCAAACAGTAAGTAAAATCCTAAGCAAACAAAGATTAAACATATTTCGATTTTTAGACATTATTTTCATCTACCAAAGTTCGTATTGGTATTGTTAGGATTCATTTCCTTTGGGTATTCTTTTAGTGTGAATAATTCATGTGGAGCTTCTGTTGACATATTACTTCCATCGAGACCCTCGCAAGATTAAAGGAAAACAAAGAAAGTATAAGTTGAAAGGTCGTCATTACATGCAAATTGTTAGGGGGGCATATCTCAATTTCAAATCACTTTTATCTAAGTTTATTAATTATGTATTTTATTTTAATATGCTACATCACGGAAGTGGTTGGAGATATATTTAAAATAATGAAGACTTTGACAGTTGGTAAGGCTTGTGAACCTGTTATAATAAAAATGATGTAAAAAGAAAGTATATTGTAAAATACAATGAAAAGGTATAGGCGCGATCGTGTCCGTGAACCTAAGTAACGGTACCTACTATAAAAAAGGAGTAGAAAAGAATAGTTAGAATTTAACACATTTGTTGAAGATTATTCAGAAAAAAATCAATATTGCTATTTGCAGCAACCAAATTTTTGAATATAAAAACCCAGCTCCAGTCACTATAAATACAAAACACAAAAAAATACGTTACATATATCAACAAAATTATACCGCGGGAAATTTTGGATGAGCCATAAAAAGGTAACGGCTCTGAGTGAAACATAATAAAAGCTTAGGCGCTAAGGAGTTTGAGAACATGGCTGGTGGCGTGGATCGACGGTGTTGCATGCACCTTACTCACTCGTAGGACAATGACATCGCACGTTCCGCACCACAAAACAACCTGGACATTACTAACTGTTGCCAGAGCCTTTTTATTTGCGTAAAAATAAAGAAACCACTTATAATTGCCTCATTAAAAAATTACGCTCGTTTCGCGTAATACAACCGTTTCACACCGTTCGTATGTAGATAAGGTTTACGGTACCCAATGATGATGCGAAACTAGAAAACCATATAATAATATACTAAACAAATACCAAGTAGTAATTCTGTTTGTCGAATATATTTTATGCAATTGGCAATATTATAGTCAATACCTACTGTTATTTATGACATAAGGTGGATAATACTGTTAAGGTATACCTATGAAAATACTGAATTTATTTTCCAAAAAAATATTTTAATACTATGTAATATGTTTCTTACGAATAAAATTGTCCCCTAATACAATAGTTAGTTGAGCTGGTCGCACATCCTGGGGTGTATTGCGGCCTGAGAGTTGTGCTTGTGTTATGCATTTTTATATCTCATATAAAAAAAGAAGTATTATTTTTGTATTTTAAAGACATTCTTTATTATAGTAATCTCTACACATGATGCTATCTATTGTTAAAAATATGGCACATATTTTAAAAGCACCTTTTATACTCATTTAAAAGGAAATTATATTTAAATAAAATTACAGTGGATACGGTTGACTCGGCATCGATATTTACAATCTTCTCAAACGCTTTGTTGCTGGTAACCCTAAGCATACACGGCACGAACGTTTAACTGTGCTTTAATACCACACGTAATCTTTAATAGTTCACATGATAGTTCAAAACGACTGGTGGTTAGACGTAAACAATGAGTTGTTATACATCGTCGGTTTTTTGTTTCACACCTTTAGCTGGCTATACACGGTCTTGGTTGTGACGCCGCCGTGGGTGCCTTCCCGGGCTCAACGTCATATATCGGTCGGTACAAATACTAATTGGTAAAAGACCTATTCAAACATAACATGAGAATTTTTATTTGGTAAATGCTAAAGTGGACATGACTATTTGTCTTGTTGTTTAGAGTGTGGGTGCTATGAGCGTGGGCCCCGAACACTCTTTACTGGAGGTAGCTAATGCAACGCTTTACTCGAGTTCTAACCGACCGGCCCGCTATATTGATGCGATAAATTTAACATCGTGTGAGTTATAAATGATGAACGTAGTATATAGGTCTGCTCTACCTCTAATTCTTTATCGTTAACATAAATAGTAAAGAGATGGTAGTGACTTATTCACTACCATCTCTTTACTAATGCAAGGATTAAATGAACCTTACAAGCATCTGTATTTTCATTTCACATGTTGGACCGTATACATATCTCTCTATAAACGCTTTGTCGACGAACGAACGAACAGCCAAAACTGCTGGTCATAGAGATTTGAAACTTGAAAGGTGCCTCTATAGGCTAGTTAGACATCCAATAATAAAGATTTAAATAAAAATCCATCCCTAAGAGGATGAAAAGGGGTGGAAAAATGTGTATAGACAAAAGGCAAACGACGAGGATAAAACCGCGAGCAATAACGATTTCTTAAATATAATCTTTAATTCTCGCATAATTACCCATTCATAAGTGTTGTTTATAGCTTATCTAACTCTTCCACCAGTGAAAGAAGAAAGACATGCATTTATAGAACATAGTTTAAATGTATCTTTATTTCATTAAATTGTTTTTTCAACTCCATTATGAAAGCTATATCCAAATACTTTCTTCTTTGAAACTACCTACCTACATAGTTTAAATCGATCTGTCTACTTTAAAATTCTAGCATATACTCAAAAAACCGTAAAAGGCATGATCTCAATAAAAATAGCCGCAGGTAGTATCACTTTGAACAACATTAAATTTAGCACAGTGACGTCAGTACTTTCACGCCTTATAAGAGATTGATTGGCAAGGAAAGAGATAACTATTACCTATTGTTAGTAATAAAAACTTGAGCCAGCAAAAAAACTTGGGCTAAATAACATCATAACCTACATTCCGATCGGTGGGACCGCGCACTGGCCAAGGTGTTACCGCTGAATGTGAATTTTAAACAGATACGTTGTAGGGCCATACTTGTGTGTTTCTCTTTTATCGGTCATTGTGAACAGTCGCGGTGAGTTGTATTCTGATATTGATATTCAGACGGCGACCCGCCGCGAGGTTTCTTGCAGACACACGACTGCTATGTACATCGGAAACCAATAACAATTCTTAGTCAATACTTTTCATTGTAACTAACCATGTTACGCATGAGGCGTGATATGAGATAATATTTAAAGCTGTTATCTACTGCTTAATTAGGTATTGTAGGCGTATCTCTAGTATGATTAAATTGAACCACGATTGGAGTGTAACTAACAATTTGTAAATAGAAAATTGGACGATGATTCGTACATTAAAGAGAATCACGCTTTGATTATTATCGACATAATAGTGTACGAAAAGTGTCTATTGTAAATAAATCTCATTAAATATACCATGAAATAAAAATCACGTCACAAAATTACAATATAACAAGTGAAACAGAAACGGTTTACCAGGTTTTTTGCGACATTTTTGTGGTTCCGTAACGGTTTCAGCTCTTACACCGGCAACGATTCCGACAAACACATTGCACTCATTCCGACCGCTTAGTCTCGATACCTCCTACTTAACTGCTACTATAAGAACATAGCCATTTTATTTTATCTCAAATTTAAGATTACTTTTTTTCCACATTTGGGCACTAAACTTGGAATTTGCAAATGCATGCAAAGGTTATTTTGCATACTCGTATCAACTTTAATCATTAGTACCTTTTTGATCTGAGTTTAATATCTACATGGTAATCTATGTTTTTTATTTTAAATAAACACTATACACAAAACAAGTTGGACATTTTACAAAAGTTACCATCGAGAGAAAACCGATTCACTGCAGTTATTAAAACCATCGGCAATTGTACTTGTGGCTTTCGAGTCTTGTGAGTCTATAAACCTATATAAAGAGAAGGTATGTGGGTAAATATTAAATATGAATGGCAACACATGTGCGTCGAATGTGGCAGGTTGCGTGGGTCAATGGCACCTGCGAGTCCCAGATTCAGTTCCACATAAGTTGCCATTTTCTCAGGAAGCGACAACAACGCGTGGCACGCAGCTTGGTGGACGGACGCGACGAGCGCATTCTGTCACGCCGAACTTGCACGCGTGCATATTGACGCGCGCTTTCATTAATGCGGAGTCACCGGACTCCAGCAATAGTTGACAACAAACTTTTCTGAATGTTTCATTTTATAGCTGCGATTTACAGTATAACCTTTATGTCTCGACATGGAGCTGGCATTACCGTAAGTTTTGCTGCCCCGGTGCTCCGAACCAAACAGCTAACGGCCGTTTATATTCACTACCAATTAGTTTAGACGTTTTAGTTAAAAACTATAAAGTTAAGTGTATGTGTATTGTTTTGGTTTTTTGGAACTAAAAAACTGTAGTTAACATCATGGCCAAGGAAGAGCGTCATCTAGTCATTTAGCTCCCGTCAACTAAGCGTATTTCCGTGCTCTAAGTGTAAAATATTTAAACAAAAGAATCGGAAGCTGTATGGCCTTGAGCGGTATTATCATCAATGATTACTGCTATTTACTTTTGATTTTCCATTTAGTTTTTGTATAATTAACCCGCCATGTTCATAAATTCACTTAAACAATATTAATAATAGGGAGCTTATGAAGTAAGAAGATGATATTTCGTTTTTACTTGAACTATCAATGAATACAAAACTAATTAAATGTCTTCTGTCCATTTTTTTAAATCGTGGTCTCTTAAATTATTCGAATATTAGGTTTTATAAATAAAGAATGTACGTACGTAATCAATAAAATACATTTATTGGAATTCGTCAATACTGGTTACATACTATATAATGGTATAAATATACTTTCTTCATATCTACTCCAACTGTAAATTAATACAGATTATTCGCAAAAACTGTATGAGGATACATATGCCCAGAGATACAAACCCTACCACGATGCCTTTCCGCGAATCGGATCCGCTTATTTAAATGTGGGTGAATTATTTAAAGCCAATAAATTATTTCTAAAGCTGCAAACAAATAACTGACAGAAAAAAATATCAGTATTAACTATTTTATTTTTATGAAGAACAACTATCAGGGTGATTGATGATTGCGGGTAATAATACATAGGTATTGTTTGGGTGTGTTTATTTGAGTATCCTCAAGTTCTAGGCCAAAATCCTAAAAATATATATACTAAATATACCTACAAATTATATGCTTTCTTAATATCTTTTTTTGACACAACTATAATATTTTATTTAATATAATCGAATATTGAGATAATCAGAATACATTTCACATTTCACCTTAGAACTAACTAGAACGAACAATATATAACTATAATCAAACTCATAAAGCATACCTAGGGCTTTCTATTATTACGAATTTGATACCTATAAACAGAGGTCTTAACAACACTAATTGCACTCTATACTTTAATTTTGATACTTGCTGATATAATCAGTGATGATAAATGTATCGAAATCTAATGCAATGTTTTTGTTGCAAAGTGAGGCTTAGCGTCGCGGTGCGGTGTCGAGCGGCGCGGCGGAGTGGAACCTTCACCCTGCACTTGAACTCAGCCCACCCGCGCCGTCCGCGCGCCATCAACCTCGCCGAAACCGACACCGACCATCACTTACACCATCCTTAATAACACAAGAATAAACCCCCAAAAGATGAACCCGATCTCAAATTTCATAAAAAAAAAGTAACGACTCTACCTCCTTTATCGCGAAAGTATTAAATTTAACAGCATCGCTAGAGATATTTTACTGCACAAAATAATTTGCCTAAGACGGAGGCGCACAAAATTAACGATCACCCTACTAAGTTCTACGACGCGACGGTCCCGGGGTATTGATATGGTTTTATTGTTCCGGCTAGAATTTGCGGAGGCAACACACTGACCCCGAATAATATTTTCGCCGCCAAATGAGCCCCGAGGGGACTCGACCCGCAACGAATTCACCTCACATGAATAAGAACAATGGGATATACAAAGTTCTAACTTTCTTTCTTAGAATCAATGCAATATTTTAACCACAAAACATATTATTGATATTACCGATTTACTTTAATTACATTTAACATCATTGAACAAGAAAAAAGATTAAGTAGTAAACATGACTCACGCGTTTTATAAAAAATACCTATTGTATTGTTAACTAGCTGTTATTTGGTGCTTCGCTTGTGTTCATTGAGGGGAGTAAATCGTGTTTATCCGAGGAAATGAAATATTTTCTGTGGTTATAAGTGTCCTATGTCTATCTACAACCCTCCGACTATCTTCCTTCAATAAATAACCTACATCACTCCATCACTTTGTAAATGTAAAAAAAGGGGCAAACAAATAAACACACTTTCACGTTAGATACAATATTAATAAGGATAAATATAGCCTATGTAACTTCGGGTGAATGTAGCTTTTCAACGGTGAAAGAATTTTTGAAATAGGCACAGTTGTTTTTGAATGTATACATTACAAACATACACACAAAAATACAAATCTTTCCTCTTTATAATATTAGTATAGATATAGATTATGTACAGAACCTACAAAGTTTTAAGAGTTTTAAATTCAAAGTAATCGTACAAAGTTTTAAGAGTTTTAAATTCAAAGTAATCGTGTTAAAAGAAACTTTTAGAGAGACAAAATAAATTTTAGTTTGTTACGGTATCTTGACGACCGAGTAAATTTATTTGGTTGTGAAAAATTTTTTTTCCCTACATACGATCTTTGTTAGAGTTATTTTTCACTGTTGAAATCTCCTACACTGTAATTTTACCGGAACCGTTAAAGCCGTTCTCCAGTTCCCGAAATTATGTTCCAATATAATTATACAGATGTACGATACGATCAGTTTTATTTATGACTCCCATTTTCTAGTTACTTTTGAATAATTATAATAATATAGATAATATATCGAATCTAGTAAATAGACAAAAATATCTTATACATTTTAGAAAAAGATCTAATGGAAAATAATATTCCTCGCGTCCCTCAACAATAATAACTTTTATCAATAAATAATACTATTTATAGTTTATACAGTCATATATAATATTACTTATACTTAAGTTAAAAAAATATATCAACATGTTCTTACGTGACAACTTCTTTTGAAATTATTTCTTGCCCAATTTAATATTGTAAAGGTGATGAGACCAAAATTAAATTATAAACAATAGATCGTCTTATCAACTGGTTGATTTGATTTCAATCAAGTTTGTAAGTTGAATCGTGAATGATTAGAAGCGGTTAGTGTGAAATATTGAATCAGTAACGCTTGTTGTGGCACGCGGCGAGTCGCGGCTGCTGTGTCCGATTCACTCACGCTATTCCGTATTTTATAATATTTCTGCCAATTCAGCTGCTATTCATATTTCTTATCAGAAATAAAACGGTTCAAAAAGCATGAGAATACACGTAGAAGATCATTTATAGTTATAGTTATATATTTTATCGTGGAATGTTTCTATTGTACCTATCTACAATAATTAAAAAAAAAAAATCTTACTGAGAAAGTGTAACACATTTCTTAAGAAGGTTTAAATATATTTAAACTAATTTGCAACAATTTTTCTCGAACTGATTTTTCTTTTAATCCGTAAATGATTCAATTAAATAATGAAATTGTTCCAATATCATTAAGTTAAGGCAGATTTATAATATAATACAAAAAAAAACTCCTAACAGACGCATTATACAAACAGTGTAAATACGTTCTTTAGGCCGAGCAGCGGAAAAGCTCACGGACCGGCTTTTTCAGACGCCGCGCTTATGCGCGCCGCGCATATATGAAAAACTAGTCGCATTTAATCTTAACAAAACTATAACATTACCCACTTTTTAAAAGTTTGAATCCTAAAAACGTCATATAATTTTAAAATATACTTACTAAATTATATACAAATTAATATTTCCCAAAAATAAATAAAAGAAAACAAACTCACCACTCTTTCACAATGAATAATTCGCGTACACGTTGTACGGCTGACAGGGTATAATTCAAACTAGTTGATACAGTGTAATGTATCAGTGTCCAACAGATATATGTATCGTTGCCGGAGCGTGGTGCTTTCGGCACGGCCGGGCCGGCACTGACGCGAGGCGGGCGCTCGCGCGATGCCGCCGTTCTCGGAGGCTTCGCGGCGCGAGCTTTCAGCGACACAAGACCCGCACGCACTGCACACTGCACTCGCCCTCGTCTACCCACGCGTTGCGATTCTCTCGATCGTCTACTGTTCCGAGCGCCCGACGCACGTTTGAACTCTTGGCGGCGCCCGCTTTAGCGTATAAATATGAAGTCCGGTGGCGGGGGCCGCCGACGGAGCCCGACGCATCGCGAATCCACATCGGCATAAATTCAAGATGCAGCCGATGTCCTCCCCATTGATTTTATTGCTTATCTATTAGATATGGCCAATTAGCAAAGTTCTCACCGACTGTGTCGTGACCGTTTTCGTAATCGATGCACTTGTATCGAATAATTTATTTCATAATTATGATAACTACGTGACAATATTATAATACTAAGCCTGTATGAATAATGCTTATGATAATCCATATGAGCCGGACAGACTATTTACAGGAAGCTTACAACGCCGGAAGAACTATGCAGTTTAATCATAATCAATTTTATTAATAATTGTATTAATTGCGTTACTCGTGGAGAGTAGAAAGGAAATCAATTACTTCTAACTTGTATGTGAATCCATTTGCTCGTACGCACGTCAATCAAATATTATTAAACGGTTTTTAATGGAACTTTCACTATTGGACTATAATTAGAGATGAATATCGCTATAGCGAGACTTAAACTTTTTGACATATAGGTATTTTTAATTAATCTTAGAACAATTCAACACCGGAGAAGGACAATTCCTGATATTATAGCAAAAAATTGCGTCCGAGATTGTGGCAGGACCATGACGGTCAAGATGTGTACGCGCAATTTTTCAGAATTCGCAACGCATAAACACTTCAATTACTTGGTAAATTTTACTCGATAATATAAGTTCGTAAGGATCGTTCATGGAATACATTATGGCGAAGCAAAAGCGTAAGATAAGATTAATCACTTTAGCAACTTTAACATTTTAATGGTCCGATTACATTTAATGTTGTATTCGTATATAATAATATTTAAGGAACTCCTAATATATAGTTAAACCGAAAATAAAACTTTAAATATAATACTTAAAGCAGAATTAATCTATAAAACTCATAACATAAAAACGATTATTTGTAGCAGATTGTGGTCTTTGATAACATACTGTTACTAACTATAACGTGCAAATACAATACAACTGTTGTATGTATAACGCACCTATTTAACCTATAATTTTTCCAGTAGTTTATTCTACATGCAGTTATTATGGATCATATTATTATATTTCCGTTTCCGTTCGATTATTATTAGACATCAAGATTATGCAAGAAATCTTATAAAATGTCTTATTAATATTACATTATAGGGTTTTGATTTAACACAGCGTATTGAATTGTTAGTCATTTAGCAAAATACTATAATTACTAGAGTGCATAATTGTCAATAACAATCCTAGAAACGAAAATGAACATGATGAATATATCAAACGCTACACTACTTAATCTTATGATCCCACGTTACAATCTTGTTCCGAAATAAAACAGCATATAATTGCTCTGCAAGAGTAACGAACCCACAATATAGTAACAACTTGCTACGATAAGTCTTTGTTGTGTGTATATAATAATACTGAGCAAATTCGACCCCTATCTGTGGCTAAATATGTATGTTAAAGTTGAGACGTCAAGTATTTGATTCTTCTTGGTACCATATGAATTAAAAAGGCCAGTATCCATCCACTCTGTCAAAATTGCAGTGCTTCTGTGCACTCACCTGGCAAAAGGGTTACACCATATGTATCAAGCTTGGCCGGTGAAATGGTGACCGCAATGTTTTTTCTAATAAACGGGTTTGACTTTGCTGCCCGTTCCTTTTTTGTTTACATTTCTAGATAGGTCAAAGTACCTTCATGGAGGATAGCCAATAACCATGCACATAAGCCGACATAATATAATATATCACATTTGTTCCAGCAATTACACTTAAAACTGAAGAATTTGTATCTTTTAATTTTATCCAAAAACAATAATACGTAGTACGGTAATTGCGATGAGTTTACACAAAAGAGGTGTTCTTGAATAGAGTTGTTGGCACAGGTGATTTATTTACGTCTCCCACCTTCTGGTGAAATCACGCAACAGTGCGTAATCATTATTTACTTTCGTTACGTGTAAAACTAATATCACCTTGATTATTTTCATATGAAAATGTTATGTTTTCATTATTTTAGCATGGCTTTATTAACTGAATAACTCCATAATTTGTATTCAATATTTATATTATATCAAAAATGAAAAGGAGAACTGCAAACATTTTTGAGATGTGAATGTTTTTATTTAACTGGAAAAGACCTACTCATCTCTTTATCCTAATCAAAATTTATTTGAACAACATTAAGCTTGTCAAGCTTTACGTTTCAACAGATGAAGACCATTTGCATTTCTGCTAGATTTTGCTAATCGTAACAACAGTCGTTGATTGTCAACAAGCATAAATTCCTTGGAATTAGATTTTCTTAGTAAATTTACAATAAAGTAGACCTTATTTTAATCGATCAATTAAATATTTAGGATTTAATGTAATTAAAAATGTAGGTAACCTGGCCAGGTACACATATGGTTTCCAACGCGATTTTCGTAACGAACTTTGCTCATAACAAAGTAGTGTAATTATACTTAGGTACACAGTATTTCTCTCCTAAGGACTCCTCCCCTTGACCTTACTGGGAGTAATAGTAATCCATATAACGATGTGTGGAGCTATAATTAAATAGGTCTTTTAAAATAAAATTTAGAATTTTGCGTAAAGTTCGTAGACAGTTTTTCGACGTGTAATTAGGCATGTACGAGCAGGCTTATAATAAAAACTCAACAGGTATCATTATTAGTATAAGCTTTACTCTGTAATTATAATAGGTTGAGTGAATTTACTGAAGCAGTGTAACGAGACACAGTATAGAGTCGTGATTTTTTTCTGTAATAGTAGGTTAAGGTTACGACACAATATCCAAATTTAATTGTACATAGTGTTGACATAATAAATTATTGTTTTCATGTTCAAAGCAAAAAAGCAGCTTTTGGTCTACTAGACCCATTAAATATGGACGTTCTAAGCACTATAAGTAATTCGTAACTCAACTTTAACCACTATTTTGTGAACTAGTTATCTATACTAAAAATACCGTTTAAGTTTTATTTATTTTTCTTATTCCAATGACTTGTTGTCAAATTGTTGGTGACGGCTAGCCTTAGGTTTCCATATGCGGCTACAGAAGTTCCCAGCTATCGCGTCTAAAAGATGCTTAATTCAAAATAATGCCACGAATACAGTGCTTCCGACAAGTTTTGATGGATCTCGAATACAAATAATGTTGATGTAATTTCCTAATATTGATTGATCTTACTATGTTGATGGATCTTACTAATTTAGTATTATCTGATTAACTTTGATGGATCAGCTTCTTTATGATCTAGCTGTTTATAAAATGAATTTAAGCTTATAATAATTATTGGTTGTTTCTCTTCTTTGGATTTCTGTAATAACTTATGACACGAGTACCTTCTTTTTAATACGAAGTTTTAGATCTCCCCCATAATAGTGGATGCTTTAATATCTTAGTCTGCTTATTGAATTAAATTTATTTATCAATTGAGTATTCATTTAGGTACATGTCAGAATCACAATGCAAAAAAGGTGTATCTAATAAATCGAAAATCTAAATAACTAAATAAATGACAATACTTAAAAAAAAGTGGTTTCAAGGCATATAATCCGTTTGTCTATGATAATCCGTGAGCCTATGACAATGACTTTGAAAAGCTGGTTCACACACTATTCAATTATATGTTAGTATAGTGGACTTTCAGAAGTCAGTTTTATTTTTGCAACTTATTTGGTTATACTTAGCTTGGTTTTGTAGAGCTGGTCTGATGAGGGATCAAAACATCTGATCTAAATAAAAAACACTCTAGTTTATGCTAATTTCAAAACAGGATGTAACCGCAAATATTCTCTTTTTTTGTTCCTTCTTATTAATAGGCAAAAATATTGAATAGGTAATAAAAAATATAATTTTGTCAACAAAAGTTTATTTTTTAAAATTATATATTTTTATATATTTACATTCTGTATCTCAAATTAAAACTTATTTTAATATGACACAAGTACTCGTAAAACAAAGGCACACGTTATAATATAATGCTATTTATATTTTACTGTTATACTTTCGAGTAAGTTAATAATGTAGAATAGTACGGTTTTCCTGACGCCTCCTCATTTGTTTTAAAGAGCGTGGTTCTAATATCTAGTTTAGGTATATATTTTTTCCAGTCACTAACTAGTCAAGTACGTGTAAAACCACTCACCAAATTTTATCTAAATCGCCTATCGTCTTATGTGTAAAAGATAAATAATAGACATTTAAATTTATTTTTATAGATTAAACACATCCATCATACCAAATGATTTGACCTTCATACTTAAGGTATTAAATCATTAATTCTCCGTGTTTACTAAACGGCTTAATTTTGATTAAAAAAAATATAACCGTTACAAAATTATGATTTAATTATTATATTTAATCATTTAGCATGAAAAGAAGGTGATTTTCATGCAAATGCCCAATTAAGTAGAAAAGTATAATTATAAAATTTCAATAACTGGATTTATCTTTTCATCGGCCGTGTTCAAAAAATATTTTATGGACAATTAAAAAGTCATCTAGAATAAATATGTAATAAATATTTTTTTAATATATTAATGATTTGATTATTTTTATTGTTTTAAATTAATAAAGTCGTGTTATGTAGGAATTTTTTATCTTATGTTTCCCGTAATGTCACGACATTTTTGACATAGGTCCGTAGTTTAATTGGTGGTAGATTTATTATATCGCAAAAAGTTAATTATATTATTATTCTACAGTGACTGTTTTTTTTTTTTTACATAGCTTAGATGAATCATATTTTGAAAAGCGTGTTGATTCTTAATAATCTTGATTGCCTAATAACTCGTAATGGGAAATCATTATGAATGTAAATAAATAAAAATAATGAAAGAATACAATTGACTTGATTTGTTGGTTTTTTTGTAGTTTTCGTAATCACAAGGACAGTAAGCATCATAGTAGATATGAGTTTTTAAAAATTGGTATATGTATATTTTATTTTTCGTAGATGCTTTAATGTCAAATACTTAATATACAGGGTGTGGCGTAAGTAGTGGTTTACCATTTAAGATTCGATGAACCAGATAATTAACTATAACAATTAAAAATAAAAATTTAACCTTTTTTACCCAAGGGTTCCGAAAATATTTCCTTTTTGATTTTTATTTATGAAATTTCTACCTTTTATTACAAATTTGTTTGTAGTTTCAACAAAAACCATTATTTTTTCATTTTGATTTCTGTTAATTACTGCCGAATACTAGAGCTATCACGATAAATTATGATTTTTTTATGTAAATTCACCTCTTTTGAAGAAAAAGTTAGTTCTTCTCTAATTTTAACCCGAATTTTTAACATACCATCCAAGTTCAAAGGCGATTTTTGTAAAAAAACTTACTACACTGTCAGTGCCCATTTATTTAATAATATGCTTACTAAATGCCGATTTCAAAATGGTATCACTATAACAGATACTATTATTTAACAAAAATATATTCAATTTTAATTGAAGCAAAGAAGATTTTCATTAAACTACTTTTTTAAACCTTTATTGCGTTAATACTTACGAACAAAAAGGAAATATTTTCGGAACCCTTGGGTAAAAATGGTTAAAAAATTTAATTGTTATAGTTAATTATCTGGTTCATCGAATCCTGAACGGTGGACCACTACTTACGCCACACCCTGTATAAAAGAGCACAGCCGTAAGTAACCGTTAATGGTAAAACCGTGAAATTTGGAGAGTTGTTTTAATTCAACTGCGAACGCACACAAAGAAGGAATTTAAAAAAAAGTGATGAAATAAGGGCTGCAACTTTGTATGAAAAATCTTGTAATAAGCAACGATTATAATAAAACTAGAAATTTATTCTCTTAAAAACATTAATTAAATACGTGTATCATGGTTTATTGGAATTCACCCCCTAAATATGCAAAATAGAGGTTGCAAGCTAGCATGGAAAAATCTATAAGTAACTACTGATAAAACTTGAGATTCATAGTCTTAAAACATTGAATTAATAAGTATTTCATGTTTTATTGGTATTCATCCTCTAAGGATGCAAAATAAGGGTTGAAAGTTTCCATGAAAATACGGCATAAATTTTTCCTAAATACTAATAACATAACAAGAGCTTTTCAGTTAATTGAAAAACATCCCCAGGTGTAATAAAAAAGGGTTTAATAGTTTGTGAGGATAATATTTAAAAAAATGTGCTAGGTTCCGGATTTCAAAAAATTTTACACCATTAGGAAGCTACGTAATCCTGGAGTAACTTATGCTAGATTAAATTATAAAGCGCGCGGTTGTTTTATGCGATAAACGCTGCGTTACACGCAATGCGATTAACGCACATCATTTCATATCAAGTAATATAATTACAAACCATTGTTTTACGCGGTTGACGCAGCGCCAAGCGCAGATATAAATTTACGACATATAATCGCATTGCGTGTAACGCAGCGTTTATCGCATAAAACAACCGCGCGCTTTAAGCTCCCACGGAAGAAACGCCTGTAAAACCGCACGCGGAAAGTTAGTATTTTTTTTGTAGCTTAAATGTTAATTCCGCTTATAAACTATACCGTTTTTTTTTTGAGTTTATTTAATGTTGAACGTTAATTTTATATTTTTTTTTCTTTCCATAATAATTAAGGTAGGTACTTATATTTTATAATAAAGTAAAATAAAATAAAACATTTTATTTGTAAGTATAACAAAATGAAAATGATTAATTTTAAAATCTTAAATTAAACTAAAAATTAAAACTAATAACAAAGAAAAAAAACTGGTTTAAATAATTAAAATAAGCTATACCTACAAAAACGACTACTACTACTCTACCTAAGGCCTTAGGCGTCAACCTTATAGAACTAACACAATATTGTAGATAGTAAGTTTACAATGACCTGATAAAATGATGCTGTTCTTAATATGTAAAGCTGCTGAGGGAAATGGGTTAAAAGAACGGTGTCAGTGAGCGACCTCAGTCCACCTGTCTAAGCATATGTATGATATTGATTCAACATTTCTAACATCAGTATACATTCAGCAGTAACATCGCAATAGATAGGCTTACCACTATTGCAATGCACAATTGCGAAACATATTAGATATTCTTCGGTGTAAGAACCTAATATAATTTTACCCGACTCGAATCGAAACTGAAGTTATCAACTATCATAGTCGAATAGGTTCTCTGTGAAGTAGTGCTACTGTGGCACAGAAGTCAAACATTATGGCTCTATGCGTTTCTCCTTCGACGTAAAACTATTTGACAGTACCTACTGTCAAATAGTTTCACAATAAATATCTCAATTCAATAATAAATAGTATCCCTTTATCACTTTTAATCTTTCTTCACTAATATAATGAAGTTTGTGAATTATTTGTGAGATTGTAGGGTGTAATCTCTGGATCTACTGAACCAATTTTGCAAATTATTTTACCAAAATAAAGCCACATTATTTGTGTGTACTATATTTTAAGTCAAGGTTTCCACGGCAACGGTATCTTCACAGGTGAAACCGCGCGGCAAAGCTAGTCATAATTATAAGTAGGTTCGGAAGCAGCTAAGTATTTCAGGGTTGTGTGCACATAAAATATTTAAAAAATCACTTACCTGTGGATACATTTATAAATTGGTTTATTTTTGGTTCAGTTTCCATCTTCTACATAAACAAATGGCCTACCAACGCAAGTAGGGATGATTTTCGCAAAGTACTTTTTTTTGTAAAAATTAAAAACAGTCGAACAACTCCCGAAATAGTTTGAAACCAAATTATCACACCATTTTAAAATATATTATTTTTATTTTTCTCAAGACAAAAAAGACATAAGTGTTCCATATTCAGATTACGAACCAAAGCAAGCAAAAGTTCACGATTTTCAACCAACCAGCCAGTAACAGATATTCTCATATCGTAACGCAATTTAGCGAAGAGGATATAACACTCATAAAATCGTGAACCTAATTAATGGTATTAATGTTTTAATCCATACTTAACTGCAAGTACCTTTTCGTAGGTACAAGATCTTATGAGTACGATATCTGTAGGTGCTTATAAAATTGGACTCAATCCTAAAATAACGGCCGCAAGCATTACTATGCTAATTTATTATTAGGGTATTTTCTTAGCATCCGCAATGTGACATACATTTTTTTTAATGTAACTGTAGCGGAAATGTGATTGATAGTTGACCGTTTAAGTCTACTGGCAGTATATCTCCATGCTCATTTTGTGTGCAAATCCTAATCTGTTTGACAAATCACTGATGAGAGTTGATTATTCAAATGATTATTGGACGGATGGATAGCTATTGTATTCTAAGTCGATTAATCGAAATCATGATATGTTTTGTAACGCAGAGATTGAAAGCTTTTGTCTTTTGGGACAAGCATACAATCCAAACATAACAAAAATAAACGTCTTAATAATACTTTTCCCTCAAAGGATAGACAGAGGTGCATTAGGTACATACATCCATGTTTAGTTTCAACTAAGTTAATCTATTTAAAAATAATAGAGAACAATCTCTTTATGCCCGGTGAAGTAATTCGGTACTCAAATGTCCGTCCGAAAAGAAAGAACAATCTCTAAAACTACTTATGTTATGAGACAGCTTTATAGTTCAAGATGTTACTGGGAATTGCTTAACGGAAAATCCGGATGTCACTTTACACGACCCAAAAATGGAGCCCGGAAATTCAAGCAACTCGTACTTATAAAATAACTAACGACCCACCCCGGCTTCGCACGGGTGCTATGCTGATGTACCTATTATACATAAAAACCTTACTCATGATTTTCTTTATTTTAAGTTTTTCTATTTTTTTAAAAATCGCATCAATATCCGTTGCGTAGAGACAGCTGAAAACGACTTTGTTTTATAATACGTAATGATGAAATTTATTAAGCACTTAGGTATTTACGTGCATGTAAATCAAAATCACAATGTATAAGACTTAATCCTAGAAAAGTTTTACTTTAGTAGCTTTGAACAAAGTTAACATTACAGATTTTATAATCCACCCGTTGGTCTGTCGTGTGAGTAATGTACATATTATCGTAAGATGGTTTTAAAAGTTACCGGAAAAAAAATTAACTACTTAGAATCCGGCCAAGGACCTGAGGGCATCGTTAAGGGGTTAGGACCAAGTTTCAGGGTGCTACTGCAGTTAACAATCTGTCCACAGACAAACTGTTTAGAACAGTTTTGTGGACCTATATATTACACTAAGGTTAAGCACTATTATGTAATAATAATAAATAAATAAATAATAAATAATAATAAAAGCACGGCCTACAGCCGCGGAATCACAGGTCACTTTTTTTTAAGGAACCAACGACGAGACGGTTTGATTTCATAATATACACATTAATAACGAATAACAATACAATTTCGTATTATAAAAAAAGTATATAATCCGAAGAAAAAATCCTAAAAGAGTGATCGTAAAAAAATCAAATACTTAATTCGAATTAATATAAAAACAACAAACATTCCAAAATTAAATGCCGTCCGGCGTACGGCTTTTGATTTTCGATTATTTTTGTTCCACCTTCAAAAACGAATTCCAAAATGATAAAACGTAAATACGGCCGCTTCATAAAAAAAACTTGCATACGTATGCTATCAGCAATATTATGTTCATCGTAAGCGCCACCTGTTCTACAGACAATAATGGCGGCGCTCTATGAACGGATATGAGCTGAATAAAGAATCACAATGTGTGCACATTTCACGGGTCTAGTGGGCCGGTAGCTATTCGTAGGTAGCGACTATTGATTTTGTCCACCCCAGACCGCACACCCACCGAATTGCATCCGACGTGCTCTCTAACACTTAAAATATATCTATTATTACCAATTTATTGACTTATGTGTATTAATATGTCGATTGGCTGTCTTTGTTTCAAAGTTTTTTTACTTAAATTGCAGTATAATAGATATAATGAATAATTAGACTGGAATCTATTATTACAAGATTCTAGGGTTCTTATTTTATTTCTTAAAATACAGAACGAAAATTAATTATTTAAAATAAAACCATTACTGAAAAAAGCGTAGTGTTACATTTTTAAGAAGTAAAATGCTGAGTTTGATCTTAATTTAATTGGAGTTCTTTTTTCCAGATATAAAATTACTAATTTGGAATTGGAACAGGGGACTATGAAGTCATAAATTACCTCTGTTAAAGGGAAATGTCGAAATCGAGTATTAGGAATATTTAAATGTGATATCAATAAATTAACTGCTTATCTACTTTTCATTATATTGACATCGGCTTTACTAATAGGCAGTAAAATATATTCAAACGAATTCATAATAATATGAATAAAATAAAAGTAAGTTTAACACATTTCTCTTATTGATATGAACTCGATCGTGCACGAATTTTTATTAAGAAAATATTATTACACAATCAAATTATAGTGCGAGTACGTAATCAAAGTTAGTTCGTTTTTTAAGACGTCTTCTGAACAAGGAAAATTTATTCCTATTTCAAGGGGTACTTTTCGGACACAAGACACCCATACTCAGAACAAAAGCAAATTATTTTTCCGGGTAGGAATTGAACCCAGATGTCCAGATCTTAAAAGGAACTACCGTAACCTTTGAACACTGATCTGCACCTGACTACAGCAATTTTATTATACGACGAATGTTCGACGAATATGAATCTCAGTTTATACTTCAATTTAAGAGAATAAAATGCCAATATATACCTACAGGAATTTTAAATTGTTGGTAGAAATCATAGAAATTGTGTATGCATATTACCCCGGCGTTTCTGCGTAGATCATTATTGTAGTCTAGTGATTAATATACCTATACGTACTCTGATTAAGTACTCAGTCATTTTCCTTTCAACCGATAATAATTCTGTATAAGTATGTATTTAGTTACCGAGCTGTATAATCAACACCTTAATTACGTAACGTTAAGGATTTGGGCAAAATGATTTCGCTCCTTCAAATAGAAAATATTGTACCTAAATAAGACTGACATGACGCGTTATTAATTTATTAAATGTAAATAAGTAATAATTTAGTTTAATTAATTAATTTTAAATTATGTTAATTAATTAATTATAAATTGGTCTATACTAATATTATAAAGAGGAGAGATTTGATTGTTTGTTTGCATTGTGTAGGCTCTTGTGTACTATTTGGCAGTATCATAGCACTGCCAAATAATGTGACTTTGTATCGGTAAAAGAATTTGCAAAATCGGTTCAATAGATACAGAGATCATCCCCTACAACCTCACAAGCTTTAACTCTTTATAATATTAGTAATAAATAACAAAGAAATTGTATTTTAACGCACTACTAACTAACTGCTTGTACGGGCTATTTACAATCTTATATTACATGATTAAAATACATAATATATAACTAAAAGTAGTTTATTTAAAATACAACTAACTAATAAAATAATATAATATACTAATATAATGCTACTACTAATACTTAACCGGGACATTTTAATATCGTTACGTAATTATTTCAATCAACACTTAATGTCACTTACAACCTTATATAACTCAACAATTCAAGTATAAAATAGCATTCCATCTATTTCAAATTATTTTTAGTGCATTTTTGTTATTAGTATGCATTTAGTAAAAATTTGTTATTTTCCATTACAAATAGACAGTTTTATTTATTAGTATAGATGACTTATAAACCACAAACTGAGCAACCAGCGAAAGAGGGCGGCGCCTATGGACCTCGGCTCAGTGCAGTCTATTACGTTTTATATTTGTAGGATTTTGAACTATTGCTCTATTTTGAAATATCCAGACTTCTTGGACTTCGGGGCTACATGGGTACGGAAATCGTGATTTAAAATATAGGTTGTTAATAATTAGAATTATATTCGGGACTTATTAAAAATTGGTTGTATTGGTGGCGCGAAAATAATCAGCCTAGCAATTGTCGCCAGTTTTTTGTGCACCCTTCCCGCAGACGGCAACTTAAATTTTGTATAATTTATATACTTTTTTTTTTTTTTTTTTTTTTTTGTTGTCCGGGGGGAAATGCATTGACTCATTCCCACCACCGTTGCAGCGTATTTGCGCGCTGGCGGTGGGATATGTGGGACTCGCCCTCTCCATAGCGTGGTATGCTAAAGTCATACCACGAGGAGAGGACCCTACACCACTAAAACCTCCCGGACACTCCTTCGATCCGCCGTTGGCGGGGGTCGGGTACGCATGAGCAATCCGGCCCCCCGACGGCACCCGCGGCCAATATGGTACCGCGGGATCTCCAGGGCCACACTTACAGTGGCCCATTTGCCCAATTATAGGGACGCCCGGAGTGTAGAGGCGTCCCTACTCCTCATGGGTCAGCCTCGAAGGGAGCGGGGCCCATGTTCCCCACTCCCCAAGGCCGAGCCTAGGGCGGTAGGCGGCGGGTTTCGGCCCGCCGCCGACGGCCAACACGCCGTCTGCGAAGCGGGTGTGCAGAGGGATCTACTTCCCTCTCCCGCTCCGCGGCCTCCTTCTGTGACATAACTTGTCTACAGAAGGAGGCAACCGCCTCCCACGACCTCTCGCTTTGAACCATCTTCGAAATGATGGTCGGCAGCGAGAGGTCGTCTCCCACCACGCCAACGAGCTCCTCCCGCTCGTTGGCCCACGCCGGACACTCCACCACCGTGTGCTGCGCCGTATCGTCGGCACAGTCACAGTGGTGACAGCGAGTGTCCGGCTCTCTCTGCGCCACGTTGCACAGGTAGTGGCCGAAGCAGCCATGGCCTGTTACTTCCTGTGCAACGTGGTAGGTGACGTCGCCGTGACGGCGACCGGCCCACTTTTTTAGATGGGGCCGAATCGCCTCCACCGTACGCAATCCGCTCCGCGGCGCGGCCTCTAGCCGCTCCTGCCATTTCCGGAGGGTTTGACGACGGATCTCAGTCCGCCACCGTGCAACACCCTCCGGGAAGGGGTCGCGGCCAGAATGCGCCCCCTCACACCTCCGCCGGTACGCGGCGGCCAAAACCTCCGCCTCCAGGTCCCACGGAGGGGACCCCGCAAGGAGGCAGGCCGCGTCAAACGCGACCGTGCGGTAGGCGCGGGACGCCCTGATGGCCATCACCCGCTGCGGACGTCGCAGCAGGGCTATGTTTCGCCTCTTCAGGGCGTCGACCCAAATGGGGGCGCCGTAGAGCGCCATGGAGCGGATCACACCGGCGTACAGCTTGCGGCAGGTGCTCCCGGGTCTGCCGAGATTCGGCAAAAGCCGGCCAAGAGCACCCGCCGCCGCCACCAGCTTTGGGGCCAGCCGCTGGAAGTGGGCCCCGAAGCTCCATCTGCTGTCGAGGACTATGCCTAGATATCGCATACTGTCCCCGACAGCAATGGATTCGCCACCCACTATGAGGTGGGCGCCTACAGGTGGCGCTCGCCGAGGCCCATGAAAACAAAGGGCCTCGGTTTTACCGAGCGCCACCTGCAGGCCCAAACGGCGTATACGGGCGACCATCTGTGCCACGGCTGCTGTGGCTAAAATGGTCGCATGCCGATGATCAGGCGCGCGGGCGGTCACCAGTGTGTCGTCAGCGTATGCTATCACGCTGACCCCCCGGAGACCGCGCATCCGCAGCGCCCAATCAAACCCGATGTTCCACAGGAGCGGCCCCAATACCGACCCCTGTGGAACACCGCGCGAGACCGTCCTCCGGCCAATTTCGCCACCGGACGTCGGGTACACCACCTCCCTGCTTTGGAGGTAGTGCCCACCAGAGCCCGGAGGTACCTGGGCACCCCATGGTGCCTGAGGCCCTCCTCAATGCACGCCCAGGGGAGGGTGTTGAATGCGTTGCGGATGTCCAACGACACCGCTAACAACACTTCTCCCCGGCTGGTCGCCTCCTGCGAGAGTTCCCGCACCCTCGCGATCGCGTCTATGGTCGACCGACCCTGGCGGAACCCGTATTGGTCCACGTACAGGTCGGGACCGACCCTACCAAGATGTGTGGTGAGGCGAGACGCGACCACCATCTCCATCAGCTTGCCCAACTCGTTCAAGAGAACGATTGGGCGGTAAGCCGATGGAGACTCCGCCGGTCGCCCGTCCTTACGGAGAAGGACGAGTCGACCGGGCTTCCAGGGTGCGGGAAAGCGACCCTGCCGAAGGCACGCATTGAAGAGGGCGAGCACCCTGGGCTCCAACTCCTCCATGGCGAGTGCCCAGATGCGTCCAGGCACTCCGTCCGGCCCGGGGGCGGTGTTTTTGATGGCCATTTTTGCCACCGCCGCCCCCAACTCCACCGGTGTAACATCCGGCGGAGTTTCCTCCTCGTCGCCGTCGTCGGTCGGCATCACGTCGTCAGCTGGCGAGGCCATAGTTGGCGGCGAATATTCCTCCTGACTGGGGAAGAGCTCCTCTACAACAGATTGGAGGAGCTCTGGCTGGAGGTTTTCCGTCACCGGGGGCGCCCAGGGGCGCATTTTATTACGCACCCCTTTATAGGGTCGTCCCCACGGATCTCCATCGAGGGCCTCCAGCGTATTCGCCCAGCCATCATAATTTATATACCTAGCTTATTTATTGATATATGCAATCCACACAGTGAGGGTATGGCAACGAAATAGTTTGTTCCGTAAATAATACTAGCAAAAGTAGCTGACCTTTTAAAAGATTCAGGCGATGCTGGTCAATATGAAGGTAGTATTTCGGACCGACGACGACGATGTATGGAGTTAGTCACGGGGCTTTTGATACTTAACAAGTCATAAAGACGAGCGCCGGCCTTATGTACGTTATGTACAATAAGGATTTTATAAGCTATCTAACAACTAAAGTCCCGTTTAAATCGAAAGGTACAGACTTATACCGAGACAGATAGACAATTTTTGTATTAAAAACTTTTGGGCGCCTTGAGCGGCAAATTTTGAGATGGGTAAAAATCACTGAACTAGCCACACCGACTCCACAAAAACATACATAAAGCAATTATATTTTAAAGATCATAAAACATAATTTCAATCAACGCCAAATGTCACTTGTAAGTGACATAACTCGCCTTACATAACTCAACAATTTAAGCATGGAATATTATAGCTTTCATCTATATCCATTTTTTTATTGCATTGTTAATTTGTTATTTTCCAATACAATTATGCAGTTTTATTTATTAGTATAGAATATAATATATAGATGGTTTAAAAACTACAAACTAAGCAACCAACGCAAAAGGGCGGCCCTTTTGGACTTTTGCTCAGGGCATTCTATTCGTTTTATATTTGTAAGATTTTGAACTGTTGCTCTACTTTACAGTACGCGGACATCTTGTATTTATGGGCTACACAGGTATCTAATTAAGGGTTGAAAGGGCCAGTATGAAAGGATTGCTGTTATTTACTCAGGATGTGGCTATATAACAGTCCTCATAAAAATATACACTTAACATAATTTAATAATTAATTAACTGCGGAACACACCACTTACCTTAGATACGTATAAACGAATATAATTAAGACAAGTACTTTAATTTCTATATTATGATAGTAATTTATATGATTAAACCTTACCCACTTTAGGCTGTCCACGGTTAATAAAATTGAGTATCTATTACATAAGGCCAAGGTAACGGTACAGCTTACCGTTAATCCTAATGTTTACATCCTTTCAATCACAAGATCTATTTGTGCCAATTGATATTTACAACATAAATCATAAATTACATCGAACCGAGGCAGCTGGTGGACCAAACATATATCTATACAGCTGGAGAGTTTGTTTCTTAATCTCTCTGTTCTCTTATTATATCCATCTGTACATATAATAAAACTGGGGGAAATCAAATTCTTTTTATTGAAATTTGTTTGATTTTTATTTAATGTAGGGTTTAATTAATTTTTATCTGCATGTGCGTCTATCTATCTGTCCGTCTGACTGGTTCTTTGAACGCGTATCACGCCGAAATTACTGTATGGATTGTTATGAAACTTTGTAATATTTTAGTTAATACTTTGGTATAAGAACTAATATAATTTTATCCCGGATTTCTGCATAGTTCCCTTGGGAGAGGGGATGACATTCAAAATGTTTACATCGTTATACAAGTTTGATTTTTTTTTGCAAAAAGGTAGTGTTCTAATGATAAATAACAAAAATACAACGTCATTGGTCATGAAGTATTCAAAATTTCATCAATTAATTAATATGATTGGGCTGAAATTTTTCTCACAGATAGAATTGTAACGTGTTCTTCAAAATTCACCCTTTAAGACATGGAACAAATGTTGTTATGACGTTCAAAGCTTATATAAAGAATTCGATATTTGGAGGAAGTCGCAGAAAACAGCTAGTGTTTACATAAAAATAATATTGATACTTAATACTTATCAACTATTTTATTAAATATTAAACACATTAACGTAATAAGTGTTTTCATTCATTAAAATAGTTAAGATAAACATAACCTGACCAATAAACGGTTCTTAATACATCGATAACAGATAGGATATTAGTCATCGGAAGTTACCGTTGAAAACGAGAAATATTACTTGTTTTACATAAAAACCATACAGTAGCCTACATTCGTGAAATAATAACGGGTTTCCTTATTATTGAAGCAAAACTTAATTAATACGTACGTGTCAGATTCAGAGATATTCACACGCTTAGCATACGCGACTTGACTTGTACAACTGGAATGTTTTATTATGACTCATTTAAAGTGTAACACCAATAAATATATCCAACAATATTTTTAACGGATCAAGAAACCCGTGAAAGATAAATTAAACCAAAGAAGAGATGACGACTTAAAATTTTTATTCGGTCCATCAGTTGGAATTCCGAAAAATATTGGCCCCTAACTTTTTCTTTATCAAATCAACTCAAATTTACAAAGATACGTAGCAACAAATTTCAGGAGAGACGAGCTTGTGACGTCACGACAAGACAAAATTGTGCTAAGAAGTGAAGGTTTTTGTTTACCGAATAAAAAAAGAAATACGCATCGAATATTCTTTAGTATCTTATCTAACTGGCGGATCAAATTGAATTTTATAGGTATAATCCCTATTTAAAAATAAATTGCACCGAAATAATAGGTATCTATGATTTGGAAAATAATATGCTTATATGAGTGTTCATTTCATTAATGTATTAAGTGAAACCCATTATAAAGCACTGCGATTGCAATAATAATGGAAATGAAACATGACTCACATTCCAGCAACTTCATTCCAAAAGCTTAATTAAAAAAGATAAATTAGCCGCTACTTTCATTCCAATTTTAATAACACTATAACTGCCAAATCTGTTCGTCAATTTATATACAGAAATTAAATTTGATCACTTTTAAGTTTTTTTAAAAGATATATATAAAGTGAATAGTTGTACTATTCACTTTATTTATTTCAATTCATTGTATTATATTGGTGTAAAATCTGATGCGACCTAAAAACAACTTCAGTTTGTAGAGAAAAGTAGGAAATTTTAATTATTTGATGTGAATGGACTTCCACGCGTTCTAGGTCTTCATCCGGCATATAATGATATTAAATGAACGGCATTTTTCCTTTTCTAAATTGAATAGAATATGTGTGAACCTGCCTTGCTTACTGTCACATATTTTATGTATAAAACTAGTGATTATTGCAAAGTAACTTGCAGAAAAATAATAATAAATAAGGCCTATGTCACTTCTGAATTACGTAGCTTTCCATGCAACATCATCAAAATCAGCAACAGCATGTATGTCTTCCACTGCTGAACATGGGCCTTCCTGAGGGAGGGTTTTACCATAGTCATCACGCTTGGCATGCGGGTTGGGTACCGCAGTATTATAAAATATTGTAACACACAAGGAAACGCTGCTGCCCGTTCCTTGGTATACGCTTGTTATAGATGATGTTATAACAATGATACCAACGGCTTGGCGTGCTTTCCGAGGCACGTACGGTAGTCTCTTTAACATTCAGACCCAGAAAGAAATCTTAGAATTAAAACAAAGATTTCTTGTCCGGCATGGAGATCGAACCTACGACGAAGATTGTCATTTTTGGACAAAGATGCACACGTAAATAAAAAGAAAACGGTTCATTTTTAAGTTTATACATTAAGTACCAACAAAGAAAGAGAATAACTAAGTAACATACAATTTCAAGTATAAATCCTTCAACATTAGTGTATAATGTATAGATTCATGCACATTTTAATGTAGATATTTTTTTCTAGATTTACATTTAAACTACAGATATACCTGACCTATTGGAGTTCGTCATCCAGAACACGAAGGCGCTCACCCAGAACAAAAGGAAAAATTAATCGCAAAAATCTAAGTTATGGGGCTCCACATCCTTTACACAATAACTTTTTTGTAAATATATCTTTATCCAACAAAGCTACCTACGGAATACCACTCTATGTAACCCAGTATATACTCGTAGACATACTGTACAATATCAGCACGTTTTCGTCCACTGCTGAACATGGGCCTTACTCTTAGACCTTGGCAGGTTAGAGTCATTGAGGGATATTGCCATAATTACCACGCTTCTCACATCATCAGCCCGTATAACGTCCACTGCTGAACATGAGCCTCCTCCCGAGGGAGGGTATTTGCCATAGTCACCACGCTTGGCAGGCGGGTTGGTGACCGCAGTATTATGTTGTACCACACAAGGAAACGCTGCTGCCCGTTCCTTGATATAAGATTATTATAGATGATGTTATAACAATCGGGACCAACGGCTTAGCGTGCTTTCCGAGGCACGGAGGGTAGTCCCTCAACCAACCAGGCCCGGAAAGAAATCTAACAATTTACACAAAGAACCCACTACCTCCGAGATTTAAAGCGAGCCAAATACCGCAACGCTACGGAGGTTGTCACCACGCTTGGCAGGCGGATTAATAACCGCAGTAAGATGGTGAGTAACCTAAGAACTGATAGATGCTGGTGCCCATCCATCAGGTGTAGGTATGTCCTTTAGGGGCCGTCCATTAATCACGTGAGCCTTGAAAGGGGGGGGAGGGGTTCGACAAAAATCACCAAATGTCACAAGGGGGGAGGGGGGTGTAGTAAAATATCACGTGTATTTATTTTTGGGAAATTATAACTCCAGTCACACATTTCTTTATTAGCCACGTGATCAAACTTCTCATTTTATTACTAAGCTACGGGAAAATGAGATAGCCTCTAATAAACTAATTCGCCTTTATTACAACGCCAACTAAATATTCTATAAAAAGCGTCAATTAACGATCAACAATTATCATTTTTATAAAAATACAGTGGCGTTGGGTGGGGGATGGGGGGGTAGTCTTCAACCTCACCATGAATCACTAAGGGGGAGGGGAGGTTAAAAAATGCTTTAAAAAGATCACGTGATTAATGGACGGCCCCTTAGTCGTCTCTTTCGACACCCATGGGAAGACATGGGGTGGTCTATACTAAGCCGTAAACCACACAGCTACACATATGTCTAAGTAGTTCAAATTTTTATTTGAATAAAATTTAGTAATTGTACTTTAGAACTAGTTGGTCTCTTCAAAGCTTAGTTCACTATTTATATTCACAATACGGCACGTTTAGGTATTCTTTCCAACGGGTTTTTCATCGATATCGTATTACTGATTGTTAAAAAAGATTTTTTATTCTTCTCGGTATTTTTGGAGGCTAGTCTAAATAACTGTTAATAGATAATATACTAACCGTAAAATTCTCGTAATTTTAGTAAAATGTTTTCTGTTATCGAATATATTAATAACTAATTTTAAATTCGAATGACCTACTTTAATGGATATCTAAATAATATTATCTATTCAAGCACTTAATAAAGCTTTTACGACGTTATCGCTTACGATTATTGTAAGTTTCTGATAAATAGTGGTTAAAACTGTTAAACACGAGTTTTAAACTAATTTATTAGGTTCAATATATTCATAATCAGTATGTGATTTAGATAAATTAGGCAAATTTTGTCTAATTACCATTCAAATTAATGCCTTCCTATAGCGTAAAGAATTAAGTAGTAATAAAAGTAGCGTTTTATTTTTAATTTGTTTGCAAGCTGATATATTGCTTAAAGGTGAGTACAGATTATAGCATTTTCGCAAATATTTTGTACATTAAGAACGCACTCTTATTAAGCTTGATGAAATTTCGCATCAATACGATCCTTGATAAGTCTAATCAGGTTTCAAAATAAACTTCTTAAGCATATTGCACAGAATACGGTCCATGAAATATAGTCATAGATATAATTTCTTCATTCGTATGGACTTCATTCAATTGTTTAAATAAATGCAGAAAAAAAATTAGTTTATTCTTACCTGTAGATTATTCCATCTGTATATAAGACCCAAGAGTTTTGACTGTTATATAACTCTGTAATGATACAAGTTAAAAGCTTAATAAAGCCATTAAAGCCATTTGAATATGAATAAATCTGTTTTTTTTTTTCAATTCTAGAACATTAGAATCTAAAACAAATCAGTTTAATCAGGGTGCGATGACATCCAGATGTAAAATTTTATGTTGTCTTTTATTATGGGCACTCTTTTATAAAGAGTACAAGAACTGACTCCGATCTAGGGAATAATATTCATAAAGCGACTCCTGCATACATTTATTACTAATAATAAATATTTAGATATATATTATAAAAAGAAAACCTTTATCTTAAATGATAAAGTTTTTCCCTACATAATAAATTCTAAATTAAAGTATGAATGCGGTTTAAGGGGAATAAAAAATTAAATTTTCTTTTAGTCACACAAAAACAAACTGCTTGATGTAGAACTTAATTGTGTATGCCATAAAAGCGTGCTGGCTTTTATTGACTTTTATAGCATGTGTTTTCCTAGTAATATTACAAAAGATATACGAATAATTGGCAAAATAGTAATAAAGACACAAAGGCAGGTATTGTCATATCACGATTCCTATAAAGAATTTAATGGCTAATCATTACCTTCCTAAACATTATAATATCGACATTTAGTAGGCATTAACTGAAGTTTACTTAATACAGTAATATATTTTGGTTTACCGTTAGAACGTAAATAAATAATAGAAAATACTCTAACTAAGCCCCCTAAATCGGATTACTTTTACTTACGAAATTTATTTTGTTTATTCTACGGACTCTATTAGATTTAAGCCAGCATGTGAGTCCCGTCACGTAGATACTCTATAAATAAATAAACGATAAGAAAGCTTACTCGACCTTAATAATTTTCGTAAATAAACTTCCTTGTTAAATGATCAAGCCATATGAAGCATATGAAAACACATTTAATAGATAAAAATAGAGAAAACTTTCATAGCAAAGACACATATTTATTTACTTAGTTTAATTTATCAAAACGTCGTCTGCTAGTAGTTATTTACACAGAACACAGTGGGTACTCTATAAAAACATGCTATAAGACGTCATAATTTTTCATGGCGGTCGTAGTCGGTATATTGTAGAGAGTGGAGTGGACGCGGCGCGGCGCCGGCGACGATTCTCGTTTGCGCGATGGCTATCAGAAGCGCAATCCCCTATTCCTCGCAGTGCTAATCAATGAATAATTACTCTGTTTAAGGGGCACCTCTATAAATAGCCGGCTGGAGCGCTGACCTGGAGCGACGGGTTAGTCCGGCCTGACAGCCGTCGACACTCGCAGCAGCCTCGCTCGCTGCCCCCGCGCCCCTCGCGCGCCGCACCACCGCCTCCGTCGATGCTGCCGACCGTTTAGGGCTGCCAGAACTGACCAAGCTCTACCCTCGCTATAAGAAAAGATAATGTTTTTGTGAACATTGTCTTTGTTCGTGACATACATTTGGACTGATTTAGCGGTGATCCTAATCATGGCACTTTATTTACCGAAATATTAATATCGTACATATATTTTAGGATGATCTTTTTCGCGTGGTTATTAATTGGTGGCTCGTCGGCCGCATCTTGGAACCGCAGCCTACAACCCTAGGCCGCGCCGTCGCCGCTCTACTCGACACGCCTCCAACTCTGCATCCTGCCGTTTTTTGCAAATTTAACTACAAAGGAATCTTTGTAAACAAAATGTGAATACAGTTTTTCCTAAATGATTCATCTCAGTCGTTAATTCACTGGTATTTTAAGGTAGTGACTATCTAGTTTTGTTTTACACTTTTATAGGTAGACCGTACCTATCTATAATTAGAAATAGAATTCCCGATGCATCGATAGGTGGCTGTAAGCATCGTAGCACAATGGTAGTAGGATTGTGCGTGTGATTTTACAAGTAACGGCAGTTCTAACCGAGCTATCGGCTCAGGTACCTTCGGTGCCAAGAGGTTATCGTTTATCGAACTGTCTATAAACAGATAACCGCGTATATGGTACCCATAAGAATTTCCGATTGAAATTGCTTAGAGACAAACACGTTGAAAACTTGTTGTTGTATTAGTTCGTTTGATATTAACAAATAACTAGCCATATATGTCCATTGGAGCCATACAAAGACATCAATGGTAGTTTAGTGGCATACTGCAGTTAACAACTAAAATCATTTAAAATATTTTATTTGTACTTTCGTATTCAACGTAAGTACAAATAAAATATTTTGAACGGCTTCTTAAGCGCAAATTGCGACACGACTCCCATCTAAACTTTACATCTTAATACTATCCTATAGTATGAAACTGAGCAATGTCATTATTTCAAAACATTTTTACCTTATAAGTATAAACTTTATTAGCAAGGCATAGTGTGTTTCCATTCTTGGTCGATTTAGTAGTACTAGTTACGATAATTTTGTCATCAAATAATCTAAAAGTTCTTAAGTTACAAAACAAGTTACTTAATGCGGTGTAACGAACGACAATGACATAGACATTGGCGCTGAGGGCGCTCGACACAAGGTTATGGCAATCTGCGCCCGAGTTCGACCGGCGACCGGGCCCGGCGACCGCCGGTGTGGAACAAATGCGGAGACGACGCCAATTTGCCACTAGCATGACAGACATTGGCACCTTGTTTATGTGATGCTAACTTGCTACACTAAATGTTCCTGTGTTTTGCTTTCATATTATAATATCATTATGAAAATTTTCGAAAACATATTATAAAGCTCATCGAACAGTAAAGACTTAGATTTGTCAGACGTAAATATAATTAGCCTACCTATATTTCTGAATTCATACATTTTTTTCATCAAACATCAACTTTAGTTGTCAAACCGAGGCAAGTTGCAGGTCCAGTACAAGGCTCCAGTTATGTCGATCAATGCAATATCAATTACTACAGTCTATTAATTTGTTCGTCAATATACATATATGGTACTCCTGTGAAGGCTCCAGACTGTCCGTAATTAAGGTCGCCAATGTGGCCTTGGTTATAAGTCTCGATAGAACCTGTAGGAAAGAAAAATGATAAAAATGACTTCACAGCGATTAAACTTGTTGTAATGAATTACGGCATTGCAAGGACGCAGTAAAGTTGAATATTGCATCAGAATGGTTACGAACACAGGGAGGCAACGTTCGCATGGAATGTTGGCGCGCGGCTGCCGGCCGGCGGTCGCGCCACCGCTCCCGCCCCCGCGCCCGCTCCCGCTCCGCCCGTGACTCACCTCTCCGCTATCTCCACATGCACATTGGGGAAGTACGTGCTTCGCTCTCAGCTTCCATCGTTTCTTGCTATTCACCAACCACTATTGACGTCACATATCTCTGCGTAGATACGTAGTTGATGGGGATTGGGGGCAGGTGATTTTCCTGTTGCGAATGATTCATATAACTATATTTTATATTACTCATTGATAAAAACCAAAAAGTCAAGTCACTGTATCGTATTGCGATTTTTATAGATCTTTCATCTTTTCATCTTTTTTAAAAGACAGCTCCCGCACTAGGGAAATAAATCCCTGTATCGCGGGGGACTTTACAAACATTCATTTCACGGACACACAGAACACCCAGACTCAGAACAACTATTTGTGGTCCACACAAATAATTGTCCCGGGTGGGTATCGAACCCAGAACACCAGGTCTCAGAGGCAACTATCGTAACCACTGAGCCACCGGTGCAGTCACATTATCGGCATAGATATTAGAGATATAGAAAGTGTGCAAATTTTATAATGTAAGTATGTCCGAGGAAACAGTATTAGTTTAAATTATATCAAACTGGATTATTCTTTTCAAAATGTACTGTACAGAATAGAGCTGATACTTTTTAAAAGTTGTAATAATTTATATGTTTAACTAGCTTGTGCCGTAGACTTCGTCCAATATAGTAGCCAGATTTCCTAGCTAATTGGGCAATCTTTTTTTTTAAATTGAACCAGTAGTTTCTGATATTAGCACCCTCAAACAAACAATATTACCTAATATAGATTTTATAACAACAGATTTCTGGAATTCAAAAAATTTGTTAACATCATAAACGTAGTAAAATCTTTTAAATCTGTTCAAGGCAAGATACCAAAGGAGTATTTTGTTTCTATGAAAGATGATACCAACGCATCTCTCTCAATATGAGTGATAAAAGTAAATTTGATGTATGACTCACATCAAATTTACTAAACAGGGTTTGGAAGAGTACAATAAAACATCCAAATAAACAATTTGCAGGTCTTACAAAATTGGCAACAATACCATGTATCCACGTAATATCGTATCTTTGTACGTTTCTGGAATTTTTTAAAGAACATTAATCCCAGACATATATTTTTCATGCACTCACACAAGAGCAAAATCTCGAAGCAGAAAATTGCCCATTCGCTAACATGTCACGAGTGAATTCAACCAACTCACTTCCAAAAGTTAATCAAATAACTTTACGAGGCGAGGCACTGCTTGACTAAAGTGGTTAGAATTATTTAAAAGGAGAAATTGACTCCATAATGCCATTGAGAAAAGCATTCCAATGGGATTTCCTTGTAACGCCGCGCCGATACACTTCAAAATACGTATCCTTCCGCTCTTTTGTCTATTTGTTTAAAGGAATCACTCAATTTCTCAATTCATAATGAATATCAACAATAGACTTAATTCTGTAGCAATTGGTATAAGTTCTAAACTCCTCGAAGTATTGATATGTTTATTGTTTTGTTTGTCCGTGAAGTTTCCATTTTCTCTATATTCTATGTTCATTATTTAAGATTGCGTCGCAGATATATAAGTATATATAAATAAAATTCTTGTTTGATAGTTTTAAAGTCAGAAAAGCTACGCAATTAGAAAGTAAAAGTTGGGATAGCAATAGAATTTATTTATCCTAATCGCAATGACAATCTCCGTGGCGTAGCGGTTAAGTCTCGGAGGTCGTTCCTATATTGTCGTGGGTTCGATCCCCACGTCGGACATTAATTTTTTGTCTAAAATCTAAGATTTCTTTTCGGGTCTGATTAGTTGACACTCTCCGTGCCACGGAAAGCACGTTAAACCGTTGCTCCTAATTGTTATAATATCATCGCTAATAATTGTATAGCAGGTAACAGATAGCAGCGTTTCCCTATGTGTGTAATTACATAGTACTGCGGTCACCAACCCGCCTGCCAATCGTGGTGACTGTCGCAAAAACACTTCGTCGGGAGTCGGGAGGAGGCCCATATAGAACAGTGGACGGATACGGGCTGATGGTTATGATTTTTTTTTTGCATATATTTGGTAATCAGTATAATCTTGATTTACAAATATAACATCACTTTTCATACGATTGGAGCAACTCTGCAACCGGCAAGTTTACACTACATATATGTTTATACGAGAAATATAAATAATACATCTGGGTTATGACGAAGCTCTTTTTCGATCCGCCAAAGGAAAAAGGAAACATTCTTCTTTTAATCAAAACAACAACTTGATATCGATCCACAAGTGCACCCCTTTTTGATACAGTAACTTTGTTTACACTTTCTCTTGAAAAACTCAACGTAAATGTAGGTTATTGAACTACCTTTCCTCTTAAAATTATTTAGTTACCTTTTCACACTTAAGTAGGAAATACACACATACATTTTCGGCTGTATAATATTATGTAGTATCATTAATATTACTTTGGTTCACATGAGTCACAATTCTACAAATTTCGACTAATGATTATGATACATTGAGGACAGCTTCGTCCTATTGACGTAGTCTACAGAAAGTATAAAAAGTCTAAATAATTTTGGGTTTTTACGTTTTTTTTAATACCTAGGTACATAATTGAGTTATAAGTTTTTCATTACGTTCATAATAGTCAACAATCATATGGGTTGCCTGATAGTAAGCTGTTACCTTAGACGATAAATGATCGCTGTGATAGAGATAGGTAGCACCTAGTACATAGTAGAGATGTCAGTCACCTATCTCTCAGAAAACCTTCCTGTCCTTACTCATTGAGTGAAAACAACATTAATCAATGACACTATTTGAAAGTGGTATTATATACAAATGGTCCTTCCTGAGAAATTCCTTTTTTTAATCTGAAATCTTAACAACAGGCTTAAATAAGTTATTAATTTTATTTTAACAGTATTTTATATTCAATGTTTATATTATTTTGTTCTAAAAACAGGAATCCTGAATTCTATTGAATTTGATGGCTCATATTTTCCTCATTTACAAAAATGTTGTTCTTAGAATATTAATAAACCATCTTTATTTTGGTTGGGGTCGCTGTTACTTAGAACTCAAGTTATGTATTTTCATGTGATATATTTATTTCACTGACGTGATTAGGTACGTTGCGAAGTAACTGACTGTCCAGTGGCGTTATCCAGTTTAACCACACAACCAATGTCTAACTTATCCATTAGAAACATCGTTCTCGAATAAAATATTCACACTTAGCTATGAAAGTTTGTAAATAAAGTATTCCGGTATCGCTGAGTTGCTAAATAATATCGATTTTATGGCGCGGCAGATGGCCCGGCCTGGAGGCCGAGACCGCTGTCTGGGACCCTCCCGCGCTGCACCGCGCCTCAGTTCACCCCCGATTGAGATTTATCCTCCCAAAACATCCCCTGCACAAGAATGGATTATTCGATTTATATTAAGTTTCCGCAATTGAGGGTTCCCAAGCAAGCATTTGCGCGATGGATTTGTCGTTCCTTTGTAAATATTTCGAAGGGCATGTCACCGCGCGTCGGTCATTAATAATAACAATGGATAATGTTAGTGGGCTAATTTCCAATCGTCGCTGAGGCCATCTGCCGCTTTCGTAAACTATTTTATTTTGTTTTGGGTGAAACTGGACAATGGGATTCCGATACTTTGGGGAGTTAATTTAACAAAGTTGATAAATGAATTTATACAGTCAACTGCAAAAATATGTATTCAGTTTCGATATGGAAATTTTAATTATGGAACCAATTATATGTTATTATTTCACAGGAAACAAGACTTTCATAAATCAAATAATTTGTATTATTATTGTTTACCATCATAATATCGACTATTACCATTAATACTGATAACGCTTGTCATATCAACTTTTTTTAAACCTGTCTTATTTATCTTCTATACTTGACACTTTTAATACAAGTAGCAAATTTACAAAAAAAAAGTATTTTTCTATTACAGCAAATTATCGTTAGATATTACGACAGATAAATAACATTAAGTCGGTATCGAAACAATTAGGCTAGGTTAGGTTAGAACTATAACCACATAACGCGCGAGGGTAAGCGAGCGATTCGAGCGCCGATCGCCAGATTTTCAACGCAAGCATGGCATACCACGCTAAATAAGGTATATTTTTGGGTTTCCTTATATCATGGTCATATATTAATCAGTATAATTCAAGTACCTTATATAACATTTTAGTGTTTTTCATCAAACGGTTTGAATAAATTTTAAATAATATATAATTATTAAAAATTAAAAATATTGCATTATGACCAATGAATGTTTAATGTATAAAAACGTCCTCGAACCGTAATCGTATATAAATAAAGTTTCTTATAACAGGAATGGATCTTTTTTGTAGCTGACTGTACATATTATATCAACTTTTTGTTTTATTCTATATTAAATACGTTTTTAAGTAAATCCAAAAAGGTTAATAGATATCCAATTAATATTAAAACAAATCGAATATTGAATACATTCCCAATAAGTTAACTGAAGGCATTGCCTAAAACAATATCACACAATATCAAAACAAAGATCTAAGAGTAAAGACAACGATACCGGATCCCCCATTCCAAATACCGAACCGCTAACAAGAATATTTCTGTGTGACATCAAACGTAGGTCTACGAAAATACAGTAATAAAAACAAATGAGAGGCGATATCATAGACCGTAATGCAAATTTGCTATTGCGATAAAGGGCCGTGAAAAACGAATAAGCTTATATTCCATTTTACATAATCTCCGTCTAGACGGAAGCTGACCGCTGCGCTCGAATGTTGAAGTTCTCTTATTGAGCACTCACGCTCACAACCATGAGACAGTGTCTGATGATCAAGTAGTGGTGACACAGTACAGTCACCGTTTAATTTGTACTTGGCACATGTCAAGAGCTATTGCAGCGGTGATGCTTCATGCATAAAAAAAATTTCATTTAGTATGACCCTTTAATTGTCAGATAATATGAACGATGTAGCAAATGATATATGTATTTGGGTCAAAAAGGTAAAAGTTTTCAGTAGGAAAAGGTGAATTTAAAATATGTTCCCGAATAAATGTATAAATCCGTTTCAAATAATCATTCCACACATTGCAAAAACAACATATCTACCTAAACGAGAAATTAAACAATACCGTTCAATTTTCAAAAAAATAGTTTATTAAACTAGACTACATGGAAAGGAATATTAAATTCTAGCTGCGCCCCACGGTTTTACCCGCGTTACTCTGCTCCAGTGGATCAGAGCGTGATGTTTCGTATAACCTATCCCGGTGCAAAATTTCAGCCAATTCCGTTCAGTAGTTTTAGCGTGAAAGAGTAAGAAACATCCATCCATCCATCCATACTTTCGCGTTTATAATATTAGTAGGATTTTGTTTCAGTCTACTATATTTATTAAAAGCTCCAAAAGACTTGCAGTTTTTTTTGTACTTATATACCAATTCAATGAACTAAAAACCACGGTTAAGACTCGCGTACTTGCAAGCCCGGATTTGCATCCTACACGTTTGTTTGTGAACTTGGGATGAATTACGAGCTATTTTCACAGCTCCATAAGTACTTTTCATCCAGGTGGGCTCGTAAACTTTATCTGTATACTTCACTTTTTAATCTGTTAACTGGCATAGTAATACCTTCATCTAAGAACGCGAGGCACGAGGTTCCCATTCGTATCTACAGACTTAAAAATATTTTTCGTTTTATTTAACTAGTACTTGGCTGAGTGTGTGTTGTTGAAATTAACAATGTTTGTGTATAACTGTTTAGTTCTGGTCTGTATGTTGTTTGAGCAGTTTGGTGAGTGGTTAAGTATCCTACAGGATATCCTAGTACTTATACAGAATACACATTCAGAATACAGTATTTCGGGGTGCACTCAACAAGTATTATAAATATTCGTAAGCTACGCCCAAATTGAAGTTTGAGATATTTTTCTTATAAAATTTGTTGATTCACACTTCAGTTCAGTGTTCTATTAATTGCTTTAAAATTACTTACTTTTATTAGTTCCTCTTACTCTTGTAATATTTGATATTATGCTTTAAATATAATTTGAAAACAAAGGATTAACTTTTGAAAACACAGCTCTCTTTCATTGATCAGCGGTGCGCTGTAATGTATCATGTTTCGTTTTGTCATCGGTCGCCTTTCTGTCCATTTCTCATTAATTCTAATTATCTCTCAATGTTTAGGGTTTCACAGGGACCGTTAAACCCCTTTGAGCCCGAGGCGTTAATTTTCATTAATTATGTGGTAAGTAAGGATAAATAAGCGTGTTACCAACAAAAACTTCTACGTTCTCAGAGATGCGAAGTGCAACTTGAAACAAGTTGTAAGACTATCCAGTCGCCAATGTAGGTACTTACTTTGTAAAACTAGCATAAGTCTACCTACTGAGTGATTATTACGAACGTTGGAGTAATAAATGTTATGATAGAGTTACGTGTAATATAAGATGGTGTTACTTGTTAGTGCGTGGATGATGAGTTTCTAGATTTAGAAGTATTTTTAATATAGCATTGATGACAAAGCTATAAGTTTTACGCCAAGCAGTTGTATTGCCTTAAGTATTAAAAGTAAATATTAAAGAACATGCATCTATCTTGAAAATCAGTTAGCTTAGTTTGGTTATATTACCCATTTCATTTCCATAATTACTAAAGCAAGTAAACTTAATATGGTAAGATAACATCTATTATATGTTCATACTACTACTATTCTCCGTACATTTTTTTTATTTAAACGCATCACTTTTATGCTCCTTGAAGTAGCAATAGCCTCGTGGCTAACTACATATGTCCGTCAGAAAGAAAAAGAAAGTATAGAACTTTAATAGATTCATATATTTTTATTCGCAAGTTAGAAATTAACTTAAGCTAGGTAGCATTTTCTTCAATCTAACATTTAGATTACATCATAAGATTTTTATATTACTTGCAATTTGCTTAGAATGGCGTAGACAGGGATTCACAAACCGTATCAATCCGCGAAGCACTTGCATACTAGACAAAATAGATAGGTACTATAAAATATGGACTGGTACCAGTTGAAGTAAGAATGTAGGCTCAGAGGTACAAAAGAGATTATTTAGAGAATGTTTCTCTAGTTTTGTATATTTTGTCTTTCATTCATACTGCGCATAATATTTGAGGGTGAAGTGTCGGTGCAAAGGTGCATCTCACGGTTTACAATATTTTTGAGCGTAACTGACTTCAAGTATGTATTTCTTAATTAATTTAAAAATCCTTTTTCAAGCAATATAAATAACAATTAAAGAAAATATAACGAAAGTAACAAAAATAGGGAGGGAGACCTTTGTTCATTGGACGTCTATATATATAGGTATGATAAAAATCAATGAAGACCCGGTGTCCTAAAAATGGCGTAAAACGTAAAACAGATCTGGTTAATTAATAATTTAATGTTTTAAGGCATAGGTACCTACTAAGTATATTCTAAAGAAAGTACCGGTTACCTTTACTATACATTTTCGGTAATTATCTTTATAAAGGGGAAAAATCATTTATCAACTAAAACAGCAGAAAACTTTTAAATTGACCTGATTTTTACATACATACTTTATTACGATACAAGAATTTATTATAAAATAAAAGAATGAAGTTCTTGTATTGTATATGTTGCAGTCAAAACTCTTAACCAGTCAAAAGTATTTTTAACTAGCAAAATCAGTCAAAACTAACCTAACCTAACCTAAAACTACTTTTGACTGATTTTGCTAGTTAAAAGTAAGTTGTGACTGGTTAAGAGCTTTGACTGCAACATATAAACACTTACAGCAAACCTATTAAGCTTCTTTGCATCGTAGTTAAAAATGACCACAACTTATAGTTAAAATAGATCAGCAAAATGTTTTGTTTTGCTCCATTCCAATCAAGATAACTAGGAAAACAAGCTTATAGCCATTAAGATAAAATAATAAATGTGATATATAAAATGTCAACGTTAAAAGAAGCTTAATAACTACTATTAAGATGTCCTGTCATGTCAAGCGTATAAATAATGTTTAACAAAGTAATTAAAATCTAAAATTAGTCCATAAATTATTTGAACGAATGAAATTTAATACATACATTAGTAACAGTCACATTAGGAGATAATAATACATGTAAATTTTATACAATTAGATATACATCTTAGATATAATAATTAAAAAAACAATTTATCTGTCAAAACGCTCTAGATTTATAAAATTTACAGTTCGTCATTTTGAACAGTTTGTTATTTATCTGTCTACACAGCGATAATTTTTAATTAGTAGGCATATATTATACTACGCTTTGCTATTTTAATTCACTGTAGTCTGTAAAAAAAACAATTCATGGTGCTTCTTCTATTTATAAAAACTTATAATGCTTGTGTACAACAGCAGCAGCTTGTAACAATAAATATATTAAAATATATTTGTTGGAATTCTAAATTTCAATTATGATTAATCTATCGATTTATATTTATTCTAAATTCAACAACCTTAAAAAATTGATAATTTAATCGATTAATTAACTTGGATGTCAATATCTAGGCATTGAGCGTCCGATAACAAATTTAATCAAATGCATTTGGAGTTTAATCTCTACGTTAAAATCGTCACTTAGATTGCAAACTCTGCACGATGTAAAATAGGTCCGCAAAATTAACAGTCTTAGTTACAATTCAAGTAAGAGTCATTTAACAATGAATATCTATCATGAAAATATATAATGAATAATTTTGGAGTTCCCACTTATTAAATAAAATTGTATAACTGCATCATAATAAGTCAATAAAGGAGAAGAATACAAAAACTGTAAGTATAAATTGCATGTTAAAAAAGCGTTTCGACGCGATTCAAAACAAAGCGAGTATTCTCCGAAGCGCAAGTCGCACATTTGGTAATGGTTTGCACTTCCGCTTATTCCCATACGCTTTTTAGTGGGCCCTCATGTTCGGAGTTCAACGAATTAATTTAGCCAATGAAAAACGCTGCCAGCCTCACAGCGACCGCCTCATTAAACAGAAGGAAACAAGCAACCAGTGTACAAGTTGTCACTTATACACTTTGCTTTTTTTACTTTGTGTTTATATCCATACTAATGATATAATTAGGAAACGAAATCGTAGTATGCTTGGCGGTTTGTTAGGTTGTGTTTAAAAGCGGATTTCACCTATACCTATCTGTTTACCTGAAATCTATACTTATATATAAAGCTGAAGGGTGTGTTTGTTTGCTTGAACGCGCTTATCTCAGGATCTACCTACAGGTCAGATTTGAAAAATTCTTTCAGTGTTACATAGCCCCTTTTTCGTGGAAGGTGATATTTTTTGCATATAAGTTTCTACGGGAATGGGTGCTAATCGCGATAAACCGCGATTCATGATTACGTTGGTTTCCCGTATTCCTGTTATTAGGTAAGGAAATTCCCTAAAGCAGCCGGAAGTTGGGTAAGCGGTGAAATTTAAATGCAACATTGCCTCCGGCTTAGGCAGCGGTGAAAACCTTATCTACTTCGGCGTAATATGGGATATTGTCTTGTATTATATGGTAAGCACTTAGAGAAAATAAGCACACAAACTAAAGTAGCTTTTCTTATTACTATGAATTGTAGGACTAAGCATCATAGTTTTTTTTTTATATATTACGCAAGATATTCCTCATTTTCCCTTAAATGGATTTTCAAAATTTTAAACTGAATAGTGAATAGTCAGTCTCTATACAGTTATAACATTTTGAAGATTTGCTTTGAAGTCGCGTATTATTGCAAAGTATTTTATTAGTACCTTCACTAGGTCTTCAATTATTATTTTAAAACAATTGTGGTAAGTACATTAAATGTTAAACCAAGTTGAGTACTTCAGTATCGGCACAATCCAGTTATCTACTGATGTTAACAAGTATCTAATAAAAGGCATTGACAAATTATATCACAATAGCAGGACAAACAAGGGGATATTGTCTTTTTGTAGTCGATGATCTGCGTTAAGTTGTAATGACATCATTGGAACTGTTGAAGCATGACTTTGGTTTTGAAGCTTCTCAATAACAATGTCTTACTTTAATGTGTTACGATGACAGTATAATTTCGTACAATTGAAATTACTCGTAACAGCACTATATTATTTACTATTAATAATAATGTATGCACGCCCAAAACTTGAAAACGACATGACCAATTTGTATTATTCTTTATTAATTTGTTCGTAATGATAAGGATAAGGTTTTTATCAATGAAAATATTAAATAAAATCACAAGATATGTCATCATTTTTGTTAGGAAGCCAGGCATAAACAGCTTATAATAATATGTCTGTTGATGTCTAACATATCACCACATTGCTCAGTTTTATCTAAGTATAAAGTATTGAAGTTCTTCCTTATTCCATATCCGAATAAATAATCAGCTCCGTTACGTGCGTCTATTAATCTCTATTGAAATTGGACAGCGATAGTAATAGTAAACGTGCCAAATTAGATTGAACCTAGAATCAACTAAAATCGTCACACAAGCCATCGAGGTCTAACGTCACAACTGCTATGTAATAAGAATTTTAAGTATATTGGCCACTTTGCATTCCTAAGCACACTAAATGCGAAGATCAATTTATACTTATGGTAATACATGTGTTAAATATTTTAGGTACCTACTTATTTGAATTTATTTTAATTTTAGGCCAATAAGCTACATTAAGTCTAAAAAATATTCAAGACTAAATGACATGCAGTTTTTTTTCTATTTTTAATCAATCATTGTTAATCAGTGGCAAGTATAATTAATAATGAATGAATGTAGCGGTCTTCTTTGTGATAAGGGTGTTAAGAACTCGTTGGAGGAATGAGGCACGGCAGTGGTGACCGATATTTTTATTAATGGAAATGCCATATGAACAACATTCATAAACGTTATGAAGCTGTAACTAAACGACACTTCGCTAAGCAAGCGCATAAAAACAACCTGTCAATTCTATGTTTGTGTTTCAGGTGGTCTCTAATTTGATTCAAACCTACGATCATTAAATAAAGTATAATATAGGAGTATGTAGGTAATTCAAGTACAATTATTCCTATAAAAAATATCGTAGTTTCAAAGAAAATAACCTTTACCTCAGTGCAATTACATAAATGTAGAGCGCACGCATAGCAATTCATATAATACCAAATAATTTATACGAAACACAAATCCCACGATCCATGTTTCGCACTTGACTGTCTTATTCTTAAGAATTCTAAGCCGATTTACATATCAAGCTTAAGATTCAAATCTGTTGAATAAGTTTAACCTGTGAATATAAATAAAGTACTAGGTATAACGTTGTCGGACTGCAAAGTCGTCACCAAACGCCCGGCTAACTGTACCATCCAGGTACCCAAATATTTAATGAGATTAAACTGTAATACTTTGCAATTATTGGGCTTCTCGTTATATCACTTTACTGAATTCGTGTGCACGTTTGAGACGGTAGCATGTTTTTAAATTGCACCCAACGCGAAAGCCACCGATATAAATATACCTACCAGTCTGGGAAACGGACACGTTAATATACTTAATCTGAATAAAATCTTCGTAAGGCCTCAATGCTCAAATAAAATGAGAAAATAAAATAAAATTATACATAGTTATTTACAAATCAATGTGATCAATTCAAAACTAAAGTTTACTTTTTGATTACGTCAGTATACCTATATGTAGTTGTCGCCATAGTTTAAGTTTGAGTAGTAACAAGTAAATGTTATATAGATGAAAATACCTATATTGCACGTCCAAACACTAACATTTCTAGGAAGTACCGTAAGCATCTGTAGGTCATTGGCTCATGAAGATGTCGGGAAAGCAATAAAATTTATTCTATCAATACGAAAGGGTCGTTAAAATTAACAATACTGCATTAAAATATAGCGATTAATTTTGACGTCGCTATTGCTAGATGCGCAGACGCAGCCTGTGCATCCGAGAGCTGGATGCTAGAAAAACGTCAAAGTTGCATCTTCTACTTAACAATTATCCCACGCTTGACGGAATTAGCTCTAGAGTACATTTTTTACGGTCATATAGACAGTGCCATATAGAAAAGGCACTGAAGACACATTAGGAATAAATAATCTCCGCTAATTGATACAATGAGGAATATTGTTAATATTAGTACGTATTATTATAAAGTTACGAGTATATTTATTTAATAAACAAACATGAATAAAATACATAACTAAAAGTAGCTAATTAAAAATAAAACTAACTTATAAAATACTACTATTCTAAATCTATTAAAGTATATGACATCATTAAATTATTTAAAATTATGTGAGTCGTGAAATTACAGTAACAAGATGAGAGTGTGTTCAGAACAAGAATTGCATTAAAGCTACTGTCCTTTCAAAGTCAAGTCAAGTAAAAAAACTTTTGTAATCGATCCGATAGTTTTTTAGTGCAAATCTTTATACCCATAGACTTATAAATATTTCTTATGAAATTATTTGAGTTTCGTTATTAGGTAAACATAATTAATATAATCAAATTAGATATGACAGATTATTTGCGTTGTAATCATTTGGAACGCTTTTTTATTTTTCTGTAATTGGAGAAATACATTTTTTATAGTAAACATATTTTATAAATATTATCACTAAAGGCAGACTGGCTCGCTTTAAATATACACGTCATTATTTTTCTATAATGCAAGAAATAAAACTAAATTTTTTTATTTTATTGCATTAGATATCACACATTTATCTATACAAATAATAAAACTGTAGAGGTAGAATGTCTGTACATTGAAAAAAAACGTTAAAAACTGAGTCAGGGGGATTTTTGAAGTAAACACATCCAGACTTTTGTATTTTTTTTTGTTTCTCTTTCTGTTTGTACGGGATGAACTCCCAAACTGTAGCACCGATTTAAATGAAATTTTGCATGTTGGAACCTAACATTCACGGTCAAGGATGACGGAGTTCCCGTGGGCTAATTAAACAACCGAAGGAGTAACAAACACCAAGCGGTCAAAGTCGCGGGCATCAGCTAGTTATAATATACATATTATAACTAAGGGCAGTACAACTCACTTTAAATAAACATGTTTATAATATTGGTAAAACAAATACCTACAATATTTAATAACTTTAATTAAATCTACGTTATCGTTCTCTCTAATGATCATAATAACTATCTAATGGTTAACAATCCCGCTGTATGAACATCAAAACAACATGGACGCAATAAAACGATTCTAACATATGTACGTCTTCTTGATTAATTATTAAATGAATAAGCTGTTAAAGGTTTGTTGTTTTATGCTGAGAATAACCTTTATATGAGGCCGATGACAGGATATACTAGTGGAGTCTAAGAAACCATTGAACTAGACCATGCAAATGTAATCTGCGCTTCATGAGGAGTTTTACAGATGAAAATAATTTTTGAAATTGTATATTAACATAGGTATGTTATAGAAGTTATTTACTGTAATACATAAAATTTCTGACTAGCGTGGGAATACAGTTTGAGGATAAATTTATAAACCTATACATACATTTGCATTTTTTTAAATAAATGAGTTTCAAAGATCCACTTAGACTTATCAATAGTAGACAAATCTACTTCCTACAGTTGCATCGACACATTTAGTCATACAATATGTACTATTGCAAAAAAATAATAAATCAGTACAAGAAAATTATACACCTTGTCGGCTTGATTGCTGTTAAGCGGGTTGTTTGTCATCTTTAGACTTATGGTGTCGTATCAGGAAATAAAACTAGCAGTTAACATGTCCTATCTATAAAATAAGCAACTGTACAGTATTATCATTGGAAAACTACAATCAAACGCATAAAAACCGAATTAAAGAGGAAACAGAAAACACAGTAAGTACTCATAAGCAAACTTTTTGCTCAATACAAGTTTATTTAGCTCCCCTCTTACGAGTATGTACTTACACGTTGTGCTGCAAATCGAACACAGCAACGCTTGACGCAAGTTAAACGGCAAGATGGTCGCCAGAATCGTTGGAACGAGTGATTTATTACCGCTCACACGAGGCCCCATTAAAGTGTCACAATCAATAACCACTGCAGCGGCCGCTGATGAATTCTGCTTATTTCTTCCTCCTAGCCGCGCATTGACTAGCAGCAAATTTACTATTATCGAGAAACTCCCGGCGTCAACTTCAATAGCCCCTATTACAAACTGTCCTGCACTCACCTAAACCTGGTAATTTATTGACGTTTAAGAGAACTGAGCTTCTTATGCTTACTGCATAAATAGTTATGTAAGCGAGACATAAGAGCCAGAGAAATGGCCGGTGCATGGCGTGTAAAGTTCATTGTCAATGCTTTTTATAAGCAGGTATATACTTAAATTGTGCGTGGAATGTTTTTATTTAGTAAAGTAGAACTTAAGCATACCTTATATATTGCCAGTTTAAGGATCACATATTAATAAAATATTTATTGTGATAGAAATAGACTAATGAAACACACAAATCCTTTGTACTCTGGACGTAACTCTTCGTATACGAATTCGATTCGCACTTGACCAGGTTTACTGACTTATATACGGCTATGTCGATGGTTTAGTGTAATAGCTCCATTCGCAATTAACGAGGTCTAGTGTTCGAGTCCCCAAAAAGATCAAGAAAGAAAGCAGATTTTACACTCGATTGGTTAATTAGATCCTCGGGCTAAAGATTTATAAAATCTTACTAATTAACTGAAGGGCCTTAGTATAAAACAAGTTTTATTTTAAAACATATGGTACACGCATGTATGTGGTGCATAGTATATGTTCTTTTTTATGTTATGGAAATGTTTAATGGGTCTGCCTCTTGAAGATGGCGGCATGTGTAATGTGTATGTTTTCATTCCTCGTACTTCGGTTCTATGCTACTACCTACTACCTGGTGTATCCGATTAGCAATTAAGTCCTACACGGTATCAAGACTCAGATGTTTAGGGCAATAGTTCCGGGAAATTAACAAGACATCAATCTGAAACAACTCATTTACGCCCAAATGATGCTCTACCCAAATACGTATAAAATACAATATAAGGCCTATTAATATATGTATATCAAAGCGCCATTACGGGTCATTAAGCATTAATGTTTCCAATTTTAGAAAGCAAAACATACTTATCTCCAAATATCCGGCACAAAAAATTGTCAGCTGTCATTTCCACAGGCAATCAATCATAAAATTAATTTTAAACTACTGTTCATTGCACTAATAAAGTAATTGATACATATCTTTGTATAGTAAATCATCTGTAATCATGCTCTACTAGCATCCGCCCACTAATGAATTTGCTCACAAAAAATATGCAAATAAAACACAAATATAATACCTGAGTGTTATCTTTTGATGCAGGGTAAACAAGCTTGGCCGGCGTCGACCACTCCAACTCAACGGTACTTAACATAATACCTACGTGTTGATCATGCTGAAACAACATCTCCTTTAGTCTTTCATACGGAATTCCTGCTCAAACTATGCCTACAAAACTGCCAATCAAAATTTCCTTATCGAAAGTAAAAGCATAGTTTATTGAAAGATTGTTGGTATAATTTTGGAAAAAAGCTTGACAATAGCATTTGTATTTCACAGATAAATGGCCAGATGCGACTTTGTCCAATATAAAAAGTTGAAGTAAAACATTCTTAAAAGGAAATCAATTAACTTCCTTTCACTACTTACCTATTTAAAAACATTTTTTTGTTGGTGTATGTAGACATTTCCTTTAGGTTGCTACGAGCGGAGCGACACGCGAGAACAGTTAGGAAATAAAGGTCCGTACATACTTGCTTACAAGAATTCCGTATTTACCCTACATGATTATTTACATAGAAGTTCTCAGGAGGTTTGTGATCGTATAGGTACTTGTGCACGGTCAAGTGAACGGAGGTCTGTGTCAGCGCCGGAACCTCTATTTGTCTTAACGCAATACCTGTCAATAACCGTCTTAAGTTCATTGGCACTCTCGCTTTGCGCATCCATTGCGTGATTTGTGCATTGCGCTTGCGCCTGTTACTCGACGGACACCCATCAAACAGGTACCCGATGCTGTAGGGTAAAAGTACCTATTTACTTGTTGACAATTTGAATAAATAACAAAACTATGCAATTGATAACTGTGCTTGAAGTTTATTATGAAAGTAAAGTTAACTTAATCTCAAATAACTAGAAATGCTAATGTTACTGCTAGATATGCTTTTGCCATTATTATAGTAAGTAATATATAGATATCGCAAACTGCTTGTTTGCGGCAAACAGCTGTTCATATTTTATAAAACGAATAAAGATAACAATATATTATGAGTACTTCTATTTTGAAGAGAGAAGATTAAAATTTGTCTCTTTGTTTATAATTGACTACCGGCTTCGCACGGGTGGCCTTTTATAGCCTATGTTACTCAGGTATTATATAGCTTTCTAGTGGTGAAAGAAATATCGAAATCCGTTCAGTAGTTTTTGAGTTTATTTGAAACAAACATACAAAAATACAAACTTTTCCTCTTTATAATATTAACCTATTGATAAACTCAACAATTATTTGACCGCTTTAAAAAATATTTATAGATTAAAATTAGTATGATCTCCAGGAGAAATATAAATTATCTATAATTTTTAAAATAATCCTTACTGATATTATAAACGCGAAGATGAGTATGTGTGGATGGATGATTGTTACTATTTCACATAAAAACTACAGAACGGACTTCGCTTCGCACGGACGAAATTTTGCACGGGGATAGACTAATTATAGGCTACGATACATCACCACGACCCTATGGAGCAGAATAGCAGTTCTAACGCGGGTAAAACTGTGAGGCGCAGCTAGTATTATATAATTTTATAAATAGATTGGTAGGTAGGTAATTTTTTTGTGATTGTAGGGGTCTCTTGCTTTTCAGAACCATTTTTTTAAATTATTTTTCCTTATATAAGGCCACATTATTTGTGACTGTCACAGGCTTTATTTTAAGACAAGGTTCCCAGCTAATAATAATTTTGAAAGAGGTTTTTATGGTAATGGCACCGCATCGTCTAAAACCTATTTTATTAATCAATAGTTAATCAGAGTTTTGTTGTTAATTAATAAAATACGTTTAAGAAAATACATAGGACTACAAGATTCATGGCCCGTTCAGTAACGTATCAGTATCATTTAGTAAAGATAAGGCGTTTCAATAACGGGACGATACCATTTTATAAAATACAAGCGTCCGAGCGCGATTCGACTTGCGTAACTACGGCCCGTAGAAACTTCATTATGAAATATATATAGCCTATGGCCTTTATCGATAAATGAGCTATCTAACACTGAAGATTTTTTTAAATCGGACCTAAATTTCCTTAGATTAGCGCGTTCAAGCAAACAAACTACCTCTTCAGCTTTATATACTTACTAGCTATCCCACGCGGATTCACCCGCGTAAAATCCGTTCCCGTGGAAACTTTAACTTAAAATATAGCCTACTAGATTCCCGTGCGCGGTTTCACCCGTGTAACTCCCACTCCCGTGGGAACTTCATAATTAAATATAGCCTATATTAATCAGTGATAATGTAGCATTTAAATGGTAAAAGAATTTTTAAAATCAGTCCAGTACTCTATGAGCCAATTCGTTACAAATATACTTACATACAAATATTTTCTCTTTATAATATTAGTATAGATTAGTATATATAAAGATGTCAACTTCATGTAATTACACATTTCGAAACATAAATCAACTTTAACCGTTTCATTTCCACGCTTATAACGTCAATTAAATTCCGAAAAGTTAAATCAACATTAAATTAACTGGCGCCAAAACTTTTGTTCGATATTTTCCTTATATTATATAGCAATTTTATTAATTGATACAATTATATTTTAATACTTTAGTGTTGTCAGCAGCGGAACAAAAAAAACGTATGTATTATTAAATGGTCTAAATTGAATAACTACTTAATACTATTGGTCGAAATTGTCTATAAGTATAACTACCTACTAGCTTCCCGCACGCGGCGTCACCCGCGTAACTCTCGTTCACGTGAGAACTTCATAATAAAATATAACCTATAGCCTTCCTCAATAAATGGTTTATATAACACTCAAAGATTTTTCCAAATCGGACCAGTAGTTCTTGAGATTAACACTTTCAAGCAAAGAAACTCTTCAGCTTTAGTTATACAATGAAACCTAGTTAAGTGGGATCTCAAGAGACTAAGGATTTTGTACCATTTAAAGAGGTTTTCATTTATGTAATTTTCCAATTAGACAGGTTTTAAATTTAGTTGTCTCATTTACAGAGGTCAAAATTTGAGATAGTACTGACAAACAAAGACAAATGTAAATGTTTGTAAACAATCGTGTCTAAACCTGTCCCAACCTGATAAATTGTCTCATTTATAAAGGGAATTGAGCTCCTAAGTTCCAATTATAGAGGTAAACATCGAAAAAATCCTAGAAATTAAATCTCATTTAACCCGGTTGGAAAAGTCCCATTAATAGAGGTAATGAAAAAGTGCCGGGACCTTATTGGAGTTCTCAATAATAGAGGTTTCTCACTTATCTAGGTCCCAATTAACCAGATATATTATAATAGATAATTGTGTGAAATTTCATCCACCTCCGTCTTTGCAATTTTCGTAAAAGGTGTACAATGTTTTTGCTTCCCGTATACATACATATAGTTGCTGTGACAAAAAATTATTATAGGTACGTGGAGCGGATTCCAGACGCTCATAATAAAACCTTATTTTACAGTGCCGTGTTATTTGATTTTCACCTTTTTTCACACAACAAAACTATCATAGATAGATACATTAATTTCTCAAAAAAAAAAGTAGGCATAAATATTTTTTTTTTTAATCTGCTACATACTCGTACCGTTACCGTTACTTCAAACGGGACTTAGCCCTCCATTAATGAGGAAAACGCTCAGAAATTATGACATAATGATATGTAATTTAAGAAAGTTGAGGACCAATTCCAGCATTATATCTTCCGGTGTAATCCCGTTTTCCTGTGGAGTCAGTTAAACTGACTATAAAAAAATCTATTTTCCTTAACTTCCGAACTGGCCGTGACCGCAAAATGCAAACAAATGTTCCGCTAAGTAAGCAGTTACGATGTGTAAGAGGATTGGTGTGCCTGTGTACCTAATTATACTTCTTGGAAAATAATATAAAATAACCATGACTGTACTTATAAATGGAAAACTTGAGACTTCATTTTTAAATCGTGCCTACATTAAACCGCGCTATACCTAACCATGACTGTACTTACAAATGGAAAACTGGACCGAGGAATTGAGTATGTTTTTAATCATTACTGACTAAATGACCACCTTGTATTGTATGTAATGTATTGGCATTAACTGTCCTTGTATAGGGGTCCAAATATAGGGTTAGCTAGTTCCAAAGAGGAACGGGCCGGCAGGTAACCGTTTCCTTCCCCCATGAGCTCTGGTGACCTTACACTCACACAGAAAGAAGACATTAATTTATAATGAGTTTATGCAATGTGTATTATGTAAAGTGTAGGTACAATCCCAGTCTAGCTTCTCATTGAGTATACTAATGCTATGTTCTACGTATCTTAAAACTAATTTTATTAAGAAAACTCATGTACTGGTTTAGTGTAAAGATTTCCAAATAAGTTTTTATAAACTTTCAGGATATTTTTAAACTTTGACTTGCAGATAATGGTATTTATTTTTTCACCGAAATTATACACAGAACATAGGTCTATACAGGTAACTTATCTAGTTAGTACCATAAATAACATAAAATTATATACCTGAAATTGGTAATCCTATGTTTCAGACGCATTAAAAGCTAGCATAACCAAAACAAACACAAAAATGACAAAAGCTAAATAATATTCTAGGTATATTTTGAGTTAGTACTTAAAATTAACAAACATTTTGAATGAAAACATAGAAAAAAAATTTCTAATAAATCCCTTTATTAATACAACTAATGATTGTGACAAAATAGATAGAAATAATGTAAACTAAAAGTCTTCTGGTCCACTTAAAAACAACAGAAGAATAATTTAATTCAACAAATTTAGTTCAGAACCGCTTAAGTTTTGAAATAAACTATATCAAAGAATAAAAATACTGTAATTTTGACCTATTGATTTAGTGCGAATTTCTAGTTATTTGAATGCAGCGTAAATTTGTTTATGTATCTATAGATATCACTAAACAAAGGGGTGTCTGCAAGTTATTCTCCTCGCGAACATTAAACTAAATATTCACTACTACTATCCCAGGTTTCTCATATTCAAGTTTGAGCAACAAAATTATCCTCCTTGGATACTAATATGGAATATTTATGACTACACATTATATGCTTATTAATGAAATGCTGTATTTGTATGTGTGTATTTATATTAAGATAAAAAAAAACAAATTCAGTCTAAAAGATCTACCACTGAGCATCAGTCGCCACAAGCTGATAATGCATGATGATGATCATCATCATTATATCAGCCTATTGTCGTAACATAGGCCTCCCTTATCAATTTCCAACGGGAACGATTGCTATATAACGACCTGCATTCACTAGCTCCCTGAAACCTTTATCAGGGCGTCAGTCCTACATTATAGCGTCCATAGGTTGATATGATGATGATGATTATAGGTATAGCTATCATCAGTCACCAGGCAGTCGACCTAAGGTTTCATGCCAGTTCGTACTCTCCACTTAATTCATTTCTGATATTGTGATACCTATCGGTATCTTCGATTTATCTGCATATTAATTAATTCGTACATTAAAGATAAATTAATTGCGTTACTATTACATTTATGTGCAGGTTTCATTGCATAATGCTAAGCTAAGTATTAACTGTTCACCCAATTCAAGCATGCTATTTAACTGTAGGTAGTAATATAATAAGTAACTATATAATGAAATAATGCCAATTTATGAAAAGTTAACTAGATAAACATATTTGTCATACTAAATTTTAGGACCTACCTATTATCTCTTTATTTTTGGAATCCTAATATACAATAAATAAATTAAATCTTATCCATTGCTTCAAAATTGTTATAGTCAGTCTAAAAAATTGTCATAGTGATTCATTTTAGTAACATTTCGTAACCTCTTTTTAATGTGACCGAAACCAGCCTGTCAATACGTGTCACAAGCAATTTGAAAGTTAGTGTTAAATAAAACGGTGTTCAATATTTTGTAACAAAACAAGGAACACAAAGGGCGTTACACTCTCTGTGCAAACAACGCATTAGAGCGGGCACACGTGTCTCTCACCACACTGCTGATCACCATTCACTAAATTATCACTACAGATCACACAAGAATAGACCAAGTGATAACTAACGCCATAAAATGTTCAAATTCAATGACATTAATTGGCCAATCACACCGTTGCGTTGAAGCTTTGTTTTTATTTAATATCTGAGTATCTCACTGTTTTTTTTCTGTTTATCTGACTGCAACGTTGGTCTAGCGGTAAGGACCGTAACCAACCAGGTATCTGATTCGATTCCTAAGTCAGACAAAAAATTGTGTTACTAGATATTATACCTCGAGTAAATTCTAAGTACCTATCAGCTCAAAGACAGGATGTTAGTATATAGTGCCTCGGAGATCACGTTAAGATGTCTATCCTGTGCCTGATTTCTCACCAGCAATCGTCCTATCGGATTGCTGACGGTAAAAGAATAAAGTGCACTTGTGTATGCGCGCACACTTGTGCACTGTAATATGTCCTGATGGCTAATCTTCGTAGAGATTGGCCGTTCGGCTGGATCTCTGCTAGCCTATACTCCCGGTGAAGTAGCAAAAGCCTCTTGACTAACTATATAATGTAAGACCGAAAAAAAATACTAAAATCTGTAGGGAGGTCTGTATCTCACTGTTTCAATCAATTTTATTACTAACGCATAACTATATACAGACAATATCCCCTTTAAGTATATACGAGTACCTTTAAGACTTATAAAACTTTAGGAAATTCCTATTGAGTCGCGAAAGGAAAACTTAAATAAAACGACACAAAGCAAACAACTCTATTCACAAATCATCGTACGTTCACGGATTAAACAACAATACATTGAAAAAATGTAAATAGATTTGTACAGCCACAGAATACATTTATACATAACATATATAAGTAAAGAAGAACGATTAGTTGTTGTTATCGAAACATTTCTAGGAAAGTGGTGGATATGGCAATGTAGGTATATAAAATAATTACATTAGATGGATTACTTCTTACAAAAAGACTTATTAAATTCAGTCTTATGCACTCACGTGCTGTCCTTGTGTGCGTGAACACACAAAATTAAGTAGACAATATAATTTTTTTTCGGATGGACATACGTAGTTAGGCCACGAGGCTTTTACTATTCTACCGGGCCAAGGGTCCAAGCCCCACAGGGGGCGCCCTCTTGCGCAGGTTGCTTAGTTTGTAGTTTTTATACCATTTACCTAGGCTGGAGCTCTGCTCGCCTTTATGCCTGGTACACTAGCAAATGCTTCGTGGCTAATTACGTTTGTCCGTCCGAAAAACACCGGGCATAGTATACAATCATATTTGTTTTGTTCTTCTAAGTACTGATAATTATAAGTACCTACTAATACCCGCGTACGTCAACAGTTAAGGTAACGGTGATAACACCAAGCAAGGAACCAACGTTTTCACACGTACTTAATGAGCATAGAAAATATGAATGACACCTATATAATAACCATCGGATACACTCATATTATGTAGATATTTCTCTTACATATTCTATCGTGGACGAACTCATAGGATTTATAGGAAATCATTAAAATAAGTTTATGTGATAGGAAATTGCCAGTTTATGATTAGACTTTTGTAATTCTGACTTACCGTAATAAAGTTTAGACATTGAAATAACTGTTTTTAAATTGAAGTTCACAAAGAGGTTTTATTAAAGCCAAATAGTCATCAATCTGTGCTATAAAACAAAGATTATTTTAGAATAAAGTTAAATGAAATGGTTATCTGCCATCCACTGCGAATTTTGTCTTTGTGGTTAGGTAATAACATTTTATATTCATTACTCACCGGCCACAGCAAGTGAGTAAAAGTAATTATTATGTGGTTTTAAGAATTTTAATGATGCATTTATATGTTTTTCTTTAACCATTATGTAGGTGTTTACTTGAACATAATGCGGTTAAATTATCTATAGTACCATTACAGTATGGAAGACAAAGAATAATCAATTTTAAAACGAAAATTATACTCCAACTGACACTGATACATTGCTAAACTCATGCGAAAGCTTTTTTAATTGAAAGTAGAAATCCAATTGGTACCATACCTACCTACTAGACTGGTTTAGATTTTTTACATAAGTTTGTATTGACACTTTATCTTCTCATTAAATCGTGTTTCATCTGAACTTTGTAGTGGACAGTGACACACTTTAAGTAATACTAGGTTAAATGAAATTAATGAACGAGACTTAACAGGCATCATTAGGAGTTTACATTCTAGAGGAGTAAAAAAAAAACAAAATACTTAATTAACTCTGTTGTGTAGTGAGTATTGAACGCCGAATGCCAGCGAAGTTTCGCACATTCATTTCAATTATACATAGCCCAAGTATCGTACAGGAACTTCGGTGAATACTAACGTAGGTACGTTCTATTCTATAGAATATTCCATTAGCAATATAAAGGGATATGGATTCTATAAATTAACTTTGGTATTTTAATGGGAAAATCTGCAATTTTAGCGCAATATTATATAACAGAACTTAGAATATTGTATGACATGAATTACTAAAATAAATTTTAGATTATATTTCGATATAAATATTTACTTAAAATTACCCGTGGTTTCCGTGGTCTTAATTTATCGAGACTGCCTATATATGGACTAGGTACTAGGCCTAAAGTATTGAGATATTGATATCTCATTATTTTTATGTAATAAACCTAGTCTGCTAAAACTATTTGCTTAAAAATTTTATAATATTATTACCTAGGTAAATACGTATTACTGTAGCTAATAATATTAGGGTAGGTAGGTAATACATAGTTAGAGGACGTAAATTCGGAGGACGGATTTGCGGACGTCAATAAGTCACCATAACCATAATAATCATCGTCCACTAAGCTGTTCTGACAAGTTATTTTTATTATAACATTATGTCACGATAGTTCTCTACTACAAAATACATATTTTTTAAATTCTCATATGAACAATTACGAAGTAGGTGTGTTGAATTTGCAAAATTGCAGTTTTATGCTTATTAAATAATGCACACATTAATGTGTACGAGCTCTTTAAATAGTTGCCGGTAATATATTTTTTTTTCATCTAAGTATAACTAACTGAATCATGGATGTAGAACTAAATGCACCATCAACTCTATTCTTGTTTCTTCGCGTATTCGGTATCTTTGATTAGTGATTCTCCCGGACGGAGAATTTACGAAATTTCGCACACTATTAGTTTATATAGAGAAGAATGTTGATATTTTTTTTAATTAGGTCGAATTTCGACCACGCTGGGTGACCACGCGATTCGCGTATTAGCAAAGATGTTGTATCTTTGCATTACATTTAACATATATATAACTTGTATATATAGAACTATTTACAAATATTCTTCAAGAATAATACTACTTTCATTTGACTAAACAGTTAAATAGTAGATATTTCTTAGGTTATTTCTTGTATCAAATTATATCAGGAGGCTAATCACGTAACGATATTACTATGACTTCGATAAAAATATCTTCATTACTATTGTAGGTATTGTTCCTGTATTATTAACTTAAAAGATTGACATATTTGAAATATTTTTTGCATGCGTAGTAAACGCCGAGTAGCGATTTTTTTTTTATCAAAGTCATACGGATATGGTTACGAAATTTGCCTCCAGTAGGATATATTCAAATGATAATGACCCGGAAGTAACAGCTATCATGATTCCTAACATTTTATATTCAGAAAAATAATTTTAAAAAACAATAAACGATCCTTCATTACACCGCAATGATGCGTCATATCAAAGAAATCAATCAGATTCGTGCTATTAACATTTCTGCCACTTTTTTCGCCACCATCATCATTACGATCGGATGATATCATAAGATAACAATTATTGTAATTCAAAGGTCCTTGGCCCTGCATTTTTTGATCAATTAAGCATTCAGGATTAACCACAGACCAAAAATCTATTTCACAATGTGAAATGTATATAAGTTTTTATTATAAATAAGACAAATTACTTTATGAAATATATTCAGATGATTCGATGGTTAAAATGGATGTAAGTTTGATATAGATGTACTCTGATATAGAATGTATATTTATTTCAAGCTGAAGTAAAATCTCAGTCGGTCTGTGATCGCGTTTATTAAACGAAAATGAAATACCATAAACCATAGGGGAAGTAAATTAAATTTGTTTCCCCTGACGGTTAGGTCCCTATCTCTACACATACACATAATAAAACAGTGGAACGCATTGACATGTATCAAAAATTAATACATAAAGATGAAAAACAGTATTTGTGGGAAAAGGTGTTTTAAAGTTTTCTTTTATTTCTCGTTTTTCGCGAGAATATTTGAATGGATGTCTAACATAGGAAGCGCGATAATTATTCGCTATGTGGCTGATTAGTTATGTATCAAACGATTACATTACAAAATCCGTAAGTAACATTTCTGGCTGAAATGTTACTTACGGAAGTAGATTGATGTTTTCATTAAACTGTTTAGTAACTGTGTTCTCTAACACTAAGTCTCGTCTAACGAATAGATGGCTCTCGTTGCATACCTTTACAAAGTGATTCATCAGACACACGAGCATGATTGAACCAATCCAATTTTCGAAAAAATCTGAAAGTCTATTGTTTACATTGACACCATTCAGCAAGGTAACTTAGTTCAATAATCCTCTGAGAAACCTGAAGCGTAATTGAGTGATCATGATACTTCAATAAACCCAGATAAGCTGTGATTTTTTAGCAATTCTAAGCATTTATATTTATTCTAAACAATAAGGATGAGCTATTACAGAATTAAACGCCGCGCCGTAGCGATATTTATGCACTTCTCTATTACCCAAAAACCAGAATATCATTAGCCCATTAAAACGGTATGTAGTTGTACACACATAAGTGTATGCCTGGCACAGTTTAACTCTCCATTCGTTCCGTTTCCGTATTCAGCTTTCTTTAGTTTCATAGTAATTAGAGCCGACAGTTTTGAATTAGAACTCAATTCTTTTGACAATATTGCATATACAATAAACCCTACAGCCAGTTCAAACTATATTTACGAGTCAATTACCACTTTCAATGTGTTTCAAAACTCTTCTTTGAGAAAATGATTAACAAGATTCCATGTAAAATGATAATAACCATCATAATATATATAACAAGAGCGTTTTTAACTTTTTAAAGTAACTAAACAAAATATCCTAAATCTCCTTTGTTCAATTTTTATAAATAAAAAGTTATCCTGTTCAAGCACCTCATACCTTGTAAATTCCGAGCTTTTTTAAATTCGCAAAATTGCGTGCTGCGGTCGCACGCCATACTTAATTAGTATAGGTAGTGCGCAGGTATCCGCCGTCATTGGGCCAGTTGAGTGTGACGAACGCGGGCCGAAGCCCGGTCAACGCTCGGCACCCACTATTCGGAAGGTCGCCGCGCGGCCTTCTTTCGGCCGGCCATCATCGTCTAATGTGGTGGCTGAGCCAAACACCCTGTATTTATTTCAATACACCATAACAGTTATGAGTGCTCTTGCATGTTTATATGTAGGTTATTTATCTGTGTCGACTTGTGTTTTGGTTATAACACGAATATCTTCAATGAAACGGGTAATTAGAGTGAGAATGGTTGCTGAGAATATTAAATTGCACGTACGAGGAGCATATCAAATCTAAATCATCCGTCGTTTAGATGTTCATTTAGGTTTTTTCTGATCTCACGGTGACATTATTACAGTAATAACTTAATAAGTCTTTCCTGTGAATACCTTTGTGAGAACGTCAGGGACCGAGGAGTGAGTCAGACACGCGTGATGCACAATCCCTTTATGTGTGCTTGCGAAACGCACAAAAAAACATTAGGTCACCATCATGTGTGTAAATATCACATGGATTAGAATATTATTGAAGTATTCATGTAAATATTATATGAGGTGAAGGTACCGGGTGAGTGTAAGGTCAAGCACTTTACGCCAAGCTGACCACTTTATCCGTCTTTATTATCCTTGAATAAATCACCTAAATTGGATATTATAGTAATAATGTTACATGTATTATATATTATGGTTTATGTCTTCACCTTTACAATTTATTAATATATACACTTGTATAAGACGGTAATCTCTCTAACAAGTAATAATGTGTGAATCAAAGTTTTGAATTATACGTATAGATTCACAATAGGACAATCTATAGAATAGGGCTTAATAAAATTGTATGAAATTTGTTTGCTATTCGAAAACTACATACATGCACTCCTATAGTAGCTACACCTCTAAAGCGGATTTGATATTCTGTACCTTACGAAACCTGTCACAATAACTTGCCTAACAAACTATTTTTTATAAGTGTAATTAATAACATTGTGACATTACAATATTTATATCAATAAGAAGACAATCTCAATGGCGTAGCGGTAGGTATAAGGTCTCGGAGGTTGTGGATTCGATCCTCACGCCGAATAAGAAATACTTATGTAAAATCTAAGATTTCTTTCCGGGTCTGGTTGGTAGAGGGACTACCCTCCGTGCCTCGGAAAGCTCACTAAGCCGCTGATTTTTATAACACCATCTATAATAAGCGTATAGCAAGGAACGGGCAGCAGCGTTTCCATGTGCGTTACAAGATGATATTGCGGTCACCAACCCGCCTGCAAAGCGTAGTGACTATGGCTAAACCCTCCCTCAGGAGTCGGCCCATGTTCAACAGTGGACGCTATACGGGCTGATGATGATGATGATTAGTAACAAACAATTTTTTATTTCAGGTTACATAAAGCTCATATATGTACGTACGGTTTAATGACGTATCGAACACAACTACTATTTAGAGAGAGTCCAAATAAACATACCAACCTACTAATAAGAGCTTTCTTAGTGCAAAAAAAAAGAAACAAGTCATGATCCGTCTAAAAAGCATGTAACATGCTCCACAAAGAAATATGGTGACCTCGAAATGAAAATCATGCAGCGCTCCTACCGTTACAATAACGAGGTCATTTATCAAATTTGTGTTTGTTTCTTTTCACACATGTATGTATATATTGTGATACCTACAATGTTTATTCTCACAAAGATAATAGGATTATTATAATTGATATTGACATTTTATAGAAAATTACAAACTTAGGCGTTAAGTATATAATCTACTCCTGACATAGACTAACTTATTTTTATTATAAACTATTATATTATATATTTACCATGTTTCGTAGTATATAAATAAATTGTTATTATTATTAAATCGATACTACCGTTTTGGAGGCGGAATACACAGGCAAACAAGCAGACAGACAAAATAAAATGTAGTCTTTATTAAAACTTATAAAACCCAAAGTGAAAAGGCCGTTAAAATAAGTTCAGCCGTTACTGAGAATAGCCGGAAAATTACAGACACACAGTCAGACAGAGAGACAAAAACCATCATTTTGATTTTATTCTGATTTTGTTATAGGTACCCTATATACATTCATATAGGTACAAGTTTTTATATTATTCTCTATGATATGTATTTAATACTCCCGTCCGATTTCGGCCACGGCGGCTGATCTGTAATCTCCTTTCCTCTCAAATTTTGAGACGATGGATTTCCAATTTGCCACGACCGATGAGTGATCAGTTTTGTCATCTTAACATGTCCTCCGAGGGACAGGTGAAACACCACCATCTTTTCCAGATTTCGGGATAGTACCTACTTCAACTTTTCAAAATAGTAAATTCTAGGAACACAATGTTTTGCCCGACCCGAAGTTTAAACCCGGGACTCACTAGTTACAGTCGAAATCATTACCTTTAGATCAACAAGGCAGTCCCATTTACTATTAAGGATACACGTTGTAAATATAGAAAATTAAATATGGTTGATAGACGTTTACCGTAGCGTCGTGATTGTTGCTACTATAATCGGTATAATCAAGATAATAAACATGCAAATCGATGTGTACATATGAACCTAACGATGCAGAGTGCTCGTCCAGTCGTCGATAAATCACGAACTCTCGACGATCCTCGCTGACGAGGAAGTGGATGCACAAGTATCTCCTACGCCATCATGATTCCGCAATTGAACATTAATCAAGTAAACTCGTTAATATAAATGCTGTGTTCACGTTTTTACTTACTAGAGTGTAATTTTGAATAAAGTATTGAAGCTGCTTAGAATACTTATTAGATAAATTTATTTCGGTAAATCGACCCGTAATTGGGTAAAATTCAAATATTATATTTCCGTAAAAATTGTTACATTAATTTGGAATTGTCAGATTTTTCCCCCTACCGTGGAGAGAAACGCTGCCAAAAAGCTCAATAGAACCATATTTTCTTTAATACTTATATCTAGACTAACAATAATGTAACATGACAGGAGGTAACTTGTGTGTCCTCCTGTCATATAGCATAGCTTTCTTACAATAACTTCCTTTATTTTTTAACTAATTTATGTTGAAGATAAATGGCATTTCCAAGTCAAATATTTTATATAGGTTTACACCAATTATGTTGCTTTGAATGAAATCATTTAATGAGTATGCCGTCAAATAACTACAAGTACAAGTACGTACTGTACCCAATCATTCAATTTCACTCTTCTTTTCAAAACATAAACTAATTTACCATTTCTAACTGATTTTCAAATGTAAAATACCGTGAATTAAGGTATATCTTTGAAAATAGTTTCTTTATTCTCTAGCCTTATCTATAGAACTTCATCGCATAGGTTCATAAATTGTGTTTAAGGACAAGACATCCTCTACAAAAAGTTTATAAACGGCTATAAACTTATTATAACTTTTATAATTGCCAACTAAGCACATATAATCATCAAAGTAATTATATATATATATTTAAATATATATATTATATACCTTAACGTAATTACTTAAGCCACTCAGTCTAATATAAGAAGTGAACACGCTCTTATACGGGTAGAAGAAATAAACAAAGGAAAATGTCGGGAACTAATATTGTGACGTCACAACAATCCGATATGGGAAACGCGATCCATTGACTATTCCTCGCACATAATAGGCTCATATTATACACAGCTATGTGATTTTCTCATATATTTTTTCGTACTGTAATAAACCTCGCCAATCATGGTAAGAAAACAAAAACATTCGATTAAAACTTTATTGTAGCAACGCGATTAAAAGTTTTGTGAAAGAGAATGATAAAATACGGCGAAAGTACATAAAGTTGAAAAAGATCACAGAAACATGATCAAGGCACTGAACGAGCACTTGAGGGAAATGGGATTCAGGTGGAAAGGAAAGTTTTTCGGGTGAGTGCCGCGACCGCCACCGAGGGGACTCGCGCCGGGAATATAATGAAATAAGCAGACGATACCACCAACAAGTACTCGGATGCAAATTGCTTTTTTAACAAGTTTATTTTACCAAAAAATGCAGTCAATTATATGAATCACAATTAAAATGACTTGATACAATAATTTGTTTTGAACTTCTGAATTCGGTGGAATTTAGTTAAATTGAATAAATGTTAAACGGCCTTTTATTGCGTCCTTGTGAAGGCCGATCGTTTGCCTATTAATAGTAAGTAAGTAAATGGTGTACGGCGTATAAAATCTGCGCCGTAAATACGTGACGAGTCTCGTTGTTACGCAACTTCCAAGCACGAAGAACAAGGAAGTAACCTTTAACATCTGAAACTGTTCAAACAAATATAAGTATTACATTATCTGTTAGATATGCACGATTTTATTAAATGAATAGACAATTAAGTTAAGCATTTATTGGGTGTATTTGTTTATTATCCGAATAAATGCCGTGAACAGAAATCCAATGGATCATCAACTACGTATTTAGTTACACTAGTTATCGCCATATAGTAGACTGGACGATGCGTATAATTATTAATCATAATATCGGACAAGATACAAACAGTATTTGTAACGTCGGCCCTTATAAAAAGTCTGCGGGGCCTTCATGTTAAAAACAAGTGATGTGAGAGTAAGCGAATCCCGACTAGTCTGAAATGAAGTTAGTCGAGGTCTAGGATATAAATTACAAGTTTAATGAAGTGTCGTAGAGCAGCTGGGGCAGGCGCGGCGCCTGGGAGCGGCGCGGCGCTCCACCGCTCCGAGCGATGATTGATGTTAGGCGCAGTGAAAGCTCTTGTGTATGTACAAACATCGTGAACCTTAGCGGTATCAAATCCAACCACAAAAACAGCGTGCCCAAAACACGCGTTACAATTTTTCTCCTACATTGCACAATACGAATTTGTTAACGGGAACCGGCCATCTACATTCGACTTTTTTGTTTGTGCATGGGCGAGTATAAATTGATAATGTTGGTAATTTGGCGCCGGCCCGAATGCCGTTGCCCGCTACACTAATGAGTTTATAATGGACACAATAATATAGGATGATAATATATTTTCAGAATCAATGTCTAGGTCGAGTATTCACTGTACGAGTAATAACAACAGGTATTGTGATAGCACGAAATCCCCATAAATTTTGGAGCAACTCATAAGTCTGACCCACTTTTCACTTTATAGAAACGTGTTAATAAATCAATAAGAAGAGAACATTTCTATTAACATTATTTCTGCTAAAGGTAAAACTATATTTTAGTTTTTATTCTATTACTTTTATAAAAATGCAATACCGTATATGTCAAGACGCGTGTTTTAAAAGTCTATAAGATGTTATATACCGTCGTCTTTAGTTCACTGAAAAAGTAGTTGATGATACTTGAGTTTGTTTCTTTACGGTTCACTGCAAAGTATGTAGAAGTGAAGGCCCGAAACTTTCTTAGATACTTAGCAGTTTTAGACTCTATATCCGCTTGGTACATGTTAAAAAATGTATTTAAATAAAAAATTGCTCGGTTAAGGTTAAATAACTTACTTAAGGGTTTTCGTTCGTCGAAAGGTGCAAATTAGCCACAGCTTGAGGTCTGCTAGCTGACAACCTCCGTAGCGCTGCGGTATTTGGCTCGCATTAAATCTCGGAGGTCATGGGTTCGATCCCCACTCCGGACAGGATATCGTTGTGTAAATTCTAAGATATCCGGGTCTGGTTGGTTCAGGGACTACTCCGTGCCGTTAAGCCGTTGAGTTAAGCGTTGGTCCCGATTATTATAACATCATCTATAATAATCGTAAATCAAGGAACGGGCAGCAGCGTTTTCTTGTGTGGCACAACATAATACTGCGGTCACCAACCCATCTGCCACGCGTGGTGACTGGTGACTATGGCAAATACCTTCCCTCGGGAGGAGGCCCATGTTCAGCAGTGAATGTTATACGGGCTGATGATGATGATGATGATGAGGTCTGCATTTATGCTTATAGCTTCAAGCACGCGATTTCACCCGCGTCCCCTCCATAACTTTTAAATAATATATAGCCTCTTACTCTTTGGATAACTTACCTTTCTAATGGTGGTTTGGAATCGATCCAATAGTATCGGTGCCTATTCAATACGTACGAACAATCTTTTCTCTTTATAGCATACTATCCGCCCGCCCCGGCATTTTTTTTTTCGGTTTGACTTACGTAGGAAGCCACGAGGCTTTTGCTACTTCACCGGGAATACCTGCCCCGGCTTCGCACGGGTAGATTTATATAGCCTATGTTACTCAGGGATAACGTAGCATTCCAATTGTGAAAGAATTATCGAAATCTGTTCAGTAGTTTTTGAGTTTATTCGAAACAAACATATACAGTTTTCCTCTTTATAATATTAGTATAGATATAGTATAGATAAGTACATATAGTATTGATTAAAATAAGTTGCATTTTTATTACATTGTAGCTTACAACTGAAAAACGTATGTCACTTCTTCTACACAAAAATAGGCATATATTACACAACATCTTGACTATATCTAACAAGTAACAAAAAAGCTTAACAAAGTATTTCGTAGATGTCTAACTTTCCTAATCAAATGAACTCAAGTTGGAACATAAATAACGAGAAGATGGCGGAAACAGTCTTCCGAATCAATAGATAGAGCTAACGAGGTAGAATCGAGTGCACATACACTAGTATGTGCACTCGATTCTACCGTTTAAGCGTTCGTACAAATGCTTGTCAACATAAGTTATGCCCGGTGAAGTAGCGAAAGCCTGGGAATTAAAACATATGTCCGTCCGAAAAAAAAAAGTCAACATAAGTCCGTCCAATAAAAGTAGATATTTGACGAAATCCCTAACATTACAAATGTGAATGTATGTTTGTTTGTTACGCTCTCACGCGAAAACTACTAAACCGATCCTCATGAAACTTTGTACACATATTCTAGGAGGTATTAGAAGTAACATAGGATACTTTCAATGCAATCAAAGCCGGGTAGGGTAAATGCTAGTATTCTTATATTTAACTAATACCGCTTTTGTGTAGAACTATTTTTTAATCTCAGAATCATTATTAATTTTAATCTCAGAAAAGATCTAAAAGAATCTAAGTTGGAATTGAACTTAAGACATCCTTGGGCAGAAAAAAGCTTTCATTCTGCTTGCTTACACCTTTTGCCGAAACAACGACCTATTTGTTTAGTTATATATGGTAGCAATTTTAGCTGTCGGAAACTTGAAATTCGTTGCTTAGAGATCATTATTAGGTCACGGTTATATTGAAATAGAGGGAAATTGGGAAAATAATTCCTTAAGTTCTGAATTGAGATAAATTTATATGAATAAAAATGAAAATGAAACACCAAAATGCAACGATTTGAACAATTTCGTTAGTTTTTTTATTGTATCTGTAATAATAGAAACAAATAATGGGTTTGTATCGATACTAATTATTTAAAGATGAAAGATTTGATTGTTTGTTTGTTTGTATTGAATAGGCTCCGAAACTACTCGACCGATTTAAACAATTCTTTCACTGTTGAGACGCTACACTATCCCCGGATGACATAGGCTATATGTAATTATGAAGATTCCACGGGAACGGGAGCTACGCGGGTGAACCTCGCGCGGAAAGCTAGTGTAAGATAATTTTGGAAAATTCCATGACGGCGCAAATACAAGGAATGGGACGCCGGAAACAAACAGTAGTATTGCACAACTAATTACATAAACATACAGCTATTTTTTTCCAAATAAACTTCATCAGTTTTTAAGTTTATTGTAAAGCACCTCAGCTACTCACAACAAGCAATTGGAACAAATTTTACGTTTAGCCATTACAAAATATTTATTTTGTACCTAATACGATATCCCTTTTAACATTCTCACTATTTTGACATTGCTATTAGTACTCTCAAGATTGCAAGCAAATTCCACGATAACAAATAATAAAATGATCATCATAACACGCTACATCTTAGCGTATAATTCTATTATTTATATCTTCATAGATTTTATAGTTAAGAAACTTAGATCATAAAATATTAAACTCCATGGCGCCGGCTACAGCTCCGCCTATTTTAGATATAGAAATAGTATTCTATGATAGCATAATAATTGTACTGTTCGTTTTATTAAATTATATGCGGACTTTTGTGAGAATAAGACTTAATTACTTTCTCTTGGTAATTCTGTGACATCATAAACGACTAAAAAAAAATTATGTGTGTGTAAAAACTGGATACCATCGTACTTCGCGTGGGTCATAACTTCATATAGGTAGACAAACATAAATAAAATATAAAAACATAGATAACTATGTTTAGCTTCCCGCGTAGCTCCCATTCCCGTGGGAATTTCATAAAATATAACCTACTAGCGGCTCGCTCCGGCTTCGCACGGGTGGACTTTTATTTTAAACATTTTGGAATGACGATACAGATTTAACGTAGTTTCTTTCTTCAGACGATTTAATATTTTTTATGAACATAAAAGCGGTTATTGTGACTAAACTATGATAGTTAGATATGTGCTCTGGCGGACTATTTTGTAGATCTTAATAAGACCTACAAACCCGTAGTACATCATTTTGTTCAATTGTGAATAGTTCTTGCAGCGCACGCATAAATAGGTTTTCGATTTTACACCTTGGGTTACAAAATCGCAATTTTCTTACGGATCCCAATTTTTAAAAAAAATACAATATAGCCTTTTTCTATTAAATGGATTATCCAAAACTGAAAGTTTTTTGAAATCGGACCAGTAGTTCCTGAGCTTTGCGCGTTCAAACAAACAAACAAACAAACAAACCCTGCAGCTTTATAATATTAGTATAGATTATAGCCTTCCTTGATAAATGGTCTATCTAACACTGAAAGATTTTTCTGGACCAGTAGTTCCTGAGATTAGCGCTTTCATGCAAGCAACAAACAAACAATTTAGTATCTTAAATATATAGATTATATAAGGTACTTCAAAAGTATATGCCTTTCATTTAACATTAGAAAGTAGTATGTACTGTATAATAATTAGGTTAGTGAAAAAATGTTTTTGCAAATAATTAAATGATATTCATATTTTTTGGGGCCACCTATTTATTCATAAAGTTAAATATGCAGGGTTTTTTTTCCGATTTGGAAACATACAAACTTAACTTCATAAAATATTGTGCCGAATATGGATCGAACCCAGACAACCAGGTCTCAGAAGCAACTATTATGGTAACTACTAAACCACATATGACTAAACATATTTCCACTAAACCTACAGCGACAAGCGATACCGGGGGCTGTCGGTTAATATTTTTAAATAATCAACTCGGACAAACGTATCTACTAACCTACTATTAACATAACGTCTATAAAACAGCACGCAACACATCAATTGCAGTAGAACATCAATTCAACGCGCATTACATCGCGGGGCATAACTAAATAAATAATTTAATCTAACCAGCGTAAACTTCCTTAGCAAAGAATTTAAAAAAGAGTTCTTATCATCATCAGCCCGTGCTATGGCAGTCCTTCCGAAGGAAAGTTTTGCCATAGTCAGTTGGTTGGTGATGTCAGTATTATGTCGTAACATGCAAGGAAATGCCGCTACCCGTTCCCTATATACGATTGTAATAGGTAGACGATGTTATTAATACAGGTACCAACGGCTTTACCCAGCCCTCACCAACGGTGGACGGAGAGGGTTTTAGTGGTGTAGGGTCCTCTACTCTTGGTATGACTAGCATATTATCACGCTATGGAGCGGGCGAGTCCCACATACCCTTTGGCCGGCGCGGGAAGGCAGCAGCAGCGGAGGTGATGCGTAAATGCATTTCCCCCCGGACAACAAAACAAAAGGTACCAATGGCTTAACGTGCTTATCGAGGCACGGAACACGCAGAAAGTTAACATGCTTAAATGAAGACACAATTACTATTTCATAAATTATGTAGTCACTACTATATGAGGCGCCACTAAGAAACTTTTTCTAAATAACAAAAAATAATTGCGCACTTTAGTTACAGGAAATGTTTTGAACAAACTAAAATTACATGTAAAATAATGTATAAACACCTACACTTTGTTATTATTAAAGTATTATTCCAAACGATTCTAAGAGCTCAATAGATTTGTGTCACGCACGCAAAATAGCACGAAATGCCTAGATGATACCTCCGGGACCCTAAAATAAATGAACATGACATCAGAAGGCAGAGGTTTGCCAATACTACACATCACGCCGCCTCTGATAGCTTGTTTTATTAATAGAGGTTGCAACATATTGCTAAAAAATAATAACTTTTGGGCTCGGGCACGTTTCTTGGAAGATAGACAACCCGCATGAGTAATTTTGAAGTTAAAACTACTTAATTATAACAAAATTGGTGATGATGCAGCTATATAGATAACCTTCGAAATATTAATCATATCGAAAACTTATTAATCAAATTAAAGTGTAAGCTTATATTAAATGTGGCGTGTGTAAGTGACAGCTTAACACATTGATTATGAAGTGAATTCAATTTGTAATATTTATGAGATTGTATATTTAATAAAATTTGTCCAAAATAGTACCAACCCCCGTTAAAAGAACGGCCATTTTGAATTACTCCAATGACTCACACGTGACCATTCACGATTCCCAAGAGAAAATTAAATAAATTTATTACTTGTACATTCATTTTATACTCTTTATTACTAACCAACTAACGAACGTATGTTATTAATTGATTACCTTTAATTTTAAAATATTTAATAATAACCGCAAGCTGTGGATGAAGTTTTAGGTTTTTTATTGGTTTCCTAAAGGCCGATTGGCAAGGCTGATTTTCGCCGAGCGGATAATCCCAAAACAAAACTCTAAGTTGGATTTAATTTCACCCACCTGTGGACCAGCCGAATTGTCATTCAGACTATTATATAGATATACCCTAGAGTATATTTTATTGCGATAGTACACGATAATTGTGTTTTGCTCACAAATACAAATTGCTGATAAAATTTAGCTGTGCTGTGTAAATTAACTATGCCCGCTAAAGTAGCAAAAGCCTCGTGGTTAAGTTCATATTATGTTCGCCCGAAAAAAAGGGTACATTAAGAAATACCTACTTTGCGATATAATGTATTTCTAATAAATTATATTTTTATCACGTGACTGCAATTATAATGTGTTCCTACGTATTTTAATTGTTATTTATTTATGGAAATTATAAGGCAAAGAGGAGGTTTTATCAGAATTATAATTATTTAGATTTTCTTTTAGTTTTCACATATTTTTTATTATTTTATCGCTTCTATCCAAGTTGCCCACATTACCGTGTGAATCTTTTCATAATATAGCCACTAGTTTTATTTAATAGGTTCCGTATTTTTTCAAGACTACATATAACTAACTTCTTCGTAACATTAGTTATAGCTTTATAAAAATGAAATTAATGTAAAAAATAATAATAAATTGTTATTTTTATTATTTAAATAAAATATAAGATAAAAAGAAATAATTTTACATCATATATTTTCCAAATTACGTTGTCACCATAAATCTTGAAAACGATGTTGATTTACAAATCAAATCATTAAAATTTAAATTGTGCTGAGATTGCTACTGTATTTTAATGTATGCTAACAGCTCCGCGTTAATCTTAGATTCTATTCATTTATTTACATAAACTAGTGACAATACGACGACACAATGATGTAACTACACACGTTTTGACACAAAAAAAGTGGCGTGCTAATATTAATTTAATTCGGCACGTAGATAAAGTCTATAAAACGTTGATTGTTTAAACAAATGAATTAAAAATAACCATTCGTGGATATTCCCGTACATATGCATATCTAGTACCTATTTGACATTGTTGAATGCTATGAATATTTATGTATTACCCGCGGCTCCACTCGTTTGGATTAATAGGGATAGTAAATCATGTTTTTTTCTAGGAAACCAGCGGTAAAAAGTAACTAAAGTTACTCGCAACATCATACAGAGTACCTTTATTAAAACAGAAATGTATTACTATAAATTAACATTCGACATTTTTCGTAATTGAAGGATATTTTATAGTGGATTGGTTTGAAACAATGGCTCTAAAATAACTCCTTGGGGTATATCTTATTTTGACAATATATTAGGGATTTTTATAACTGTACCTCTGATACCCGTTTCATTTTTACTATTAGTTTTAAGTTCATTGTTCTGTGAGATAAGGTACTGGACAGACATTCATGTAGTCACGAGGCTTTTTCCAATTATGATTAAATGGTTTATAAACTACAAACTAAGCAACCTGCGCAAGATGGCGCCCCCTGTAGGTCTTGGGCCTCGGCGCAGAGAGGAATTGTGCGGGTAAATGACTTTTAGTTGTTAAGGGGAGTTTTGTGCAACTGTCGCTCTACGTTACAGTTCGCGGGCCTATCAGTGTACGGGGCATCGGAAAGTTGAGAACAAAACATCTTATTATTATATATACCCTACTTCATAATCCTGATGTAGCTACTCATTGTGTGTTGTGTTCATAATTATCACGACAAGTTCTGTATGACAGAGTAAATTTAACGAACCATGCACGGAATAGGTTAAAAAAACAGACGAACAGCATGTCATTTCTATTAAATTTACCAATACCACATCCACTATAGTGCTTTCTTGTACGGACACCACGTATCTGATTAAATTAAGTATTATAACCTTATCTTCATCTTCTTTTAGCAATAATAATTATAACTTTAATTGAAGTTCTTGCATTATCCTTTTGCATCTAAGTCGTAGATCTTATTCATATATGCGTAACAGTTATTAATATTTTATAGTATACGTTTCATTGCTACTTCACATAAAATTTAAATGATTGTACCACATAATAACAGTAACCTTATTTATGCATTGCTCAGGTATTATCGTACCTATATTATTTATATTAACTAATGTGTTCCCGAGTGCATATAATCCGGGTCTCTTCAAAGTCAGAGTAAACAGGCATCTTCTGGGCAAGCTCGCTTCATATTCAGCCTCATCTCGTCTCTCGCGGACTCGATTGGGGGCAAGAGTTAGCCCATGATATTAAAAAAATAATAAAAACTGCTCGTATAACCCAATAGTAGCATTTTGTCTTCTTGTGCACTAATGTAGTTTTTCTTATGTATTGCTTTTATTTAATTACAACAATAGAGGAATGATTGAATGGCAGACTCTGGCAACTGAAATTTGTTTTTTTTCTGTGTATTCCAAACAGGTTGATAACTTACCACCACCTTTGTGACCTAGCGTTTAAGTCTTCGATTCGATTCCTGCGTTGGACATGAAATCTTTGAGTAAAATCAATTATTTATTTCCGGGTGTGGTTGGTTGAGGGACTACTCTACGTAATTTATAAAGCAACTTAATCCGTAAGTCCAATTATCATATAATATTATCATAGTGACCTGTGTACGCATCACCTTCTTAGAGTAAGGTTCAAGTCCAGTAGAGAACGTTATACGAGCCGATAATGATGATGATGACACTTTTCCACGAAATCATGCCAATGTTGGTGACAGCGAGTACTGTGTAGCTTTGACGTAGTTTCATGTTAGGGTGAGAATCCAATCTGCAAACATCGCTGTTGTACGAACATGACCGTAGCATAAATTCGCGTTAGGCTATTCGTTATACTCTGCATACTGATATTAACAATAATTAATCGATTCATAGTAGTTAAATGTTGAATCGTGAGCACAAACCAACAACACCATCAGTGGCACGAGATGACGGCATTGCTGATCTTCCTTGTAGTATGACTCATGATCATTCATGACCTGACCGCGGATTTTGTTTACTCCGGCAATAATAATTAGTAAAATAACTTCATATTCAATACTGGGTACTACTTAAAGTACCTACTAATCATTTAATACCTGTCTATCGTTTCGCTTAGATTTATTATTTCTCAGTAATTACTTATATATGATGATCATAAATAATTAGTTATGATCATAATATGTAAAGGTGTTAACATTAATGAAACGCAATGTTTATGAAATATATTTCATTGGTTTAATAATAAAACCAATAAAATCTATCATAAGATAGTCTTATGAGATTTCTACCAATATAGTTCCGTCAATGTCGGTACTACCGTATTGGTGGTAAATGGAATACAGGGCCAATCAAACAGGCAGACCAAATAAAACCTATATTATACCTATTAAAAGAAGCTATCTACCAGTGAAAGTCTCGTAAAAATCGGTCCAGCTGTAATTGTGGTTTTGTTATTATATACATTTACAAGCATTTGGTAAATACCTGCTATTTTTATAATACGAACAGACGTTTTAATTTTATTTATTTTTATGCATAACATTGAACTATTATGATAAAAAAAACAGTAAACTTCATAATAACTATTTATTATGAAGTTTACTTTTTTTTCTTACATTCATAATTACGGAAATACCGATAAACGGAACTATAAATAATTCAAGTATAGTTTATTCAAACGATTTTATCCACGAACCAATTATTGATTTTGTATAAATGTCGAAGGTTTTAAAATGTTACAAAAATATCCGTATTTTTACCTGCCTTTGATTTTTTACTAAAATGTTTTACAGGGGACACTACAGTAGCGTAATGTTCTTAGGTTATATATAAATCATATTTAACAACTGTTGCAGAACAAAAATTTGCTTAATTCTTCCTAACAAATGATGGCATACCCCTAATTTTTCACCAGCCCGCCTGCCAAGCGTGGCTATGGCAAAACCTGCCTCGGGGCCCATGTTCATCAGCGGACGTTATACGACCTGATGGTGAATTAGTTGCTTATAAGCATATAGTGTTTTACCTATATAGAACATTATTTTATGATAAATATCCTTATAAAAAAATTTGCAAGACATATCAAACAATAAATTCATAAGTCTAAACACATTCAAATTTTAAGTGATTACTTTATTAATGAAACAGCTGTTAAAATAAAATGAACGGTCATTATTTAGATTTAGGTGTATATTCAGCACGTTTCAAATAACCCCATAAATTAATTATAGACTTATTGAGTTCAAAGGCATTTTGTACTGATGGTCTGTACAAAATGCCTTAAGTAATAATAAACTAGGTTTTAATCGAAGTTAAAAGCTATTACTGCATGTGACTCAACGAAGATTATACGATAATATATAACTATGGGTACGGTAAGCCCGATTATGAACTTGCAAGTTATCAAACGGGTTGCCAACACACGGTGAAGGCCAATGTATCAACTACGTTTTATTTTTATTGCACATATCTTATCCTTCGAATTAATATCAAGAAACAGTAAAGTTTCTCCGTCGTATGTAAAAAAGAACTCTCCCAGGCCTGGGATCGCTCTTGATGTAGCTGTAAAATGCAAATGTTGTGTCTCACATCCGGCTTGGTCTATCTCGCGATATTATTTAATCTATGGTTATGATAATGCCTGTATCATATCAGTTCGTACGATGCCTTCAACGTAAGCTATTTATATTATGTTTTTCTATATATAAGTTACTTCCATCGTATAATAAATTATTTCTTTATTTATATATAAGAGTTATTTTATAAGAACTTTTGACGATTATTTTATTCTATTAACCCCCGATGCAGAAGACTGTGTCTCTAAAACGGGTGTACCTATTTGGATACCGGTTTTTTTATATGAAAGAAAATTTTCTAGCTTGCAACACGATCGGTTTCAAAGTTATAATATTTTTGTTAGCTGCGGTATATATCTAACGAAATACAAGACGAAAGTTCTTGTAATTACTTACTATTAGCTAAAATTCAAAGTAAATTTCATATAACATATTTTTTTTATAATACTTCAGCCATGATACTCATTGACTCCAAATCGTAATTATATTGACTTAATCGACACATTATTTTACAATAAAAGTATCCCAAAACCAAAATAAGCTTATATTTTTGCAAAACTAAAAAAAAAATACAATACACTACATTTACTTATATCTATGTACATCTTTGGTCTGAAACAATATCAGTTTATAACGAGTATGACAAAAAAATAATGAACAATAATAAAATCGAATTGCAAAGCGTAAAACTTCAATTGACTAATGGTGCAAAAAGTTATGCTTACTAATGAGGTACTAGCAGCGGGTAGCCAATACAATTAGAAAACCGATCTCCAATCTTCTATAAAAGTTATTCCGCAATATAATAACACGAACAAAAATAAAATTATCAATCTACTAATTCTAAATTTATAAGTCAGCTTAAAATATATAATTTGCTACATATTTTTGAAATGTATCTAACTATTTTACCGGTAAATGAAATTTTTAATTTATATAAATACTGTATGTGTTTATATTTCTACGACAATATCCCCCATATGTAACGAGGAATTCATCTGATAGTTATGTTCCAATGAGATGGCACTTTACTAAAGAAATGAATATATCAACTAATATGAAGAAGGATTATATTTTAAGGATATAGTGCAAAAAAAAGATTCACTTTTCCTGGAAGCAGACTGACTGAGCAATGATCAAGTTAACTTTAATGGAGATCTGGGGCATATTCTTATGGGAGATTAAAGTTGTAGCTTGTAGGCGCTTTAATCATGCCCTACATTTAAGTATTTTACCGAACCATCTTCCGTATAGGAGAATCCACCAGAAAAGTTCAGCAAATCCAAACAGGAACAACAGTCTGCCATTCAAATTTAGAAGCTGCATTTTTTCTGCCATGTGTTTTCCGGCTTAAAATAGACCAACCCATGTCTTTCTATGTTCGTAAGAGGTGACTAGAAGATATACAGCTGATGGATAGGAAGCAGCATCTATCAGCTCGACGTTAGTTACCATTTTACTATGATCAGCAATCCACCTGCCAGCGTGGTGATTATGGCAATAACCCTCAAGGACTAGGACAAGGACACTGGCTTGCCAACGACCGCTAAGAGGAGGCCCATGTTCAGCAGTGGAAGTAAACGGATTGTTAAAGTTAAAGATTTTGTTCTGGTTAAAACTCGGAGAACATCGATTTAGATTGACACATTTTGACACACGGTGAGGATCATTGTGGTGAATTAAAACGTTAGACGTAACGAAAACTGGGGAGGAATGGAAATTAGGTGCGGAAGAACCTTGGGCATGCCTAATTGAACAAATCGACAACCTAGCAGAAACTGTCCTGGCAAATGAAAGCGATCTCTCAGTTTTCATCAAGATATATTGAGAAAAAGAAAAAGACGTTCTTTTTCTTAATTATCGAATAAATATTATATTTCATTAAGCTAATACAACGCCACTTACCTAGGAAACAAACGGGAATTTCTTTGGCGATGCTTAAAATATCTTCTTGACCTTAACTGAATTAGGGTCATGCGCTGGCTCCCACATAAAAACAAACCTTTCTCTATCTGTTTAGGTAATGTTTATGATTAAGGTATTTAAGCTAATTCATTTACATGTGACTTAACTAGTTTTGAGTGTTTGATCTTTAATGACTCTTTCATTACATATAGGTATAGCATAATTTAAATAATTAAAGTACGTATTCATATTATTTTTAGCTATCAAAAATTGCAATTTTCGTAATAATAGTTTTTAGTTTAAGAATAAACAACTACAAGTGGCCGATCTAAACTAAAACTAACTTAAAAAATAATGACAATTCTAAAAGTAATATTATATGAATAAGCATCATAAGCAATCCTTTAAAGCATCTTTTGATAATGTAAATAAAAATATATATCGCAGGGCAGACAAATGGACAGATTATAAAATCTGTAAAGATCAAATAATGTTTCTAGATACTCAAGGGATAATTTTGTTAGTTTCAGTCTTACACATTGTGCTTTTGACAAGTTCATGTGATAAATTATGTAATTAGGTACCCAGGTTCTGAAAAAATGACATTATTTAAGCTTGATTAAGATATTCTTAAATAGAAAAACCTACATGCAACTTTCTAGTTACTAGTTGATAAACTAACGAGGTTTCGTGCGGTTAAAAAAACCTAAACCAATGGAGTTCAACAGGACTTATTGAAGTTGAAGTTTTTTTAGTAGCTTAGTCTCGTTTAGTTAGGTAAGGTCAAGTGTCATATTAATTAAGTACCTAAATAATATAAAAGTTATATCATTTTACATGACTATAGGTATTATTGTGTAAAACCAAAAGAGAAAATCAAATTGACTATTCTATACTCGTATCCAGTGAAGGTAATAAGAGGTATGTTTCTTTTATGAAAATTTATTCCCCATATGATCCGTTAGACACACCTCTCTTATTCAATAACGTAGCGGATTTTCCGTATAATCATTCTTATTACTAACATATAAACAACACCTAATCTTCTATATATATAAAGGAAAGTCGTGTTAGTTACACTATTTATAACTCAAGAACGGCTGAACCGATTTGGCTGAAAATTGGTAGGGAGGTAGCTAAGAACTGGGAGAAGGACATAGGATACTTCCGTATTTTTATGCCGTTCCCGTCGATCCCGTGTGACGTGACATAAAACGTGGCTACTGACATGGAATAACAAAACAACTCAGTCAAAATATAAGTTAGCGGTTCATTTGTTAAAAATGGTATAACAAAACGCAACTGACAGCTGAGCATATTTAAAAAAAAAGTCTTACTGATGCATTCGTTTAAAGCAAGGAATACTCTCTGCCGTTTTAAAATTTCCTAATAAAAAGCCACAAAGCAAACTTCAACTTCAAAATTTCTAATATTGTATGGCTGTGCCGTTTATCTATAGGTATATTTTATATAAAAATCAATTGCTGTTCGTTAGTCTCGCTAAAACTAGCGAATGGCTGGACTAATTTTGATTAAATTTGGCAGTAATCATTTAATTTTACTTTTCACAAAATAAAGTCCGTATCTAAAATAAAAGAAAAAAAAATAATAAATTATTTTCGTATGAAACAAATGCGTAAGTACTATATTATATTTCTTTTAACAATAACCTTTAAAATTTTATGAAAGTAAAGGGGATTATTATTTTATAAGTGTTATTTTGTAGCATAAGTCTATATGATATTTTACAAATAGTGTCTATAACAAAATGCTTGAAATATCTCCAAAACTGCGTCGGGAATAGGAGATTCATCCCTATCGTTTAACTACATCATAAATCTACGGGTAATCCCAAAAATTATGAGTACCGTTACTACTTGCAACATTCGTGAGAATGTAGAAACACTAAAATTCGTTTCGATTCAGTATGCGAATGCGACTACTTTGCGAACTCACTGAATCGCATTGTAAATCGTATCCACCGTTGATGTACATATACAGTAAAGTACCTTCATTTCGTCCGAATGAAGGACATCAATTTAAAGTCTGGTGACATTTAGTAGTTTGCATTAATTAGATTCTTAGTCATTTATGGAGATGCTAAAAATAAGTAGGTATTCACATTACTTCATGTCCCGTGAATATTGTAAATCACATTAAAAATACATACCTCCTCAATTAAGAAATCTGTTTTCCAATGCAAAAGAAAACTTCAACACCAGAGAGTGGTAGTTAAACCATAAAGAGATCAGAAAACCAGAGATACAGATAACGATGTTATTTTTTACTCCCACGTAGAAAATGTACCAGACTAATACGTTTTATACAATTTCCTTAAGATGCCAGCATCCAAACCCATCAGAGGCCTAATAAGTAATGTGGTGTGTTCTACTTTTGCGGTATCACTTTAAATTGTCCGAGGCGTGGAGTGCACTGCAGTTAGTGGCAATCTGGTGATGTGGGCCGACGGTGGCGATCGGATCGTGTTAAGTAACGGCACCTAACTAATTATCTATTAAAGGCAACAATGGTCTCACGTCGGCACTGGCGGGCGCGCGGTCACGTCGTGTCGCACGCACCACTCGCCGCTGCCTTCACGTTGTCATAGCCAACCTGTGTACCACCACTTTCAAGCTCATCAAATTCCTTAAATTTACCAATCTCAAATGCTTATACATATTTTCCATGTCATAAATTATTTCGTTAACAAATTACATCAGTCACGTTCATTCGTCAAGACGTTAAAACACAGTGGATTGGGATCTCATGTGCCACTTTCGTAGCATAGGCATTACTTAGTGAAAACATATTAATAAAACACATCAAATTGTCTAGATTAATTGAGACCTTACGGTTACTCTAACCGGGTCAAATCACTTTACCCGTGAATTCAAAATTAATTAAACTGTAGTCTGCAGTTTTTAAAACAAAAAGCTTTTGGTATTTGCAAAACAAAATGTCCCGCTGTTGCCATTCGACGATTTTGTGGAATATTATAATGGCGTAATTTTATTGCGTATGCAAATAGTAAGTAGTTTACAGTTTTTTAGTGCACAGCTTCATTCGTAGTTGCAAAGCGTTCTGCTTAAAACGCTAAGGATTTTCCACGAGCGAATGAACGCACTATCTATCTGGTTGAGCTATTCCCAGGCCACATAAACAAATTCTGATCACACCGGCGCGCGGCGGCGAGGCGTCGCGGACTCACTTGCCCACTTCGGTACGTGTACACTTATCTTTCGGTCATCACCACCAAATTAGTTTACTGAACACCAACACTAGATTTTTCTTCGTCATCTCTGTCAATGACCTGCATGCATTTCGGTATCTTTTTTTTAGTTCTTAATCTTATTCGTTGTTCGTAACATTATAAATTGGCTTGAAGGGAGGAAACATTAAACATTTGAAGAATCTAAACAAATATTTTAATGGACAAGGAACGTAAATTATATGACGTATTATGTATACCTGCTTAGATCTTATTGAATCAGCAGCGACCTTCTACATTGGACCTCCGGTAATCCGGAGGTCCTTGTCTTATCCGGCATCTCCTTAAATCCAACATGTCTTTAAGCTGATTCGACTATTTGTACAATTTTGGAAAATTGTGAGTAAAGCGTGTTTGAACATGTCATAACTAACACCGCCAATAATTTTATTAGTATGTCTTAGTTTGAATGTGCCTTTAATGATGATTAAACGGGTTTATTTTTGTTTTTGTTTTTTAAATTTCACAAGAAATCATATTCATTCATCATGTTGTTTGATTTTCTATAACAACACAACAATTGTTAGAAAGATTTCATGTGTAATTGTTTTATTTTAGATAACTAGGTAAACCTGACTTCTTCCATAAAAAGGAGTCCCAGCCCTTTACAGGGTCATGGAAGGTGAGTAAAGTGGCCTTTGCCAAGCAGTGATAAGGTTTAGGCAAATAATAATCATTTTACGTAGATTGATATTGCATAGGCTACGATATCTTACATATATTATAAACGAGAAAGTTTGTTACTCCTTCACATAAAAACGAGAAATGGATTTGGCTGAAATTTTCAATATTTTCCAATTTACAATACATCACGCTACCATCCGCTGAAGCAGAGTAGCCGCCAACGCGGATAAAGCCGCGGGGCGCCGCTATTTTAAAAAGCATCAGTATAAAACATAGAACTACCACACTTTGAACCTGACTGCTGGGACCCATCTTATACAAAAGGTCATTTGAGGTCACAGCTCACAATGCTTTTATTGCACGACATTTACAGTAAACATTTTTTTTAAGCAAAAGGGTCAGTATGATTCTTTCGTCGTCAATTATACTTGCACTTACCACTTGACCCATGGTCCAAGTCATTGCTCTCAAAAATGTAAACGCAAAAAATAAGCCGTAGCTGTTCAATAATAAAATGTATTAAAAAATATTATTCTGTAAATTTATTTCATACTAGCAGCCGCCCGTGACCTTGTCCGCCTAAATTTCGGTATTTCCATACAATATCTATATACAAGCTTTGAACCTCAATTTCATCTCCTAAGAAGGAGATTTTTGTAGAATCTTGTCTTAGCCTTTCGCCTACCTTAAAAGTCATTACAGGAATAAATGTTTTTAAGCTCCTATTATAAAATAATCATACCATGTTCATTAAGATCTATTTAGTAGTTTCAGTTTCAACGTGATACTTGTCCAAAAAGCCAGACAGTAAGACAGACATTCAGACAATATAAAAAATTTGACCTGTCATAGTTTTATTATAAGTATAAGTAGAAGATGTATAGATAGATATATAAGTTCAATAATTTAAGCAAATTATTCACCAAGTATCTACAATGCGAACAATTTCGCGTGTGAAAATCAAATAAGATGGTGGAGTGTTTCAATTGATCAATGTTTGCATTCGTATCTAAACACTGAGACATAACGTCATGTCAACACATGTGATAGGGAAGTGTCTTTATACTTGTATAAAAAAAATAACTGGATACAATTTTTAATTAATTTTGAGTCATGGGGACTTAACTATTTCTAGGTTTGCTTTATTAACTATTTCTGAGTAGCTCCCGTTCGCGCGGAAACTTTATCATTATTTGTTATTCTTGGATAACGTAGTTTTGTTATTTTGAAATAATTTTTGAAAACTATCCCGTAGTTCTGGAGCCTATTCAATGCAAACAAACGAAACTGACATATTTTTAAACGTGTCTTCAGAAACAATTATACATACATACATAATACATATTATTATTATGAAGCTGTTATAGGTTTTTGTCAATGGAATAACCCAATGACACTTTACTTTCGGAAATCTACCTCGGTTCTACCTGCACTTCATTAATTTACCACTACTCTACTTAACAGTCAGTAAATTAAAGAATAATGTCTAAATATTGTCTCGTCTTCTGCTAAACTGTACTTTACATAGAATTTACTTGCAATTAAAGTTTTAGACTATAAAGGTACCAGGCGAGTGTTTACTATAAATTATAAAGTAAGAGTTCACTGGCTTAGTTTCAACAGTCCTAAATAATCGCGTTTCTTTTGCATTATCAGTGACAGTATGTTTTTAATATTTACCTTATGTAAACTACACAAAACAATAATTTAAGTTATAGTAGTATTCAAGGAAGTGAGTGTCATATTTGGCTAGGATTATAAAATATCTCATGTAAGTTCAGCAGACTATCTGGTGATATCAGTGAGTGGGAATAAGATACAGGCGATCGCCATAACGGTATCCCGCTGCCGGCTCTGCACACAAATTAATGGTTGCCGTTCAAGGCCGCCTACAAGCAATCGACATAGATACATCGTTTTGTCGACTATGAGAACACGGTGCCTTCCGAGTCATGGTCAAGAATGAGGCCGAGAAAGCGATCGCAACACAAGCACACGGCGCGACGCCGCACGCCGACCGCTCCCGGCACCGCCACCGCTCCACCACCTTCTAACGAAAACATTCCTTAATGTCTGTATATACTTAAGATTCAAATTGAATTTAGTTTCATTATTGTCGTTAATGTCAACGGTTACATCGAACCATTCATTTTCAATTTACAATCTACTCTCTACAATTCAACAAAAATAAACAATCCGGAAACACATACGTCCCATTCAGTGAGTTGAGCTAATGAAATCCTTATGATTGATCGAAACATAAAGAACACAACAGATACATGATCTGTTGTGTTGTCCATTCACTAGTTCGGCTTCATTAAATCGAATAGGTGGATCACAATGGCGATGGTCGCTGTAAGTCGCTCTGGGTGCACAGTTTTTGCGTGGGTGTACTGTTACTATTAGCCGAGTTTCGGCCGGCCCGCCGCCAACAACTAACCTTGATACTTTCAGTTACGACGTCTATCTAACTCTATTTCGCACTTCTCTTCTTACCACTGTCATCTTATTGTGGCCGAGTTAGTCGACAAAAAATATCAATCAAAATTCTGGCACAAAAGCCCGCGGCATTTGCGCTGTCTCTTGCTCAACAGATAACCGAGAAGAAAATATTTTAACAACATGAGTGCAGTACACGGATATTTAGAGCCGGCGTCGCTATTAACGTATTTGGTGTTTTATTTGGATTTATGATGCACACGTGTTATGGAATAGCATGCATATAATTGCTGCGTAAGTACCCACGTACTAATAAGTACTGGTGTGATTGCTACTACACTCGTTCCTAACGGTTATTATGGATAAATTACTGTGAGCTAGAGTGAGCTATTTTTATACAGGACTTCATGAGAATTACTAATAACGTAATTATTTTTAGCATAAGTTACTTATAGACAGATTGGTCGTTCTAGGCGCCAATTTTCTTCTAGTTAATCCATAATCATTATGCGAACGTCTATTGCAGTCTCAATATATCTATTGAAAAATCTGGGAGATAAAAATCATTGTCTACTGGTTGATATTTTCCATTACGTTCATGATTGCGGAAAACGAAAAAAATAGTATTTATTTGTAAGTTTCACCTTTATATATTTAATTAAAAAGTATCGATCGCGTGGACTTACAATTACTTTTTTATTATGCTAACTAGATATTTTAATAGCAAAACAGGAAAACATTAAGTAGTTGAAGTTGTACTTAAGTAAATATTACCAGATATAATAAACACAAATAATTTAAAATAATCACTTATTCATAACCCAGCACAATATTTTTTACAGAAAAAAAATAAAAAATAAGTGTAAATGCTCTACACTCTGCGGGTCAAACAAATATCATATATTTTAGATGTTCATTGGGTAACTTCCTTCGACTACATACAAAAATCATTTTTTTTCTAATACGAATCTTTTATATAACACAATACGCAAGAAATATACTTACAAACACTAAAACTACCTGAACTATAAGTTGAAGAGACATCTAAGGTACTTTACTCGCTTTTGCAAATTCTCGTCTACCTTTATAATAACAGCATAACAAAGATATTTTACAATCACAAGAACTATGAAGTAAGGAACGAGATGTAGCATGCGACGTGCAAGTTCACTGACTTTACCTTCCCTTCGGGATTGGCAAGAAGCGGCATTCGCGTTCCCCGAACCTGTTTGCGTATCCGAATATCGTCAGTATGGGGATTTTGGTCGCCAATTAAGCTTATTCACTAGTACGACAACAAAATTGCCGTGTACCAAATATTCGGATGCATGGCGAGCGATGCACGTAACGTTTCTCTGTTACATAACAATTAGCGAACAAGTCTGTGGGCGGCGCGGCGCGGGCGCCTGCGCGCGGGGTCATTGGCAACGCGGCCGAGAGCTGCCACTTTAGGTTCAAGGGTATCTAGAACAGGCCTACATGCCATCGCGTTCGCAGCTAGCAATTCTGTCCAATCGACTTACTGACCGAACCTTTAAAACATGGACAGAATAACATTATTTCCACTTAAAATGCGATTTGGAAAGAATTTTGTTCACACAAATTATTCTGTGATCCCCTTTTGATCGTCAAACTATCACTTGTAGGTTACTTACGAGTGATCGTTTGACGATCACGAGATAGATAAAATATGAAGAAAATTTTATAATTTACTTGACTTGAATTTTGCTACAATATTGTACTATAAATCACACATCCGCATATTTCTTAAATAAGTGTAATTTTTTATGTTAGATTATAAAAGATATATCTACAAAATAAACTTTATATAAATAAATTTACCAACGGTACTTAATATCGCAAAGTTTAATTATTGACTAATTGCATTAAACAATTGGTAAAAAAATAAAATATTTGACTACATGTTTTTTTCTTTTTCAACAAACCAGTTAGGTGTTGATTTTATAAAATTAATTGCATCGCATATATAAGGACTCAATTTAGAACTGGTTTGGTTTTTAAGAGCTAAGGTTGTCAGTAGAACTCTAATGACAACTCTTAAAAACCAAACTCAATGGAATTCATTTCACTCGAGAAATGAATTCCAATGACGCGAGAGACTTTACAAACATATCATTCACGGACACAAAGCATATCCATACTTTTACAAAGTTTATGTGCTTTATACAAATATTTAGTCCTGGGTGATTATAACCCAGTATACCAGGTCCCAGTGCAGATGTGAATTGAATGAAGGGTAAGGGTTTTTTCGCAGCGGCATGTAAGCCTGCTGTGTGTTCGCTGTTCTTTGTCATTAGCGTGGTCTCACGTCTAGTAGGTTCATAGCTAATTTGTCATCGCCGAGTGCGCTTTAGTGATTGATTTGACAACATTATAGTATCTAATAGAATTCTACAGCGTACGTGCCTTGAATCAATATAACTGTAATTAAGTATAAGCGCACTTGAGTGGCCGTTTTTATTATTTTTATATAGAAATTGTAAAAAAAATTATCTTCGTTGGTATCATTATTAACAAAAATAACTTTTGTAATTGAAATTCACTGTAAAGTAGTTGTGTTTTGTATAAAAAAATCTGGTAGAACTTATTGTATAAACACCCCATTTACATTTTATAAAATGCAGTGCCCTAACGGGGTTCATGTATGGTTCTGTTACTTTAATATAACATCTTTGTTAAACCCATGAAGCAATAAATAAATTGAAAGCACCTTAACGCCTTCTTGTTGTTAAAATTGGCTGTTTTATTTAAATTTTATTTATTAGAGACAAAAATAATACTTAGAATTATTTATGTTACTACACATACCTAATACACCAAATTGTCCACAAATTCAAAAAAAAAAAGTTAATAGATAACAGACATATAGTGTGCATCGTAAACGACTAGTAACAAGAAGAAAGAAAAGAAAATGTATATACTTATGAATTTAGTAACTCTATCTCCTGCCATCTCCTGAAACCAAAAATTTCAGACCCTCCTTTCAGAATAATTTCTCGGGATATATTTATGAAAATATTTAGCATAATTATGATAAAAAAAGTAAAAAGTGAGGTTAACAAAATGTTTGAAAGTTAAATATGTTTTTTACTTAAATCCGGGCGTTAAATATAGATTGAACCAATCTGTAAATATCTAAATGTGACTGGCACTTCTGATTGTCCATAAAATTCAAAATTACACGAACGATACGCAAATTAAAATAAATTAACGAGAGACCCAATTCTAGCACTAGGCATATTCCTCAAAACGGATACATTTACGCAGGAATGTTTAGGTATAAGATAGGTAAATTAAAACATCGCAGTAAATTATTTAAATACTAAAATTCAGTTTCCGTTACTTTTTGAGAATTAATCTAATCGCACTAGAATTTGAAATTGCAGCTTTTATTTAATTGGTCTAGGATTATCTATATCTTAATAAAACCATTAATTAACTTTTTTTTGTAAAACCATTAATAAACACTTTTTTTCATTATAAAAATATTGATCGTGCAATGCAATATTTATTATGAATACCTTTAGCCTTTGTAACTACTGGATAACGAGCTTTCTAATAGTAAAAGAAAATTTGATGATGGTTTGATGTTTTTTGAAGTTATCTCTTTAATATTGGTCTAGATTATAGGAGGAATTCTTTAGATATAATATATAACTAATGTTTTGTATGAAAATAACAAACTCCATGTTTCCTACACGAAGTATGTTCTCAGAAAAATAATTAGAGCTATGTTTACACACTATTTATCATTAATACATAAGTTTCTGTAATATTTGGATTATCTAGCAGAATGGTTAAACCTCCAACTAGAAGGTTTTCAAACTTGCTGAGTTATTGTCTTTTTACGAACGCCCCTTCGCTTCCATTCCAACAATATTCCAACCGAGTGAATAGACACGCAGGGATTTTAATCGGCATCCTTATCGCCAACACCCTACGGACAAATGTGCAAATTGACAATCTTTGTGGTGTCTCTTCGATTTAATCTTACAATGTCAGCGGCTTATAAAGCCGTGATATTAATAAATTGCAAATCTGAACATTAATTTAGGGTAAGTAAGTTGTTTGCATGCCATGTTTGGAAAAAAGAAACCGGGATATGGCTTTAATTTCATATTTTGTGTTCTGTGTTGATCGTATTTTGTTATTGTAATAACTCAATAGTATATTTATAAGTTACGTATCATTTTGTAGCTAGTTAGCTACGAAATCTATCTAAATATAATTTTGTTTTCGTAGCAATCAAACGAGAAAAAGAAACCATGTTTGTATTGTTGATTAGGAATGTGGATTAGGAATATTTTATTAAGTATTACTGAAAACGTTCTTCATATGCTTTTCTATTTACTGGTACCTGTATATAAAGATTAATACCTAAAGTAAAATACAATCCATATCCATATCCTTTTAACATAAGTACCTACCGGTACTTATGTTAAAGCATCCGATGTCCGATCAGTAACAAAAAGCTCCGTGAGAATTATTTCCAAGTTCCAAGGCATTTTTGTAAAAGTCAAGAACTCATTAATCGGCTCATGAGGTTGGTTCTCGTTCGAGTGATGCACGACTATGACGCACCGGCCCATCACGAGCTACACTCGTGCTTTGCACTTCTTTCAGTTTTGCCTATAAATAACTATTAATAGATACCGACCACGAAAAGCAATCTCGCAGGATGGCAGTTAAGAGCCCTCAGCTTATTTTACAGCGAGGCTCATTAATGAGTGTCGGTCGGTAACTTGGGAATGTGCGTCGAGCTTCAAGCGCGCTAAGGTCTCTTCTCACTTGGTGCGCACGCGACTCAGCCTTCCCACAACATTGTATAATTATTACTTAATTGTATAATCGATTGTGATACGTAAGTGGACATCTTGGTGTTTGCATCATTTATCAGCAACAACCTATCAGTAAAACATAAACATTACAAATTTAGTAGTATTGAATAACTTTCTTGATTAGGATTATTTAAGTATAAGTATATTAAATCAGTTAATACATAATATAGATTTACCTACTCTTCTCAGCCCTACTGCCTATTAAAGATATGCTTTTGCCTATGGAACAATTGATGGAAAACTAGCCCGTGACAACAAGAGTGTCTTTGAATTTATAAAATAATTACTAAGAATCGTAAATTAGGTAGTAAGGATCAACTTATCAGTTAGTTTATCAACTTGCTTGTTAGTCGATAAACAAACGAGGTTTCGGGTGTTTAAAAAAATAGCTAAACCTAAACCAATGAAGGATTCAACAGGACTTATTGAGGTTGAAGTTTTTTTGTTTTTTACAACAGCAGCATAGTCTCGTTTGGTTAGGTTAGGTCAAGTGTCAAATGGGCCACTGTAAGTGTGGCCCCGGAGATGCTGCGGTACCATATTGGCCGCGGGTGCCGTCGGGATTGCTTTGGACTCCCGGATTGCTCATGCGTACCCGGCCCCCGCCAACGGCGGATCGAAGGAGTGTCCGGAGGTTTTAGTGGTAGTAGAGTCCTCTGCTCGTGGTATGAGTTTAGCATACCACGCTATGGAGAGGGTGAGTCCCACATATCCCACCGACAGAATTATGCGCGTTCACTGAAACTGGAAACTAAATAAAATAAGTGGAACTGAAGTTATTCAACTTATGATTCGTATTATTTCCCGGTGACATATGTATACAATAAAGATAGCAACATAGAAGCAACATTATACTTAAATATAGAATACCTTCTTGATATCTTATAAAAACATAATCAAATATTAAGATGTGTATCTTTTTGACAAAGAAACATAATAATAAATTAATAAGGTGATGAGTGCTGCGTGTGTGTTCCTCTGTGGCCGGACCACAATTTAGTACTCAGATACTATAGCTCGAAATAATACCTACCTAAAGTCTACTTTCATCGGAATATATATATATTTTTAGTACCTCAAAAGATATCTTTTTAATTAACAATTTATGTGGTCCGGCCGCCAGGCAGTGCTCTCTGGCCGCGCCACCTCAAATTAAATAGAGTATAATGAACTATTTATAAATCAATATCCCGAAAAAAACTACCTAAAGAGTACCTTGCTTACGGCAAATACGGTCCAATAAACCTCTTTAGTTAAGGAGTTATTGGTCGTAGGGTGTGGTCCGGCTGGAAGGTATACTCTGCAGCAAGTCAATTTTGCAATATTTAATATTAACTATCCATAAATCAATTTATATAATAGTACCTTTTCTCTACTCTTCGTTGATACTTTTTTCTGTAAAGAAACTATTCATTTTGATTAATTAATCTTTAAAGTATGTGGCGCGGCTAGGGAGGATTACTTACAGCAAATATAACGAAATATGCTTTATTTCTTTATACCAACGAAAACTGCATAATAAGTACTTTTTAAAAAGACCTGGACTTCATCTATAATCTTTTTGATAAAAATAAGTTATAATTTACAAAATTATATTAACAATTTTCTATTGTTTATATTTGATTATGAAAATATATATTTGTTTTTCGTATACTTATTGTTTACTTTAAACCAACATTTTAACTTACTTCGTCAAATTAACTACCTATTCTTAGGTAGATAGGTAAACAAAAACCAGAAAGTGCAACTTTTTCAAAATGATTATAGATATTAAAAAAAAATTCTAGACGAAGTTCAGGTCTTTTTATAAAGTACTTATTATGCATTTTTTGCTGGCATAAAGAAATAAAGCATATATCGTTATATATGCTGAAAGTAATCCTCCCTAGCCGCGCCACATACTTTAAAGATTAATTAATCAAAATGAATAGTTTCTTTACAGAAAAAAATATCAACGAAGAGTAGAGAAAAGGTACTATTATATGAATTGATTTATGGAAAGTTAATATTAAATATTGCAAAATTGACTTGCTGCAGAGTATACCTTCCAGCCGGACCACACCCTACGACCAATAACTCCTCAACTAAAGGGGTTTATTGGACCATATTTGTCGTATGCAAGGTACTCTTTAGGTAGTTATTTTCGGGATATTAATTTATAAATAGTTCATTATACTCTATTTAATTTGAGGTGGCGCGGCCAGAGAGCACTGCCTGGCGGCCGGACCACATAAATTGTTAATTAAAAAGATATCTCTTGAGGTACTAAAAATATATATATATTCCGATGAAAGTAGACTTTAGGTAGGTTTTATTTCGAGCTATAGTATCTGAGTACTAAATTGTGGTCCGGCCACAGAGGAACACACGTGCTGCGTAAGCGTTGATGTCTAATGTATGGAACGTGATACGCGCGCGTATTTCCCATTCAACTATGGAACGTGACATTATAATATAGTTACCCACATACACACAAATGTATGAATGGACATCATATCGCTAAAAGAAACTCTCATACTTATGAGGTAAGGTCATCGCATGTTATGAAAATGAACAAATAGAACATTCCGCGAGGGATTACTTACAATGTATAAATCTTTCGAACGTATACATAAATAAAATACATTGTAATAACGTTACAACCTATTATATATTCTTGAAATAGAATGTTTAGTAATAAAATTAATTAGGTACTTAAGTAATTAAATGTTGCCTACAGTATGGAAAGCTGTGAACGTCGTTTCAGGGTGTTTTGAAATAGACACTGTGATTCTTTTTTTAACGTACATTTTTATTTATACGGGTAGTTAATTGTAAATTGGAAGGGATTCTAATAAGTTATAATGTAATTCCCTTTTAACGTTTTATGTTTGCCTAAGCAAATAATCAAATAATATCCTGATATACGTCTAGACTGACTTTAGATAAGTGTATAAAACAGTTTTTGGTTAAATAGGACTAATAAGTTTTAATGAATAAATGTAAAAGTTCCCGTAATAATCTTCAGTTACGGTTAGTTTATTTTGATTGAATATGTGCAGTTTATTAATTAAGCAACACAAACAATCTTTAAGCTGTGTTGTTTTGCCCCTTTTTACCCGACTACGCCAGAAGGAGGGTTATGTTTTTATATAAATATGGATATCATATTAATTATGCTATTTTTGCGCTGTTCCATATTAATGTTTTAATGGTTTTATTGCCCCTACAAACTTATTATTTAAATTCAATATATATAATAAAGTCATTATCACAAGAATATTTAAGTTTTAAAATGATAATACAATCAGGTGGAGCTCAAATTACGAGTAGTAAAAGCGCTTCATGTCGAAGAGTACAACTATGCCGTCATTTGTTTTTAAAAATCGTGTTCTCCGAGGCCTTCCTCGCGCGGTTTCTATCACAAAAACCACCAAAATGTTTGTCGGATGAGCTAACCCGCCCCGTCCCAGCACGACTCATTGATTACCTTGTAAAAAATTCAATCATCGGCGTAAATTAATATTCCCAACGGAATGATCAATTCTAACATCACAACTAGTAGCTTCACATCGCAAACCTTCAAGCCGCGGAACTGAATGGCTTCGGAGATCTGAACTGCGCAGGTCACGTACCTATTAGCAACGTATATTTTCCGTATATTTAAGTAATTCCTTATAATTTGCAGTTCATAAATCAGATGCTGTCTAAAAAAAAGTTATCGATGTAGTTCCGCGTTTGTGCGTTGTTTTGCTCTTACTTCATACTTCAATTACTGATCGTAGGTCGTTAGCGGTTACACTTAAAGAACGAAAATGTTAAAATTAATATTTGTTACTTCGCAACTTGTCATTAGAAAACATTTATAAAAATTTGAATAGTTTAACTAAAGCTGTTGCCTAGTTACCTATGCAGCATATGATATGCAAAGTGTGTAACAACATAGTTACTAGATCTTAACATATAGGTAAATTCAACAAAAAAACCTGTAAACGTAAGTTTACAAAAAATGCATAAAAAAGAAATGGGTTGTTTATATAAAGTGCATTAGTGAATAACCATGTTTTTATAACATTTTTTTACCGTATATTTTACTGAGGTGTAAAAATTGTTAATTGCAAATAAGTAGGTACCTATTACCTCAATAAACTGAACAACTTGTAGATCATCAGATACATATTAAAATAATTAACCCTTGGCGGCGAATGGATATTTGAATACAGCATGTTTAAAATTCCGAACATAGAAATTTTGTTTTTTCAAGATATCGATGGGCTTCCTTGGTACCGCTGTTTTGAAATTGGCTGCGGTATTAAAAGACGTCACTCATTCCCCTTGTCGAGTAAACTGTCACTAAGTTTACCCCTAACATGGGGACCTAACGTGGGTATAGTTAACTCAATGTTGTGTACGGTACACCTATAAAGTAAGTAGGTACTCCTTTTAGAATAAAAAAATGAAAACAAGTTGTTATAGCGGATATTACATCAAATACCTATTTATATCGTTAAACACGAACGTTTACATACAAATCGAACCCTGATATTAAATGGAACTGATGATTCACAAAGCACAGCAGGATCATCGTGCCAGACGTAAACCGGATGTACTATTCAGATAACATAACGTAAGCTGATGTCAACATGCATGACGTCTTCATGATGTATAATCTCATCGCAAAAAGCACGACCATCGTTATACTGAGATAGTGAATATAAAAAACGGATAATTTGATACCTTTATGTATTAGTCAGACATCGACAAAGTGCAAACGCGTTAATTCGCAAATCTTTCTTGATCGCGATCATTATCTATGGTGTAATGGGAATTTTATATGAGGATATGTTTACAATTAATTCAATTCGTATTACGCATGTTATTTATCCGAAATGATCTTAAAAAAAAGGTAGTGTAATAGACTAAGGAATTTTTGACATCTCACTTAGAATATAGTAAAAAGGTGTTAACAAATAATTTATGTGTACTCTATGAACTTTTATATACTCACAACATTTTACATAAATAATTAAATACATATATACAATTAAAGAAAGCTAATATAAATTAAAATTAACATATATAATATTACTATTCTAAATCTATACAACATGACAAGATTCCCAGAGGGCTGGCAGCATTGCCCCGTTGAATAGCAATGCTTATCTGCTGTGCAAAGTAAATTGGTACCCGCAGCACTTGGGGAACGTGCCGCACTATAGAGGGCCGCTGCGAGGCGAACATTAAATAAACATTCAAGCTATCAAATTCTCTTCTAGATATGAATGAATAAGTCGAAGGACACTGTAGGGTAGTGTCCTACGACCATAATATAGTCAAAGGTGCTATGGGATTTATTTTCTACGGCATTGAGGCCTAAACTAAACCAACATAAAAAAGATAGCGAAGGATAAGGTCGTCCTCAAGAGTCGAGGCTCGCGACGCGGTCTATGTTTCAGACTTGGTTCCAACCCGGGTTGGTTAACCGCTCCGCCCAACGCCACGCGCGACTCCCCGTGTCGCCGTAAATGATGCCTAACACGGATTCATAGATGTATCCATGTTAGGCACCAAGTTTCAATTGTGTTCTTTATTCATTGAGGGTGTTGCCATAGTCGCCACGCTAGGCAGGCGGGTTGGTAACAACAGTACTATTATTTTGTACAGAGCTGGAATCATACCCATAACATACAATATTTTAAGCGAGCCATACCCCTACGGCATGCACCCTAGTGTGGCTTAATATTATTCAACAACTAACTACAGCAAAACAGCAGACATCCTTCATCTGAGCAATTAAAACATAGCAGCCCCTCTGTAATTAACATCAAAGGCCCTGTATAAACGTTTAATGTTTTATCTAATTATTATGTAGATACAGTAGGGATTGAACACCAAGCAAAATCTAACACATCACATACAAAATAACCACTAATCAGCTACCGGCATGTTTTTTCTTTTTCCTTCAAATGTCATCGTACATTTCATCCGCTTACCATAAAAGATTAGAAGATAAATGTTTTTAATTAAATATTTTTGCTAATTAAAGGAACAAACAAGCCAATAAGTACCTACCCTTCGTATACGTGTAAAAATGTTGCTTACCTTGTAACTTCTATAAGTTAAATGCAGAACAGAACTATATAAGTAGAAACAAAAACTGAATCCTGTTTAATAGCGAATCTAAACAAAAACTAGGGCTAAAACATAAGAAGTGTAGAGTCCCTCAAGTGCGCAAGTTATCTCGGTATCAACTTAGCGTGCTTGCACTAATAACTGGTTACATCTATTAATAACGCTGTGCTATTTTCAGCACGGCTATACGCTACAATTGACTATGTGATGCTTTCCTATTAAGTCCATACATACATAACGGTAACTCAGGCCTAAACGAACGATCACTTGATGTTTACATGTACATGAGCATTTGTAGATACAAATCATCGTGTTAATATTCATTTAAAGGAATCATTAATATGCTGCATTTATCAGTAGTAATTATTTTTTCTTTCATGTGTAACGAATAAATATATGTAGTTAGCCACGAGGCTCTTCTTGCTACTTCACCGGGCATATGCATACGCCCCGGGAAAATACAAACTAAGTAACCTACTCAAGAGGGATCAAGTACTTACTTTTAGTTTTTATGGGAGTTTCGTACTAAGTCGGACTTTGGTACTAAGGAAAATAATCCCTTTTGTCGCGACTTTATGAATACGGCGAAAAATTAAGTATTATGTTTCGTTTGTTTCGGTTCCGCGAATAACTTTTTCAACTTAGTAACTGAGTTTTCATAATAATTATCAAAAAATTCCAAACATCTAATTTTAACATTGACTTAATTATAGATTACTCGTACTCGTATCGTTAAAAAGAAAAGTCTTGTAAGATCAATGCTCCACACATCGTATTACAACGTTATAATGATGATAACAAAACGTACCTTTTATTAAAAATGCTTTACAAAGTATATTAAATTAGTCTTATTAAGTAAAAAGGAATAATCTAGGATCAGAATCATTCTACTACTAAAAATATATGTTAATCGTTATTATTTAAGCTGTTCTCTCGTAAACCAGATTGAATACACATTCAAAACAAAAGATTCGAACCACCGCTACACTTTTTATTGATATGTTAGTTTTAAAAATTCATGTGTATTCTAATAATCGGCGTTGGTTATTTATTGAATTAGCATTAGATAATTATTAGATGATATTAAGATTTTATTCAAATGTTATTTTGTTAACAAGATAACAATCGAGGTTTTTAAATTCGATATTGGAAAACATAAAATATATCCATTGAGATACTTAATGTTTTAATCTTTGTCCGTTATTTAGAGAGATAACAGTGACGATTCCATTATTTGCAACCAGAATTCAGCATACCTAATTGATTTATAGGTTTAGTATTACAAATGGTCCTTCCACAAGAACTTTGTTTTCTAAATAAAAATAAAACAATAAATTAAGATGTTAACGATTACATTTTTTTGTATTAATAAAAAGTAAGGTTTGGCAATTATGAATAAAAACATATATCTGATAAATGTCCACCATGAATGACCACGGACACGGTTACAGGTACCGATACTTTCATCAAAGTTTGCGATGATTTAAAGTGGTCTAATTCTGCTGCTAAGTGGCCATGCTCCGTCATGTAATTTAACGCTGCTGGATTCTTTTTGTGGGGTGATATTAAATACAAAGAATATACCTAGCCAATCGATTGCAGCCAAAATTTGAAAAGAAATTAACAAAACAGACCCACCATAATGTCTAAAAGTGATTTTTGGTCCTGGTGGACCTGAATTAGATATAAATCTTTCAAATTCATTCATAATTGCCTTTCCTTAGCTTTTTAATAAAATAAAAATTTTAATCATATAGTCAACTAAATTTATTTATTTATTATTATAAAATATGTTAATTTTTGTGTGTGTGTAACACAAAAATTAACATATTTTCAATACACAAAATCTTAGTTTAATTATTGTTTTATTCTTATAGGTACATATACAAAACAGTTCTTCTCAATATTAGTCCAAATAAGTTTTAGTGTAATTATACAATTACTATTTTTGCTCCTAGGCCGTCGGTAAGATGTTTCACTCTGTCCGTGATGTAAAACATTATTACTAAATTTGATTCCAATTCGTTCATACATTTTTACAAATATCAAAACATTCGCATTTAAAATATTACCAGGAGATAAATCTTGCAGCCAGGAAACGCTTATACTAAAACTTTTTTTCTTTTTGTGCAAGAAAGCTCGCAGCCCTTTGCATCATTAGTGATAAATCGTTAGTAAAGTAATAACTTTTTACAACGCTAGAGTGGATATGCGGGAAGTACTATGATGCCAATAAGAGATCCTACCAATGAACCTGGCTGGTATACTGTTAGCATCGGTTCTCCACCCCTATAAAGTTCGTTTCAAACATTAAATAAGCCCATAAACTTGCAATCAATTAAACATCTTCACAATTCTGACGCCGGTAAGAGCTATAGAATTCCTCAACGTAAATCAATTGCCGTCTATAAGGAAATTGGTAATTTTATGTGTCTAGTGCGCGAGTAGAAGTATAAATGTTATCGATTTAGTTATTAGGGAAATCCTTTTCAATAAACTTGATGAGAACATTTAACCCTTTTTTGTAACATTCCTAAAGACCGTAAATTGTCGAAGAGAAAAATTGTCCATGTGGATGCTAACATAGCCCTAACAAAATTTCTCACTTAGTCTTAACAATTGCTTTGTTCAATGTTAAAGCATGGAAATAGTCATCTGCAATTTCCCCGCACTTCAGTATATTTTGATTTTATATATGCGCGAATTATATTGTCTTCGTAGATTAGTCTTGTTAACTAGTTACCTACCTCTAAAACACCAATACTAAAACTTATCTTGACGGTAAATCCCGACGATAAGCCGAAAACATTAGTATGATTTTTTTTTTTGCTAATGCCGGTCGTGCCCCTATGGAAAGAGTTGGTAAAAACCTAAATCTTATGTCACGTCTTTTAGAGGCTTATTGATCCATTATAAATATTTTTTATACCAGGTCATAGAGAAGAAAACGTGTAAAGTTTTTTCGGGTATTTTACAGCTTTAGAGTCAGTACTGTCGGAGGTGTCAGTGCGTCATAGCGTTCTCCGGGATACTGACAGCTCGGATGCGCTCAATAGAACCGAACACGGCACCCGGGAACCCGGAAATGTGCTATTAGCGCTTTTCTTGCCTACGGGTCACGAACACTTTAATCGGCTACATACAAACTAATATATAAATTACGAACGATTCGCGATCTAGTATGTCTACTGACCATCACTATTCTATGCTACTGACATAAATAAATTAAAAATATTATAGTAATAAAACCAAATCGTAAAACTGTAGAATAATATTAATGTAGGTCATGTTATTTATATTATGCAAATCATTTTTTTTATACATTTTACTCACTACCTCATTAGGATTCTATTTCGTGAATGCCGTTACATACTCGAACACCCACACTGGGCAAATATCTGTATTGGCATACAAATATTTAATTATTCCAATACCTAGATAAGTTTGTGAACCTGTTACTTCTCATACAGAAATCCGCATTATCTACTTATCTCCTTTAACGGATAGAAACATGAAAAGAATGAAAACTTTGAGAATAAACTATCTAGTGTTCAAATAACTCCCAATAAATAGTAATATAAATTTAATATCTCATAAATTTAATAGAATCTAATTAAAACCAATTAGAATTAAGATGCCGTGATAACGATATCTGTGCCACTTAATTAAATAATTATAAAGTATTTTACTTCACGCTATTAGGTTACATGATGTATCATTGATATTTATGACACTTGTAAAAATATATGAAAGCAATAAAAATTTGATGTTTGAAGTCTACAACTTGTTAAGTGCGAGTCGAACTCAACATTAGAAGTCTACTTTGTTGTAACATTTAATCCTAGTTGATTAAAACCCCGCAATAAGCATTAGTCGTGAAACATATAAAAAAATCTTATACCTAATGTTGTGTAGCGGCAGACTGTATTGTAAAAAAAATGCATGTATAAATGCAATAATATTTATATAATTTATAGTTTCAAATTTCCACGACAACAATGCCCTTACAGCATTGGTCTATACACATTTTAGTCATTGTCAAGTCAAAGAGACTATAAAATAAGAATTATAAAGGAAAAATAATTTAAAAAGTATTTATAAAAAAGGAGGTCGAACTTCAGCCAGTCGCCAACACAAACGTCGACAACAAAGTGGTTCCAAATAGAGGGATCTAATTGACAGAATATGGGAAAATTTTAAAGCAATGGTATTGTTAAAATTTAACTTCAATCAAATCGCTGCAACGGAAGCAGATCGCGCAAATTAACCGTGCGAGCTTTCTCACAGTCCACATAAAAAAATAAATGTACGTTGATATAAAATAGATACTCTATAAGGAAGTCCTAAGTCGTAGTCTTCCACCGTGATTCTAACAGAGTTTTTAAGTACCCTTCACCAAAGCATCTAAGTGTATCTTTTTAAAATACTATGAGGATAGGCCTCATGATATTCTTCCGTGCGGACGGGCGACCGGCGGAGTCTCCATCGGCTTACCGCCCAATCGTTCTCTTGAACGAGTTGGGCAAGCTGATGGAGAAGGTGGTCGCGTCTCGCCTCACCACACATCTTGGAGAGGTTGGTCCCGACCTGTACGCGGACCAATACGGGTTCCGCCAGGGTCGGTCAACCATAGACGCGATCGCGAGGGTGCGAGAACTTTCGCAGGAGGCGACCAGCGGGGAGAGGTGTTGTTAGCGGTGTCGTTGGACATCCGCAACGCATTCAACACCCTCCCCTGGGCGTGCATTGAGGAGGGCCTTAGGCACCATGGGGTGCCCAGGTACCTCCGGGCACTGGTGGGACACTACCTCCAAAGCAGGGAGGTAGTGTACCCGACGTCCGGCGGCGAGACTGGCCGGAGGGCGGTCTCGCGCGGTGTTCCACAGAGGTCGGTGTTGGGGCCGCTCCTGTGGAACATCGGGTTTGATTGGGCGCTGCGGATGCGCGGTCTCCGGGGGGTCAGCGTGATAGCATACGCTGACGACACACTGGTGACCGCCCGCGCGCCCGATCATCGGCGTGCGACCATCTTGGCTACAGCAGCCGTGGCACAAATGGTCGCCCGTATTCGCTGTTTGGGCCTGCAGGTGGCGCTCGGTAAAACCGAGGCCCTTACTTTTCATGGGCCTCGGCGAGCGCCACCTGCAGGCACCCACCTCATAGTGGGCGGCGAATCTATTGCTGTCGGGGACAATATGCGATATCTAGGCATAGTCCTCGACAGCAGATGGAGCTTCGGGGCCCACTTTCAGCGGCTGGCCCCGAAGCTGGTAGCGGCGGCGGGTGCTCTTGGCCGGCTTTTGCCGAATATCGGCAGACCCGGGAGCACCTGCCGCAAACTGTACGCCGGAGTGATCCGCTCCATGGCGCTCTACGGTGCCCCCATTTGGGTCGACGCCCTGAAGAGGCGAAACATGGCCCTGCTGCGACGTCCGCAGCGGGTCATGGCCATCAGGGCGTCCCGCGCCTACCGCACGGTCGCGTTTGACGCGGCCTGCCTCCTTGCGGGGTCCCCTCCGTGGGACCTGGAGGCGGAGGTTTTAGCCGCCGCGTACCGGCGGAGGTGTGAGGGGGCGCGTTCTGGCCGCGACCCCTTCCCGGAGGGTGTTGCACGGTGGCGGACTGAGGTCCGTCGCGAAACCCTCCGGAAATGGCAGGAGCGGCTAGAGGCCGCGCCGCGGAGCGGATTACGTACGGTGGAGGCGATTCGGCCCCATCTAAAAAAGTTGTCCGGTCGCCGTCACGGCGACGTCACCTACCACGTTGCACAGGTAGTAACAGGCCATGGCTGCTTCGGCCACTACCTGTGCAACGTGGCGCAGAGAGAGCCGGACACTCGCTGTCACCACTGTGACTGTGCCGACGATACGGCACAGCACACGGTGGTGGAGTGTCCGGCGTGGGCCAACGAGCGGGAGGAGCTCGTTGGCGTGGTGGGAGACGACCTCTCGCTGCCGACCATCATTTCGAAGATGTTCCAAAGCGAGAGGTCGTGGGAGGCGGTTGCCTCCTTCTGTAGACAAGTAATGTCACAGAAGGAGGCCGCGGAGCGGGAGAGGGAAGTAGATCCCTCCGCCCACCCGCTTCGCAGACGGCGTGTTGGCCGTCGGCGGCGGGCTGAAACCCGCCGCCTACCACCCTAGGCTCGGCCTCGGGGAGTGGGGGACATGGGCCCCGCTCCCTTCGAGGCTGACCCATGAGGAGTAGGGACGCCTCTACACTCCGGGCGTCCCTATAATTGGGCAAATGGGCCACTGTAAGTGTGGCCCTGGAGATCCCGCGGTACCATATTGGCCGTGGGTGCCGTCGGGGGGCCGGATTGCTCATGCGTACCCGGCCCCCACCAACGGCGGATCGAAGGAGTGTCCGGGAGGTTTTAGTGGTTGGTAGGGTCCTCTCCTCGTGGTATGAGTTTAGCATACCACGCTATGGAGAGGGCGAGTCCCACATATCCCACCGCCAGCGCGCGAATACGCTGCAGCGGCGGTGGGAATGCGTAAATGCATTTCGCCCCGGACAACAAAAAAAAAAAAAAAAAAAAGGCCTCATGATATTCACCCAAACGAAATTGTATACTGATATAATATGACCATCGACAACAAATGATTCAGGCCCGGAACATCTTTAAAAAAAACTTATTTGAATTAATTTGTATAATTATTTAATACTAATTCAATAAATAACCAAAACAGTCAGAGAAATACTGGCGGCGGGAGAATCAAACAACCCCCAGGCACTGAACCAACTTGCTTATAAAGCTAGGCTACGGTACAATTAACCCATAATTAACATCCTATCCTATAATTTACTTAGGGACAATTTATGTAGCTTACTTTATTAGTCCATAAAGTTATCTCTCCGATTATTTTTATAGATTATTCTTCGAAATTACCACCTAAGATTGCTAGATTGCTATTATTGTCGTAGTAGCTTATTCATATTCCAATGAAAAAACTAAAGCACAAATTGGATGTTATTTAACTAAGTAAAATCGCAGAGTCATTCATTAAAGTATTATTTTAAATAAGCAACTAATTAGTAGTAAGTTCGTTGTTCAATTAGGTATAAATATGTTTGCTGGATAGGTAATAGTTGTTATAAAATAGGTATAACCTGTCTTTTTCCCACTAAATGCAATATACAGCGTGAGTCTTTAAAAGTACACGTCTTGCAAACTGTCTTGGGTCCTGGTCTTGCGTCTTGTAACGTGTGTTTAGTTGTAACATGGTTTAAGAACCTTTAGAGTATCAGTTTTATTTCTAAAACAATAGCAAATTAATCTTTGGTATGTGCTTAGTTTTTTGGAGTATTTTTTAGTAATAATTACGACCTGTTTAAGATTGTATATGCATTAACATTAGGTATGTTAAAAAAACTTACAGTTTTTACATTGTTTGCATTGGGTGAAATCAACGCAACTAAACGAGCATATACCTAAAGACAGCCGGTAATGAAGAAAATCAATTTAAAAATATATATTATATAGGTATGTATTAAATCATGTTTCCGTCGGTAAAATAGGATATATTTCCATCCTGTCCAATACGTTCACTTTATGAAGGCACTCTATATTGTATATGTATATAAATACGTCCTGCTGTCAAATATAACAATCATAGTTTTATCATCAATAGGAAATAATTAACAAACAGGTATTGACACATAAGTATTATTAATTTTCAATGCTAATCATATTCAAATATAAATCGTTGAAAACATTAACAAGACAAGGGTCGTTGACTTCCGCGGGTAAATATTTAAAATCTCTTTGCCATTGTGTGAAACCTGATAGGATTATATAGGTACATCGTGCGTAATGCAGCGCCTGCGCATTCGTGAACGATGCTTAAACAATACCTAATGTGTGCGTGGTAATTAGAATAGGTTGGTAAACATTCATTAGGCAGATGCGCAATGCTTCTGTAGGAATCCAATAGCTACTAACTTATGTACGGACGTGCCTATCCGTTTGCATATTGATATATGGACACCTCGTAAGTTATTACATACTTAACTTTTAATATACTCTTGTATCATTGTGATACGTAACTCAATGTACATATTACATTAAGTCACATATCACAAAGGTACTAGCCGAAATACAGAAGAATTTTCTTGGAAACTTAGGATTAAAATAGTAGAACAATGATTTCACTGTACAAACTATCATAAGATCATAAGTATCCTTAACATAAAATCAGTCCGTATGATAATATTCTTTAAGTCATTAGTTTAAAAAACAAACGTATGGTCTGCCGTCTGCCTAAATGTACCTTATCCTACGAACGCTTGCAATATTTGACACGTAGTATTGCCAACATAAATACTCCTTTAGGGTAATCACACACTGCCTCACACAACGCGGCAGGTCATGCTCGCCGCACTAAAACTAACTGCGCGTAAATGCGTTTTCAGTGTGTGGCACTATGCGTGTTTGAAATGTAAAGAGAGATACTTACTAGCAATTTAAGGTAAGAACACGGATCCTGCACTACGCTGCGTGATGCAGGACAGCGTGAGAACCGCCTTATATGTATCAGCTAATAGGGCCACGCTTGTTTATTATCAGCTCTTCTTTAATTAGCTTTTCTACCCAATACACAGAATTGAGTCATTTTACTTTTAGAGGCTATTATTTAAACTAGAGGCTCCCAAACTGTTCTTTTCTAAGACCCTTTAAAAACTTCTTTCAGGTTTTGGTGGACCCCTTCTTTCTACATTTCTCATTTTACACACTTATAACTTGTGAATCCGTTTTACGCTTCATATTTTTTTTTTTTACAGGAACATTTCTATGAACAAGTTTTTAATAATAACAACACTATTCGATTCATAACAAGACTAAGTTTCGAACATATTTGGTACTCTTGCTACTTCACGGGACATGTCTCGTAGTTAATTTTTTTTATTAATAATCCTTGCATTGCTTTTTATACCTACTTTAAATATTTTTATATGCGATGGTAACTGTATAACCATAGCACATAAAAATATTTAAAGCATAAAAAACAATGCAAGGATTATCCGTTATCCATGCTTTGTTATATAAGCCATAGATAACATAACACTACTCGTTAATATCATCTTAATCAGCTTATAAGTTGGATTGTAAGCATAGAGCTTAATGTAAGTAAGTGCAAATACCTAAGTACCTTCATAAAGTTCTAATGCGAAATATGTGTAAGTAATCCATTTGAATATTCTAATCTTAATGTTTAGATATGAACGACAAATGGACCTCATGGTGAATAAAAACTACCAATTGATTCCCCTAATGTTTCCGCTCTCAACATGTTTACCTACTAAATTGTTCCATTGGCGTTCTTCGACTATTTTCGGTTAGCATGTAGAAATACAAAGTTTTAGCAAATTATAAAATATTTCTTGACAATAATAGGTACATTAAGTACCTGGGGGTAAGTCCCTTGCGACTGCGGAATTAAAAACATCCAATTTACGAACACAAAGCACACCCAGACTATCTGTGGTTAACAGCAATAAGTGTCCCGGGTGGGAATGAAACCAAGAACACCAGACTCAGAAGAAACAACCGTACCCACTAAGCCTCCGAGGCAGTCAATGCTATATTTAAAATAGTAGGTAATTCTCGTCAGGGTTTGAGCGGTGTGTTGGTAGAATGTATGACTGTAGATGTAAATTTACCTATTTGTAGATATGGAAAATAATCGTACAAAAGTAAACGATTGTGTTGAATACAATCATTAAATTACAATACCTACATTTGTGAGTATACGTTATAATATCTAAATACATCTCATCATTAAGGAATCGTATATTATTAGAACAACATGCAATTACGGATTTATCTTCAGAAATAAATCGCATAATTTATACGTTTAAAACTATCTATCTAATACTTATTGTAAACTCAAAATTAAACGAACGATACTTATCAAATAAATACTAGGTTTTATAGATAGGTTATTTACATATTAAGTTTATTAAATAAGTTTCTCATAATCTGTACCTGGTTATTATAAATTATTAGTTATAGGATTTTTGTCCGAATACTTCTTATGTTTAAAGAAATACTGCCTTAAAAATATGTTAGATATTATACAATAAGTTTAATTGTATAATATCTAACATATTTTTAAGGGTTCCTCGAGATTTTTCGTTCTTCTCAGAGTTGCCACGTCCAGAACTGGTGGTAACACTGGCATTGCTACCGAAGCCCGGAAAGGCCCAAAAACTTTTTTAGCAATCTACTTATTGTCTATTCCAAGTATGTTTTATATAATTATAAAGCCTAACTAGATTGGGGCACCAGATTTTTTGCCAGCCCCAGGGCCCTTGATCACCCGGCTACGCCACTGGGTGTTAAAAGGGAAAAAAATAGAGGACGCATAATGAGTTTTTTTTTTAATGTGTGTATCTGAATTAAGGTGTCTCGACTATTTGTAAAGACACAATAATAATACTTATGTCCTTCTGAAGCAGGATAGTTGAGGCTACATGTCTGCTTAGTTGGCCAATTGTCTTACTCTAAGAATCAGATAATTGAGAGAGAGCAACAGATCTGCTCGCTTGCTTTGTCTCCAGTTATAGGATTCTTCGATTTCGCAGGATTAATTCTATATGATTGACATTTATATAAAAAATATAATCATTAACATAGCTCACACCAAATTTGATGTAGGTACTTGTTTTCTCAACAAGAAAACGTACGAAATTCATTTAAAAATATCGTGTTGCTCAAGCATCCGACCGTCCATTCATAATCCATAATGCTTCGACAAACCTTTCCATTGAGCCTCCCGAAGTAGTTACGTCCATTGAATATTTATTAATCCATATCAACCGGTCCGGTCTCTTCATAAAAATTCTGAACATAATATTCGAATACCAAAGGTCCAACAAATAGAATGAAGCTTAACTTCAATAACAACATCGATATAGCATGTGCATCTCGTACAGATATATTAGAAATAAGCTGAAGCAACGCCTAAAGCAAGATGCGCACGGTAAATAGTGTAACGGTTGTTTTACTACCTCCACACCGGTGCGCGTCTAGCCTCGACTCGGAACATTGCCAATTCCCATTGCTCAAGTCTTAACGTTGGAATTTCTCACCAGTAAAACATGAAGAGATTTACTGTTTATTATATTACTTAAGATACAAGTAAATTAAGGTCAAATATTTAGGGAACGTAATCGATCAATTTAATTGAGCCACTCAAAGATCATCGCTTTGTGAAAAGTTTACATGATAATTACACGTTGAGTTTATAGCATAGATAGGTAGGTTGGTAGTGTAATGTGTGAAATGAGCATAATGTTGGAAACATCGCGTATTAAATGTATCTGCTTATTTAAAACACGGGAAAACATATTTTTTACCACATAAGAAAATTATCTACAAGTTGCATTGTTTAATGGCTGGATTAAGAGAATCCTTTAAAGTTTACCGTTTATTTTAATAACTTTAGTACATGAGACTAGAAAATAATTTTATCATCAAAGTGGTTTTATGTTCGCCGTTATATAATTTATTAATGCGACGACGGTTGTAATATAATTTATAATTTCCTCGTTTCCTCGGTTGGGGTATAGGTATTAATAGTCAGCGCCACCGAAATACCTACTGACTCAATGCGGTATATTACAAAAAAGTGTTTGCTATGCATGGGTACCATTACAAAATTAATTAAAACAGAGAACATGGCGTTTATGATAAGTGTTACAATAATTTTAGTGGTATCTGTATAAATTATTTACTGTTTTAAACATTTTAAAATTGAAATTTGCATAGCCGGTTGCAGATATGAAGCAATGTTAAGTTGACCACATTGATAAGCTGTATACTAAAATTAAGTAAGTCGTATATTATTATGTATGTCGTATACGAAATAAGCTTTCCGCGAGCGGTTCACCCGCGCAGTCCCGTTCCTGTGGGAACTGAATAATTACATTTAGCCTTCACCGATAATTGGGCTATCTGATACTGAAATATTTTTTCAAATCGAACCCATCCTAAGATTAGAGCTTTCAAGCAAACAAACAAACTCTTCAGCTTTTCGTTTTTGATGTAGAAGTAGAGTTAATAAGAGAACTTTATGTATGTTTCATAGCAGACACATATTCACTCTTTACAAAGTTATTAGTTGGAAGTAAAAAAAACGCATATTAAGTTCCTATTTTTATATACTTACTATTTTTATTGTTGGATTACAATAACATGAGGCTACTTGATTAAGGAGCCTCAAATAAATATAACGTTACCACATATAATAGCTACTAAAACGTAAAAGATAAAATAATTCATCATAATACAAACCATGAATAGTAGTCAATACTCCCCGCAGTTTCGTTATGACACAATACAAGTAGCAATAGCTACCAAGGTTTGATTACGACGCTACATTGAGGATGAATAGCTATTGATAAGCTCTTTAATTGTATTATTTACATTAAACTATATATCATTAATAATATCTACATTTTAAAAATCACTGAATAAACACGACCTTCCCAAGCCGTTAATTTTTTTTGCTAATTTACTAATATTAGTTCTAAAGCATTATGTATTTGCTTTTGTTTTGCCCAGAACTTCATCTGCGTAGGATAGTTAATATTGTATTTTTGCTATAGAAGTGTAGTTACTAAGGTTACTAAGTCTGTCTAGTCTATCTCTGTATAAAATTTCTTGAACATAAAAGTGAAAGCTTCGCGTACAGACACAGTAACTTATGTATTTATGAGTAGAAATACAAAAAAAAATAAAGCATTTTTCAGTTAAATTCCAAATTTATCAATTATTAAGTTTGTATTCATATAGAAAAACAATGCAGCGATTCAATACCAACTACTACCTTGTACCACATCCACAAAGGTTTCTGGGATTAATTACAGTCTCCATGTATCAGGCTATAACGGGCTAATTAAAAGACTAGTTTTTAAGTAATTCAATTTAATTAAAACGTCATGATCAAGACAAAAGTAACAGCATCAAATGTTTCAAAAATGAAAAACATTGTTACAATAGTTGTTAACGATATAGAAATCATTATAAATCTGTTTAAACACAATACTTTTATCTACATGTAAAATTATAACCTGTTGTTAAATGTGTAGGTACCAATTCTTTTGTTGCCAACATGCAACAAAAACATTATAAGTTTTAAGTTAGAGATCTATAAACTTAACTGGAACACCCCTCCATCGTAACAACGGTGCAATTGCTACGGATGCGGACGGTTGAAGGCTGGAAGAGCGTGCCAGTTTAGAAACGAAACTCTATAACAATGATTATAATAGATTTTATTTTTTTAATATATCATTAAAGTCAAATAAATGAAGTGGTTATCGTATTGCCCACTTCTGCAACAGTCGTAGCTTACACATTCGTATGCATGCCGATCATCTACGAATACCAACTTATCTTAACAAATAAATGAAACAATTCGAGATGAGGATTGACATTTGGATGCTGATAAATACAAAACGTGATGAAATATTCTCGTCTGTGTCTATACTAATTCTATACAAACTTCAGTAAAAATACGATGTGTCCTTGTAATGTCAAACATTTTTGTACTACATTTTATTATAAAATTATCATGATGCGATTGCTCAATCGAAATATAAAAAGTTGTAAATAGACGTGTTCAGCTAATTATACTTTAGACATTGGCTTATTATTCCGCAAATAAAATTCACATTCATCAAATACGGTCATTGTTGATTTCATGTAATAGTCGAAGGTTACAACCGCGTAGCATAAAAGAGCAATGAATGGCACGTGACATTTTAATACAATATGTAAAACTTTATTAAATGTAAATGTACTCTTATTATTCTTTAAAAATATATTTTCTAAAAATGAAAAACATGCAAACGTGCAATCATCAATTCATTAATTAGTCTATAAACCTCATGCGGTCAATAATAATGTATACAGATGATAATCATACACTTAATAATTGTATAACCTGTACTTGATGTTATAGATTAATACAGTACATTTCGTTACTATCACCTAACTAGAAAATAATAAAAAATATACTCGCTATATTACAAAAAAGTAAATAAAAATAATAGCTCAGTAACACTGAATTATCTCATCGCCTTAAAAATAAACCGGAAAAAATATAAAAATAACGAAGTAAACGTAGCCCAGGTAGGTAGGAGGTGGAATCCTAAAGCCCTTAACAAAAGCTATTCATTATTTAAACCGTCTATTGGTGTATTATTTTTACTTAATCTATTCAATTCCTACACTATAATGAGGCGCGTTTCGTGTCACGGGCTCGGACTAGCCACCGAACGCAACATTCTTATATTCTTATATCTTTATTAAGCACTATCCTCGCAACATTAAGTCACTCGCTCTCGAGCTAATAATAAAGTAAATCAGAATATGACCTAAACTGTTGTCACTGGGTCCGTCAGCTCGCACGCCTCAGTCGCGCGCGCTCGGCTCGGCGCCCGGCTGCGTATTCTGGAACAAACCAATCCACTTTAACACCTTATTTTCATTTCCAATCTAGGTTAGTTTGACAAGATGTCTGAACTGATATTAAACAAATTCAATAACTTAAATGTTGTTCAATCTGAATCATCATGACTAGCTTAAATAGCACTTTTTTAACTTGAAGGTCAACACAAAACACTTTCTAAGTCACTAAAGTGTCTGCATGAACACACTTTCAAATATTATTATGTGCAATGGAGCATTCTACTCTAGATTATAAAATATGAATTATGATCATCAAAATAGCCTAATAAAGATGATCGTGTTTTTGTTGATTTTGCAGCACATGGTTATACTATGAGCTTCTGCTTTCTCACGAGAAACATAATAATGGATAAACATAATAAAGGTAATTTTCCCATGGAGGAAAATTACCTTCCTTAGTTCAGACTGTTCAATTTCTTAGACAAAGACTTAAAATATAGTCATAAGTAGTAAGAATACGAAATCACCTCTTGATCTTTCTTGGCGAGGCCTGCCCACCGCACGAAGGAGGGCAGGTCTCTCGTAGGTAGTTCAGCCGCCAGCGCCTTCACTCGCAGGTTGCGGTCGTCTGTCAGCAACACCACCTCGCGCACACGCCGGGCCTCTGCGCCCTCGCCTTCTGTAACAAACATATATGTAAGTTCAAGCTAAAAACATATTCTATAGATTTCGGTCAGATTCTTACCAAATTCAAACAAGGAATAACATTTCTTTTACAAAAAATATTTAAAAACAAAAGATTCTAGTTCGGGACATAATTAACTGCTGTTAAAACTTAAGAGAGAAGAAACCTATAGATTCTTTGTTTTAAACTCAATCGTGGAAATATGTAGAGAAAGTTTGTGAAAAGATGTAAACTTTAATTTTTTGTGTCATTTTTTCATATCCGTATTGAATAATTATACCTGTACATTATTTTATATTCAATGTTATGTTATATCGCTATAACGTGATAAGATTAAATTCATAAAATCAATCTTCAAGTCAAAGAACCTAATTTCTTGTAATCGGACATTAACTAAGAGATCCGACAATACAAATAAGTCGTGTGGCAGCCGGAAGACGGTGGATAGAAACGGGAGTCGAACAAAATAATCCTTGGCGCCATCGCGATAACATCGGCGCGATCACGCGACGCGCGGGACTAACTAGCCGACCGCGACACGCGCTCAACTAACCGCCGACACTACGCATCTACCTATATGCGAATAGTTATACGCATAGACGAATATGACAGGAATTTTACTGATACTGTGAACCCAGGAAAAGTTTGATATAGGTAGTTGTGTACTTTTTTGATGCTTTCAATTAATATTCTGAGTTTAGGTTTCATTGGCTCGTATGTTTTGGAAATACTCTATTGCAATATTAGAAATACTACCAAGAGTGATCTTGATGGCCTCGTACACCCGAAATCCGGGAGGTTAAAAAACTAAAAGTCATAATTCCTGAATCCCTCCGCTAGCGACCGCCCTTTATTTTATTTTTTTGTTGTCCGGGGGAAATGCATTTATGTAATTCCACTGCTGCAGGGAATTCGTGCGCTGGCGGTGGGATATGTGGGACGCTCCCTCTCCATAGCGCGGTATTCTAAACTCATACCACAAGGAGAAGACCCTAATACCACTAAAACCCCCCGGACACTCCATCGATCCGCCGTTGGCGGGGGCCGGGTACGCATAAGCAATTAGTGACCGCCTTGAGCCGAGGTCCAAGTCCCTCAGGGATGAGCTCTCATTCAGGTTGTTTAGTTTATAGTTTATAAACCATTGAACTAGGCTGGAGCCCTGTTTGCTTTTATGTCTGGTGAAGGAGCAAGGGCTTCGTAGCCGATTACATAAATGTTCTTCCAAAAAAAGCTGTTTTCATTCGTTTTCAATTCATTTGTAGTGGAATAATCTATGCGGACCATCCAGCTACCGCTTTACGGTGACCTATTTTATTACAGATCTTTGGTAACAGCGTTTCACATTTGAAGGTACCTGCTGTTTTAGCCGAGGTATCAGCGGGCAGGCTGAGCGCGGTGGCCAGCACGCGGTCGTCGTTGGTGGCGCCGGCGGGCTCCAGCTCGGCGGTGCAGGCGCGCGACGCCAGCAGCGAGCCGCGCGACGTGGCCAGCCGCACGCCGCCGCCCCGCGCCAGCCACGCCAGCGCGGCGCGGGCGCTGGCTCCCACGCGCCCGGAGTGGCGGAGACCTTCCAGTTCTGTCATTACTGTGGATATAATAGTTATGAGCCCATGTTGAACAACTATATAGACAAAAAGCGATTAAGGACCCTTTGTTTAAGTTGTTGCGATGTAGGTAGTTCCCTGATCGCTCGAGGTCTTTTTTATTTTATTTGTTATCTTTATTTTTAAAATTGAAATTTAATTCAGGAACGAAACTTTTTACAGCAACATTTAAAAACCACTGCCAAACGCTTAGTAACATCTAGCTTCGCTTAAACTCGCTTCCTCAATGAAATAATTGACGGGTTGCAAAATAAAGTGTCAAAAATACAAATCATGAAATACTAGCTGTGCCCGCGACTACGTTCGCGTTGAATAGTAACTTTGACAAACTTCAGCCCCCCCTTTCAACCCCCTAAAAAAAAAAAAAAAAAGTCATCAATGTCCTTTTTTCAGGTTCTAAACTATCAGTGTACCAAATTTAATTTAAATCGGTTCAGTAGATTTGACGTGAAAGAGAGACAGACAGACTGACAAAATTACTTTCGCATGTATAATTTAAATAAGGATTTAGCATCATTTTTTCTTTCAATGGTTCCGCTTTGTTCCGCGACGCCTTAATTTATGAAAGCTACCGGTGTTATATGACTTTTTTTTAAGACACCTCCCGCACTAGGTCTTTCGATCCCTTTGTAGCTGGATTACAGACACCAGGTCTCAAGAGCAACTACCGTAACCACTGAGGCACAGGTGCAGACGAATAAATAGCCAACTTAAATAGCTAACGCGATTTTACCGAATTTACCGAATTGCGATTTTACCGAAGGCACCGTCAAATGATTACTTAAAGGTTTCCTAAATCTGACATTCACATCACGTCATCAGCCCGTATAACGTCCACTGCTGAACATGGGCCTCCTCCCGAGGGAGGGTATTTGCCATAGTCACCACGCTTGGCAGGCGGGTTGGTGACCACAGTATTATGTTGTACCACACAAGGAAACGCTGCTGCCCGTTCCTTGATATACGATTATTATAGATGATGTTATAGCAATAGGGACCAACGGCTTAACGTGCTTTCCGAGGCACGGAATGTAGTTCCTCAACCAACCAGACCAGGAAAGAAATCTAAGAATTTACACAAAGATGTCTTGTCCGGTGTGGGGATCGAACCCACTACCTCCGAGATTTAAAGCGAGCCACATACCGCTACGCTACGGAGGTTGAAATCTGACATTCATAAACAAGCAAAACTGTATTCTACAAAAAGATACCGTTATCTGGGTGTGTACATCCAACCAAATATTAAATTTGAAATCATTTTCAAAGAAGGTTAATTTTGGCTTATATACTTTATTAACCTTGCCTTGTTGGTCAGCAAGTAGAAATAAAATTTAGGATTAAGCAAATACATTCCATATCTACGTTTATGGCTGGCCAAAATATACACGAAATAACAAGGAAACGGTATACTCGCATAAACCGTGACCGTGATATGAAAACGCATATAAAAATAACCCAATTTATTTATCCGTTTTCATATTGCTATCACAATTTATATACGAACTAAGCGCAGGCCACACTGCCAGCGGGCGGGCGAGCGAGCTAGGCGGGCGGGCGAAGCGAGAGAAGGAAACTATACAAACAAATATATTAGTCGGTAGCTCGCGGTGTGAACCGAAGTATGTAAAAGAGGTGAAACGATGTTCGCCCGCCTTGCTTGCTCGCCCACCCGATGGCGTGTGGCTTGCGCTTTAGTAGGTATAACGCTTTGAGATAGATATAATTATTAGACTTTTGTTTTCCAAACACTAAAAGTTTTTTTTTCTTTCTTCTTCTTTCACGGCTTTGCAGTACTAGCTTCCCGCGCGAATAGCTCCCATATATCCTACTAGCTGCGCCCCGCGGTTTTACCCGCGTCACTCTGTTTGGGTCGGAGCGTGATATTTTGTAGCAGATATGTTAATCCAGCTTATAAACTATCCGCTTGCAAACTTTCAGCCAAATCCCTTCAGTAGTTTTTGCGTGAAACAGTAACACAAATACATACATCCACACATACAAACTTTCACATTTATAATATTAGTAGGATGTTACTCCTGGATAACGTAGCTTTTTAATGGTGAAATAATTTTTGAAATCGATCTAGTAGTTCCGGAGCCTGTACAATACAATGCAAACAAACAATCAAATCTTTCCTATTTATAATATAAGTCAAGACTACTTAACCTTTAAACGGGCAGAGGGAATATAGCACCCACCATATTTTGAACTTTAGGTACTTGTAATAAAGATCAATTCTAAACATACCTACTGCCCGTTGAAGGGTTAAATTATAGTTATAGTAGATTTTCATAGCATCTATCAGCTATAGGATTCTCACCTGATGGTGATGCGATCACCAATCCACCTTCTAAGCTTGGTGATTATGGCAATATACCTCAACAACCCTGGCTTGCTAAGGAATGTTAAGAGGCCCATCCATTCAGTAAATAGGCTAGTTGACACATGAAATTATGTTACAATGATGTTTATTTCTAAAAGTATTTGTCATATGGAACCTAAATATAATAATTTCTGTTCATAAAACTTGAATAAATGTTTGTATAAACTCAATATGAAAATTATTTCTTTTGTCTATGTCTTTAACTTCCGAAAATATCAGCCATTTTGGCACGTCATGCATCTTGTTAAAAAACATGAACGCGATCCTTTACTATTACACTTTCTGAGTCATGACGTCATCGATCTCTAACACAGATAATGTATATAGACCAACATGGTCGTTTTCATCTCTAAATGTCAAGCCAATTTTAAAATATTTATTTTAGTGCTTTCTAGATGTCACATAAATGCCATTTTTTTTTCTTGCTCTAGTAAAACCATTCTTAACGATATAAAAATAATTTCAAAAAAATGTCATTTAGCCTATTGTTAGGGGAAATTGATGTATAATGGAACTAACCAACAACAGGTACAGTCAAGGTGTAAGGTTGTTGTGGCGCCGCCACGATGGCTTGTAACAGCTCCAAGTGGTCGATGAAGCAGTTGGTGTCGGGCACCAACCAACGCGGACGAACTTCCACTTCTTTGCCGGAACCGCCGTGAAGAATTTCCTAGAAACAAATACAAGTAATGTACTCAGTGATGATATTTGCTTATTTTATATATGTATAAACACCATATCAATAATTAAGGAAATGATGTTGATTAATATTGAGATGTACTTTGTTGTTACATGTATGAAAAAAAAACTTTTGTACAAATAGTTTTTTTTTGTCGTGTTTTATTTTCGTATCTTGAGTGTGTACATAAATAAATATTAAATTTATTTATGTACACACTCAATGGACATGCTATAATAAGTAACGACGGAATTACGATTGTGACCTTCTAAGTATACAAAATGTGTCAAATATTAAGTTCTCGATATCTTCTTTCTACATCTGTATATAGATATACAGATGTAAATAATTTTCATATGCTTCATCGCACAATTATTTTAATGCTAGCGAATATGCAACAACATATATTTATTTTTTTATAGCTCGGAAACGGATGCGACGATTCCAATTAAATTAATTTACAGAGAGAGGGACGACTGCATAAAATCTAATTTTTGCAAACTCCATTTCCAGGATCTTTACATTTATTTAATGAACTTCATTCTAACGTTCTTCATATTGAAACAATGCCATGTTGCAATACCTAAAGTGTTATTTCAATCCCAAAAAAAAAATGGGTTAGTATCAAAATGCAGGACATGGCCTTCTTTTGTTAAGATATGCCAACTGAAAACCAGCGCTAGGTATCGCCCCCTCCTGACCAGAAGGTATAAGTAGTAAAATGTCCAACATCGCGAAACGTCTAATGAGCAGTAAGTCTAATTAGCAAAATGTCCATGTAGCAAAACGTCCAACTATCATAATAATATGGTAAGTATAGCAGAACGTCCATTTAGCAAAAAGTCATTCTTAAAATGTGTAAACTCATGATAGAAAGTAAAAGTCATTTTTAAATTAGATTAAATTTATTTCTTTAAAAAATATCTATATTTATAATAGTAGCATAGTTGGCTTTGATTTTTACATCATTCAAGTTTCTGAATTCAGCTTTACGAACATTAAAATATTTACGACAAACCTTGAACAGTGTGGTTTTTTTTTTAGTTAAGATCTGTTGAATCTCATGCACTTTTGCGAATCCTTTCTCAAAAAGATTCTGCACAGGTTTTGCTTTTTGCCGAACTAATTTCTTGCATTTGTCCATCACTAAATTAGTCATCATTTAACAGACGAATTATTTTGTTTTCGTCTTTATTTATTGTAACAGATGCACTACCCTCATTGCGCTGGGAGCACCTCCATAGAGTTGACCCTCCCTTATTTGTGATATTTAAATTGTACCTGTGACCATCCAGCAGCAGCACACGTTTCCCCTAAGACTTCCCATTGACCGCTTCTTCTTTTAACTTTCAATGACAGTAAATGTTTGTTCTTCATCCAATTTTATAGTTTAAAAGCTAGAACTATTGTATATGTAATGAATAGCAAGCGTTACAGGAAAAAAAACAAACGAGTAATGCTAATCAAATAGCATTCACGACAAAAAGGTCAATGAACCATTAAAAATGTATTTTTGTACCTAAGTATCCAGAAATTTTGAGAATCTGACTATTTGCTAAATAGACGTTCTGCTATACTGACCATCTGATAGTTGGACGTTTTGCTACATGGACATTTTGCTAATTAGACTTCCTGCTCATTAGACGTTTCGCGATGTTGGACATTTTGCTACTTAGACCTTCTGATCAGGAGGGGTATCGCCTAGCCTATGCTGAGGTGGCGACTTTTTCGGCAGAACATGCAAGGCGTCTTATTGCTTTGTAGATTAACTATATGATTGCTGTGTAATATCTTGTGAGTTGTGCTGAATAAATGTATTTTCTTTCTTTTCTTTCATAACAACCACATTTTTTTCTTATACCAATAAACGCTTAGCTCAATAAATCTATCAATAATATAATATAAAGACGTACTTGCATCCGTTGTCTGTGTCTATCTACGGTGGCTTTTCTGGTCTCAAGTTGTTCCTTGCGCCGGAGCAGCTTGCGTGTCGCCTCGTCCGTGGTCTCGGAATCAACGCCTTCACCAAAGCTCGTCGGCCCGCTGGTTGCTTGGCTTTCATTATCTTCGGCTTCGGAATCTTCAGACTGTGTTTAAATAAATGTAATTAATTATCTTCTATACTGTGTTATTTTGCAAACATAACATGGGTTACATACGTCAATGCCAAGTACAGAACATTCCAATGATTGAATAAAAATATTTGAATTACTTTTTAATCGATTGTTATCTAGTTTATGTTCTGTGATACAAAAGTAACTCGTTTCTATTTGTACTTTTAAGCAGTGTATCTTTTGTCAAACAAATCTTCTTTGTTTTCTTTCTTTAGAGATTTTAGATTATCATAAAGGTGCACAATTTAGTTTATCGCCAAAAACATTTTGTTCAACGATTGTTGGCGACGTAATATTTTTATCAAAACTTCATGTGTTTTTACATACACGATAGAGTAAAACCTTTTCACAACCTTTTGAATTTGTTTATTATTAATTCTATTGTTACAAAATAATACAGATTAAGAAATTAAACTACTTCCGGGAGGCACCGGATGACAGGCATCGAGCATCATGCCCAATTATTAATTAGCATTCGTTGGAACACTTGGGGTAATAAGAGAGTAGACACTTTCTTAGTAAAAAAAATGGTACTAGATTTATGATTACCAAGTGTTGTAAGGGCGGATGGTCCGGCTGTGCCTTCTGTACCGCGCTCACGTATCGCGGCGCAGCATCAGCCGGGTACTCCAGGCGCAGCACCGGTGGCTCCACGCCTACTAGGTACCTAACAATAAAACGTGTTATACATTAGAAATAATTTACAAAGTAGCTTTTACACAACCTGCCTTAATAAAACATAAAATTATAATATCTTCTGCGGGCTACTTTAGTTGGATACTATCCCACTGCACGCGTTCGAATGAGTGAAATGAAATGTTCCGAACAGCCACTTAAGTAGACAATAATTTCCTTGTCGCGCCAAACCTATAAAATCTATCAGCCTATATGCCTCCTTTCCTCGTTACATACGTCTAATCTGAGGTATTTTGTCGTGGCCATCATTGCAGAGGATAACGAGGCCACAGAAGTTGTATTTCTAACGGCTACGTAAAGGCTGCTACTACTACTACAGCTGAGACACAGAGAGCAAGTCCCATAAATTTTTGAAGACTCCGAAAGAAACACGCTACACCAAGAATAACATAATACTATTTAAATGTATCCTTGGTGACTCAATCCGTATTATTAATTCTACTCATGCTATAAAATATGGACCATAAATATTGTGTAAATGTTTAAAGAGCTAAATGTACCTAAGAAGCAGCGACTTGCATAACTTTAAAATTACTAATTCACATACAAACAAACTGATCAGTTAACGTACTAAAAATCGAAAATGAAAAACGAACATCACAATATTTCACAATCCTTAATTTAATGGCAGATTAAACTCCTTTAACGTCTGACATTGATGTTGTTATACATTAAAAGGATATGCAGACCACAAGATAAAACGAGCATTTCTTAAGTATGAGTCACCTTACAATGATTATTTTCAAATTAAAATTCCTGCATCCCTCATCGTACATTTATATCCGAACAATCAATTTAATTTACAAAACAGGAAAATGTAAACAAAAACATTGGCATTACTTCAGTATGGCATTAACCCAACTACGGTAACAAGCGTTGCCGTTATAATGTCGCTGTGAATCCGATCCTTGTACGGTAAATTCTATAAATTAACCACTCAATTTAATAAATCTAAGAACTGTTTTCATTTTGCTTTAACTCGGAATGTCAGCTACGAACGGACAGCTATTGAAATCGACTCGAGTTGTAACTTATATGGATTGTAATTCGAAATATTCCATTCACATTAAAAAGATCTTCAGTTGCGACTACCTCTGTAATGGCACCAAACTATAAAAGTGGCGATACTAGCTGGATACGGATTACGGTTACACAAAGACTCTTTTTTTTTAAATAAAGTAGGACATATTGAATAAATCTATATAAATATAAAAAGCTGAAGAGTTTGTTTGTTTGCTTGCTTGAACGCGCCCATGTCAAGAACTACTGTTCCGATTTCAGAAATGATTACAGATTTAGATAGCCGTTTACATTGAATTATTTAGTTTCTACGGAAACGAGAGTATACACGGGACGAACTGGGGCTAGTTTGACTATAAATCGTCCCAAGACTAAATCCACGTAAGGGTGACATGATTTGACCTATCCTAGTATAGGTCACTATTTTCTCTATTATCCAGCTTCAACATTTCGGAACTTCCGACTTTACTAAGTCGTTGAAAGTAATTATATTCTGAATTTAGCCGATTTTCATCCAAGTTTTTTTATTTTCATTACCTGTTCGTAATTTTTTTCGGCTCCCAGTAAATTACACTAAATGGTCCGTTCCGTATAGTATTTTCACATATTCCTGTTGTATGTTCCGATACTTTTAACTGAATGACTACTAAGAGTTTCGTACTCACTCAGTGCCAAAGAATAGTAGTTTGCTAGTTCTGAGCGCGTGTTCGGCGGCGTGGTGCGGCGCGGCCGGGTCCGGTCGGACCCACGCCACGGCCGGCTCCATGTACATGAGCGGCGTGAACCCGCCCAATGACGCGTCTTCGGGTAACCGGACACAAACATGACCTACGAAATAGATACATTATAAGAATCGTTGCGAACCCATATTGTGGTATAAAAAATACGAAATACATACTATAGTGGTGTCTATATATAACTTATATTTGTAACATACAAAATGAACGCCTATTCAAAACATGTCGTTGTTGAAAGTTCATGAGATTAATGTTTAACTGATATATCAATCGCCAAATAAAAATTAACAAACGAATAAATTTTACTTTTAGACCGAATTTTCAATAAAAAAACCTTTCATATTAAGTAAAATTTACTTCTCTGGTATTTTTTCAAACATTGCAATCTAAATGATTTATATAAGTACCATAGAAAGAAATTAGTAGCATACAAAAATAGGTAAATACTTATTGTAAGCCTTGTAAATGTTTGTGCATCTTTAAACACAGTATTACTCAAGTTACAAGTCGTACAGAATATGTTAAGTAAATAATGGCCAATAAAAATAATAATACTATAAATAAAAAATAAACAAGCAGACACAGAGCCGGTGTGGCTCTAGATGGCGATAATCGTTTCAGATATTTCAAATAAAAACTACAAAGTGGACATTGTACTATTGTAGCATAACTTAATGTTATTACGCGAATGAGCAAAGCAAATAGGCAATGACAAAACGAACATTCGTAGTACAAAAAGTGTTCACACAAACGATGCACAATTTACCCATTATGGCGGCTCGCTATATATCGCGTAAACAAACATTCCGTTCTCACCTTCCTTCATTTCGTTTTCGAATTCTATTGACTTGTCATCGAGAGCTTCCAATATGTTCATAAGCTTCGCAAGCCAATCCCAAGGGTCGTTATCAGTTCTAAACATAAAAATATCACAATTAAGACATTGAGAAAAGGACACCACGAAGAAATTAAATTCAAAAGTTACTAACAGATAAAACTTACTCAATTTCGAAGTTATCCAAGGCCGGAGGTGGATTCCATATACTACTGTGGCATAACATCCAATCCGACCACACCTTTAAAACAAAGATAATCATCATTAAATGGTAATTTAATTAATTTATATAGTATTAACACGAGCGCCACAACATTTCTTAATTACATACTCCAACACATTCATTTTAATTAATAGCCTTAACTGTACACCTTCAAACATAATAAAACAAGTCGGATAGTTATTACAATAATCTACAAATGAGACGCCGGCGCAGTGATCTTGCATGTTAAATATTACCTTATGTAGGTCGACGCAATTTTTACCATAAGGTATAGGTAACTGTAATTCTTTAAGTTCCAACGTTTATGTGATCACGTACGCACACCACGTTCCCACTACATCTCAGTTTAATACCCGTGTAATAGTATTTACTGTATATCGTTGGCCAAGTAGTATCATCTTCTATGTAGTGTTTACATAATAATGTAATAAAACATCAGTACCCATTGAGTATGTAAATTGAAGGTATGTACCGTAAATAGAGAGGGAACGATATGTTAATAGAGAGAACAACGATTTCTTTTTGTTATGCCCGTTTTTAAGTCCTAACACTTCACTAAATGGTTATTGAGATCTTCAGATAGATGTGTGCCTGCATTGGGGCAGCATATATAGGCTTCATTTCAGTTTACTTCAACAGCAAGTTTACGTCCAATGCGGAACATGTTTAGGGATATTTACATAATTCCCACGTTACGCTTAGCAGGCAGGTTGGAAAACAGTAACACAGTAAGATTTTAAGTAATCTTCAGTTGATTGACGCTGTTTGTTGCCCATTCATCAGGTGTAGGTCCCTAGGTCCCTCTTACTACACCCATGGCAAGACATGGGGTGGTCTATGCTAAGCCACACGGCGAATATATAGGCATTTTTATTAAAATTATAAATAGCATTATAGGAGACGCTAAACAATACTTGCGCTGGTATTAAAATGTCATACCTTTTGAGAATTGGTAACACATCCAATACGATATTGTTCTTGGGACCCGTCGAACTATATGGCAGGATTTTCGATTGTAAAATGGATCACAACAAAATAAATCATATATCTACCATCATTAATACATATCATGGGTGACACTGCATTACCGGAAAAGTGACAATGCTAATAAGGTGTAATTTCATTTGTCAAGAATAAAAAATATATATAATGTTCTTTTAGGGCAAAAAATTAATTTGCTACATTTGATTTTCAACCTTATTAGCTATTGTCTCTTAAGCAGTATTGGAGTATCACCGTAATTAAGTTAAAAATATACCTTGATAGCAGGTAATAGAAGAAGAGAATCTGCGTGTTGTTGCGTATTCGGAGCTTCGGGTAGCAGGGCGCAGCACCGCTCCAGCATCGCCCCGAACATCAGTAAGGAGACACCCAGAGCACATTCCAGCCAGGCAGACCGTTCTCCACTGTTGCTTTCTGGTAAGAGAGGAAAACATTGTTTTGTACTCCTTCACTTAAAAAATGCAAGTGAAGAAGGAGAACACAAACACATACTTTAAAAAAAATGAGTGAAGATCGAACCTACACTACTCTGATGCTTCTGAGCCAGTATTAGCAGTCAAATTTAATTAAAGCTACATCGATCGTCAGCAGAGAATAGATGGAACCCCACGACAATGCGATAAGCATAATAAAATGTTGTAGGTATTTTAGTGTTTACTTTACGGTTTACAACATTTATTTTCCCAAAAGATTACAATAATCACTTACTGACAAAATACATCGTTAAACTAATGGTGGAATTAAGATACCCCCAAACCAAATCTAGACATATTATACTAAAACTGCTTATAAGATGAATAATAGTATAATGTGTATGCCAAATAAATAATAAAAGTAACTGGACCAAAACCTACGTTCTGCCCATTTGAGTATGTTTCGCCGGACCGTCGGACGCGTCCGTTGTTATATACTCATGGTCCGCCCAAATAATGATAATTGTTCTAACTTAATATATACAGAACAAGCTATTGGACACAATATTGTTCAATAATAAAGTTAAAACAAAAACAATATTAAAAACAATAACTATAATACCTTAAGCAGGTATTATAGTTATTGTTTTTAATATATTTTTAATATAATGCTAATTTATAGAATGTAAAAATTAGACATTGATAAATACTAAATTATTGAAATGTCTATTTGCAAGTGCCTCTAATAGGTTTACGTAAATAAAAATGAATTTTGTTTTATTTTATTTAATATTCGGTACCTAACTTTACAAAAGAAATAAAACCTGCTTCAATATTACAACCTATTTATGCTCCATATCATTAAGTAATACACGGTACATCAATTAATGTGCATATACTTATAATAACACAATAACGTTTACATAAACGTAATACAACCATCAATAATAACATCCTGTAATATTTCAAACCGCATGTAAGCAGCGCAATGTAAACGCATTTTTATCCAACAACTTTATAAGATCAATAAATTTTAATACATGTTTCATGTCAGAATCTTATTACAACACAGACATGTATTATTTGTCCACCGTAATCAGTAACCATACCTATCTATTTTTTTAGAGTGTAACTAACTGCCTAACTGAAAACGTGTTAGGTCTATTTATAAAAAATATTAAATTTGACAGATGCTCTATGAATATTCTGCCAAAATTAACATACATTCGATTTGTTTATAATCTTCTCCCTATCAGTTTCCGAAGGAATGCTCGCATCGTATGTTTGCTATATAATATCCTTAACAATCCTTCCTACCCTTCTTATCTGCGAGAGCGCTTTTCCTACACTCATCCACCTGGCTCCTCCTGCAGATCACATCTCCGCTACAACCTCTCCATTCCTCTCCATAAAACCATTTTCTATTCCCGATCCTTCACTGTTCAAGCGGTCAGGCTATGGAACGCCGTACCAATCGAAATAAAAAGTTGTAACTCAAGTGTTTCCTTTAAAAAACGAGTCAAGGAGTACTATCTCTCTATCTCATCCTAAGTTTATATAATATATAACGTAGCATATTATGTGGTTTATATTTACCTGTATATGTATGTATCTAAGTATATATGTAATTATTAGTATGTATGTTTATTTGAGACCTACGCACACTATCCGTCTTTTCTTTTTCACATTTCCTCTTGCGGGTCTGCTGGAAGAGATTTCTATTGAAATAAGCAGTACCTTTGTACAATTTCTTTCCTTATGTATAAATTTTTCTTTTTGTTTCTTTTGTGTGTTTGTACATAAATAAATAAAAAAATACAATTTTTCAATACATACTCACTTTTTTTCAATCCTCATATTTAAAAAAATATATATGGGAGGAATTCTGATTATTTTTATATGAAGATTAATTATATTAGAAAATAACATCCTTTTGTATACTTCGATAAATACCGAATCATAAAATAGTAGAAATATACATAAGTGTGTGGTTGTATTAGTATTAATATAACATCTAATATAAAAGACGAAGTCTCGAAGAGTCAAAGTCAGACTCGGAGTTTTGTAAACTAGGTTGCAAGAAAATTTGCAAAATGTTACTATTGTTAATTATAAGTAGGTACTCATTTATGGTCACAAATGCTAATTTTACTCTCCAATACTGTGGTCTCTAGCTACTACTTAATTTGCCTGCTGAGGACGGAAACGGACTGTGGTATTACATATCCATAAGACAAGTCACATAAACGATCCATAATATGTGCTATAATAAACATTTTATAGACTGAATACATGAGAAAAATGTATGTTATGCTATCCTTTACCATTATGGTATTATATCTCGTTCATGTATTCACAACTGTGAGCGTCGCGTCGTCATCTTTACAAGAAGCAGTTTGCATTAAGCAGTAAACGATCAGGAGCAACCGGAACCGGCTACTTGTTGAATCATCGCGCTACTGAAAGCCAATATTTACACCTAAAACTGAATATTATGACCCTCAAATGAATCAAAATTAGTTTTATCACATACTCTAGGCATATGATTTTTGAAATCATATTTTATATTTAGAATTCAATTTTACGAGTACTATTACGAAAAAAAGCACCTACAACCGTCGAAAATATTTTTTGAAAGTTAGTAACGACTTGCTTGTATTGTAGCCACAGCACTCGACTTTAGCACCTACAGCGGATTTAATGCCTACGAGGACATCGCGCTGTAGCAAATCGATTGTTGCATCTAAATCGTGCATCTTCCCTTGCACTTTACCGACAACATTATTGGTACAAAAAGTGCTACAGAGTCTGTAAACTATACAGACCCTGTACTAACAGTATTTTGATCGGTTGCCTCGATGACTTTCTTTTTTATACAGCAATATCAAAACTGTTAAACTACCCAGTAAACCTTTAATAACACGGCATGAAAAGATTAGACTACGTGCTATAAGCTTCTAGTTAAAAAAAACTTCGTCTAAAACTCTTACAAGGTTTTTTATAATATATATCTTACTAGCTTCCCGCGCGCGGTTTCACCCGCGTAACTCCCGTTCCCGTGGGAAATTCATAATAAAATATAGCCTATGTTCTTTCTCAGGCTCTAGACTATATCTGTACCAAATTTCATTTAAATCGCTTCAATAGTTAAGGCGTGATTGCGTAACAGACAGACAGACAGAGTAACTTTCACATTTATAATATTAGTAAGGATTGGCAAATCATATCATCAATGACTAGGCTTACGACTCAAATAAAGTGTCTGAATGTGCAAGCTGCTCGTTTGAATCTTGCGCTTACCTAGTAGTTGTGTTAGTTTTATGCAAATTGCAACAACATTTTTATAACTACACTAGCGGCCCGCCCCGGCTTCGCACGGGTGGACTTTTATACCCTACCCCTGCCCTACCCTACCCCTACCCTAACCCTACCCTACTCCTACCCTACCCCTACCCTACCCCTACCCTACCCTACCCTACCCCTACCCCTACCCTACCCTACACCTACCCTACCCCTACCCTACCCCTACCCTACCCCAACCCCTACCCTACCCTACCCCTACCCCTACCCTACCCCTACCCTACACCTAGCCTACCCTACCCCTACCATACCCCTACCCTACCCCTACCCTACCCCTACCCTACCCCTACCCTACCCTACCCTACCCTACCCTACCCTACCCCTACCCAAAAGTATCCTATGTCCTTCTCCCAGTTCTTAGCTACCTCCCTACCAATTTTCAGCCAAATCGGTTCAGCCGACTTTCTTTTGTTTTTAAAATGTATTCTGCTATTCGGGACGGAAACAAATCCAACAAATCAAAAACCATGGCAATCGGTCCAGCCGTTCTCGAGTTATAAGTGTTGTAACAAACACGACTTTCTTTTATATATATAGATTATAAAAATGTCAATCCTCGCAAAAAAACGTAATAAATAACATTATACTTATCAGTAATATTAAAATGTGAATATCATCAGTTATCTTTATTTCAGTCATTGATTCCATGTGGATTCTAAATTATTATTAAACTTCATACCGTATGTAATAGACTGTATGGAGTTCCTTACTTAAATTCTAGTAGTACGCTCAACGATATAAACTGGGTGTAGACTCCGATTGAAATGGGATAAGGAAATATTTTATTTTACAGTTGAATCTAGATGTCGATGAATAGTAATTGAATAGAAACATGTCGTCATTGGATGATCCACCGACAGCTCATCGTTCGTTCCAGCCGGTCCGATATAAATAGAAGTCTAAAAATACTCAGCACGGATTGCACCTGCAATCGCACACCTATACTCCTATACCTGGTAAACAAACGACCACAAGAAGAAATCTCGACTTAGAAATCGATTGTAGCAGGTGTCATATTAATTCAATCATAAAATATGTTTATAGTAATAAAACGGCAGTTAGGTAAGGTTTACATAAATATCAATTACATAAATATGTATAACAATAATAACATAATATTCTAATAAATTATCCCTTTAATAGTATATGATCTTGCATTTGTATTTAGACTTAGAAATGAGCTCACACTTCAGACTCAATAAATATGTATACCTATTTATATGTTTTATTTTATTTTAGATCAAAATTTAAAATGTATGTTCTCTGATTTTATGACGTTGATGTTATCTCATATACATTGCCGGAAACAGTTTCTCGTCACAAGCACTGCCAAAGGGCTTGCCGAACATCGTAATTAAGGTTCTCGAACGCCATAATTTTTCTATAATAATTCAAAACATCATTACGAGTAATGGCGTAAAAGAGTGGTCGTCACCGTGCCGGCGGCGAGTCAGTTTGTTGAACCTGTCGCCATCAAATGTGTGCATTTGTGCGGTGCGCGGGCGCAGGCGGCGCGACCCACTGCAGTGCATCAACCTCCAATAACTTGTAATTTGTAATTACAAACCTTTACTGCGCCCGGACGGAGCCACAGGAAATGGCCACGTTTACAACTCACGTTATATACTAATTTCGTAAATCGAATACGTGTATAATATTTTTTCTAGTATTGCTATCCATGGTATGCAGTGCATTTTTTTGTATAAATGGTTCCTACCACATAATACTTCCGTATAAGTAATAAAAAAAAGATTTCTGATATTAGAACATATTTTAAACTAATAATATATAATGTACATAAAATAATAATTGTTATTTAATAATATTCTCGGTTAGATAATCTAATTTACAGTTTATTAATAATATTTTATAATAACCATAAATAATGCACATACTGAACAGACGCCTATAATATAAGACTTAAATAAAATAGGTATCATGAATCATTAATTAATTGAGGATGATCACATCTTTATATGTAACATTTATAAATCTCGATCACTATTGATTACAGAGTACCCACTACCCAGTATTTGTAGATAACTGTAAAATATTCTGATACACAAGATATTGTCCAGGACCATCTACCCAAGGGCTGAAGGATCAATTCTTCGATTGAGATTTTTTTAAAATTGAGTTTTAATACAGTTAATATTTACTATAAACCATGAGTATGTATATTTCCGAGATAGTAGTAACAGCAGTCAATGCTCTTGCGCATGACAACTATGCCATTATAATTGCGTTACACGCTTCGTTTTAATTAGTCCTGAGTTTAATGTCACTATAAATAAAGTTCGATTAAATCCTTTTTCATTGCGAACCTTAACTAACTGCCATAAACAATCAATAGTACAATAATATAACTTAAATGTATCTTAGAACAGATTAATTAAAGAAGCTCATTTATTGTTGAGCTTTTGTATAACGAGTATTGCGTTTCACGTAAGTTACAACGATTTAATCTATATAAATAAAAATGAATCGCCAAAATGTATGTACGCGCATTACTTGAGAACGACACAACCAATTTGGATTATTCTTTTTTATTGTGTTTATTATTATCACGACAAGGTTTGAATAAATGAAAATATTGGTATAATCCATTGCAGTTATTTTACAGGCGAAGCCGGGCACAAGCGGCTAGTTTAATTTAAATATGTAGAAGTGAATACATACAATAATTTCAAGTATCGATTCCTACTAATAATATAAATCCAAAGAGGTTGTTTATTAGCTTGAACACGCTAATCATAGAAACTACTGGTCCGAGAACTATTAGAAGGCTACAATAAGGCTAATATAAGGTTTTTCCTTAAAACGACATATTTACTACCAAACCTATGCTGTGGTCGAATACTAAACGCATACGGCAACTTGATGGGAGTATTCCTCATTTGGCTACAATATTCCACCATCAGAAACAATAGATATATTAGCTTAGTGCCCAAGGTAGAACCAAAAAGTCAATAATCATTCCTTAGATGCTCAAACAATTGGTGCCGAAAGAATAATACTCCGTTTCTATGTAGATATCATCGAAAATATTATATTCTTTCAGATTATACCGCAAAGATTAAACAGGCAATTACTTTTAGATATAACAGTCTTTAAAATAAACGTTTAGCAATGAAGTTAATGCAGTTACTGACAAATTAACATATTTGTTTAATTAAATACATTCCCTATAGTAAATTCAGTTAATTAATAAACAAGTATCTAAATCCTTTTAAATTTATACATGCACCGGCAATATTTCTTAAACAGTGGCACAAAAAGGTGCATTAAAATTGTTTTTTTCTGGCCAGTCTTAAATGCAATAGAAAACATTTCTAGAATGCTATTATCATCGTCGTAAAATTAAGTTTAATTGTCTGTTCTTTATGCACGAGTATGCGAACCTGCATAATTAATTGTTGGAATACATAGAGGCATATTTTATTACAGTAATTACGTCAACTATTTCTCATGAAATGAAAAGTACAATAAAGTAAATTACAAACATATTATTTGTTTTTGTATAAGTTACTTGTAATCATATCATAGGATATGATACTTTTTTCCGCAACGACTATAAGAAAGCTTATTCGGCTATGAAAATGACTTAGAAAATTGTTGATGAAAACGACTTTTTAATTCTGACCAATCCAATAACTGAAAAATATTTGACGTTTCTAAGTCAAATTCTTTGCATTTTAAACATGTAATTATTTATAAGATTGTTATCGATGCATACACGCGTAGTTAAGTCTAAAAAACATTATGTACACTTTTATTGTAAATAAAGAAATTTCCAAATCAATCAGTCAAATAACTCCTATCCACTTGATGTTAAGTGGCATACATCAAAATAAAAGGATAGCTAGGGCCAGTATCCATTTCTATTAATTATCACTGTCGAGTGCAGTCCTAGCCACCCTTATAATGCCGGCCAATTTCTCTTCCCCCGTGAACTCTACCGACCTTACATACGCTTTGGAACACAACATTATTCAATAATTTTATTTAGCTTTGGTTCGCTATAACCACGGCAGCAAGTATTATGTTAGGTATTTATAAAAATAAATGCTGCTTCCCGTTACCTATGCACGGCAGATAATAGTCCCTCAATCAACCAGCCCCGGTAGGAAATATTTGATTATTCACAAAGATTTTTAGACCGAGATTTAAGGCGAAAAATCGATAGGCATACACGGAGGTTGCTCGAATATAATATAAAATTAAAACCATATGAAGCAACTAGTAATTAGGTATACAGGGTTGATACGACAGAGGGGCATTAAATTACGCCACGTTTACTATACGTGTTTTTTATTAATCCGATACGGTATAAAAATAAAAAGCAACCAAATTGAGATTTTTTTTCTTTCAAACAAATAAATAGCTTACAAATCAGAGTAAAACGTAACCACCCTTTGTAAATAAATTTCACTGACCTAGCAAAGCGGCAACGTCGCGCGCGCGCCGCTGCGGGATGTTTTGCAATGATTTGCGTCAGAGCGGCAGTGCAGCAACGCATCGTAAGGAAAGATACATCGTGTTCAAACGGCGCAAAAAATTAAAAAATCATTTGCGACTAAGCTACTGCTCCTATTTAATTGATTTTTGGTACAGAGCTTGGAAATGGTACCTAGTATAGGCAGTTTAAAGGAAAGCCCCTCTGTCGTATCAACCCTGTATATGTCTACGTATAGGATACCAGGCATGTTGCTGTACATCTTCAGCAAAATTTTATTGTGTACGTGTTTGGTTTATTTTTATTTATTGATGATTCATTCCATATTCTTTGTTTTTATACTTTTGACTAGACCGGATGACTCACAACAAAGGCTAGCAGGTTTAATTCTGGATCATCATCATCATCAGCCCATATAACGTCCACTGCTGAACATGGGCCTCCTCCCGAGGGAGGGAATTTGCCATAGTCACCACGCTTGCCAGGCGGGTTGGTGACCGCAGTATTATGTTGCACCACACAAGGAAACGCTGCTGGCCGTTCCTTGATATACGATTATTATAGATGATGTTATAAAAATCGGGACCAACGGCTTAACGTGCTTTCCGAGGCACAGAGGATAGTCCCTCAACCAACTAGACCCGGAAAGAAATCTAAGAATTTACACAAAGATTTCGTGTCCGGTGTGGGGATCGAACCCACGACCTCCGAGATTCAAGGCGAGCCAAATACCGCTACGTACGGAGGTTGTCGGTAATTCTGAATAGAAGATCATTTAATTTGTATTCTATCATACCTTATATGACGGTATGGAGAATAAGTTATGTTGTCTTATTAAATTAGTTTTTTCATTGCTACAAATGTTACCGAAGCATGTTTCGTATTGTTGAAGATTTAAGAAAAAACACCACCAAATTACTGTCGTTAACATATTTCGGTCGGGTCCGCCGAAAACCCTCCGTGGGACCTGGAGGCGGAGGTTTTAGCCGCCGCGTACCGGCGGAGGTGTGAGGGGGCGCGTTCTGGCCGCGACCCCTTCCGGGAGGGTGTTGCACGGCGGCGGACTGAGGTCCGTCGCGAAACCCTCCGGAAATGGCAGGAGCGGCTAGAGGCCGCGCCGCGGAGCGGATTACGTACGGTGGAGGCGATTCGGCCCCATCTAAAAAAGTGGGCCGGTCGCCGTCACGGTGACGTCACCTACCACGTTGCACAGGTAGTAACAGGCCATGGCTGCTTCGGCCACTACCTGTGCAACGTGGCGCAGAGAGAGCCGGACACTCGTTGTCACCACTGTGACTGTGCCGACGATACGGCACAGCACACGGTGGTGGAGTGTCCGGCGTGGGCCAACGAGCGGGAGGAGCTCGTTGGCGTGGTGGGAGACGATCTCTCGCTGCCGACCATCATTTCGAAGATGGTCCAAAGCGAGAGGTCGTGGGAGGCGGTTGCCTCCTTCTGTATACAAGTAATGTCACAGAAGGAGGCCGCGGAGCGGGAGAGGGAAGTAGATCCCTCCGCCCACCCGCTTCGCAGACGGCGTGTTGGCCGTCGGCGGCGGGCTGAAACCCGCCACCTACCACCCTAGGCTCGGCCTCGGGGAGTGGGGGACATGGGCCCCGCTCCCTTCGAGGCTGACCCATGAGGAGTAGGGACGCCTCTACACTCCGGGCGTCCCTATAATTGGGCAAATGGGCCACTGTAAGTGTGGCCCTGGAGATCCCGCGGTACCATATTGGCCGTGGGTGCCGTCGGGGGGCCGGCGGTGGGAATGCGTAAATGCATTGCCCCCCGGACAAAAAAAAAAAAAAAAAAAGCGAACGCGTTTTTTTTTTCATTACCATAGTAACCAACAACATAAATTGTATCTATCGTTGACACCTATCCACCAATTGCTATAGCAACGCGACTTATTCAAAGGTTAGTCTGTTCAATTATCGCTGTCAATTTTTTCACGTAATTGGCCTGTCTAAAAGGCACTTCCGCGCAAATCTCTGTCTGCCCTAGCGAGTTCGCTACGAGACAACTGCAATATGCAGTTCAAGACACAACAATTGCGTGATTTGTACTCATTTAAATATGAACCCAAAAGACATTAACTAAGTGCAAAATAACTTTCTTAATGTCAGGAATATACAGTAATCATAAAATAAACTCAAGTAGTATCGCATTATCATTTCAATTGAGGCAAAGATCAGAAATGACATCAAGTACTGGTTAACATAATAACTAATAATTATACGATTTATCATTGCTAAATAACGGGCTACGATTAACTAAAGCAATTTATACAAACAAACATCTATATAAACAAATATTAAAAATATGTCAGTTTGTTGTCTGTCTGTTGCCTATTTATGGATAAACTGCTGAATAAAATTGAATAATTTTCCGTATCGGAGTTAGGAGCAGGCTTTTGCTATTCCAGTTTATGCAATTTAAACCGCGGAGCAAATAAAAATAAATACATAAACGCAATTTCATTCAATTTAATTTCTACGTGTAGAAAGATATATCCGAAGAATCATCACCATCTTCATCAGCCCGTTCACCGTCCACTGCTGAACATGGGCCTCCTCCCGAGGGAGCGCTTTTGCCAAAGTGACCACACTTGGAAAGCGGGTTGGTGACCGCAGTATTATGTTGTTACACACAAGGAAACGCTGCTGCCCGTTCCGTGGTATACGATTGTCATAGATGATGTTATAACTATCGGGACCAATGGCTTAACATGCTATCCAAGGCACGGAGGGTAGTCCCTCAACCAACCAGAACCAGAAAGAAGTCTTTGAATTAACACAAAGATTTTTTATCTCGCATGGGGATCGAACTCACGACCTCCGAAATATAAAGTGAGCCAAATACCGAAGGTTGTCGGATAGGGATAAAAAGTGAAGTAAATTATATATAAGATGAATGATATGATGAACGAAGCCATGGATGACATGGATAAAAGAGCTTAAAATAGCATAGTTATACTTTAACTGCAGTATCAATATTTTATATCTACACGATTGGAATATTCTTACCTCGCGAGTATGCTATTAAGTTCTAATATTATAGATAAATAAAAAAGAAAAAATATAACATCCAGCGTACGTAGCACTCATAACACATCGACACGCGTCCTCCATGACTGGTTGCGAGGCGTGAACGCTCTGATAGCTACGTGTCCGCAATGACAGAATGTCGCGACGAATACCTGCCTAATTTGCGTCTTTTTATAGCATAATACCGGATAAATCTGAATTCCGGATTCGTTTATGACCGGCTGTGTGGAAACACGTTCATAGTTATTACTCTGGGCGTCCTGTGCGGTGTTACCCGATTATCATTTTATTATCATACACCTCAGCCTTCTTCATGAATCCGTAAGAAAATTTATTAGTGTCTTTTTTTTATTTTATCGCGTTCAGACAGACAAATACATTGGTTTGTTTCTATAAAATTGTTTAAATTAACAATAAATATCGGTGATAATCTCGATCGTGGAGAGGGCACCTTAATTCAATCAAATTCAAGATTCCTAGCGGCTACGAGTATGTGACATGCAAAGTAGGGTTCCGTAATGACCCGTCACCTACAGTAGAAACTCGAATAACCGGACTAATTGTTGTCGTTAGGCATCCGGATAGTCGAAAATCCGGTTAATCGAATGTATGAAGCAAAAAGGGTTTTGTGCATATATATAGTAGGTAGGTACTTAATGTTAACGAAAATCAATGTTTACACAATTTCTATTATTATTTCACGATTTATTTCACGTACTTCATCCAACTACAGGCCTTTACCTACAAAGCGTCGTCAACACCGTAGGCCTCATGGCGTCCTAGACGACCCGGATAATCACGAATCCGTATGACTGAGGTCCGGATAATCGAGTTTCTACTGTAGTGTTTATTTAAACCATTGGTTCTTAACCGGTGGTCCCTGGAGGCATTCTAAGTGGTCCGCGAAGCCATCCTAATAATATCTGAAGTGACGTGATGAGTCGAGTCGAAACAACGCGAGCCGCGCAGCGCGGCACGAGTGCGAAGGCGAAACGCGGTGCACGAGAGCGGGGGTGGCAGCGCGCGGGGCGCGGGTTGCCGATCGTCACTTGTCACTTGATCGTCAACGATGTAACGAGAGTTATTGATTTAACAAAGTGATACCGATTGAATACTTGAGTTGGTATATTTATTTAAGTTCGACATCAAAAAGCAAAATATCCTTAGTCTACGAAGGAAGTTACAATAAATAACTACTCCAGATTTAAATACTACGTAGGTAAGTAAAATGAATATTATTTTGTTTGGTTTATGTCGCACAAACTAGACTAGCTATTGCGGGTTACTAATTTTACTTTATTTTCCTCACATTGTAAATCTGCTAGGATTTTTATTAGGTAGGTACTGTGTAGGAAGTTTTTAATAATTTTTATAAAACGGAAAATTTTGCACAATTTAGTATTTTTGTAATTTATTTTTTACTGAAAATATTTAAAAAAATAATATCTCCGTAACCACACATCGTACGAAGATAGTTTTTGTTTGTCATTGTCAATGTCCATAGTATGATTAAAACTTCGGTTTCAGAAAAATGCCACCGAAAAGAAAATATGACGACGACTATATTAAGCTGGGCTTTACTTCAATAGAAATTAATGGAGAAACTAGACCGCAATGCGTTTTGTGTACAACTATTCTTGCTAATGACGCTTTAAAACCGGCAAAGTTGGAACGTCATTTGAAGACCGTGCATCCGCAGTTATGTAACCGTTCGCGGAAATTCTTTGAAGGCAAACTAACAAATCTTAAAAAAATTAAACTTGAACCCAGTGGAACAAGTTACGCAACGTCTGAAAAAAAGCACACACAATCGGTGAATCTTTAATAAAGCCCTGTATGCTCAAAGTTGCAGAAGAGCTTTTAGGCGCGGAAGCTCAAAAGAAAATTCGTGAAATACCGCTTTCTAATGACACAGTTAAGTCGCGCATTCAATAAATGTCAACTGATATTGAAGATCAAGTTATTGACAAGATTAAAAACAGCTCTTATTTTGCATTACAATGTGATGAGTCTACCGATGTTTCGCAATGCTGTCAATTACTTCTATTTATTCGATTTTTGGAGGACAGTAAAAAGTTTATAGAAGAGTTATTATTTTCTCAAAAACTTGAAACGACGTCGCATTGTGCAGATAGAATGCAATAAGTCAATATATTGAGGAACATGGACTAATGTGGGAAACTGGGACTGATGTGGTGATGTGATGTGAATGTGGGACTGACGGTGCTCCTGCTATGCTTGGTTCCCGCTCTGGTATTGCAGCATTGGGAAAAACCAAAAATCCATCCGCAATTACGACGCACTGCGTTATTCACCGTCAAGCATTGGCTGCCAAAACGCTCCCGGAATGTTTTACTATGGCTCTGAAAACAGCTATAAAAGTAGTTAACTTCATTAAAAAGAGCGCACTCAATACTCGTCTATTCAAACAGTTGTGTTCTGACATGAACTCTGAACACGAAACTCTGCTTTTCCACACAGAAGTTCGCTGGCTTTCGAAAGGAAACATGCTGGCGAGGTTGTACGAACTAAGAGAGGAAGTCAAAATATTCTTAACTAACAAGGAAAACAAAGAGTTGCTAGATCAGTTCTGTGAGCCCAAATATGAAAAACGTTTTGCTTATTTGGTCGACATTTTTGCGCAAATAAATAAATTGAACCTGCAACTGCAAGGATCAGGAAATTTGAAGTTGCAAGGCATGAGCAACATATTTGCATATGAAGATAAAATCAGGGCGTTTATTGCTAAAATCGAGCTATGGACCAATAAGGTCGAAAAAAAAAACTTTTCTGCGTTTGATACGCTCAACCAAATCATTAACGGACAAGGTGCAGACATAAAAGAAGAAATTCAGAAGAATATTATGCTCCATTTGACTAATTTAAAAAGTGAATTCAATCGCTATTTTCCTGACTGCGAGGACAAGAGTATTCAGAAACTGATCCGGAATCCTTTCATTGTTACCGTTTCCGAAGTCTCTGATGAAATTCAAGAAGAGGTGATTGAATTGCAACATGACACGAGCTTGAAAGATACCTTCGAATCCGGAATCAATCTTGAAGATTTTTGGAGCCAAAAAGCAATTTCTTTCCCGAAGATTCGAGACATTGCTATACGTTACCTAACTCTATTTTCATCAACGTATCTGTGCGAGCAGGGGTTTTCAACGCTTCTAATTATTAAAAACAAGCATCGCTACGGGTTAGATGCCACTGCCGACATGCGTTTAGCTTTAAGTAACACGGAACCGAGAATACAGAAGTTAGTTAAGAGTATGCAGTCACAAAAATCTCATTAAATTAAAATTTTTAACTTTTCGATGTTTGGAAAATAATAAATTCCGAGTACTATTTATAAAATTGTGTTTGTTTTCTTTATCACATAACCCTTAATTTAGGTATTTAAGGTAAACTAGCTGGGTGGTCCCCGGCAAGAAAACATTTGGTAGAATGGTCCCTCATGACTAAAAGGTTAAGAACCACTGATTTAAACCAAACAAATTTAATTTTCATTGTTATTAAAATGTGATTTTACAAATTGATCACCTATCTTTTTAATTCGCCAGGATTTTTTTATTAAAAATGTAAACTAGGACTAGTTCCTAGTTTAGGCAGTTGAGATTTTAAACTTTGGTCTGGTTAACAGTTGACTTACTAAGCTGCTGACATTCTGAAGTTACATTACTAAGAAAACTAAAAATTCAATACAGCATATACTTATTAGCAAAAATTTCGCTAAGGAACGCTTGATTCTATAAATTTTCTCTTTACTACTAAACATCAGGTGGAGAGAAGTCATTTGTCAAAAAAATCTTACCTTTTAACGAAACAGCAGTGGTTTCGACAGCGAACATATTGAGGGCCGTGAGTTGCAGTAGCCTCGCGGCCGGCGTGGGGAGAGGTTGTCGGTGCAACAGAGCGCGGAACTGACGCAACATCTGCGCTGCACTCTCGTAGAACGACTCCATGCTGGCATAGAGTTATGTACAAATTAGTTTTTTTTTTATTTACAGCTAGGAACCGTCGACACATCATATTATGTACATCACTAGAAGGAACCAGTTTTGGCACTCCAGTCATATTTATCTCGCCTGTTTCAATAAATATATCTATATATCATCATGGAAAAAATCCGTTGACAGAGTAGTATGAAAAGCATTGTTAAAGTTTATATGAGAAGAACAGAAAGCTAATATTTTAGCTAATATAGTAAAGGAGAATGTTTTTTTTTGTCCAAAAAATAATTTAAAATAATAAAAGTATGACCCCAAGCCTGCCACATGATTAGTTTGAAAGATCATTTCAAATACCAGATTTTTTGGTAATAAACAAAAAAATATGTCCTGCAGAAATCTAGATATAAGCAAAAAAAATTAATAAAAAATGTAACTCGTAAACTTCAGGTTTGATTTTGTTGCGTCTTTGCACACATAGTAACTTCAAATGAATGAGTTGATCAACAATGGGTTCATGCCTGGGAACCGCGGTTTTTTTTTTTGACCAGGGCTCAAAGTAAAAAAAACATTCTTCTTTCCCAAAATAAATAAAACAAATACTACAGAATTCTTAAAAGTCACACACTTCTGCCTAATAAGTTCTTTTTCGTTTATGGTGAGACCCATTGGCAAAGTGGACAGTATTTGACAATACAACATTGCTAACATCCAAATTTAATAACCAAATGACTGTCGAGTTTCGATGATTTGGCGACTACTTGTTTTTATAAATACACTAGTAATAGTGTTACTTCCTTTCCATTATCTCTTTATTTAGATCAGTAATGGTCCTTGTACCAATAGTGGGACAAAAGTCTGTAAAGCTAAACAATTAATACTAAACTGGACTTTACTTCAATATAATCAAATGGAGAATCTAGATGTAACGAGCAATATTCTTGTTTTACATTATTAAGATGGTGGTCCTTGGCAAGAGAGGTCCAATGGTTAATATCTTGTCCTGATTCCAATTAATATCTCATTAGTGTATTTATGTTCCCACTTAGCGCAGGACAAAAGTAGAATTTACTTTTGACTCGTCCTATAAACTCTCTGATTAAATTTATTGCGGGATCCGGGACATTTAGGTGTCTCGGGACCAACCTGAGCGTAACAACTAAGAGCCTCATCCGGGTATTTTGCTGTTGATCCTAGCTTGCATTTGTTACAGAATCAGGAATGTAGGAGGGTTTAATCTTATACGAAAAAGAGAGATTTCGTGTTCACATTGGCCGCCCGATGTTTGCGCGAGTGTGACGTGTTTTCAGAGCTTGCCAAATCGGAGTTCTAGTCTGAACAGCACTAATAAACTCTTCTGTATTGAAAGACATGATGAAAACGTTCTACCGTTTGTAGCGACAAGTTCATACCTGTTGATCTTACCTGACGTCGCGAGTAAATGACGCGCTCTGCGGCTAGTTCGACGTGGACACATACAAACATCTTCCGCGTTTGATAGTCGCTAGCTTACCCGCTACTTAAACCGCACGTGCGTTTCGTATGTGAACACTTGGATATTACGCCATATGTTTGATACTTCGAGTCAACGTAAATGAGTACCTAACGTTAAAAGATACAAATCCACGGATGACGTGTTGATATTTTATCTTAAACAACTGGGTCAACTAACTACAACATTTGCTTATGAAAATAAAAAGTTCTCTTGTTAATGATACGGTATTTAATTTTCCTAATAAAATTGTGACACCAGTCATAGAAATTCTCGTGATACTTACCCTATTTTGGTGATAAGTTTCCCATGGACATGTAGATAACTTGTAATAAAATTTTTGTTAAGCTGCAACAAAGTAATTAAAAGTAAGACACTTTAATTGTATTCAATTTTACACTATCCTAATCGGTTCATGGCATTCGACCCCCCAATGTAAGGGTTTTATATCAGGCCAGGGGTCACGTCAATTATATACTATGTTTTCATCATACATAGCATATTGTCACGACCAATCTCCGAGAAGAAAAATATTTTCGAACGATTTGTATGTTTGTTACGTAAAAAACTCAACTACTACTGGATTTCAATCATTCTTTTACCATTAGGATACTACATTATCCCTAGAGTATCATAGACTAAGTATATTATTATGAAGTTCCCATGGAAAAGGGTGCTACGCTGGTGAATTTGCACGCGGGATGAGTCTACACAAGAAATCTGATTATAACATATAGACTACAAAACATCACGCTTTGACCTACTGGAGCAGAGTGACGCGGCAGTTAATAATATAGTTTATAGCTTGCTTCACCTAAATTCAACCGCAAAACCCCCGTTCCCGTAGATGCTTTATAACTAAATGCCCCCCTTTTTCACCCCCTTAGGGGTTGAATTTTACAAAATCCTTTCTTATAGACCTATACGTCACAAAAGTTCATTAGTTTAGCCTCGGTGTCGACGAGTCAGTCAGTCAGGACATATTACTTTATACCCATAGATATATTTTACACCAGGTACTGACCACTCAGCCAACGTCCGTAGGGTATCGGTATTTGGCTCGCTTTAAATATCGGAGGTCGTGGGTTCGATTCCCACGCCGGACAGGAAATCTTTTTTTTAATTCTAAGATTTCTTTCCGGGTCTGGTTGGTTAAGGGACTCGGTCACCATTGTTATAACATCATCTATAATAATCATATATAAAGAAACGGGCAGCAGCATTTCCTTGTGTTGTACAAAATAATACTGCGGTCACCAACTCGCCTGCCAAGCGTGGTGACTATTGCAAAACCCTTCCTCAGGAGAAGTACAATGGTCAGCAGAGGACATTATACGGGCTGATGATCATGATGATCATGATGATGATGACGATGACTGACCTCTACGGAGGTCATGGCGGCGAGCTGCTGGTCCCGGGTGGCGGGGCGGAAGGTGGTGGTGCGGTGTCCGCTGGCCCGCACCCACACCTCGCGCCTCATGCCCGGCGTGCTCTCACTACTGACGCCCGCTGTATTGGCCGCGCTAGTTTCTGCCGCCCGACGCTTTCGCTCTGCTGCTTCGTACTAAATAATAAATTTAAAAAAATAATATGTACATTAGTAATTTGAAAAAATACTTTCGTATTGTTATCACTCACATACTGTCATATAACGGTACTAAATGGTGATATAACAGGATTCAGGATTTGGATCGGAGCATCCAGGAGAGCCGTCACGCCAATCTGGCCACGGGCGCCGCCGGTGGGTGTCCCAGAAAGCCAACGGCGGACGGAGGAGTACCCGGGGCGTTTTAGAGGGTAGGGTGGTATGACCTCGTGGTACGATTAGCATACTACCGCTATGGAGACGACGAGTCCCACATACCTCTTTGCCTTCGCGGGAATGTCGCAGCAGTGTGGGGATAATTAACATATTTGCATTTAAAAATTTGGATCGGAGTATGACATAACTGTTCCTCCGTGATTCCCCTATTCTACATTTCTTCATCAGCCCGTTTACGTCCACTGCAGTACATGGACCTCTTCATAAAAGACCTTGAGAAGCCAGTGTCGTTGAGGGATATTGTCATAATCACCACGCTTGGCAGACGGAAACGCGATCACAGTAAGATGATGTAAAGACGAGTATCCGTGAGCTGATAAATACTGCTGTATATCCCGTAGGCGCCTATTACTACACCCATGGAAAGAAATGGAATAGTCTATTCTAAGTCGGAAACCACAAGACGATTTATATCACAATTTTAAATTTAGAATAACATCCTTCGTTTACTCAATGATGGATATTTTCCAAACAACAAGCGTAAGCAAAATATAAGCAAAGCGGTAGGAGATACTCTTTTCAAAATGAGCCAGATAAAATCGATAATAAAGATATATGAATTGGCATATTATAATAATACAGTGCTCTCCGTAGCGTAGCGGTACCCTCGCTTTACCCTCGGAGGTCGTGGGTGCGATCCCAACGCCGGACAGGAAATCCTAGTGTAAATTCTAAGATTCCTTTCTGGGTCTGGTTGGTTAAGGGGCTACCATCCGTGCCTCGGAAAGCACGTGAAGCCAACGGCTTAACGTGCTTTCGTGTGGTCCCGATTGTTATAATATCATGTATAATAATCTTATATCAAGGAACGGGCAGCGCCGTTTCCTTGTGTGGTACAAAATAATACTGCGGTCACCAATCCGCCTGCCAAGCGTGGTGACTATAGCAAATTCCCTCCCTCGGGAGGAGGCCCATGTTCAGCAGTGTAAGTTATACGAGCTGATGATGATGATGATGAAGATTAATAAACCGATTATAATGGAAATAAAGTTGGCCGCCCCCCTTGGGTGTCGTAAGACGAAACTTACAAATGGACAGCAGTACTATCAGCTCAAGGATATTCATCTTACTGCTATCACCATTGCCTGCCAAACATTGTCATTGTCATTATGGTAATAGGGATATTATAACGATCCTTTCTAACCACCAAGGTTCGTTTAGATAAGGCCCATATTCAGCATTGGACATAAAACGGACTGATAAAAAATGTAATACAGTGATTAAGAAACAGATAATGCAAGAAATAAAAAACATATATGTATTACCTTTTTTCTATTTTCATCAAACAGTGACAACAAACTTTCTCGTGCAGAATGAAATGGATTGGATGACATCAAACTTCTCATATAATAATATACAGCGTCTAATTTTCTTCTCTGAAAATAATAATCCAAGTTAGTTGTGCTTACGTTTTCTTGTGAAAAAAGAAAAAATTGATCAAGTGCGAGTACGACGGGTTCCGTACCATTCATACAACAGTGGACACTATATTTTTTTAAGATTTTGAAATAAGCGTCTACCTGTCACCGTTATCAATATCGAGTCTAACTATCACGATTCATGAGATACAGTCTGGCGACAGACGAACAGTCAAGACTGACGGACGGGCAGCCTTACAGCGGTTTCGCACTACGTCCGATCCGAATCCGATCTGGACCCGTGAAAATATGGTCCATAGTAGCCGTAGAACTATTTCTATGGTAATTTACGCACTAGATCCGAGATCCGTCATCTGATTTCTTTCCAAACTTCTAGACCAATATTTTCACAGGTTCGGATCGGACATAGTGCGAAACCGCTCTAAGTAATCCCTTTCCGGTCCCGTTTTACCCTTTGGGTACGGAGCCCTAAAAAGGCATATTATAAATTGTATTTTGAAGGAAAACTATTTACTCACCGCATATATCGCTAATATAGCTAACTGATTATATGGTCTACCATTCTTAGGATTGATTTGTTGAGCTTTAGTATACCAAAATTTACTCTTAGCATAATTATTTGTTTCATTCACTTGTTCCTTATACCTCGCTAAGTCTCCTAGAAACACATATATCTTCTGAACTGATATCAAAGCTAAGCCCACGTATCCGAGCCCTTTCGGCGGCAAAACATGATTGTCATTTATATAATCTTCAACATTAAACTTATAAGTTTTCTCCAACATTTGTACTAGATTCTCAAAAAACGTATTTCCTTCTTCTATAATAACATTTATCAATTTCACTATTTTTGGTTTGTCCTCCGGTGCTATTTGTGTAAAACTTTTTCTTAAAAGCTCTATAAAGTTATAATATAAAATTTTCCAAAAATTATGTTCAATATTGTCCGCCTGACAATACTTGAGATCAGACATGAGAAGTTTTTGAAGAGCACCTTGAAGAAATGCCCTGTAAAGAAAACAATTATTTCAACATCTTCAATATGTCATCAATAGCGTGGGTCGAAGACCGCCCTTCCGACCCTTAGTTTGCAAAGAACTGTCTGATGCCCTCGTAGACTCGAAGTCCGACAGGCCCGCGAACAATAAAGTAGAGCGACGGTTGCACAAAACTCTCCTTAAAAACTAAAAGTCATAATCCCTTAATCTCATCGCCAGCAACCGCCCTGAGGTCCAAGCCGCTCAAAAGCAGGCACTCTCTTGCGTAGGTTGCTTAGTTTGTAGTTTTTAAACCAATAATTAAGGTTGGAGCTCTGCTCGCCTTTTTGCCAGGTCAAGAAGCAAGTCTTCTAACTACGTATGTACGTCCGAAAAAAAGGGTCGAAGACCTAGTGATCTGTATTACATATTCATAAACTATCTCAGACACACACACACCGTCTTATTAATAAACGTGGACTAAAGAAAGATTAACTTTACTCTAAGCATTAACCCGGTACTAACAAATTTCACTATTAATAAACACGGACTAAGGAGTGATTAAGCTAATTCGACTCTAGTCTCGGTGTAAAAGTTAAACCATAGGGATACCTAGTTTAAGGACGGATTAAGCATAGAGTAACTATCTTTGACAGCTGTTTTTACTTTTTAGGTTAGATTGTAATATTGTTTGGTAAAAGTTCATTAAAATGAATAGACTATTTTAGAGACGACTTATGGCTGATAGACGAAAATAATGAGGTTCAGAATCAGATGGACTACATTCCAACAATAAGGCGTGTTAAATTATACAAAATTCGTAAGAATCCACTTGAAGAACTTGAAGCTGAATTGAAATCGAAATATAGGTTTTCTCGATCTACGGCTGTTTTTATCATTGATATGATAAAAAAATATTTAGCTGGTGATGCGAGAGGTGGTTTCATACCGCCCCATATGAAAGTTTTAAGTGCAATAAGATCTTGGGCACGCGGAGAGGTAAGAATTTGACAATCAATAAAATGATATTCAACAATCTTTGCTTCTTTTGGGTATTTGTTATGTTATAAATCTTTTATATTTTGTGAATTCAACAGATTCAAGATGACGCAGGAGATATAAGTGGTAAGGGGTATCAGCCAACAATATCACTTGTATGCAAACAAGTTGCTTTAGCATTGGTAGCAAAAAGTGCTCAATGGATCAAAATTCCACAAAATGATGCAGAACAGAGCAATGTGATAGAAGAATTCTATGCGATATGTGGATTTAGACAAGTGATTGGAGCCATTGACTGCACACATATTAGAATACCAAAAGTCAGTGGGAAATATTGGACAATATTTAGGATATAGTTCAATTAATGTACAAGTTGTGTGGTATGAAGCCCAACTGTAGCAATATATGTATTAAGTTTCTATATAATTTGTCTTTTAATAAAGTTTACTCATATTATGTCATTTGTTCTTATTTAAGTCGGTATTATACCTATATTATTATTATTTTGTAACAAAATAAGCGAAATCTCACAATTGACATCCAAACGTCCATATCATAGATAAATAGATAATAGAAACAAACATCATCTGTCACTGTCATTTGTTTTATTTCATTCGCTAGTTCATTCTTTTTATTTTTAATTTCAACGGTGTTGCCATAAATTGTCCGTTAAACCAGGCGTAACGAATGTATAGCTAGTCCGAGCTTAGTCCACGTTTATTAATAACGTTATGAAAACGAAGTTAATACTTAGTTACACCAGAATTAGCTAAACCAAACGTAACTTCGGATTAAGCAAGGAGTAGGCCATTTTTATTAATAAGACGGACAGAGTTTAAGATTGGTATTTTAAAAATGACAATGTATTTTAAGTATTGTTTTGTTTATGTGAGGAGAAATAAATAATTATTATAAACACAATCTATGTAGAAAGATAAGCCATGCAGAAATATCTAGATAGCCGACATAATACAGTATACATGGAAAACATTATTATTTGTTTGATCAGTTGGTTCATACACGCTTCAATTGTTTTTCCGCAGATTCACTTAGTTGTTTAATGAAACTATATTTTATTTATAGAATATTATTAGAAAGGAACGGCAGATTTATACATTGAGTAAAACAACACTTCATACCAATACGTCGCGTTTACACAAAATCAATTAAGTAAAGCGTGATAACTACTTGCCGCGTGTGTCGACCGCACGGGAGTTGTTTATTCTTTGAATATAACTTATAACGTATTTTCAATAGTACCATCATTTCAGCTTTTATTTGTGTTTAAAAATGCAATCGAAATCCAATGAAAATTAAGCTTTTATTGTGAATAAAACTATCTAGGGAGGCTGGCTGGTTATTCGATGACTTTGATGCTATAAGCAATTTTTTTTTCGGACATACATGTATGTATTCGTCTATAAGGCTTTTGCTACTTTATCGGGCATAAAGGCGAGCAGACCAACCCCATGTCTTCCCATGGGTTTTGTAAGAGGCGACAAAGGGTCATTCAGTTGATGGATAAGCAGCAGCATCACCAATCCGCCTGTCAAGCGTGGTGATTATGGCAATACACTTCAATGACTCTAGCTAGGTAAGGTCTGTTAAAGAAGAGGCCTATGTTCAGCAGTGGACGTAAGACGGCTGATACAGTTACAGTACATTTTTAACTTGCCTGGTATCCGTGACATCCGTCCAATGTTCAGCTAATCCAAGAGGTCCTCTCATGAGGCGCGCCTGCAGTATGACGTCCGCGCGGTCCACCTCCTGTAACAACGTGCGGTGTCGCGCCGCTCGGGCCGCGTCACTCGCCTCGTAGCCGGAATTACCACGGGACGAATTCTCTTTCATACCTGCAAATATTTTTATATAAATTGCAAGCTTCCCGCTGGCGGTTTTATTAAATGTAGCCTTCCTCAATAGACACTAATATCTAACACTGAAATAATTTTTCAAATCGGTCCAGTAGTTTCTGATATGAGCGCGTATATTAGTAAGAGATAAAAATATTAAGAGTAGGTACAATTTTATAATAAAACTAGCTTCCCAGCAGCGTTTAAATCCGCTTAGCTCTTCATATTCGCTAAATCTTCATTTTAAATATAGCCTTTGAGTTTTCTGATGTATCATCATCATCATCATCCCGAGGGAGGGTTTTTGCCATAGTCACCACGCTTGGCAGGTATTATGTTGTAATACACAGGGAAACGCTGCTGCCCGTTCCCTGGTATACGCTTGTTATAGATGTTGTTATAACAATCGGGACCAACGGCGTAACGTGCATTCCAAGGCACGGAGGGTAGTCCCTCAACCAACCAGACCCGGAAAGAAATCTTAGAATTTACACAAAGATTTCTTGTCCGGTGTGGGGATCGAACCCACGACCTCCGAGACTTAAATCGAGCCAAATACCGCTCCGCTACGGAGGTTGGTTGAGATTCTGATGTATGAGCTATATTATTTTAAAGTTTCATGAAACTCCATTTCAGTGTTTTATATATTATAATACTTTCGCGTTTATAATAATAGTAAGGAAGGATAACGGCGAAAGGCAATGATAATAGGTAAATGGAAACAATGTTTACTTTGTTTAACTATTAAAATATTATTAAATCATTAAAAGAAAGCGAAGTTGTTGTGACGAATTAATGAAAACTGACAAGAATTGTTGCTAGTCGTCACATATTTTTCAGTTTATTATTTACTATTACTATGCTCAAAATATACATTACCTCGTTCCATTCTCATATCTAATTTCGTAGGACTAGTTTGAACAATAATTGGTTTGGATGGATTCTGATGATCGAACAATGTTTTTTGATTTTCGACCGAGCCGCCTCTCCTGAAAAAAGAATACAAAAATTTTTAAAAATTCAATCTTCTTGTTACCGATATCATATGGGGAAGACACAAATTAAGCATACATATTTTTTTGGAATGGTAAATGGTTTTTAAGTTGAAATAAGTATAAATAAATAATTTCTTAGATAAGACAAGTGTTGTGACGAAAAAGTAAAACCATTATTTTTTAAAGGCTACTCTTTATATACCCTCTCATTATATATTAATTTCAATATTATGGGGGACTTTACATACACTCAATTCACGTATACAAAACACACCCAGACTCGGAACAAATACCACCACTCCATATTTTTTTTTTTTAAGATTTCTAGCAGAATTTTGCAGTCTACTAGTATTCTTGTTAACCCCTCGTGCTAAGCTAAAATGCTTGTGTTACGAGTGGGTTCACGTCGGTAGTGCAATGGGTGGGGTTCGAACCGGCGACCTTAAGATCACAAGTCTGACGCCCTAGCCATTGGGCTACGGCCGCTTATATCTTATATCTTCCTAAGGGTGTCGTAAGAGGCGACTAAGGGACATGCAGCTAATGGGTGGGCAGCAGCATCTATCAGATCAAAGATGCTTCCATCTTGCTGCAAACCAGTAGCCTAGTGTGGTGATTATGGCAATATCCCCAACAATCTTGGCCTGCTAATGTCTGTAACAAGGAAGGTGAAGCGAAGAAGTGAAGTGTTACTATAGGAAACTGACTTACCCTAAATCTTGTTGCATATGCGTCATTGATCCCTGTGGCAGCATAATCAAGCCAGGCTGTGACGTAGTCGAGTCGGCAGCTGGCTTGTTTCGAGGATTAGAGCTTTCCGCATGTCTACTATATCAAGTGAAGTTGGAGTAAGTTAGTTCAGTATTGTAAAATGAACAACTTTATTAGAAGTAAGTTTGTAAAATAATTCTAATTGTTTTAAGCCCCATAGTAATATGTAAGATGCTTTCAAAATATATCGATTTTGGAAGCATCTTTACCGTAGATAACGTCACGCATGATAAAAGATATTAGTGAAGAAAATTATTTGAAAAAAAAATCTATGACAAAAATGAAACAATATTAAAATAGGTCTTCTTTAAGTTATTATCATATTCTTGGAAAGTTTCAAGTCTAGCTATTCAGGTCTCAAGAAACAGTGCGCTGTCTGTCCGTACGTGCTGGAAGGACAGCGCGGTATGGTTACTAATAAGGTCCCGTTGTTTCGCTATAAAAGGAAAACCAAGAAAAATATTACAGTAATAATTCACAAAGTGCCGTGTGGTACCCCATGTCCTCCCATGGGTGTCGTAAAAGGCGACTAAGGGACATACGGCTGGTAGATGGGCAGCAGCATCTATTAGCTCAAAGTTTACATCTTACTGCGATCACCAATCCGTCTGCCAAGCGTGGTGATTATGGCAATATCCCTCTACGATCCTGGCTTGCCAAGGTCTGTTAAGAGGAGGCCCTAATGTTCAACAGTGGACGTAAACGGGCCGTCGATTTTGATAATTCACAAACACTTACTTATCTTGCGAAGTCATTTTCTTAGATTCTAGTATCTCTTCTCTCCAGTTCATATGGGCAGAAGAGGAGGTGCCCCCTGCTCTTCTGTCCGTGTCTACCGCGGGGGCGGGGGCTGGCGGGGCGGCGGGCGGGTGCGCGTCCGCGTGGCGCCGGCGCCGGCCGGAACGCTTGCGCGAGCGCCGCGCGCCGGCCTCGGCCGCGCCCGCGCCGGCGTGGCTCGGCGCTGGCGAGGTGCGTCCGCGTTCGGCGCTAGACGTACGTCCATTAGGACACGGACCGTTGTTACCATTGTTTTTCTTCTAGAAAAAGTATAAATTACATTACACCATGGTTAATTCATACTATTTAAATAAAACTTTATGTATCTACTAGTAACACTCTGTAAATTTTATTATGAATGATTATAATGGTGTCATTGAATATTGTATGGTTAACAAGAGCGAATTATTACTTTATGTTACTAATAAACTATTATTACAAACACAACCCGCGCTTCAGTGCTGGGTTGTTATTTTGTGATTTCGAAGTCCCACAAACTCACTCTCAAAAACGAATAAATTTCACTTATTTTCTTCATTGCATTGTTCTTTTATCATTCATTGCAATCTTCTTTGTGTAAATTCTAAGATTTATTTCCGGGTCTGGTTGGTTGAGGGACTACCCTCCGTGCCTCGGAAAGCACATTAAGCCGTTGGTCCCAATTGTTATAACATCATCTATAAAAAGCGTATATCAGGGAACGGACGGCAACGTATCCTGTGTATTACAACATAATTCTGCGGTCACCAATCCGCCTGCCAAGCATGGTAACTATGGCAAAACCCTCCCTCGGGAGGAGGCCTATGTTCAGCAGTAAACGTTATACGGGCTGATGATGATGATGACGACAATACCTGATTAGACGACAGCCAGGCTGCAGATTTGTTCACAGCCGATGGAATACGGAAGCCGTCGTTATCTCTAGGACTCGCCGCACGAGTAGCTGATGTGTCGCGACTATTGCATTGCGACACTATCCTCCTGCACAATATATACTAATATTATAAAGAGGAATGATTTGTATTTTTTTATGTAAACTCAAAAAATAGTGGTCGGATTTCGATAATTATATTTCACTATTAGAATGCTATATATACATTATACCTGAGTAACATAGGCTATATTTAATCAAGAAGTTCTTTGTCAACGAATCTTTGTTAACAAAAAAAAAGGACAATCAATACTAACGTTATGGAGATTAGGCGGAATACACGGACAAATAAACAGAGACAAAAAAAAGCATAAATGGACCCTATATTACCTTATAATTAGCTATGTACCAGTGAAACTCCAGTTAAAATCAGTTATACAATAGTTAATATCTTTGTTTTTGTTTCCGCTAATCTCAATTAGCGGAAACAAACACAAAGATAGACAAAAATTATTACAATAATGTTTTTGTTTAAAGTACCCTATATAAATTCATATGCACTCAGCAAAAATCTTTTATTTTTCCATTATAAATTCCAAACACTTCTTTTATTTATAAGTAAAAATGTATTAAGTAAATATGAAATACTAACCCTTCTGTGCTTTGCTCTCTACTATAAGATCTCAATGATCTCCATCGGTCCAAATCATCCCTACTGTTTCCAATAGTGGAGGAACGGTTGCTTCTATGACTGTCCCTTCTTTCTCTCTCCCTCTGCTTTAAGCCAGAAGATATCATATCATGATGCATGCTAACATTACTATCTTTACGACTCCTTTCTGATTCTTGATGTGTACTTGTGGTACTATCTTTTCTGTTCCGTTCAGATTTCTTTTCTGAATTTCTGAGACTTCTACTTGAGCTCCTGTAAATTAAATATAATTTATTATTACAAATAATGGTAAAAATGATAATGTTTGAAATAAGACATACACAATTTTATTTTAAACATTAATAATCCTACCTCTGTATTAAACAAGTTAATGTTGGTACACAAAATTGAAGGTATTTAAAAAAATAACTTTGCACTTAACAAGTGCCCTGCTTCTTGTCTATTATTACATTATCTCACCTTTGATCTTTACGTCTAGACCTTCCACTGCGTTTTGATTCTCTATTATCATTAGGTTTAATGTCCTCTTTTACAGACGGTGTCGCTTTTTGGGAGAAATTGGTTGTAGAATCACACATGTCATCCAATTTTATGTTTTTCTCCACTTCTTCTGTCCAATCCTGTGGTTAAAAATATATATTAAAACATTATAGTAATAAACAATAGAAATTAGAATACTAATTAGAAAAGTGGTTGTAATTCTACTGCAGGAAAACGACAACTATTAACATACATTACATGGACACCCAAGTATATAAGTCATATGTAAATATTAATGCCGTATATCTAGAACTCAGAGGCATAAGGGCAGATGTCTATCGTACTTCAAAAGCATTTGGTTGTAAGTGCCAGTTTACGATAAAGGCAGATATTATGATGAATGTTTGTGGCGTACAATGGAACATGCAACCTTATGCTTCTGAGCTTTAGATATAAAAGTATTGGTCGAGTCTGTTTGATTGAGAGAGTGCAACTATTATATTCCATGTATTCCATGTATAAAATTATTAATTGAGGCTGTGCCTCAATTGATTAAGCAACTTACACATGAGATATATAGGTACTGTAAATAATTAAATTGTGAAATAATGTTGCTTCCATAAACCTAGTTTTCATATTATTATACAAAACATATTGTGTAGTATCCTGTGTTGAACACAAGCATAGTAATTAATCATCAATATAGTCAACTAGCGGCCCATCCTGACTTCGCATAGATGCACATTTCTAGTATAAAATATGGTCTATGTTACTCAGGGATAATGTAGCATTCTAATGGTGAAATAATTATAGAAATCTGTCCAGAAGTTTTTGAGTTTATTCACAAAAAAACATACAAAAATATAAACTTTTCCTCATTTGTTTGTTTTTTTTTTAAGACTACTAGCTGAATTTTGCAGTCTACTAGTATTCTTGTTAACCCCTCCTTATAATATTAGTATAGATAAAAAATGTTTACCAAATTAGAACTGTCTAACAAAGTGGCAGAAACTTGAGATGTGGTTTCACTGTCCCGGTCATTATCCGTGTCATGTTTCTGTTGCTCATGTTGACTACTTGATATAGTATTCGCTGTTTCACTAATACCATTTTGGGATGCTGAAAATAATTGAAATGTGATTAAATTCAAATTTTAAAAGTAAAAACATAGTATAGTTACATTCACAAAATAACAACAAACAATAAAGTATAAAATACTTATTTTAGGCAAAAAAATGCAGGCAGTAGCTAGTTTAATATATAAATTAAAATCAATTGCAAAATTTTTGTCCCTGATTAACTTGAGACGGACTTATTTAATTTGATCTATTCTTTTTTTTTGTGTTTGTAAATAACAAATGTATTTAATGTGTAAATAATAAAACTTAGTACTTATATTCACTTATATTAACAACAAACTATTATTTACAATAATAAAAATTTTCAAAACAAAATGGGACTATAATTATTGGATTGGCCATGTAGAAGAAACTTGTATGCTGAAATGACATGTTATAAGGCATGTGATGGGTCATGATTTTACAAAAATCTATTTAATAATTAATGATTAATAATAGTGATTAAATACATACCATCATATAAATGTTGGCTGTCAGAACTACTTGGGCCAGTATGTGTTTTATCATTCACTTGCTTACTGTCTGCATCAGAGCTTGTGTCATATAAATTCATATAGGAGCCACTTGGAGTAGATTTTCTTGAATTTTGTATTTCATAGTGTTTCAAATATGTACTAATAAATTTATCTTTATCAAATCCATCATTGTCTCTTAATCTACCTCTACCTCTCGAAGGTAATGTTTGAGACCAATTTGTAACAGTGTTATAGTAAGTATCCTGGTTGTATTGAGGCTGAACTGAATTATTTGAAGCATATTTGTCTCTATGTATTTGATCAACGCTATCATAACTGTGGTGGCCAGATTGTTCTAAAAATTTTTTTCTAAATCTTGGGGGTATGTTGTCTAAATTAATCATGTATTTTGGTCTTGAGGTGTCAGATGTGTAACCAGATGAGTTACGGCGTCCCGAAGGTGGCTTACCCCCAGATGAAGACATGTGTCTACCAGCTGATGTTTCCATACTTCTACTGTCTCTATTTCGATCTGATTTTTTTTCTTGCATATGGGCGGGTGAAATTGATCTAGTTTCTGATGCTTGTCTGTATTGTCTATTGTAATTTATATCATTATTTGCACCATCTTTATTATAATCAGCAAAGGATCTATCTCTTTTAGAGGCCCCTCTAGAATAAGACCCTGTACCACTATTGTACCCTCTTTCTGGATTGTCAGACATTCTTCTATTGTTATACTGACTAGAATTATCACACCTCATTGGCTTAGAGTGTCTATCATTGTCAGGACACGATTCCCCTGACCTAGGCACATAGAGTTGCTGTTGAGGCTTTTTGTGACGCATGTTAGTGCCTCTGTACGTGTCGTTGACATCATCCGCGACGGAGTTTTGAGATCCATAATAACTTTGATTGCCTTTAGAACCACTGTCAGAATCGTTTGAATCCATTTTTGCGTCCAAACCATAACTCGATCGCCTTAATGGTCCGCTACCAGGTTTATAGAATTTCTGTTGAGGTTTATTTCTTCTATATTCTTTAGAGTCATCATCCATAGCAATATTATTTCTAAGCATCTAACATTTGATAATAACACATTATACGGACTTCATAAATCTAGAAACATAACAATAATTTTTTGCAGTTAACACATTTAGGTTATGTTGAAAATATCACATCGATATTAGGAATGCTAATTACTTCAGTCACTGAAAATAAGATTCACCTTACGCTATTGTTGAAATATTCTATTCTGTAAAATATTGAAAAACACATCTATTCATTGACTATTTTCCCGAAGAATTCTGCATTTATTTATTCTAATTTTCCAACTGTCAACCCAGTTGTAGGCTGCCAACAAATATGTAATAGATTCCCCAATTTTTTAACAATAACAGTTTTAATAGTTTTGCTGGTATACAAATTGCAAAATCAAGAAATAAACACGAAGGTAATATTTTTCTGTTTTATAGCTACTTAAAATAATGGTAATTAAACAGAGTGAAATGATAATAAATATACAGAACAACATAAAAATTTAACGATAAGTAGTAACTAAACACATATTAATATTGGTTTTGCACTTTTCATTTTGTTCCATGAAATATAACAGCAGCATTCACCTATAAAATAAACATAAGCATGTTTGATTTTCTCATCAGTTATTCTAATTTCCCGAAACTAAAAATCTTCACTAAATACTGACAACAAATTTCTATTGTTCCACAGATTAAAAAGGTGGTAAAGTTTATAATATCGTAGAATGAAGATTAAATAGAAAAGTTCTCTGAGTACTAAAGACCGCGTAAATTAGTGTTAAAGCATCAACAGAAATATTTTTTCTATCTCGTTGTTATAGAAAGATTTAGATTAAAGTAAGACACTTAAACTTATTTGGTCGCATAAATGGCCCTTTTATATATTTTTTTTATATTTCTGACTTGGCCCTTATCCAAATGATGTTAAAGGTCACAGCTCATTAGAGCAACCCGGCACCCACCACACACCGCCTCGTCGCACGGCGTCCACTCGTTGTCGACAGGTGGTCCACGAGTGGACGCCACGTTATCACCAATAAACGTCGCGTGGTCAACCAGTGGACCCCGCGCGGTCAACGAGTGAACGCCCGGTGTCGCTACGGAGTTGATATAGTGAGTGCATATCCATACAAGTCTATATAAAGAATACTAGGATACCGCAATAAGAATACCGCAGGAGGCGAGGCGGTGCGGAGTGGGTGCCGGTTGGCTCTAATGAGCTGTGACCCTAAGTCTAATGAGGATAAGTATAAGGAAATCTAGTGTAAATACAGAAGGTATAGAGCACTAGTCACTCTAATCCTGTCGCCCTTTTCTCCTTATGAGTTCTGGCAACCCTATTTTTTTTTTTTTTATAATGAAATAATGAATTTTATTCAGCACTTAGGTATTTACATACACTTGTACTTGTCAGAATTACAATGTAAGAAGATAAATTAATTAAAAAAACAAAAAAAACTAACAGATAATTCTTAATCTATAAAATATCCAACTAGGTAACTTACAGTAGTAGGTAGGCAATAGCAAATCTACAGATTGCGTAGTCCGTCCGTCCGTCCTAAGACATTTTTTGCAATTAACCAATAATTATTATTATAAGAAGAAATTACAGGCACCCTTATGGGGTTTAGGACCACGACCCAGGGTGCCACTGAAGTAAAAAAGGTAGATATAAAGAGGATATGATCACAGGCACCGACTACAGGCGCTCAATTACAGGGCAGGGGTAGGGGCGCAACGCGGTCCTCGCCGGCGAGAATCCTACCCTAGCTAACCTGCAACCTTTCACTAGCTACCTAAGTGGACGACCATATTCACGACGATATTCACAGGAACATAACGTCAATCAATTATGTTACTTGGCAGTGGTAACAAAGGCTATGCTCTAGTTCTCATACAGCCTCTCGATATTTCGTAGGTTATGACGTATCAATATTATGTTTAAAATCAAACTTTATATTTTTATGTCTTAGATCCCATCTCGCTTTTGAGTCATGTCTATAACCTGTTCTCCAGGGTTATTGCGAATTGTCTCGAACGAAGGCTTGATGACTTTCAGCCTCCCGAACAAGCTGGATTCCGAAAATGTTATAGTACCGTAGACCACATACATACGCTGCGGCAAGTAATACACAAGACCGAAGAGTATAACTTGCCGCTCTGTTTAGTGTTTGTGGACTACGAGAAACCCTTTGATTCGGTCGAAACATGGGCCGTACTTGAGTCTCTCCGGACTGAATATCGGTATATCTAAGTGTTGAAATGTTTGTATAGAAACGCCACAATGTCGGTCCGAGTACAAGAACAGAGTACGAAGGCAATTCCACTAAAAAGAGGCGTACCTAAGACAGGGAGATGTTATTTCTCCGAAACTGTTTACGACCACTTTGGAAGACACCTTCAAACTTCTGAATTGGAAAGGACTAGGCATCATCATCAACGGCGAATACATAACTCACCTTCGATTCGCTGATGATATCGTGGTCATGGCAAAGTCGATGGAAGAACTCGGTACAATACTCGAAGACCTCAACCGAGTCTCCCAATGGGTAGGTCTTAAAATGAACATGGACAAGACGAAAATCATGTCTAATGTCCATGTTGTGCCTACCCCTATTATGGTTGAGAATACGGTTCTTGAAGTTGTTGACGCGTATACCTAGGACAGACAGTCCAATTAGGTAGGTCCAACTTCGAGAAGAAGGTCAATCGCCGAATCCAACTCGGATGGGCAGCGTTCGGGAAACTTCGCAACGTCTTTTCCTCCAAAATTCCTCAGTGCCTGAAGACGAAAGTCTTTAACCAGTGTGTGTTGCCAGTGATGACCTATGGATCTGAAACGTGGTCCTTTACTATAGGCCTTATGAACAGGCTCAGAGTCGCTCAACGAGCTATGGAGAGGACTATGCTCGGGGTATCTCTACGAGATCGAATCAAAAATGAGGAGATACGTAGAAGAATGCGGGTTACCGACATAGCCCAACGGATTAGTTCGTTGAAGTGGCAATGGGCAGGCCGTTGGGGCCGAAAAGTTCTTGAATGGAGACCGCGGATCGGCAAGCGTAGCGTAGGACGTCCACCTACTAGATGGACGGATGATCTGGTTAAGGCCGCGGGATCACCGCCGCGGGATCACCAAAAGGGCGTAGCAACTGGAGATCTATGAGGGAGGCCTGTGTCCAGCAATGGACGTCCTACGGCTGAAATGATGATGATGACTTCCTCTATAATCACTGATGCTCAATATAACCTAAGTTTCTTTTGAATTGAAATATCGTATAAAAATATTGAAAAATTTTAACTTAAGAAATTTATCATAAATTGTACCACGTCTCAGATCCATATGTCATCACTGGTAAAACACATTAATAAAAGACTTTTGTCTTCAGACACTGAGGTATTTTGGGCGAGAAGATCTCCCGAAGCTTACCAAACGCTGCCCAGCCGAGTCGGATTTGATGATTGACCTCTTTCTCTAAGTTGGTCCTGCCTAGTTGGATCGTTTTACCGTACATATACCTAATTCGTATTCGGCCACAACTTTGAGAATGGAGTTCCCAACTTTCATCTTGCCGATGTACATTCTAAGCCCAACTTGTAGGCAAACTCCAAGATCACTATGTCGTCGGCAAATCGAAGATCGAAGGTAAGTGACACGTCATATGCTCATGCCATTCCAGGAGCTTGAAGGCGTCCACCAGAGCAGCCGTAAAAAGGTTGAGAAATAAAACATCTCTCTGTCGCAAGCATAGGGGCTGATTATATTCCTCGGACTTCTGTATAATCTACTGCAGCATATGTATGTAGTCTATGGTACTAAAGCCTTTCCGGAAACCGGCTTGTTCGGGAGGCTGGAAGTCATCTAGCCTGTGTTCGAGACAATTTATGACGACTCTCGAGAACAGCTTATAAACATGGCTCAGCAATGTTATGGGTCTATAATTCTTCAACATGAAGAACGTGTTACCTTTTCGAAGAACAGAACCACCACACCTCTGATCCACGATTCTGGCGTTTGTCCCTCGAATAAGACTTTAATATCGGTGTTCCACCTGCATTCAGAAGCTCAGATGCGATTCCGTCATCACCCAGCGTCTTGTTGTTTATAAGCTGTTTTAGGTCCATCCTAATCTCGTTTAGGCTTATGCCTTTTACGAGACCCCCGAGGGGGTGTAACACTCTATGCCGGCACCCGGTATACCAATATCGTTTAAATGAACAAGATTTTTTTCGCCTCGGATTTTCGTTTAAAATCTTTTCTGTCTTGTACTTATTTCAATATTCATTTCACTTTAACGTTATTATCAACATTACAGTTAAAGTAGAAAAATAAAAATACCAATGTAAGTGGTTATAAATAATATGCCTAAAAATTAATCGATTTACCTATATAAATGCTGAAACTTCTTCTTAAATTAATAGCCATGATGCAACCGTAATCAGCGGTTATTATCTTCGCATCAATGTGCGTTAATGTTAAAACATCAAATCATGTAAAATTTTAAAATTATGGTTGGGAAGCAAACGTTAGTTGTTGTCTATGGAGTAAACCGAATTGAGAATATTGCAACACCGAATGATGTAAAACGTCAATTTTAGAAAGTTGTCTATTATTATAGCGTGACCACTATTACTTGACACTTGCTACTCTATACATTTTTTCCTTAATCCACCAGTACAATAGATCAAGATTGTTTTATTATACTATGTTTTCAACCTGCAAATTGCAATGGGTTCATAACCCGTAGGTGACGTTAATTAATTTTATTTATTTATATGGCAAAAATTGTACATTTGTATAGTGCTAAGTATAATAACGGTGTATAGTTTTATTATTTTTTAATAATATTGTTCATGAATAAGAAATAATGTCCTTCGAATACTTGCCCGTGGCTGAAGACGAAAATGAAGAACCCATAGAATTACCAATCGAAGAAGATGGAACATTGATGTTAACAACGGTGTCGGCGCAATTTCCGGGTTGTTGTGGCTTGAAATATCGTCATCCTGAATCGAAAAATATAAGGGGCATCAGATTAAGAGATGGCAGATTGTACCCTCCGCCAGAAGGATGGGGTAACCACCTATATATTTGTAGCTTTCCTAAAGAGACTAAACGGAAATCTGGCGAAAATTCAGAAGCTGCCGCGTCGAAAAACAAGCGAAATGATAACTTATGTTCTGACTTGATAGTATTGGGTTTACCTTGGAAAGCCACGGAGCAAACCGTACGAGAGTATTTTGAAAAATTTGGAGAAGTTTTAATGGCACAATTAAAAAGAGACCCTAAAACGGGTATGTCAAAAGGATTTGCCTTCATCAGATTCGCCTCTTATACTTCCCAAATGAGAGTACTAGCTCAGCGACACATGATTGATGGAAGATGGTGTGATGTTCGGATACCTAACTCTAAGGAGGGCTCTGTGGCATCAATGCCTTGTAAAGTGTTTGTTGGTCGATGCACAGAAGAGTTAACAGCTAATGATTTAAGAGAATACTTTTCCCAGTTTGGGGAAGTTACCGATGTGTTTATTCCAAAGCCATTCAGAGCTTTTAGTTTCATAACATTTTTGGATCCTGAAGTTGCACAAAGTCTGTGTGGGCAAGATCATATAATTAAAGGAGTGTCTGTTAATGTGTCTAATGCTTCACCTAAGCAAAATAAGAGTGGAAACAATCAGCGTAACCTACCAGGAAGAAGCTATGATGAAGGTCATCCTCATAATGCTTCAAACAATAACTCATGGAGCAGCCGTAATATGGATATGGTGAATATGCAAGCTCTGAGTATATCTGGACAGCATGGGCAGACTGCTGTAGCCGGTGGTGGTGGTCAAGGTCAAGGGGGAAGCATGCCCCTAGGAATGGGTGGATTGCCAGTGAATCAAGCACTGGTAGCTGCAGCATTGAACCAGGCTGGCTGGGGCCTCATCAACAACATACCTTCAGGTGGGTCGGAGCAAGGTGCGTTTGCAGGTCCTGCTTCTTCGGCACCCCCGGCTCCACCTAACTTCCTCTCATGGATGCAACAAGGTAACTCTGCACAGGGACCCTCTAGTCAGTGGGGACAACGGCACCAGTCCCAAGGCCACTCTGTTTGATCCTATATCTGGTTGACAAGCTCACAATAATTTCTGTGATTGTAGCAACAATTAGATAATTATCATTTGTTGTGTCTAACACATTATGAAAGGGTTGTTCTGTTGGTGAAAAGAGTGGTTTAATAGTTTGCTACAGATGTTATTTATTTAGTATGAACTTGCTTGTGTTTTGTTATATTACTTCAAACATATATTTTATTATATTGAATGAAATAGATTACATTATCATGAATCAAGTACATACAAAATGATGAAAATAAATTATGTAATATTTGTATTGATAATGGATTGTAATATGTAATTGTTGTTGTGCTTTTTTGTGAATTCAGAATATTTTGTAATTGTGGTCTAATCTACTAATAATAAAACAAAGCAGCAATAATATTTAGCACTGTCCAAATTCAAATGATTTTTAATCTATATCATACATACTTTATAAATATTTTATGACATATTTTGACTTCATTCTAAATTAGTGTAATCATTTTCATTTATATACCATTTTATGCTTTTCAAAATTCATATTATGAAACATGTGTTCTCTTCAAGCAAAATCAGTTTCTACTATAAACTTTACAATTTAATATAAACATTACTTGTATCACAGTGGATAATAAGAAACCACCACACTTTTTAAAGTACTTATTATTATTATCAACTTAAATAATGCAGATATACTCATGTGGCTAATGGCTAAGCTTTGCTATAACTTCAAAGAACTCTGTATATTTGCATATTTAATCCATTGAAGGACATAATGGTTGAGAATGTCTTATGTACTTTGATACAGCAGGTGGCTGTTTACACAAAAAAAATATACAGATTAATTTTGTTTTGATCCTTTTGGGCATCATCTATGTGAGCCGAGTCTCCCTCAATGCTTTTTATATATACTTTTTAAGGAGACCACAAATGTTTCAAAAGATACTTCATTTGCCTGAAAATGTAGATTCTGGAATTGCAATATTATTGAAAGTATTGCAAGCATTCTGGTTTAATTAATATTATTGTTATTAGTGTCCTACTGATATATTTTTAATGGTATTATTTGTGCTAACATACACAGTCTAGAGAATGCTTAAAGATGAAAGTCAGCAGTTGCAGTGTGTGGTAGTGAGAAAGTATAGATCTTGAAGTTTACTACAGTATTCAGCTATTAAAATTTTACAATATATTCTATGATATAAATGTATAGTTTAATGCAAAGTTATTGAATGCTAGCAGTTGTCTACCAGCTCTGCAATTACATGTTTCATACTATGGATTTGCACATTTTAAGTTTGTTAGTATATATAGTTTATAACCATGGTTGGTAGATTTTCGACCATGTATATTAAATTGAAATTCTTCGTATATAATTGTTAGTTAACGGAAAGTATATTATTTCCACAAAGGACCTAGAATGGAAAGGCCTTTAAAAGAAGTTACCAATACCAAGATAAAAGCTATTGCAGTTGTTGTTAAAATTGTATGTGTTTCTATATTGTGCAATTGCTTGAAATCTTGATCAGCAACCTGCAAATATCTTGCTTATTACCATGGGTTTACTATTAATACAAAATTTATATGATATTGTAACATCACTATCTAGATATTTACTAAATTATAATAATATTTACTAAAACTTTTATTTGTATTCACATACATTTTAATAAAATCTTGTCTAGTCTAGATATATTTCGACAAAAATATGACAAACTTTGAAATAACACAAATTATATTTTATGGTGTTTCACTTAATCGCAATATATTGAGACTAACTTGAATTAACGCAATTTCAGTGCTATATGTAATAGAAAATATAGAAGTGTACTATGCTTTTGTACATTCATAGATAATTATGATTTAACAGCAGACTGTTAAAAATGCAAACATTGTTTAAAAAACATATAAATCTATTGATTGTTATCATTGTTTAACAAGTAATGTTGTTTATTATAAATTTATTGTGTATGTTTCCTCAGTGGATGTGGGTATGAAAATTATAGGCAGATGTCTATTTTTGACGAAATAAATAGTTAGAATATTTTTGTTACTGAGCAATGTGGGATTGTTTACTGAATGGGTATACATAGATGTAGGCTGTAGAGCACTGATCCAATTGTATATAACAATTAGAAGACATTGGAAGGTTGGTTGTACAAATTGCAAGACTGTACATATTATAATACCTAAATGAAAAAAAAAAAACTGTAATAATATCTAATGGAATTACAGAATATTTGATTGATTGCAAAGATATGTTTTGAAGGAATATTTATGTATATTATACTTCTAAATTACGTTTGTTGTATAATCTACAACCCTGCTACTGTCTTGTAAAATATATTAGTTACAGTGTATCTACCTAAATAGTATGAAAGAGAATCACTACTTTTTTAGACATTGTTAACCAGGTAAATACCTAAGTACAAAAGACCTCGATGAGATAGATATATAGTTACGAGAATAAATAAACTTATTCCACTTGCATTACATATTAATTCTTGTAAAAGTTGTATAGTATGAGCTGTAATGAATTCTACATTTTATCTATACACATACATTGTTTACAATAATAATTAATATTTGGTTGCTAAAATGTTCAGTTTACTAATATAATTTTATATAAGAAAATATGGGCGTTACAGTTACCAACTTGGTAAAGAAATATATTCAAAAAATAACAAATTCCACACAGCTGAGTAGTCTACTTAATTTTGTGCAACTTATTATAGCTTCTAAAAGAATATATATTTATACATATACGTTGAATGTTGGAGATGGAAGAGTATTCACTACTAAATACCTCTTCACGACAAAATGTTATGTATAAAAACAAGACCTTTTTTTTTTAGATATTATGCAGTTCAACATTAAACTACACTACCATGTGGTTAATTCTAATGACCTTTGACCATATAGCAGGTTATATAATATTATTGTACAAAGTCGAAGCTGACCTAAATAATATGGAATTACCTAAGCATACGTGATTACCACAAAGAATTATTTAATATGTGTTAAATAGTTATATAATCTATGAGAGTATAAATCTATTCAACCAAAATATCTATTGAATTTTGTAGACTACTCAGTTGTCAACAAACTACCTCAATAAATTGCGTGCAGCCCAATTAATTGCATTTTATTTATTATTCAATACACCCTTTTGTTGTATATTGTAGGAGCAACTATACTATATAGTATCTTGGGGTATTTTGTCCGTGGCAGGAGTAAACCCGTTTAGCTATTTTATTTTTAAGACACTAACATTGACTGTTAGTTACTGTTTTGATTAATTTAATTTGAAAAGTAGGTACATATTTTAAAATCGGCAAATTTTCTCCACAAAATCTTAAAATAATCGGAAAATGCCTGTCATGGATTTACCCCAAGACACTTTCCAAGTATATTATTCTTATACATACTGTGTTGTAAACAAATTCTTATACAACTAACATTAATATTATGTATTCTGAACATTTTATAAGCAAATAAGAATTAACAGTATGTTAGTAATTTTATTAGTGAAAGATATTATGGTTTTCAAATGATAAAATGTACAACTGTTGTAAAAGTGCCTGTTTACATTGTATCAGACAGTCAAAAGTTTAAATGAATAATTTATACTATGTGTTTCTTGCATAACGATACTTACATATTTATCATAAAAATGGCGCAGTGAGCCCATACATTAAAATTTATCGTATTAACCGTACTTAATTGAAAAGTATAATATCTTTCCGTAAATGAGTTTATATGTAGAGCGAAATTTGGATAGTTAAATATAGGTATTATTATATGTATTGTTTTCTTGTGTATGTTTTCGCTTGGTTTTGTTTATTCTATTAACTTATTTAGTTTGGCCATTTGTTGTTTGGTTTTAATTTATATGCATGTCGATTGTCGGTGTAGATTAAGCATTGTTAATGTGTGTCGAATCTAATGTAAAAATTTTACATATTGAGGAATTTTGGAAAACCATGTGACATACTTAAATCAATGAGACAATTTGTATCGGTATGTGGCATAGTTATTTACACAATTTGTTTATAAAATACTTTTATTTTTCTTTATCTGGATACCATGGGAAATACATAATGTGTTAAGTGTGATATATATATATACATTATAACAGACTATTAATATTAATTTATAAATTTTCTGTTTATAAATGCCTTATTTGTGCTAGAACCTACATGATGTAGTAGGTTATGCTGCAACGAAATATTGAGCGCAACATAAAATGTCTGCTATGATTCTAAATAATCTATTTCCGTTATGTGTTCAGGCTAGAGTTGCAATAACTTTAAATTCAATAGGTTAGAATAAAAAAATCGTACATATTATAAATATTACATCAATAATATTAATAGATATTTGATGTCTGTATTCGCGTGTGCACATGACTTGTTCAATGCTTAAGCCAATTCGTCATCGTTATGTGGTCGCTCAGGTTTACTAAATGTCAATTAATTGAATATACTAATGTATTTGTAATACATATATTTCAACGCACCTTAGCTTGCCACGACGATATATATATAATTTAGTATCTTAAATTTTTTTTTCATTTTACCTAAATTAATGATGATTTCTTGTTATCACTAGGTACCTACTGTGTGATAACAGGATTCATAAATGATAATCAGTCAATGACCATTCTTCCTTTTTAATGACTTTTGCAATGTCGAATTACAGTAACTTAATAAAACCATCTATTTGCTCAGATTTTGCTCCCATAGTCGTAAAAATTAAATAACTGCTTCTCGTTTTTTACATGTAAAATAGTAATGTGGAATGATTTACCTCTATAAGATTTTATATAAAAAAAAACAATAATATAGTATGTCATTGTGATAAATGTAATAGTTTGTCGGATATAAATTAATATTACAATATTTACAGAAATAAATTCATAAAATTATTTTTTTATTAACGCGTTGAATAATGTAGTTGCAATAGGTAATGCTAACATAATTACTATATGGCATATGTGAAGTTTTGGGTAGTTTACACACATGATAAAATTTAAAACTAAATAGAGTATCTATCGATCATCATTATCAAAGGTTTGTGTGCCTAGAATATATTTTGTCACACGTCGACTAAAGCAAGTATCGGCGACCTTGTCCATTGAATATCGACATTTTATAGTTCTCAATTAGAATACCCATTATATCTTTTAATTATGTATTATATCTGATCCCAATATTTTTGTGTTAATGCTGTCAATGTTGGTGGCTTTTTATAACATTATCGAAACTTAAAGCCTCTGTTATATTCCTAGTGGTGTTGTATCTAGAATGAAAACCATTTTACACGGATTTCTTTAGTTGGTCTACGTCTTCATACTAAATTCATTTGTTACTTTTGGGTATATTAAATTATTGTTTCCCATTTTACTCCCACACAACACTACTACTTCTGTGTTATGCTATTTTTACCTGTAGCGTCATCTGTGGGATTATTTATGTAACTGGTACTTGCGCTGGTCATTATATCATGCATAAGTAAAGCCGGGTAAAATGCTTGAACAGCACGCAGATTTTAAATTTATTGCGTAGATCGCTAAAAGAAGATCGTAAAGAAGTACATACTCACATATAATAATAAAAAAACTGCTGTCCAGCGATTAACCAAAATGATTTTATTACGAAAATCTTTTCAATTGAATTGGAATATTCGATAAAAAAGATTTTTCCGCATATTCGATTATCTTGTGTACCAAAACTATCCGAAAAAGGATGAATCTGTTTTCAAGTCCGCCACCATTTAAATTTAATCACGCACCTACTGTTTCTTAGAAATGTATTATGCAATTGGTCTTCTATATAATATTCAACCATAAAATGGTCCTAAGATGAATCTGTATAAGTACTTACTTAAATTTATTTTACTTAGTTTAGCCACATATTATATATTTGAATTTGACCATTAGATAATAAGTACCTGCCATATAGAGAGAACAGCTAAATATTAGGCATAACTATCTACCTACAAATTTATAAACTAAGTCCATTCTGAAAATAGGCTGAAAAGACTAAAAAATTCAATTTAGATCGTCACTTTGATTAGCAAAAAATAATCGACAAGTATATTTTTTCGTTCCCTAAACAAAAAAAAGTGCCGAAATACAGTGCGTTGCATTTTTATGTGACGTCACTTTTAGATACAATTTTACCTAGTAGTGACGTCACAAGCCCGGCTCGCCTGAACTTTGGTTTGTTGTTGCTCTGTATCTTTGTAAATTTTTATTGATTTTATTAATAAAAAAATACGTGTCCAATATTTTTTAGTAATCTAACTGACGGACTAAATATATTTTTGTAGTTTTCATGCCTATTATGTAAACTATTTAATTTTCAGTATTGACATAGTTTTTACTGAAACAGAAACTATGTATGGCCTTGAAACAACTTCGTTAATTCTTTTGTGTATAATGTATACATACTTGTTATAATTGTATAACTATCAGTGTAGCTATGCACAAAACAATGTTTTGGTTTGTAAGGCATTCGATTATCATTCGTTTGCTATAGGCAGATGCAAAGTAATACAAAACGTAGGTATTGTACACAACTTACTGATAAGCTTAAAACTTCCTATGATAACTCTATGGCAACTCCTTCTACTCACAGCATCCCTCTGAGAGCTGTTTTGTGATAACATCATTATTGTACTCGGTGTAATAAAATCTATTATCAATACTTACCTATAAATGAAAAGAAAAACTTTGAACTGATTGTGAAATAATTATAGCTACCTGATATAAATCGCTAGATGAACTTGTATCAAAAGGATGTTATAACTGCTAGTTATGTGAGGTGCTCCGCGTCATGGCTCTTGTAAGACTCATGAGCGACAAGATATATAAAGAGAATTGATTGCAGTGAAATTTGTAAAGTAGAATAATTGTCTATTTATTATGTGAGCGTACTGATGTGGAAGACAATGTACGGTAATGTTTTATTTGTAGCATCGTTGTGTGACGACGTGATTTGCATGGTTCCGTAGTTATCTTATGTGACTTATTAAGGTAGAACTTGTCCATGTAATGTAAGCAAATTCTAAGAATTAAATTCTGTATGTATACCGAGGGATAGTAATGGAAATAATTGTCTATATTTCAACTCGGAGACATTGAATTATGTTGGCCTTATTGCATAATTAATAGTTTTACGGGAATCCTCTGAACCAAAAAACTTATTTTGTGCTTGTTGGTGATATATTATAATTTATTATATTGTGTATAACCTCTCCTCCCCTCGATAAAGCGACTTTACAAGTCATTTTGTAAATCCTTCAGCCATGACGCTGAAACTAGCGATTGCTAAAGATCTATTTACATTTAATAGTATCAAAATAAATTGAAAAACACATACGCACCTGTAATTGATGATTATGCACATCCTTGTTAATTGCTGTTCCGTGATATTAAAAGTACTAATGCTAGACAGATTCGATGTTATTAAGTATAAGCTGTACATTATAATTTGAGTGTGAAAAACCTATTGACAAGAAATAAAATTTATTTAGCGTTGCAATTTTGTTTAATTTCTACTTTCCTAATTTCATTTAAAACAAATGAAGCGCTACCCACTTAAAAATATTTCAAATAGGTTACCAACCTATCATAAACATACCTACTTGTGGAGAATAAAGTTTTATATTAGGAGCTAAGTACCTACCTTTTAGTGTTCTAATCTAATAATCGAACCTACTGGTTAGATAAGAACTGTTACTACAATTGCAAACAATAGTGATTTTACCGTACCTACTTCCATGTTTATTCTCAATCCTAATGTTTTAATGCCTTATATCAGAATCTGCGGCCTGCGGGTAACGGTTTCTATAATGTTACAAAGAAGCAGCAGCTGGAAGCGGTAAACAAAAAAAATGCCGGCCCGCTATGATAAGTATATTATTAATACTCTTAAACAGCAAAAATTGTGACGATCACTGTAAACTATGATAGTTTTATGAACTACAATGGCAACATCATATTATCCCACTTATCCCAGCCCGTCAAGAACTTCAACCGTCTCTACTATACGGCCCATCACACATCGATGAAATTGCAGTAGGTAGGTAGGTATATATTATGACCGTATGCAAAAATTCGAGTAATTCCACTTTGCCCCACCAAGCCCGCCACCCTGGTGTGGCAAAGTGGACTGCCTAAAATTTTGCAGTGGAATATGCCCCACTATTCTGATTTGATGGGGCGGATAACACTAGCATAAACACTTTGTGGATTCTGCCCCACTAGGGTTGGCACCTCAGGATTTGTGTATGAAGGTTAACATGTATTTTTACATTTGTTTGTAAAAAAAATAAATGTATACCTATATCTGTAAGTAAAACGTTATTAGTGCTGGAAGCTTAGATTTAATACGTAGCGAAGTGGTTTAAATAAAAGTAAAAAATAAATAAATAATTTTAATGTACTATTTATTTCTGGAAGGAATCGGTTTATAAATCACAGATTAATTACCTTTTACAAATAAAATTTTACTAACTAAGATAAATCTTGATAATCACAAATTAAACAATGATTTGTTCTTATGATATGTTCTTAAAACGAAACATATTTACTACATAACTATTCAAAATCACAGATTCTTCATCATTTGGTATACCTTTTACAAATAAAATCTTACTAACTAAGATAAATCTTGATAATCACAAATTAAACAATGATTTGTTCTTATGATATGTTCTTAAAACGAAACATATTTACTACATAACTATTCAAAATCACAGATTCGTCATCATTTTGTATGGTTTGTGTAGATATAGGTATTTTCTTACTGATTACGTTATAAATAAAAAAAATAAATTTAAACTATATACATACAAACAGCCACTAAATTACTTGTTACAAAAAATAGAATCACAGATTATAGAGTCACAGATTATAGAATCACACATTGATCGACATGGTATAAAACAGTCTTATGTATTACCTTATGAATAAAAACAATTTATATGCAAAAAAACAGCCACGAAATTACTTCCGGCTAAAAAACAAAAACTAAAATTATAGAATGATAAAATTTTACATAGCAAAAAGTCTTATTAATACAAATAAGAAACATCCTAACGAAAGTAGGTAAATACTGACTGTTGACAAAATAATTATCATAACAAACAGCCACTATATTAGTTTGAGTACTGACTATTTATAAGAATTAAAATCATCTAAAATCATAGATTTTGTATTTGTTTAGTTCACATTTTTTGGAAAAACTAAAATAGATTTCTTGGAAAAACTATCTAAGTTTTTCCAAAAAATGTCCAACCGTAATGTCGCCGTTTATGAGCTCCATTTGGGCATCTTGTATATTCTGATCGTTTTGTATATATTTATCAAGGCGTAGCTTGGAAGGTTGGTTCTGCATAGATTTAACTATTGAAAGCGTTATGTCTTCGTATAAGACATTAAGAAGTCTTAATAAACTGGGGCTTTTTTTAAGAATTTTTTTGTTAAGTTTATTATGCCAACTTTCGAGGGCATTAGTTGTGCGGTGTTTTGCCCCAAATACGCACCACACTTTTAAAAAGTTATCTTTCAGCCAATTGCGCAGCATATATTTTCTAAATTCTTTACTTTTTTCGTCATCTGGGCTTTGTGCGGCTATGTAAAACCAACCTTCAAAAATCTTTTCTTCTGGTAATAAGGGTAAGACTGCACTAAGCGCTACTTGTTTTCGCAAATATTTAGATTTTGTCAACCCTAACCCTTTCCCCTTTTTCCAAATTGCTTTACAAAAATGAAAAAAGCACCCTTTGATTGATGCTGATTTAAAGACATTTTTAAAACCAGTCATAGCCGCTGCCTCAAAATCCGACTGAAAACTATGTGGTTGCCAATCCGGAATCTGTGATTTTATTACAGAAAAGAGAGCGGTGTAAGCTTTGGTTGATTTAGTACTCATAAGAGCATATACTAATGGCACAATATTTGTTGTTTGTTGGGTGCTACCCAAATCAGCATGCAACGAATACAATTGTATGAACGGTTGTGGGCAACTTTTAAAAGTGCCATCGCCAAAAAAATGTTTGCAGGTTTTCATCAAATTCTTAGCATGCTCTGAACAAAATATTAAAATAGAAATATCTTCGTCAATATACTTGGCAAGTAAAAAAGAATGAAATTTTTCAGGAACTTCTATTTCTGATAATGTATTGTAATATATTTTTTTTACATTAGCATTTTTGTTTCTGTATTTATACAATGCAGACTTTACTTTACAAAATGGAGGAATTTTACTCACAATATTGCTGTTGCTACTTTCTAAATGTAAGGAAGCTACATTTTTGTCGTATGTTGCTGGAATGCTTGGTACGTCTGCTGAAGTGATTTCTCTCTTTATTTTCTGCATTAATTTTATCACTTTGACTCGGTCAAAATCAGGTTGACATTGGTGAGGTTTTTCGTTTAAAAGTATATTTCCCTGAAAACAAAAAAATGTAGGTATTAGAAAATATTTATAACATAGCACAACTTCAAGTAATATTATATGTATATGTATTATTATTATTTTAAATTGTATTAGACCCGTATTACTAAAAGTGAGTCAGTAAAAAGAATTACTAATAAGTAGGGACTTACTTTCACTACAATCGACTCATTGCACTTTTGTCTCCTTCTGTTTTTGCATTCCCAAATTTCAGATGCATTTTTGTACTTTCTTTTGAAATAGTATTGATGCCCAGCTCTAATAATACATTTTCCATCATTTATAAATTCAAGGCCAGTTTGCCCACTAGAACTTCCTGCTACAGAGTCTTCTGCCATTTTTGTAAAGCTGAAAAACACAAAAAATATCTTATTAAAAAAAATCTACACAAATCATCAGCATCCATGAAAAATAAATACGAAAATACTTACAATAAACTCAATACCACTCACCACCACTCCACAAATGCAAATGTCCGTCTATTTTGTAAACAAACAGAATGAAACAAAAAATGTCAGACAAGGACAACCGATAAGTCGCGGTGGGCGAGGCAGTGGTGAACCATAACCGGTTTAGTCATTTTTACTCCAACAGCATGTTTTAATCTCAGATTAAATAAAAAAATACTAACAAACAAATGAAGCCATGATGTTTGTACGTAAAGGACCTCAAAATAATAGACCTATTTTGACATTTGTGTTCGCGGCGTAATTAGTGATGTAACCATACGACTCGTAGCTAATTTTATGAGCTTATAATTACAAGTATTTACCTATATCTACACAAACCATACAAAATGATGACGAATCTGTGATTTTGAATAGTTATGTAGTAAATATGTTTCGTTTTAAGAACATATCATAAGAACAAATCATTGTTTAATTTGTGATTATCAAGATTTATCTTAGTTAGTAAAATTTTATTTGTAAAAGGTAATTAATCTGTGATTTATAAACCGATTCCTTCCAGAAATAAATAGTACATTAAAATTATTTATTTATTTTTTACTTTTATTTAAACCACTTCGCTACGTATTAAATCTAAGCTTCCAGCACTAATAACGTTTTACTTACAGATATAGGTATACATTTTTTTTTTTTACAAACAAATGTAAAAATACATGTTAACCTTCATACACAAATCCTGAGGTGCCAACCCTAGTGGGGCAGAATCCACAAAGTGTTTATGCTAGTGTTATCCGCCCCATCAAATCAGAATAGTGGGGCATATTCCACTGCAAAATTTTAGGCAGTCCACTTTGCCACACCAGGGTGGCGGGCTTGGTGGGGCAAAGTGGAATTACTCAAAAATTCAACCAAATCATTTCAGCGGTTCCATAGATTAAAATATTAAACAAAATACTCTTCAACTTTATAACTACTGATAGATAATATTAGAATGTTGACAGATCGCAGGCTCAAATGTAAATCTGTAAATACAATTACTTTATTTTAAATTTCTGTGTCTTTACTCTAATATACCACCAAGCAGTAGCTATATACCTACCTTCAAAATAGTATACAACCTTTTATGAAAATCATGGATCCCATGAGAAACGCACCTGCTGGTCCGATGGCTACTTCCAGTATGAAAACAGCAAGAAAGAGTATTGCAGTTGCCAGTCCTAGTGTTAAGGGTAATACGAATAAAGAAATCATCACTGTACACACTAGTACACCTCAAATAGAAACACGATCTTCCCGCACTGAGCAAAATCAAATTTACGACGGTGACGTAAATGTACTCTCAGTTATGTAAGTAGTTACTATATACATAACATAAATTATGTGGGTAAGCCTCTGTGGCCTAGCGACATAAGTCTCGGAGGTCGTGGGTTTATTCCCGAGCCGGTGAAGAATTCTTAGTACAAAATCAAAGATTCCTTTTTGGGTCTGGTTTGTAAAGGGACTATAGTGTCTCGGAAATCATGTTAAGCTATTGGTCCCGATTGTCATAAAATCATCATGTCATAGTGCAATAATGTAGGTAATGGTAGGATAACGGCATACCTACCACATTTATCTATAGCTAGTCCAACTTTAGGTATTTTGTGTTTTTTATTTAGATTATGATACTGCTATCGCTAACCCGTCCTGCCAAGCGTGGTGACTATGGAGAAACTCCCTTCGGAGAAGCTCATGTTTAGCCGTGGACGTTATAGGTACTGGCTGATGCAAGTGGGCTGAATGTTGGTTGGTACTTAATTTAGTAGGTAGTTCTCTAATATTTGACCACTAGCAGTATCCACAGGGGTGTAAGACAAGCCCTATATAATATGTAGGTATCTACTGAAACCATCGACAATTGTATTTAGAATATTATTTTATCCTGGTCGAAGACACTTTTCATCTTACTGGGCTGAAAGAAACCTTGGCACCGTGTACCACGCTGAGTTTCCTCGAACTATGCCACGTACACATACGATGACATAGTTTATTCATTCATGTAGTCATTTGGTAACTAGGTCGATTAAATTAAAATACCTACGGTGGGTGAACAGTCTATCGATTTTTATTTGGTTGGCAATATTAATTGTACCCAATCCTATCTATACTAATATATAAAGCTTTAGATTTTCGTTTGCTTGAAAGCGCCAATCTCATGAACTACTGGTCCGATTTGAAAAAATCTTTCAGTGTACTTATATAGATAACCCATTTAATGAAAAATGCTATATTTAATTATGAAGTTCCTACGGAAATGGGAGCTACGCGGGGGAACCGCGCGCGGAAGCTCGTTCACTTATATTTCGTAGGATAAAATCCTATAATAGGTTATATATATCTGGATCTTTGTTTGAAATTATCATCTTAAATAGATACCTACATATTTTTAAGCGATACAACAAAGGAAATAATGTGTTGTAAATACACGGAAGACGCCAATGGAGTGGCAGCTGGTTTTACGGACGGAACAATAAAAGTTTTCTGTTGTAATACTGGTGAATGTAAACAAACGTTGGTGGACGATGAATGTCGCGCGTACCCTGGACCTGTGTCAGCTATAAAACATCGTCCAGTCAACAAAGCACATCCCATAACTAATGCGCTGCTGTCATGCTGTAAGTAATTACACTTTTAATAAAATAACAGTCAATTCGTTGGTCTAGGTCAGGGTAGGGTTTCGCAAGTGTTTATTTTTATATAGTTGTGACTTCGTAATGATTGAAATACATGGTAATAATACAAATATAGCATAAGAAGTTAATAATTATAAACCTACCAAATACTTCGTAGTGGCGTGCACGAAATACCTTTATCCCCGGTCGTCCCCACTGGGTACGAGTGGGAAAAAAAAGTTTCGTTTGTCCCCAGTGGTGACGATTGGAACTTTTTATTTCCCACTCGTTCCGCTATAGACCGAGAGTCAAGATACATGGGGATTTCAATAAGAGATTTCACGGATTCTTCATCATCATCATCATCAGCCCGTATAACGTCCACTGAACATGGGCCTCCTCCCGAGGGAGGTTTTTGCCATAGTCACCACGCTTGGCAGGCGGATTGGTGACCGCCTGCTGCCCGTTCCCTGGTTTGTTTGTAATAGATGATGTTATAACAATAATTCTTACAGCTTTAAGGTGCGTATCACAGATAATCAACTTATTTATAATAATTCTTGCAGTTTTAAGGTGCGTATCAAAGATAATCAACAAATTAAAAATATGAAGTCAGTGGATACGAAACGGGACACTATGAAAAAAAGACTTGGAAAAATTACACCAAAATCCTACTTCTGGGTGGTTTAAAAAAAATAACCACGAAGGGCCCACTGATGATGATCTCCTTCTAACCTAACCTATCCGAGTCGGGATGCCCCAAGTTCGTTCTCCTGGTACATCCTTTTGGATTGGTCGGAGACAAAAATCACCCTGATGCTTTACGTCTTATTTTTAGATGTTCCTTACGATACAATCGTAAAAATAAAATCTAGAAAAAAAAAATTGCAAACATTTTCTGTTTTTTTTTTCCTCATTGTCCGTTACGTATACTCCAACCAAAAAAATAAATCTCGGCTGATCAAATAATTATCACTTTTGAATGATTTAAAATTGTTTTTTTTAATCATTCAAAAGTGATAATTTTGTGACATTTAAAAATTCTCAGCTACAGTCCCCGGCACGTAACTTGGCAAGGTTTTGGCGCAGTGAGGGAAAGTTCGCGCATCGTGCGCTTAGTGGAACAAAAACTGGTCACTTTTTTTCTTTATTAAAGAAAGGAGAGGAATTTAAGTAAATAAAATATATATAAGCAAAGTATAAAAAAAATAAGTTTTATTAAAAAATTAGGTAGTTAACGGTATTTGGTCCTGGCATTGTAATCAACGTTACAAAAACTAAATTTAAAACAACAACAACTATAACAAAAACTAAATTAAAAACAATAACTACAACTCGTAACAAAAACAAAGTGTTCAACTTTCGTGCATGTAAGTGTAATCGGGAGCGAAAGGAATGTAGACGCGGTGCGGGAGGCAGGGGTCGACTGACGGACGAATCGCGCGCTCGGATCGGCGCTACCTCATACCCCGCGTCTCGCTTGACCACCAAAGAGACCTATAAAACGACTTGTGCGCATCTAACGACTCTTGCCGAGTTACGTGCCGGGGACTGTACATAAAATTGTCAACTCCGTACCATTTCACGAAAATGCCCGACTCCAATCTGACAGTGTGTTAATTAAATTTGCGCATCTTGAATAAATTCGTCTCTTTTCTTTGATTTTTCGTTTCAATTTTTTTCTGGTTTCTCCTTACTTTGTGTTTGACGAAACTGAACTGTGTAAAAAGAAGCATCTTCTTGTAATAAATACATTAAATGCATCAAATTGGGCGCTTTTTTCCAACAGCGCTGTTTAATTTGTGATGCCATCCTTCTGAAAAGTTTGTTGTTCTTTGTTTTTCTCCAAATACACACCACACCGGAATAAATGTCTACTTTAACCATTGCCTCTCCATGACATTAGGATCGCCCGTGGTAATAGAGGCAGAACTGCACTAAGTGCCTTAAAACTGCAAGAATTATTATACATAAGTTGATCATCTGTGATACGCACCTTAAAACTATAAGAATTATTGTAAAATTGTTAAATCTGCCTTTTAAAATTATTTTCAATCAAAAACATTGTTCAGTCTTGCTCAGAAAGTCGTAATTTAAGCATTTTAAGAATCCGTGAATCTCTTATTGCAATCCCTATGTATTATGACTCTCGAACGAGTGGGAAATAAAGTTTCAATCGTCACCACTGGGGACGAACGAAACATTTTTCCCACTCGTACCCAGTGGCGACGACAGGGAATAAAGGCCTAAAATATTGTGTTGCGTGCCACCAATGGCATTATTTTCGCCATTCCTGGTCTAAGTAAATCGGTTGAAACGTTAAGTCCATGTCCTGTATTATCAAAAAATTAATTAATTACTGGAAATTTCTATATACACCACACAACGGAATGGAAGATATGTCTTTCATAGCTATGGCGATAAAGTTATATGCAAATGCCAATGTCGTATGTAAAGAATGTGAAAAACCGAAGAAACCATAACATGTTCAATTTTAAACGGCCTCAAATTATAGTCTCAAACCTGTCCTAGAGTCACAGTACTGTATACTCTATATTTCAAATCAAAGTTTTGGTCCTTCGAGTCGCATGTAGATTTTGCAATCATTCTCTTCCAAATATCGCCATAGGTAGACCGTAGATTATTGACCTATAAAAGTATCTACAACACATATAATTACTTCCTCAGACGTCAATGGCTGCATCAAATGTTGGAAATACAAATATCAACAATGTTTGTATACCATAAGAGAGAAACGACAGACATTAGGGTTAAATTATCATCCAAGAAACAGCAAGTTTATTACTTACGGCGACGATGCCAAGTTGAATATGTACGATGAAGAGGCACAGACTCAAGAGCGAGCATTTTATTCCAGGTAACCAAATTTTCTTTTTCTCTTCAGATTTTGACGTGTTCATAGCAAGTACAAGTATAGTAGGGCTACCTACTCGTATCCCTGATATGTACATGTTATCTACATGTTCTGTGTAGAAGGTCATCGTTCATGGTGTAGATACTTAGTATCAATTAAAACGTACTCAATAATGAAGTGAAAGCTTTTTTTATAAAATTGAAAGTGATCCACGATTTGGCAGAGGTTTCTAACCCCAATATTCTTATACGGCCATTTATTTACTCTTTCAACTGTGGTAACTGCGTAGAGTTTAAACCGTATCAATCACCAAACTAATAAAATATATCTGCGGCCCATTAAAAGAAACGTAAATGAGATATTTAGTTCGAAACTGATTAGATTTTATTAATGGTAGGTATTCTTATTTCAGCAACAGGAAAAATATTATAGATGGTCATACATCTAGAATATTTGCATGCGCTTTCAATCCAAAATCACACCATGAGATGGTATCAGGTGGATGGGACGATGCAGTCATATGCTGGGATGACCGACAGCCCTATGCCACTCGACATTTCACTGGAGTTCACATGTGTGGTGAAGGACTAGATTTCGATAAACCAGGAAGACAGGTTTTACTTTTTATTTATGACAAATATATTTTTTGCGATTTTATAGTTTGGTAGGATTTAGTTCTGTAGTTATTATACCAATATCGATATGAAATTGTCAGAAAATTGATGGTAACACAACGACATCTATAGTCGATTTTCAAATGCTTTTATCGTCTGGCCAACGTACCTACCTACTTATGCCGTATTGAGCTTAATAATTTTTTGCCGGTTGATAACCCAGTCTAAATTTAAAATACCTATATTGCTGTTTCAACCTAACATAAAACAATTTTTTTATGTTACATTAAAAATATCAATAAATCTACTTACTTTTTTGGCGCTTACGTAATACATTAGCAACATCAACATCCTTGCGAAGTCGCTTTCAATATTTCATGTAACCGGTGTAAAGGTGGTTTAAACGTTGAGAGCGCCGCAGAGAAGCATCTCATTGGAGCCCCTGTTTTATAAATAACTAGTACATATTAGTGTCTATTTCGAAACTGCGCCCCTTCGTACCTACGCGTCCCAAGACGCGTGCCTAGTTTGCCTTATGGATAATCCGCCTCTGCATGTAACCTTTATGGTGTGTGTAGCTAGACTGATAGATACTAGATATTATAAGAATTGTTAGGTATTGATACGAAGTCAGAGGTCCAGTGGTTCAGAGGCTGAAGAGCAGCGGCACGCGGCACATGATCGATGCACGCTCATCAAGCGGTGTCCGATTTTAATTATATTCTTCAATTGTAAATTTGGGAACCAGCTGAAGTAAGTTATAAGTAAAAAAGGAGTAGGTACCATTTACTTCACCATAATTCTCTTCAGATTTTGACGTGTTCATGGCAAGAGAAAGATTGTATACAAATATGGGATTACGGTTCTTGCAAATTAATTGATACGATCGTACCTGACAACCATATGTCCAAACTATACAGCGGGAGGATGGTGCCGAATACTAACTTGATTGTATGCGGTGGATCTGACGCTAATATTTTACGTGTGGTAGACATTAACATGAGCGCTGTAAGTATATTGTAGACAGTCTGACACTTTATAAAGTGCAGTTAATAAAAAGGGTGAAAATATAACCAATTTTAACAATAGGATTTTTTTTAACAAATACATAAATATCTCTACTAATATTATAAATGTATGTTTGTATGTTTGTTTCGCTTTCACGCAAAAACTATTTAACTGATTATTGTGAAACTTGGTGGTATTCAGTTTTCACCCCCCCCCCCCCCTCTATATGTGCATTTCCGTCATTCCTCGTATTTGTATTATTTATTGTATTTGTATTTGTAAGTTTGTGACGTTATTGAGGGTAATCTCTGGATCTACTGAACCGATGTGAAAATTCTTTTAATAATAGTAAACCATGTCATTTGTAAGAGTCATAGGATAATTTTAAGTTAAAGTTTCCACGGAATCGGGATATACGCGCGGGACAGTATTTCAAATTCACGTAGTTGCACGCCCACGCACGCATACGGCCATGCTGTCAAAGTTCCGTAAAAGAACAGAACACAGTGCAACATATTTTTTTTTTTTCATATTAAACTTACCTCCATATATTATAGACTTTTATTTTACTTACATTTTTTTTCAGACAGAATGTGCTATCCGAAACAATCCAGGTGCAATTTATGGTTTTGACTTTGGCACAGTTAGACGAAAAATAAGTAAAGTTCCCGAAACGTTTAAAAAAATAAGCGAGGCCCCAAGTGTACCGCGGGTATGTTTCGTAACTGGTAAACGATTACAGATAGTAGATTTTGGATAATTTATTTCGTTAAACTTCTCCAGTGCATCGGCACGTGATGTTTTGTAGCCTACATGTTAATCCAGCTTATATAAATCCGTTCAGTAGTTTTTGCATGACACCAACTTTCGCGTTTACAATATTAATAAGGATTTACACCGTCAATTTTGACGTACAAATCGCGTTGTCACCAACGGTGAAGAAATGCTAATGAGAAACTGTGACTGCCTATTAAGTATCTTTTTATAATTTATATTTTAAATAAATTTTAATTACTGTTTTTTTAAAGTTTCACGTGATCTATATCTATACATTCTTGCTAAGATAAAACTGCTAAGATAAAGTTGACTTTGAAAGTCAATTTTATACATAATATATTTAATAGCTAAAAGGTGTGACTATCTTAATATGCTACTGGAAGTAATAGTCCGAGAGCTGGCACCAATTTTTGGGTAGGTAGGTATTTGAGGCAAGCTGAAACCTTGTCACATACTATACAACACCCTTGAGTCGCGGTTGGTCCAATTCGCGGTTGGTCGAATTCGCGGTTGGTACAATTCGCGTTTAGTCCAATTCGCGGTTGGCCTAGTTCGTGATTGGTCCAATTTGCATTTAGTCCAATTCGCGGTTGGTCTAATATAAATAGCATTTTCAAAATTAAACAAAATAACTTATTTTATGTACATATTGTACTATATTTACTGTATTTTATACATAAATGGTACTTTTTTTTATTTAAGCCTTTTCGGTAAAAATTTTGTATCCTTTCCATCCACTTACTGCGTTCAGGGAAAATTATGTGCGGGTCTAAATTTGCTTCTAATCAATACTAGTAAAGGCATCGTCGACGGAGCCCCGCTTCGCGAGGCTCCTACTTCTGGGTGGTTTAAAAAAAACCACGAAGGGGATGGCAGGGTCTGAAAGGACCCCGCCATCCCCTTCTAACCTAACTTGTCCGAGTCGGGGTGTCCCCTAGTCCCGAGCTCGCTTCGCTCGCTCCTGCATACTAAGAGGGGCAACACTGTAGACTCTATATACTTATTTTATGTACATATTGTACTATATTTACTGTATTTTATACATAAATGGTACTTTTTTTAACATCCTGTATTGATGGCCACCATGTACCTACGTCATCCATTACAATGTAATGGATGACGTATATCAAAATATTGTGTTGTGTTTTTATAAATTGGACCAATCGCGAATTGGACCAAAAGCGCATCGGACCAACCGCGAATTGGACCAAACGCGAACCGGACCAACCGCGATTTCTTCCTGTTTTTGACAATTGAACTAATTGCGAATTGGACCAAACGCGACTAAACCCCCAACACGAAACTCGACCTCTAATATTTTTTTCTTCTCCAAAAATATGTTTGAGGCAAAGGCATTTTCTTTCGAGCATCTTATTTTTTATTATAAATAATACGCTTTTAAAATTTCATGTTGTCTAAAATACATTTTTACATATTTTGCAAAATATCTTTGCACGCATCTGGCAATGTTAAAAAACCCGACTAAATCGTCTGGCATATTATTTATTGTATTCCCTAAACATTCAACTACTGCCTCAAATATATTATTAATATTTCTAAACATTTAAAAAAATAGTAGTCTTAGCCTAGCTACTCACCAGCCTGGTCTGCAGTTCCGTGTTGGGGTATAATAGGCGAGGTATGTGACAAGTTTTCATCTTGCCTCAAATACCTACCCAAAAATTGGTACCAGCTCCCCTACTAGTACGCATACTAGGAAATAAAACTGTATTCTGTAGTTTACAGCATAATCATAGACATCAGTATAAGAAACAAAACTCGTGAATCTCATTGAAACTGCTTTAAGTGTAATTTTCAATAATAAACTAAAGTATATTTTTGGAAAGTCTAATAATGGGACACAGAGGCGGCATATAGTGTACGAACCAACCACTAGGAACCTCAGTAATAAAGTCTACTCTCAATCCAAATTGAGTATATAAAGCCGAAGAAAAGGTCACCAGGGGCAGCCCGCAAAATATATCTCGTCCACACACAATTTCAGTCTTACCCGCCACTGATGGGATATGTTTACATTTAAGAGTTTTGAGATAACAATTTTCTTGTTAAGTATATTTTCTTTCTTATTACATTTATCGATTCAAGTTCAGTGGCCTTTTATATGATGCCCTCATGCAAAATATTTAAAAGACCAGACCTGGCTTCGACGTATATGGTTCACCAGAAATTATTTTAGAAACCTTAGGGACTGATTAAGTAAAATCTTAAAATATGTACTTAAGTTTTGCATTTCATTTCAATAATTTAGTGGCAAACAATATAAAATGATCATGTTTTTGGTGAAGTTTCGTCATATGGCATATTTATTTATTTTCACGTTCGAAATTATTAAATACAAATAATTCCTTCTTATTAAAAAATATCAATTTTTCAATCATCGTGTTTCAATTTCAGTTTGATTTTCGTCTAAATGAAGAAGGGCTCACACAATAAACGCTGACGTAAAAGTTGTACATCAGTTGTATCGATTTTATTCTCCCTTTTAACATTTCTCTACTCACAAACAGCCGTTTATACAATTTAAGTGATAGACAAATACACTGTGATTTCATTTGTAAATATAGTATATAAAACTCTAGAAAGATAAAATATCGAGTTTGGCAAGAATTCATAATAAATAAAAAACATAAATATTTCTACATAGTATTATATACAGGATTTGAACATCTATTCGACCGATTCAAGTTGAGCCTCGTCAACGGATGGGTCTTTCCGTGCTGTAATTGTTTTTTAGTTTGAGCTTTCGACACGACAGCGGACACGACGTCGCCGTAGTCCAGCGGCACCGGCGGCAGCACCGTCGGCGCCCCGCGCGCCCCGCAGTACGAGTTGCGCGAGCGCGCGCGCCCCTCGCCCCCCGCGCCCGCCCCCGCCTCGCCCTCGGGCGCCAGGCGGCACTTCTTGGGCACGGAGTCGGGCCGGCGCCGCGCCTCGCCGCCCGGCCGGTCGTAGCGCACCACCAGCGAGCGCACCGACACGTCGTCGGGCGCGGGCGCGGGCGGCGGGCGCCGCGCCTCCGAGCGCGCCTCGAACTCCTTGGCGAGGTGGGACACGCGGCCCGGCGCGGCGGGCGCGGGCTCGGGCGCGGCGCGCGGCAGGTCCCCGTGCGACGCGCACGCGGCGCGGCGCCGGCGCAGGCCCGCGCGCAGCCACGTGTCGGCGGGCGCGCCGGCGGGCGCGGACGCGGCCGTGCGCCCGCCCCACGTGCTGGCGCCGCGGTCCCGCCGCTGCAGGCGCGCGGCGCCCGCCAGCTCCCTCAGTATGGCACACGTTTCGTTGAACTTCCGCTCGTTGAGGGCGCGGCGCTGGGCGCGCGGCTCGGGGGCCCGGGACCACGACGGGTGTCGCGACGGCTCCAGCCCCAGGGCGCTGTCGGGCGAACCGCACGAGCTTCGCCGACTGGACGCCGGCGCGTCGTCGCCGTCGGCGGTCGCCCGCCCCTCCCGCGAGCCGCCGTCCCCGACCGTCACTCTGTTCGCCTTCACGTCCACGATGCCACTGTCACTTTTCACTAAATCGTCACTGTCGTCGACGACCGCATCGTCGTCGCCCTTCGCCCACGCGGTCTCCCCGGGATCCCACGTGTGTATTTTGTCGACTTCGAAATCGGATTGGGGATATTTGTGACTTAAATTTTTCGACGGGGAAGCCTGCGGAGGCTTTCCCGACGCGTCCGTCGGATTCGCGAGAACCGCCGGCGCCTCCGAAGACTTGTCGTCCGCGGACGCGGCGTCGGCCGCGTTGCCGAACATCAATCTCTGCGATCTTCTCGTGGAATCTTTCCGATCGGCGGTGGCGGCGTTCTCTATCTTGTGCACCCGGTGTCGCACGGAGGGCGCGCCCTCCTCCTTGAGGCGCATGATCTGGTTGGGCGACACGCTGTAGGAACCGTTGGCGCAGGGCATGAGCATATGGCGGGTCTCGGAGGCGAGGTTCTCGAGCGACACGGAGGTGGGGGGCACGGGGGGCAGGTCCGCGGGGCGGCTGTCGGGAGACCACGAGCGCGGCCGGCCGGAGTACGAGCCGCTCAGCGCCAGCACCAGCGGGATCGACTCCATCGCCTTGTTTTCCGTTTTCGATGTGTTCTTTGGGGACTTAAGATTGGTCTCCGACTTGGAGCGCTGTAACTTTTCTTTGTTTTTCATCGCGTCCAGAATGCCCTGATACGTTTCCAGTTGATTTAAGAAATTCGTGTTCGGTTTGATGCAGTTCCGTTTCGCTTTAACGTGCTTCAAAGCCTTGTCGAAGTTCCAGTTGAACGCTTTCATGGCGTACGCTATCACGACAGAGGCGGATCTACTGATTCCCATCTTGCAATGCACGAGAACTTTGGAGCCTTCGTTTTTGGCCTTATTGATATATTTGAATGTGTTGTCCCAATGTTTCAGTAGATCAGTCTTATCGTCGTCATAAACTCTAATGTTTAGGTAATCGAACATACCGGGAAAAAAATTGTCTATCTCTCTCGTTACATTCAAAATATGTCTCACCCTGAAACACAAAACATTGAAAATTAGCATTTTAGTATAGTTTGAAAACTTTGTATTTAGCAGTATAAATGAAAATTATGCAACACGATTTAAAAAATTAAAGTATCTACGCACGCCGATAAATTAAAGACTTTCATCATCTTTTATTATATGCACTGCACTTCGTGCGAGGAGAAAATTTATTAAATTAACGACCGTTAATTTCGTACAACCTACACTATATGACAAACATATATATACAAGTAAAATGGTCGTATTGTTAATTAAAGAAAGTAGGTATCGGAATACGGTACCATACTACGGTCCAGAATCTTCCTATCTAGTCTGGTGACTTTGCACTATTAAACAGAAAATACTCTCCTCATTTCTTGTGGAATAATTTAAAAACTATACCACAACCAAAACATTTAAATTCCATAAATACCTACAATATGAATGCGGTATGTAATTATGATAGCATACCCGTTGCGTTGCAATTCCTCTAGATTACTAGCGTTCCATTCAGAGCCGAGGTAAACGTGGTCAAATATCTCCGTGGGTGCGTCCATTTGTCCTAGAATCGTGAGCATTTCCTGGTCGATGAATGACTTGTATTCGGCCAGGTCCATGTCGAGTTCCTCCTCCAGGCGGCCGCGGATCGCCTTGCTGGTAACCTCGTCTAGATCCACGCTCATCATAATCTCCTTCAACGTGCAGCGGATCACTCGCTCAGTTTCATCCCTCTCTCGAGGCCTGTGTAATAGAGAAACAATATTATTATATTATCACTAAAATCAAGAGTGTATTTTCATATTACGAAATCTATAAATTGCAGTCCGACTAAATGGCGTCTGAAATAAATAGCTAATTAACATCACTGAATCATGGTCCAGTCTTCATGAGTATTTACCGTGTGGTTTCCGACTAAGAAATGACAACCCAACATCTCCCCATTGGTGTAGTAAAAGGCAACTAAGGGATATTCAGCTGATGGATTATGTCAATATCCCTCAACGATCCTAGCTTGCCAAGGAGTGTTAAGAGGAGGCTATGTTCAGCAGTGGACATAATCGGGATGGTGAAGTGAAGGTATTTTTCCTCATAAAAAAAATTTAGTTATAATCATTTGGTACTGAGTGAATCTGGGGAGAGTGGATTGCGCGCCTCGAGGCAGTCCATCGTGTGACAGTCATTCATTACGAAACCCATGGACTTAGCGCAAAAGAGAAGAGAGGTTCATGTTTTTTTTTTTAAATAGCTTTCGCTCTTGGGCAATTAAGGACCTTACAAGCACTCAATTCGCGGGCACTTAGCTCACCCAGACTCGAAACAATTATCTGCGATTCACACAAATATTTTTCCCGTGTGGGAATCGAACCCAGAACCCTAGGTTTCGGAATCAACTACCATAACTACTGAGCCACCGGTGCAGTCTTACTTGAGCCTGAGCGAGTCGGGTGAAGGCGGTCGTCGAGACTCGAGGCAATCCATGGCGTGCCACTCATTGAGGCAGGAGCGGTCGGAGCTCACGTGTCGCTCGTAGTGAGCGCACCACGCATGCGACGTCCCGCCGAAGAAGTGGTTGTGGGCGTGAGCCACCGCGGACGCGCGGTGCAGTGTTTGTAGCGCCGACCTAATAGTAAATAAAACAATAGGCTAGTTGATACTTTCTGAAAATATGTTTATAAGGTTAAGAATGGTTTTACTAGATCACGAAAAAAATATGGCATTTATTTGAGATCTAGAAAGCAGTAAAATAAATATTTTAAAATTGGCTTGACATTTAGAGATGAAAGCGATGTCAGCCATATTGGTCTATATACATTGGGGGGCCGGATTGCTTATGCGTACCCGGCCTCCGCCAATGACGGCTCGAAGGAGTGTCCGGGGGGTTTTAGTGGTTAGCAGGGTCCTCTTCTCGTGGTATGAGTTTAGCATACCACGCTATAGAAAGGGCGAGCCCCACATATCCCACCGCCAGCGAATACGCTGCAGCGGCGGTGGTAATGCGTAAATGCATTTCCCCCCAGACAACAAAAAAAAAAGGTCTATGTACATTATCTGTGTTCGAGATCGATGACGTCATGACTCAGAAAGTGTAATAGTAAAGGATCGCGTTCATGTTTTTTTATCAAGATGTATGACGTCACAAAATGGCTGATTTTCGGAAGTTAAATTCATAGACAAAAGAAATAATTTTCATATTGAGTTTATACAACATATTCAAGTTTTATGGACATACATTATTATATTTATTATATTAACATAATTTAATATGTGTCAACTAGCCTATTATATTGCATATAAATAGATCTCAGAAGCATAAGATCGGATGCACCATTATACGTCAGAAACTTCTGAAGATAATATTACATCCGACGTTATGCTTCTGAGCTCCAGACATTTAAAACTAAATTAAATTCAAAATCATTACGTGTAAATTTAAATAAATTCTTAAGTCTTATTTATTCATTTATTATTGGTTAATTTAACTAGCATTTTGCTAAGTATCTACATATATTATTAGTCTATATTATAGGTCCATTTTTTTAACAATTATACCCAAACGATTAAACTGAAAATTTGCATACTAGTTTGCATAATAGTTGTTATCTTTTATCATTATACAGGACTAATTAAACATCTTTATATATCCTTCTTAAGGATAGATCTACACTATAAGGTCGATCACGCTTCGTTTGCGGTCTCTTCTCAGACTGGTATAATATTATCAAATGAAAAACTAAATGTGTGTATTCATGGTATCCGTAACAGTCAAGTTCCGGTCGGATCCCATTCCAGTATTTAATAATATTTTACCAGACAGAACCATGATCGATCTTATAGTTAGGTAGGATCCAATCTTAGAGCCTATGCACACTACGTCTTTTTTACGCGCCGTCGACGCGCGTCTGTAGCGATACAGACGCGATACGCACGCGAGTCAGACGCAGCCAGCAGACCTTTGCACACCTGCACGCTTATGAATCGATACAAACGCGCGTGTGTATCAATACAGACGCGATGCAAAAGCCACCAAATTGCTAACGCGCGTGTGTATCGATACAAACGACAACAAACTGCTCTGTAGGATAAAAGCGCGCCGTCGACGCGCGTTTCTAAAACGCGCGTCGACGGCGCGTAAAAAAGACGTAGTGTGCATAGGCCCTTAAATGTCCAAATTCCACCGCTCACAAATTCCGCATTATATTTTTTTAACGAAATACATTTGTTTATTTTCTTGTATCTTCAATTCGTGAAATTAAGTGTTTTTGGTTTAAGGCTATTGATTATTCTATGTCTTAAACGGATATTTTTATGAAATAAATGAGATGCAATATCGTAAATACTGTTCAAGGAGTGGCATAATATTTTGCAGGCACATTATTTTGCAAAAATTGAAAATATGTATTATTGTCACTGGGATTGTAACTGTATATACTCACCACATGGCCTGCACAGACACGGGTTTGAATATGTGTTGCTGGTTGCACACACATACACTGAATCCTCTGTGGACAATGAATTGATAATTAGCTATTGTTCCAAATTTAGTAGAAGCACCGATTCGGTGAAGAAAACGGCTGCATATCAATATAGAAAACTAACTATAGGGGTAAAGTCGTTGTGTGGTGCATTTTATGTGGATTTCATAAATTCTATAGCTTATATATAAAAATCAATTTCTGCTCGTCAGTCTCGCTCGAACAACTCAAAACTCGAACGGTTGACTACTTTGGCTAATTCCTGTTGTTGCGTTAGAAAGACGACCCAAATATGTTTGAACCAAATACATTTTCTATCGCGTCTCAACTATCAACAAATTAAAAGTTCTAATTATTAATGAGTCAAGACAGCAAGACGAATAGGAATGTACGGATCTGTTGATTTTATAACTTTTATATCGGACCGTATAACGAACACTGCTGAAGATGGGCCTCCTGCCGAGGGAGGGTTTTATCACCACGTTTGCAGGCGGGTTGGTGACCGCAGTATTATGTTGTGACCACAAGAAAAAGCTGCTGCCCATTCTCTAGTATACGATCGTAATAGATGATGTTATAACAATGTCGTAAATTGGCACTTACGACCAAATGCTTCTGAAGTATAATAGACATCCGTCCTTATGCTTCTGAGGTCAAGATATATATATATACCTACTTAGATACTAAAATACTTACCCATCTCCGTCTAATTTAATGGAAGTGTCAGCTAATACTCTGAGGACGAGGCCGACCGTGGTGCGTTCGTTGCAGTCGATGCCGAGCAGCGCCGCCTCGTCGCTGCGGCACACCACCACCAGGTACCTGGTGCGGCCCGGGTGTGCGCTCTCCAGTTTCACCGCCTACAAAATTAATTTTGTTCGATTTTTAAATGGCATAACTTTATAAAGATATTTAATTTTGTTTGTTTCCTTAATGAGGAGTTATTTTGTTTGTTTCTTACTTGTCATTTTAAATCAAAAACTGTAATACTTTTTTTTCTAACGATAAATTAGGGGCCATCCATAAAGTACGTCACGCGTATTTCATGATTTTTAGACCCCCCCCTCCTTGTCACAGGTGGTCACATTAATGAGCCCGCCCCCCTCCCTAGTGTGACGTCACAAATTTGCAATTTTACATCAATTTTTTTAAAATTAAAACATTTGTTCCACAATTAGTTTTATTTCGAAAAAAAATTCCTTACAGTCGCTTTTTTTTCGTCATTTGTTTCTGCAGCTCTTTGATTTTAGATTCCACTTCTTAAGGTGAAGTTATTTTCACTACTTTTAACAATTTTCCATAAGGAATTAACTTCTTCTATATATGCTGTTTTTTATCAGCGTAAGTGGCACTGTAAGTTACATACAGTTTATGGTATTCGGCGAAAGTCAGTTGTCAAATGAAATAGAAACAATGAAATCACGCGAGGTCGCTCGTGCGGTGCGTTTGGCGGCATTAGTCAAAGGGCTCATAGTCGGCACGTGCGGCGTGTCACTAGAGCGGGTATGAACTCGTCAACAAAACAATTCAAACCGTATATTCATATTGATAGTCGACATTTTTTTTAATTTGAAATGTGATGTCACAAAACGTAGGACCCACCCACCCCTTGTCACACCATGTCACACTTCGTCAACTTCCTCCCGCCCCCTATACATGTGACGTACTTTATGGATGGCCCCTTATATCTCATTGACATATTTATATTTTTACATAAATATCTATGTAATGTTTGTACGTCATTATTAGCAAAACATATTGAACCAATACAATTATATTTAAAACACCATACATGTAACCTATGTTTTATAAATGAATAAATGATTATTATTATTAAGGAAGATTCATCTCTAAAATTTGGCAACCAGAACAAAAGGTTATCTCAAACATAGGGGCTCGGGAGGCCTAAGTCTTTAAATTTTTAAACCCGGACACCGGACACTATTTGTAATAAGGTCCAGCCCGAACGCTCCCCGGACGCCCTCTAACTAGAACAAATCCGGGGAAACCCAGACGGATTTCAGCCCTACATTAAAGTGTCTTTATGTAGTTAAACGACAATTTGACTAGACGTGGCACTTCTTAGCTGTTAAATAAAAAGTTTATTTATGTTGTCGTCATCAATCCTAATTATAATAAAATTAAATGCAATCTTTTTATGTTAATACAAATTATATCATCGTTCTATGTAAAATAACATAACATTTTGTAAAATTGCATGGAAAATGAGATGATGATATCATCACCATCTATAACGTCCACTGCTGAACATCGGCCTCCCCCCGAGGGAGAGTTATGCCATAGTCACCACGTATGACAGATACAGTAACAATTTGTTATACATAATGTTATTACAATCAGAACCAACAGTTCAACGTGCTTTCCGAGGCACGGAGGGTAGTCCCTCAAACAAACCTTTTTTTTTTTTTTTTTGTTCTGGGGGAAATGCATTGACGCATTCCCACCACCGCTGCAGCGTATTCGCGCGCTGGCGGTGGGATATGTGGGACTCGCCCTCTCCATAGCGTGGTATGCTAAAGTCATACCACGAGGAGAGGACCCTACACCACTAAAACCTCCCGGACACTCCTTCGATCCGCCGTTGGCGGGGGTCGGGTACGCATGAGCAATCCGGCCCCCCGACGGCACCCGCGGCCAATATGGTACCGCGGGATCTCCAGGAGCAACCAGACCCTGAATACAATCTTAGTTTTTACCCAAAGATTTATTGTGCGGCGTAGGGATCTAAACCACGGCCTCCGAGACTCAAAGTGAGACTAAGTAACGCTACAACACGGAGGTTGTCTGTCTATATAAAAGGCAATAATAGATCATTCTAGGGCCAGGGCGTTAGACTTGCAATCATGTGGTCGCCGGTTCGAACTCTACCCATTGCACTACCGATGTGAACCCACTTGTAACACAAGCATTTTAGCTTAGCACGAGGGATTAACAAGAATATTAGAAGTGTGCAAAAAAACTCCGCTAGTAGTATTCTAAAAAACCGGCCACGTGCGAGTCGGACTCGCGCACGAAGGGTTGTGTACCATTGTCAAGTGACAGACGTGAACGAATCCATTGGTTGGGTTCCGTTTTTCGCCATTTGGCTACGGAACCCTAAAAAAGAAAAAAATATTTATATATGTTTAGCTTAGTTATCATTAGGTCAAAATCTTGGAATATCTTAATTTTATACTGTTGGGATTGCATTCACATTCCTTGGCCTAGTACTATAATTCATTTTTTGGAATTAAATAACATCGGCCGTTTTTACCGTTTGTGTTTGCGGAATAACCAATGTATTAATTTAACAGATAACAAATGCCATGTTCAGTCAAATTGTCCGTCCATACATAGAATTATTACTGAGTACATAAAAATACAACTGTTTTGGACTGCACCGCTCACTGGTTACGGCAGTCGCTTCTGAAACCTAGTGTTCTGGCTTTGTGTCCATGGATTTAGTGTTTGTAAAGGCTGCCGAGACACAGGGATTTATTTCCCTAGTGAGGGATAATATATTTCAATGATAATATTCAGTTTAAATTCTTTTACCATTTTGAGCGTTTCCTCGGGGCGCAGCAGGTAGAACATGGATTGTAGGTGGTGTTGTATATCGGGCTGGGGCAGCACGCGCACCGGCGAGCGCCACTGAGTACACCCGCGCTCCGCGGCCCCCAACACCACTGCTGCGCCTTTGTTCGCGAAGTAGCACTCATTGAGACTGAAACAATGTAACAATTCTCATATAAAATCAATACTAATAAGAATCATGAAGGTGAAGAGAGAATATTAAATTTGATATAAGGCCGTGTTCAAACTAAACTGACTGTCAGCCGCCGAAAGTGATCGAACGTTACGCAGTTTATTGTATTTCCATACATATTCACTTTTTCGATCACATCTAACCGACGATACGTTATTACGCTATGCGTAGACGCTGACATTCGGCGGCCGATTAATATAGCGTGTCACTACGCTCCGCAGACGCTGACTAACGACGTAAACTATAGCGTATTGTCAGCTTACTGTGAACGAAAAATACCGTTTATTTTCACGTTTACACTGGGGCTCACAGTGAGCCTGCTCACATTCGGCGGCTGACAGTCAGTTTTGTTTGAACACGGCCTAACTCATTGGAACAGACAAGTGGTCCCACTCGGGTGAAACCGCAGAGCGCAGCTGAAATCGCTGCATGTAGTTTCCGGTCTTGACTAAAATCTTTCATCCATATCCTTAATTTTTTAACACTTTACGGCAAAGTTTATTACATGCAAAATTTTACCACTACGACACACTAGCGACCAGTTGGGATTCACCCAATGGTGTAGCATTAGGCATTAGGGGCTATACCTAAAATGCAGGTTCGAATCCTGCCGATTGGTAAAATGTATAAATCTCAATTGGTAAATTTAAAATCTATTCAGACGAGGGCAATTGCCTGCACCACGGCATCTGCCGTGTAACGTGAATAGTGGATGTCTAAACACTTCTTCTTAATTAGTTATTTGTTTCTGCACAAATTTCGGGACTGTTTGGAAACTTATCCTAACTTAGCATGCATAGAACATGCTTTATTAAGTTTTTTTTAAATAAGCAAGAAACATTTTTTTTAATACAAAGAAGCACTTGCTATTTTTACAGTGCTGTACATTTTTCAACTTAAGTTTTTTTGAATATTTCTATAGAGGCATTCAATCTCTTTATTTTATTTATTTATAACATAACACATACAAATACATAAAATGAACTCATGATACAAAGGTACTTTATTTATGATTGTAAGTACAAAATTAATAGCAACTTTGCGTGCGAATCCGGTTAAACATAAGAATATATTTATGTGCATTAAACATAGTGTATAAAATATATATTTTCGTCCTAACTTTATAATAATAATAAAAATAAAAATCCGGTAAAACATTGCAAATGATATTATCATAACTGATATCGGTTAACTTTATTTTAATATAACGCATTGCCCTTGAATTTCTATTTCCTTTCCATGTAATGAATTTAAATTAAATGAACATATGTAAATAAATGCATAACGTCGGTACTTTGTTTGGTACCGTAGTAAGATAAACATTAATTTAGCGATTTATAAAAACAGTGTACCTCGATAGTAATTACTTTTAAAACATAATGCAACCGTGAAATGTATGAATGACGCCATTTTTAGTAAAGTTGTTGCAATTCGTCTTGCGGGCGGTGCGTTTAACCTCCCTTTCACTGGCACTGGCGCAGGCCCCAAACGCTGCACGCCGAGGACCGACGCGCTGGCTGGCGCGCACAGCGGGCTTGCCTCGCCTTGCCTCCTTCATTCGTATTGTGCTTATTATATTATATTGAAAGCAAGATTACTCATCCTGGTACTTAGGCCTACATTTGCTTGCGAGTAAATGCATAATTAAGTGCCTTCGGAAGCGGATGCACCTATTATACTCGTTATGCATAGGTACGAACAAAATAATAAGGTAATCGTTTCAAATTGGCTTGCTCTATATATATGTATAAAGATTTTCTAAGCCGCAATTACGGTGCTATGACATTTACCTTCATACGGGTCGAGTACCTCTCAAATGAAGATATTTATACCGAGCGTAAATAATGCGATGAGGTCATCTGAAAATAGCGCTTCGGGAAACATGTGTGTATATTGCTATAAATGGGAGGGTGGAATAACATAACTAATGAGTGAAAAATAGACCCACTATGATGATAATAAGCGAGGAACGATTCAAACGTTGCGGCAAGGGCGGTTTCTCTCAAGGTTCATTAAAAATAGCGTCGTGTCGGAGCGTTGCCAAAACGTTGCGTTGCCCGCCCATGCTATAGGTAGACAGAAGCGTGAACGCAGCGACCGCCCACCCGCTCCGCCAACCTTACCCAATTCGGCGCACGCGCCGCGGCACTCCGCGTCTTTTATTTACAACACGTGCGCACTGTTTATGTTCATACATTATTTTGTTGGGCACCAGTAGGAAAGTGTACCTGATTTATTTATTACAAGGAAAGCGTTTCAAATCCACCTATTTATAGATTAAGTTCAGAATTATATGAAGATGAAATTAGTTAAATTAGCATAGGGAGGTGGGAAGATAAAGTCCTAAATTCCTGTACTGTGTATTCCGAATACTGCGGTGCTGATAAAGAATTTTCAAACGGCGCCATGAACATTAAATATTTATAAGTTTTTAATTGAGTCAATAAAAATATAGATTAAAGTATATTTTTGGCGCTACTAATACTAATTACTATCTACTTTAATAACACTAGTCTCCACGGCATCCGTAATGCTAATGAGCTATTAAATTGTGCCAAATAAATTATCGATCTTATTGTAAACTATTGCCATGACACCGTAATCAACTGCTTAGGCCCTTGCCCAGCAACGAAATTTATAGGCGTTGCGAATCCGAATCTCCAACAAAAATAATGTTTGTCAATCATCTATGCTAGCGATTTCTAAACTTTCAAGCTAGTAGATACCTTAAAGAAGTAAAAACCTTGATATATGGGACTGAAGTGACTTTTTCCAACCTACAGGATCCAATCTAGACTAAATAGCTTGCCCATTCTCGATTGCGTTGGAACGTTTCAATTCCAGATTGCACACAAACAAAACAATGCTCAATAGACGGATGAGGAACACAAATTACCGGATCTGTATAAGGCCAAACATAAAAAAAAAACATTTAACGTATCAATTAATTATTATTAATCCTTACTGATACATAACTAGGATTTATATGAGACTAAGATATTTTACGAAGGTCAATAAAATTTGTACAATGAATTTTCCAGCTTTTCTTATATTTTCTTCTGATCATGGCATAATTGCCTAACTTCATGTACATTTCCAAGTTGTTAACAGTTAGATTATATTTAATTAGGCGGAAATAAATAATTGTCGGAAGGAACTCACTTACTACCTTGCCAACTACTACATTATACTAGGTAGCTAGTAAGTATCGTAGTTATTTACCTAATTTAAAATATTTGTAAATAGCTTAAATTCATCCATTGTCCTTCTTACCACATTCATGTAGGTAATTATCCGTCATGGCCATAACACTCGTTCTAACTCAATAATCTTTAAAGGCCGAAAACAACATTAAGACTTAAAATTATAGTGCACTGAAAATAGCTTTTGTATTTTACGCTTAATTCCTTTGATGCGAATATTCACACGTGTTTTAATTCTGCTTCTTGACATGCTCATCAGTATGGATGGAATAGACGCTACAAATACCAACACATTGACTTCTTGATATTTCAAATTATTAGTATTTATCTAGGATTTCCATAGCTTATTATATTTTTATGTTATAGCTAATGATTCAGCCGGTATGGTCCGAACGTATAACAATGCAATGAATTATCAAACCTTTTAGTACCTACTTTGAATTTACAACACTAAATAAAAACAAAAAACAATTTATGTGTACGTATACCAAAACACGAACTGTTTAGATCTACAAAATTATATGAACACAAGGAAACTTGATGGTCCATTTCATAAACCCGGGGTGGTAAACACGAAAGAATATCGCAATCTTTGCTTTAGTTTTTAGTCTACATTAACTACTTAATAACGTGGTAACAAAATATATTACTACTGGTACTAACAAAAGTAATACTCTTTCCAATTTGTGGAAAAAATGCAAGTGCAAGCAGTATCGGTCGCAGCCGTGGGTGCGGAAAAGGGACCGACAGTAAGCCACAATATTTCTTATAGAAGATATTAGAACTAAACTTTAGTTCTAGACAACTAAAGTTTAGACTGGTCTATTTCGAAGAGATTTTTCATTTCGTTACTTTTTCTTTTGTCGTGGTTTGTTTCCACAGAACTTGGTGGCATGGCGGAACAACAAACCTTTAACAGTTGCCAGCAGTCGAATTATAAAAAGTAATTCCTTTTGTTTGCATATAAACTAGCGCTGTTTATATTTATTAAAACTCACATGAAAATGTATACGTTAAGTTACTCTATTTTAATCTTGAATCCTAAAACACAATTGGGTCCAGAAACATGAATTTACCGATATTGATACGTCAAATGTTGTATGTTTATATAGCAAATACAGGAAAACTTTATGAAACAAACAACCGCAAAATACAGTTTAATATTGAAACACACATGGACTATGTACAGTCAGCATCAAAAGTTGATGACCACATTTAGATTTCCAAAACCGCTGAACACTTTACACCCATAAATCGCTGAACGAAATAGGCGCCAGTATAGAATGAACATCATTAAAGTTCAAAATTAACTGAACACTACTCGTCAAAGGTCACTGAACACCATTTTGTCAAAAATCGCTGATCGTTATAATACCCGAAAATATCATAACATTCAGTTTTACAAAAGTCACTGAACAATATAAAATGCTTGTTTTAGTTATCTAGTATAATCACGGCAATGTCCAAAAATAACTTAACATAATAAAACAAAAGTTACTGAACTTTTTTATTTAACTTGCTTTGTATGTAATTTGTTCGGGTGGAATCTTGCAACTAAATTTTGAAGCACATACCCTCAACCGATTGAGCTGTAATTTTCCAAGCATATGTATATCGCGTGACAAACCTATAGTCCACAATAAAGAGGATTTGATTTGATTTGATTTAAAATGCAATAGTACCATGGAGCTGATCTGATGATGGAGTCGGAAGGTGGCCATAGGAACTCCTGTACCTACTGAATAAGATAGTCGAGTTTGGACTCGTTTGTTTTGGGTTTATGAGCACTTTCCATTGCACATGATGACGAGGGTCTGATGAGGAGCAGGAACATTACCACTGGTACGCCCTTAATGCAAGCGCTAAGATGTTCGAGTTTGGGCTCGTTTGTTTTGAGTTAGTGAGTATTTTCCATTGCACATGATGACGGGGGTTTGATGAGGAGCAGGAACATCACCACTGGTACGCCCTTAATGCAAGCGCTAAGATAGTCGAGTTTGGGCTCGTTTGTTTTGTGTTTAGGAGTACTTTCCATTGCACATGATGACGAGGGTCTGATGAGGAGCAGGAACATTACCACTGGTACACCCTTAATGCAAGGGCTAAGATAGTCGAGTTCAGGATCGTTTGTTTTGTGTTAGTGAGTATTGTCCATTGCACATGATGAGGGGGGTCTAATGAGGAGCAGGCACTTTACCACTGGTGCTTGCGTACGTCGTAATCGGTCGTACACACGTGGTGTAAATCTTAACCTTGTTATCATGTGAAAGTTTGCTGCGTGAATTTAGAAGACAATGTAGTTGACTGAGCTTAAGTGCTTTACTAAGATGTGCGTGTCACTAAGATAAATGGAAAATGAAATTAAACACAAGTCCGAAGGCATATTAATTCGATAAAAAAAAGGGAGTTTTGGCCAGTATAGTTTTCATTGATTCATTTTCATCGAAAATTATTCCTAAATTGTCACTGCGTGGACGTACACCCAGCTTATGTTATTTTATAATTATATAGTGAAATTAGTGATAGCTTTGATTTCCAAATGAGATGTTTTTGATCTTCAATTTTTATAAGTCAACAGGAAATGCCCATCAGACCGAAAAACTTTTGCTAAGACGTCATTAATATATGTTTTATAGTGTATGTGTATATGTATATGCGTAAATGCACTTCCAACGGATAACAAAAAAAAAATGCTGAACAACTTGCTAAGTCGTCATTCTTATACAACGTTGATATGACAGAGGGGCATTAAATTAGGCTACGTTTACTATACGTGTTTTTTATTAATACGATACGGTATAAAAATAAAAAGCAACCAAATTGAGATTTTTTTCTTTCAAACAAACTAAATAGCTTACAAATCAGAGTAAAACGTAACCACCCTTTGTAAATAAATTTCACTGACCTAGCAAAGCGGCAACGTCGCGCGCGCGCCGGTGCGGGATGTTTTGCAATGATTTGCGTCAGAGCGGCAACAACGCATCGTAGGTTATACTCAGATTTATCGTTTTAAGATACATCGTGTTCAAACGGCGCAAAAACTTAAAAAATCATTTGCGACTAAACTACTGCTCCTATTTAATTGATTTTTGGTACAGAGCTTGGAAATGGTACCTAGTATAGGCAGTTTAAAGGAAAGCCCCTCTGTCGTATCAACTTTGTATATGTTATAGTGTAGCTGGGCTCTTGGAGTTCCACAGCAAGTGTTCCAGATCTTCAATTTTAATACGTCAACAGAGAGTTCTCATCAGTCTGAACAACTCTTGCAAAGACATCATTCCTATATATGTTATAGTGTAGCTGGACTCTTGGAGTTCCACATCAGGTGTTCCAGATCTTCAAATTTATTGTCTCAGCAGAAAATGCTCATCACTTGGAACAATTTTTGCTATGTACCATTTTTGTATCTCTTATAGTTTGGCTGGTCAGTTGCGGTTCTGCATCAGGTGTTCAAGTTTCCAAGATAAATATATGTTACCCAGAATTAATACCTATACAACAAAGAAATCGTTCAAATCCGTCGAGTAGTTCCGAAGATTAGCGTGTACAAACAAACAGACAAACAGACAGTTTTTTTTTTTGGATTCGTGCTCAATTACTTTTTCTAAACCCCCCTCAATTTTTTTTTTAATGTATTCAATGTATAGACACAGTTTTTTACTGTTTTATTATATGTATATACATAAATTATAAAAGCTTGAGGCGTTCATTACTATATTTCAGTGCCTCAAGCTATTACAATTTATATATTTTGATATTTGAAATTGTACTATGAGTACACATTATTTTTTAATAAAAGCCTGTTTTAAAAAATATTTTTTTAAATTTTTATTAATTTTTTGACTTTTGAGACTTAAGCTTGTAACCCTATTTACAGCGGGTCACGCACGGTCGATGCCATCCGGTCATCATATGCAATGGAAAGGACTATTTTATTCAGTACAGAAGTGAGTTCCTATGACCACCTTCCGACTCCATCATCAGATAAGCTCAAGGTAGGTACCATATTATTGCATTGTCACGCAATATACATATGCTTGCAAGATTCCACCCGAACAAATTACATACATAGGTACATTGCAAGTTAAATAAAAGCTTGTAAAATACACACACATATTAAACCCAATTTTTTTTTCAGTTTGTTCAGGGACTTATGAGTTAAACGATGGTATGCTATTTTTGTCAAAAAGTTGTTCAGAGACTTTAGAGACGAAGAATGTTATGCTATTTTTACTATAATTTTGTTTAGCGACTTTTGAAAAGTGATGGTCACCTACTTATGGCCTTTTATGATAATCATTCATTTCTGGCGCTTGTCATGTTGAGCGATTTAGATATAATACGGTGTTCAGCGGTTTTGGAAATCTAAATGTGGTCATCAACTTTTGATGCTGACTGTACTAAGCATCTTTATCTATCTATACTAATCACTACATAGTATAAAACAAAGTCGTTTCCCTGTCTGTCCGTCTTTATGTATGCATATATCTTTAAAACTACTCAACGGATATTGATGCGGTTTATTTAATAGATGGAGTGATTAAAGAGGGAGGTTTATATGTTTAATACATTAGCATTGAACCCGTGCAAAGCCGGGGCGGGTCGCTAGTACATATAGTATAAAGCTGAAAACTTTGTTTGTGTTTGAACGCGCTAATCTTAAGAAAAACTGATTTGATTTAAAAAACATATTATTTCAGTGTAATATAACCTATATATCGAGAAATGAGCTATATTTAATTATGAAGTTCCCACGGTATTGGGAGCTACGAGGGTGAAAATGCGAATGGGAAGCTAGTACTAATCTATACTAATATTTACCTATATAAAGCTGAAGAGTTTGTTTGTTTTCTTGAACGCGTTAATCTCAGGAACTACTAGTCCAATTTCAAAAATTCTTTCAATGTTGGATAGCCCATTTATCGAGGAAGGCTATATTTTATTATGAAGTTTCCATGGGGTTGGGAGATACGCGGGTGAAACTAGTCTCCTTTATAGATAAATACTACAGTGGTTATGTATTATACCTACATCTAATTTAAAGTATGATTAATATATATTCCGCGTTAGAGAACAAATTAGTTGCTTTTATTAATTATTTTAATTACTAAGATAATTCATAACATTTCACTCCACGTTATCTCACTGCAATTTTGAAGTTATAAAAATATTTAATTTTTTAGTAAATATTTACTAAATTATAAAATACTTCCGCTAACACTACATATTTACGAGTAAGTACACTTATCGTCCTTCTGGCAGATTCTTCAGCTGTTATTTAACAATTTATTCGGACATTTCAGTTTTATATCCTATATAAAATTGTGCTCTTTACAAACTCTGAAGTGCATAATGGCCAGATGGAAAATTACAATCGTAGCTCTAACAGGGTTATGTATCATGGTTACAATGTATGACCTATTTAGTATAGTCCTTACAAGACTATTAAACAAAATTACGTAATTCGAAAAATTACACATTTGTAACAACAAAATAAATAATAATAACACAGTCGATGGACGTGGTTCAACTCCATTGTCCACTGCTATCAACCACCACAGGCCAACTTATGAGAAACAATTGACAATTGGTTTTACCAAAGTTCTCTTCCGGGAGACCTCTTATGAACCATCTCAGGTAAATACCACAAATTAATTATCTTCATTTACTAGAATAAGATTTGCAAGAGAAGTTATCAGAATTTTATTCAGAAAAGGATGCAAATTCCAATATGATGGTGTAGGTCCACGACCGGATCGTCCGTGTCTAAAAGCTAATTGAGTATGTTGTACCTTTGGCAATATTGGCCATCTTTTTAAATATTTCTGATCAGGCTGGAGCTTAATTTGAACTAACATAGAATATAAAATAATAAAGCTATTGAATTGTTAAATTATATAAAACATTAAGCTCGGATATTCAAATAAAACCGCTACCGAGGTCCGGTATATAATTTTGATTGGTCGTACAATTGTATACACACCAAAATTAAAAATAAACAATTCAAAGCTATTATCATACCTGAACGCGACCATTTCTGAATGTAAATACTATTTAGATAAACAAATATTGGGAGCTCACACGAGTCTCTTCTATTTTTTTTCTAATGCATCACTGGCACATGAACTACATTTCACAGAAGCAGCATTATTTATCACAATATAGTTCACTAACTGGGAGTACACTTCCGAGACCGAAGCCGAGGCATCCATAGCCCACAGCTGAGTGAGCTGTGCATCATCCACCACATCCCGAACGACAATAAAGTGCTTGCGCGACGCAATAACGAAACCGCTCGGCCGACGCGAGCGACGTCACAACACTAGAGCTTCCTTCTGAACTGAGCACAAACTACCGCTTAAATATAGAACCACAGAGCAGAACAGGAACCCGACGCGATGGGTAAGGAACACTCGTAATTGATGCACGAGTATTTATTGTAATTAAATTTGTTTAGGCATCAAACAATTATGTTTTTAATAAATAAATGGATTAGAAACACGCTGGGCTTCAACTTCTCAGTGGTTATATTATAAAACATACCCGAGCCTAATCCCCAGAAAGAAATTTAGAAATGTTGTCCTTAACGGTGTTTGTTCAAAAATGATTCCATAATAATGTAAAATTAAAATGACCATTTTACGTTTAAACCACTTAAGTAACTTTGATGAATTGAGTATTGGATTTGGACCTAACTTTATTGTGTACTGGCTGTGCCCGCGACTTAGGATTCATACGAATTCGCTTGACAAATTATACACCAAAGAATCACTCATCAAGTCATCATCTATTGGGGAAATTCGAGTGAATATCGGTGCAGTAGTATTTGAGATTGTCGCGAACAAATAGACAGACAGACGCGGATGACTTTCTTTTATTATAACAATATTACTCGTATGTATTTCGATAATAACAAATAGGTATATATTTAGCGTTGCAGTGTATACTTGGATATATAATACCACTAAATTCCGCTCCAACAAAAACCTAGTAAGATCTGCTTTCAGATATTAATTTGTCCTTGATATTTAATTACATAAAGGTGAGTTCTCAGTCAAGATCCCTTCTCCAAGTAACCTTTGCTTGAAGATATTCATGTCTATTACAAAAAAGTTTGTGCCAATTTTTAAATGATAAGTATTTGTTCCGATAGTATGATTGTCACCGCCATACGGCACTAGCACACAGCAGTGCTTTTCTTATTTTGTTCGGACTGGCATATGTAGTAAAACTAGGCTTTTTTTATTTCGCCGGACATAAAGGAAAACAGGGTTTTAGCCATTTTTGTGAGAGATTGGAGCGGGTGAGATAAAAGGATCTCCCGCAATGCTCTTCCGCTTCGTAGACGTCATCGTGGGCAGAGACCCGCTAGAGTAGGCGAAATGGGCAAGGATTATGTCTAGGTGATTGGACTGGGCCCCTCATGGGCCCAGGCGAAGTCTACTTCACAACACACTGCATTTTACTGCACTTTCACAAGTGTGCGTCCTCTAGGACGCACACTTGTGAAAGTGCAGGAGTGTAAATGGGCACTACCAGATCCCAGAAACCGGAATGGTACCTGGGATCCTCATTATCGGTGGACGGAGAAGCACATGGCGCAGCGGTATTAATGGGTAGGTTATTCTGTTAGGCTACAGGCTGTAGTCTAACAACGCTAATAGCGCTGTGTATTTTTTCTGAGGGGGCTAGCTAGTCCCACATACACCAACGCTGCCGCGGGGAGCATTATTATATGCTCCTTGCGGGAGCGGAGGGGATGCGTAAGACTAGACATTAAGCAACGTGCACAAAAGGGCTCCCCTTGTAGGACTTGGACTTCGGCTCATGGCGATTGCTGGCGGAGGATAGAGGAATGATGACTTAGATTTAGGGGTGTTTTGTGCAACTTTGCATCTCACGGACTTTGCGGCATCGGAAGGTTTTTTGGAAAACCAAGGGTCGGAGGGAAGATATAGGGCGCACTCTTTTCCGGCGGATCGGAAAGAGTTACCACTAAATTCGCAAAACAAAAAATACGCCAGACGTTTCGGGCGACTTTAGTTTCGCTAGTTAGTTATTAATTTTATTACTGTTACTTTAAAGCTATTAAATAAAATGATAAACTTAACCAACATGGTAATACTGTTATAGGTCAGCATTAATATCCTTCTTGACTTTTTGATTATCTACATTATGTTTTTAAAGTCTATATTTTTGCTGCTGTCAAACTCGAGAATGGCTCTACCACTTTGTCTGATGCCTTTTTTGTTGTGTAATTGTCAAGGGTTTATATGCATCATTTTTTTTTGGTTATCCAATTCAGGAAAAATAAAAAATATGGATGGGCCAGACAGTTATGAAGACCAAAGATCATCATTTAATTTTGATATGTGTTAAACAAATTGGAAATTTATTTAATTCCATAAAAATAGAAAATTATTGAAACTGTTAAATAAGACTTCTCTGTTACAAAAACCAGCCAAGTGCGAGTCGGATTCACGCACGAATCATTTGTATACACTATATTATTCCTGTTTTTTTCCCTTTTGGGTACGAAACCCTAAAAATCGGTATAAGTACAACTGCACAATTAGTCATGGACAAAACTTTAATCATAATTAATTAATTAATAATTACGCAAGAAATACTTATTAGTATATCATATAAAAAATAAATATATTGCCTTGCATCATATGACCTTTCACATGATACTTAGTCTGTCATTGACAGTGAATAATTCACTGTAATTGTTTAGAAATAAAAATACCTTGTTCATCAAAAATAGTAGTCATGCTACAGTCAGTACCTATAAAAATATGTATGTAATTTTTTAAGGATTAATCCCTCCCACACTCCTACCACTATAACTCCACCCTAACCAAATCCAAGGCCCACACAAAAATGCTCTAAGCATTACATTAAATCTTGGATACAACAACCTATTTAACAGAAAGTTTAAAAACAAGTTGATAAGTAAATGATGTTATATTCATTACTTAAACATCTTATTATGGATGTAACTTGAAAAAAAAATTAAAGAAGCATTCCTTTCATGGTTGGCAGTTCTTATGGTCTTAGTTGACCAGTTACTTTGTTGTTTATTAAGAAACAAACATTTAAAGAATATCACACATAGATTTGGAAATTTACCTAAAAATGTAATACTCTTTTTATATAAGTGATCCCAATATATAAAATATCTTTAATAGTAGAAAGGTTTTGGAAGCACATAATTTATTCTCACATTTAATAATCAGCACATATGCTGCATAACCCAGGTTGATTGTACTACTGAAACAATAACAATTCAAACGAAATATAATAATATATTCCTACAAATAAATAAATGCTAAAGTTACTCTTGTCTGTCCATTATACTTTAACACCTATAGAGTAGATCGATTAGACATTGGGAAGGGATCTTTAACACCCAAAAAAATTGCCCAAAGTAACTTTTTGACACCAATGAAGTTGCTGTCAAAAGCTAATAGAATAATAATAAAAATAAACTATGAACAGAATAATTTTGTTAGAATATATATTATTTATGTAGGTACTTGTTTTAAGCTAACCCTGTGATAATGAGCAACATTAGTTAAGTAGTATTATCAGTATGACATGGAAATTGATTGTAAGTTAATTTGTTAATTATTATGATAACTGTGTTTATTTTACAATTCATAATTACATCATTACTGTTACTTTTGCTTTTGGTACTTATTGAAGACCCTTGACCCTAGTCAATACAACAATATCTTTAAAGTACTGTGACTAAACTAGACTTTTAAATACAGGGCACTGTATGTTTTAAAGCTTTGAATCCTAACTTTTGGACTACATGTAATATAGGTATATATTGTTCCAAGATATGAACAATCATTGTTCCTACTTGTGATATATATTTTATGTCATTACATGTATGTAATATGTATGTTGGAGCAACAGATGAGCTCTTGGCAGTCAAAACAAGCACTTTAAAAGATATTCAAAAATTAAATTCCTAACAAAATAAAACTTATTATCAAAACTTATATAGAAAAATAATTATGTTAATGTGACAGACAATAGATTTCTAAAAAAATGAATGAAAAGTGTCATTACCTACCTCTTGCTGACTCGACTCCCAACATCGTCTTCAATGTCTTCACCTGATTTTTCTGCCTCATCCTAAAACATGCATATTAGTTATGAAGTGGAATGATTATTAAACTTGTAATAACAAACATCCTACTAAGAATTAAAAAAAAATCACAAAGCAATTTAAAAGAAAATAGCATGATTTTTTTAACCACTCTTAGAATGTAAGTTTATTCTTTTGTTGTTCATCCTCTATCATAATAGACTTTTCTTACACATTTTATACTACTGAAAGAAATGTCAATAAAAATAAATAATACCTTTGTAATCTATGTCTGTATAGTGTCTACATGCCCTTATTTGTAGTATTGTGTGTACATATATAGTAAATAATTAAGGTCATTAAAATTTGACATGGAAGTATTCAGCAGAACAGGTAATGTTATCCTTTGACTTACTGTTTCTTACATCTGTATTGTGAATACAGTAGAGTTCTTCACCCAGCAGCAAACATCAGTGCAGTTAGCCTCATGTCTAATCATACTGACACAATAACATTCAATGAAGGTTTTAATGTTTCTGAACAATAAATACTCACCGTTTTCCTAGGTGTTTGCACACTCGGAGAACGTCGAATTGTAACAAGTGCCATACCACATTAGCGAATCATTATCAAGGTATGTAAGTAATACAATCACAAACATAAAGACCTATCGACTTATCATAACACTAATCCTTAGACGGTTCATATAATGTAACACTTTGAAAAATATAACACCATATACCTCAAAAACACTCACGACGAATAAAAACAAGCACAATTTATCACAACTTCGCCCATTTTTTTTATTTTACTAAAATTCTCTCATTCAAAGAAAAGATGATGGATGAGTGAGTGTGCACCACAGATAAAATTAAAGTAAGCATTTCATCAAACTTGCTGTATTATATTCTCTTTGGATCTCATCAAAGACCTCAGAATAAGCATAGAAACCAGGCTAATTTTGGGTTGAAGCAACAGCAAAAATCATCTTTTGGTCTCGCTCTAATTAATACATATTTTACATAAGAGCGAAAGAGTCAGTGACTATTTTAATAGCTTACATTGACGCAAGGTTGTCCACGCCAAATTTCAAGTGACCTCTTTTTTGACATTTGTGACTCCTTATTATACTGATGTGCATAAAAGTAGTAACTTGGCATATAAACGTCATACAAGGTGACTTCAACTGATTTTAGTCGCATTATTTATGTACATTGTTTACATTTGTGTATTCGCGGCAGAAGTGAATAAGTTTTACGATATTGCGACGAAAATATATTAAATAACAATTATTTTAGGTATATTTTGCTGAGCATAACTATTAAAATGTCGTGTATTATTATGGATGCGTTTCACATTCGGGTAAGAAGGAAAATGATCCTGTTTGTGTAACATTTCATCGGTGAGTTTTTATCTTTATTATTTGGTAAATGTATGATATAAAGTCCCAAAATTTTAATTTTAATATGGAAATTTAAAGTTTAAACATGTAAAACATAGTTAAGATGGGATTTAAGCACTATTTACGTATATTCTCATTCGAAAAATCAAAAATGTTTTTAAGGTTATGTTTACCATAGTGTTGGATCGAAAGTATCGATAAATAGAATAAATGTTGAAAATCGATAAATAGAATAAATGTTGAATAATTTAATAAAAATAAAATAACGGTAACCGCCATTTTGATTTATTCTAAGGATAATAGTAGACATTCTTCTCTGTTAAGATTTTGCCACTTTAGCATTTAACAGGCAGTAAGTTGGAAAAGTTGTCTAAATATATAGAGAATTTATAATGAGTTAATGTTTTAATGCAGATTTCCCCAGAATGAAAATTTTAAAAATGAATGGATACGACGCGTTGCTAGACAAGATTGGAAATTGTGTAAACACAGTCGAATTTGTTCAAAGCATTTTACATCTTATTCATTTATGCCTAACAGGAATGTTAAATGGAGGCGATTAAAACATAATGCTTTGCCGACATTACACTTGCCAATTTTAAATTCAAGGGTAAAATAATAGTACACTTGATAGAATTATTAGAATTGTAAATATATAAGTATGAACCTATATTAGATAACCGTAGTGACATACAATTGGTTGAGGATCGAAAATGCCCAAATACTATTTAAAAAATAATTATGTGTAGGTAGTCTGGGGTATAAATCTGGGGACCTTTTAATAAAAAAAATACACCATCAAAATAATTAAGTATGTTTGTTATCCTTAGCGGCATACGCTTAGAACAGTTTTCATTATACTAGGTATAGTAGTAGCTAGTTTTAGTTAGATTTTTTTTATATGTACATATCAGTATTGTAGGTAACCGTAGTCATTTTAATAATATTTGCTATGATTGATTTTAATATGATTGATAAAATTATTTTATATTTTCGATTATGACGTACGCGAGCATCGCATTTGCTCATATCGCGTCTAGAGTAAGAATGAATAGAAAAATAATCTAAGCTATAGTTTTAACATTGTGATTCTGACAAGTTAAATAACTAAGCGCTGAATAAAAACATTTATGTCGTTTAAATAGTTTTTCTTATTTATATCTGTGTAACAGGGAACCCTTTGGGATCTTTTAACTAAATATACCTCATCTAAATATAATGTACCTTTTATTGTACCGATGAGATATCTCTGTAAATCATAAGAGTTGTTTTGAAATAAAGGCAGGTTAACGATAAAAAATTGAAATAAAACGAAATCTTTCATTATTAATATAGACCGATTATTAGTCAAATATGGTATTAAAAAATTATAAATTAACATTTAATTCAAATAAGTGATCGATTAATACTTGGATCGATTAATCTTTGAAATCGAGTTCTAGTTCTATCGATATATAAATTATCGACTATCGCATCCTTAAACTTGTGACGACCTACAAATTTACGAAAGGGGCGCCATATATGCATCCTTTTCTGGTATTCTATGAAGGTCATATGTAAGAACAGCGTGAAATAACCGTTTTTGGTTGCTTTTTAACCCTCCTAGTACTATATCAGTGTCAAAGACAATTTTTTTCTTTAACCTAGAAAGAAAATTGACTAGAATAGACACAAAAAAAATACAATTTTATTTGAGCTATTGCATTAATTAATATGCATTTAATTTCCAGAATATTTTATTTGATAAAATTATTACAATAAAATATATCTATCAGAATAATATTTTTTGTTAGTTAATTACAAATTATGTTCTATTTTTAGAAATTACCAAAATAAGCTCAACATATGCAAGAAACAAGGGCTCCCTAAAAACATAATTTCCGTGGAAAAAAATAAAAGTTAACTAAAAGTGACAAGCCATCACTGGATAAATCATATTTAGAAACGAGAAATTTTGTAAATGTTTGTATACAGCAGATGTTTTTCTCATGATTCAAAAGTTGTTATGACATCTTTGCAATTATTCAAATACTTATTACGGCAGTGTGAAAAGTTACCTCCTGACGCCTGTAAACATTACAAGTTTGCTGTAAAACAGGTATGTTTATAGGCTTGTTTATAATTTATTCCTCTTGTAGATGACGCTCCTCACCCGCATCATTTAGCTAATTAATTAAATATGTAATTGTTACAATTTAGATTAGCAAGTAAATTCTACGCAGTTTTTATAAATTGTTGTACTCCAATTCTGTTTCAGTGCCTGGTAAAATGGTTTAATTTACCAACTTACTTTAATAAATTTAAATTCATTTTTAGAGTTACAAACAGCACAAATTTGAGCCAGATCCAGAAAGAGTCAAGGAAATAATTGGAAAGAGTTTGGAAGATGCTAAATGGATAGTGAATAAGGTAATACTCAATTACATAATAGTTCCATTTTTCAAAATCTCTAGTAGATAAAAAGAACATATTTGAATTGTGGTTTTAGTGATTTATAATCACTGAACCACAATTACCATTATAACAATAACCATTTATTATTAATCTTTATTTTTTGTTTGTTTTTAGTACACAAAGCAATAATGGATATTACAAAAAGGATACATATATATAAATCATACATAAAGTTCAATTTCATTCATGATAAAAGGATATTATAAATATAAACAAGAATGTTTGGAGAAAAAATAGAGGACTACGAAATACTTGAACATTTGGGTAAAGGTGGATTTGCACATGTATATAGAGCAAGATGTCGACAAACAGGATTATTTGTCGCTATCAAAATGATAGACAAGGCACTAATGGCCAGTGCTGGTATGATAGGCAGAGTTAGACAAGAAGTTACTATACACTCTCGCTTGAAACATCCTGCTATTTTAGAATTATACACTTTTTTTGAAGATGCACATTATGTATATTTAGTATTAGAATTAGCACATAATGGTGAATTAGCAAAACACTTTAAACTTGGAACTAAAGGTCTGTCTGAACGGGCAGCTGCTGATATATTCAGACAAGTGTTAAGTGGTGTGTTATACCTACACACACATAATATAATTCATAGAGATTTATCATTAAACAACTTATTACTTACTAAGGATCTGAATGTTAAAATAGCTGATTTTGGATTAGCTACCCAATTAAATGGCCCAGATGAAAAGCATGTTACTATGTGTGGCACACCAAACTATATATCTCCTGAGGTGGCTTCCAGAGAAGTTCATGGATTACCAGCTGATGTTTGGGGTCTGGGTTGTATGCTTTACACCTTACTTGTTGGTAGTCCCCCTTTTCACACCCAACACGTTAAAACTACTCTTAATAAAGTAATTAATGCTGATTATAAAATACCATGTGAACTGTCTCCGCCAGCACAAGATTTACTACAAAAGCTATTATGTAAGGATCCAGGCAAAAGAATTACATTGAAGGGTATAGTGGAGCACCCATTTTTAAATAGCAGCCAAAGTGCGTTAAAACAAGACTTTTCAAGAGATTCCGGATTTCTTACAACATTGCACAGCACTCAGCACAGCAATAAATTCAGAAATGATGATAAAACTGGCTCAGGTTGTCCTGTAAAAGATTACATTGGTGAAAATGAGAATAAACCTATGTTGTACAATTTATTCACTGGTATTCCTGAGTTCAGTGCACATTCAGCCTCTTGCAACATTATGCAACAATCATCAAGTAGTAATAGAAATAATAATGCCTTTAACATAGCATCTGAAAAAAGAGCTATTGATGAATATGAATTAAAAAAACAACATGTTTTTCAGAGAGCTGACACTCCTAGCAACAGTAACTTATCATTATTAGATAATGTACGCAAATTGGATATACAATGTACAACAAATAATATACAGCAAACTCTCCCTAATACAATAAGTAACACAGAAGAAAATAAAGAAAATATTCCTAAACCATGTAATATAAACTCAAAAAATTGTTTAAGTGTACCTCCCCTTTGTGCTGAAAGGCTACCAACAATTTCACATAGGACTCGTAATGCAATTCTGAAAATTGAATCATCTGGTGTCATTGTAGAATTCATCAAAAAGAAGGGAAAAGACAGAGAGGAGCAAGTGGTAGAGATATGTAAAATTTCCAAAGATGGCATGAAAATAATTATATACACGGTTGATAATAAAACCAAGAATATTAATGGTGATCATGAACCAAACCCAGATGAAGTGTTTACTTATCACAATTTACCACAGAAACACTGGAAAAAATATTTATATGCCTCTCGCTTTGTAGAATTAGTTAAAGCCAAAACACCTAAAATAACACTCTATACTTCTTTGGCTAAGTGTCAACTCATGGAGAATGGTACTGATATAGATTTATTCTTCTATGGTGGTGAAAAGGCTACTTACACATGTTCAGAAGGACTAAAAGTAATTGACAAAAGTTTAAAGACACATTATAATCTTGCAACAGTTCCAGAACTAAAGTATATAACTGACCATTTTGAAGAGTGTTCCAACCGCATGAAACGAGTGGAATCTGCATTATCAGGTATACCTGATGAATGTTTCCCTTTAATAATTGGAAAGAGACCAGTACAACAACAACAACAACCAAGCCATTCTCAATCACCGCATCAAGGTTCAGTTACAAACTTTAGTACACCAGTTTTTAACATAGGTTCATTTCATCGTACTACTGGTAGCTCTAGTCAAGTACCAAGCGATTATAACTTGTAGAGCTTATTACGTATTCGGAATTTCTTTTAAAATTTGCGACAAATTCAATTGAAGGCTTATTTCTTCAAATTAAATTTTTCAGTATTTAATAATAGCATTATTTCACTCAGAAATAGTGTATAGTCCTAAAATATTTTGTAATAATTATAAAAATAGCTTTAAGGCATTTTTGTGCTTGATTAAATGAATACCTATTTATGTAAGTGACTACATATTAAAGTTACATTAAAAACAAGTATCGTTTTACTTATTTCATCTTAATTTCGCTTTATTTTAGATATTATTTTAACTTAAGTATATATTTTATAAAAAAAACCATCCCATGTCTGGCTGTGGGAGTCGTAAAAGGCGACTAAGAGTAAAAATGACCAGACAACACCGCACCGTGCATTTGCACTAACTTCCGCATCCACCTCCTCACGCAACGCCATTCCGTGTCAAAGCGTAATAAAACGCCAAACAACAGCATTGGCTGGCGGCAGGTGGAACGCTGGCCGAAGAACCTGTAGCATAAACCCCTTATGCAGTATGTTTAATAGAACGTGCGATAGGGTTAATGCACAGGGGCGCCCGGTTCCTGTGGGAAGTAGACAAGGTGTAGAGGTAGTAGACCATCCGACGTGGGTGCGACGTAAGAAGTGGTGACGAATGTTAGGTAGGATTAGATTCGTTAGTTTGAATGTTGGAACGATGACCTGGAGAACAAGAGAATTAGCAGATGTATTGAAAAGACAAAAGATAAATTTGTAAGAAACCAAGTGGAAAGCTATGACAGCTAGATAAATATGTGATTTATTATTGTGGAAGTGACCGAAAACCGAATGGAGTCGGTATTGAACAAGGTGAAGAGCTGACGTGATGTCTGAGCGATTAGAGAGATTGAAAATGAAAATGAAAACGTTTATTGATAATGTAGACGAATCGATCGTACTTATTATAAGTCAAATACAATGATAATGAAAAAAAAAAAAAAAAAATCTTAACTAATAAATTAGTTTACATTTCAACAATAATGTTATTAAATTTATTAATATTGTTATGGCATGTCCGTAATTAATCGCTTATTATAAAATATAATTAAGATCAACCAGCGCGGGCTGGGATCGGGTCTGAAGCATAGAACGCGTCGCGAGCCTCGCCTTGCGAGGACGACCGGACCCTATCCTAGCTTCCTACGAGTCTTTCTCTATCTACCTACGGTGTGACACTCGGAGAAGAAAGACTATAAGAAACTCCGAGATCATTATTTTTGTCATCTTTTAAAGTCTTTGATTAATAATTTTATACATTTGTTTAAACATTTTTAGTATCTAGGTTAGTGATCCCCATAGGTACATCGATATGTAGGCACTCATACCAGGAAAGTGAGAAAAAAAAATAATGATAATTTCAAGTAGGTATCGAGTACAGGGAGCGCTCCCCCAGATTTACATACTTATATAGAAACATGCCTACAATCTGATCAGTTGAGTGATTCTTGAGTGAGGTCATGAGGTGGGAGGGTAATTACGTAAAGATATGCCTATGACTATAAGATAGGTTTGCCATACGTCCCGGTACGCCGGGACATGTCCCGGTTTCAAGAGTCATGTCCCGTTGTCGTGGCCAACAAAGCAATTGCCCCGGTGAGCGCGCAAAAAAATCCGATTTTACTTTTTACTTCGTAATACCCATGCCCATGTGGAGTGGATGTTTTCCCTTATTTCGGCGTGGGTTGTAAGGGTAGTTTTCCCGTTGAAGTTAATTAATCGATGAAAAAATAATGTTTATATGTTCGAATTGGCTTGCGAACTTGTATTGCGTGATACAGGTTAGTTGGGATGCTAGGTGGTAGATGGCGCTGCTTGTCATCTTGTAATTTTTGTGCGGCTACTGTAAATGTCGCTACAGACCTATCACAGACATAATTTCAGCCGTAGGGCGTCCATAGCTGAACATAGGCCTTCCTCATAGATTTCCAGTTACTACGGTGCGTATTTCCTTTTCCGTGTCTAACTGGCGACACCGGTCTCGAGAAATCCACACGCTTTTGTATTACTACACAATTCAACCAACCCGTGCACAACTCGCGTCAGCTGAGCACGTTTTTGTGATCAAGCAACTTTTAAATAGGTTTTACAAAAGCCCGACTCGGATAGGTTAGGTTAGAAGGCGTTTGAACACCAAACAGTCAAGTCAAGTCATAAAAGTGTTCAGTTCAATTACACAATATTTTGGCAAACCTCCCCCAGCGCCATTTGATCACAAGGCCGTGCTCAGTTGACGCGAATTAAACACGGGCCAGTAAAATTCGGTACTAAAACAAAAGCGTGTGGATTTCGCGAGACCGGTGTCGCCATTTGGATACAGAAAGTGAAATACGCTATTAAAGTTGGAGGCGGCTTGCATCCACCGTGAACCCGCGGCCTATACCAGGTGATCCGTCTATCTAGTTGGTATATCCAACTAGATGGACTCTCCTATGCTACCCTTGCCTATCCGCGGTCTTCATTCTAGAACTTTTCGGCCCCAACGGCCATCTGTTCTCCGTGCTATATGGCCTGCCCAATGCCACTTCAACAAACTAATCCATTGGGCTATGTCGGTAACCCGCGTTATTCTACGTATCTCCTAATTTCTGATTTGATCTCGTAGAGAAATCCCAAGCTCTCTCCATGGCTCGTTGAGCGACTCTGAGCTTGTTCATAAGGCCTATAGTGAAGCACCACGTTTCGGATCCATAAGTCATCTGGCAGCACACACTGGCTATAGAATTTCGTCTTAAGGTATTTTAGACGAAAAGACGTTGCGAAGTTTCCCGAACGCTGCCCATCCGAGTTGGATTCGGCGATTGAAATCCTTCTCGAAGTTAGATCTTAGTCAAGTTGCACTATTATAAAAATCAAAACTAAAAGTCCTACCAGCCCTCTTCTTAATAAAATATTATTGGCTCATTGATACTGAGTACAAATAGATTAGGAGAAAATTAATTTCATATTGAATCTTATCTTCCCACTCCCACACTTGGTGAACTGTGGTAAATGGTCACCCATTTCATTCAACGCACTATCAAAAGACCCAAGTTGTATACCCTAAATGATCTACTATTAAGATTGGCAAACATTTAGGGGTACCCTAAATACTTATTCTTTAACATTTTTATAATGCGGAAATTTAGTTAAATATGAAAAAAATAAGTAATTTTCATTTCAACTAAACAAAATTGTCATAAAAATTCTAACTTTGCCATCAAGATTGTAATAAACTTTCGTGTGTATGAACATTTAAAACCAAATTTATATTGTTACCATGGGAAAAAATAATATTTTAGTCTTAACTGGCAATATTATCGTGTTCCTCCATCTTTTCTGTCACGATGCCTCCCAAGAAGCAACCCGAGAAATCCGGTACGTATTGATTATTTAGTGAAATAATGTGCATTTCCTTGAATTTTTTGTGATTCAAAGTTTTCTTATGTCGTGAGTATATCAGCAGTGTCTAAATTTTGTTTCCGTCAATGTTTCTTTGAATATTTCCATCTGACGTTTGTTCAGCCACGCGGTACACATTTTGTTGTGTGAAACATGCATGTGTAGCATATATATTATTAGTTATTATTTTATACTTGGTGATAAACTCCGCGATAATTAAAATAATAGCTTAATATATTAGACAGTGATGTGAATTTTGTCGTATCGTGTACATCGATTTGTTGAGGTTATGTGTACATGTTATCATATTGTGTGGTTGACTCGCAGGGGCCTCCGGATCCAAACCTGCGGAGAAGAAGCCTGCGACGGCTAAAACTCCAGCGGCTGCACCTAAGGCTGCGTCTGCTGCCGCCAGCAGTGCGCCCAAACCCGCGTCAGCTAAGACCCCGGCGCCTGCCCCCAAGGCAGCTGCCCCCAAAGCGGCCCCTGCAGCTAAGCCTGCAGCCGCTAAGCCCGCGGCTCCCGCTAAGGCCGCTGAGAAGAAACCAGCGTCCGCTCCTTCAGCTAAACCTGGATCTGCTAAGGCTGCTGCCCTGAAGACCAAGTCCAGTGCTAAGCCTTCAGCCAAGAAAGCTGCATCTGCCGCCAAGCCCAAGCCTAAACCTGTGGCTGCTAAGCTGAAGATTGCTCCTAAGCCCAAGAAGACCGGTATCAAAGGACAAAAGAAACAGGTTGTAAAACCTGTGGCTAAGGCTCTTAAGGCACAGAGAAAGGTATGTTCTATGTACAGTCATTTCTTTTTTTTTGTATTATTTTATTGGAACTAACCCTATGACAAGCCTGCATGGGGGCCAAACTCACCATGGGAATAATTTGTGGGAGTAATGCTACCCTTTCTAAAACTACTATATCATGATTTTAGTTACCTTTATGGAAGTCTTCTATTCATTCTTCTTGTTATATTTCTATTTACAGACAGATTTTTATACTAATTGGTACATTTAAGTATTTGTTGTATACAAATATATATTTTATTTTATTTGAATTATAACTTGTTGATGTTTGTTAGTTAAAATGTTGTGTATAACTTGTTGATGTTTGTTATTTAAAATGTTAATCAATGGTTTGCATAATTTAGTTTTCACTATTGGCTATTCAATATTATTAAAATATAGAGAATAACCTACATGAGGCTGAAGCAGATTGAAAGGTGAAATACCATATTTAGAATTATAATTAACCTCAATTTATTTCCCTTATTTCAGGTTGTCAAAGGTGAACATGGCAAGCGAGTACGCCAGATCCGCAATTCAGTGCACTTCCGCAGGCCTAAGACCTTTGAGCCACCAAGGAACCCTAAGTACCCAAGGAAATCTCTCCCCAAGAGGAATCGGTGAGTTTAAAGTTACAGCAATATTGAATCCTGCTATATTTTGGACCTAATTCTTAATAGATCTTGCTCAGTAAAGTAGCAGAAGGCTTGTCTACTACAAATGTCTGTTTGAATAAAACAATAAAGGGATAGATGTAGAGGTTTATGAGTTACTCTGAATTTTAATTTATCATAATTAGTACTAGATCATCAACTCACATGAAGATAAAAAGAACTATCAAAAGTAGTAGTAGTATGTTATTGTAATAAAAAAATGTTTTTTCATAGGTTTGCAATGAAAGAAAACTTTTTCTTAGAACAGTAGGACTTAAGTTTTCATGGTTGTAAAAACAAACATTTATTTCTGAGTCACCTTTCAAAATATTTCCCTGAACTATCCTGGGAAAGGATGTTCAGCTGTTGGTCCTGGTTATAAAAAGCATACAAAAGTGACAAGCATGGTAACTATAGCAAAATCTTCTGTTAGGATGCCTATGTTCACATTGGTTGTTATACAGGCTGACTATTATTATTAAACTCTCACAGCATTGACAATCGAGTTTGTTTTATAATGCTTAGATTTTATTTATTGGTATCATGGTGGTTTATACCCACTCACAGTCACAAAATGTTTCTCAGCTCTATCTATCTTTATATATATAATTCTTCTGTGAGTGTGTATGTCACTGAACTTCTCTCAAACGACTGGACCGATTTTGATGAAATTTTTTGTGTGTGTTCAAGGGGATCTGGGAATGGTTTAGATTCACAATTTTGTCCGCTGGACCATGTTTTTTTAATTAATTTTTAATTTATTAGTAGTTGTTGATTTTGGAATGTTTTACATTGGATCCGACAGACGGCGCTACCATCGCAGTGTCAAATTTTAAATAATATTTAGGGTAGGGTAGGGTAGGGCAGGGGTAGGGTATAAAAGTCCACCCGTGCGAAGCCGGGGCGGGCCGCTAGTATTAATATATAAAGACTAGCTGACCCGGCAGACTTCGTATTGCCTCAATCAATATATGAAAGACCTAAACTTTTGTATAAAATAAACTGGCAACCTACCCTACACCTACCCTCCACTTATCCTACACCTACCCTACGTCTACCCTACACCTACTTAACTCCTACTTACCCTTTTTTTCTTTGCGTTTAAACCTTCCCTGTGTTGAAGCGATGAATATTGCCAAATTTCATCAAAATTGGTATAGCCAATCTCAAGTTTTAGCGAGACTAACAAACAGCAATTCATTTTGATATATATAGAAAACAAACAAACTGTTTGTAGGTTTGATTGAATGTGCTAAACTCAGGAACTAATGCATTGATTGGAAAAATTATTTCAGTATTAGACAGCCCATATATTGAGGAAGGGTTTATTTTATTATGAAAGTGCAGGAAACAGTCACTTTCATATTTTTCATTTCTTATTGCCAGAAAGTAATACTGATATTGAACAGTTTTTATTGTTGTTCAGAAAGTAGTTGTAATATGGTATGGATATAAGAGGTAAATTTCAAATATCAATGCTGCATCATCAGGCATCATGGCTTGGGTGCGACTAGAAACAAAATTAAAATTATTTCGCTTAAATTAAAAATGCCTCAAGGTACAAAGAAAGGAAATTTAAGTTTTTATATATCTCCAAGACTTTTTGTGTAACTACTTAATTTAAGACAAATATAGGAATTTTCTCCATATTCATTTCTCTCAGTAATAACACCAATCTTATTTTTTGCAGTATGGATGCATACAATATCATAAAGTATCCCTTAACATCTGAAGCTGCAATGAAGAAGATTGAGGACAACAATACCTTGGTATTCATCGTCCACACCAGCTCCAACAAGCACCACATTAAGGCCGCCGTGAAGAAGCTTTATGACATCAATGTCGCTAAAGTTAACACCCTCATCAGGTAAATATTCATATGCGTCATTTTATTGGCACAGTAAGTTTAGAGTATGATACTATGGCGTTTATTAACCCAGTAGTAAGTATCATACTGTAGTATCATACTGTAGTGTAGTGTGATAAATTATAAAAATATTTTTAATATGATGATATTTTTGTGGGAATCTCATTGATTTAGAATGATATCAAAATATACACATCTCTGATATTCATATTATAATTCGTTAAAATTTTATTTAAAAAATGACATTCTAAATTTTATTTTTTAATTGTTCCAGGCCTGATGGCAAGAAGAAGGCGTATGTACGGCTCGCCAGGGATTATGACGCATTAGATGTTGCCAACAAAATCGGCATCATATAAACAAATGCTGTACTTTATTTTATAAGAATAAAAACCGTAAAATATTAGCTTGTTGTTATTATTTTAGTGTGGCGGTACAGTTAGTAAATTAATAACGAAACTGGATGAAAAGTATTAGTAGTGTTTATATTATGGGTGTAGTAGCTATTTTTATGGAGGCTTGTTAAGCAATTTGCGATTAGTGTATACTAACTATTCTATGTATTCCTTTGTCGTGTACTTAAACAAAGGTAACTTTTAGTAGTCAATATTACATTGTCTTCTATAAAGTATGGAGGTAACAATTTACTATATTATTATGTTTTTTTTTATTGTATTAATAATAGCTCCCCGCGCACGGTTTTACCCGCGTAACTCCCGTTTCCGTGGAAACTTCATAATTAAAGATAGCATAGGTCACTCAGAGTGATTGTAGCTTTCCAATGGTGAAAGAATTTTTGAAATCAGCACAGTAGTTTTTGAGTTTATTCATTAAAACATACACACCACAAACTTTTGTAATACTTATATTTTACAGTACTCATTACAGCCCGCAGATATGAGGGTCCGTGGTAGAACCCGTTCAAGAGAATCCTCAACTGAAAGATCAACCAATAAATTATCAGGTAATTATATTTATTAAAGCATTTATTTAATTTGGTTATATAAATTTTACTTTTGTGATGATAACTTTGTGGGAATCTCATTGATTAAGAATGATATCAAAATTTACACAGTTCTGATGCTATTCTATTATATGATTAATCATAATGATTAGTTACATTGCTCATGATCATTTTTTATTTGTTCCAGGTAATACGTCACGTCATGGTAGTAGTTTGTAGTTTTGATAATAGCTCTGTAAGAAATGAAACTGTCTCATTTAGTCATTCTGGGCTCTGGTCTGCTACTTTAATTTGAATGTCGAAGTCCTGTCTTGACAGATATTAAAATGGCCGAGGTCCAAGTCCCACAGGGGGCGCCCTCTTGCGCAGGTGGTTTAGTTTGTAGCTTTTAAACCATTTGTTAAGGCTGGGGCTCTGCTAGCCTTTATGTCCGGTGAAGTAGCAAAAGCCATGTGGCTAACTACGGACATAGGTAAAAAAAAACCGAAAAAAAAAAATAGCGAAAGAGTCACATTATATATATGTAAGCGTTATAGCAGTTGAACGGGGCACTGCACTCTTTTATGAGCAGTCAACAAGTGTCCTAAAAGACACTGATGTATGGTAGCGAGAGTTGGGTATGGCAGAAGAAGGACCAAAGTAAAATTATTGCAGTGGAAATGAGAGCTTTGAGAAGTATGTTTGGGGTAACATTGAATGACAGAATAAGGAATAGCGTGATAAGAGGACGGTGTGGAGTGAAAGAGGACGTGATTACGAAGATAGAGAAGGGAATGTTGAGATGGTTTGGTCACGTGGAAAGAATGGATGAAGAAAGATTGACAAAACAGGTATACATGGCAAGTGTGTGAGTGGAACAGTCGGAAGGGGAAGACCTCGACGAACGTTTTCTGACCAAATCGGAGACATCCTCGCAAAAGGTCAAATAAGATCCACCCTAAACCGAACCGACGTGCTTGTATGAAGAATGAAGCGAAAGATGTGTGTAGGGATCGTAGCAAGTGGAGGTCCATTGTCTCTGCCTACCTGCTGGGAAACAGGCGTGAGCTTATGTATGTATGTATGGAAGCGTTCTAGCGTAATAATCTCATTAGGCATATAAAACTTTTGTCGCGGTGAGCTTGAAAAACGGATAAATCTGGAACACCATGAAGCTTACCTTGTAGAACCACAAAAGAATTCTTGTTACTTTCGAATGTCAAAATAGAAGTACTCTCAAACTTAATGTAAAGGAACTAAGTTTAAAGTATTTGGTTACTATCGATTCGTAGCGTATAGTTGCAAAACTAATTTCAGATTAGGGGTAAAGGCGCCCACACAAAACTGCGAATTCGCAATGCATCGCAAATATCTGCGAGCTTGCACATAGATATTTGCTTCATGCGGCGTCGTATCGCATCGCATCGCATCGCGGTTTTGTGTGGGCGCCCTAAAGGTCCCACAAACAACTACTATCATCAACCCTCGAACAATCTAATTTGTATTATTTATGTATATCAGAGTAAACATGTTATAAAAACAATGCGAACGCTATTTATGAGATACGCCTACTTTTGATGATTGAAATATATTAATTAGGTTTTAGGGCTGTATCTTAGTCACTCATCAAAAACTAAACAACCATGATACCTGTAAATCCATACATATATCATACGTACGTGGATACAGCAAATGCAAGTGCAGCAAAACATTCGCTTATGTTTACTCAATAATGTAGATAGTCAAAATAAATCGAACGTTAAATGGAGATAATAGGTGATTTAATGTATTTTATAACAACAAAATTATTGCGCAGCAATTACACAAAACAAATTTATGCTTATGTAGGTAGGTACTTGTGATTAAACCTTTATTGGACAGTAGGTATTCATTTTATCGGGTCGCTAGTAAGCATTAATTTAAACGATCTCGTCCCGGCTTCACACGGGTGCAATGCTGACGTATTATACATAAAACATCTTGAATCTCTCAATATATTAAAGAAAACTACATAAAATCCGTTGCGTAGTTTTAAAGACAGCATACATAGAAACAGACAGCGGGAAGCGACTTTGTTTAATTTATAGGTGTATGAAGTGATTAGGTTTGGGCATAATATAAAACTGTCTCGCTTACTGCGAGAATTTTCTATCTGTGTGGCTTGGTCGAACTATGTGCGCTTTTCAAAATGTGTACAGGAACAGGCGCACTTCGCAATCGGTGCACTTCTCAAAAGCAGCACATCTTTATTGACAATGGTTCAAAAAACTGCCTGCTTATAGTTCGCATTTTTGAAACGTTAAGTAATGTTAACACTCGTGTTGCAGCGAACTGGTTAGAACAATATTTTACAACAAGGTCACCAATCAAAGACATTATTAGATTTGTTGTGTACTGATATGATATGATTCTTTGTAAATTAAAGAGGCGGAAAAAAATTATAATAAAAGCGTGTTAAAAAGGCGCTGGTATTCGGAAGGATTGTGATGATGTGTAGGTATATTTGATAGCATAAATCTGACAGTACAAATCATATAAAGAAGTAAAATCGTTCATGAAAAAAGAGCTGTGAAACGTTCTTACTTTAGGTATTTAATAGTCAGCCAAATATTGTTGTAAATAGTAATTTATATGTATATGTATATTAGTAATTTATATATAATTATACTCGTAGATAATCAGTCACCAAACTCCTGTAATTGTTCGCACATTTTTTAATTTGTTGCACCTATAGTTTTTCACAAAAACTTTTCCTGCTGGAGTAACTTTACGGCAGCTAGACATTTTCTTTTTTTATACTTAAGAATAATTAACATATTTATTGATACGTTAATTTCACGGCATCTCTAATATCTTCCTTATATTCATTATTTACTCTCAAAGTGCCACGGCCTTTCACGAAACCTGCCTGGTCAGGTGCTACCTATGTGCCGGCGCTAATGAGATTGTAATCAAGTCAAGACCTAAATTATATACATTTTAACCGTACAATCTCCTTCGTTTGACGTTCTATCTTAAACTGACATTGGCAAAATTGTGAAAATATCTCCACTAAGTCCACAACAAAAGAACTGAACTGAGATTGTAAACGCCCATTGATGATGTGTAGCATCACTTTGCTGGCGTGGGAGATTAGAGCCACTGTACGGTAATATCAACATGACTTTGTAGATTCCCTCTTATGTAGTTCTAAGCCCAGTTTCCGGAATTTCAAATCTATTAAGGTAGGTAGCATAGGTCCAGTAAGTAATATTTTTACACCTAAACCTAAAAGCACAATAAACTTTATTATTATTATTATTTTCCGGCTGCCTTTAACGTTTTCAGCTTTTAAGCATCCCTAATTTCGGATTCTGTAATTTTAGACTCTAGAGACTTGCTCTTGCAGTAGCCCAAGCAATTCTTGAAGGATCCTTGTATAGTTCCTCTAAGATTCGCCGCCACATTTCTCTTTAATGTTCTAATTCTTTCAACAATTCACTAAGTGTAGAATAACCCAGGTTCTTTTTTTATCCCTTTTTTATCATTTATGGCAACAAATTTGAAAAATATTCCCATTTATCACCAGTAATGACTAGGAATAAGCCCGTAAGTGAACTGTAAATTGGAGCGACAGTTGCACTAAACCCCCTAAAATACTAAAAGTTATAATCCCTCAATCTCATCGCCAGCGACCGCCCTGAACCAAGGTCCATGCCTCACAGGGGGCGTCCTCTTGCGCAGGTTGCTTAGTTAGTAGTTTTTAAACCATTTATTAAGGCTGGAGCTCTGATACCCGGTGAAGTAGCAAAAGCCTCGTGGCTAACAAGGCATGTCCGACCGAAAAAAAAAAACGGAAGCTAATGTCTAAACCTCGCACAAGTAATTAGACGCGCAGGTTGCTTAGCTTGTAGTTTTTATACCATTTAATGCTAAGCAGCAAAATTCTTGAGGCTAACTACATATATGTCTGTCCAAAAAGTGTTTTAGGTAATGATTTGTCCATTATGTTACAAAATGATACCCTAAAACGTATTTAAAGATATTTATAAAACTTAACAGTTTACATGACCGAAGAAATAATATAGGTAGGTCTTGATTCTGGGTAAATCCATTTGCATCTCCAATTATGCGATTTCTATTTTGCTCAGATTACCAACTGAGGCGCCAGCGCCCAACACGCCGAGGCAGCCTGACTGGCCGTCACCTTGAGTTGCTGACCTGTGGTTGCGTCACGTAATCATACATATTAAAATGGAGGGCAACGTGTTTTTTCCGCAGTATCACGTATTTGAAATTTTATTATGTTGGAAAGAATAAATGTTTTGTTTAAAATTCAACAGTCCCGCTAATAGTTAAAAAAAACTTGAATACGAATCAGATAGACGAATTTTATACCTACACAGATATTGCTTAGAAATTTATATAAAAATTATTTAAATATCCGTTGTCATTGATGTTATCTTTTCTTCCTAAAAATAAAAATAACAAAACTTAATTTAAGTCTAAAAGTAAGGCGTCCGATACAGTTACACCAATATTGCGCAATATATTACCTGGCTGATGGCTCTATTGACGTTTGCCTGAAGTACTAAAAAAAATTGAATTTAATTTAATTTGTGTCTGGGTCCGGAATAACAGGCTATTTAAATATCGTATAAGTTCACCAAATCAATTAAATCCAATAGCAAATACATTGTCTTAACGTAACAATAGCTAATAAAAATCACATAACAATAACAAACAAATTACTCTGGATTGCATGCATGTTATGCTACTATTGGACGATACGATACCAGAAGGGCTGGCGCGGCGAACCGGGACAATGGTTGTTTATCCCAGGTGTCATGTTAATTTATACTAAATTGAACATCTCGCAAGCTTAATACTGCCCAGTGTTGTAAAACGTTCATGAAATTATTCAACATGAATGCGTATAAAAACTATTGTGCAATAATATTGAAGATGCATTATATATCTATCTTGTGATAGAACCTGTCACGGAATAAAAAATACGTTAATTTTGTCTTACTTATATGGAACCAACGTTCATAACATAAAATACAGTAACTATTTTATAATATGAACTTTCGAACCTATGATAGGTAAGGTTACATAATATTTAAATTCATTATAAAGGTATGAAACATTTTAGGTATATATTTTACCGTTGTTTTTCTTGATATCACTAATAGACTGAACATTAACTTCTGATTAAAAAAAGTAGGTACGGAAGGCAGTTTCAATGTTTATACTGCTACCTGCGCTACTATAGTAAACATAAGTTAAAGTATCTCTGTTTTTGTATTACTAAAACAGCGCGTCGAGTTTGTAGATTTTAATATATCAAGGAGTATTATTACCTCTTTGCGACATGTATTTACATTTTTTTGTTTCTCTGATATTGAATTTCTATTGATATCATATTTTATGTCATAGTGAAAAATAAAATGGAGCGATGCAAAAGTCGATATCAAATTACTTGCCAGATCATTCTGTTCACTTCTTCTTAGTTGTTTTACTACAGAAAGCGCTCTACTAAAAGCCAAAAGCTATCTCGCTTCTTTCGTCTTTATTTTTCTATTCAACTTTCGTTTGACGTTTTTGCATCGCCAATACAGTCATTTAGCTGTTGATCGTAGCTTTTGACAGCTTGTGGAAACATTTGCGGCATTTTGCGGCGAAAATATTATTGACGGAATATGTGTGTGGCTTACTTGATATTAAGAAATGTATTTGTTCATTAAGGGCATGCTGCATAGCTTAAGTAAGTCATGCCATCTACACACGTACAATTCTCACTTTATTTCCAGTTAAGTGGCAAAGTTGCGTGGCAAACAAAAAATAACCCAGCCACTAATACCTTAAGGGTGCTTGTTATAATTATTTATCTGTTACTATGGAACGTTTAATGATTTACATGATTAGATTTAGACTGTCATGCTGAATATTAATTACAACTTAGCAGAATATTAGTTACTTTTCAGCATGAGTTGCAACATTTGGTCAGTGTCAGTGCGATATATACCTAAAGGTCGTTAATTTCACTGTATATTTCCGTAATAAATGTTACCTTATTCATTAAGGAAATATCTGTACATAGAATTCGTCATCAAATATTGAGCTCGAATAGCTAGTTATGTGTTTTACTCGCTGTTTGCGCTAAACAAACAATTGTTCACTCTTGGTTGATTGTTTTTGGTATTTTTTTCCCTGATACCTACTTAATTCTAAATAGGTAGGTACAACAAAATAAAACCATTATATTGGGCATGTAATGTAAGAACGTATATTTTTGGCAAAAGATTTTTATTTATTATGCTGTTCAAGTTTCAAAAGAGCATTTGAATTCATTTTAATATTTGAAATAATGACGTCACACGATTACATCTGTATATTAGGTATCCTCTTTATACCAAACAAGTCTGTTATACTTAGGTATATTATCGTTCTCAAATTGGGGGCACTTATTTTACAGATTTTAATCGGAGTATGGACAACATCCATGGCGTAGCGGTATTTGCAGGAGCTCTGAGGTCGTGGGTTCGATCCCGACGTCGGACAAGATATCTTAAGTGTATATTCAAAAATTTCTTTCCGGCTCTGGTCGGTTAAGGGGCTACCCTCAGTGCGTCGCATACCACGTTAAATAATCCGTTGGTCACGGGAACGGAACTGCCACTTGTGGTGAATATGCAAAAAAACCTCCTTCGGGAGGAGGCGATTGTTAAACAGTGGAAATTATACGGGCTGAAGATGATATATTATTATATTGGACGCTGTTAAGCATTCGTGTGTTAACCCACAAAAAATCGGATAGTGAGTTATGACTGCAGTCTGATGCTTTAGAGATTATAAGCTATGCGATGGTGCAATCCATTTTATTGAAAAATAATCGAATAATATTCTGTAGTACAAAAATGGTTATCGCTTATTTTCTATAATTATGAAGGTTTGTATTTAGCATTTATATCCTAAGTGCTTTTAACTATGAATACCAAACTCTAATGAGACAACAACAAAAAGCATTTATGTGTTATGCTGCGGTTACATCCTACAATGGGGTCATGCATTTCTGCCCAACAACTCACAATTTGATGACGTAATTCCAAAGCTGCTTGGAAGCAGTGAGGTCTGCAGAGTTTTAAGATGATATCGAAGAAATTAGGAAGAAGACGTTAAATTATGCAGTAGGTAGAGGATAACAAAGTAGACTGAGTGTTACGCATATTAATTACCAAAGATGTACCAATTTAAAATATTCAATAGGTACAATAAGGAAATGAAATAGATAAGTTTAATTTTATTGTTTTTTACTAAGACTTCACTGTCTGTCTGTCTGTCACTAGGCTGTATCTCAAGAACCGCAAGACAGTTCAAATCATGTATTTCTGTTGCCTCTATAAAAACAAATACTAAAAACAAAATAAAAATATTATTTAAGGGGGGCTCCATACAACAAACGTGATTTTTTGGTCGATATCAATAACGGGAACAGGTAGCCTCTTAAAATATTCACAAAATACTAAGTTCTATATTTACCTAGGTACTTTAATAATAAATATTAAAATAAAAATAAAATAAATATTTAGGGGCAACAAAATTACCCGCCGCCTACCGCCCTAGGCTCGGCCTTGGGGAGTGGGGAACATGGGCCCCGCTCCCTTCGAGGCTGACCCATGAGGTGTAGGGACGCCTCTACACTCCGGGCGTCCCTATAATTGGGCAAATGGGCCACTGTAAGTGTGGCCCTGGAGATCCCGCGGTACCATATTGGCCGCGGGTGCCGTCGGGGGGCCGGATTGCTCATGCGTACCCGACCTCCGCCAACGGCGGATCGAAGGAGTGTCCGGGAGGTTTTAGTGGTGTAGGGTCCTCTCCTCGTGGTATGACCTTAGCATACCACGCTATGGAGAGGGCGAGTCCCACATATCCCACCGCCAGCGCGCGAATACGCTGCAGCGGTGGTGGGAATGCGTCAATGCATTTCCTCCCGGACAACAAAAAAAAAAAAAAAAAAAAAAACGGGCAACAAAATTAAACGGCAAAAAATCGCCTTAAAAACTACAAACTGAACAACGTGCGAGAACCGTTGGTTGGTTGGCAAAGGTCGCTGGCGATGAAATTGAGGGATTATGACTTTTAGTATTTTAGGGTGTTTTGTACAACTGTCGCTCTACTTTACAGTTCGCGGGCCTCTCGGACTTCGGGTCAATGAGTGTTGAGGACAGTGTAGGAGACGGTTTTTTAAAGAACGCGAGTATTTATTGTTATTGTAAAAGCGATATTGGAAATAAAATGTCATGTACGAAGGAGAATTAACACTTTGACAGCCGACCGTTTATAAGCGCGCATTCTCTGGGACGCCAGCCATTTTTTAAGATATTGTAAGATTTAAAAAAAAATAAGTATATGTGCTATTTGCTTAATTTTTTTTTATTTCGTTTATGTGTTATCTATTCTAATGATTTAAATAAAAAACATGTTATTATTATTTTTTCTTATATTTCAAAATAAACGGTGAACATTATGCAAAAATGAAAAAAAAAAAACTCTTACAACAACATTTTACTTATTTTAACCTGCGTAATTGGTCATTGTATGGTATTTTTTGAAACATGGGTGGTAACAAAGAGGTATATTACAGTCTGGACTGTAATAGACCACTCCTTCCATTTCGCGCCAAAATACGTGAACGCACTTGCGAGTCGGCGGCGATGCGAGTTCTGGCGCGCCGCAGTCAACAAAACCCCTCCCCATGCCTACACCCCGCACCACAGGTTGATGATTGATGCACGTATGGATAGCTAAAGAAACCCGTTTGAATAGAGTTGCACGCCGATAACGTTCTGAATGCGTGATTTTTTAACAAGTGGTATGAAAGTTGATAACGTAGTGAATACGTGATCGGCGTCCTGAGGGAAGAGCGGCATCACGTACTCACTACGTGAATGGCTGTGAAAGTGTTAAGTAAAGAAAAGAGTGTAGACAATGTCCTCCGATGCCTTATGGTTCCATTTAAGTTGGGCACGATATGCAGAAACATGGTCCTACTTGCGGAGATTAAAAACAAACCGAATTCAGTTATTCAGAAGTCGGTAGAGTTTGTTGATCTGATCAACAAACTCTATCTTGATCTGCATTCAGGCGACAGTAGTACACATTTCCATAGTCGATAATCTGGAACATCAAAGTCTGCATCAACATTTCTTTTGTTTTGACTGGGAGGAATTTGTAAGGACGGTAGAGTGACCTCAGAATGGTATCCCCACCACTGCGCTGGAGAGCCGCCCGGTATATAATAGGCTTCCCTTCGATGCGATGATAAGCAAAATCCTCGAGGAGAAGATCAACCCACTAAAACTCAGAACGTCATTAATAGGGTAACCGGCTTACCGGGAACTGCATATGTCGCGGCTTAGTCTGGGGTCTTTATTCAGGTTTACTTTTAATTAAGGTTTAGGTACCTACGCATGGAGTGCCCGTGCCTCCCAAAATAAAGATTCGCGTAGAAGCTTGTCTGCGAAAATTGGCAATAGGACAGTTTTAAGGGTTTTTTTTTCTCCCTTTCGTGTAGATACAATCTGTTTTATAAATAAAATAATAAAAACAGACGGTATATATCATACAGACGGTATATTACATTTACGACTTTTTTTTTTTAATTGACATTCTCAATTTTTGTATGTTAACTGTAATTCCACCATTAAATTGTAAAAAAAGTGTAAGTACAGACACAAAAGATTCACAGGTCAGCGAAATTTTTATTTTTTTACGGTGCTTTAATATTTATATTTTGATTTATTCATAATTTAGTATGAGTTAAAAACTAAACAATAATTAAAATTTATATATACACATTTTTGAAATACTTTCTTGTAGGTAAACTTGTAGGGTAGGTATCAAAATATTATGCTGAATTTGCTATTTCCAAATTTATTTAGAATAGTTATGTGGTTTTATTACTAAACTTAATATACCTGTTAGGTTGATAGTCATACATATTAAATGTTTAATGTAGTTTACAAAAAGTTTGTATGATTTTCTAATGAAAAGATAATATAGATTTTTTGGAACTATATTTTTCTCATACATTTCAATGTCATTTTGTACGGAATTTTTTATTAAAGATAACACTCAATTATTATAATTTTCACGTAGGAAAATGCGACAAAATCATAAATGTTAATTGGAATTCAGAATAGTTATAGTCACGAAAACAAAATATTTACAATTTTAATAATAGATTGATTAGTTTATTTGCCTATATATGTTTAAAAAGGCTTAAATTCCACTTTTGTTATATTTATTCATGCGTTCATAAACGTACCTATACATAGACATTATTTATATAAATATATTTAATAAATAAGATACTTGACGCTGTAACGACTCTGCTAGCTTTCGGACTCTGATATGCTCGCGGACTTTATATTTAAAAGTTAACCGATTCTTCGTTAACAAAACTACAAACTAAGCAACGTGCGCAAGGTAGCCCCTGTGAGGCTTGGAGCTCGGCTTAGGGCGGTCGCTGACGATGAGATTGAGGGATTATGACTTAGTATTTTAGGAGGATTTGTGTTAATATCTCGATAATTAAACGTGGCAGAATAATTTTGGTCAGATAAATGTATTTCTTGTTGTGCATCAAAAAATTTGTCGACCTGTGTATTTGGTCGATCTGTCGAATCGAGTAGAATAGGTATAAGTATTTATTTGTAGTCTTCCGATTTATATTGATTGCGTAACTAATAAAAACACCTGTGCGATTATCGTGACAAAATGTTTGAATAGCTGTATGTTATATATAAGTATATATTATATCATACATAGGTAGGTACATAGTTATACCTAATTATTTTAATTAGTCCTCAGTTTAATTACTTTTCTAGAAAATTATAATTATTTCTTTGCTAAGCCGCCGTTTCTCGCTATTATTTTAGCTTTATATTTTGCAAATTATTTTACCAATAGAAAGCCACATTATTTGTGAGTATTATAGGCCATATTTTAAGTCAAGAATCTACGCGCTAGTGTAGTATTCTACATCTTTAATATATTCCTATACAACCCCTCCTCTCCTACGTCCGAGCCCGGATATTCCAGTTATTCCTTTTGCATTGCTAAAAATAGTTCAATGTCGTGCATTAGTTGTAAATAGGTGTAATGGTACCTAGTGGCCAGGCTTCGGACTCTTTTGACCCCGACCCAAATGACCTGCATCGTAATTCGCATATCGTACGTGCTTAGTGTCACATACGCCATTAGAATTTTGACATCTTCATAGTGATAAATAGGTAGAAGCAATATGGGCCTCTAACTTGAACCTTTATCGCCAAATATTAATATATCTTTACCATTTTTTATATCTTTTCATATGAACAGAACATATATTATAGAGTTGAATGACCGAGCTAAGTAACATGTGTCTAGGTGATATCGCATAAAATAAGTAGGTAGTAAATTATGGAAATATTCCTCAATTGCCAACTGCAGCCATTTCTTTCATTCCAATAATCCTTTTAATGTTAAGGTGAAACATCCGCACTTAAGGTAGGTAGGTATTTTTAGGAAACGGTCAAATTGACCAAATATGGCTTTTCATATCTATGTTTATAATTTATACAACTTTTATTTGACGAACGTAAAGGTAGTAGACCTTTGTTACATTATCAGTTGGCGTATGATAAGATTTATGAAAAAGATAAGATTTATAAAATTAACATAGATAGATATTTACAAAAAAACTTAAACTCTGCGCTAACAAGCAAATCCTATTATAGCGTAGATAAATATTTGAAAGACAACTTAAAATAGTATTTTTTTCTTTAAAAACACAAAAAAATTCCTTCCTCGGTCCTATTTTGCTGTGCCCGACAGGGTCCCTGTCTGTTGAACCTTATATATTAACATTTTAAGACCTCATTTAGGTAAATACACTACCATGAAAGCATTGAATACATTTACTGCAATTATTTTGTAGGAATTGGAAATGAACATAGACCTGAGCTGCCTTTTAAATTCGCAAAATAAATCATAAAAATATTATTATAAATGATAACGCAATTTTGCCATAAAATTCTCCGTTAAATATCTTAAGTGCGACATTGTACCTTAATCTTATTTATTTCTGTTAAACTGCAACTTAATCATTGAATAGAGCAGGGTTTCTCAAACTTATGGCTTCACGTGCCACTTTTTAAGTTTAAAGAGAACGGCCGTTCTTTACCGGTCTCCATATAAAATAATAAAATTGGTTAGGCATTGAAAAAAACGAGGGGTTTTTATAAAAAAGGATAACAAAAAGATATTTCCTTTTGATATCACCGTGCCTTTTATGAGTTAGTGAGTTCAGTCAATTCAGTAGCGTGCACGCACAAACCTGTCACTCATTCAGTCACCAAGTCACTCAGTAAATCTTTGCGCGAATCCCTTATCATCGAATAACGAACTAGGATTCGCTATTCGATGGTAAGGTATTCGCGCAAAAATTTACTGAGTGACTTGGTGACTGAATGAGTGATCATATCCCCTTTGAGAAACGCTGGTATAGGTAATTGATAGTAACGAAACGTTAAAATGCTCTTTCTTTTTACTCCAATCCAAATTATAGATCATCAAGTTACAGATGGTAGCATTAGTGAACCTCTTTGTTGAAGAGAGTCCCACAAGGAATGGTTTGTACGAGTTCAAAGAGCTTTAGTGACACTAAATACGAAGTGTAGATATTTTGTGTGACTCTCAGAATGCAAGATAGTCTACTAACTATCATGCATTCTGAGAGACAGATACCACTTTACTCAATCCGTCGGAGAAGAGTGTGCCCGTGAACGAGGCGCGTTTGCCGCCGACCTCCTTTATTTTGCAATGAAAGTACCCATGCCTTCTTAGACAAGAAGTACTAGAGGTTTTTTTTTGGCCGGGGGGAAATGAATTTACGCACCCCCTCCGCCGCTGCAACGTTCCCGCGCCGGTGAAGGGGTATTTGGGACTCGCCCTCTCCATAGCGTGGTATGTTAATCATACCACGAGGAGAACCTACACCACTAAAACCCCCCGGACACTCCTCCGTCCACCGTTGGTGAGGGCCGGGAACGCGAGGCAATCCGGCCCTAAGTTCTAAAGGCCTGAAAACTGTAAAGTACAGATCTCCCTACCCTACTAGAATATATCCTAAAATACTATGGACTCTCACAACTGGTGACACAACCTACACGTGTCCCAGATATTGAGAGCCATGAACCTTCCTTGCTGGATCTTCTGCTGACTACGAACCCAGGCGGATATAGTGTGGTGGTAGATGCCCCTCTTGGGTCATCCGACCACTGCCTTATCCGCTCAACAGCCCCTGTTGCGCGACCAGACCGCTCGGCGGCGACTGGTTCGCGGAGAGTCTGGCAATTTAATTCAGCAGATTGGGATGGATTGCGCGAGTTTTTCGCATCCTTCCCTTGGAAGCGGCTCTGTTTCTCCTCCGGAGATCCTGACACTTGTGCCAACTGCGTCACGAAAACGGTGCTATTGGGGATGGATCTATACATTCCCAACGCCAAAATACCCGTTGGCGGCCGCAGTCGCCCCTGGTATAACAACGCCAGCAGGGTGGCTGCGCACCAAAAGCAGTCGGCATACGTGGCCTGGAATAATGCCAGGAAGTGTCGGGACCCGAATGTGAAGGAGGAGAAGCGGAAGTTCAATGCTGCTTCCAGATCCAGCAAAAAGGCTATTGCCGTGGCCAAGGCCGAACACGTTGTCAGAATTGGTGAGCGTCTCAAGAGATATCCCTCCGGGAGTCGTGCTTTTTGGGCGCTCGCCAAGGCTGCGCAAGGTAACTTCTGCCAGATCAATCTCCCACCACTGCGCAAATCCGATGATAGTCTGGCCCACAGCGCTAAAGATAAGGCCAACATCTTGGCCGATCTCTTTGCCTTGAACTCGACTTTGGACGACTTTGGACAAAGGAGCCACACCGCCTACCATCTCTCGGTGTGAGAGCTCACTACCTGAAATCCGCATTACACAACGTGCGGTCAGGCGTGAGCTCAATCTCCTAGACGTCCACAAGTCGAGTGGGCCGGACGGCATCCCCGCAGTGGTGCTGAAGACGTGCGCCCCAGAGTTGACCCCTGTTTTAACGCGCCTTTACCGTCTTTCCTACGAGTGCAATAGGATTCCATCTTCATGGAAGGTAGCTAATGTTCACCCTATCCCTAAAAAGGGTGACCGGTCAGACCCGACAAACTACAGGCCAATAGCGGTGACGTCTTTGCTCTGCAAAGTAATGGAGCGTGTCATCAACAACCGACTGCTCCGGTACCTAGAAGACCACGAGCGGCTCAACGACCGTCAGTATGGCTTTCGCCACGGTCGTTCGGCTGGTGATCTTCTAGCGTACCTCACGCACCGCTGGGCGGAGGCTTTGGAGGGCAACGGAGAGGCCCTCGCCGTCAGCCTAGACATCGCCAAGGCATTTGATCGGGTCTGGCACAAAGCCCTTCTATCGAAGCTACCATCATATGGAATTCCCGAGGGACTCTGCAAGTGGATCGCTAGTTTTTTGGACGGTCGGAGCATTAAGGTAGTTGTCGACGGTTCTTGTACCGATACCAAAACTATTAACGCAAGGTTCGGTGCTCTCGCCTACACAGTTCATTCTGCATATCAATGACCTGTTATCAATTGAGAACATGCATTGCTATGCAGATGACAGCACGGGTGATGCGCAATATACCAGCCATCAGAAAGTCCCTCGAAATGCAATACAACAAAGACGGTTACAACTTGTGTCTGAAGTCGAGGGCTCTCTCGGGCGGGCCTCGGAATGGGGTGAAAAGAACCTAGTTCATTTCAACCCCAAGAAGACACAAGTTTGCGCGTTCACTACGAAGAAGGACTTGTTTGACATAGCGCCTCAGTTCCAAGGTGTATCTCTTCGTATTTCCGAGAGTATTGGAATCCTCGGCGTCGAAATAAGCAGCAAGGTCCAGTTCAGGAGTCATGTGGCAGACAAAGCCAAATTGGCCAGCAAAAAGTTGGGCGTCCTGAACAGAGCTAAGGGATACTTCACACCTAGCCTACGACTTGCACTATACAAAGCGCAGGTCCGGCCACACGTGGAGTATTGCTCACATCTCTGGGCAGGCGCTCCTAAATACCAGCTTGACCCACTTGACTCCCTACAGAGACGGGCTGTGCGTATCGTCGATGATCCCAATCTCACGGATAGACTGGAGTCGCTAGAGCAACGGAGGGACTTTGGTTCCCTCTGTGTGTTCTACCGGCTTTTCCACGGGGAATGCTCCGAGGAACTGTTCGACCTGGTACCAGCGGCACCCTTCTATTACCGTACCACTCGGTGTCGCAACAGGCTACATCCTTTTTACCTGGATTCGTTTCCGTCCAGTACGGTACGTTTTCAGCGGTCATTTCTTCCACGGACGTGTAAGTTGTGGAATGATCTCCCTGCTGCGGTGTTTCCCTTGTGCTATGACATGTCCTTCTTCAAACGAGGTTTAAAAAGAGCACTCCTATCACGGTAGGCAGCGGCTTGTGCAATGACAGTCTGCTTCCCTGGCATTGCTTGAGTCCATGAGCAGCGGTTAACACTTACCATCAGGTGTGCCGCTTGCTCGTCTGCCACTGAAAGCAATAAAAAAAAAAAAAACTAAAATTCCTAGAAAGTGTATTCTTGCGCAGGTTGCTTAGTTTGTAGTTTTTATACCATTTGATTAGGCTGGAGGAGAAGGAATATAATCGCTCTAATACCAATAAAATATAAAACTTATCCTACTAATATTATAAACGCGTTTGTATAAGTAGATGGCAACTTAACGCGGAGATAGTTTAAAAGCCTAACAAAGAACACCTTGATTGATATAAAAACATTTTAAATTTCATAAAAAGAATTTATTTTATGACAGGGGTTCCCAATATTTTTTAACCCGCGGTGCAGGTACAAATTTATTATTCTGTCTCCAATAATAGTAGTTAGGTTTTTTAGATAAGAAGAAAAATTATAACATCTACATTATGAATTTGATTATTTTTCTTACAAATTTATTTTAAACTATGATAGTTACTAAGTCAAATGTGTGACGCGGGAGCTTTGTGATCTCCATAGCTAAAAACATGCTGAAGCCTGTGCACGTAAAGGATCATGGATCGTGAGATTTTTCGACATCATCTGCAAAGTACTTCGAAACTAGCTATGTTCTTTATAAATGAGGCACCAGAGCGCCGTAGTGCACAGTTTGGGAGTCTCTGTTTTATGATAAATATAATACTGCTCATCAAAAATACTGAATGCATGAAATTAAGGAAAGTAACATTATTGGAGTCCTGGACTTTGAGCAGTCTGACTCGGCTGGTAAGATTGAGTTTTTTTTTATAACTCATAAGAAGGAGCCCATCCCATTACACCTTCATTTTGTGCAATAAGTATTTTTAAAGTACATAGGTGTATTGGGAATTAAACTCAATTGTAAATTTTTGGTGTAATGGGTAACACCAAAAATTTACAATTGAGTTTTGCAGTTTGTAAAGTTGGTTGTAAATATTGGTATTACCTGATATGCGATATAATACTACCCATTTTACAATGGTCTCATTATCTATTGGTTTCACAATAGATTTTAACACTCACATTTATTTCCATTTCTTTCTTTTTCTTTTTTCTTTTATGAAAAGACAACTCCCGCACTATGGAAATAAATCCCTGTGTCGCGGGGGACTTTACAAACATTCATTTCACGGACACACAGAACACCCAGACTCAGAACAACTATTTGTGGTTCACACAAATAATTGTCCCGGGTGGGAATCGAACCCAGAACCAGGTCTCAGGGGCAACTATCGTAACCACTGAGCCACCGGTGCAGTCAATATACATATACACCAATTTTACATATTAAGGACTACACATAGACATACCCACATGCCTACAGGTAGTTGAAATTACAACAATTAAAAAACATGTTTTTAAGTATCCACTTAACATTACACGGCAACATTTAGTAATATAATTATTGAGATTATTCCAATAAAATGTAAATCATTGTCATTGTTTAGTGTTATATAAGCAGTGTAAGAATATTTAATTTATTTGGTTGTTTTATGAATACACGGAGGCCAAAGTATTTCTTTATTTAAATTTTTAAATAGTTGTAAGTCCTCTTACCTATATCTCTTCATCATCATCATCAACTTATCAGTCTATTTTCGTTAAATGCTTAACATAGGCGTCCCCCATAGGTTTCCAACGGGAACGATTGCCAGAGGCCTGCTATGTCACAGCTTCAGCTATGACCTTTGCTGTCCTGTGGATCTCTTTATTTCTGATTCGATCACGCAGGGAATTGCCGAGCATAGCTCTTTCCATAGTTAGCTGAGCGACTTTGAGCTTTCTTATGAGGCACACAGTGAGATACCACGTCTCGGATCCATTTGTCATCACTGGTAACACACATTGACTATTTTAATTTTAGTAAGAGATGTTTTGCATCAATGTGCGTTTCCACTGATGAAGAAGCTACAAAATCGGTCGAAGCATATTAAATTTATTTCCACTCTAAACTCCTGAAATTTGCATATACCTAGTCCATGTTTATTGTATTAGAATAATTATTCTTTCATTAAAATTCCAAGAAGTTAGTTGGATTTAAATATTTACATTGATATACCTATAACTGTTAAAAATATTTAAGCTGCGTGTATGTCGGTTACAAGAAAATATGAAGACTAAATGTAAGTTAATTCCTAGACGGGCCCCGTATTAAATCTTGCTGGAGAGGCTACCACTCACTTTCGGGGCCCTTGCAGCCATAGATACGGTTGATACGGCGGTAAGTACGCCACTGGTTAGTTGTCATGTGAATACCTATTCAATAACGCTATTTACATAGATTTACGAATCTAAACCAATAACAACGAGTTTGTTTGCGACGTTACACAAAACTCATTATCATCATGACTGGTTTATCAAGATAAAGAATGTAAATAACTTCCGTATGTATGTGTATCTACATACAAAATTATCATTACAATATTATACGTAATTTCATAAGATGGTCACTATATAGATAGCTATCCTAGCTTGCTATAGTGCCCGGTGTGGCCTATTAAATATTTTGTAAATTTTACAAAAACTTTCTTTCATTAATGGCCAACCATGTCAATACACATTGATGGTGCAGTTTTTACTAATTATTTACCTGCTACTAGTAGTTTATTTGATTAGGTATTATGACTAGAGAAAATCCGTTTCTTATCTCGTATCTTCTTCTGTTTACTATGTCCTGTTAACTTTTTAGAAAGATTTTTGTAAGCATTTCATATATTTAGAAGGATATAAATATACAGGAGTAATTTTTTTTATTCCTTCTTGTTTTGCTATATACGCTTTTCAATGCTTTGCCACGAAGCTTTTGCTAATTCACCGGGCATAAGGGTGAGCAGTGCTCCAGCCTGGATTACGATGAAATGGCTATGAATGTGGGAAAAAAGTTGAAGATTGACACGAAAGAAGAAGAGTAATACCACAGTCATGGTCACACAGACATGGTCACAGTAATCATGGTCTTCGTTGGTGGTCACTGGTGGGCTCCAGGTTTTAACAATACTATGCTCAAGAATCAATTTGGAAATTTTATAGCTTTTGGCATTCGCTTTTATTTATATTGCGTACAGGTAAATGAGAAGATCAAAACGTGAGCCGACCTTTATTAATCAATTTTTATGCATATATCAATTTAAACAAAAAATCTTAACAATAATTAATATAATTACCCTTACACACACTTCTTTTTTTTCTCTTTACTTACTTATATTGATACTCTCTATTTACTTATATACGATTTATAAATTTGTTATTTAGTCTGTACATTAATTGGAAATAAATAAATATAAAGCATTTTGATATAAATAAAATGACTTCATTATGGAGCACGCCATTCGTTTAAAGACATTAAAGAAAAATAAATGTATTTTTATTGTCACTGAATAAATTTCAATGCCGAGAAAGGGTGTTAATATTACTTAGGTTATTAAACTCTATAAACAAAATGTTGGCACTTCATTTTACCTACTTAGCCAATATTATTATTTTACTAAATTATTTCATTTTCAGTGATTGCGTAGATATACTTAGGTACATATCTAAGGAACTCGTTGTGGAATGTTTATTTCTTTAAACTGCATCTCAAAAAGCCGAGATATAAAAGCTAACCATAATTTGAGAATGGAAGAAACTACGACACAGAGCTTATGCTGCCTCTGCCAAATAAATAAACTTTTAATGAATTGAAGCTGTATCTTATAGTTCTATTTAGGCGAAATATTACGCAAAAACGATATAACGCTATTGGATGAACTAAGAGCACAAATTAGCACATAATTTATAACTTGGATTAAATATCTATACATAATTTACAAAAGATTATGCTACAACACCTTAGAGCCGAGAAGCAATCTATAACAAGTAAAATTGTGGGTTACGACTAAAAGTCGATAAAGACCCAATATTTAGGTAAGTACAAACAACAAAAAAAAATCTGTTCCAAGTAACCAGAAAGATAAATCGTACCGTCACATAACGATCCTATATTTGGAATGGTTCTCGATAAGATAGCATGCATTATTTTGAATTGCAAAGCGAATGGCGCAACTAGCGCGTTCTCGGTCGACGACTGGTGCTGCGCTGAATACTTGTTTCCACGTCATCATTGCGAGCTCTAGCTAATCATTTTTCATGTTTACTCTGTCAAGTGACGGCTCATCATTTCGTATATTTCGTCCGTACAGTTGGTAATCGTAAACACGTGTAGGGAGGAGTATTCCGGCTCTTCGTGAGCGTTGCGTGTGCAAGTAGTGCGGAGCCCTAATCGGCGGCGCGTTCGGACACTCTCGGTTATATTCGCCGTGGCTGTCGCGTCGACAAACCGTGTCGTCTATCGTTCTCATTCATACGCGAAGTTTCATTATACATTTTACTTACACCACTTCCAACAAGAAACTAAACTTGGCATCACGTAACGTCAGTGTCAGTGCAGTGTACATAGTGTCGTGAGGCGTACTGTCGCCAGATGTGATGGATTATTAGCCACACGTAAAGTAACGTGACCTCGTAACTCCTTTAATAAGTGATTATTATACGTTTTATATTGCGCAAAGACACATAACCTATAAAATGTCTGACAGCGCACAGGACGTTTTGAAGGATGCGGCCACCGGTGCTGTCGCTGCCGCGGCTGCCGGCGGATCATTATTTAGCACATTCGATATAATAGTACTTGTCGTATTATTAGGGGGTACTCTTTGGTGGCTGTATAACTCGAAGAAAGAAAGCAAGAAAGATGAAATATTACTAAGCAAATATTCAATTCAGTAAGTATTTTGAAGTCGGGTGTTTAAAAGTATGAACTTTCAAACTTTATAATTTCTAAACATTTTAATAAACAACTGCATGATTTCCTAATTGTAATATCAGTATTAGTAAGAACATAAAAGTTATCTACATGGCTCTGGATTACCGTGGGTTTTAACAGTACAAAAACTAAAACTTAATTAATGTTACAAAGTTAAGATTTTAGGCTGATTTTTTAATTTGTCAGCTAAGAATCACAACTATCGGGGAAGTACCTAAATACTTAAAAAAAATATAGGTAGGTATTTACATATTTTGAAATTCTGTCAAAACTAAAATTTACTCCTCTGATATTTTTTTTTATTAAAAGATTAAGAAAAATGAGCCACTAGTTAGTAACAATAGCAAAACTGTTTTTTTATTACTCTTACAACCTGGGTACGTAACTTTTAAAGTGCGTCCAAGAAAATAGGTAGGTACCTACCTCATAGGTATCTATTATCACTGAGTCTAATTGTCTGCCTATCACTTAACAAAAACGTCAAGTATTTAATTTAAATAACTAATTACGATTGTGCTTTTACCCTTGTCATTTGTTTCACGAGCACTATTCATTGCCTTTAACACAAACATATTTTAATGTGTAAAGTCATTATAATTATTCATTAATTAATAAGTATTTCCTTCGGGTTCCGTATCACTCAGTGTGAATTAAGAACGGGATTTATTGCGTGTCTGATTAACAATCAGACACGCAATATCTGTTAAGTTAAATTATTATATTGATAAAAATACCTACCTACCTATATATCATCAGTATCAGTCTTGTTTATTAGGTAAATAGTGTAAATACCTACCTACGTATATTGTAATTTCCCCTTATAAAGAAGACATACCTACCTATCAGTAAAAATCAGGTTGTGAACAATTTCGCAACTTAGAAAACTTAGCATATTTGTTTCCAATCTTACAGTGCCCCGTTGGTACTTACCTGCGCTGTTTGATGTCCACTCTTCGTAACACCAGTAGCGTAGCGAACCCTAGACAGATTCGGGGCCCTTTTAGACCGGGGCCCCGAAAAATTGATACGGCGCTGGCTGGCTAAATAACTACATAGCTGAATTTTAGAAACTATGTCTGAAATAATGAAATTTATTCAGCAATTAGGTATTTACACATAGGTACCTACACTTGGACTTGTCTAATACTTAATATACCTAACCTTATTAGGTATTAAAGTAGACTCTTTAAAAAGTAGTTAGTATATAGGTACGTGTTACTCATATTTTAGGTTTTATTACTAAAATAAAACTGTGTTCTCATATAAGAAACCATACCTACCGACGTATTCGACGATTTTATTACTCGTTGAAGAGAACAGTTCGTGTGCGAGCCTGACTTACAATTGACTAGTTTTATGTTGTTTACAATGATGCATTCCATGATTCGAATCAACATTCATTAGATTTGATTTACTTTGGCTGTAAAATCTATATCTATACTAATATTATAAAGAGGAAAGATTTGTATTTTTGTGTGTATGTTTGTAATGAATAAACTCAAAAACTACTGTGCCGATTTAAAAATTATTTCACCATTGGAAAGCTACATTCACCCTTAGTGGCATAGGCTATATTTAATTAAAAAGCGGATGAAACCACGAGCGGGAAGCTAGAATACTATAAACAAGAAGACGCCTATTGCAGCACTTTTAATTTATTAATGTATGATTTAATAATAGTAAGTTCAACTATTAATACGTAAATTAATATGGTAATCATACCTTCATTAGTAGGCACATACAGTTCGGTATAGCCTTCCTACAAACATATTATAAAATCTTTATTTAACTTCCTAATGTATGTTTAAAATAATAAAATAACATAGGAATTGTTGGTCTAAAAATCAATTCATTTCACGAAAATGCAAATTCTGAGTAATTTTATAAAATATGTTTTTATCAAAGTCTTTGAATGTTTGATGTATTGACTTCCGGACGTTTTGTTCGGCTATCTTGATTATTCAAGGTCGATTGTTTTTATCGACTTCGTTACTGAGACGTTGGTTAGTTCGTGTATTCTAGATGTATTTGCCGAAGTCTAATTATGCGCGTCTTTTGGTTCCGAGAATTGTTTGGGAACTTCAATTTAATTCGGCTCCATCCGCGGAGCGTAGGGCAAAGTGGTACACAAACCGGTCCTTGGAAGAGAAATCCACGGACATAGGTACCTAACTACCTTCCTAATTATTATTTTTTTTCCAAACGGTTTTAATAAGCTCAGGCCGCCTGCGCCAAATCCAAAACCCATGTTAGGTGTCATGCATAAAAAATATTCACCTCATAAATTAGGCATAAGCACGTTTAGGTCCCTTTCTATTGAGAAAAAATATTAAATACCTTTAGATAAAAAAGAGTTAGGTAAATTGGCATAGCCGGAGAGAGGTCTATAATTTACCTTGTATAAGATAAAACTAAACATCAAGTAGATTCTGGATCCCCGTGGGAACCTTGTCTCGAAATATAGCCATACTCACAAATAATGTCCTTCTATGGGTAAAAGAATTTAAAATATCTGTTCAGATGATCCAGACATTACCCCCTACAACCTCTCAAACTGTACTTCTTTAATATTACTATAGATAAATAGAAGATTGCACTATGGCTGGGGTCGGATTACGGATAACATTTGACGGTCAATGAGAATGTTGCGTCTGCGTGAAGTATTAGCAGCTGTAATATAATTACGTATGTGCCCCTTTGCAGCAGCTTGTGCTTTGTGCAGCTAGAAGACTAGCTTCCCGAGTAGCTCCCGTTCCCGTGAGAACTTCATAATAGAATATAGCCTTGCTCAAATGGGCTATCTAACATCGATTTTTTTTTCAAATTGGATCAGACGTTCCTGTGATAGAAAAGAGAAACAAACAAACTCCTCACCTATATATTAGTATATAGAATAACAGTTTCATTATAACTTCAAATTTAAGTTTAGTGTTATTGTTCAAAAGCTGGTAGGTACTAGCATAATAAAATTCGGACCGAATTCCGAAATTCCCGCGAACTGTTAACTTATGGGATGATAAGTAAGTAAGTCATTCAGGACAAAGCGTTCTTATCATATAGAATTACTTATTTTGTACTGCATTGTTACAATCCACAAAATCCGCTGGTATAGGTACCTAAGCGGATAAAAAACATCCAATGCCAATGACATTAATAGCGTTACCTCTTGTGCGTCCAGCGCTGCAGCGCTTAATTTACCACCTAATGGCGTCATCAGTACCTACTCATCAGTCATAAAACGAAATAGTGTCACAGCTCGTATAAGGTGTCTAACATTTTAATACCTTCTTATAAATACTCGTATTATATGTACTACACTTTCGTACCTATACATAAATTGATATAATTCGTTGCTATTAATGTTCTCAGATTTGGAAATTAGATGTTTTTATGAAAACCGTATGAAATAGTTACCCGAATAAGAGACGTCCAAAAAAGAGATAAGGACTTAAGCACATGAGTACCTAGTCTATCCGAATGAGTAGGTAAATAAAAAAAAAATGCCAGTTGAAATTGCGTGGAGAGAGTGCTGATAGATGATTATTTTATCCCCAATATTCTACTACATACTTAGTACATATTTAATTCAAATTGCACTTTATGTCATTAATATTGTTACAATTTATCCATATTAATTCCATTTATCCCATACAAATTGCTTTTTTTATCTTACTACTTGTCTTGTTTTTGTCTTACTACACGAATACTATTTTGTTTACTATGAATGCTAACAATATTTTAATTAATACTTTAATACCAATTGTATGTTTAAATAAAAAATAGTAAAACCAACAGAAATCTCTACTAATCTCTAGAGATTTGTGTCTGATGCCTTTGTTAAAAATGTCTACGTTTGTGGTTTAGGCCGTCCTTAAGCTGACACTGAAGCTTATTTAAAATATAATCATGATCGTTCAAAAGTAATTATAGTAGACGTCACAATAAGGTAAATTAAAAAACAATTCATTGTGTTCATATTATTAAATGTAAATAAATAATTGTCGTTAAGTACCTGCGTGTAGGTAGGTACCTATTTATAATTAAAAATGTTAACTTAGGTTATTTTTTAAGATAATAAGTAATTATATGCAGATTTACAAATTCTCTAATACGGGCCTCAAAAAGATCTTCCTTTTTATTTGTGTATAACTGCCGATTTTATATTTTTCTTACATCCAAAAAATAATAAACATAGTCCTTTTTATTAAAGTTACATATACAAAGGTTACTTCAAGCTAGATAAGTACTTGTCCCGGCTACTCTCGCCCTTTTATCAAGGCGAGGGTCCAGGAGAGCCCGCGGCTTTAAACTGCGGGAGCTGCCGGGGGGGATACCCGAAGGCCGAGACCGGTGCTCAGGTTCCCCTACTACCAAACGGCAAGGGAAGGAACACCCGGGGGATATTTAGTTGGTCTACCTTTTCCGCGACACGACTAGCGCCGCGTATTCGTTTTGAGAGGTCTAGTCCCGCATACCCCATACTAGCTGACGCAGGGATCACAAACGCTGTGATGCCTGCGAGAGCGAGGGGATGATTAATGCATTTTACCCCGGAAATCAAAAAGGAAAAGGACTTGTCCCGGCTTAATTGTATTTCTGGGTCAGTAAGAAAGCCTAGTGTGGTAGATAGAAAACCCTACTAATACCTACTTTGTTCGTTGTTTAAAATGTTTATTAATATCGTAAACAAAATCAATATTTAATATAATAAATTCTATATTATATATATTTTGGAGTAAAGTAACAAAACAACGGTTCGTAGTTATTTACTTATTAATAAATAATTAGTAGTAGGTATATGTTTTTCCCAACCGCGATAGCTTTTGCAAAAATAACCAATAATAACATTGTTACCCTAAATTTTCAAATATTAGCAACAAAAACAGGAAAATGACTAGCCTGTACAGGGAATTGCCGTAACAACATAACAAGTTCAAGACTGGAAAACCTTGTAATATACATACAAATTATTATTATTAGGCAGGTAATGATTTCAGATAGTGGTTTTTATCTATAACATATATTTAATAACCGCTAGTCTTATTTTTATTATGAAAAATAACTTTTTTACTGATAAATAGATATTAGTATACCTAACACCAGGCTACTGGCCGCTACGATCAATATTAATTAGTCAGTTTTTGAATTATGTTTACTAAACTAATTTTGTACATTTCACTGTGTTTACCCAATAAATGTCGAATTTCATCTAAATTTCAATATTTGTTTAGTTAATCCCTACATAGTAATGGTGGTAATCCATCAAAATGATCCCTAAATATTCGGTTGCTCCGTTGTAGTAGGTATTTAGACCAAGAAGGGAAGTTTAAGTTACGGAGCTTATCCGCGTTACTCTGCTCCAGTAGGTCGGGGCGTGTTGTTTTGTAGCCTATATGTTAATCCAGCTCATATATTAACAATCCGCGTGCATGGGTGACGACAGTCGAACAAACAGTAGGTACAAATGCGATCATGCCATACCTATCATTAATTTAAATCTATGATAAAATACGCCACAAAATTTGTCCACGATGCCTTCATTTCGCATTTTGACGCGCAACGATAAAGTCACGGCAATAATTGTAATAAAATGATCCTTAAATGTTTTTGACACGTACCTACGTGTGTGCTGCGCTTTGTACGTGCAATGTCATTCTTTTGTAATGTAAACCCCATTAATGTATCTTATCTAATCTGTCATTAGATACACTAATGTGTTTTATATATACTTTTGGCATGCATAATTCCTTTATTTTGTAGGATTATACGATTACATTGATTTGAACCATGATAAACGTTTGTCATACAATTATTTATCCAAGGCTATCAATGTATGTAAATGAATAGGTACAACTACACACTTATTAATTTTTTTGTAAACCTTACATACCTTTAAGGTTACATTGGTACTTAGTTTTACTTTATTACGTTTTGATTTATTCACATTTTCATTATTGGAAAACTGTAGTTCGTTGAATATGAATCAGTTTCTACGTATAAAAGAAGTCTGCATTTGATATCATAGCCATTATGTTGAGATAAGAGAAGGGAGAGAGCAAAACATGATCCGGGGCCCCCATGACCTAGGGCCCATAGTCAGTGTGTGTGATAAGCAAATTTTATTTTTTTAGTTCCTTTCCATTGTACCATTGGACTTATTCAATTATATAAAAATCAGTATAACATGTATCCTACTAGTAACTCGAACATAAGTTAAGTACCAATAAATTGAACGTCTCATTGCAAATTAATTATTTTGTCATTGAATCACATTAGTCCCCTAATGTGTCTGCCCAAATATACATCAATGTGTTAAAAACTTGCAAGCATTCCCTTTCGTAATTCGATAGACTAAGTAGGTAGGAAACTAGAATTATTATCTTTCTCGTGGCCAAGTAATGCAAGCAATGTCATTAATAACGTGGCATGCTATGACTAACAATTTAGACAATAATTATTGTGTATCTACATAAGTGGCCAAACTAGTATTAAGGAAGACAAATTACCTATGTTTGGAAGTAAACACGCGAGGTATATACTTAATACCCAAGTGCCGTAAATCTAAATTCCTAGTATTAGACTTAACCTTCCCAAATAAACATAGCCAACTTGGAGACCATATACCTACGTGTCTACTATAAGAACGAAATATAAAAGAATAAAGTTTAAAATCGGTTTCATTCCGGCAATCAAGAGGCGAATCAAGGGTGTGGGTCATAGAAATCATTACCCTTCCACCCAAATGTCTAATAAAATAACCTGTATTTGTAAAAAAGGAGGACCTGGGGAAAAATAGATTTTAGTTATATTATGACTTACGTTTCTTAGAAGTTACAGTACCTCCCCACCCCCTCCAAACTTCTAGTGCGTCCGATGGTAATACACGTTTTATTACATGAATTATTCATGTAATAAAACGTGTTATAAGTTTTATTGGTTGTATTTTATGTTTTATATTGAGACATAAACTGAAACTGAACTGAAAAATAAACTTGTATTAATCTTCTTTTTGTAGACAGGCAATCACTATCGCTCCATATATGTATTTTTACATAAGTATAATTAGTGATATAGTTCACTAGCGGCCCGCCCCGGCTTTGCACGGGTCGAGTTTTATGGACTATGTTACTCAGAGAAAATGTAGCATTCTAATGGTGAAAGGAATCCGTTCAATTTTTTTTGAGTTTATTCAAAACAAACATATAAAAATACAAGCTTTTCTTCTTTATAATATTAGTATAGATAATATAGTTTAGCTTATGTAGCTTATTGATAAATAAAAATAGTAGGTAATTTAGAAAATTTATTATAATAATAAATACATTTTTATCGTTGTTATAGTCATATCATAAAGTAATTACTCCGGTTAAGTGTTATGCAAAAATACTCACGTTCTGATAATAGCATAAAGTACTACCCTACCTACTGTAAGTATATGATTAGCTTATACTGGAGCTTTATGCTATCTATTAGATACTAATATTATTAAGGGGCGTTTGTATTTTTGTTGTAATGAAAATCTTTCATCATTACTCCTGGATATTGTACCTACACTACAATATCTCCAATAAAGGCTATTATTTTGATGAGAAAAAGTAGCGTAGCGAAACCCAGACGGGCCTCTTATCAAAACTAATCGGCGAGGCCCTCTACTACACACTTACGGGGCCCTTATAGCTCGGGGCCCCGTATGATTGATATGGCAGCGGTAGCTAAACCCCTGATAGATTCTTATGGAAGTACGCTGGTAAAAAAAGGGTAGTAAACTAATTACATAATATCTATAAACGAATAATATAAAGCTGAAGAGTTTGATCGTTTTTCTGAACGTGCTAATCACAAGAACTCGGGTCTAATTTAAAAAAATCTTTCATTCTCACAACACATTTTTAGAATGTTACATTATCCAGAAGTAACATAAACTATATTTAATGATGAAGTTCTTAGGGAAACGGAAGTTTAGCGCCCGCGGTCTCAAGTTAGTGGTTGAGACCGCGGGCGGGATGTTAGGGCCTAAGCACACCACGTTTTATAAACGCGCGTCGACGGCGCGTTAAAAAAACGTGGTGTGCTTAGGCCCTTAGTGTAATGTATCATCCATGCACACAATTCAAACACAAAAATAAAAAATGTTTGTACCTCTTTATTAAGTTTAAACTTTAATGAAATGTAATTGTGTTTCAATTGTAAAATAAGCGTTATGCTAAATTGTTAACTTTAATAAGTTTTTTTTAATATAAGAATATTTAATATTGTATAAAATGTAGTGCCCTAACAGAGTCTTATGTCTGGTTCTGTTACTTTGATAGATCTTTGTAAAACGCATGAAAGCAATTATAGGTACCTATATTATTTTTACAATGGCGGAACTGTGGATATTGTTGTTATAGAATATTGTAGACAACTTGATGATTATACTATTGCTGTAGATAAATATATACTTGCTAACAAATGACAGCGCTAGCTCGCTTCTTATAAAATGGGGTACTTAATACCTACTACTTTGTAAAATACAGCAAATTGTTTGACTCGCAGCTGAGCACGTGTAGTATTTTCCTTCGATTTTAGTATAGGTATACTTATGTATATTTTTCTTTTTTCTTCGCGCATACAAATGTAGTTAGCCAGTGGGCATTTTATGGAGTTTGAGTTAGTACATCACACGAGCTGCTTACTATGCAAATACCTCCTGCAGAATATTACAACAATATAATCGGTTACCATCAGACGGGCAGTATGCTTATTTCCTGACTATATGTAAGATTTGAAGTAATTTCGAGTAGCGTCGTGATCAGTAATACTACTAGATACTTATGACAGTTCATGCCCTGTATCGCTCTTAAAAAAACTTAAAATATATATATTTTTAAATAAGTCCTTTCGTATAAAACTTGTCTTCCTAATTAAGAACATAATTTAAAAAAATATCTACCTGCCTGAAAAATGCCTACTTTCAATTTGTTAATAATATTGATTTTATTAATAACTACCTGTTGCCTGCGACTGTGTCCATGTCGATTAGCAGCGCTCCACACAAACTTTACATCGGACATCATGGTTAGCAGAGCTCCAGCCTAGATAAATGGTTTAAAAACTACAAACTAAGTAACCTGCAGAAGAGGGATCCCCTGTGAGACTTGGACCTCGGCTCAGGGCTGTCACTAACGGGGAGATTGAGTTTACCAACTTGTCCTGGCATAAAGGCGAGCAGAGCTCCAGCCTTATGAAATGGTTTAAAAACTACAAACTAAGCAACGTTTGCGAAATTATGACTTTGCTAGATCGCATCTCAATAAGACAAAATGGCGTGATACTTTTAGCCTAAATATCCTTCCTCGATAAATGGGCTATCGAACACTTAAAGGAATTTTTCAAATCGGACCAGAAGTTCCTGAGATTAGCGTGTACAAGCAAACAAATATTACATATCAAGTATATAGATTTATTTTTCAAATTATGTAGCTAATATTTATATTATACTAGCTTTTACCCGCGGCTTCGCTCGCACTGAAGTCCCTAAGTTACTTATAATACCTCCAAGAATATGTGTTACAAATTTTCATAATTGCTTTTTCTTTTTTTTTACAGAGCTGCCGGATCTATACAGGTCACAGAAAATTCATTCATAACAAAATTAAAGACATCAGGGAGGAGTTTAGTTGTCTTCTATGGATCGCAAACGGGTACCGCCGAAGAGTTCGCTGGCCGTCTGGCTAAAGAAGGCATTCGGTATAAGATGAAGGGCATGGTCGCTGACCCTGAAGAATGCGATATGGTACGTACATTTTTTATCATTATTTTATTGTTTTTGTACATCTTATCTTAGTTATTACGATTGACTCATTGCAATAATAGGCAGTCTAATTGGCAAGATTACAGTTGTTTTATTAATGGTAATACAACATAATAATATTAATTTTTAAAAAGGCAGGCTTTTTTAGTACTTGCTATTTACGAAACTTAAACTTACACTATATCTAAGTGTGTATTATAAATCAGTGGTTATAGTGCTCTACTAGATTGGCCTTACCCATATTTAGATTTCAAACAGTTGATCGCGATTAAAACAGCGATGCCCTGAGCCGTGGTCCTAGCCCATTAAGGGTGCTCTTAGGCGTGTGTCGCTTATACGTAAAAATATTGTTTAAAGACGTGCCTCTTTCTAGAGAGCTAAATTATATTAAGATTTTGATTATAGAAATAATAATTGTTATCACTATACATATGACGTGACACTGACTCACAGACAAATCATTAGCTAATCCGCAATAGATTTCAGTTGCGATATTTTGTATAAAATTATAATAATCATATTTAATTGTGTATAACTTTGGTATAACTGACAAGTGCTAGTGTATGTAAATACTTAAGTGCTGAATAAATATCGTTTAATTCGTTGTACTTAGTTTGCTCTAAACTTATTTTACCAACGATTGCCCTAACTATCTATCAATGACAAGATACATAAGTAGGTATACTAAGTAACTACAAGTAAAATACATAGGTACTATAACGAAAACTAACTTTTATAAAATAAAATCTATTTTATCTAATATACCAAAATTGAAAGTTATGCATCAACAATGTTATGTTCCATCGTAAAAACGGCTAACTAGATAGCCAGTGGCCGAATACCTGCATATATTTGACCAGACTAGGGGTAGTCCCCTGGTCTGGTCAAATATATGCAGGTAGCCGTATCTTTTTTTTTTTTGTTGTCCGGGGGGAAATGCTTTTACGCGGCCACCGCCGCTGTAGCGTATTCGCGCGCTGGCGATGGGATATGTGGGACTCGCCCTCTCCATAGCGTGGTATGCTAAACTCATACCACGAGGAGAGGACCCTATACCGCCGTTGGCGGGGGCCGGGTGCGCATGAGCAATCCGGCCCAGGTAACCGTATCACGTAACGATGATGGTGACTATGACTTCGATAAAAATATCTTCATTATTGTAACGCATTTCCTATGTTATTGTTACTGTATTCTTGATGAAGCTTCATTAACTGAATAAATTTACATATTTCAAATATATTTTGTGCCCTATTTTTAAGTAATTTATTTACGTTAGACAACAAACATGCGTTTATCAAAACAACATGACTGTGTCAATGCATTACAAGTGATTTCACTTGTGAAACACGTGTATTTTCACACTTGTATTTGTAGTTCTGTTAATCATAAATATCTTAAAGGAAATAGCTTGTAATTTGTTGCGATAAATTTGAGGGTTTTCAAATGACTCATAATTAACTAATGTTACAAGTTATACTTATACATATAGGGATATCTGTTTATTTTGGTGTTTATCTATACCTACAAATAGGGAATGCAATCAGCTTGGACCAAGATTGGCTATTCAAGATTTTGGCGTCTTTTTTCTGAATCAAGATTGGTCAGTTCGAGATCTTGTCGAGATTCGGGTCGAGATCTTGGTCGCGAATCAAGATTTTCGGGATTTTTAAGATTGTGCAGAATAATTGAAAAAAAATGCGTTTTTTTTGTATCAAATACGGCAAATTGATAGTAACCAGTATTTTAATATTATGTAATATAAATAAGTATATTTTTCAAATTAACAACATTGTACCAACAATAATCAATGTTTATTTTTAAAATTAACAAGAAACAATCAACATTTTAGTGACAATGAAATAAATGCAATAATGCAATGAGATCACAAATTATAACCTATAATTTACGTTGAACGAAGAACAAAAAGTTTAAACCTTTTGCAAATCCTTTTGAAAATGACTTCTCAAGAAACACAGTACGCTTAAAGTGTCATCACCTAATCGGCACCGTATATCAGTGGCTAAATAGCCCGCGGCTGAAAAGGCCCTTTCTGCCTCCACACTAGGTAGTAGGGCCGAAAGTTAAAAGACTGTTAAAAGCGAATTTCAGGTATTATAATTGTCCTCTTCGTCTGAAAATCTCGAAATCTTGTTACAATCTTGGACTGATTTGTCAAGATCGTGACCAGGATTTCGAAATTCAAGATTGATGGCTTTCAAGATTGAATCTTGGAAAATCACTCAAGATCTTGCAGGATCAAGATTGCATTCCCTACCTACAAATATTATAAAGAGGAAATATTTGTAGGTTGTGTTTGTTACGAATGAACTCTAAAACTACTAGACGGATTTCGATCATTCTTTTACCATTAGAATGCTACATTATTTTTGAGTTACTAGGTTTTTTTACTCACTCACGCACAATATTCCGCCGTAAATATTACAGCTACTTAGGACCATTTATTTATATAAAAAACTCAATTCCCAACTCAACATTATTAATCTAACTAAAAAGATAATCACCAATTGGGTTGCCACCCCTACTATATTTCAGTCAAATGTACTATATGTTATAAAAAAATAATATAGTAAAAAAGGTACTATAGTTTTTGGTAATCCAAAATTCACCTCATTTTAAAATTTAGACCGCACCCTCAGCGGGGCATACGAAGACAACTCCCGCACTAGGGAAATAAACCCCTGTGTCGCGAGGGACTTTACAAACATTCATTTCACGGACACACAGAACACCCAGACTCAGAACAACTATTTGTGGTTCACACAAATAATTGTCCCGGGTGGGAATCGAACCCAGAACACCAGGTCTCAGAGGCAACTATCGTAACCACTGAGCCACCGGTGCAGTCAGTCCGCAGGTGGCAACCGTAGTCATCCCCCTTAGCTATGAAGCTACGGAAGCGCAAGGGAAGCTAGTAATTACATATAGGTCACCGAAAAATAACACGAATCGTAAGTTGATCAACTTTCGTGCCACTGATATTGTTAAATTATTATTATTTCGTTTTTAAAGATTACTAGCAGTTTTGCAGTTTACTAGTATTCTTGATAACCCCTCGTGCTAAGCTACCATATGCCTGTGTAACGAGTGGGTTCACGTCAGTAGTGCAATGGGTGGCGATCGAACCGGCGATCACAAGATCACAATAGTGCGACGCCCTAGCCATTGGGCTACGGCCGCTTCCACTTAGTTGCCAGTTCCAGTCAACGCGCATAATTAATATTACATAGGTACTGTTGTAACAAAACAAAAAAAAAAACGTCAACTTCAATAACTCCTGTTGAACTCCATTGGTTAAGGTTTTTTTAACCACCCGAAACCTCGTTATTTATCAATTATCTAGAATGTCGATCAACTTACGATCTTATTATATTCCGGTGACATTTTATATATCTCTGGTTATTGCGTGCAGGGTGTCTTTATAACTTAGGTCGCTTAGATCTCGCCATAACACAATAACATTCAATCTAGTTCACTGGGGCGACATGCAGTGACATACCTTTTATATGCCTGTCATAAAATAATATTACAATGCATTATCTCGTATCTCCTATCGTAAAGTGCTCCAGTTCAAAGCGGTTATTTGTAATTATCGTTAAAAGCTGGGCCATAGATATCGATGTTGGGACATAGACGAAATAGGTGACATGTGTCAGTTTTTAAATATCGAAACAAATGATGGGATACCTACTGCGATTACCGAAGAATCAGTAATATAAATATAAAAGATAGAGAGGACCTTATTAATGTTTTATAAAATCTGATGAAAACCTTGTTACCTATAGTTTATTTCTCATTATGTAAATTCTAATTCAATCGATTACTGAAGATGTCGTTGGTTTTAACGAGATCAATACTGAGTACTAAAGAAGATAGATTGCTATAGGTACCAACACTAAATATAGCATGGTTGCTTAATCTTCTATATAATTATATAAAACAAAGACGGGTTTGTTACAACACTTATAACTCGAGATCGGCTCGATCAATTTTCATGGTTTTTGGTTCGGATTTGTCTCCGCCCTGAATAGCAGAATACATTTTAAAAACAAAAGAAAGTCGTGTTAGTTACACTATTTATAACTCAAGAACGGCTGAACCGATTTGGCTGAAAATTGGTAGGGAGGTAGCTAAGAACTGGGAGAAGGACATAGGATACTTTTGGGTAGGGGTATGGTAGGGTAGGGTAGGGTAGGGTAGGGTAGGGTAGGGGTAGGGTAGGGGTAGGGGTAGGGTAGGGGTAGGGTAGGGTAGGGGTAAGGTAGGGTAGGGGTAAGGTAGGGGTAGGGTAGGGGTAGGGTAGGGGTAGGGGTAGGGTAGGGGTAGGGTAGGGGTAGGGTAGGGGTAGGGTATAAAAGTCCACCCGTGCGAAGCCGAGGCGGGCCGCTAGTTAGTTAATTGAATATGAAACATCTGCGTCACTATTATTTACGGTTACATAATTAATAATAATTAAAATAAATTTAAAGATATTAATTTCTAGCCTTGTTGCGCGGTTTTACCCGCGTAATTGTAAGTAATCTCATCATAAAATATACTCTGTTACTCTTACATACCGTGGCTTTCTAACGGTGTAGGCACTTAGATTACTTTAGCAGTAGGTAGGTATGGTTAATATTTTGTTTATAAAGTTAACTAATAAGTGTATCTATTTTATCTTTTCCAGGAAGAGCTGACGAAACTCCAAGATATACCCAACTCTTTAGCCGTATTTTGTATGGCGACATACGGAGAAGGAGACCCCACAGACAACTCTATGGAGTTCTACGAGTGGCTCAAGACCGGCGAGCCCGATCTAACTGGACTGAATTACGCTGTGAGTATTCGCCATCTCACTATTTAAAGTTCCAAACTTCTTACGTCATATTATTCAATAGGACGGGTGATAAGAATATTGGACTTTGTTCTAGCCACTTGTGCTTGCAAGTTAATATCGCCATATATAATACCTGTTCATTAATAGCGTGAAGGCGAGTAAGACAAGTGTGTGCGTACAACTCATTTATACGTAACTGCGATCGAATTCGCATTGGCGGTGTACGGTTTATACCACGGTCCTTGGTTCACAGATCCCTACGACGTATAATTTTTTCAATTGGTGGAAATTGGCGTGCTATGTTACAGACAAGTATTTGTATTGTGTGACGTATTACGGTATTTAACATACTATCGAGTAGTAACAATTAATGCTACGAAAGGTCAATGATAATGATACTTCATTAGACACATATTTAATTACCTAGCTTAATTCGTATCCACCTTGGTCTGATTTGGAATAATTGTTTTAGCCATTGGAAATCATAGATGGTCATCTCTATATATAATTACACTAGCTCCTCCCCGCGGTTTTATCCTCGTTACTCTGCTCCAGTGGGTCGGAGCGTGATGTTTTGTAGCCTATATGTTAATCCAGTGTATAACCTATCCCGGTGCAATTCGGCCAATTCCGTTCAGTACCTAGTTTTGGCGTGAAAAAGTAACAAACGTCCATCCATCCATACTTACAAACTTTCGCGTTTATAATATAAGTAGGATTGATAAGTACATTGGGTAATGGCAGTAGTTAGAGTAGTTAATGCACGGTAGAATATTTATATTTCAAAAGGAAGTTGCAATGGAGAGTTATATGATTTTGTTCGTGCATTTTTGTATAAGTACGACTGTGCGAATGTGCAAAACCAATACGTAGAAACGGCTATTACATAAACAGCTAGGAACGCTTTCACCTAATTCCCCTCAGCAAGCCCATCCAAGTAAGCAAGGCATGGTCAGTATGCCTCTGCCTGTCCTAAAAAAAATGCACAAATTTTCACTAAAAATCTAGTAGTCATAATTCCTCAATTTCCCCCAGAAACCACCCTGATCTGAGTTGAGTCCCATCAGGCCAATTTCAAAATATTTTTGTGCAGGTTGCTTAGGTTGTAGTTATTAAACCATTTTTTTAAGGCTGGCCATCTTTATGCCCACTGAAGTTGTAAAAACCTCGCTAACTACATAGGTCCGTCTAAATATTTATACATATAAATAAGTAAAGTATCACAATAATACTACTAACACTCACAAACGAGGAGGGTCATGCCAAGGCGAAGGATGCTACACAAGTGTTTCCGACAACGTAACTAGTTCCGCGACACACTACACAGTTGGTCGATGGATAATAAAACTGTTGCCTGACACTGGATTTCACAATAAACTTTTAATTAATTTTAAATAGGTAACGATCACATGCGGTAAAAATAAGTCAAATTGTACTATTTACTACCTTAATAATCATCAGTCATGTCATTTGAGCACATTGAATGATGTTTAAAATCAATTTAAAATACCTAAGTATGTTTACTCAAGATGATGTGGCCACTTACAGAGCTCTAGTGATGCAATTCGTAAGAAATATTTAATTTACCATGATATAATATCTATCTTTGAGAAACAAGATGTAAAATACCTGGCAAGTTAAAGTGTAGATTGTCAGTTTTGCCATCGAGTAACCAAAGGTTGCGCTCAAAATCACTCGCATAGACCTACTCAAATGGATAAAAATTTGGCTTGTTTAGATTTTGTCAAATAAGGTTTCCTGAATGTTAGTTTTGAAAGAGAAAAAAACCCTAAGTTATAAGGACTTCCTTGGATCGAAATAGGTGTACTTAGCCAGATATTTTATTTTACCTATGCAAGAGCGTATTTTAAAATTACACTAACTTTTAAGCATTTTTTTTCGGACAAATTGCGTGTATTTAATTTTTCTAAGTTTACCGAAGTCCAAGAATGTGATGTATTTGTAAATACGTACGCAAAACCGGGTGCGAACGTTGCCGCTACTCACTCAGCTGTAGTCTTATCCCCGTCGTCGTATTAATGATTCTATCGCCAATGTCCATGGCATGGAAAAATATAATTTACTAGCTACCTGCCTCGGCATCGCACGGGTGCAATGTTAATGTTTTATACATATCACCTACCTTTCTCTTGTGTCACTATCTATTTAAAAAACCCGCATCAAAATCCGTTGCGTAATTTTAAAGATCTAAGCATACATAAGGACAAACAGACAGTGAAGCGACTTTGTTTTATACTATGTATCTATTGCTCCAACTGGCAACATTACAAACATTTATTGTCACTTTTAGGCTCAAAAGGCAAAAGTTTAAACTCCTTTAAAAAATACCTGACATTTGATCGTGATTGTCACAAACGTCAAATTTAGTTTTATTTAGTCGCAACACTAGGAAAGTTCTGATGATATTTGATTTGTTTTGAAACTCAATTAGTATTTATTTACTGTGTTAATTGTATTTTAATTTAAAAAGGAAACAGTATTTATTAACCTATGGTGATTAGTTTATTTTAAGTCAATCACAACGATTTACGTAAAGGTTAACCTAACTTATCCTAATACTGATTCATATTGTATTATTTTGAAAATGTTTAAGTTTTTATTTACTTGTAAAACGATAAACGATTTTTGGACTTTTTCTCATTAAAAATCATAACTTCGACAATAACCCGTTACCGCTTCAGTGAAAAACTGCGACTATTTTTGCGGTTGTAAGATTCATCATAGTCTTTATCTTTAAATCAAATCAATAATATAATTTAACATGCCTGTGTTTTTAACTCTTCCCCGCGTATTTGGGTATCGAAGATTGATATCATCTATGTTGCGGTTTCGTTATGTGGTATGATATTACAATAATAATGTCCTAGTTGAGTTTGAGTACAGACCTAAACAAAATTAAATAGTGTTACTATTATATCATATATATTATATGAACAGTTGTTCACACATTGAAATCGTTTTTTAGATTCCATAGGATGCAAGTAACTGCCAAATAATTTAAATTATTAACCCCAGATCTATGCACATGTTACATCATATTATGTTATTGGCTGTTTGTTATAATAACAAAGTTCAAACAAAACCCTAGCAAATGGATCATATTGTGACAATATTTATTATCAGTTTTTGACCTTAAAAAGCAATATATATAAATTTTATTAATTACACACATCAATAATAATTATTATTATTATTACATTATGATTTATTTAGATAGTACATACCTATCTAAAATAAATTAAATTTTTAAAAGTAACATGAATTGGAATTTATTGGACCACAAATTTTTGGATTGTCTGTTCGGGTTTATTTAAAAAAAAGTTTAATTTAAATTGGATTTAAAAAATTTCTGTAGAGTTCCTGATTGTTAAATGACTAATTAAATTACTAATTTTCTACATATTTCAGGTATTTGGCTTGGGCAACAAAACTTATGAACATTATAATTCTGTGGCTATTCTTCTCGACAAACGACTTGAAGAACTTGGAGCAACCCGTGTCTTTGAACTTGGCTTAGGCGATGATGATGCTAAGTATGTCAGACTCTCATTTTAGAAGTCATTATAATTTTATTACAAGATTTTTTCAAAATGAATATTTAATTTCCTTTTATTTTCATTATTTCATCAGTATTGAAGATGACTTTATTACTTGGAAGGAAAAGTTTTGGCCAGCTATTTGTGAAAAATTCAATATTGAGAACACTGGTGAAGAAGAGCTGACACGTCAGTTTCAACTGGTGACACATGCCCCTGATGAAATACAACCCAATAATGTGTTTACTGGAGAAATTGCAAGACTTCACTCATTGCAAGTTCAAAGACCGTTAGTATTGACTTGATTTTACACTTAATTTTTGGTTTTATATCTTGTAAATTTTCAAATGTTTATAGTATTATTTAAACAATGTATGTTTTGTTTTATTTTAGACCATATGATGCCAAGAACCCCTTCTTAGCTCAGATAACAGTGAACAGAGAATTGCACAAAGGTGGTGGCAGATCTTGTCTTCATGTTGAATTGGACATTTCTGACTCTAAAATGCGTTATGAAGCAGGTAATTAACAATATTCTTATCATTGTTTTATTAGTTAACAATTATGATAATAAAAGTAAAAAATGATAAAATTAAATTTTTTGAATACTTTATGGAAAAGTTTACTACTTTAAATTTGTCAAAGTAATGTAGATGTTATAAAAGAGATTGATAAATTTCGATGACTGATCATTTTTATCGTCACGAATTGGTTAAGGTATTAGGGGCTATACCTAAAATGCAGGTTTGAGTCCTGCTGGTGGTATAAATTTATTAATCTCAAATTTGAAATTTGAAACATAAGAAAAAATAATTTTATTTGATTATTCTAGGTGATCATGTAGCAGTTTATCCTATCAATGATTCAAAATTGGTGGAACGTCTCGGCGAGCTAAGCGGAGCCAATCTTGATGAAATATTTTCGCTTATCAATACTGATCAAGAAAGTAGTAAAAAACATCCATTCCCCTGCCCCACATCTTACCGTACTGCTCTTTCACACTATATAGAGATCACTGCACTTCCCCGTACTCATATACTTAGAGAGTTGGTGGAATATTGTACTGATGAAGAGGTGAGACATTGTTATGTGTAATTTAGATTTTTGCTGTTTATAAATTACTGGATGGACTGCTATTCCGTTCCAATAAAATATCATGACCAAATGTAAAAATATTATTTTAAACCTTTATGTTAATTTTCTCTGTAAAACTCTTCTATGTGATTATATCAGTTAATATTATTATTGGTTCAATTGACCTTCATCCAATCAAACAATGAAACTAAAATTATATATGTGTACAATCATACAATTTAAGTAAATTTAGTAGCCTTGATTTTATCTGTTTTTTGTTATAATCCTCTATTGAAATTTGTTTTTATAATGGACCTTTAATTTAATACAAAATAATTTGATTTCAGGATAAGAAAAAATTACTTCTAATGGCTACAAATTCACAAGATGGTAAAGCTCTATATCAATCATTTGTAGTAGAAGCTTGTAGAAATATTGTACACATATTGGAAGATATATCATCATGCAAACCACCACTGGACCATTTATGTGAGCTTCTTCCACGTCTACAACCAAGATATTATTCTATTTCATCCAGCCCTAAGGTAATATATTTTTATATGACCACTAAAGCTACTTTAAAAAAAAACCATAGATTAAAACATAATAATATGTAGTATCTTAAACAATTAGTTAAGAATTGCCATCTAGTTTATTATGTATTCATTTCTCCTAAGAATGCTGTGATAGATTGCTTCTACACATATTTTTCATGCGATCTTTAATTAATCCTAATTTAATTTTATTCCAGCTATCTATAACAATCTTGTTAAAAAATCAAAAAGATAATTGAAATAAAATAATAAATTAATTATTTTACATTTCTTACTGAATAGATACCAAAGTTTCGAATTGCATCTTGGTGATTCCGATTTACATTACTTATTTATAATTATGATATTTCAGCTGCACCCAGAAACTGTGCATGTAACGGCAGTTGTAGTTCAATATAAAACACCAACTGGGCGTGTAAACAAAGGAGTTACTACAACATGGTTAGCAGACCACAAGCCAGAGCCAGGCAAACCTCTACCTCGTGTACCTGTCTACATCAGGAAATCTCAATTTAGGTAAATGAAACTTTAAACTATTAAGTTTAAATAAATTCCGTAGCGTGGCGGTATTTGGCTCGCTTTAAATCTCGGAGGCCGTGGGTTCGATCCCCACGCCGGGCAAGAAATCTTCGTGTAAATTCTAAGATTTATTTCCGGGTCTGGTTGGTTAATGGACTACCCTCCGTGCCTCGCAAAGCACGTTAAGCCGTTGGTCCCGATTGTTACAACATCATCTATAATAATCGTATATCAAGGTATGGGCAGCAGCGTTTCCTTGTGTGGTACAACATAATACTGCGGTCACCAATCCGCCTGCCAAGCGTGGTGACTAAGGCAAATACCCTCCCCCGGGAGGAGGCCCATTTTCAGCAGTGGACGTTATACGAACTGATGATGATGAAATAAACTTACATTTGTTTTGTCAATGCTTACCTAATTCGAGAGTTGTATTTTTAAATGCCATATATATAATAAAATATAATTTAATGTTTACAATATATTATCAGTTATCAAGGTTTTAGTGAAATTAATTAACTCTAAAATATTTATATTATTTTCTTAGGTTACCTATGCAGACACAAACTCCAATCGTCATGGTTGGTCCCGGCACAGGTTTGGCGCCATTCCGTGGATTCCTTCAAGAACGCGCGCTTGCTCGAGCGAACGGCAAAGAAGTTGGTGAAAATATCCTATACTTTGGCTGCAGACATCGTGATCAAGATTATATTTATCAGGATGTAAGAAATTCTTCGGCGTAACATTATAATAGTTATTTCATTTGAACATAATTAATATTTTTGTTTGTTTTAGGAACTTGAACAATATGAAAAGAATGGTGACGTTCAATTGAACCTGGCTTTCTCTCGTGATCAGGCTGAGAAAGTATATGTGACCCACTTATTAGAGAAAAATATGGATAAACTATGGGATATCATTGGCAATCGCAATGGTCATTTCTACATTTGCGGGTAACATATTTGCTATCATTAAAATATTTCCTTTTATTTACATCGATAATTTATTTGAGAATGACTCGATTCTAATTTGTGATACGTTTAACAAATCGCGACGCTAAACAATACTTAACTAATACCTTTGACGACTAATTAATCATAATGTTGGTGTATGTACGTGTTTACTTAACCCCAAGTCAGTCACTGCTCAATCATTATCACTGTAGTGTGCAATAACACGAGCCTATTTTTCTATTGGAATATAGTCATAAGACTATCAAATAAGATCTGTATTTTTTTTTAAAACAAACATTTGTATTAACAGCTAGATGATTGATGGCGGTATGAAGTAAAGAAAGTTGGGCGGTAAAATGCTGGATCATTATTACTCATCAGATTGTATTTACAAAAATCTAAAGTATCAGCTAGACTGATAATTTTCAGAGTTAAAGAGTAGAATGCACCTGTTTGTGCAAGTGTGTACGTAAACTCGTTTACACTCAAAATCCGGAAGTACGGTGCACTATATGTCCTGCGCTAGCCATCCCCTTAGAGATTTACTGCCGTGGCCAATATCGGTCAGGAAGTAAAAAAATCATACAATATTTATCATGTTGTATTATTTTCATTTCTAGTGATGCGAAGAATATGGCGGTGGACGTTAGAAACATTATCGTAAGAGCGATTCAAGAGAAAGGCGGTAAAACCGAGACCGAAGCTGTGCAATTCCTCAAGAAACTTGAATCCATGAAGAAATATTCAGCCGACGTATGGAGCTAAACTTCTGTATTTTTATATAGACGAATTCGCGGACCTTTAGGAAATTTTAAAATATGTTGAGTAATGGCGAGTATATTGTAAAATGTTGTTACTGGTTTGTGATACTTTGCGAACGCAAAAAGATTTCTGCGGCGTAAGACACATCTTATGTTGTTGAGAGTCATATTATTAACTTACACGTGTTAAACTATTAATTTTATCCATGTAGCTATTAAGAATTTGTTTGTATTTCTGGACACACGTTACCTACGTCTTTCATTACTAATATGTAATTATTTTTGTTATTATGTTTGTTATTATTGTTTACAAAATAGAGATTACTGATTAAACTCACAAATCTTACTGAATATAAATTAAACATTTAAATTTCTAGGTCGAAATTCATACTTTATTACATTGTAGATTATATTTTCAATAATTATTTGTATGGATTATGCACAAATATTTGTAACCTGTTCGCATATTCACATAAGGAATCTGAAAATATTTAAAACTGTATTTTGTATTGTAATGATAATGACAAACCAAAGACAAAGTTAAACTAAAATATACTTTAAAAGCAAATTTTAATAATTTGTTACTAAAATTACCCGTCATTCTATTAAAACAATTGAACTAATCTTAGTACAAATGTTGGTGTGAAGCAGAGTTTATACGAAGCCAGTCATGCTGGCGCCAGTCCTGCGACAAGCCAGTGTTGGCCTGGCCCCTGTTGTTTAGACGAGGCCATTTCATTCGCGGATTTTTCTTCGGGTGTGCACACGTTTGAAGTAAAAAATAATGATTTCGCGGCAAAGTCTATTGAAAAAAAAATGTTTAAGGAACATCTCTGCACTATTAAAAGAAGAGTTGATTGATATGTTAGAAAAAAAGAAAGCGAAACGACTTTGGATAAGAAAATGGTTAAGCGATAGACCTATAACTGGTGCTTCTGCCTTGTTGCTGAAACAACTAAGATTAGAAGATCCTTCTGAGTACAGGTTGGCGTTGCGGGTTACTGCTGAAAACTTTGATGAGTTACTTTCACTTATACAGAGCTCGATTCAGCGCCAAGACACCCTGATGAGAGATGCATTACCAGCAAAAATAAAATTAGAAGTAACGTTATCGTTCTTAGCAACTGGAATGAGTTATCGAAGCCTGAGTCATTTTTACCGTGTTTCCAAACCATCTATATCAAAATTCATACCAGAAGTTTGTCGAGCAATCTATGAAGCATTAAAACAGTTTATTAAGGTAAGAGTTTATTTATTTACTTAAAATTGAAATAATAAGGCACACATTTTTAAAAATACAACTAACATGTGATATTAAGCCTTATCGAAGGCTTGTTGAATGACATCACTGTTGTCTACGCTTTCGCCGTAACTTTCATAATTGTATGTAGTTTCTGGGGATACAATATTAGTAGTATACTGGGAACACGAAGAAGAACATGTCGATGGACTGGGCTCTGGAGGAGGACAGATTGTAGTTGTTGGCAGAGAGTATTGGGGTACTGTGAAGCTTGGAAGAACTTGTGTAGAATTCCAATTATTTTGCAATTGCATTTGACAAGAATACGCATTCTTGGCTCGTATATCTGTAAGCCTGCATTGTGTCAATATACTCTGTATCTTTTCCTTAGCAATGACTGCCTGTTCCTCTGTCAATTGTTTCAATTGTGCCGAGACGCTTTTTCCAAATAGATCTAGTTCTGTTTCTTCAACGCATGTTCTGTCGTTAATTTCTCTTAAGTCACTTATCATGTTAGATATTTGTGTTAACTTGCTCCGCTTAGGTTTTGTGGGTGGGGTAAATTGTGGTATCTCTTCTGCCGACTCATTTTCTCCATTTTCAGAGCGTGGAACCAACGATGGTCCTGATTCATTGCTATTCGATGATCCTGGTTCATTGCTATTTGGTGTATCCATGTTATTCTGTAATTAAACAAAATAAATTACTGTAATTGTAATGTTATAGTATGTTTGTGTCTAAAATTGTATTAAATAGGAGAGATTTTAATTACTATCCTTTTTTTACAGGTGCCAAATGCAGAAGAATGGAAAAACATCGAAAGGGGGTTTAAAACACGATGGAATTTTCCCTTATGTTATGGTTCTATAGACGGAAAACATGTGTCAATTAAAGCTCCTCCTAAAAGTGGAAGTTTATACTTTAATTATAAAAAAACAAGCAGCGTCGTATTGTTAGCTATTGCCGACCACGACTACTGTTTTTCGTACATAGATGTCGGCGCATGTGGTAGCGCATCTGATGGAGGAGTTTTTAAGAATTGTTCGATTTACCGAGACCTGGAAAATAACTTATTACCTGACAGTGGAGTCATTGTAGGAGATGCGGCATTTCCACTAAAGACTTATTTAATGAAGCCGTATCCAGGTGTAAACCTCAGTACAGAAGAAAAAGTTTTTAACTACAGATTATCTCGGGCAAGACGGATAATCGAAAATGTATTTGGAATCTTAGTTAGTAGATTCCGGGTATTAGAAAAGCCAATACTGACTAACTTGGAAACAGTAGATGCAATCGTTTGTGCTTGTTGCGCCCTTCATAATTGGCTACGAAAAAAAACAAGGTCTTACATCACCGTTACTTGTGTTGATAGGGAAGATGAACAGGGAAATTTTCTGCCCGGTTCATGGAGGAGTCAAATACATGCCCTACAGAGTATTGGCAATCAAGGTAGCAATCATTCAGCAGACACAGCAAGGGAGAAAAGGGACATTTTGAAAAATATGTTAAATAATGAAGGAAGAGTTCCTTGGCAATTAAATAGCATACATTAACAATCGACCTAGAAAATAAACATTGAAACGAAATTACATTTAAATGTACATACAAACATACATACACTGATCAAATACATAACCTTCTTTTGTTATGACATGTACCTGACGAGTAGTTGTGTATCTGACAAAACGCGTATCTGTAAATGGCTTTATAAGTTGCTTAAATGTAAATTTCGTTTAAAATAAATAATAATGTGATTTTACTTACTATGGTTTTTCTCCTTATAGTAATCGGCTTTACAAACGAATCATATTCATCAAACCATTTTGCCTTTGGCTTATAAACGCTCCCCCCAGCCCCAGACCTCGTAGATTTTTCGATTTTGTCGAGTTCCAAGTAGTAAGTATTTCGAATACTTTTGATTTTTGATTTAACTTCATTGATAGTAAGTCCATCTATATTCATTCCTAGACGAAGTTGTCCTAGTGCTGCAGTGCGCATTTCTTTATTTTTGTATGCATCACAACGTTTATCCCACAAGCATTCGTGCTCTCTATAAAGTTGTACGAATTTTAAAGTATCCTCTTCATTGAATTTTCTCGACATTTTGTCGCAGAGTTCCGAACAAAAAACTAAAACATACACACCGTATAGACGTTCGCCAGTGACTGCGAGAAGCGTCTACACGTGTCGCTGGCGCTGGCGCGGGGGTCGAGGGGTATGCGGGCGGAGGTCACTGGCTAGAAAAATAGGCCGGCGCTCTATTCACGCCAGCGTTGACTGCCAGCGCTGGCTTGGCTTGAAAAACTGTTTACACAAGGCAAATGCCACGCCAGCGCTGGCTGCCAGTCTTATTGGCAGCCAGCGTTGGCTTCGTATAAACTAGGCATGAGGGTAATATAATTTAATAAAGATCAAAATTTTACTTGTTTCACATTTTTGAGTACGGATTTACATTGATTTGAAAGCACTTAATACATATGTATTGTTCTTTCTTTTTTTAAATACGTATTAAAGTAGATAGAGAAATTGCACTTTGTAATACATATACATATGTAATGTCCCATACATGTTAAATAATCACCTATATGTTTAAAATAAATATTCGCTATAGGGTTTTCTTTTCTACGGCTGTATTAATCATAGATAAGTAATACCACTGACGATGGCATCTTTTGTAGTCAATCATCTATGATGCGATCAACATATCGAGATAGCCATTCGATTCAGTTTATTCAAACGATCACAACCTGTGTGAACATTTATGCTCATAAGTAACATAATTTATTGATTCCATTGGATTCCCATTAGACGCTACGCTATAACGGCATCTCCACGCCCAAAAATCAGTACATGATGGTTGCTTATCTTCAAATATTCGAGTAACTGTTGTATATTTTTGTTTGCTGTGTACAATAAGGTAATTAGTGGAGTTGCAGTTTTAGAGCTGTATCAATAAAACATAAAAGTACAATATAATCATATTGTACATATTTTGTGTTTTTCTGTGATTTGTTTACTGTCTAGTATATACGATGTTGGCGCAGAGGACTTAGGAAGCCCTTAAGTATGGCCGAAAATGGAGTTCAAAGGGTTATCTTAGCAATGACTTTATTTATTCAGAAACAATAAGTCTGTGCGAGTTAAGATTTGAGTGCTGATACAATATTTCCATTAGGTTTAGGAGTATTTGGAAGATATTACACACATTATTATGATAGTGAGATAAAAAATAATCGTTTAAATAATGACTGAACTTACAGCGAAATTGGCGATGTTATAATTTATTATACGTATATATACAACACTGCTGATTTAACTCGAGTTTTAATTTGATCCATAACTATACTAACAACAATTCTCGTTTAAATTCTATACTGGTTAATATTCGAACAAAAGAATTCTATTAATTTTCGGCACTGTTATGTATCAGATATTTAATATACGATTGTTGAAATGTTTTATTATATAAAGTGGACTGGGCAAATAGATTTAAGTAAATGAATTAATTTTTATATTACATCTTGTAATAAATACATTTTCATAATATGTTGTATAATTTTTATCCCTTTAGTTGTTGTTCACTGTTTGTTGTACTAAGACTCTTAATAACTGGATTTTGATACCCCCAACCAGAGGACTTAAAAGACGCGACGCACTGAAATACTCCATGACACGTGCAAAGGGCGAATAATAAGGCGAAAACACATTATTAAAACGCCACGCCACATGTCAACACCTGTAAATCAGTACGCGCGTGGCGTCGTGTCGGGTGTTCATATTGTGTTTCTGGTCTATAGAAAACAATACATTTGATTCGACTCGAACACGCGTGGAGTGTCATCGGGTGGCGTGGCGTTTTAATAATGTTTCCGCCTTTACCAATACTAATACTCCCGCCGATCAGATAGAACACATATTTTGTTGTGCTAAGGATTTTGGTAGCGATAAAAAAGAAACGAGTTTATTTTTAAAACAATGTATTAAATTAACCGCATTATATTAGTTATATACAGAGTGACATAAACAAAATGCAAACCGTCCGTATAGCATGATCAGTAAGTACATAAACTGATTAATAACGAGCATAAAATAGCAAAGGAAGAGCTTTGAAATATACTAGATTATCTTGATTTAATACTTTTCTGAAATCACCAGACTTGTAGCTGTAAATAAAGGCAGAGTAACTTTTCAAAAAAGCTTCCTAAATTGGGAACAACATTACAAACCATTCTATTGTTTTGTTATACGGAGGAAAAGAAAAAAATCGCATACTTTTACTACTAATTTAAAATTTGAAATGTTCAAATAACATATTTAAACAAACTCAAAATATTCCCGATCGGGCTCTATTAGTATAACTACACAATACGCATACTCATACAAGACATTAAAACACTAAAAACAAACTATTTTCGACGTTTGTATTAAAAATACTGGATTCACTACAACAATGAAACATTAAATTGCTTTTCATCACACTATATCTAATAATATTTACACTAATAAAACTATGTCAGGATGATCAACGTGCTCATTATAAGTCAATGATTTTAAGGATTTACCACACATTTATAGCTATTATTCTTCCGAGTTAACATGAATGATAATGCCGATAATTTAGTGCCATCTGAAATAAAATAAATCAAGGTATTCATCACAAGTGCTGGGCAAATGTAATTAACAAGATGGTTAGAAAATGCAAGAATTTTAAGTTTTACAACATTTCTTCGGCCAGGACGACTGAGCACGAGACGAATTTTAAAATTGAATTTCGCACTGCTATTTTCTAGTCACCTTGTTAATAAGTGAATGAAAATCAGCATATAAACTCAAACCATCACACTTCAGTCGGGCACACTCAAGAACATTGTACTTTTTATACATATTTTACACATAGCAATAACTGTACATAACTATACATTTTCAGTCTTCCACAAATAGTAAACGATTTGAGTTGGTTTAATAAAGTTTTAAATATTATGATTAACATTTCGTGATACATGCATAAAATACCACTTTGTCACAACCGACTACTAAAGATAGAAAATACAACGTAAATAAAATTTCTTTGTGACAAATAATATTTTATGTACATTGCAGGTAAAGGCTTTTTGGCTGCAGATATCAAAGGCACAAATGTGGCATTTCGCCAAATGATTCGGTTCAAAGAATGTATTTTCCAATACCTTACATAGTCGATGAAATATATATAATATTTCAAAAAAAAAACTAATTTAGAACAAAAGTTGGTTCTAAATGATAAATGACGTCAGTAATTACGTAAACGATCAATAAAAAAATGCACGCGGCAAAGTAACATTTTTTTTATTATAATGAGCATCCTGAATCGCATAATACCCTATTTTTATCTTAGGATACTTTTTAAAATGTATTCAATATGAATGTTCTTAAAATTATCTACGAAACATTTTTAGCACAATTATAGTATTCTACGAAGTAAATAGTTTTTTTATAAGCGTATTGTATTTTCTATATGCCTGTCGGGACTTTAGGCAATATGAGTTATAATGCATTACTTTAAACTGGTTAAGAGCTCAATATTATAATTTTATACGGGTTTGAGTTGGTAATCACATTATCATAAGTTATATTAACGCATCAATACCGTCTTACAATAAAAACTTATACATAACTATGAACTGAAATAAGTGATAGAAAAGAAAAATTTATTAATTTATAAGCTACGTGTCACAAGTCATATAAATAAGAGTGTGAAGGTAGATTACTCACAATGAGACCTAACTTCTTTCACTAATAGCCAGCGAAGGTAGTCCCGAATCTAAAAAAAAAATATGTACATTGTGTCAACCAAAATGCAATACCATAAAACTAATGAGCGTCATTATAGTATTTAACATAAGTAATTAGCCGGCAGCTCATCCCGCCAACTGCGACGCACTGCGCTCACGAGTCTGGAGGAATGTCCCACTCCGCAAGACCGCGGTCGACTAATTCTCTATTCAGGAATATGACTTGCTGAAATTCAAAAAAGAAATGTATATTAGACACTGTAAAGATCAGTATACTATGAAGAAAGTACATAATTAATTACTATAATACTTCATTGATAACAAGTTATCCCTGGCCTCACTTTTAATGGTGTAAAGAACTCTGTTGTAAAATAAAAGAGTTTTGTTTTAAAATGTACGAAAGTTATTTTAAATAATACGATAGTTACATTATGTTCTTTTGATTATTCAGCAGTCTATGATGAACTTAAATTTCGCATATCATTCATAAAGAATGTGCCACTGACCTGTGGGTGTAAAGTGAGGTAGAGGTGTACGAGTGGGAGGCCGGCCTCATCGTAGCCCGCAACTTGCGCGTGTAGCAGCTGACCCGCAGTCAAGCCCGCCATGATACGCAGTGCCTCGCCGCTCCACTCAGGTTCTGTAAGATAGTATAAGCATTTTATTAAAAATATCAAGTTGTAAATCAACACTTGTAATAGGAACAAAACACATGAATGCCAGTCAGTAATTCATATAAAAGAGGTAACATATTACTTCTGAATACACAATTAAGGTTTGGTACGAGAACCATATAAAAATTTACGCCTTACGTTAGTGACACACCCTGGTCAATTTCAATTACGAAAAAGTAAAAACTGTGACACGGAAGTGACCGTGATCTTTAAAACCAACTGTGTTACTTATCAACCGCAGGCATGTAAAAATATATTTTTAAAAGTAATCTGGGTCGTAACAGCGTTCGAAAAACTAGAGCGCGTAATTTGATTTGAAGAATATGAGAATATGAAGAATTTGTCATGATTTCTAAAAAAATATGACATGTTTACTTTTGTGAGACATATCTGAAATTAAGATATTTTTGAGATTGAGTAGCTCAATAAGGTACTTTAAAAATGTTTTATTGTTATTTTCGTGTGATCTAAAAAATCTATTTTAGTGTGTTGCAAAATAAATAAAAAGAAATATAAGTAAATAGTATCTTTTAATTAGCTCATGCAAAATCACAGCTTTATTAATTATATCCCTACTTACAACATATTTTAATACACATTCATTCAAAGTCTTTAAAAAGGTTTTTAAATAACAGAATTTTGTAAAATAAAATAATTGTTATATTTTCTCTTCAATTTTAGTCCATACAAAAAAACAAAGATTATGAGGCGGATATGAGTATTATTTTGACATCTGTAGATGGACGTTTAAGTGACATTATTTCATGCGTGTTATATAACGCACGCTAATGGCCTTGTCAGCGAGTCATTGAACAGACCAAGAATTCGTAGAGATGGGAAGTTTATATTAAGAACGTTCCTTGTTGTACACAGTGGAAGAGTGAATATTTAAAAATGATTCGAGACCATTCAAAAGTATATACTTAAAATTTTATCACTATATTTTTTAGGTTTATTATCACTTTAGTGTCCATCTGCAAACGCACATACACCGTGATTTTTAAGTCGTTGCTAATAGTTAGTGAAACGATTTATTTTTGAACAATCGTTCTATATGTATAAACTTTTCTAAGCCTTTCAAACTATTTCTAACATTACAGATTAAAATTACTTCGAACATGTTTTTTCGAATTTTATTGCATGGCCATAGAACTCATTTTGCCATATACATTTGTCTTTGCCGTCATTTGAGGAAAACGTTTTAGTAAACAACATAATGTATATTTTGATCTTACGTTTCGATAGTAATACGATGGCAAATTGTACTGTCAATTATTAGATACGACAAAAAATCACAGTGTTTAAACAAATGAGAATGTATAATACATTCTCATTTATTAGTATTATATTTTTATTGCATGTCAATAAGCAGCAAAAGCAATTACTTAATTTGTTTAAATATCATTTGGTTTAATTAGACCGGATGAAGATCCTTGAAAAATATAAAAGTATAAATTAAAGGTATTGTAAATTTAAATACAGTCTGACAGTCATATTGTGTTAGTTTATAATAATAATTTAAGTATTGTTATGTGATTAAATTATTATGTCTTCAATAGTTACGTAATACACATTATTAGGTAGGTTTACATAAAGGACATTAATTCACACATATTATAACAATTCACATACTCATTTTATTGACAAAATAAATATTAGTTAGTTTTAAATATTTGATATCTCCTATTTCTAAAAACTACTAGGTACTACTGATTTGACTAGATTTACTTGCTCTGTCAACAGAAAAGCTAAGTTAAGCATGATACTGTCTACTAATTTAAGAAAAAATATTATTAAATTATTAAACTTTATTTTGTAATGGCTTAACATGTGTTAGAATTTATACACACATCATACTTAAAAATTATGTTTGATGGTTGTATAAATTGTAACTTTTTAAGAAGCGACGATGTTGAATGTGGTTACCTTCTATGATACTAAATGTCATAGCTTAAACTATATTTTAAATATAGCCTAAAAAACCAAGAATTAAGAAGGCTAGCAACCAAAATGATATAAGCAATAATCAGTTGATTTAACTGAATGCCTGATAATAAAAAGAAAACACAGTATCAGTATACCTAATACAATTTGTAGGTATGTTCAAATATTAATAATTAATTTGAATTGACGTCAGGACTGAATCAGTAAAGCTTACTGAATCAAAACAAATTAATGTTATAGAAATAGGGTTAAGAAATAATATGACATATGATTCTTTTCACGCGTTTGGACCCGCCAAAACATAAAAGAATTTAGCTTGGGTTTTTCACAAAATATTATTAATAAAAAATAAAAATATATATATATATATATATATATATATATATATATATATTATAGATAATATGTAAGTAAAAATATGCCTCCATGCCAGTATTAACAAATATGAAATATGGCTGAGACTTCAATGGTTGAATACTCAGTAAGTTGTTTGTTTCAATATATGATAAAGAAAATCGTAACAATCCATGCATCAGACTGACATACAGAATCATTGACTGTTACTGAATAAGCTTAGTTTTAGAAATGAGAATAGACGAAACAAATGGTATTCATAATTATGAATTGTCAGTGTTAAAGGCTCTCGTTAATACACATTACTTTATTATATTAATATAAAATAGTAACATTTATAAGCTATAAAATAATAAAGGTGTATTAGATTAATCATTCTCTTAATTAAAATCAGTACTATTTGTACTGATTTTGATTAAGGGAACAATTTATTGCTGTCATATTGTTAAATAAACTGGCTCACACATGACCAATGAAATTGTCTGGATTTGTTATATCAAGGATAATGATAGATTATTTGCGTTATCTCATTGGCTTATGCTTTTAGAGACTATGATAAAACTATGCTAGCCCCAACATACATTAAAAGTATATCCATGTCATGTTTAGTCATCAATACTTTTGTCAAAAGTTATAATAAATTATGTTTCTCTCGTTAGACCTTTGATGAAAGCATCGTAAATGATCATTAGCTAATAATCTAGTATGTGAGATATACAATAGCACAATAACTATTCACCTTGCTTTATGGTGTAACATTTTTTTCACCAGACTAGAGAAACTGTTTTCAACAATTAAAGTATCATTCAAGCAACAAAATAGAAAATTGGTAAGAAACAGATCAATTATTGTTACATATAAAATAGATTTAAATTAGTAAGCAAGATATTTAATAAATAAAATGTTAGTAACAATTATTTCATGATATATAAATACAGGGATATAAATATATTTTTCAGAATAGTTGAGTTTGAGACTATTATGTCATATTGGGTATTAAAGCCACTAAATTTATTGCCTTAATACTTGATCTGAAATCTTAGTATAAATATGTTACGCAAAAGTGTAAAAGGATCTATTATTACAATTGCTTAAAAATAATATACAACTTTCTGTAAAAGTTGTTTATTTTCGTGAGTCAGAATTAGCAACATTATTCTAACGAAGGCCGGAAGTATTCGAGTTGAGTTTCTAGCTAGGATAGTGAAGAATGGTGATAATCATGATAGATACATCATTTGCGGCTAAGATAAAGCAAAGCACATTCACGTATTATTATATTGTAACTAAAACATACCATTATTTGCAGGTTTTACAAAAGCAAGGAGAGCTTCTGTCGCCTGGAAGGGTAATGTCATAAAATCTGAGCGGATCTGTTTTAGCTGATCATTGTCGACCGTCAGGTATCCACCAAAGTCCACCAGTTTCACAACGGAAGTGTCATGCTCCTCTGACGTAGATATTACTTGTGCGCGGTACCAGTTGTTTTCAGTGGGCGCAGCGCAGATTGAACCCTCTACAAAATGAAATGTAGATTAATAATCTCATAAAAATAACTTCTCAACATCACAAATGTAGCTATTTATACATTTCCATTTATACGTAACAATTAATAAACAAGCCTTCCTCAAGTGTGATTCCTTTAAAGAGTGTCACTGAGACCAATTAAATATATCCTTCTCGAGTACAATACTTTCGTATTTCGAACATTCACTTTCATTACATACATTCATAATGGCCGGCAAACGGTCCGCCGACGACACAGATTTTTCAACTTGATTCATGGGGTAAAGTAGATTTATAAAAAGCAACTCATCTATTTCAAATCCATTATCGCTTTCAAATCACACATACACTAGATAACACCAAATAATTATCATACTTTACATTCGAATGGGCTGACAGACTATGTCCTAAACTACATACTACAGCTATTTAATTAGGATCAAACCATTTTTATATGACAAACACAAAACAATACTTTAAGCTTTTACTATTTATTTTATATAAATTATAATATTAAAGAAAATAAACATTCTATATTACGATATCTACTATTACTGCTACAAAACTAAGATAGTCTAGAATGTTGTATGTACTAAAAAGCTATACCAGTGTATGTATTTTTTTTAATATTCTTTTTAATTGTAAATAGGGATAATTTGCACCTTGCACACTTGATTAGGTCAAGGTCAAATAAAAATAGTTATGGCTATGAAATAAACCAAGTACATGCCTTGGTTTATTTTAACACATTGTCAAGGCATGCTAAGAACACTTGAAAACTGAGTCAGTCATAATTATTGTTATTTGACCTTAACCTGATCAAGTGTGCAAGGTGCAAATCATCCCTCTTTACAATTAAAAAGGATTAAAAAAAAAACACATCCTTTACCATACTTTTAACAATGTAGACTTTTTCAGTTTCACTCTCTTAGTAGCTTTCAAAACCTCATCCATACCAATACTATTGGAATTATCATTTATGTATTTCATCAGTTTTAATAATAGTTATCATACCTTTAACGGGACGTGGCAATGAGGGCACTTCTGGATTCTGGTATGTGGCTGCCATAAGACGGTGCAGTGCATGTAGTGATGGGAAGGTGGGGTGGAGCGGTTGTTGTAGGAAGAAGTGTCCCGCACTCACCAAGCATGTCATTATTGTGTCATTGTTTACAGACTCCACAAGCTGTAACTAATACGTTTAGCATACAATGTCCATAGACAACATTCTTTATATTATGTTTTTTTATAAATCTAATCTTATTATTATAGCTCACATATCTGTTTATTTTTTTGATTTACCAAGATTTAAAATAGTAACTATTGATTGATACATATAAAACAATGTATATAAACATTATTTTCATCTTTATGAGCAATATCATAGCAATGTATGAACTTTAAGCAGCACTGAAATATTTACTGATAAAAATCTTAATTAATGTAGAAATTTCAGATTTCCTTTATTTTGTACAACAAAACCAAAACATGCATTGTTAAATAAAGAACATTGTTATGTATGTCAATGTTTAAATGGTAATATTGCTTTTGTAATTCTGTTATGGCTCTATGTTGATGACCATGACAACCCTTTCACCAAACCAATAAAGAAGACATTAAATCATTAATTCACAAGAAAGTAAAAAAATATAGATAAGATTATATAATATATTGTTATTTATTGTTAGCTTATAATTGAAAACTTACTTGTAAGAACTCTGGTACAAGTGGTGCCAATCTTTGATATAAATCAGCACTAATTTCTTGTAGGGAAAAGGTGGGGAATTTCTTTTCAGGGAATTTTTCTCTAATCATTTCTAAAGCTGCTTCTATTTCAACTTGAGTACCTAAAAAAAAAACATAGTAATGTGTACTTCCTATTATAATTATCTATTGTATTTTTTTAAATAAATAAAAAAATTCATACCTTCTACCGCACAAATCTTTTGTTTAACTGTATCAGGATGTCTTCTCACATAAACACTTGCTCCTGTTTTGGCTTTAATTTGGGTGACAAATGCCCCATGTTTACCTATTAGAAGCCCTACTAAGCTTTGTGATATTACAAATTGATGTATTCTAAGTGCGGTTTCTGAGGGAACCATATTTAAATTGGCAGGAGGAGGACTTGCAGCTTCTGAACATCCTTTACCACTGTCACTAGAACCCTAAAAAAAAACAAAAATTTGAATTTGTAATAATAATGTTTTGTTGAAATTAATACTTGTTAAATGAATAGGTTATATTTACCTCACTGTGGTTATCTGAAAAGTGGCACATTGATGGACTAGCTAACATAGGATCCACAGGACTATGATTAGCAGAATCTCTTTCTGAAATGCGTCTACTCTGTGCTGTGGAGAATCTATTATCACTGTCATTATTATCACTAGGTTCCTCAACTACATTTACATTATTATTAGTATTTGAATTTTCCACATCAGGTGCAGTGGTATCTTCATTTACATTCAATTCATAAATGGCTGCTTCCAACTTTGTACTTTCTTTTTTCAAGCACTCTATTGCTGATTGTCCAGGCATATCCTGAGAATTTATATTGTTTGTTTTAGTTTCAAACACTTTTTTTTGTGGAAGCTTATTTTTCTTTTTTCCAGAGGTAATTATGGTTGGAAGAGTGGAAGGCATAATTGATGATTCTTTCATTGCAAATGAAGGTTCCTTGGCACTTAAGCTTGTGGAGTTAAACTTGTCAAAACCAGCTGACATTCTTTTTTCTTTATCAATGGATTTTTTTCTAATGATCTTTTCTATTTCTAAATCAACTTCTTCATCTGTCAATTCTAATGGAGATGATCTTTGGGAATTGGATCCGTTGGGAACAATGTCAATAGGGGCAGATTTAATAACTGAACGATCTGCTTTGCCCAGAGGTGAGATACGTTTTGCTTCAGCCTGAGCATTCAGTGCCTCAGCAAGCTCTTCTTGCAAACTTTTTATTCTTTCTCTTCCACCTGGGTCAGATTTTGCATATTCTCTCTTTTTTCTGAACCAAAAAATTCCCAATAAGACAGCTATGGATGGGACAGACCACATGATAAGCTGTCGACAAGGGGCCATTGTAATAAGCCACTTTTATAAACAATCTAAAACAAAAAGATCAATTAATATTTAATTAAACATTTCAATTTAATTTACACATGGTCATATTTTGAAGTTAAACCTTTGTTTGTTGAATAGAATAATAATTGGCACACAGCAACAAAGACTAAGACTATTAGACTGATAAAATAATAATTTTGCAAGAAAATTAATTATCTAAGTTTCCTTCAGATTATTTAAATAAGCAAATTGGTCAAATTTTAGGAATATTTATCTTTCTTGAGTTTAGTTAAATAATCAGCTGACCTACTTTTAAGGTTATATTTTATGTAATGTTACGACCTTTATGTAGATATTATACTTGTAAATTATTTTTAATATATCTGTCCTAGACTTACCCTAACATATTGTAACCACAAAGTAAACAAGTTTTAAAATGCAAGTGTACATGACACAATTTCTTAATCCTTATTTATTGTTAAAATTACCGGGTTTTATTTATTTTTATCAGTGATGTATAGATTGTTATCTGCATGTTACTAATACTAAAAGTGATAACATTTTCTTTTGTGTATGTATAAAAAAATAGGTTATTGTCCCGCGTGTTTATTTACGTGTATAATAAGCACATAAACTAAAAATACTTTCGAACATATTTTTAACATTTTAAAAATGTATACTATAGTATGCAAAATTTATAAGCGCTTATCCAAAACTACAATATAAATTGAAAATAGAACAAAGCATGGGCAACTCAGTCTATAAAGCCGACCGACTATGACTACGAAATACAGTTACATAGCAAAAATGTAAATCTACCTGCTTTCACTAATAATAAAGTTCAAGCTTTAAGTTGGAAAAAGCATGGACCTCAGATATATTTCAGAACACCAGATATAAATTGAACATTCTACGTTGAGGGTCACGAGCAATATGTAGAAACCTTCACAACCAACACGTAAGCAAATGTGGAACCATAAATGAAAGGTTACGCAATTACAAGCGTGTCAATCACGAATAAAAAAATGGATTTCTAATACTGTACTGGTATTAGTTATCATATAGTTATTTTCCGTGCTGATTTAATTCAATATGTTGGGCTTGCGTAGGTACTACCCCGTGATCCAAATGTGGAACATACCGCCGGCAATGTTAAGAAAAGTTACTTACTTTATTAAACACGAAATAATGCGTCCACTAACTAAAAGGTATGACAAAAACACGCCAAATATATAGGATAACTGTTATTACTACCGAATTTCACTAATTTTATTCCAACAATCCACGTGCTCACAATGTTTTCGAAGCACAACAAAATTCAATATGGCCGATGAAGTGTCGAACAAGGTAGCAACATCAAAAAAATATATCCGTGCCATAGAGTAGAGCGCTGAGACTAAAACGGTCTTTAAAATCTTCTATACACCTAGGCAGCACAATATTTGCCGAATTGAAAATTCGAATCTAACATACTTTACAAAAATAATGATTTTTTTATCTAGAAATCAACTATGAACGTTTCAAAATGGTTACTCGACTAAAATTTAACTAATAGTGCGTACCGACAATTGCTGCTCTGCTCCAATAGTTCATACCGTGACAATTTGTTTTTTAACCTCAGTAATTGTTATTTACAATCATAGCAATTGATGGAAATTAACAAATCTAAAGCTTTTTATCTTTTAATATGCATATATGTATTTTTTTTTAATAATATCCGGAAAAAATGTTCCGCTTATCTAAATGTAATAATCTCAATTTTGAAAATTTTAATATGTAGTTGTATGCCTTGTTAGCCTTGCTAATGGTAATGTCCTAGGTTAAAGTTGCCAAAAGTTGTTGATGTAAAGAATTTGGTGGTGATAAAACATTTGGATATTTAAGTTGTTAAGCCATTTTGCTACCTCTCCCAGGATCAAAAGCTGGATAAGCCCTTGGCTAATAATCGAAATTTCGTTGAGAGAGAATTAAATTATACGAACCCATTGTACGATCTTGATGACTAGCCAAGCAGACAGCAAATTATTGGCATAGTAACATAATGTGCCAAACAAAAGACGTGTTCATATTATTAGCAGAATTATTATCTTTTTCATCACGTGCTGGATTTTAGTGTAATATGTAGGTACTCACCATGCTGCGTCGCGGCGTCGTTTCCTAGATCCGCGTAGGTAACTTTAGATCAGGAGATGATATTCACCTGCACCTGGGAGTTACCCCCAGTGCTAAAAAGCGGGACCCAATGATCACACGGGTCTGCAACTGTCCGGGCCACGGTGAATGCGCCAGCGAATCTCGTAACCCGGATTGGCGATAGGAGTGCTCTTCGCACCGTGGTATCCGGAAGGATTCCGAAGCGGTCACAGGGAGATTTTTTCGATTCTAAACAAAACACTTTGCTTGCTTTTATATTAATCAATACCTAATTATCTTTTATTATGCCTCCTATTAACCTCCGTAGCGTAACGGTATTTGGCTCGGTTTAAATATCAGAGGTCGTGAGTTCGATCCCCACGCTGGACAGGAAATCTCTGTGTAAATTCTAAGATATATTTCCGGATCTGGTTGGTTGAGGGACTACCCTCCGTGCCTTGGATAGTAAGTTAAGTTGTTGGTCCCGATAGTCATAACATCAAATATAATAATCGAATAGCAAGGAACGGGCAGCAGCATTTCCCTGTGTGGTATAACGTAATACTGTTGTGGGTCACCAACCCGCCTGCCAAGCGTGGTGACTATGGCAAATACCCTCCCCCGGGAGGTGGCCCATGTTTAGCAGTGGACGTTGTACGGGCTGATGATGATGCCCGGTTTGGTAAGGGGCATGGACCCCTAACTTTCTATGTCCGGTAAATGACTATTACGTATCCCTTCCACTGCCGCGGGGAGCATGTAATTTTGAAGAACATACTCGTTCATCCCTCAGGTTGCATTCATCCGCCGATTACGAGGATCCCAGGTACCATTTCGGTGTTTGAGTTTGTTTCGCCATCTACAGTAGTCGCATAAAACACACAATATAACTAGCAGCTCCCTCTAGCACCAAGCATCCCAACTAACCTGTAACGCGCAATAAAAGTTCTCTAGCCAATTAGAACATAATATACAAGTTCTGAATATCACCAATTGGCCGTCGGCCGCCGGGCATACCACCTCGCCCGGCAAAGAAGATCTTCATTTCCTGTGGAGGTAAGTACACCACCAACCGTTCCTATACAAGATCATGAAACCCTTACCTGCGGCCGCTATTAACTGGTACCCAAGTCTACTATCAAAATATAACTAAAATAGGTAACAGATGTAGTTTCATGTTCTATTTACGACGGTTTTAAATAATATTTTGTGTTTTAACACTATTGTTATTAGGTATTTCAACAATCGGATAGAACCACCAAAACTAACTTGGATTTTGAAATTACACCTAGGTAAGTACTTAGAACGATTCTATATTTTACTCCTGGACATCTTCCCAGGAAAATCCTTTAACATTAATTCAAGATGCTGCTTTCGAATATATACCTACTTTCGATAATTATTATTAATAAAAACGACGACATTCTCCTATAAAGCTATCGGTCTAGTACCTATCTGATTTCATACTGGTCTTGTCAGATTGCCTCTAATGCTGCATATTTGGAAGATATCATACTAATATTCGAAATGTAATTTTAAGTTTGTTTGTTACGCTTTCACGCGAAAACTACTTAACCGATCATCATGAAACTTTGTAGGTACACATATTTTTGGAGGTATCAGAAGTAACATAGGAACAATGATTTCAGTGCGAGCGAAGCTGCGGTTAAAAGCTAGTATAATATAGATAAGTGTATAGTGAAATAAACGAAATAAATGATTTTTATTCAGCACTTAGGTATTTACATACACTTGTACTTGTCAAGAAAATTTACAATGCATATAAAATTAATTTTATATAGGTAACATTTACTATTAAATTATGTTTAAATTTATTACAGGTGTGCTAGAAGTCTGTCAGTCTTGTGTCAGTAAACAAGCTCTTAATATTAACGTTAATATCTATTTACTATATTATTTTATTCAAACATTTTATGAATAAAAATAAAAAAAATATATAAAAGTGTATAGTGATTGATTGACTCCATTGACTCCAAATTGCAATTATATTGCACATATTGCGAAACTATCAGGAAAACTTAGCTCTGCGGCCTATGCTGTTAAAACTATGAGACGACTCACTGATTTGGATACTGCTAGAATGGTTTACTTTAGTTATTTTCATAGCGTAATGTCTTATGGAATTCTTCTGTGGGGAAACTGTGCGGACATTGACACCATTTTTGTACTACAGAAACGAGCTGTAAGGTCTATATATAAACTTGGTCCGCGGGTTTCCCTACGGGAGAAATTCAAAGAGACTAATATTCTTACAGTCGCATCACAATATGTCTATGAAAACCTTTTATATGTTCATAAGAATATAGATAGTTTTAAGAAAAAAAGCGACACTCATAATGTTAATACTAGATCTAAGCATAATCTCGTTTTACATGCTACACGTCTCCACAAAATTAGCAATTCTTTTATGGGGCAATGTATACGCTTCTACAACAAACTTCCTAATAATGTAAGAGATCTTTCAACAAACAAGTTTAAACGTTATGTCAAAGATAAATTATGTAAAAAGGCTTATTATAAAATTTCTGATTATGTTAATGACAAAACTGCTTGGGAGTGAGTTGCTCTGAAACAATACTGCTTTATTAATCATTGTAAAACATAATTTATTTAAAAAAAAGGATTCCTCTGAGTTTCTTGCCAGTTCTTCTCAGAGTTGCCACGTCCAGAACTGGTGGTAGTAAAAGAATGGGACGCATCATAAGAACATGATTTAAAATATTTTAAATGTGTCTATATGAATAAAGAATTTTTGACTTTTGACTTTGACTTTGACTTTAGTGTTGATCATGAATACGAGAGTAAGTCCGTTTTTTTTTTTTGTATTTTTTTATTTAAGTTATCCTTACGTATAAATATTAGTATTACTTAGAATATTAGTATTACTTACTCTATTGGTGAATGTAGTAATACTTTAATAAGTATGACAACATTGCAGCAACACTGTTTTATTATGATAAACGCATGTTTGTAAAAATACACTAATTTGTTTACATGGTGTAATCACCTACTGTGGTCTATTTATCAAACGTTACAACCCTTGTATTAGAAGCGTTTTCTATACCTACTAATATTATAAACGCGAAAGTTTGTAAGTATGGATGGATGGATGTTTGTTTGTTACTCTTTCACGCAAAATCTACGGAATGGATTTGGCTGAAACTTTTCACGGGGATAGTTAATAAGCTCGATAAACATATAGGCTACAAAAAATCCCGCTCCGACCCACTGGAGTAGAGTAAAGCGGGTAAAACCGCGGGGCGCAGCTAGTTACTTCATAATATTAGTAAAAACGCTTCTTAGGAATGATTTAATTGTTTGTTTGCATTAATTAGGCTCCGGAGCTACTCGACCAATTAAAAAACTCCTCATTATAAAGCTACTTTATCCCGGAGTAACATAGGTTATATATATCTTTATGAAGTTCCCACGGGTACGGGAACTACGCGTGTGGAACCACGCGCGGGAAGCTAATCGTTACATAGTATAAAACAAAGTTGCGTTCTATGTCCCTATATCCCTATGTATGCTTAAATCTTTAAAACTACGCAACGGATTTTGATGTGGTTTTTTTTAATAGATAGAGTGATTCAAGAGGCAGGTTTATATGTATAATACATCAGCATTGCGCCCGTGCGGAGCCGGGGCAGGTCGCTAGTAACCTATAAATGTCTTTGTAGCTTGTGCCATTTGCCTTGTACCTTACTTGTGGCGAGTGTAGGTATTGAGGGTTTCCGATGACTCTTAATTTTAGTTACAGCCATAATAAATATTAATATTCAAGCCGAGTTTCTTCTCTTTGTGAATTATTTATACTTACTTTTATCAAATACAATAAAAGGACGTCTACAACTAAAAGTCATAATCCCTCAGTATACCTCCGTCAGCAACTGCCGTGAGACGAGGTCCAAGTCTCACAGGGGGCGCCCTGCTCGCTCGGCGGGTAGTGATATGAAGATTCGAATGACGATATTGCGACGAACGCTATTTCGAAAAAAAATAAGAGTGGTACGCCAGTTCGAAAACACATTAAGACGAAAACCGCTACATCGAATGACGTTGTCGCGAACACGCTGATTCGAAAAACTGTTTGAATGGTACGCTAGTACTTGTAAATCTTGGTATCGAAATACACTGTTACGAATAGCATAATTATTTCAATCTGAATTATTTGTCTAGGGACCGAACTCACGACCCCGATAATGCCTTATCTTTGTTTTGAGTCTGGGAAATAAAAGCAAATTATTCTAAGTTAACTTTTTTATTTCCAGTAATCATAATCAACAATTCAACAAATTATAGGTGGTATATTCATTACCAAAAATAACAATACTGTCTTAATGATGACAAAATGGACGATTTAATTAACTCAATATAGACTAGAATTAAAAGCTGCAGCTCTTATAAATTTATTAGTGCACATTGTATATTTATTTTGTAAAATCGCTGCGATAGCATTTTCTTTCATTTTCATTTCTTTTGGTGGCGGCGTTTGTGGGATATTGGCCAAAACTCTCTCAATTTTGTGGGTGGTTGTATTCTGTTCGTCAATGAGCTTTTGAATACAACCGTACAACCCAAGTTTTTAATTACCCATTAAACAATTCCATCGCCGCGGCCGGTACCATGCTTCCACGCTGTTTTGAGTTCGCGGAAGATGTAAATTATTATTTCTTTCAGCGCAGCGGCCAGAAACTAGGTGGAAACAAGGGTTGCAGTCGGGATATCACAATTTTTCCATGTGATATGCGAGATTTTAACAGAACGTAATATTCTTCGAAATATTTAGTAACAGCTTCTGCTTCTTCTGGAAAAACGCTCTCCCTCAACTGTTAATAGACATCAGGTATATTTTCAGGAGACAAGTATGCCAAAGCAAAAGCAGGCAGGTTTATCATCGTAGCGTACCTACCCGAACTCGCGACACAGTGATTACCAAGAACTACTTATCGCGAGATCAATCCCCAGACAAATTCAGATTGGAATAATTATGCTAATCTTTTTTTTTTTTTTTTTCGAAATGGCGTGCGTCGCAATAACGTCATTCGAATCTTCATATCACTCCCGCCTCTTGGCTATCACCATGTCATCCAAAAAAAAAGGAATATATTATATATATTAATACTTCTTCGATTTATTTTTGGTGCAGTTCTTCGGGATAGATTTATGTGCCCAACAGCGAATAAGTCTCCCAGATCCATATCCAGAGAGAACTGTTTGAATTATACAAAGATTTTTTGCCTGGCGTCGGAATCGAATCCACGTTCTCCAAAACGTAAAGCGATACCCATACCTTGCGGTATGCGGAGGTACTCAACTTACACAACAAGTAACATTTTAAATAAATTGCCGCCATGTCTTTTTTATACTTTAAAATAAATCATCATTTTTATTAAAATGTTTTAAATGGCATTTAAAAATCTATGTAAATTAGGATGTTGATGATGGAAAAACGTGATTTGAATAAATTTTTTTATGAAAATTATGCTTTACTGTTTATTTAAGACTGTAAATATTTTATGTAATACCTATATAAAAACAAATATTTAGTGGAAACTATAGCAATATCATTTCAGTTGGGAACTCAGAAAAACGGCTGTTATGTCTTATACCTGCTAATATATGAAGCTAGAGTTGGTTTGTTTGCTTGAACGCGCTAATCTCAAGAAATAATGGCAGATTTGATTTGATTTGAAAGAACATTTCAGTGTTAGATAGCTCATTCATCGAGAAAGGCTATAGGCTATATTTAATTGTGAAGTTCCCACGGGAACAGGATCACGCGGTTGAAACCGTGCTGTAGTTTGAAATAACCCGTAATGGTTAGTCCATTACGGGTAAAACCGTGCACCTTACATAAACCGTCTAACTTGCATTAAACCGGAAGCTAGTTTAAAATAAATGGACTAATCTAGCTTACATATTACAGTGACAAAAACAAAGAAAATTTATTACTTACAATCTGCTTACAATTACCTTTTTTTTGGGAAATGCTTTTACGCATTCCCACCGCCGCTGCAGCGAATCCGCGCGCTGGCGGCAGGATATGTGGGACTCGCGCTCTCCATAGCGGTGGTATGCTTACTCATACCACGAGCAGAGGACCCTACATCACTAAAACCCCCCGGACACTGCTTCGATCCATCGTTGGCGGGGGCCGGGTACGCACGAAGCAATCCGGCCCACTTAAAATTACCCTACCGTATTTAAAATTTATTTAATTTTACAAGTACCTACTTGCAAATTTGTAAATAAATTGTGGTGAACTTTAGCTAAAGTTCACCACAATTTATTTAGAAAAGTTTTTTTTAAGCCATATTAATAACATGTTTAGGTTTATTCTACACTAGTTGTCCCGCGCGGTTTCATCTGCTTAGATCCCGCTCCCGTGGAAACTTTAACTTTAAATATAGCCTATGACTATGACACTCACAAATGATGTGGCTTTCTTTTTTACGTGCTTTCAAAATCGGTTTAGTAGATCCAGAGATTACTTACCTTACAACGTCACAAACTTTACCACTTTATAATATTAGTATAGTAAATATACCAGTACCTAGATGTATCTTGATTAGTATTTTTATTTTAAGCATACAATATCCCCCATATTATGGATATTCGTTTAATTGAGCAGCTGTTATTTCATGTAATTCTTTAATACTAAAATGTGACTGAATTACGACATTTTATACAACACTATAGGAACTGATTTCTATTACCTACTTGCTTTGGGTAATTTTAACATATCTACAAATATGGTAACTTTGGTAAACAATAAACATTTAGCGACGCAGTTTAAATTTACATTTATAATTTGAAGTATTGCTTATATATTTGTGCTGCAGGTTTTGCTATTTTAGTATATTTGCCATATTTCAAAAGGTTTTGGCATGGTGGACCCTTGTACAAAATTCTCCACAGCTTACCCATAAATTACGACCTTGACGTGATAAGCAATCACATCATATCCCAGTAAAATACACTTTAACTGTAATGTAAAATGTGTTACACAAAATAGGAGCAGGCATTCTAGAGGAATGTTTGTTGACCTGGAATACCATAAAGGTCCAGCTGGACAGTTCCTGGATGCCCTCTTACTAGGACAAATCTGGCCAGGCCAGGCTTTTTCATTGAGAGATACATTCCCAGAACTCACACTAAAACAAATAAAGTGAGGTATCTTTAGCAGATGAAGTTCAATACATAGATAAATGTATTTAGACAGATGTTTAACCGAAAAAAAATATATAACAGAATATAAAAAAAAAAGAATTGTTAATGTAATTCCTGTATAATGTAGCTTTCTAATGGTGAAAGAATTTTTGAAATTGCTGCCGTAGTTTTGGAGCCAGTTCAATGCAAACAATCAAATCTTTTCTCTGAATAATATTTGTATAGACTAATCGCACCCTATGGATTAATATGTATTGGAGTGCTGCTTCCATTAGGATTATGATGATAGATTGTGATGTTCTGTAGCTTGCATGTTATTTAGTAAAGATTATCATCAACTAAGTGTGAGCTAGTGCTGCTCTGCTTTCATGTGTTAAAGTGCAATGTCTTATGGCATACAGGATAATTTAATCACGCAAAACCATTTTTTTACTAAAATCATAAATTAAATTAAAAAAATCTTAAAAAATGGCACCTGGGACATCTTGATGGCTAAGGCAGGCCATGGGTATATAATAATGCTACTGATGATTCAAAAACCTAGCTAAAACCAAGCAGATTCCACAAATATTTATGTACTAGTTAGTTTATAACACTATTTTAGTATAACATTATACTAATCATATTCATAAATAAATAAAGAGACTACATAGTCTCTGTACATAAATCATAACAATAGGATATATTTTTAATTTTTTGTGTTTATTGACCATTTGATTTCATTAGTTGTTGAAACAGTCAGATGTGTTATTGAATACTATGCTTAACAACATATATTTAAATGAAAATGAAATCCTACTACCTCAGTAGGACTCAATTTTCATTTAATTAAATGTAAATAGATAGTATAAGTACGTAGGTTGGTGCTTACAATAACATATCTCCATGAATGACAGTATCAACGGTGTATAGTATCCCATATAGTGGCATTCTACATCATTGTATAACAATCAATTAGGTAAGTCACAGAAGTTTTGGACACATATGGAACCTGTTTATTTAAAAAATAAATAATATTTAAAATATAGAGGAGATAAGAAAAACGATATAAATGTAGGTTTTTGATATAATTATTTAATAGGTAGGTATATGTACATTCCTTACTTTTAAATCATTTCTCACCGGGGACAAATGGGTATGATTCAAGGAATGTTGCACAATAATTTAACTATAATTCCATGACTGCAGATATTATAAACTCAATAAATATAATGAAGTTAAATCATAATCTATTTGTGTTACAAACACTAACATTGAAGAAATACTGTAAGTATGTCTGATAGAGTCTATTTAACAATTTGGGTGTTAGAAATAATTTTGAGAACTAATTGTATAAAATCACAAAGTCATGTTTATTCATAACAGCAAAACAAATTTACATAGACTTACTGTAAGATAAATAATGCTAGTTATTATATCGCGTCTACAGCATCTGCTTCGTCCTCTGAACTGACTTCATCTCCAAACTCAATGTCCTCATCCAAACCATCCACAGAATAGACCACAGTCTCATTAATTCGTACTGTCTCGGGGAATTCTCCGTACGTTTTCAGATTCCTTGCCTCGTCGGGAGTATATTTCAAGATGACGTCAGCTTTGGCGTCTTGGTAATCTCGCAAGCCTATTAGTATTATATCACCTTGGTTTATCCAGACTTTTTTTCTTAACTTCCCTCGAATATGACAAAGACGTTTTATGCCATCAAAGCACATGGCCTCCAAGCGGCCATTACCGAGCATCTTTGTGACTTGGGCGTACTCTTGTCCGTCTTCTTTGAATACCAGCTCACGTTTTTCTGTTTCATTTTCGTTCTTTCCTCGCCTCCTGTTTTTACCTCCTTTTCCTTTATTCTTCGGCATTATTTATATAATTTTGAGTACAAACATATACAGTAAGACTACGAAAATCTCATGAAAATTCGCTTGACGAATTGACAAGAGAATTTGACAGAATCGGTTTTTTGATGTTGCGTGCGTTGCAACATGGGTTGCCATATATTTTAATTTCTTGTATTCTAATTTTAATTCCCTATTGTTTTAAACTAAAACATCAAAAATAATTACAGTAGTTACATAAACCTTGTGTAAGACGTGAATTCCGAAATAAAATTAATTACTAGAATTAAGAATTCCACTAGGAATAAGAAAACTACTTTTATTATTTTGTCAATATTGGATAAGGTGAAGCGTTGTATTTGTGTAGGTAAAAATATACCAAAACGCAATGCAAAGTGGTAGTATTGAGAGGAAACGACAGTGCTGTTGCTTAAAAACTTAAATAATTCAGGATGCGTAAAAGTTAATTATAAAAGGTCTAGTTTGTGGTTTCACTAGTATGTTGGCTAAATTGTGTATTTTTAGGGGGTGTCTAAAAACACCTTGGTGAAGTGTCGAATTAAAATGTATTACTCGTCTGCGTTAACGCTTCGTTATTAATATATTAATTGAGGTACCTAAATAACGAATAATATAATTAAACGTTGGCAGTTTTCAACAGGTCAAATTGATATAAATATCAATGGGACCTTTTGAAATAATAATATACGTGGAAGAGTAATAACTTTGTATGCGTATATTGTTATTATACGTTCGAGTATAATATGTATCGCTTACGAGTATACTACTATAGGTCTATTCTGTAAACATTTTCCAATTAATGACAGCGAATTTATATTCGCTAGCAAACTCTTAATCTCTGCAAAATAAGGTTGATATTTTGACAGATGTGTTATTCGTGATCTGTTCACAGTAAATATAATATTTTGATAACACCGATCGACCATGGAGCAAGAAACAGTACAGGTCCGCCAGGTAAGTAGGACCCGAGTATACAAATTGATAATGAATATCAATTTATTTATCCAATTCACAATAATAATGTTAAGTAGGTATGTATACCTATACAAACGAATGAATGTTAATAAATGTTTTGAAAAGCATTTCAGAAGGTACGTAACTATTTTCCAATAATTTCAGATTGAGGGATAAACGCCAGAATCATGGAGCAGAGGTGTGGTGGTTCTGTCCTTCAAAACAAAACCATGTTGGAGAATGATAGACCCATCACTTTGCTGAACCATGTTTCTAAGCTGTTCTCGAGAGTGGTCACAAATCGTCTCGAACACAGGATCGATGACTTCCAGCCTCCCGAACAAGCCGGCTTTCGAAAAGGCTTTAGTACCATAGACCACATACCTACATACGCTGCGGCAGATTATACAGAAGACCGAGGAGTATAATCAGCTCTTATGCTTGGCGTTTGTAGACTATGAGAAAGTCTTTGATTCGGGCGAAATTTGGGCGGTTCTAAGGTCTCTTCAGCGGTGTTGTATCGACTATCGGTACATTGAAGTGTTGAAGTGCTTGTACAAAAACGCCACAATGTCGGTCCGAGTACAGGGCCAATGTACGAAGGCAATCCCGTTACGGAGAGGCGTAAGACAGGGAGATGTTATATCTCCCAAACTTTTTACGGCTACTCTGGAGGACGCCTTCAAGCTATTGGAATGGCAAGGACACGGTATCAACATAAATGGCGAGTATATCACTCATCTTCGATTTGCCGAAGACATAGCGATCATGGCAGAATCTCTGGTGGACCTTGGACAGATGCTCAATGACCTCGATGAAGTTTCCCAACAAGTTGGGCTTAGAATGAACATGGGCAAGACGAAAGTCATGTATAACGCCACACACTCTATAGCCGTTGGGAACTCCATTCTCGAAGTTGTGACCGAATTCGTATTATATACCTAGGTGAAACGGTCCAACTAGGCAGGACCAACTTTGAGAAAGAGGTCAATCGTCGAATCCTACTAAAAATATTTTCATATTAAATGTGGCTCAGATGTGGCTATAAAGCTCGCTTTGTCAAAAATTATCAGACTTCAGTTATTTAGAGCCATGCTTCTAAGGCATAATTTTGCAATCCTCCGATAAAAAATTATCAGAACTATAAATTTTAATGTTGAATACAAATCTGTCATATATAAAACTAGCTTCCCGCACGTGGTCAAATCCGCGTGGCTCCCGTTTGCCGTTGGAACTTAAAAAATCAATATAGCCTAGCTCGATAAATGGGCTATCTAACACTGAAAGAAATTGGACTAGGAGGCTCATCATGTAACGATATGATTACGAGTTCGATAAAAATGTGTTTATTACTGTAGGGTTATCGTAACACATTCCGTGTATTATTGAACCTACATTTGCTTTATAGATTTACATATTTTCAATATTTTTTGCACGCATAAGCGCTGAGTGGCGCAGACATTGTTATCTAAGTCATAGTACTTAAATTCGTTACGGGATTAGCCCCTAGTAGTTCCTGTGTTCAACCAAATAAACGAACAAACACTTCAGCTTTATTTAATAGATAGATTTATAGTAGGGGAGCCCAAGCGGGGATTTCGGGATTTACTAAAGCGCGGCAGATTAATATACAGGGGGATACCTTGTACCCGGTTAAGTACCTCCACAAAACATGAGGCCCATATATAAGGCCGCCCGTGAAGGATACAGAATCAGATTAGTAAAAAAAAATTGACCATCAGAAATTCTCGAGCGCGTCAGATTAAGGTAGGGTGAGTTAATTACATCCTAAAAAGTGTATATTCCACTAATCTGACAATTTGAGAATGACGTAAAAAAAGGGGAGGGCAACAAAGTTGTAAAAAAAACGTCATCTCGACATTCTCGAGCGTAGCTAATTTTATTTTTATTTTGAAGGAAATAATTCAAGAATAATAAAAAATATATAATCTGACGATTTCCGCAAGCCGAAATAACAAAAATTCGTCGATAAAGTTAAATGCGTGCAGCTGCGTGATGCCTACATTTCCTTCTCCGCGTTTCTATTCCTCTCTCACTCTTTCTCTATCTATTACTCTCTCACTCCGTCCCCACTCTGGTTTCTGTTGCCATGACGCCATCACAGCTGATCATAAAGACTCGTTCGTGGCATACTGTTTACAACGTGTTTCCAACGTTTTGGCTTTTTTTGCTATTTTAATATTATAAGTGTGAATTCAAGTTTAATTTGAAATGTGTATTTTGTGGTGAAAGTACCTTACAAAAAACAATTAAATTTACGGTAGAAACATTAAAAAAATGTGTAAATATTTTGGAATAATAATAAGCTTTTTTTTAAGTATTTTTTTATAAATACATGTATTCTACTAAAAAAGCATACACTTATTTATTTGCATGCTATTTTCTGAGCTTTTCAATTAATTAAGTTCAATGATTTAAAAAAGAAAAAAAAAAATTGACTTCGCGCTAAGAAAAATTAAAATTTTTAAACAATTCGGGAAGTTATTGGTTTTCCCCCGTTTTGCGAAAATCGAGTTTTCATCAGATCTTGACGTTTTAAGGTTATAGGAAGCTTCCCTGACTACCTCCGTGATGTTGTCACTATGTCTGTATGTATGTGTGTGTGACTCGCTTATAACTTTTGAACGACTAAACCGATCGGAATCTACTAAACAGCGTTCTAAATATTTCCCTCAAAATTAGATTTCCTGTGAATTTGAACCGATTCGGACCGATAGATTTTGAGAAATTTTGAAAAATCTCAAAAAAAATAAGATTTTTTTTTTATATTTGGAGCTCAAAAATGTCATAAGTACAATTTTAAGCGCCCAGGAATGGAATCAGCAGGAAGTTGCAGGGATGGCCTTTAAGATGAACCGTTTTTCTAATTTTTTTTTGTCAGATCAGGCGAATCCATCTAGATAATCGTCAGATAATGAGACAGTACGTTTAGAACATAAAGATGAACCATATATATCTTAATCTGACGCGCTTGAGTATTTCAAAATGGCGAATTTTTTTTGCACATTATGAAAATGGCCGCGAATTTGCGTCCCATCGAAATCGTCAGATTAGTGAATGAGAGCTTTTTTGTGGTGCACTTAACACTCCCTTAGAAAATCTGACGCGCTGGATAAAATTTTTTTTTTTTTTCATTTTCAACCCTTAAATACAACCACCCGCATCATGCAAACGATCAGATTAACATACGTACATTATTAAAAATACGTAGGGCATTGATGCTATCAATATCTGACGCGCTCGAGGATGTCCATGCAACAGTTTTTTTTTACATATTTAAAAATCTATAGCCGCTTCCCCCACCGATGTAAAGGTATATATCATATAACATTTTTTTCTTCTTATCATCTAAGCTTTGCATCCCAATAGGTCTCTACGACGCTCGAGTAAATCCCCATTTAGCCTCGTGGGCTCCCCTACTATTACTTCTTGATATAATATTTTATCTGACGATAAAAAAATACTAATACCAGGTACTAGACCGAGTAAGTAGAGCTAAGTATCAGTACCCAAAATATAGTCAAGTTTTGTAACGAATCGAACTTATTGTTTAATCAAAATTTTAGTGTTCCTGTCATATTAAATATTATTTTTTATCATTATCAAATGTTAAAACAAATATATGCCATAGTTTAACTCAGACCTTTATTTAAATATTAATCATCAGCCTAATCTTCTTCACTGCAAGACAGAAGCCTCCCTACTCTCCTTCCATAAATCCCTGCAAAGAGCCACCCGAAACCAGTCCCTATCGAAGCGTCAAGTTCATCTTTCCATCTCCGTCTGGAATTAATCCCAGTGCGTCTCGCTACCTTACTTACAGTACCTTACTTACTTAAAGCACAGCGGAAGCTGTCGTTGCAGATGTAAATTATTTTGAACAAATTAAAATGATAATCCCTTGGTTATCTGTGTAGATTTCCTTTTTAAATGCGGAACTGTAATTAATTATAACTTTTCTGAGTTTTTTTTCTTTAAAAGATTTTTCTACTTAGCAAAGTTTTGCAGTCTACTAGTAAAATCAATTAAAATATCAGTAAAATGAAATCAAAAATATTTTTGCCGTCTTTGAGATTAAACAAACAGTAGAAAAAACAAATAATAAAGTGCCTGCTGTTTAGACATAGCAATATATTGTATTAGTACCTACAATGTCAGACACTTTAATATTATAATTTCTATCCTTACTATATAATATAATATTATAAATGTGAAAGTAACTCTGTCTGTCTGTCTGTCTGTCTGTCTGTCTGTTACGCAATCACGCCTTAACTACTGAAGCGATTTAAATGAAATTTGGTACAGATATAGTCTAGAGCCTGAGAAAGAACATAGGCTATATTTTATTATGAATTTCCCACGGGAACGGGAGTTACGCGGGTGAAACCGCGCGCGGGAAGCTAGTTAATATATAATTTCTATGCTTAATTTTTTTACTGTGTAATATAGAGTGTTTTTTCAATCAAGTGTTAGATTTTTCGATATACAGTAGTGAAAATTGAAGTTTATTGAAGACAAATAAAGTCGAAACAGTGTGCGGATCACGAATGACTTCTTTAACATTCGACTCAAGAAGTGTAGGTATACTTTTATTTTGAACTAGCTTCATGTACGCGGTGTCACCCGTAACTCCCGTTCCCGTAGAAACTTCATAATTGTTGAGATTGATACTTTGCCGTGAATCGAAATAAATAAATAATCGTTTTAAATTTACACAACCGACATTAGTCTTCATTTATTTTCTTTTACATAGTGACAAGAGACAGGTTTTATATTTTTCATTGACATGACAAAAACCATAGAGATAAATATGCACTGATATTCAGCCTATTTCAACATCCTCCCTTTTTGTAAAGTCTATGAAAAGTATAATATGTACATAAAAATCAAACTATGTACAACTTAAACCTATCCGGTCCAATATGGATATAATCGACGGCCTGCTGAATGGCTTCGTAAGCAAATCAGCACTCTGTAGGTTTGCCCCCACATGCTTAACTTGTAGTTTGCCTTCTGCAACAAGTTCTCTCACATAGAAGTGCCTCACTGCAATGTGTCTCGTCCTCCTATGCAATTCAGGATTCTGGGCCAACTTCACAGCAGCGTCATTATCAATTTTCAAGACCGGCGTCTCCTTTAGGGCAGTAATTTCGTTAAACAGCCTTTGCAGCCACACTATCTCTCGCGCTGTTTCGCTAGCTGCGACGATTTCAGCTTCGGTCGTAGAGATTGCCACTGACGACTGTTTTCGACTTGCCGAGGCGATTGCTCCTCCAGCATACAAGCAAAGGATGCCGCTAGTCGATCGACCATCCTTGACGTCGCCTGCATGATCAGAGTCACTATACGCGTCCAGTATTCCTCTCCGATAGTCCTTCTTGAACTTTATTCCATAGCTCAACGTACCTTGTAGGTAGCGCATTATACGCTTCACCTTTAGCACATCCTCTTTGGAAGGGTTCTCTAAGGTTCTTGACACAACGCCTACGGCGTAGGCTATATCTGGTCGCGTACCAACCATCAGGTAAGCAAGAGCTCCAACGGCTTGTCTATAGGGATATGACTTCTCGTCTATTACCTCTCTATCTGGTTGTCCTTGCTCAGAGTCTCTGATTATTGGCGTAGTCACTGTCTTACAGTTGCTCATACCAAAGCGCGCTAAAACCTTTTCTGTGTAGTGCCTTTGGGTTATGCTGATAGAGCCATCATCGTTATGGTATAGCTGTAAACCCAGATAATAATGTGCAGGCTTTGCGGTATCTTAAACCTTCGTTTAAGCTCGGCCATAAACTTATCCGCATCCTTTTGGTTTCTCGCAGCTACTAAGCCATCATCAACGTACAGCGCTAGTATTATCTTGACCTGTGCACGTTTTCGAATGAATAAGCATGGATCTGTTTGACTTTGTTGAAAGCCTATGCTTTTCAAGTAGTCTACGATGCATTTTTTCCAACATCTCGACGATTGTTTTAAACCGTAGAGGCTTCGCTTCAATCTACAGACTCGATTTGTCCCATCACTCATGCCTTCAGGCTGCTTCATGTAGATCTCGTCTTGGAGAGAGCCATTAAGAAATGCTGTGGATACATCGAACTGTGTGAGTGTTAGACCTTCGTTCGCCGCAACACTTATGACCGATCTGATTGTCGTCATCTTTGCCACCGGGCTAAACGTTTCGTCGTAATCAACTCCTGGCTTTTGCAAAAAACCTCGATCAACAAGCCTTGCCTTATACTTAAAAAAAAAAATTTTTATTTACGTAAACCCATTACAGGCATTTGCAAATAGTCAAAACATATTTGGCTAATTAATATAATATATTTCATTTATTAATTTAGTTTAGTTATCATAGTTATAATAATAACAAATAGAAGCGAAGATGTGTGTAGGGATCGTAGCAAGTGGAGGTCCATTGTCTCTGCCTACCCCGCTGGAAAACAGGCGTGAGCTTATGTATGTCTGTATAAAAATGAACAACGGGTCTATTGTTAATAAGTGCCTTCAAAGTTAATAGCATCAGACCAAGGAATTTCAATACAATGATAGAAGTATAAAATTTAGATTACAGATATCCACAAGGCTTTTTTTGTGTTTTTGGCCTAATGATGAATTTCTGTTATTGCCACTCACTTTCGCAAAAATAATCTTTAAATACATATCATATAAGAAATGCCACTTTCCGACAATTTCTCCGATAAATACCTGAAGTGCGAACGTTGCGCCTTAAGGAAAATATAGGCGCTCAGGTGAATTCATGGAATGAGGACTTTTGCTAAAGCTCTTGGAAAATTGATAGAATAGAGGTGGACCATAACACACATGATAGGTACTAGGTAGCAACCTTCGCTTTGCAAATTCACCTATCCAAAATTGATATTGTAGTAAAGCTCACTACCTAATGTTTGTGTGTATGTATTGAATGGACGTGTGTAACGCTTTCACGCAAAACTGAATCGAATTTTTAAAATAATATTTAGTTATGTTATAAAATATAGGCCATATTTAATTTGGAAGTTCCCACGGTAACAGGTGCTACGCGGGTGAAACCGCGCGCGGGAAGCTAGTGAACTATAATTGCAATAAGAGTGAATTGAGTGAATTAGTTTTGACTTCGCATTTGGTTCTTTTAATTTTATGTTTGAAAAAATAAGAGACAGACAGACCTACCTATTATAACAAGTTTACTGTAAGTACATTTTAGAAGATAACGTTAAGACAAGAATAGGATTCCTCTTATTTCTCTAGATTCCTTTAAAATTCCTCTGAGTTTCATGCCAAATCTACTGAGAGTTCCACATGTGTGGTAGTAATAAAATTCTGTTGTGGATTTATAAATATTTAAACGTGTCTCTATGAATAAAGACATATTCATATCTAGAAATATTCAGAATAGAAGATGGTACTTCATTATGCTAATGTCTCTGTAGAGACACGTGGCGTTCGTACCTACTGTTATCGCATTGTTCTATTTTTTCTGTGGCGGTATTAATAAAGCCTCCAGCCTTTTATGCCCGGTGAAGTAGCTAAACTCTCTTCGCTGACATAAGGTCCATAAAAAAGAAAAACGGTGATGGAAATGTAATGTTTGACGTTCAAGGTAAGTCAGTCGGAAGGTTAGTTGGTTAGTCAGCCCACGTTGTATTAAGTGATGCTATTTACTAATTATTTTTTCATAATAATACGATAAGAAATAAGTTACAAACAATAGCTATTGGGAGGAGCATATTATATTATCTACATGTTCCCTTATCTATTGTTTGTAGCAGAATTCTTCCCTCTGCTTCTATTATCATTTAGAGGGAAATTAAAAGAAGTAATTCATAATGATCACATTAGATAAAGACTAGAAGAAGTAATTCAATATCGTTGTGTTTGGTCGAAAGAAAATATCTCCCCCAAAATACAGCTGGATGTACTACATATTCTATGATAAACTCATGAACCAAGTGCAGTAATTGATAACGTAGACTTAATTTTGGTATATTAGTGATAGGTAAAAAGCGTTGGCAAGCGTGCAGTCGGGTCGGCGGCTAGGGAGGGCGGGTGGACGGTAGGGGTGAGGCCAGACGGCGAATGAACTGCAGAAAGGGTTAACGTTCGCTTCCCCTGCAGCGCTGCCTGCTCGCCCGCCCACGTTGCACTATTACCTACCTATCTATATGTACGTATAGCTTGATAGTCTAGCTGAAAAATAAAAATTGGGTAAGGAATTATGACCAATATAGTTGCTGACCTTAGGTGAACTGGTGGTACCTACAGGTGTTTCAGTCGTATCTATTGCTAGTAGTAGTACTACAGACCTAATCCCTAATCCTTTGACTTAATCCTTCAGAGCGTTATAACGCCACCTTTTCGTAATTATGAGTAATAATATTTATCGTAATGGCAAATGTAGCACATGGCATTCAGATTTTTTCAAAATCACAAAGATCTGCAATTATATCACATTGCAGATCTTTAAGCAGAGTTTCAAGAGTATCTGGGTTTAAGTCGTAATAATCAGCAAAATGATTTAGTTTTGGTAGTATGATCGATTTATGTACATTATATGCTTTTTCATCATCAACAGCCCGTTTACGTCCACTGCTGAACATGTACCTCCTCTTAACAGACCTTGGCACGCCAGGATCGTAGAGGGATATTGCCATAATCACCACGCTTGGCAGACGGATTGGTGATCGTAGTAGTAAGATGTAAATATTGAGCTTATAGATGCTGCTGCCCATCCATCAGCTGTATGTCCCTTAGTCGCCTTTTACGACACCCATGGGAAGACATGGGGTGGTCTATTCTAAGCCGGAAACCACACGGCAATATGCTTTTTGAATAGCATTAAAAGATTATATGACATCGAACCTGTATTAAAGGTAGTCTTTAGTGCAACCTGGATTATCTTGTATTGCAAGTCCATTAGAAATTATTATGGCATGTTCTCGTACATTTATCGTGCCGTCTCGTATTAATATACGGTTTGTTACTAAATAAAGTTAACCTCTAGGAAACTTAAAAAAAAAGTGTATGTATATTTAATATACGGTGTATGTATAGAAGGTAATATAATTCAAAAATAGCAGGAAAATAATACGTTACGATATTGCTATGTCATTGATAAAAATGTCTGCGATACTCAGAGTTTATTATTTAACTTAACTTATTTAAAAATATTTTAAATAAGTTAATCTATTAAGAACATGTCATTTTAACAATAACACAGTAACAATAACATAGGAAATAAGTAACAATAACCCAAGAGTAACGAAGACATGTCTATCGAAGTCTTAGTCATAGGATAAATGACTAGACTTCGATTTTTCGGTTTATCACCAACGAGCGACCCGCCCCGGCTTCGCACGGGTGCAATGCTGATGTATCATACATATAAACCTACCTCTAGAATGACTATTTATTACAAAAAATCGCATTAAAAACTGTTGAGTAGTTTTAAAGATCTAAGCATATATAGGGACGGACAGACAGCGGGAAGCGACTTTGTTTTATACTATGTAGTGATAGTGATAACCACAGCATATTTAGCATCTTGTGAATAATAATGACAAGACATTCCTCAACAATCCTTTTTGTAAAGACTTAAGTACAAATCTTCTTTGTAAATTTATATTCTAATCTAAGGAGCCGTAGGGATATTACCATACCACCTTTTATATAAATGTATTTGATTTTGATATTAAAGACTACTTGTAAAAAAAATTCTATGTTTATGCTACGGTATTTAACAATCTGTAACTTTAAAACGCTATGTTTTAAGCAGGCATAGTCAATTTTGATAAAATTATTCACTTTAAAGTTATCTCTACGTACCTATTTAGTACATATGTTTGTCTGCATTAAAAACAATTAAAGCTGACGAAATGTGGGTAAACTTTTCTGCGATACAAAATAGCAATGACTTTAGTCCAGTAACCAATTTTCCAAACTGGAAATCGGCATCGATTATGTGAATTGACAGATTTAATAATTCAGCGTACCTAGTGCAAGTACCTATTTGTTTTGTAAGTGCACAATGCGCTAGTTAATTGGCATTTCATGTCGAATATTTTATTGATATGTTGCTAATTGGTAGCGACTGACAAATATTGTATGAAACAAAGGATTGTAGTCGAATAATATTCTATATTGTATGGATTTCTGTCGTAGATTCAATTTATTGCAAGATTTAGAAAGTGTATAAAAAAGATCTCGACTATAACCAGTCGCCTTCTAATCCTTACTTTCATACAGCTAAACATTCCGCAATTCGTACCTACCTTAGCTCCAATTATATAATTAGCTTCTACATAAAAAGTATAATTCAATGAGAATACTTAGGTACTTGAGATCTATCCTTACTTTTATCTTAGGTACTCAAATTTAATACAAATTGTTTCATATACAGTATAACTTAGGATAATTTGCTGTACGTATAGGTACGCATATGTGTATTCATAACGATGGCTAGTTGCATTATCATGAATAGCCATATTCATGTCAGGAGGGTAGGTAATCCCGTAACTATAGTACTATACTACTTTAATAAAAATGTCTTAATTAATGTAGGGTTATTATAACTCATTTCCTATGTGATTGTTACTGTATTGTTGAAGCTACATTAATATAATAAAATTACATACCTATTTAAATTATTTTTTGCATGCAAAGAAAACGCTGCGTCGATCACATTTTTTCGAAGTCATAGTAATATCGTTACGTGATGCCTCCAGTTCTTCATATTATATAATAATATATACTGTTTTGTAGTACATACTAGAAACATATCAACTATTTTTATGACATGAACTTTGTATCTTCCTACAGCGCCATCTGTCTGAATTTTCCATAGATCTACGTTCTGCTATTTTATTTTCACGTTCATGACATAGATGTCGCAATTTGTACAAATAAAAGTGACTGTGTAGATACACTTGATTATTCCACAGAAAGTAAATTATACTAGTCAAAATCATCATAATATTTGTTTTTTTAACGGAAAGTGTTTTTGACCATCATAAATCATAATAGAATGTGTCTCAAGTTATTAAATGCTCTATGATTAGAAGCGGCCGTATAAGTAAACCAATTTGCTATCGTCCAATAGATTTATTTCTGATATTTCAGCTACGGCGGGAAAGTCAATGAACATTCTACATCGCCGCTAAGTAAGTACATAGTTGCTGTACATAAACATGTGTAATTGATTTCCTCTTGTAAAATGAAAAGATACATTATCATAGATGACGTTTTTAGGACACATTTCAATTATTGTAATTAAAAAATAATTAAGCTTCTGAAATACCATATATGATAGTAATCATTTAACTGGAAAAGAGTAGGTAGCATTATTTAACAGTGTATTTAATTTATAACTTTAGCACTAAGATAGTACATCGTGGACTTAATGCCTGAGGCATTTTCTCCCAGTCTACCATTGGGTGATGCAGAGACAGTGTGGTGCACTAAGGTAAAATTTGGATGGAGAATAGATACCACTAGATACCACTGTGGTGTATGAAAGAGCATCACACTAAGGTAAGGTACCTGTAGTCTAGCGGTTTAAGATATTCACAAGGAGCACCCATGTGCTTATTCTGGAACACATTTGCAATTTACCAAATCGATAGACAACAGAAATTTTAAACTTTATTTACACTGATATAAGGTGAACTTTTTAAGAGTACCTACTTTTATTTTGACTGCCGAAAGTAGGTAAGTACAAAGAGTTCTTTGTATGGCTGATGGATTTGCTTCCATCAAGCCTAGGCAAGTCCGTCAAGACATTAGACAAGACAAGAGATATACACAGGAACATGTTTCATTTATAGAAAAGCAACATGTTGATCCGGTCGTTATTAATAAATATTTTCGTGCACCATTCTTGTGCCCTTTAGCTGTTATAACTACGCTAGGGTGCTGCTACATAGCACTAAGTATTAGTAAGTGCTAAGTAGCAGGACTTAGAACATATTCATAACTGCTTTACAAATTATGCTATGCCCAATAAAGTAGCAAAAGCTTCGTGGCTAGCTACATACGTCCATCCAAAAAAATAAAAACAAATTATGCCCGGTGGAGTACCTAAAGCCTCCTGGCTATATAACTACATAATATCGGTCCGGAAAAAAAAGCTTCCGGAAAAAAAATGCTTTACGAATTGAAATGATTTCATTATATATTGTAGGTACTTAAGTGTGGGAGTACGTAGAGCATAATTTTTGCATCGGGATAATATTTATAATACACAAGAAGCAATTCATAATAATAATTACTTAGTCCTAATCAATGTATAATGTAATGTTATAAACAATGAAATAACGTAGGTATAGAAAACGAGATCAATGTAATTTCCTATTTTATTGTTACTGTGTCAGGTTGGCTACATTAAATTGGATAACTGGGATGGAAAAAACGACGGATGTGATGAACCGTGAAAACCAAAATAATTTTGCTCAATTCCATGACGTTGAGGTCATGTAGAGTTTATGTTTGGTCCAAGGATCTGCCTGACAGATGCCTACCTCTGTACGCTCGTTAAGCCATTGGTCCCAGTTTCCATAACATCATATTCTATGACAATTATAACGCGGAAAGGGTAGTGATTAAATGTGTATGAAATATATACCTACGAGCTTTTCCAAGCGGTTTCAACCATGTTACTGTCGTTCCCATGGGGATATCATAGACTAGAGGTCTCCAAACTACGGTCCGCGGGCCAAATCAGGCCCGCAAGTGCCAACAATCCGGCCCGCGACAGCTTAAGACTAGTGTCATCAATCTGGCCCAATGTCTTATTGTTGTTACTATTGCTGTGATTAGTTGAAAAAGACAACACAAAATGATAATTACTTGGTCGCACACTTTACACACTTTTCAGGATAGAAAAATTAAAACTGTTTTGGCCCTTCGAACATATTGAAAAAATCGTTATGGCCCTAAGGCGTCAAAGTTTGGAGACCCCTGTCATAGACTATATTATTATGTTATTCTGATATAGGAGTTACCAGTTCTACCATAGGTGTTGTAAAAGGCGACTAACAGACGTACAGCTGACGGATGGGCAGCAGCATTTATCAGAAGGATACTTACCATTTTACTGCGGTCACCAATCCACCTTTTAAGCGTGAGTATGACAATGTCCTAACGGCCCTGGCTTGCCCAGGTCTGTTAACGAGGAAACCCACGTAAAAGAGCTGATAAAGTAAAAAAAGTATATGTTATTATATAATAATATTATTATTAACTAGCAACCCGCCCCCGCTTCGCACGGGTGTAATGCATGTATTACACATATTAACCTTCCTCGTGAATCACTCTATCTACTTAAATCAAAATCCGTTGCGTTGTTTTAAAGATCTAAGCATACAGACAGACAGCAGAAAGCGAATTTGTTTTATACTATGTAATGATTAGTAGTAAATTAGATTGAGGCGTCAATATTAACGAACTATACGTTGATCCATACAAACTTTCGCAATTATAATATGAGTGAGATTCCCTATCCCATTATGGCGGTGGCGCGTGGAAAACCACACGCAAGAGGATTATGTCCAACTTTAGACGTTATACCAACTGGCAATAAGAAAATGAATTAATGATATTGTTCTAACACAAAACTAAACTTCCAATTTTCCCACTTTTTAAGGTTCCGTAGCCAAATGGCAAAAAACGGAACCCTTATAGATTCGTCATGTCTGTCTGTCTGTCTGTCCGTCCGTATGTCACAGCCACTTTTTTCCGAAACTATAAGAACTATAATGTTGTAACTTGGCAAGTAGATGTTGAACCGCATTAAGATTTTCACACAAAAACAGAAAAAAAAACAAAAAAATTTGGGGTTCCCCATACATGAAATGAAACTCAAAAAAAAATTTTTTCATCGAACCCATACGTGTGGGGTATCTATGGATAGGTCTTCAAAAATGATATGAGGTTTCTAATGTAATTTTTTTCTAAACTGAATAGTTTGCGCGAGAGACACTTTCAAAGTCGTAAAATATGTCCCCCCCCCCTGTAACTTCTAAAATAAGAGAATGATAAAACTAAAAAAAATATATGATGTACATAACCATGCAAACTTCCACCGAGAATTGGTTTGAACAAGATCAAGTAAGTAGTTTTTTTTAATATGTCATAAACTGTAAACCGCAATTTACGTTTCATTCAATCAACTTTTATTAACATCGATCAAAGTTACAACGATCTACAAGAACTTTTATACTATGTTACTTGTTGTATTCTTGATATCAAAAATAGGTAGGCAACTAGTACGGAACCCTTCGTGCGAGAGTCCGACTCGCACTTGGCCGGTTTTTTTTAACTTGTTTTTAACGTTTATTAAATATTTTTTTAGTAACCGCTTTCCCTTTAACTACTGAACGAATAAAACAATAAATTTTCATAATTCAGTAGTGACATATGAGTATTCCCAGAGGTCCAAGATCCTGGTATGTAAGTGGAATGAAATTCCCTACCTATATCGAAATTCGGTTGACGCCGAACAAGAAAGTCTAGTGTTTGTAGCTCCGGAGCTGGACTCCTAAAATAAATAGCGCTCTATATTTTTTTTAACGGGAACAACGATAAAAAATAACTCTTAAAGGAAAAGTGTAAATAAAAAATAATCCTATAAGTGTTTACTTTGTTGAACAAGACACCATTTATCTTCTTTTATCTTCAATTACTGAAATAAATATATTTTTAGCTCCATGTTTTAAAAGTGAGCCGAAAGGGAATTCAATTGTCTTACGCTATCCCTCTCACCTTTTGTCAATTTAGGTAGTTGCCATGACAACTAGCAATTGTTAGTATGGTTACCACGAGATTCAGCATTTTGATACCTAACAAAACAGTAGTAACTTAAAACAAGACACCGGATGTAAATATTATATTATGTAGATACATGGTTGATTATTATACTTTTCTAGATCTGATTTATATCCATACCTATATAAATTCCAACACAATACTATATTGTATTATAGTTGTACTTGTACAACTCGTATTTTTTTTAAATTGATTGAATTACCTATAGTTTCTCAAAATAGATTTAATAATGATTATAATATTATTATTTATCCACCGGCAGATACTGCTTATTGACGTTAAAGTATGGTCACTTTGAATATGGTAGTTTGTGTTTCTGAATCTCTTTCTAACAAAAGTTATCTGACAGACAACGTGGTTCTCATTCGACTTTTATTTTCTACAACATCGTTGTGGATACAACTTCCTTGATAAAAACTTTTTTTTTTACATTTTGCAAACATGTTAGTTTTTAATGACAAAATATAAATTTCACTACTGTTTTATTTTGAAAATATTTCATATGAAAAATGTAATTCCAAATATATAATTTATAATTAACTTCATAGAAATATACTGATTCTATTTGATAACAGCCAATTTAAATAAAGCACGCCGCTGTTAAACCAAGTCGGATAGTCAGAATACGAATCTAGCACTCGCCGGCCTCTGCCGTGGTATGATGTTTTGATGGAATTTTATCTTTCAAATTATTCGACAAATGAGCAATTTACAAAAAAAATAGTCTGTAAAGTGATAACTTTATTTATATCAATGAAACGCATTGCCCTGATTGATTCCGTCAAACAATCAGTGCACAGCCTAAACCGCTGACCATAGATCTGACACTTGGAGGGTCTAATCACAAATACGCCCCTACATCGTTGTGTCGTTGTAGAATTAAACAAATTAAACGATATTTATTCAGCACTTAGGTATTTACATATACTTGTACTTGTCAATTATACACAATGAAATATAATTAAATACAAAATATCGCAACTAAAATCTATTGCGAATTTAGCTAATAGTCTGTCTGCCACTCTAGTATTACGTCATATGTATAGTAATAACCATAATTAATTCTATAATTAAAATCTTAATATAATTTAGCTCTATAGAAAGAGCACGTCTTTAAACAGTATTTTAACTTATAAACGACACACACCTGAGGGCACCCTTAATGGGCTAGGACCACGGCTCAGGGCATCGCTAATGCTATGAGAAATATAACTGTGACAATAATTATAATAAAAAAAAAAAAAAATGAGGGAGTGATCACTGGCACGGACTACAGGCACTGGATCGTCGGATTGGGACAGGGGGCCAACGCGTCCTCGGTCTGTCCGGCGAGGATCCTAGCCTAGCTAACCTGCAGGTTTCTCTAGCTACCTAAGTGGACGGCCCGGAGAAGAAACTCAGAAAGAAACTCCGGTTTTCTTTTTTCCGTCTTCTTTTGCTTGTTTTATATCTTTTTTTTTTCTATTTATTACTTTTAATTTAAAGGATGTGGGCTAGTGCATGCTCAAAACCGTTAGTCACTAAATTGTTATATAGTAATTTATTTTACTCAAGCTAATAGGAAAACCTCTTGCATACTAAAATAATAAACCAAAGGCAAGTGCACCCACCCACATTTACAAGACTAAACAAGCTATACGAGATCAACCAAGACGACAGAAATGCAAAACCAGAGCAATTAAAACAAATACCCCCAGCGACAAGCCGACCAGCCACCGCAAGCAGCACCCGTTCACGAGTATGACGAGTGACGCAGCCATCGCCTCCCTCGCCATATTAGAGGGAAGGAGACGACCCGCCCCACACCGCCACCGCAAGCCATGACATTCGTTGGGAGCATGACGATCTTACAGCTAGGAGCACGTATCCATTGATTTATTGCCAGGTTGACCATCGTTTAGCAAGTTTTTATGATTTTTACAGTTGAGTTTTACAATATCAACAATGTTTTTACAATAAAAGTTTTACAAAAAAAAATTCCAATAAGTCATATAAAAAAAAACATATGTCAGAAAATACAGAGACCAGGCATCACTATCATTTAAATAATCATTAATTGTGTAATAAGCTTTTTTGATTAAGCATTTCTTTATTGCTAATTTGAATTTAATTTGAGAAAATTCTTGAAATTCCTTGGGGATTTTATTATAAATACGGATCGCTAACCCAACAAAGGAAGAATGCACTCTATGTAAACGATTATTTTCAGCAAATAATTTATGATTATTTCTAGTATTTAAATTATGAATAGTAGAAATCGATATATTGTGTGAAATGAAAAATTGTGATTTGCTTTTTATCAAGACCTGCTAAAATCACAAACACTTATGTGTATATTAATGTCTCTCATCTATGGATTGGTCTCGTCGTCGGGGCCACAATGTCAGATGCCACCTCTGTGGCCCTCGCGGGGCTGTAAAAGTATAAACTTGAGTTTATTAACTTAGTAACTTTGCCCCGCAGACGAGCCTAAAGTGGACATTTTTCGTCTCCACATTTGTGAGGATATTTAATATTAGAAATTACACGTCCACGATATTTGAAATGATGATTAATATGCCATAAACTCGAAAAGCTTCCCGTATGTTATGAAAAGAATAGTCAACACTATTACCCAGTTTATCAAACTTCAATCTAAGCAAAAATTAAGCTACATAGCTGATAACTTAACTTCACTGTCAAATCAAAGTCAGTTTCTAAATAAGAATGATTCTGAATGAATATATAAATCATAGCTGTGATTAGGTGTTAGCTACACAATAATCAAAGAAAAGAAGTAAATCATGCTTTCATAAACTAATATAACACTTATCAAGAGTTTTAAGAATTGATTAGTTAATTTTGACGGCTTTTCAAATACTCTCTTAAATTCTAATTGAAAAAATGAAAAAAGATTTGTTTAGTACCTAATATTGAGAATATTATTTTATAATAATAATCTAAATTAATTTATCGCTTTGTAATGAATGACTGGCGAATCAACGCATACCCTAAACCGCTTAACGTAGACACCTGAAACTTAAAGGATGTTTCTATATGACGACGTCAAATAAAAAAGGATGTTTATAAACCATTTCCATCCATCACCAAGGGAAAGTAAGGTAAGAGTAAGACTAAGGGGTGATTGGTGGTTTGTATGGAGAGATCGCAATCCACGCGGACTAAGTCACGGGCAACCATATATATAACCGTATATTATAAAGAGAAAAGTTTCGATTGTTTATTTTGAATAGGCTCCGGAACCACAAGACTGATTTCAGAAAATATTTCACCATTATTAAGCTACGTTCTCCAGGAGTCCCTTTATTTAATTATGAAGATCCGTGAAACTACGCGCGGAAAGCTTGTATTGAATATAATTTTGTTCTTAAGAAAGACCCAGCTATATTGACTCAGTCACTCAATTAATTCTATCTATTATCGGGAATTAATTATGAAAGTACTGGTTAAACAAGGTTAATCGTGAACTTCGCTACGGATATCCCGGTTAATACCCATAAAGCCTCGTAAACAAAGGCTCCCAATATTTGAAGTTTCCTAAGTAAGTAAATTGTATAGCAACAGTCGTTGCGTGGTACATTAGATGATCCTTTGGTAACAGGGTCAGGGCACTATGTAACGGTGACAGCGCGTGCGCGTGAAAAGGTCAAGGTTAGGTGCCCTGGAAGATTTCCTCGGGGTCGTCGGCCTACGTGCTTATTTTCAGAGGGTTGGTCCGGGACCCGCGACCTTCACCGCTATGTGACCCTAAACGGCACGTGTATTACTATGCGTAGGCGTTTACTTCGTAATCTTATATTGTCGATACCTATCGCTTGTTATGTAGGTTAGGTACCTAAACTCAGTCAAAATTTGTAAGGTTTGTTTGATTTGTATTATGATTACTTTCAGTTAAGTCACGTACGTACAATATTTTACATGCTTCTGTAAAATATTTTTTCTGCCTACGGATTTAACAGAGGTCAGCCTATTTCCTTCCTTCTTTTGCGTAGCTGATTTATAATGGATTGATGTTAAGAATAAATAATCTTGATACTTTGATAAACAAACGGATGCTACTTTTTTCATAAATCTGCTTTAAGAACTTAATACATATTTCTTCTTCAAGAACGTTCTTAATTAATATACTTTTTTTTTCAAATTTCCATAAGTTACGGAAGCGATATGAGTTCCTTGGTAAGTTAAGTATTTATTGTATGTCCTTGTTATAGACAAGAATCATTCGTAGATCGAAAAAAGGCTAACGGGTAGTGTTATGTATTTATCTATCTATATATATAAAAGAAAGTCGTGTTAGTTACACTATTTATAACTCAAGAACGGCTCAACCGATTTGGCTGAAAATTGGTAGGGAGGTAGCTAAGAACTGGGAGAAGGACATAGGATACTTTTTATGACGTTCCCGTCGTTCCCGTGTGACGTGACATAACAAAACGCATCTGACATGAAACAACAAAACAACTCAGTCAAAATATAAGTCAGCGGTTCATTTGTTAAAAATGGTACAGCAAAACGCAACTGACAGCTGAGCATATTTAAAAAAAAAGTCTTATTTTATTTTCCCATACAAATTATGATAACTGTCAAACGTTACAGTTTTGTTCCCTGTTCATGTTGTGATTCTGGCTGCTTTCGGTCATTTCCAATTGCTTAAACTCTTCCGCGGTGATATTGAAATCTAGAAAACTTACTCTATCCATAATCGATGGCGTTAATGAAATTACGAATTTATAATTCTAATTTGTGTGTGAATTGTTTTTTTGTTTTATTAATTATTTTTGTTCGACGTGAACTGTGACCACATTTTGAACAAAATATAAACTGCTGCAGTTATTGCTTTGAATTCGTCAAAACGTAAAAAAAATTTGCTACTATAAGAAATTTGTCACTGTCTTTCAATGTCCATTTTTTCCCGGTTCTAAATGCATTAGGCATCCACAGCCACAGTGGTGGTATGTAGTATCTAGAACTCCCCTGTTTATAGCGATGATATGCTTATTATATCACTAGAAGATGGTTTACCTACTTAACTTAACCCAGGATGTTCCACTAAATGCCAGTAAATTGAGCAACAGGAATAGCTAATGCATATTATTATACATCCGGTACCGTGGCGATGCCTATGACCTACCTAGTCATGGACTCTCCTGGGCCCATTCAATGCACCTTTTGGGGGCGCACGGAGCACAACTAAAACTCTACGCATCATGGGTCGGCCTCTAAAAGAAATTAGGACTATGTTCCCTACTCCTCGAAGCCGAGGCTCGGGGGACAGCCTGCTGTCTGTGCGACTTCGGTGAAATGGGTAGGAGAGATCTTTCTCCTGAAAACACTCCGCGGACTTCTACTGAATGGGCAATGGTCGGTAGCAACAGGACGGATCCCATCACTCTCGCTCCACCACCCAATCCGAAAACTCCTCGCAACAATGTACCGTGTGCTGTCGCTGTGATGACTGATGACATTAAGTTTTCGGATCACCCTCCCTCTTTTCTTTCAGAACATTCAAGCATTTTGGGCTAGATCGCTTGAACCAGTTTTTGAAGTTTTTTTTTCATAACTAATAGTAGGTAGGTGATACGAAGTGCATCGATGAACTTCGTATCACCCTACTTAACATTAGTTATTAAAAATCATTGGCATATCATCCATCATGGATAGAGTACTTTTTTTATTTTATTGTAATCTTATGTCGTTTGACATAACATTGACCCAATGCGTGCTACTCTTAGTGCACATCACGGTTAGTTCATTGCTATCACGCCTTATATTAAAAGTTCAATTCAATTTATAGTTTTAGCTAAGACAGTACAACGTCTGTCGGGTCAGCTAGTATTAAATAAATGAGAATGCATTGAGAGGTAAGAAATGAATTTTTAGGATAAAAAATACTTGTAAACAATCTCAATTACTAAAACAGCACTGATAGCTATAATATAAATACATATGTATACAGACAATATCAAACAGAAAAAAGTATCAGTATAAAAGAACAATAATTTAAAACGTATAAAGTTAATAGAGAAAAAAGATCGAACCCAGCCAGTCGACCATAGCCAGGTTAATGAGTCCTGTAATTAATGAAAAGTGTTTTACGAGTATGAATTAACGTTTGCCATGCCAGTGATGATCGAAGGTTTGATCCCTTTAAAAAATTGACCTATTTATAATGTGTGGTATATGACACAGTTCAAGCAAGACGCTGCGTTTGAATTAGAAGAAGCACGTAGGGTACTACAGCTACAGAACGATGTATTCACCAAGAGTATATTATCGCCTCCCGTTATATAATTCTCTATATAAACATAGTTTGATGAACTAAGATGACTAATATCTCTTGTACTTAATGATTCAAAGCCTAATATATCCTATATTATGTTTAGAATAAATGTCATGAAGTGAGAATATGAAATTCTAATATTGAAATTGTGTACTTATTTTGTGCAGCTGATTGTTTATGACACAGTTCACGCATTACCCAGCTGTTTTAATTAAACGTACTTATAATGAGTTTTTAAGTAATATCTACTATACTATCAAAGAAACCCTAATTACTTTTTATAGCTTATGTTATTTGAAACGCAACGTCCATAATACATTAGAGCGTCGAATAGGTATCGAATCGAACTATATTGGATTTCGGTTTTTTTTTTCGGACGGACATTGCGTAGTTAGCCAACAGGCTTTTGCTACTTCGAGAAATCAGCTCCAGCCTCAATAAAGATTGCCTAGTAAATATTTTATACCCAAATATAAAATGTATGAACAGTGATATACAAATAAGAAACGATGTTGAAAAAACAGAATTGTAGAGCGGTACAACGTACGTGCTGCTGATCGACGTTTATTAACGCTCCACTGTGATATCGTGTAATAAGTTATTTAGTATTATTTTAGAGGCTTAGGTACTGTAAACGATTGTCATATTTTGTTATGTATTATTCACAAAAGAAAATAAAAATGTTTCAATAGATTAATTTTCGATAAATGGCACCTGCCCCAGCAACGCAATGATTTTGCAATATCAAAGTAGGTATGTTAAAATGTAAAATTCTAAAAATAATTAATGAGCAGAAAGTATCAATATACCAAGAAAATAAGGATTACTAAATTAAAAAATAACATTTATCATAATTATTTAATGTATTACGTTCTGTTATGATAGATATATACATGGAACCTAAATATAATGACATTTTAGTAAAAATCTACCTATCGATTTCGATATTCCAACGTTGCCACTTCTTTTCAAAACGGAATGAAAATAATTTTTATCGTACGAGGCCAGAGTGAAAACGCAATCTTTTATGCGTCCTAATGATATCGGAAGGCCATCTCTGCAGGAGTTTTAGCCACATTTTTTTGAAATCTAAAATTAAAATGGCTCGAATATTTTGACCGACTATAGCATATATGCATGGAAGTACTTGAATGTGTTGTGTGCTAGATGTAATATGTGATGTGAAGTCATAAGCTATTTGTGTTTTTATCCAAATATATTATATTATATAATGAGAATCTATAAAGTTAATGCAGCAATTCACAATCTATATATATAAAACAAAGACGGGTTTGTTACAACACTTATAACTCGAGATCGGCTGGATCAATTTTCATGGTTTTTGTTTCGTTGGATTTGTCGCCCTGAATAGCAGAATACATTTTAAAAACAAAAGAAAGTCGTGTTAGTTACACTTTTTATAACTCAAGAACGGCTGAACCGATTTGGCTGAAAATTGGTAGAGAGGTAGCTAAGAACTGGGAGAAGGACATAGGATACTTTTGGGTAGGGGTAGGGTAGGGTAGGGTAGGGTAGGGTAGGGTAGGGGTAGGGTAGGGGTAGGGTAGGGGTAGGGTAGGGTAGGGGTAGGGTAGGGGTAGGGTAGGGGTATGGTAGGGGTAGGGTAGGGGTAGGGTAGGGTAGGGTAGGGTAGGGTAGGGTAGGGTAGGGTAGGGGTAGGGGTAGGGTAGGGGTAGGGTAGGGTAGGGTAGGGGTAGGGGTAGGGGTAGGGTAGGGTTAGGGTAGGGTCTAGGGTAGGGCAGGGGTAGGGTAGGGCAGGGGTAGGGTATAAAAGTCCACCCGTGCGAAGCCGGGGCGGGCCGCTAGTAACAATATATAATAGAAAATGTATTTCAAACTTTCAGACTTTTTGGACCACTTAATAATTAAACATATATTTTTATCAAGATTCAAGTGACAATTTTGCGACAGTTGCACAAAATTCCTTTAAAAATCTTACGTAATTATTCGTTAATCCCTCCGTCAGAGACCGCCCAACAAGCAAAGTACATATATAAGGAAAGATTATAAGTCTGTCACTACTAATAACGTTCTTGTAAAGGCATTGTGATATAACTTTTAACTTATAATAGCATTTGCAAAGCCTTAACACACTCAAATGCATTCGTTTTTATATCTAGGTCTTACAATTAGCTACAAGACTGACCTCTAAAAAATTTATAGGACTTTTTTGCTAGTAATAGCATTTCACAAACATACATATCATCAAGAGTAGGTAATTGCCTTTATGTCTCAGTCTTTTAGTGAACTACAAGATTATCTTTTAGGACACTTTTAGGAATAAGTCTCCTATAATTGTTTGCAGTAAAACTAAATAATCCTGAATAATTTAATCCTATAGTAGCATTTTGTGAGAGAAAATGATATTATAAACTACTTAGCTAAAACGATTACAAGTTTGTACCGTCATAGTCTTGTTCGAGACTATTTTAAATGTAATAGTACTTAAAAACAGCGCTATAAGATCAAAAAAGCTTATAAGTTAGTGTAAAGTGATAATGACATTTATCACTTTACTAGTAAACGTTAGCCATTTTGTTGACATTTCGTCTTAAGAAAAGCTGTTTAAGATGCAATAAAAATATTATGTTTTCTTGACTACAAATGGAATGAGTAGGTCTTTACATATTGTTTATATGAACTGGAAATCCACACCCATTGCAGCTTTCGGATAACACAAAATGTGTAATTGTCCAAGGCCATCTCATATTTCTAAATAAAATCAATGAAAATTTTGTCAAAAAGCAGTCGACATCAAGTAATACGACCATCTAGTTAATTAAATCCTAAAAAGGAAAATCAATAATTAGCAGGCAAACTTCAACGGAACCCTAATTTGTTTTAAAATGGAGGTGAGTTATCTGGATAGAAAGTCCTACAAATACTAATTTACCTGCGATGGTTCTATAAAGTACTTATGAAGAGCAATTTTAAAACATGGCGAATAAACTATAATTAAAATAAATTTCTTTATAATAATATACTAATGTGTTATTTTTAGAGGGCATTGTAAAATAAACTATATTTCGGTACACATTTACAGTAAATATGACTTCCCCACGGGTCACACACTATATTTTTAATGTATTAGTAGTTATGTTATACAATAACACAAAATAGTATCAATGGTCATTTTACTTTCCTTTTTATTAGTAGGTAATTACCATTCCTACCACCGGCACCACGAGCCGAAGCAACAACAAAGATAACCTCTTTAAATATACTTATAACAAATAACTTAGTACATTACTAGCGTTTCAGTAAAATACTTATGACAGATACTAACAAGAGCGTTTGTACTTGTAATTGTGTAGTCTCATATCATTATAGAAGGTATTGCGCTTCATCAAGTATATTATAAGGCTTAGCAACATTTTATAAGTTAATTATAAGATAGATAAAGAAATAACTGATTCTATAACGGTGCCAAAATCTAGCTTTGTAGCATGGTACAAGTTTCTTATAACTAAAAATAAAAGTAGTCTTGAGATCGTTATAAATACTAATTTTGCTAGTTGGGCGCTCACAAGGTGCCCTCTTCTGGTGGTTGCTTAGTTTGTAATTTTTAAACCATTTATTAAAGCTAGGCTGCTCGCGTTTGTCCGAAACAAAAACAGTAAATTTTAACGAATTTTCATTATAGCTAATATGTCTTCGAACCCATAATAGACACTTCGTGGAGCCACAGGGATCTGCAGAGCACATTTGAGTATAGTAAGAAAATCATTTTTTAATGAAATCATCGTCATATTACATAAAATACCCTTCCATATTATTCCGATGTACCATTTTTAGGTAAATAAAATATCGCCCTCTTTAAAGTCCTCCAGAGTCAATACATTAACAGTACCTATTGCTACTTTTAAATCGATACTTAAATTTTGTAAGGACACCATCTCCACCTTCGTCCTTGACGACATTTACTTACGCTGGATGCGCAGTGACTCAAGGACATGGAATTGCTTTAGCTAGGGGAGGTAAAATCACTTAAGGGGGATTCCTCTAATTCTTATGTAGGGTAGGCTTGTAGGATTTTGGGGTGGGTCTGTCCCAATTTGCCTTCTAATTTTCCACGACCTTGATCGTATTTATATTCATTATGAATGGTTATAATTAACGTTATTTAATATCACGTGCGTCATCATCATCAACAGCCCGTTTACGTCCACTGCTGAACATTGGCCTCCTCTTAACAAGCGAGGATCGTTGAGAGATATTACACCACGCTTGGCTAACGGATTGGTGATCGCAGTAAGATGACCTTAACCTAATAGATCATAGATGCTGCTGCCCATCCATCAGCTATATGTCCCTTAGTCGTCTTTTACGACACCCATGGGAGGACATTGGGTGGTTCATTCTAAGCCGAAAACCCCACGGCATATCACGTGCAAATTATTGGAAAAAATAAAGATTATTTGATTTCTGTTTATTAATTGTTTATAAATCATCATCATCATCTTCCTGTCCTGCTCTCATCATTTGGGGTCGGCACAATATGTCATCCTCTTCCATTTTTCCCTATAAGACGTCTCTTCTATACTCACACCTTTCTTAGACGAATCATCTTTTACACAGTCCATCCATCTTTTTTTAAGCCGTCATCTTCCAACATATCCCTCCATCTTCATATTCAGCATTATTTTCGTCACATGCATGTCATCATAATTCTTTATAAATATTCATCGAAAAAATATATGTATTCTAAGAATATGTCATTAATGTATGCAATTATTGATAGCTAAACAAATTTATATTTCTGTGACGTAGCGGTATAAGCCTCGAAGATCGTGGGTTCGATCCCTTATAGATCCTTTGCAAAACCTTTGTGTCAAATCTAAGATCTTTCCGGGTGTCGATGGTTGAGGGACTATCCTGTATATCCCTATAGGGGCTGATCATGATGATTAAGATAAAAGCAGATAATTACACTAGTGTCACATACAATAAAGGAATATACACTTACAAATATATTTGCTATAATAATTCTGCAATTATTATTCTAGAGGTATATATCTATTTGTAATAAATAAACAACAGAGCTTTGTGTGGCAGCTTTTACAGGTGTTTGCGGGGTGAGGTGCGGGGGGCGGCGGCGGTCACGGTCGAGGCCACGGCCTTGACACGCGCCGCGCAGCCTCCGAGCGGCCACGGCCTTTCTACACGCGCCTTTCCGAATACCTAGAATTTTCATGTAAAATCGGATTGAATATATCATAGGATTAAAAGAAAGTGGCTTAATTGTATTGATCATTATTTTGTTTATTTATTAAGGCGTCTTTACTCGCTTTTATTTTTAGATAACGCTTTCTTAAGACGGTGAACTATGTATTTAAAATCAGGGGATTTTATATAAGTTTTTGACCATAACTAACAAATTATTAAAGCTCCCCTCTTTATAATTTTAGTAGGTATATACCTACTTCGGTTTACTTTATCAAGTTACTGAATCTCATGAAAGTTTTAAGTTACAAAAGTTTCCGTCTTGATGTAATTGTCATTCAAGACGTGGTTCGGTAACTTTTTAACATAAAATCAGTTTATTACTGATAAACAAAAGCGAAGCTAGTAGGTATGCATGTTTGAATTTACTTTGAGGGTGGTAAAAAATATCGCATTTTTATAGTATATTATTTGCTACATGTTTTGCCGCTATCATACTCACAAACACGTTAAGTGTCTGTGGTAGAACCAGGGGAGGGAGTTATGGGATATATCACCCCCCCCCCCCCTTCCCAAATAGGAGAGAAGATTTAAACCTTGTGATCTCCGAAAATCATTCATGTCTTATCGAAAAATAGGTTTTTGGTAAACAATCGACAAGTGGCATACATGTCAAATTGTATACTATCAGGCACGAAGAAGAGAAGAAAATAGGAAAAAATGTGTGTATATTTTTCGTCTGATTAGAAGGAAAATCTTGCTTTATATATTATTGTTTCGCAGATATTAAAGCGCTTTACTAACCTGTTTGTTGCTTGTAATTTTGATATAATTTCATATTTTATTTGTTAGTTACATAGTATAAGGCATTGCTTACCATAATATACCAAATAACTAAATACTTATTGGAGAAATTATGGAATGATGATCATACGCTCATCACTCGGCCTTTTGTTCATACAAAAGCTTGCCCGATAATGTCAACAAGAAATAGAGAGGAAATTTAGATGATATCAATACCTTAATAATGATAATATCGTAATAATAATAGTGTGTGATAGCTTTTGGCGGTTGGATCAAGGGCCTAGGCAGTATTGTGCGGAGGTTCCTCTCTTTAGAAGCCTAGCCACTGAAAGCATGAACCTCACTCTCGCTGCCGGTTGGGACCCCACATTTTAGGGTTCCGTAGCCAAATGGCAAAAACGGAACCCTTATGGATTCGTCATGTCTGTCTGTCTGTCCGTCCGTATGTCACAGCCACTTTTTTCCCAAACTATAATAACTATACTGTTGAAACTTGGTAAGTAGATGTATTCTGTGAACCGCATTAAGATTTTCACACAAACATAGAAAAAAAAGTATGGGGTTCCCCATACTTTTCATCAAACTAGGGTATCAATGGATAGGTCTTCAAAAATGATATTGCGGTTTCTAATTTTTTTTTCTAAACTGAATAGTTTGCGCAATAGACCTTTCCTAAGTGGTTAAATGGGTGTGTCCCCCCTGTAACTTCTTAAATAAAAGAATGACAAAATTAAAAAAAATATATGATGTACATAACCATGCAAAATTCCAGCGAAAATTGGTTTGAACGAGATCTTGTAAGTTAACCGTTAAACCGCAATTTAAATTTCATTCAATCAATTCATATATAAAAAAAGGTTAGATCTAAATTCCATCATTTAGGTACCTAATTATAATGTTTACTTATCAAGAACTTAACAAAAAAATAAACTATTATTAGAACATCGATCAAAGTTACAACGAACTACAAGAACGTTTATATAATGTTACTTGCCGCTTTTTGTATTCATAATTGTATTTTTGTTATGTAAGATATATTTATAAATATAACAAAATTTAGAGAGTGATAAATAAAATGAATAATAATAATATTGTAATTTTCTTATTCTCTCCGAATTATAAAAATAATATCAATATCACAATAAACAAAATTTCAGAACTAAATAGCTCTTATTATAATTTAAGCATTATCTAATGTACCTAATATCGTCGTTTAAGTTCATCACGTAAATAGTTTTTTAATAGTTTTAAATTTTTGAAAACATTTGCTAGAGTGGTATGCCTACTGTTTCCCTAATTAAAAGCATGCATTTCTAAATGAAACCTATAACAGATAATAGACTGGTATGATTTTGGTATCCATGTAAAATTATATAGTTTTTTCACTCTGCAGAATAGTTACTTTGAAGTAACTATGAAGTAAAGTGGGTGGTGTTAGAACCTTGGAAAATATCGAAAACATTTTCAAAAGAATTAGATTTTTCTTTCCTGACTATACCTATATCTCCAAAACATACTTTATTGCTATCCCGGTCAAAAGACAAAAGCAGAGGGGCTCAAACAACAGAGGGCTTTAAAGGTGTAGAACAGTGTTTTTCAGGCCCCTTTTTTCTATGGGCAATTGCCCGGGCCCCATAATCGAAGGGGCCCCAGCTTGCTTTAAAAACCGTTCATTCAAAGGACCTAATTTGTTAAATTCCTTTTTTAATCCTTCTGTAAGGCTTAAGCCTTGCTCGCCTTTATAATCGTTGACGTAGCAAAAGGAAGTGCATAATGTCCGCCCCACAAAGTAAAATAGGGTCCCGTAATCCTCATATGCCCAGGGTACACATAAATTTAAGGATGCCCTTGCCTGGTAACGTTTACCTTACTGATGAAAACTAATTAGCTAATATAATATTCATTGTTAGACTATTTAGATATAATGTTTTAGGACAACTTCTGTACAGCTTCATTTAATTGCTAATTTCTGACAATTTTTTTTGTTTAAAATAAAGCCTGTGAAAAGCAATTTATAAGTTGACGCAGTCTAACAGGCGGGTAGTAAAAGGTTCTTGGTAGACAGACTAATTCTGTAATAGTTCAGTAGTTCTTTTTTGTGCATTGGGATCCTAAGTCATAAACACGTTTTATTTCCACATGTAGCATGTCGTATTATCCAGTGTGTAGAGCAAATTGATATAAGCTTTTAGCCAATGTAATCATATATGTATTTATATTAATATTTATTATCTTTATTAGTTACATACGTACAGTTTTAAAGCGAAAACTAATAAATTTAATATTTCAATATATATCATATTTTATGTTTTTGTTGTTTTGATTTTAACTGTCTAACTAAAAGCGGATATAGAAAGTCCGTGATAATATCTACACTAGTGTTGTTGTTTGCTTCAACGCGCTAATCTCAGGAATAATTAGTCCGATTTGAAAAAAACTTTCAGTGTTAGATAGCCCATTTATCAAGGAAAGCTAGAGGTTATATTTAATTATGTAGTTTCCACGGAAACGGCAGCTACGCGGGGGAAATCACGCGCGGGAAGCTTACATTACATTACATAACTTAATGTAGTTACACCATTATGTTTCTTGTTTTTTTGTTTGTAATTGGCTTACTACTCTACAATATAATACCCACATATAAAATAACCTTATTGATAAATAAAGTCACAGTAATGACATCTGAAAGCTCTAAATTATAAAAAAGCCTAACGCAATAATTTTTGTAATTTGTCTGGTCCATCTATCTGATATCTAAAGTATAGTACAATAGCGTGATAATGATACCTTATAGTGATTATTTTAAACGTCCTGATAACCTTGATAGTTAGCTTAGAAAGTTCAAGGCTGATAACGACAGGTCACGTAATTGCTACGAGCAGACGACAAAGCGGCCTGTACAGTGGGAATCAACCTAAAATAGTTGAAAAAAAGGAGAATGAACTTTAACAAATAAATAGTTCATGGAAATACTTGGGCTCTTAGGAATGCAGATCGATAGTTCAATATTCACTGTAATGTTCAAATATTTTGATATTAAATATACTAAATTGTTTCTGTTTCTTTCTATAAATCTGAAAAGTTTGTTTAAGTAAGTTTGTATAAAACTTATTTATATAGCTGTCGACTTTAAATATACGTAATACTAATACTCTAGGCATGATTTTCTAAACAACCCTTACAAAGGGGTGATGGTGTGATGGATTGAAATAGGCGATTAAAGTTTGTATTTTCTTAAACTACTTGACTACTGAAATGTTCGCCAGCAAAGCAAAATAGACTTAAAATCACAGTTTCATTCAGTTTGGTCGGCACCAATCCACAGGGAATATTTCATTTACCTAGATTTCTTAGGAAATTAACAAAGTAACACAGTACTGACAGATTAGAAATCAGTTAAAATTAATTAGTTAATTATCATATTGTACTGTAGGGCACATTTAAACCCAAAGCAACACAGTCCGTTATCATTTAAAATGTTTGACCCCTCTATAAACCGGGAAAAATAAAGAAACAGGCAAAGACAATCACATTTTTCCTGTTATCCCCATAAAAAAAAACATGCTTTGTTTTAAATTTAAAGCGAATTTTAAAAACTTTTATATAAAATGCATTCTTGAGATGCAGTTTTCCATTTAAAATTATTAATTTAAAATACGTGTTATTTTCAATAAGAATCTAAGATTATTACGTGCATAAACTTAAACATTTTATCTTAATTAATCATTCCCTATCTTTAAATTGAACGTGATATTAATTGAGTGAAAAGTGATTTTAGCTTGAACTTCAATCAAAATTCTCATTAAGTATTTAATGTTCGCATCGAATGAAATATCCGTAATGATCTAATGTCGTAAAGATACTATAGCACTAGAATAAATCAGATTCACGCATATATTATATTTATCATAATTATACTTGTATAAGAGATATTTTATAATTGTTCAATTTGAAGTTTAGTTGGCACATCTAATATATTTTAGTATTATTAAAACATAAAGGATTAAAAAAAAACATTTTACACTTGCAGTATCGTTTTCACCTAACATAATGGCCCCGAAAGACCATTTACCGTAGTGTTTGTTATTAATAGGTATCTATGATAATCTGTATCTACACATATAATAAAAACCGGTGAAGCTTAAATCTATACATATAATAATATTGGTGGAACACTTTTCTGTCTATCTGATTCTTTGAATGCGCCGAAACGACATGGCAAAAGGTTTCACTATTGAGTAGATATTTTTCCTGGATTTTTTCATAGTTATGTTAGGAGAAAGGATGCAAGTCAAAATGTTTACATAGTTATAACTCTTTCACGCGAACACTGATTAATTCTTTTTTGCAAAATATGTTGCGAAATTATTTACAATGTATTTGTTTTTGTATTTTTTAAGTGCTTCAATTACTTAAAATACGGATGGTGCTATTGCCACGAAGCTATTATGAAGCAGGCATCCAAACATTTTTCAAAAAATCAACCCTAAAGTTATGAAAGGGCGTAAGTCCGAAGTTCGTAAAGAATGGACGTGAACTAAGTCGTTGGCGTAAGTTAGTATACTTTAAATTTTAAGGAATTATTCATCATCATCATCATCAGCCCGTATAACATCCACTGCTGAACATGGGCCTACTCCCGAGGGAGGGTATTGCCATAGTCACCACGCTTGGCAGGTGGGTTGGTGACCGCAGTACTATGACGTAGGAAGATAAGGAAACGCTGCTGCCCGTTCCTTGATATACGATGATGTTATAACAATCGGGACCAACGGCTTAACGTGCTTTCCGAGGCACGGAGGGTAGTCCCTCAACCAACCAGACCCGGAAAGAAACCTAAGGAATTATTATTAAAAAATATTTTCATAAGCTTTTAGGCATTAGCTATTAAGTATTTGTCGTCGATTTAAGGTTATGGTGATAGGACATTAATCCGTTATCTTTGCTATACTTACGACTAGAATTAATAAATCAGACAAAAGTGAAATAGGTGTAAAATATATTTAATCAAGTTTCAGTTTTTGTGTATGCCTACAATATAATTTGATTATATTTAACTAGGTGCATAATTGTTATGTTTATTTAAGGCGAAGGTAAGGTATACTTAGTTCTCTCTCTTCTCTTATTTTTTTATCACACCCCTAAATTAAAAAATACAAAACTGGATAAAAACCTTCTGCAGAGGGCTTTTTTGTGTCACGTTTGGAAAGCTTGCTGCAACCGCATGGGCTTATAAATAGGAAATCAGTTGTCTATCCCTAGTAGGTATATGATTGTCATAGATAATGTTACAAGAATCTGAACCAATTTAAGATAATGATGCAATAAGTACGGGTTATCCGTACTTATTGCTGCAGTTCCTCAACTTCCAACCCCAACCAAAACTGGAAAGAAATCTTTGGTTGTACACATATAAACATGTTTTTCGTCGAATAGAGTGGAATCCACGCCCTCTTCTTAATTAGATATAATTACAAAAATATAAATGCACTATTCCAAGTCCTACTTGTTCCACTAATACTATTTGTTCAGTCCTTACCTATACATTTATATAAGAATGAAGTAACTAACACATCTCAATCCAGTTAAAACACAATGGAAAATTCTAGTCAAGTAATACCTACCTATAATAAATGTATCACTAGTGATTTCTTAGAAAAAGTACCAACCTACGTTTAATTGGATGAATCGGCTAAAAAATAATATTATACGAGTGCGTTTGATTGTCTCAAGTATGCGAGTACGTAATCGTTTTCATTAGCTCAACGAACTGAGGAGAGAGGCGATGGGAGCGCTGCAAAAAGTGTGGTCGTGTCCGTGCCGCGCCGGATACGGGTTCCCGATGGAGAGAGGCACGCGGGGCGCGGGCTGCGGGGCGGGGCCGGGAATGCATCGGGATCGGGACGTTGACTGTCTGGGCCCTGCCTGCGTTATCTGCAGTTGCCCTTTCGTACGATGCACCGTAACCCTCCTTCCACCCTCAGCCACCAGACTACTGCAGCCCCCTCTATTCTAGAATTTGCTATTGACCTGAAATAAGAAAGTAAACATGTTTTTAGTTGGGCCGTTGAACCGCGGTAAGTGTTAGGAATTGTATACCGTAATACTGCTGTTGATTAAAACGTTACCTAATAGGCCAGTTAATACTATTTAAGTAATTACAATATATCATTTTGATATACACAAAGCACGTAAAGGACTACTTTTATTCAAATAACATTAATTTCAAAGGAGTTAATACATTCGATATCAAAATACTAAAACGTATGTAATTTATGACTTCCGATAATACCGATTACCATAATATTTATTTACTTATAATGTAGAGTAAGTTATTATGCAGTAGAGTAGTTTTTGTTCTATGCTGAGTAGCTCGTGATAACGATAGCACGTAAGTAATGGCCGACAAGCCTTGAACCTGTAGTGTAAGGACCTTCACAATGTCTCGTTTATTGTTTATTGTGTATTGTTATACTTATTACTGGAACATTTAAATACAGCTGTATTGATTGTTCTCAGTATACCTATACAGATATAAATATACAGAAATGTATAATATTTATTACAATCGTAAAACATTAACCGATAATTTAAATATGGTTTGACATAATTTACATACTTGGAAATTGACTTCGTTTAAGTAAGTAACTAATTTCATGTTAAATGCATCAGCTTTTTCAAGATACGACAATATTTTTTAAGTCTTGAACTAAATTATATAAAATAAAAGATAAACATTAAAGGAAACTGCTATAATCTAACCATAGTGTTGTTATTGGTTTTGTATTTTTTATTAATTGATATTATTTTTTTCGTAGTTTAGGTCAAAGTAAATAACTTTGACATAGTCAGGGTCAAATAGAATGAGCGATTGTGTTTGCAATTTTAAATTGGAATGGTACTGTCTAACATAATCAGAACTGAATGTATATAAATCAACAAAAAGTATGTATGTGCGCATAACTTGACTACGACTTTGAGCCGAATTTGTTTTTTTTTTGTTGTACTTATTAATAATTATGGAAAAATGTTTGTATGAAGCCGGGGTGACACCGGCCATGAAAATCTAGTAAGTATTTTAATAAATTCAAGGATTCTATTAAAATAAAAAATAACAGAACTCTTGTACAAGACACTGCTGATTAAGTTATAACCAAGCGCGACATTACAATTTATTACCAACTTGCATGAACCGCAATTCCTGTCCGAACCTGATATAAAGTAAACACTTAAAGCACAAGTACACGTAAAAGTTTGCAATTTTATGAACGCTTGCATTCATTCTAAGTATGGTCGAAAGTTTTGTAAGGGCCGCATTTTGGTCGAGCGACCTTGGGACCGCGTCCTCGGTCCGTGTCAACGACAGCGAGAGACTTCGGCCTCGGCGTGCCTCCACCCTGCCACCCTCAACCATCTACCTATAGCACCTACAATACTTGTAATTGATTTCAAAAAGAAATGTTCTTGATTTATTTTTAGTATTATATACTAACCAACCGTTAATCAAATGCCTCTTTTGCTTGGATTATCTTGATACGTTTGATGTTCTTCGGTATTGGATGAATTATTCATTCGGATATTAAGTATATTATTTGATCACATGTGTACTAATTAAAGAACTCATTTGTCAAGGCTACGTAGAGTAATCGTTACCACACTTGTACAAACGCTCCTCAAGTGATTAATTCCAATCTAAATTAAGAATTAGTAAGTTATGTTTGGTTTAAGTTCATAAGATTCTAATTTACAAAACTGCATTGGTAAGACTAGTCTCTTATTATTACAGTTTAAGACCGAGATTATGAGATCGTTAATAACTATTTTCTTCATTTACAGAAGTTTGCTGCGAAGGAGGGTAAAACACGTTCAAATAATTTGTTACGCTCCAAATGTACGAGTAAAATCATAATTTTCATGATATAATCGAAAATTATAAAAATGCACTTATTCAATTGTTAACATAACCTTGTTGGCTCTCAAGGGAAATTGAAGGCTATCTAATATACCTACATAATAATAAATGAATTTTATGCATAATACTTTATTTTCAATACAATATAATCAATTGGTTTCATGTTGTTGTAATGTAATTTAATATAACAACTAAACCCACACCAGATTCAACAGCTTTTGACAAGTTGTAACTGGAAAATCTAGTTAATTAGGTATAATAGAAGATAACAAAACAAAAATACGAACACACTTAAATTTCTATTGGATGATATGGCTATTAATAGTAGGAAGTCAATTAAGTGCCTATTTTACTATTCGTTAAGTCTAGAAGTGATTCTATCGAAGTTCAACACATTTAAAAAATATGCTGAGCGATGCAACAGGTTCACAATTTAATTTGTATTGTCGAGCATTATATCGAGTATTCCATAAAATTTATTTTATGGAATACTCAAATTTAGATTTAGATTAGGTGTAGAAGTAGCAAAGGTTAATACGAATACAAATAAGGTGGTTCAAGTAAAAAACAATGTGCAAACGGGAGAAAGGTATAATTGTACCAGTTTATGCAGAAAATGGTTTTATAGAAATAATCCTAATATTTTTAGGCAATAACAGCGACGTCCCGCGTTGGACCAGGGACATGGCTTCATTAAAAAACGGTGGTAGCATGATGGTGCAACCTACTGCAAAAGAGTGTACCTATGTCAATAGTAATAGTTTTAAATATGCAGTGAAGCTAGCAAGAATGTAAGTAACCAATACAAAGCAATCTGATTTAATGGTATGATATAAATTTGAAGTGGAATCTTGTTGTTAATTAACAAATAAAAACAAATCAAGGTTTGCTCTCTCTCTGCCAATTTTATTCAAATCCGTTTAGTAGGTAACTTATTATTGCGTGTAGTAACAGTTTTTGGACTCCTTTGTCATCCGCTGAAGGGTATTTTTTTTTAAATATAGCTTTCAGTTACAACAAGTTGAACAAAAAACAACCAATTCGTTGAATAATATTGTAGCAACAATTCACACAAAATATAATATGAACGTTACACGTAAGAAGAGTTTAGTGAAAAATGGAATTTAATAATTGTTTATTTACAAAATAGTAAACCTTATATTGCAGGGTGCGATGGCCGGGGGTTGAGAGGGCGACGACTGGCACCCAAAGCCCGACATTGAGGTATCCTCAGGAGGGCATTCCACCGATGCACTTCGCAAGGTTCCCAACCTTTGCAAGTTACCATAATACCGGCAATTTACAGCTACCCAAAATAACTAGCAGGGTAAAATGAATGAGTTATGAAGTTTATATGTCCGGGAAACATTCGCTGTACTAAAATTAGGTTAAATTTGACCGTAACCTTCTAGCATACTCTGGATGAATGAAGGTTTGGTTATGATTAGTCAATGAAATGTGGTGAATATGGTACATATATAAACATATGTCTTAAGTAAAAGTTGGAAGTGTGTGTTCTTACTTTTACAGAGTCGAATCATTAAAATAAGCAGCGTTTTTTTAAATGTCCGCGTATAAGTTGAATTTATGATATGAGATATGATATACTTAAATTATAAGAACATACTCCTTTGTTTTGACACAATGCAACGTTAGATCAATCGATCAATTAAAAAATTGAGACAAGGCTCGAGTTTTGTACGCTGATGATGAGCCAATATGACGTCCGCTGCTAAACATGGGTCTCCTTCCAAGGGGGATTTTTCCGTAGCCAGTATTATATTGTGACAAACAAGGAAACGCTGCTGCTCGTTCACTGGTAGGTATATGCTTGTTATAGATGATGTTAAAACAATCGGAACCAACGGCTTTACTTGCCTTCCGAGGCACGAAAGGTAGTCCTTCAACCAAGCATAGCCGGAAAGAAATCGAAACATAAAGCGAGACTTGTAGGTACCGCTGAACTACGGAGGTTGTGAAAAGAAGATAAGCTGCGAAAGAAGATTAGTTTGAAAAATATATTACTCATTTTGTATCAGATTTTATTATAAAATTAAAGACATGTTTCGTGGGATCTTAACTATATTTTGTGATGATGTGTGTTAGTCGTCATCGTCATCATTAGTCTGTATAAAGAAAATGTGAAAACTGATCCCGTACCTTGGAATTGTTGACGCAGACGTAATGTACCTATTCTTCGTTGATATCAATGACCCGTCCAGTCCAGTCCAGTGTTTAAAAGGCACATCTATCATAAATATTGGAATAGCCCCAGCATTATTAGTTTATTTCAAAGTATTGTGACCAGCTCAACGAATTAGTCACCATTCTTAATTTGTTAGACCAGCTGTATGGTCAATGTGTAATATCGCTATGAGTTTTAAGTACTCATTGGAAATTGAAAATCCTCTCAACTCTTAGTTGGTAAGGAACCTTCCGATCTCGTTGATCCGTAGTCCGAGAGGTTCACCAACTGTAATGAACAATAAGCGATAATTGCACAAAACTTCCGTAAAAATCATAGCGACTGCCCTAAGCTGAGGACTAAGTTCTGCAAGGGGCGCCCTCTTGCGCAGAATGCTAGGTATTTCGTTTTTACACCTTTCAATAAGGCTGGAGCCCTACTCGTGTTTACACCCAGAGAAGTATCAAAAGCCTAGTGGCTGAATCTATGTCTGATCGAATAAAAAACGTAACTTGAAATATGAACCCAAACAAACAAAGAATTCATGAAAATATTCAGCATTACAACTAAATCTACGTATAATTTTAGTCTCCTTAGAATCACTACGAAGGCTACACAGTGCCACGTTCCAGTTGAGTGGAGATATTTCTTCAATATAGTACCCAGTTACATATGTGCACAAACACTTTCCGTCAGTAATAAACTCAACGTGAAACAGCATTTTCATCATTAATATCTACCGACTTGCTTGCCGCCCCGGGCCGGACAGCATTTTACAGTGCGGTAAAGGAAATTCAAACATGTTACATTTCATGTAATATTTACATTCCACTACGGCCGTACGGCTTCGGACGGCACTAAACGGCTCCTAACAGATTCCACGATAGAAATATGAGCTGTTATTCCTGTTTACACGTTTCAATTTCTTTTACCGCATTGTAAAATGCCGTCCATGTGAGAATCGTAATTGTTATTATGTACAACTACATTTGAGACTCTTTTTGAGACACATTTGAGAATCAATAACACAAGATTAAAGTTAAAAACACCTTTAAGACGTTTAAAAATAAAATAAAAACTAAGAAATAAAAACAGTACATTTTAGGAAAAAAAACCTCTTAATAGGAAACAAGCAGACAGTGAACCAAATTGAGAAACCCACGAAGCTCATTTCATTGAGCAAGCACAATGCACATTGCCCTGATAAATTTGGCGTTTGAGAAAAAAGCTAGACAAAGTATGTAGGTAGAGTGAATTAGTGCAATGGACTTGTTATGTCTAGAAGAAGAAATACACGTCTCGCCGTTGCATATTGATCGACTAAACCAGCGACGCCGGCGGCTCCCGCTGCAGGATGCATTTACACCGATGCTATGCAGAAATCATGTCCTGTTATTTGTTGATACTGATACATTCCAATCTTATACAAAAATACTTTTTTTGATATATTTGATGACCGTTTTTAGGGTTCCGTAGCCAAATGGCAAAAAGCGGAACCCTTATAGATTCGTCATGTCTGTCTGTCTGTCTGTCCGTCCGTATGTCACAGCCACTTTTTTCCGAAACTATAAGAACTATAATGTTGAAACTTGGCAAGTAGATGTATGTTGTGAACCGCATTAAGATTTTCACACAAAAATAGAAAAAAAAACAATAAATTTTGGGGTTCCCCATACATAGAACTGAAAGTCAAAAAAAAATTTTTCATCGAACCCATACGTGTGGTATCTATGAATAGGTCTTCAAAAATGATGTTGAAGTTTCTAATGTAATTTTTTTCTAAACTGAATAGTTTGCGCGAGAGATACTTCCAAAGTGGTAAAATGTGTGTCCCCCCCCTGTAACTTCTAAAATAAGAGAATGATAAATCTAAAAAAAATATATGATGTACATTACCATACAAACTTCCACCGAAAATTGGTTTGAACGAGATCTTGTAAGTAGTTTTTTTTTACGTCATAAATCGTAAACCGCAATTTAGCTTTCATTCAATCAACTCGAATATAAACATATAAAATAACATTTCATTTCATAAACATACGCTTTTTTATTTATTCTTGATATCAAAAATAGGTACGCACTTGTAACTGAAACGGAACCCTTCGTGCGCGAGTCCGACTCGCACTTGGCCGGTTTTTTTATGAACTTATTACATGTATTCCTTTTTAAACTTATTTAACTAAATTATATAAACTAAATTTAAGGCTGAAGAGTTTGTATGTTTGCTTGATCGCGCTAATCTCAGGAACTACTGGGTCAATTTGATGTTTCCAGTGTTATATAGTCCATTAATCGAACGGAACGGAACGGAACGGGAGTTACGCGGGCAAAACCGCGCGCGGAAACTAGTAACTTATATTCAGCAAAATATTTAATTGCTTTAATGCATTTAGGACAAATAAGCCAGTTAAAAATATAGAAATTAAAAATCTAAATATAGATTTAGAGTGTCGCACAAATGTTCTATGGCTACAGCAAAAGAAGATGTTGCAAAAATATCGATACAGTGGCTGTAATATTGTTTCATTGTACAATATTACCTCATGTTGATTTTTGCTTCTTCACCATGCATAAAAGTGACCAAGGATCCAGACTTCTTAAATGGTATGAAATCTGATGGCCGTCTGTGGGGCTTTTACTCCGACTCAAGGCGGTCGCTGGCGAGGGGGATTAGAAACATTTAAGATTTTAGGGGAGTTTTGTGCTTCTGTTCAGTTCACTATCCTCTTCAATATCGGACCTGCGAGGACATCAGTAGTGTTAATGAAAGTTAAAGGTCGGGAAGAAATAAACTATGAAGTGATGTAAGTTTAGGAAATAGCCGTTGTAGGTACCTACCTAGAATAATTAAAAATGGAATATTGAGCAGCAACTACAAGACGGGACTATGATTAAAGATTTGAATGTTTAACTTGTGTTTAAAGTTGTGTTTAACAACCTATACTAATGTATAAAATTGAAGAGTTTGGTTGGCCTGAACACGCTTATCTCAGCAACTACTGGCTAAAATTCTTTCAGTGTTTAGGCGATATTTAATCATAAAGTTCCGGAACGGGAGTTACGAGGTTCAAACCGCGCTCGGGAAGACATTTATTTATACATATAAGCAAGTAAGTAAACGGTTGCCCATTTAGTATTATATCACGTGTAATTGTTATCTTGAAATTACACTACGTATGTATATTACATGTGATGTATTCTGATGGCTGTCTATATGTCCTTGAAACAAAGCAATGTCACCCTTTACCCAGAAAATTATAGATAAGATAAAAATAAAACTAAATACGATGTTTTTATCACTATTTGTATAATTGGAACATAAATGTTTAATTTGACGCTGGTGGATCGACTGGTACGGTATGCACCTCTACGCTCTAGTGTTGGAGTTCGATACCCATATTAAATATTTGTGTAATCACGATGATCTGCAGATGATTTATTTCTTTAGTAAGGGTTAAAACATATAAACATTTTTTTATCCTATCATCACTAAGGACAGGTATTTTTCGTGCAATATTAACTCTACAAATGATATTTTTAAAATGGTATTCGATTGGATAATAGTTATATTAATAGGACACTCCTTTATCCTATTCTCTTCTGGATCTCTAACAATTATCCAGAATTATTTTAAACTCTGACTGTCAGTTAGATTTATTTCTTAGAGAAGACCAATAGTATACTGAAGTTTGGCAACAGCAACATTTCCAAGAGTTGAGACTAACGAGTTCATTATAACTTTCAATGTGTTTTTAATAATCCGGAAGACAGTGCAGGACCAAGGTCGGTGTGAGTGCCCGTCGCAGGATTGGTGCGTGGACATGCGGCCGCTGTGCGCATGCGTTCGACTGTCTCCCTTCACCCCACCGTGGCCCGGTGCCCTTCCATGCCATCCAACTTTCACTCCCAACACTAAACCATAAAAACGTATCGATAAAACGTGCCATCCATCTATTTGAAATTATTCGGTATTTAAATATTATGATCTAAGCTTCTAATTTTAGGTCTTGGTATTTGGACCATAAAACTTGAATTAATTAATTATTTAAGGTCTTATTGTAAGCTGATTTTTGCAAGCAACAAACATTTAATTGGATTCAGGATCTTCGACGAATTTAAGCATAAGTTTTTCATGGAATTCCTTAATACGGACAGAGACTTACGGACTAGTTTTTTTTATTATTAAGTCAATTGTCTGTATTTTTATTTAGTCAGTACAAAGTCAGTCATTGCGGTTCGCCAGTTTCGCTAAAATTCAAAAACTTGTTACATTATCAGTTTTATTTTATGTAAAAAATAATTATTTTGTAGAATGAAGTTCACCAGGTCATTTTGTATTCATATACAAAGATCACAACCCATTGAAGGTATGTACAGTGATAATTAACAAGTACACACATAGAGTAGAAACGGCTGTTTGTACTTTGTGCTACTAGTTGTATAAATAGTAAAGTTCAGTACTACTGTCACCAAAATACTCGCGAATGCTGAATTCGTGAGCCGACGGTGGCAGTGACCTCGCACCCTGCGACTGCACCGCTCCCTCTCACCCTACAAAGTCACCTCGCATACCTAATGCCACTACCCTTAAACACCCCCGCGAACTCATGTTTATGTTTAAAAATGTTGTGTAAAATTGATCATAATTGAAACGTTTCGTACGAGTGTATAGGTACCCTGTGGATTAGTAATGTTAGTGCCCTAGTTCTGTCTACATGTTTAGCATTGAGATTACCGAAATAGAAACATGCTATGTTAATTTTTGAAAATATATTTCCCTTGTTCTAGTGGAAAATCACTTAAAAAAATATTGCTTTTTTGAGTTTGTTTGTTACAATCAAAAAAATGTTATTCTTAATAATATTGGTATAGTATCTTGAGGTAAATCCGTGTCATGTTAAAACCGTTCTGTTTTGTTACTGATTTTATTGATTTAATAATAAAAATACAAATTTAAAAAATACATATAAGCAAGTAAGCTAAATATATATTTAGGAATATCTTGTGTGTAGTATGATTTGAAATGGGGGCTCATTCCATCACGGTTTTGTCCCAAGACACCTTATAGACTTTTTATTGTTCCTTTAGGAAACTGTATGTGTGTACCTATATAATACAACGCTATCTCATTCTGAAAATAATATAAGAGATAAACTAAACATGATATTTAGCAATAACTCGATCTATTAAGCGGTGCATCATGCTCTATCACTTTCAGAAATTATCCTATCGTGCACGTCATTGGTACGATAAAAAAACCGTGTATTATCTTATATCGTTGATAAAAAGCAGTTCTGAAAAGCACATACTTAGTGATGTCCAGTTGGTTTTATGTGCTATCTATTAGATGGTTATCGGTGGTTATCAGTTTTTATCAGAAGGCGTGATCGGTTCGGGGTTGGCATCGATTGAGCGCACTGTATCATTCCTCTGCCTTCGCGGAAGCGATAACGCGGAGCTCGCAGAGCAAAGCTATCTGACATTAGCATTGACCGGGTTATGTTTTCGGATGGATGTGTAAACTTTAATGTTATTAATTACTTAAATTGTTGTTATCTTTTAATAATAACGACTGGATTCCAGTCGAACGAAGCGGCCGTAGCCCGATGGCTAGGGCGTCGGACTTGTGATCTTGAGGTCGCCGGTTCGAACCCCACCCATTGCACTGCCTACGTGAACCCACTCGTAACACAAGCATTTTAGCTTAGCACGAGGGGTTAACAAGAATACTAGTAGACTGCAAAACTCTGCTAGTAATATTTTTAAGAAAAAAAAATGGGTTCGAAGAAATTTAGAATTTAGGTATGGAACACAAAGCACACATAGTCTTACATGTACTACATTTTGATGTTGGAATCGAATTTGCAAATCATAGACATAATTAAATTATTTTGACCATTTTAATATTCTTGCCGTTTTATTTATAGTTTTGTAATAGTTAACTTCGCAGATTTGAAAATACAAAAAAACATACATACATTAGTAAAAATAAAGGTTTTGAAATTATAGGTAATTGAGTATTGAATAGAAAAACTATAATTTTAAAATTGAAATCTGGACCATAAGTGTTTATGATTTGCAAAAGACTCAATTCGTCTCTATATAATATCCAGATCGAAATAGCTTTTAAAATAAATTTAATCTATTGTAATTCATAGTACTTTAAATATTTATTACACTCACATCCATGTCAAAATAATAACAAGTTTCTACACTTGTGTCATCATGACATCCTGAACAGCAAAAAAAAAATTTTAATCTGCACAACTTAGTAAAGGCTGTTTCAATTATTTTTTTTGGTCGGGCATTTATTCTTATCCTCGACGCTTTTGCTACTTTACTAGGTTTAAACCACCTATTACAAATAGATAGGTGAGTATTTTTTACAACTAATAACATATTTTTTGTAATTAAAACTGAAACCAAATCACAACTGTATACCTACCATCATATATTATGATGGTATCATACAGTTGTGATTTTTTTATATGGAATAAATTAAGCAGCATTATATAGAACAAAAGTTAGTATCTCAATCTGCGTACAGATGGAAAAAGATAATGAAAAAATAATTAGCACTGAGTTGACAACTCAACTCAGCAATTATAACAATTCTTCACGATAATTTCAAGTGTTCGCAACACAGGAAAGGACTTTATCTGTCGAACAGCTGGACTATTTACTATATAATACTACACGTCTTTAATAATAAGAGGAGGTTATATTGAAACGAGCCTTGAAATCATCTCCTCTTGTGACTTACGTCACGAAATCCAAGTTCAAGGGCGCCGGTTACTGCAATTAATTGTATGTAAGAAAAACTTGGATCATTTCATGCTTCACAAGTGCTTCTTTTCATAATTATAATGTGTGTAAATCAAGGTAATTTAAAGGATTAGTACGTATTTAATACTAGCTCATTTAATTGAGTTTCTAAAAGAATTGTAAAGCAATTCATTTAAAGTGAATTTGTTTTATAATTAAGTAAAGTGTATGTATATATTTTGAGTGCAGTGCACTCCCGTAAAGGTCAGAGTTAAGGTTAAAGTTGATGTCGGATGGGCGTTGCAGCGGCAGCGCCAGGCGCTGGGCGGGCGGTGCAGGGACACCTGAGGGCGGAGAGGGCGAGGGGCGCACGCTGCAGATTCACTTTCGTCCGGCTGCGACCGCCCGCCACGCCAGTGAGAGAAAGTTGGCCGCGTCGAGCGAACGAGTCTCGCGAGTCGAGCGGCGCGCCGCGCACGCACGATACGCGCTTACAGAACGCTCCGCACTTGCCCTTCAACTTGCGACGTAAACAATGCGCTCGAATGTCCATACTTGTATGAGAGTTCCGCATTGATTGTGCGTTTATTGACAATAATTATGCGGAAAATTGCTACAGTTTTCTGTTAGGCTGTACATAAAGTTTTCAAAAACTATTTACGATTGACTTAGTGACTTAGGAGTACTTATATTTGAGGAACGATGCAGTGTTATCCTGTAAAGTTGTCGCCGAAGCGCGAGCCGATCGACGTCGGCTACGAAGGAGAGATGGTGCCCATGACGCGGCGGCTGGAGCTGCCGGCACCCCCGGGCAAGGAGTTCCGCGCGCCGGTGCTGCTGACGGCGCCCAGCATGACGCCCACGCACTCTGTCATCCAATGCATGCGCCCACCACCTCCACCGCCGCCACCGCCGCCGCCCAGGCTCCACAAGCTACCGTCCTTCGAGGAACCATCCAGCTCCATTCCAGATTTAGGTAAGCACTTTCAAAAGTATACAAAATAATTTTTTGAGTTGGTATATTTAGTAAAATTAATTTCGATTTTTTAAGCGAGAACATTTTATTTAATTTTTGCTGGTAAATCAAAATATTCTGACTCAAAATTATAAATTATCTTATAGGCTACTTACGTCGATTGTGGAAATGTGTGAAGTCAAAGTTTAGTAAACACAGATACTAATGTATATCTGTACTGTACAGATATATTTTATTTATAGCATAGCAAGTAACGTGTCGATTCACGTGATATTATCATATAATTTTAACGTATGTTCTCTCCACGTTTTTGGAACAAATATACCTACATATTTACATGAACTGCTATTCAAATGCACGATGAATTGAATAGGTAGGTAACCTAATCAATTCATCATTTTGAGATTTTTCTTTAAATCATAACTTATAAAAGAGAACCAACAAATGGTGATTATCGTGTAAAAGCTAACACTGAAATGTTATTTTTTCTTTTCTTCAAATTAATACTAAGTACCTACATACATTCCTGTAATTCATATGTAAATTATTTAAAAAACAACATATGACGCCAATGACCTTGAATAATTTGTAATACTTCGATTACACACAACAACGCAATCAAACATTTAATTTTCCCGCCGTTTTCAAGTATCGTAATTTTTTATGTATACAAGAACAGCCTTAAAATAGCCGACTTGGTGGAATCTTTCATCATTAAGACGTTTTAAATTCACTCGTGAACATGACCCATGTTCAGGAGTGGATTTTACACGTCCGCTCCCTCAAACAGGATTCTGCCAGAATCTTCAATAACCTTAAAGATTCGCGATATAAAGTAAAAATAGATTTAGAATATGCCAGGTACTAGTTCACACTGGGATTTTTTTTTTCCGGGACTACATCAACCAACTCCAGCAACGTTGTCATGGAAAACGGTTGTCATTATATAATCAATGTGTATGTTTCTTTTTCCTTAGGTTATTCTAGAACTACCTGTCGGATTAAAAACTTTATTCATGCATTTAATAACGCTATTTCTTAAGAAAGGTTATTTGCTACGGTTCATGACTCTTGTCTTCAATGGTGTCTGAACACTGAATACAAGAGTCAAGCAAGTAAAACAACAACGAGATCACTATAAACTCTATTGTGATCTTTGTAGCATAATTTATCTGTAAAGCATGCGCCAGTACATCTGCCCTGTGCAGGAAAGAAATCGCACGTAAATCTATCTTTCACATTTGCGAAACCTGACTCTCTGACTTCATGTCTACCAGGGCCTGTCCCATGTCCCTCGTAGACATGAAGTCATAGAGGGCCGCGAACTGTAAAATACTCATATAGCAGTTGCACAAAACTCGACTAAAAATATAAAATAATATGTATAATCTATACTAAAATTATAAAGTTAATGGGTAACGGAACCAGGACCGATTTCAAAAATTATTTCACCATTAGAAAGCTACGTTATCCCGAAGTATCATAGGCTATTTTATTCTGTCATTCCCACGGAAACGGGAGATACGCGGGTGATACTGTGCGTGAGAAACTTGTATAACTTAATTCCCAAATTCTCTCGCCAGCAGCCTCTTGCGCCTGCATGGGCAGGTTATTTGAATGAAGTCCTTCATCATCAACAGCCCGTTTACGTCCACTACTGAACATGGGCCTCCTCTTAACAGACCTTGGCAAGCCAGGATCGTTGAGGGATTTTGCCATAATCATCACGCTTGGCAGACGGATTGGTGATCGCAGTAATATGTTAACCTTGTGCTAATAGAAGCTGCTGCCCATCCGTCAGCCTTATGTCGCTTAGTCGCCTTTTACGACACCCATGGGTAGACACGGGGTGGTCTATTCTAAGCCGGAAACCCCACGGCACATGAATGAAGTCCTTAAAACATTAAATAGGACTAGAGCTCTGCTCGCCTTTATACCTGATGGTATACAGTAACAAAAGCCTACATATATGTCCGTACAAAATATGGATCATTTGCGAAATCGACTAGTCATTAACCTTTTTTTACAACATAATTATAAAATTATGTTGTAAAGAAACAGCAATAAGTATTTTATATATCGGATTTTATAAATACAGACAATGAAAATATGTATATTCACAAATTTTTAAACCGGGCGGTCAACTAGAATTTATCTATTACTAGCTGCATCCCGTGGTTTTACTCTGCTCCAGTCGGTCGGGAATCATATTTTGTAGCTTATGTTAATCTATCTTATAACATATCAGCCAAATCCATTCAGTAGTTTTTGCGTGAAAGAGTAACGAACATACATACAAACTTTAGTATTTATATTGTTAGTAGGACAGGTACAACGTTTTTTTATCTGCTTGACAAATAAATAAAATTTGGTTTTCAGGAATCATCCCACATCACATCATTTCAGGTTTCACCTCATTATGGCAATAGAAAAAAAGGTCACTCTTATATATTATTAGAAGATCGATCTTAGAAAAAATACGTATTCGAAATCATATTATGGCATTTATGTGGAACCAACGAATCTTGTTTTTCATAACAGAGTATTAATATTTAGCTATATTCGATATTTGTTAACTTGAACATGACCTAAAAGCATAAAATAACTTTCTTTATTTACTCATTGCGTATGTATGTGTATCAACATATTTTTACATCGATCTACTGCTTCCGAAATTGGATATTTTGCCGAAATAACAATAGTAATCTAATATTCGAGAACATGAATAATAATTTTGTCACGTTTTCTGTTTTATTTTTCCGGACGGACCTATGTAATTAGTTCCGAGGCTTTTGCTACTTCACCGAGCATAAAGGCGAGCAGAGCTCCAGCCTAGATAATAGTTTAAACACTACAAACTAAGCAACCTGCGCAAGAGGGCGTCCCCTGTGGGACTTGGACCTCGGCTCAGGGCGTTACGTTTTCTGCTTTAAGTCTGAATACAGCAGTCAAGTAAGGATTCTCTTTATTTTGAACAGATTTCCGAAACGATTTAATACCGTTCACAGTTTAACTCATTGAAAGATTTGAAGACAAAAAAGCGGCCAAGTGCGAGTCGGACTCTCGCACGAAGGGTTCCGTACTAGTTGCAACTTTGATCGTTGTTAATAAAAGTTGATTGAATGAGGTAAATTGTGGTTTACGGTTTATGACGTATTAAAAAAAAACTACTTACTTGATCTCGTTCAAACTAATTTTCGGTGGAAGTTTGCATGGTTATGTACATCATATATTTTTTTTAGTTTTATCGTTCTCTTATTTTAGAAGTTACAGGGGGGGGGACACGCATTTTACCACTTTGGAAGTGTCTCTCGCGCAAACTATTCAGTTAAGAAAAAAATTACATTAGAAACCTCAATATCATTTTTGAAGACCTATCCATAGATATCCCACACGTATGGGTTTGATGAAAAAAATTTTTTTGACTTTCAGTTCTAAGTATGGGGAACCCCAATATTTTTTATTTTTTTTTCCATTTTTGTGTGAAAATCTTAATGCGGTTCACAACATACATCTACTTGCCAAGTTTCAACATTATAGTTCTTATAATTTCGGAAAAAAGTGGCTGTGACATACGGACGGACAGACAGACAGACATGACGAAGCTGTAAGGGTTCCGTTTTTTGCCATTTGGCTACGGAACCCTAAAAATCGGTTAGATGATGATGGTACAAAATATGGAAGAAATTTATTTATATTAGAACTAGCTTCTCGCGCGCGGAATCACCTGCGGAGCTCCCGTTCCCATGGGAATTTTATAAATAAATATAGCCTATGCCACTCCTGGACAAATTAGCTTTCTAATGGTGAAAGAATTTTGGAAATCGATTCTTCAGTTCCGGAGCATATTCAATCTAAACAAATAAAAAAATCTTTTCTCTTTATAATATTAATATAGATACGACACAAGTTTACATTGTTTAATTCAAGGTTATTTATGCGACAAATTGCATCCAATGATGTCGCAATGACTGCACATCGGAGATGAGTATGTTGCTGCTAGGTCGTAGTTAATTTACCCGGCCCCCGCCAACGGCGAATCGAAGGAGTGTCCGGGGGGTTTTAGTGGTGTAGGTTTCTCTTTTCGTTGTATGAGTTTAGCATACCACGCTATGGAGAGGGCGAGTCCCACATATCCCACCGCCAGCGCGCGAATACGCTTCAGCAGCGCGGCGGCGGCGGAATGGGTAAAAAAAAATATTTTAGTTAATTTCTTTATGATTGTATTTCACGTTATAATTAGCTAAAACTAAATAATCATAAGTATTTTTATCACTGCAAATAGAAAAAAAGTGCAAGGGGTGACTAAATTCGTTATCTTTTAATACAGTTTGGTAAGTAAATAAATAATTCATAAGTAAAATAGTGTATCACAAATACACTATTTTACAAAATACCTATATAGATATTACAGATTATTATTAATTTTATTAATCATGATGTAATAAATCAGAGTATTTGTTAGAATTTCGTAACATGACGTCATATTGAGTGGCGCTGCGCGTAGTAGAATTGCCTCAGAAATAGATAAAATACAAAAGTCTAAACGTTTTATTATTATTAATTAAATTTATAAGTTAATAAGTTGTAATAATTAAATAAGTTTTATTACATTAATAATAACCAATCCCATTCAATATTAGGTAATCATTATAGCACGTGATTGTGCCAAGTCCTGAAATAGAAAGAATGAGGCTCGGATATTACTATGGTTTAATGATAAGTTAATATAGCTTCAATAATACAGCAACAATATAAATCAACATCGTAAATAATACGTTACAATAATCATACAGTGAAGACATTTTTATAAAAGTCATAGTCATATCATTGATTAGCTCCCAAAACGTTTTCATGACCAAAATTCATTAATGGAACATTTTCGTAAAGCCATATAAATAAATAGCAAAATGAAATATCAATAAGCTAACACTCAATTTCTGACTAGAAATAGCAATAATAATAAGTGTGATGTCAGGTTTTCCAATAAACAAGAACAAAAAAATGTTTGCAAAGCTATTCACTGAACTAATAAAGCAGATGATATTTAGGTTAACATTTCGATATGACCTTCATCATATCAGGTATCTATACAAAATGATTATGTGTAATAATTTTACTTTGCCTTGGCCGCTGTAAATTCACACTTCCTGCTTCGGAAAATTGTAACAGCGTATTACTGCTATACTGTGACTTCCGGGTGATGACGACGATGAAGGTCGCACTTATTTAATAAACGACATATTATATTGCATTGATTAATTTATTATAACGCACAATTATATCTAAGTAAACAGACTGAAGGATGTGCGTGTTGCTCCTTGTTTACGCATGTACGAGGAGCTATGATATTCATTTCGGGTACGTTCATTTTTATACAATATCAAGGACAATCTGGAATTTCTGTAGGTTACCTTCTAGTCTTTTGTCTCGATGAAGGAACAAGTCGTGCTCACGTTTTGTACACGTGCCTCCAGTGATCCATCATCTAAAAATACTAAATTTACGTTGCATACATATTTACTTGCATGTCGACTGCGACGTAAGATTCTTTTTCAGGAAACTGAAGCATTGAAAAAACACACCTTACACTATATTATTTGATACTTTATTAATAAGTATATAATGATGTATATTTATTTATTAGAGCAGCATGTAAAATCGCAAGTATGTAAGGAAAAACGTCAATGGCATAACGTATCCATAATAGCTAGCTATTATGTATACGTTATGCAAATATTTCGTACTTTATTTATTTCCATTTCTGAATAAATTTTGTTGTTTTTGACCTACTTTGTACTTTTTTTATAAATACAATTATATACTTTTCCGACAGGCATCATATATCAAATCAAAACAAATATAACTCGGATTCCAAGTGCAAGTTCCAATAAGTATATTAATAGCTGTTTCAAGATATAAAAAGTCACCTGCATGAACTTGACAATTTTTAGGTGTACCTCTTTGTCATATTTACTCTTTATACGTCCTATATACACATATATTGTATATGGAAATAATCCTGCAAACAACATTTTGCGAATAAGATTAGATAAATATCACAAGGTCAGTGCGACAAACGAGTGACGCGTCATTGGTGTCATTAAGGTCACTGTGACATTGGACCGATAGCAGTGACAAAATAATAGCCGTATCTTATCTGGCAATGTCAGAGTCGCGGGCGCAGGTGCTCGTGACCCCTGCACCCCACTTGTTTGTGAACCCTCTCGGATATGCTAAACGATTTGACAGCAATACGTCACTTCAGTCACGCGGACCGTTTCATGCTCCTCATATAAATCACTTTAGGTGAAGCGGTCAGGTGCAATGTAATTCATTATTATTGATAGTTATCTGGTTTTTTTTTTTAAATAATTTGACTTTGCGATCGAAGAGGATTCTTCTATCACTGGTAAAGGGTTACAGCAGTTAGCGCACAATGTGAAATGGTTTTGTACCATCTCTAAAGGTGTCTAAAAATGTATTTTCTTTTTTATAGTTAATGCTTGTTTGCATAGAATATTCAAATTCTGACTCAATTTTATATTAAAACAAAAAATCATATGAATTTTATCCTCAAAATAGTACAAAAGTATAGATCAATAGGCTAAACACGGCTTTATTAGATTTATTGGCGAATAATGGTGACAAAGTTTTATTACATTCCAGGACTTTCGGACTTCTGAAAAAGGGTATCTCATCAAAGTATCTGTAGTATTAATACAGATACAGTTTCTTGATAAACTATGAATACTAGTCCAGCTTTAGCAGTACCTTTAGTTATGGGTCCGAATGTCCTTGGACCATGATTCTCTCCAGTCACACGTGACTTCATAGCGACTATAATAATTATAATTAATCAATAAGGTCAATAAGGATGTTGTAGCAGTCCTTATTTACAAAATCTTGATGCTTCATAATGTTGTGAAACGGCGATAATACCACATAATTTGTTATCAGCACGACCTTCTGTAACAAGCAAATTACTTCCTGCTGATACTCTGCTGATTCGAGATAGCAATTACATTATTTATCACATTCACGTGCACTTGATTACCAATTTTTACTAAAACTATAGAGGAGTTTCTATAACAGTAGCTGTTAATATCGGAGTTATACTTTCTATGTTTTTTTTTTCAGATTTTAGATTTTTCACCTTCAGTTTTTACAAAAAAATAAACCAACTTATTATATACTATAAATAACTTATTTAATAATAAAACTAAAACGTGAATAAAAAAATGGACGGAGTCAAAAAATTACACCGCATTGATGTCCGTCTCAAAAGGGCTGGCGGCATTGACATGTTGGATGGCAAAACTAATATGCTTAATACAAGACAGCCCGGATCGGTCACGGATAGTGTAAACTAAGCGTTTTGATAATTCTTTAAAAAGGTGGGCCTTGACCCACGGCCTTAATATCTCCACCCCGAACAGCTTAAATATGTAACCTCCAACAAGGTTACAAAATTTGCGCCGTTTAAGGGTCTCCACTAAAGCTAAAGCCCCCGCAGAATCCAAAGTAAATAGAAGATGGGTGGGATGGGAAGGCCAAAAGCCTACCTTTCCTCCATAGCATCATTGACATCCCGTCAGGCTTCTTTTCGCTTTTTTATGGAACTAATAATCAATAAAGTTTAATATATAGCCCATAGAGTTCCTTATACTTGAACTGAACTTGAAATTTGAACAGAATTGCTGCGAAGATGGAAGAAGTACTTTTGCAGAATTTGGTCAAAAATCACTCTTTAAACATAATTGTTCAAAGTATACATAAAAAAAAAATGAGAACAACGAGTACATTATCGTGGCACATATATACATAATGAATACATATTATATGGTATGAAATTCGCATATATTCACACTAAAACACTAAGGTGTTCACGTGTGGGCAGCACAATTTTCTTATCTTGCTAACTTTTAATCGACGAACTACATAATAAATATGTCAAGGACCATATTCTTAAATAAAGTTATGATTACATACTCGGCTCTTATAATATACATGTCTATTCCTTTATAACGTTATTAGTAAAAAAAAACACGCCTTAATCTAGACAAGTCATGGTAATCTTTAAATGCTTTCGACTTCCACGTCCCTTTTAGATTTCAAATTTTAGAATTCATACTTATATTTTTGCCATAAACGAAATCACTAAATTGTAGAATTTTGTATGGTAGTTCAAGATTCTGTGATTAATAATTATTGCAATTCCATCGTGACTACGTAATACGTTACCAAGGTTTTAATTCGGCACTACTTATAATTAGATATACGTTAAAATAGACTTCCTAGGTTTGTTTACGTACGTACTCAATTCAATACGATAAACACAATAAATATCCTATTAATCGGTTATTTATTTCTATTTGGGTTTAATTAAATGAAATAATTAAATTAATTTCAATAAAAAATTGAGACAGTTCAAAATTAAAAATCCCAGAAATTCAGTTTAAATAAAACTATAGATTACAGTAAAAGAATATTAAGCCTCAGTTATGAAAGTAATTTATCTTAAATGGGGATTTCATATATTAAAAACGCATGTATGAATTGAATGCTTCGCACATAAATTATTTTAAAATTGTAACTGTGCTATGATTTATTTAAAACAAAATACAGTCGCATTGAGAACGTTCTCCTGTTGAAGTCGGTTGAAAATATATATAAAAATGAAAGAAAAAAAAGCTTAAGTGTCTACCTATACCTATGTATACCTATAAAGATATGTCATGCTCATGATATTTTCAAAGTGCTAAATACTACATATCACAGAAAGACGGAACTATATGTTCGAATCAAAAATAAAAATTAAGTTAGGCTATCGCTAACATCGAATCGGTGGTAGGTATAATAGTCTCACCCATACATATGTACACGAAAACGGTTACCTTGTGTAAGCGTGCTCAATAAGTGTTTTTAGTGGAGCTGAGTTATAATGGGGTCGATACCATTGCTTCAAGGACAAATTACGTAATTTATTACCTAGCTATATACGTGTATATATTTGCTCAAAATTTAATATATAGGCAACGTATAATATAATATTAAGGTAGTTCATCCTATTCGTGTTATAAGAGTATTTCACAAACTGACTCTACTTATAAGCTATTTAAGTTTCGAAACAAGATAGTTTATTTCTATAGCATGTTGGTGTAAAATTATTATTTTCCATTACAATTCATAAACAATTGCGCTTATCATACGTTCATATACCTAATGGACTACTATATTATCTAGACACGGAAGCAAACAGTTGATTATGGAGTCAAAAATATATTTCGGCGTTAAGTTACCTTTCAGTCCCTGTTATTTAGGTATTAGGTATATCGTGTAAAATAATGACAGATTCATGTTTTGATTGCTCTCCGCCACCGTGTATGTTATACGTATGTATAGATATACATAAGTACCTACGCTATAAACGACTGAGTACACAGGGAAGTGTGCGAGCGCAACCTTGGCTGAGGTCGCGGAGCGTCACTCGCAACACTTATAAATGTTTCATAACAAGCCATTTGTAAAACTAGCTAATTGCTCGCAGCGATACTAAGAGTCTTTTGTTAAGTTGTCGGCATGGAAACAGCTGAAATTCAGCAGTCAGTAAGGTGTATTGGTAGTTCAGTGGTCGCAGCGTCCCAGCTCACCCTAGCCCGCGGTCCTTCGCTTTGAACCCGCCCCGCGCGCGCACCACCCTCCTTGCTCTGACCGAGCAGAGGTCATGGTCACACGTATTTCGAACCACGTGTTTCATTAATTTGCTATTACAATACGTTGGTAAATATGCTGAGTTACGTTAATTATGAATTATTAAGTAAAAATAAGCTAGAGTAGGTACCTACGTAATATAACAATCACCATAATTATTAAATGGACCGAGTTGATGTCTAAATAAATAGATATGTGTAGCTATGTTACCTACTTACCTATTTGATAGTTAAAATGTAATTGATTGTTACATGACAAGCGATTTTGTTTTTAAATGGTTCGTTTCGGTTATAACACTTAAGGTAAACGCAGCTATTACCGAGGTAATTTCAGGACCTTAAGCTTTAACCTCTCGAAATAAGAATTTCTTATAGTAAAAACAGTTACAAGTATATATTTTCTGATACGATATGGACTTTAGAAATCTATAAAGACATAGGTAAGTTTTGAGTAAATATATAAAGAAAAAAATTATTAAATATACAAATTCTAATGTTGCTATTACCGAGGATTTAAAAGTGATTGCAGCTAATACCGCGAATCGTGATTCTATTACCGAGGGTAGAAAAATAATAGGCATTTTGGTTCCGTACCAAATATTTATTAAAAAACCAATCATCATTCCCGCAGCTGTATAATAGGTAGGTAGGTAATTATATATTGAATAATATTTGCTTATTTTAGGTAATTATATTTTTATGGAGGTATAGTTGGCGATTCATCAAGTTTCGCACCAATTCTTTCTAATCTATGGTAATAAGAAATAAAAATAAATAAATTTATTTTATTTAAAATGAAAAGAGGCAGCCTCAAATTCTTCGCCTATTGTACCATTGCCACAAAAAAATATGAGTTGGAAAGATAGGTCTGAAGAATTTCAAATACTTAGGTATTGTTTCTAGAGAACCCTAAACTCAAAAATAAATGCTATTATCACTCGGTGTTAGATTTCTATGGTGAAGCTAATACCGAGTAATAATACTCGGTAATAGTTGCTTATACAAGTAATTACTGAGTAATGGCTTGTTATAACCATCGGTGATAGCTTCATCTGCGATAGTACAAATAATCTAATCCCGATGGATAAAATTTGATTAATTTTAATTAAAATAGTATTCAATTTAGTGCTCTCATACAAAGTTATTTTTTATGAGTCAATTAAGGACGAAAAAATAAGAGTCCTAGTGCAATTTTCATACCGCGGAAATAGATTTAACCATAAATACCTAATGACTAAAACGAATTGTCACATCATTTGGGCTATATAAAATATTCTTAAAAAATGAATAAAACCATTGGTACTGATTTATGCTACTACCGAGTTAACCGCGGTTAATACATTCAAGCCGAAAATTGTGAAGCCATTACCGCGGTATTTTATTTTTGTTAATTGTCGAAAAACTGTGCAAAATAAATGAAAATTAGATAGTTACAATCATGGCTAAAACTATAATCCACCTTTTGACCTACTTAGAATCTTTATAAATGGTTTTTTAACGACGAAATAACCTTAACAAAATATTGAGCGTTCTTACAGTTCGCGACTATCGTTTGTATGGAAGTCGTGCACCGGCGCCGGCTTGCAGCAAACTAATCGTTGTTTTGTTTTTCTGCGTTGGTGTGCATAGTGCGCCACGGATCTATTTAAACGGATATAAAATTGTCTTTCATAAAAATTTTACTTTTTGAGTAAAATATGCTTGTAATTGCTTAAAATTACAATTATATTACATACCTCGGGAATACCTGCAGATTTTTGACTACCACGGTAATAGCTGCGTTTACCTTATAACCAAATAAAATAAATTGGTAAATAAGCATTGATATTCTTACAATGTTTTTGTTTATAGGCCATTGAGCAACTTCGTTCAGCTTCAACTCCCCACAATCACCTACCTACCTTCAAATAGTTTTACTAATCGTAATGTCTAACTTTTATAAATTAATACAAATAGCCCTTTTGATGGAAATCGAGTTTTTTTTTAACTATACTGCCAAGCAATCTTTGTCATTGTCGTCATATTAATATAGGTACCTTCCTACCTGTGAGTATTTTTCGAATCGATTTAATGTTTAGTAAATGCTGTGAAGGGTAGGCATCTCGAATGGATGGATGGATTTTTTTTTATTTAATGATTCACTATCTACACGATGTTAAATTCTAATGACTAAATGTGACGACTATGGACTATGAGTCCGACTCTTGTTTATCCTTTTGTCAAAGGTTTACGGATATAAATTAATGTAGAAGGAATGAAACCATTGATTACAATGGTTATTAGGAGCTTTTCATTTAGATTTAGGAGCAGACGGCTGGCATCTGCAACCGTATTTAATTGGCTGGATCATGTGCACTTTATTCGATACGATTCTTATTAATTTTAGTCGGCAACCCCTATACTTTAAGCTTTCGTTTGATACAAGATCATCGTTCCAAGTCTGGGTACATTTACAAATTTTTTTTTTTTTTTTTAAAGACAACTCCCGCACTAGGGAAATAAATCCCTGTGTCGCGGGCGACTTTACAAACATTCATTTCACGGACACAAAGAACACCCAGACTCAGAACAACTATTTGTGGTTCACACAAATAATTGTCCCGGGTGGGAATCGAACCCAGAACACCAGGTCTCAGAAGCAACTATCGTAACCACTGAGCCACCGGTGCAGTCAGGTCAACTAACATACCTACGTAAAGATAAATCGATTGTTCGCAAAATTTGTCATGTTACTTATTGTATACAGAAAGTAAGATTCCTTCATTACATTTTGTCGGAAGGCGAAGTAGCGTCTACAAACACAAGCTTAATTTTATTTAAAAGTTTCTTCCAATAAGCCCTTATAAAAGGGACGGTTTTAACTGTGGGGAAGGAGACGAAAATAGATATTATACAATCATCTTCATTATTTATTCCACTCCTTTAAGTTTTATTTTTACTATATGTAAGTAAATTAACATGGGCTTAAGTCTTGAGGCCAGTTGAGGCTTAATGTTTTCTTTCTGCGTCTGGGGACGTGCCGGAAAAAGCTCGTTAAGTCGTGGTTAACTTAATATTTATCTAAGATAATCTTAATAACAACGATTAACAGTGTATATCATGCGTGGAGTCTGAGGTAGCATACATTTAGGGATACACAGTGAGATAACTGTCAGTTAATAATTGTGTAGGTGTTGTATTGCTACTACATGACGTCGCTTCTTATCCAAAACCGAAACAAATGCTTTGTATTTGTTGATAGTGCAAGTCCGAGAGTATTGTGTGAAGGTCACTGATAAGAAATCAGCAATGTAACTTTGTCGAGGTGCCTCATAACTTCATATAATAAAAACATACGCAATCATAATAACACGTAAAGTAGGTATATAATATTTTCTCCGCCAATTGTTTTTATTTAACGAATAATGCATTATACTTTTGGACTCCCTGTACAGGCAGAAGGCAATTTTTAATCAATTTCATAGTCTCTCTTTCGCATCTTAATATATCATTTCATTCTGATTTGAATTTAAAACAATCTTGGGTGCATAAAGGTTTACACGAAGAAAGAAGTTGAGCTACATTCTTACAGGTTAGTCAGGTTTAGTTAATGAGATAAATACATACATTTTGATAAATTTACAAACATCATTGTGATATAAATAAAACCTTGAACATACCTTAATCTTTCCCAATTCCCACAAATATATTGTTATCTATTGGTGGAGAATGAATCAAAAAACTCTTCTTTTTGAACTTACAGCAAACCGACGCGGCGGAGTACTTACTAAATATTATAACAAGTAGTGTTTTCGTCAACGTTACTAGTAAAAAAAAACTAACGTTTATTAAAATAGCCACATATGACCTACATTGTTTATAGACATAGTACCTAAGTATAATGTATGGTTGTCGTTCATTATTCAATCGCCTACCTTCAAATAGTGCTTTACAAATATACGACCCATTGATTCGTCCTTGACATAATAGGTATTGCATTTGAAGGACAGACACGATTAGAACTACACTTAGATATTAAAGAATCTATAATTTAAAATCTTCTCCATAATAACTTGGACTTTAAGGTATAAAAATGATGCTTTTCATACCTTAATGAGTTGAATTTTGAAACATTATTTCTAATTCATGGCCTAGCTAACCTAAAGAATATTTTTTTTTTTAATCTGTCAAAGTCAAACGGATGAGGCTGTGAGATAACTGTCAGTTTATAATTTTCCTCATTTTACATTATTGTGTACTTAATATTGTAACTTGACATTTATTATTATTTTGTATTGTTCTAGATAGTCGTGATTTTAGATTTTGTAGAACTCTTCATGCTTCAGATCTCAATTATAAACATTTTGGCCGTACAATCTCCTTCGTTTGACGTTCTATCTAAAACTCTGACATTGGTAAAATTGTGGAAGTCTTACTACAAAGTCCACTACAAAAGAACTGAACTGAGATAATTGTCATTAGACACTATACTGTTTAATATTTAGACTAAGTATTAAATGTAGGTACAATGTCGTATGCTCCATGACATTGTAATTTATCCCTGAAGTAGAAATTCCCAAGAACTGTCATGTCAAGGTGACTGGACTTAGGAGTAGGTCTACTTTTGGCTGGCGACCAAGGGTGTTTAACCTTGTCCGTCAGAATGTCGTGTACTGGGTTTAAGAACTAATTATTTTCAACAAAAAAATGTTCAGAGTGTATGTTAGTTTAGAATGTGTGTGCAAAGCAGCTGCAATTTGAGGTAAGAAATTTGAAGGTCAATTCGTGAAGGTTAAAACATAAAGTCAAGGTTATGAGTCTTATGAGTAAAGGGTGTGTTCCCGTTGTTCTATGAAACGCGTTAAAGAGATATTTCTGCGGAAACATATGCTTATTTAATGCCGTTATAGAAAATGTTATAGGTATATATACATATTCATGCAAAATCTTTAAAATAACATTTATTGTACTCCTGAATGCATTTAATTAATAATTGCTTAAACGGAAAAGAAGGATTATTCGAAAGTCAAATGTCAGCGCGATCAGGACCTGAGCACTTTTATTTCTTTGTCAAAAAAAAAATCCATCTGGTTAATTTAAATTTATAATTTTCCCATTGTGAATTTCAAATCCTACAAAGATTTGAAATATAACGAAACCTATATCGGTACTGGCGAATCTAATACTAGGCATAGTAAAGAACTAAGGCACCAAAATCTCTGCCCAAAAGATGAATTTCCTTAGGCAAACTAGGGAACTTAATAAAAAGCGTACCTATAAAACTAAAACAGTGTAAACCGACCGACTAAATCTCATCCCAATAGAACATACATTTCCTATATAGGACCATAAACTAGTTGTAGTATAAATATGTCGGAGCCGGGCGCAGCTCCCGCCCGGAGCTCGCGCCCCTGACCCACGCACTCTGCTTGCCGTTGCCATGGTCACGGCCGATCGATGCGCGCGGGGATGCACCCGGAATTCAATTTAATATCACGTTCAAGGTTCCCTCTATCTGGTTTCAAGAACAGCTCCTTTTGAGCGCCGTGTGTAAATGTAGGTAAGTTGTTGCGAAGCTTGATGTTAGATAAGAGGTGAATTATGCTTTAATAACATATGACTCGATAGAAATACACATCAATAATAACATTCATTTGGGGTTGGAAATAAATAATCAAAATATTAATGTAGAATCACTAACACTCCTAATTTCATGTTTTTACTGAAAAACATATTTATATCTATATTTATATGAAGCTCAAGACTTGGTTTGTTTGTTTGCTTGAACGCGGTAAACTGAAAAACTACTGCTCCGATTTGAAAAATTATTTCAGAGTAAGATAGCCTATTTATCGAGAAAGGCTCGATAAATAGGCCTTTAATGCTATAGGTATTTAAGTATAAAGTTCCTAGGGAACGGGAGTTACGCGGGTGAAACCATGCGTGGGAAGCTATAGCTGCTGTTAGCTAGCTGTTTAAATATTAATTTAGCTTAGTTGGGTTAGTACCATTGTGTAATAAATGTGATAATAGGTTATAACGAATACACTATCTATGCGTAACAAGTAGGTACCTATCATCTATTTTTGAGAAGTTACGTAAATCGGAAAGAAAGTCTTTTAAATTTGTTCGTAGCTTAATCCTAAAACAAATGTTCCAGAATTGGCAAAGTACAGAAATATCACCTTATAAATGAATTCAACAATTTCCAGTTAGCAGTTTCACAACATAATTTTAAAACTGCTTAATATTCGCGTATAGCACTGTATGTCACACTGAAAATATGTTGATACCTACTAAAATAACACAACAATTTTAGTGAGTAGAAGATGAGACGAGATTCTATAATGATGTTATATATACGTTCGATTTGTTTGTCGGGACTGGGTCAATGTACGGCCGGTTTAAAAATACAGAGCGCCCTATACATAGCTCGCTTCGTGTCGTTCGGATTCCGGTTGCTATCACTAAAATATAGATAATGTTGTGAAATGTGAAATGAAAGTAATACTGATTATGTCTGACAGAAAATATGATCATTATTTTAAATTTACTTTTATTCTTCTAGAATGAATCAAGTATACAATTAAACATTATATTTAAATCACTCTGCAAGAATACTAATAATTTTTATTTGGGAACTAATTTACTATAGTAACAACGGGTACTATAGCTCAACGCTGAAATGGCAATGGGCAGGACACATAGCTCGAAGAACTGACAGCCGATGGAGCAGAAAGGTTCTAGAGTGGAGACCACGAACTGGCAAGCGCAGCGTAGGGCGACCGCCTGCACGATGGACCGACGACCTCATAATGGTCGCGGGGAGTCGATGGATGCAGGCCCCTAGCGATCGTTCCCACTGGAAATCGATGGGGGAGGCCTATGTTCAGCAGTGGACTACAACAGACTGATGATGATAATGATTACTATAGTAAGTAAAGGTATACTAATGCCAGCTTACCCCATAGGTACATATAAAATACGTGTGTGCTCAAATCTAGAAATGAATGCATCAGGAACACAGGAGACATAGGGACCATATGACTATGACTTCTATCAAAATGTCCTACTGTAGGGTTATTGTAACGTATTTCCTGTTATTGTTACTTAATAAAGTGACATATTTAAAATACAAAACGCTGAATAGCGCAGACATTTTTATCAAAGTATACCTATTACTAATTTTATCCTCCAGGTTTGCATTAACCTTGTCACCTTGCAATATACATAGGTCTCGTCGAAGAAACGCGAAATATTCAGTTATTTTGCGATAATTATCTTTAGCTTGAAAAGATAATTCTGCACGTCCTTTAGTTTGAGTCTTTTGTACGCTTACTTAGCAAGAACAGAGTCAACGCATTTAACTTCGCTTTTACAGCAAAATAAGCAGCAGTAGGTTCATAATACTTGCTTAAAGTAGACTTCTCAACAAAAATGTTAATAATTGGCGTGAGTGAACTTGCTCAGGTAAAGTGTATAACACCATTGCGATGTAGGTACGATTTATGCAATGAGACACCAAAAACGTATTTACAACCCGCACCACTGGCTATTCACGGCGCGATTTGCAAACAATGCATTCTAGGCTAAGCAATCCTTTCAGCGACACTTTAGGACTAGAAAAGGGTTATGTAGTAAACGAACCTTTATCACTAGGAGAACAGAACATATAAGGAGTTTGTTCGTCCACGCCGCGTCGCCCTTGCGTCGTCACAGCAGTCGCGACGTCAATTCCGTCGCCAGTTTGTAGTATAACCACTTAAATGCATTTATACAGCTACAGTCACACTGGTGACTTTGATTCCATTTTCAATTAGTGAATATCTTTAAATAAAATGTGTTATTTAAGTAATTATATATTAATAGTAACTTTATTTACATAGATAATTTATTTCATTAAAGCTTCAGTTTTAAATAATTTTGATTAACTTATAGTCGGATTAATAAAACTCTACATGTAGGTATGTAAAAAATGATTTTTAAAATTGAAATAAAACACATTTTTTTCTTTATCATATCAATTACTACAAAGATTTGATGTGCTCTCTAGATATTTATTACAAAAACATTAACATAACGATACGGTAAACAAAATATTATCATTATGTTGATTATATTTTCGTTATGCTTTTCAATCAGGATAATACTCACTGTAAATGACTAATTATCACAAAACCCTGCGATATTATTATTATACTTATGTCTAAAGTAATAAGTGTTTACCTTTAATCAATTTAACTTCATATATTTAGCCAACTTGCGATTTACCAAGTAAATCAATAAGTACAATAGAATCAATATGAACATCGCTTAATGCAAGCAAAAGAATCAAGAAATCACACTCATAACCACTAAGTTTACAGACAATCGAAACCAAACGTATCGTTCGTATACTCACACATATGTACGTTTTGTATCATAAACGTGTTGATTGAGGTTACGCACACGCTCATAATATTTGCTGTCCTTTTTGCACTCGGAGCTATACGTCGCTCTTGCAAACTGCATGCGAATGCATTGCGCCATTTTCTTGGCACGTGCAATCGCTTCGCCTCTTCGGTTGCCCTAGTAGATTGTAGTGAAACCTAACAGTTCACAATGATGTTCATGAACTTGTATGCAAGTATAGATTTTTTTATTTCATAACTTTGATTCTAAATCTGAAATTGTAAAATTTTATAAAAATACTAGCGGCCCGCCCAGGCTTCGCACGGGTGGACTTTTATAGCCTGCCCCTACCCTACGCATACCCTACCACTACCCTACCCTACCCCTACCCTACCCGACCCCTACCCTACTCCTACCCTACCCCTACCCTTCCCCTACCCTACCCCTACCCTACCCCTACCCTACCCCTACCCTACACCTACTTAACTACTTACCTACTCTTTTTTTCTTTGCGCTTAAACCTTCCCTGTGTTAAAGCGATGATTACTGCCAAATCTCATCAAAATCGGTCCAGCCATTCGCGAGTTTTAGCGAGACTAACAAACAGCAATTGATTTTTATATATATAGATCACTAAATGATCATAGTACACATATAAAAAAAAAATGTGGTAATGAGTTACCACGGAGCAACTACTGTGTAAGTTCTGACAGAAATTATACATTGTTGTTACCATTATATTATATTAATAGTTTTAAAAAAAAAAAAACTTGTCATAGGTGATGTATTATGATCACATTTGTCGAAGTTTAATCTAGATTTACACAAGTAAATCATTTCATTTATTAACAAAACGCTACGATGCGATATTGGTGCAAAATAAAATTGGGCATTATATATTGGTATATACCTAGTAACCCACATAGAATGGCGGGATGTATCTTTTTTTTTTTTTTTTTATTTAAATGCACAAATCACATTACAATCAGCATAAATCACATTTAACAGATACATTTTTTTAAACTGGATTGCAACGTAATGGTATGCACACAAAACAAAACATTATAACTAGACAAGTAACAGCTCTATTCTATGAAATGATTAAAAAGAATAACACTAAAATTAAATTTGGACGGTCCTTAGGTTATTCAGAACCTTCCAATATAAATTTACTATGGAGGTGGAATGGTCTTTCACCATTTTAATATATGCATTAATATTATGAACAAAGATATCTAGGGAATCATTATATTTTACCATATCGTACCACCATTACATACCATATATTTATTAACCATAAATAAAAATAATAATTAATAATAACTTAAACAGCTCTATTTAAGTAGAAGAAGATGTAATAAATTACGAGATTAAATACGTACAGATTTCTTAAAAAAAAAAAAAATGCAATACCGCGTAGTACTTCAACGAGAATGCTATTGAGTGCAGCCAAGTACCAGGGGAACATGAAGGCGCAAGAGATTTGAATGCACTTTTGTACTGTTATTGTATAATAGCAACATGCATTCATGCATTACATAGTGACGAGTGGAAGTGTGTGTGTGTATAGAACAAACACGTTTTACAAGGACAGACAGAAATTATTTTTAGATAGGTACCTACTTATCTAAAATGCATGTGATGTGGTATCGAATTTTGTCCGTCCAAGCGTATGTTTGTGCAATTTTTGAAGTTATCTAACTTGAATATTTAGAGTCTATATCAAGTACAAAACAAGAGTACACTATTGTTCTAATGTTAAAGTTATGAATTACGGCATAATTAATTTAGATTTGCGATGATAGATGCTAAAATTTTTGTGCAACAGGAAACACAACGCGTTTGACCTTATGTTAGTCTGTACCTTGTAGTACCTACCACCGAATTATTGCATCAGATTCGATTCTCATTTTTAATCCAAATCTTATTTTAGGTTAATAATAATAATTTAAGCCTTTATTCGGATACTGACCTTTTTAGGATTAATGTATGTTTATTTAAGAAAAATCATTTTTAGCATTTATTTTTGTTACGAACTGAAAGTTTTGATCTAAATGATAATAGAGCATTATCTTATCATATTGAATAACATCATCTGATAAAAGAATTGATTTTATTAAATTGAATATGTTAAAAAATAATATGATTACTGAATGCATCCCGCATAATATAAAAAAACCGTTATCAAAATGTTAAATTCAATATTTAGCGTAAAGTGGATAAACGTTAAGTAAAGGTAATGGCGTAAGTCTTTATGCCTCAGCTTACGCTAATTTTGATAAATTAAATAGTAATAGTTTGTATGGCTTCTCTGATAACCTTAGATATAATGAGTACAAACAAAATTAAAATAACGATAGTAAACACAAATTAGGGTCTGACCCAAATTGCAATCGGTGATATTGTATATTTTACGTAACCTTTATTCTGTTTCAAACTAATAATTATAACTTTTTTTAAATTGAGATAAAAATAAAGACCATAATCGCTAATGCCTAGAAGATTCGGCCACGGTGAATCTCAATCGATCGTCGAAATGTTTGAATCTCTATATAATAAGAACGTCTCCACGGCAAACGTACTCGTACGAGAAGATGTCATTTATCGATAATGAATTAACATTACTTTAAACTACCGTAAAGCATTTTAAAATTTAATCAATAATCATTTATTGCATAGACTATAAATGGCACTGCCGTTTATTCACATAACTTTTTCGAGTAGTTAATCAAATGTGTCTGCAACATGTCTCCTGCTTGAAACAAATGTTGGTTTTACATACGAAGGAGATGTTTGAATAACATTAACTGAATTGTAATTATGCGTGTCCCGCAGATGTATACAACCCAATTTCATTGGCAAGTCATAATACTCCATAAAGCAAATATTTTTCTTTATTGTCATTGAGATTTTTAATTATTGTTTTTGGGACGACTTTCAATGTGATGTAGTGTGGGAATTGTTTAAGTAAAGTTCGTTTTATTGGTTTTATCGACTTAAACATATAACAATATGTTTTTCTGTTATTGGTGAGTATCAATGCCTTATCAAAACAAGGGAGATATTTAAAAAGCTATATTTTAGACTGGTTACTCACATGGAGATTAGGTGAAAACGTTTCTACTATACTGTGTATAACAAGACGATAAAACAAAGTTATGTATAATCATGACCACACTCCATGAAACTAAACTTATTCAGAACTGATCTATATTGATTTTTGACACTAAAGTCTGCTGTAGATCAAATTCATTAAAGTTGTTTTTCCGAAAGTTTGTTTCGTATTAAGCGAAATGTATAACCGTTTACTTTTTAAGCTAGAAATCATACATCAACAATTTATTATTTGATCGGCAAATATCTTATTGCAGATTATAGCTCAGTATTAGTGCTCTCGCTTTTACTCATTTCCAAGTGGGTTATTACGCGAGACGTGTTGCAGTAGTGAGCGTTAGACGTAATAGGCGTTGCTTTCTAAGCAGTGAAGGTGAGGTGCACGCTCGGCGCATTGCTCGCAGTTCAAGTTTAGAGCTGCGCGGGCGCAGCGATAATTGCAGAGATCGTTGCACTTCTAACGCCCTGCGCAGGGGCAACGAACGCACGCAGCTGCCCGGGAAATAGATCCCGTCTCGACTATTTCAGAGCATGCTTGCTTAGTTAGATACCGACTGCTCCTGCCTTGCTTCGCCTAACGACTTACCTGTAATGTGAGAGTACACGGTGAAAACACATAATTGAGCTTGAATAAATATTAGTACCCGCTTGCTGAGACGTGAAATATACCACGAGACGCTTTTATAAATAATCAAGCTTCAATAGTATTTTTATCTGTGATTTGATTGCCAGATATTCAGATAAAGAGTATCTTATAAAGCTAATTACTATGGGCCACATTTAAATTTTGCATTAAGGTAACAACATGTTCCAAACTTCTTTCACTTGTTCAAATAAATATATATTTTTTAATAAAAATATGACATTTATTTATTTAAATCGAAAGTATAGCGCATCTATTTGTAGCCGGCCCACTTAGTAGCGTGAAGTTCACCGGGGCGTTGCACTTTCTGTGCAATTCAACTGCGCCGGCGCACACCGCCCGCGAAAGTGATTCATTATGTGATCTGTGCAGTGCAGCGTGCACTTCTATTGTTTCAATTTCCATTCATATATTATGCATTCCTTAGACCGTCGTGGTTTTCAAACGCAAGTCTGTGTTAAAATATTTAGTTACTAACAAAATTATCAGGTTAGCTAGGTATAAATTCAAATGGAATTATCTAGTTTTGTATCTAACGTCACTCCAACTATTAATAAGAAATACCCTGATTAAAGCACACATATAAAGCTTACTTTTAAGATCACTAGCACATCTTTTTTACTGTGTTTAATGGTAATTCATTATTACCTTATAAAAAAATAATAGTTTCTATTAAATTAGAAAATGTAATTAAGTATATAATATTGAATAACAATAACCTTCTCACCAATAAACTCTACATTCGCATATTAAGCTGCTATTTATGTATTATATTTTATAAAATAATGTTCTTCGACCGCTAATATCCAATATAAATCGCATACAAGTAATAACACTAGCATATCTTCAAAGTACCTCCTCACAAACCTGCAATACCTGCATACTTTGTTATAATACACGTATATTATAAAAGTGGTTTGAACGCGGGTTGGGAATGTTAGAAAATATAAAAAAAATGCAGTGTTAGAAGTATCTAGTATCTAAGCTGGGTGCAGTGCCCGCAGAGCCACTGACCTGCAAGTGAACGCGCGCCCGTTGAATGCGCTAGAAAACTCGTAGCTACGAATACTACGCCTCTACGACCGTAGATCACGTAACGTCTTATTTCATTTTAAACTTTTTAATGGTGGGAGTCTTGTTGTCTTGATTTTATAAAAGGGGTTGGTTCTTTTACATAAGTTATTGTTGTGTAATGGATAAGGGTGTTTTTTTATTTTATATGAGGTTTTGTATTCAATAATAATACATGGTCCAAATCTATACTAATATATAAAGGTGAAGAGTTTGTTTGTTTGCTTTACTAGTCCGATTTAAAATATAATGTTTGTTTTAAAAAAACAACTTGTAGTATATACAATTGGCCCAGATATTTATTAATGGATGACATAAAATTTTACAAAAATTTTAAATAGTAAAAAAAAATCTCCTCATGTTTAATGTCTCGCAACATGCATAATAATATTATATATATTGCCATGATATTCGTTAGGGCAATATAGCCTAGCAATAGAAGCAAAGATACTTCGTGAAAAATAAAAGCCTTCTCAGAGATATACAATGCGTCATCCTGTTTTTCTCGAGGGGAAAGAATGACGTGTTCCGAAATTTCGTCGAAACTGGAAAACCCGCTGACCTAAAAATGACCCGGTAAATTACGGTGACTCATAATGCGATACTTCTAGTAACAGGAAATGATCCTCGCGGACCACTTTTAAAATAATATTTCAGACCATTTGATTTAATAATTACTTGTATGACGGAGTTACTCATGCGAGTTTCTGTAACAATAATAAACTTCTTGGCAATAAATCATGTTATAGTATTCTATCTATTCTATATATTAAGTTTATATATGTCATAATTTTAAAGCCTAAGAAAAAAACGTTAAAATTAGTCAAGAATACTATAAAGGTTTCTTGGCATCAGTTCATTGATGCATGCATTATTGTTTTATTTTTTATTTGTAAATAAACAGATTATAGATAGACTTCATGTGATTGTCATTACAAGACGATTACTATTACTAGCTGCGCCCCGCGGTTTTACTTTTCATTCTATTGATTCTCTGCCGCAGAAGGCCCTTAATTATATACATAATTGAATAACCATTTAATAAACCAAGCGTATGCCAAATATTATCACAATCGGTCCAATTGTTTGCACATACAAACTTTCGCGTTTACAATATAAGTGAGACAGAGTGTATATTTTGAAAGGTTGCGATTTTGAACACGACACAAAATAATGTCCCCAGTAACATATTCGGTAAATAATAAATATAATTCATGTATGTATGTATTCAGAACGATTTGCGATACAGTGAGCAACGGACATCGGGACCCTCGGTGTCATCGTACGGACCTGACCGTAGCTTTGTATTACACGACGCTGTTTAACATTGTCAATGGATACCTCCATTCTAAATATTCAATTTTAACTCCAACTTAATGCTAACAGTGTTGAAACACATATAATTTATTATATATTAATAAGTAAAGCAAAAACTTTGTCCCCCGTTTTTACGAAAATTGCGCGGACGGAAAAGTAAGAAATTTCGCACACTTTTGGTTTATATAGAGAAGGAGTGCAGCAGGCTGTTTTTTTATTATGGGCGAATTGCGACCAATGAGCGACCGCTAGTAATTATTAATTTTTAATACTAAATTTTTTTGGCATTACAATTTTGTTATTTATACTAGCTTCCCATGCGCGATTTTATCCGCTATAAATTCAACATTAAATATAACTTACGAGTATGTTAAATAATTATCGAAATCCGTCCAGTAGTTAATAAGTTTATTTGTTACAAACATATAAAAATACAAAACTTTCCTTTTTATTTTTAGCTTTATAATTTTTGTGGACAAGTTTGTATTTCATAACTTGTTTAAGTAACTTTTAAAAGATTTAACTTAAATGATTAGTTTACGCATGGAAGTATTTTGTAAAGCATTCATGTCCTTAATAAAGATGTTTAACTATAAACTTAGTTGAAAATATTTTTACTATGAAAATAGCTTGTGCACGCTTGCGCACTTCGTTTTCGTGGAATAGCAGCGTCATGATATATAGCCTATAGTCTATCTCGATAAATGGGCTATCTGACACCGAAAGAATGTTTAAATCGGGCCAGTAGTGAGATTAAACAAACACAAAATAAACTCTCGAGAATGAATTTAGATATTATTTTTGCAATTTAAATAGTAATTTCATGGAGTTTACGGCATATTGTACATAAATCTTAAAAAAAAAACAATTAATTTTAACAGCTAGTCACTCTATATATGCCATAAATAAAACTCAAGAAAAGACTAAGTGTCTTTTATATAGTCTAGTATAGTCTAGTCAGGTCATAAATTCTGTCACATGTTTAATATAAAATAATCGAAACAAGTTTATTCATTATGTAACCATTTATATACCAAAATGAACTTAACAAAACATAGATTCTTATGACACTAAAGTTTATTCATAATGACCTCCGTGATTTTGAATACAGGCCTTCAATTTGCGCGGCCAGTCGTCTATCGCAGCACGAACGAGGTCCATGTCAATATCGGCGGCTGCCTTAATCAAGGATGTCTTGAGTGACTCCAAATTGGGATGAGGCTTTGAGCACGCCTTTTCCTCCAAGTGTTGCCATATCTTGTAATCTAACGGATTCAAATCTGGACTGGAGGAGGGCCAGTCTTCGTGCCGGATGAAGTCGATTTCACGCGCCGCCAGCCAGTCTTGTGTGCTCTTCGCTCTATGAGCTGGCGCCGAATCTTATTGGAATACCCAGTGCCTGTTATTGAACATGGTATGAGAAACAGGTTCCACAAGGTTCGTCAGGACTGTATTTTGATACACAACTGCAGTCGTTTTTACACCTTTCTCACAAAAATGTACCTCTGTTAAGCCCCAATAAGAAATTCCCAACCATACCATGAGCGAGGATGGAAAATGACCTCGTTGGACACGCGGAATACGGTTGCTCGCTTCTTCAGTACTGTGTGCGTACACCTTATCAATTTGTTTGTACAACAAACAAATTGATAAGGTGCTCTCTTCTACGGTAAAATTTTTTTCATCCGAAAAAAGAATTTCCCGATATTTTTTTCCCGCGTACCGCTTCAACAAAGCGCGGCATCTCTTCAGTCTCAGGTCCATTAGACGAGCATTTAAACGATGTCCTGTTTTTCTTCGATATGACCGAAGCCCTAAGTCTTCATTTAACACCCTTTTCACCGTGGTTCTGCTTAACCCCATCTGAAGGGCCAACAGTTTCTGCTAATTCGCTAATTTCGCTTTCTTTGAATTCGCGCCTTCACAGCTTTTATCACTGCTGGAGTCCTAACAGACCGAGGGCGACCACTTCTTGACCTGTCATCTACACTAGAGTCTTCATTGTATCGTTTGATGGTGCGATAAACGAATCTTTTGGTTATATTCAAATTTTTCAGTATGTCAAAAAATTTAATTGGCGCTTAACCGCAACGATGCAACGCAATAACTGCAACACGGTCTTCTTTAAGCGTCCACTCCATATTTAAAAATGAGTAAATTCTAAAAAGTATACATTTTTATTTTCATGAACAAATCGAAATTCGAATTATATAAACTTTTTTGTGGCCAGCATTCTAAAAGAAAAGTTTTTACTGTGTGACAATACTTATGACCTGACTAGGTAAATATGGCGATAGACGAATCGTAAATTATTCTTGTTTTCACTAAAAATGTATTCAACACTAGCGTTTAAGCGTTCAAATCATAACGTTTTTCTCAGCAAATCTTGTTTAAATAGTATGCGGACACTGAGGTAATGAGTAGGTATACTAGGGGTGCATCGACTTCGAGTGGAAAGTGCGAGTGAAAATGTGCAGCTAACCGACACTGCCTCGAGTAGCCTACCGACTACTACTACCAACAGGTGTCTAATTAGTTATCCGGAAAACCTGTCCCATGCACTTTGTGGCAAACTGTCCGATGTAATTATAAGCTGTTACATTCTTCTAATACGAGGCTGTTAGCTCCCGCATAAGCTCATATGGTATTAACATTTTCCTTCATGGTATTCAATTATAATTTTGATGTAATCGGTTGGTCCCGATTGTCATAACATCTATGACAAACGTATACCACGTAATGGGTAGCAGCGTTTACCTGTGTTTATACTATACATAACTACTACGGTCACCAACCCGCCTATATATTTTTCACGTTTTTATAGAATAAAGCATTGGTAGAATGAAGGCTACTAGAAGATACTGCATAGGTGATGATATCAATGGAAGTAGAATGAAGCGCTAATGCGATTGCGCGGTCAGTTTTTGCCGTAGGTGCTCTTGCGCATACAGATGCGACCCGCGGGGACGACGACCCACCCTGCGCGCCCGGCGTTTGACCCCGCCGCACCTCCCGCCCTGGGAAAACTTTACAAATGCACGCTTTCAATGTGCCAACAGAGATACATACACGTTATAATGCGCTTATGTTAGCTAACTTGTCTTGTTAGCTAAATAACTTGATAAAATATATAGCTTAATTTAATTGCACGGAAAAATTAAAGACATTGCGGGTGGATATACATATATAGTACGTGCTGTTATTTGAGTCTGTATACAAACTTTTACGTTGGTGACAAAATAGTTTTTACTTAATTACTTCTTTGAATCATCTCAACAATTCACTTTATTCTTAGTAAATTCAAACCCAAGAAAATCAAGTGTCTTCGATATATTTTTTATGTAAATTCTCTCAGAATAACTGGTTTAAAATTAAACTTGGAAATCTCAGTGACGTTAAAAACTTTTGGAATTAAAGTCGCCTATAGGTGCTCTTATTTGGACCTTGGAAAATTTGAGGAACCTTTTTGTACATTTCCTTTTGTATTACAAAAGAAAATTTGAATGTTTAGTCCGGTGAAAAGAAAATTGAGTAAACAGATTGTATTAAGTAACTTAACCTTTTTTATTAATTCCTACCTACAATATAAAGCAATATTTAGCTTTGTAATATGGTTCCGTAATATCTTTACTCTATATTAATTTCGTTTTTTTTAATAAATCACAAACATATTTTTTCTTATATCAATTTTTTTCTTGATAATTTATGATTTTTATAATTCTTTTAAATATTTAATCATTTGGTTATCGTTATAAACAGGAAAGTTACATTTAATTACTTTGTTCTATCATTAACGCAAAAGAGAGCAATATGTGATCAATCTGTCATAATCAGCAAGTTTCAATGCATTGTTTGGTAAAATCTTTTAAGTACTATATAAGAGCTAAGTAACATTGATCTTTATTGAAGCTGCGAAGAATAATTCTATTCTCAAAGTTATTTTCAAGTACCTAACTACTATTAATGTAACTCGATGATAAATTACTCGAAAGCTTTTCACATTAAATTCACTATGCCCATTTATAATACTGATCGGTTTTTTTATTTTTTTAATAGAAAGTATCTAGTTCAATCTGTATCTTACTCAAATTGCTAAGCATAATTTGACAAAAACTTTATCCACTAATTTTATATTTTTATACCTACCATTTCTGTCTGTATCATAATTGTTCTAAATAATAATAATTATTTTAACTAAACATTTCGTGCCACTACTTAGACAATAGCTACGCATATTTTGTTAGAAGTGTACGACTAAGAATAAGTGGGAATAAGTTTTCAACAATCATATACAATAATAAATATTTCATAAAAAAAGTTATACTTCGCCAATCCATCTTAGCTTTTGTCGTTTTATTTTATTTTCAGAATCTATATCGTCTCTTCAGCGATTTCTGTCAGTATTGCGTAATGGCCCTCGTGGGTACTTGTTCTAAGAATATAGGCTTCGAAAATTATATAAACACGATAACTTAATTACATTAGAGGTGATATTATATCGAGAAACATTGATAGTGGTGCGTGGCACGGGCGCCGAGTCGACGGCCGCGGCCAAGGCTCGCGCGGTCAGGGACGCGCTATCTAACGCGATTATACTAACATGGTACACCAATCTAACAGAGAAATTGATTTGTAAATAGTCTATTGAGTCCCAATCAGTTTATTGTGGGTGTAGTCTCTTAACGAAAATGTTTACTTGTTGCTTTCGTACCTAACGATAATTTACTGTAGCGATCTTTTGTAAATATAAGTCAGTAGGTACAATATTAGTAGTGATTACAGATATTGTCATGAATGTCATGCCTATACCATTAAAGTTTAGGTTTATAGAAATTTATTCTCATTTTACATTTACATCACTTTCATGAGATCTTGATTATTAAAAACTAGCTTCCCACGCGCGGTTTCAGCCGCGTAACTCCCTTTCCCGTGAGAACTTCATAATTAAATGAAAGATATTTTCAAATCGGCCTAGTAGTTTCGGAGCCTATTCAATACAAACAAACAATCAAATATTTCCTCTTTCAGTGTTCATACCACACCAATTTGTGTATGAATTAATATATAACATTATAAATAAAACTTCTATTTATTCCATCAGCATGTCAAATCATCATCAACACTAAAACATTAATTAGAAAAGATATATTGAAGTACTAGCTGACCCGGCAGACTTCGTACTGCCTCAATAGATACATAAAAGACCTAAACATATTTTGTATAAAATAAACTGGGCCGTAGAGACTTCGTTTATGCAGTACTCCTACCCTACACTACCCCTACCCTACACTACCCCTACCCTACACTACCCCTACCCTAAAAAATCTTGGCAAAAAAATTCAAGTTTTGAATTAACAAAATAAAGCTCAAATTGACTCTACATTTTATTTAGAAAACGTTTGTATGGGAAAAAGAAAAAGGCTGTTTTAAGGGGTTTTCAGGCAATTATTCGAATTTTTCTCGCCGTAAAAACCATCCTTGAACTTCCACGAACATTAAAAAAAAAAGAATTAGCGAAATCGGTTCAGCTGTTCTCGAGATTTGCGCTTAGCAACACATTCAGCGATTCATTTTTATATTATAGACTAGCTGACCCGGCAGACTTCGTACTGCCTCAATCGATACATAAAAGACCTAAACATTTGTATAAAATAAACTGGGCCGTAGAGACTTCGTTTATGCGGTACTCCTACCCCTACACTACCCCTACCCTACACTACCCTACACTACCCCTACCCTACACTACCCTACACTACCCCTACCCTACACTACCCTATACTACACCTACCCTACACTACCCCTACCCTACACTACCCCTACCCTACACTACCCCTACCCTACACTACCCCTACCCTACACTACCCCTACCCTACACTACCCCTACCCTACACTACCCCTACCCTACACTACCCCTACCCTACACTACCCCTACCCTACACTACCCTACACTACCCCTCCCCTACACTACCCCTACCCTACACTACCCCTACCCTACACTACCCCTACCCTACACTACCCCTACCCTACACTACCCCTACCATACACTACCCCTACCCTGCACTACCCCTACCCGAAAATATATTGGCAAAAAAATTCAAGTTTTTAATTAACAAAATAAAGCTCAAATTGACTCTACATTTTAGTTAGAACACGTTTGTATGGGAAAAAGAAAAAGGCTGTTTTAAGGGGTTTTCAGGCAATTATTCGAATTTTTCTCGCCGTAAAAACCATCCTTGAACTTTCACGAACATTAAAAAAAAAGAATTGGCCAAATTGGTCCAGGCTTTGTAGAGTTATGCGCTTACCAACACATTTTGCGATTCATTTTTATATTATAGACTAGCTGACCCGGCAGACTTCGTACTGCCTCAATCGATACATAAAAGACCTAAACATTTGTATAAAATAAACTGGGCCGTAGAGACTTCGTTTATGCGGTACTCCTACCCCTACCCTATACTACCCCTACCCTACACTACCCCTACCCTACACTACCCCTACCCTACACTACCCCTACCCTACACTACAACTACCCTACACTACAACTACCCTACACTACCCCTACCCTACACTACCCCTACCCTACACTACCCCTACCCTACACTACCCCTACCCTACACTACCCCTACCCTACACTACCCCTACCCTACACTACCCCTACCCTACACTACCCCTACCCTACACTACCCCTACCCTACACTACCCCTACCCTACCCCTACCCTATACTACCCCTACCCTACACTACCCCTACCCTACACTACCCCTACCCTACACTACCCCTACCCTACACTACCCCTACCCTATACTACAACTACCCTACACTACAACTACCCTACACTACCCCTACCCTACACTACCCCTACCCTACACTACCCCTACCCTACACTACCCCTACCCTACACTACCCCTACCCTACACTACCCCTACCCTACACTACACCTACCCCTAATCTACCCCTACCCTACCCTACACCTACCCTAAAAAATCTTGGCAAAAAAAATCAAGTTTTTAATTAACAAAATAAAGCTCAAATTGACTCTACATTTTAGTTAGAAAACGTTTGTATGGGAAAAAGAAAAAGGCTGTTTTAAGGGGTTTTCAGGCAATTGTTCGATTTTTTCTCGCCGTAAAAACCATCCTTGAACTTCCACGAACATTAAAAAAAAAGAATTGGCCAAATTGGTCCAGGCTTTGTAGAGTTATGCGCTTACCAACACATTTTGCGATTCATTTTTATATTATAGATATATCTATGAATTACAAAACTTCACAGATGACGGAATTAAAATTATGTAGCATTCGTTACGATTGTCTTGGCATGGAGAGGGGGCGATGGTGGACAAATGAAAAAAGATATAGATAGATAGACTACAAAAAAATCGAATATGGTCGATTTAGTGACCGCTGTTGCCTTATATTGTCGGTATTGTCCTATAATTTTATATTAGACCCAAGCGTGTGGCTAGTAAATGATTCCAGTGTCAAATGTATCAACAAAGTGCGTTATAAAATTTGTGAATACGAAATAAATTTGGCAGAAAAATGTAATAGTATAATCCAGTTATTTACTATAATATATTCCTACCAAAGCCTACACACAGAACGAACAGTTATCCAATCTATTGCTTTGAGTTTGAGTGCAACTTAAGATCCAGACTTTGATTATAAAATCATTCAGAATTAATCATGCCGTTCAACTAAGTCCGTATTAAAATAATTTAAACCCCTGATTTGTTACAATGTTATTCAGTTCAACAAGCTAAATTGATATAAGCTATTTTATTTAAAATAGTTATTTACTTTATATGAAGTACGTTGCAAAAGTACATTTCTAATAACTAAAGCAATTCAACTCGTTTTGTTTTGTTAATTTTATAATGACTGTATAACCTGCGAACCGAACTTACACGAGAGGGTAGAATCATAATCACTTAACTGCAGGCGTCTGAGGTAATTTCCCCCTGCAAGAAAATATTCAAAAATGCCTTTGATGGCGAGTAGCTCGTTCCGTGGGTTGTACGAGTAATGTTGCAGACTGTATTGTGGGCTACGATTACCCTCAGTGGCTGTACGTACTGCGCATATTTGTGTATGTTCGGTTACACTACACTTTGGTGCGGAAGCGAGGTGCGTCGGCTTCTCCCGTCTGGCCCCATACCCTCGTGCCACCCTGTCTGCAAGCCTCCCCGCCCGCTGCACCGCCCCCCTCCTGGATGTAATTCACTCTCACTAACCCACTGCAGCACAGTCAATCATGCATATTGTGCTGGCTACCTAATTCAAGGTGATAGCTATTGTAACGGAGCGACTTAATGTCGCGTATTTTTCATTTATGCGTTTGGGTTACTAACCGCTATTTTCCCTGGTAACTTTGAATTTGTGATGTGAAGTAAAAATATTGATTTAAATATTGAATTTACTATAATATTTTTCTATTTGATTTAGAAATAGTAATTTTTCAATTTCAAAAAGAATTGGGCATGCCACTGGTTGCATTGAGTATCTGTCAATTTATAATCGTAAAATACCCTTAAAATTATATATATAAATCAAATTTCTGTTATTATAAAATAATCAAATTTATTAATTCCAGCAACGAGATCTTACATATCTGTGAATAAAAATACACTTGTACAAAGATACTACGTAACGATGCCTCTTTAAAGCACTACAAAATTATTGTAAGAGCCTCTGACTGAGAGTAGAGCCTGACGCTAAGTTACGGTTGTACTAGGCGAATGAAAACACCTTTTATTATTTTTCATCTTCATTTCCCCCAGTTTTTTATTCGCATATGACACGGCACGTCACTCAAAAGCTTCAGTCTGTTCTCTTTTTAATGTCTGCAAGTCGGTGGTGAAAGCGCCAGGGTAGCGGGACGGGGTAGCGGCGTGCGGGAGGGGCAAATCGAGGGGAAGTGCCCCCATGTCTAGACTGGGTCGGTAGTTTTCCGGGATTCAGTTGGCTTTGCCTGCAGTCTGCTCACCCACTCACTGCAATGTAGCTACATAGCTAAAGATGTATAGTACGTGTCTGAGGACCCTCGGCGCGTCAGACGCAGTTTTTGTGTTATTTGTCTGCAACGTAGTTATACGGTGGTAGGGCGGTGGCACGCGAACTTGTTTCTACAGGGGTTGATCTCCTTTCGCAAATCGATTCAAGATGATATTGAAAAATTACGTTGGGAAATTTGATTCGTCTCGGCATGTACCTATACGAAATTATTTTAAATGTCAGATGTTTAGGGATAACAAGTTTACCTACACACTGTATTATGAATACACAAAACCCAAAAGAAAAAAAAAATGAGATACCTTTTAAATTTAAATTAGTTTACTTTTACTTACTTTAGCAATTAGAAATCTTTAAGACTTTTGACTACTTTAGATTTTTAAAACTTATTTATAAGTATCACATATAATATATGAAAAGGAACTACACAATTCTAACTTTATTCAACAGGTAGAAACCTATTCTAACTTTATTCAATAGGTAGAAGGCTATGTGTGAAACAACATAGTTCACACATAGCCTACACATAAATAACTTAGTTAATTTTAATGGAACTTCACACAAACGGTGCAGTTGGAACATGAAACCTAATCGAAAGTCAATAAATGGTACAATTTACTACGCCGCTTTTCACTTAGGTACTGTTTCATCATATTTTTTATTGTTTTAGGAATACATATCAGCTATATTCATATAGTTGATATGCATTTCAAAGCACCGAAGCGTTTTTGAAAATAAAGCAAAAAAAAAGGAAAATAATTCTTAAGATGAAACAATTTCGACTTCGATTTTATATTTGCATTAAAAAGTTTTAATTTTTGCTATTAAATTTAATGCTGAATTAATAATGTTGGTAAAGACCAGTATCTGTGCCATGTCATTTAATAAAATAAAAATGTATAAGTTACAAAAAATCTATTGTATAATTTTATTTGACTAATTATATTTTAGAAATAGAACACAAAAATTAAAAGTGTTACATTGGACGATAATATTTCTGCCTAACCCTTTTTTATACAATCATACATATATTAATTACTCTTTGTCTTCGCCTTAGTTGAAATTTTGTCTTTGGAAGAATCAATATTACCAAAAGTACTAGGAATCATATCTCCATTGCATAAAATCATTAAACCAAGGATCTATCTAGCATCTATCTCGATACAAAGATCCACATCACTCAATGTAACGCTCATATTTTGTAACAATTGCTGCGTTTCTACACGTGTACTTAAGTTTTCCACGAAAGTATTACCTATCGGTGGTCGAGTAACAATTCCCTAGCGTCTGCTCCGGTTCCACCGTTGAGCCTAGTCTCCTATTCCAAACAAAACAAGTCATTGAAGGCTCATAGGTGCGTTTATGAATTAACAACAATAGGCAATTTTCTTGTTACAGGTATTTGTAATACACATCTTTATTGCCTCAACATAGGTACCTAAAATATCGGTAGAGGGAATATACTTCTTCATTACAAAATGAGAGTATTGAGAATGTAAAAGGGGTGCATTATCATGGAGAGGTGGTATACTCAATAGTGGATTTTTCTTTTCCAGTTACACGAGACGCAATATACTCAAGGAAATTCCCATGAGAGGAGACTAAATTGTATTACATACATAAATCGGTTTACGAAAAATATTGTGCGGATTATACTAATTTATCTCAGAGTTCTAATTAACTATTGCATTGATGACACAGTTACCTTACCACTTCATACTACAGACACGGTGAATATACTATCCAAATCAATGGATGCTACAAAAGTTATATGGGGTTATGGAGCGAATTTTACCGACAACCTGTATTATCTATACCTACTAATATTATAAAGAGAAAAGATTTGATTGTTTGTTTGTTTGAATTGAATAGGCTCCGAAAGTACATGACTGTTTAAAAAAAATATTTCACCGTTGGGAGGCTACACTATCTCCGGTGAACATAGGCTATATTTAAGTATGAAGTTCCCACGGGTATGGGAGCATGTTTAATAAAACGCCAGCTCCTTCTATTCCAGCAACTTTTATTGACACAAAATGGACGTAAAGTGCACCATTTCCAAATATGTATTGTGGCTTAAGTAGGTAGCATGCATCGGACTGGCCGATAAAGAATCATGGACACGTATGGGCAACTAACCTAATTATAGATTCCGATACTAAGTTGAACAGTTGAGGAGACGAACTGCATCTCTACTCTCGAAATAGTGGAGCTAATTGTGTTTCGTAACTGCGGACCGAAGGGTCGTGTTCGAGGTGGTTATATTTAGCGGAGGGGTGGTGGGGGAGGGGTTCGGTGACGCGGAAGCGTAGGGCGGGCGGAGGGCGTTGACCGTGAACGTGGGGCGGCATCGATCCAGCCGCGGCCATACCCTCGCGCAACGGGAAAGTGTAGACCGACGATCCCGCGACGTCGCCGCCACTTTTCCGGTCACTAATATCCTTTATGGTTTATATTATTATTGCGGTGATAATTAAATACTTGTGCAGTGATATGCACAGTATTTAGCCCGAGTGACTCGTAGATGTATTAAATTTGAGATACCTTTTAAAGTATCTCAAATGCACAAATTTTTGTATGTATGTTTATTCGAAACAAACATACAAAAATTTGTATTTATGTATGTTTGTTTCGAATAAACTCATAACCTACTGAACGGATTTCGACAATTCTTTTACCATTAGAAAGCTATATTATCCCTGAGTAACATAGGCTAAAAGTCCACTCGTACGAAGCTGGGGCGAGCCACTAGTTTATTATAAAGATTAAGTTTAATACTAAAATAAGTATACTTTTGTTTGTTTTTAATATAAAAATAGATTTGTAACCGATATATCCGAAAATAATTATTTTATTGTGACTGCAGCTGTAGGTACATAAACCTACATGTAAAGTATACGACCAATATAAGTTCACACGAATACTTTTGACTTACACAAATGAGCACAAAAAATAAACGCTAATATTGTTCGTACCCTGCAGTAGTCCGTCTGTAAAGTTCGGAACATGTGCGACGCGGAACATATTTCCACAGAACTGGGGGATTTTATCTGAATCTAGAACTGTATGTACGCAGACGATGATGTAACACACATTTTCGGCACTATTATTATGACGAGGATATTTATGTATGTATGTTTGTCTTTAACGGATAAACTCAAAAATTACTGAATTTAAAAATATCATCATTAAAAGATTTCCACTTTAACGGGAAATACGCGGATGAAACCACGTCGGAAAGCTAGTATTACATATACCAGCTTTCCCTTTATTACAGCCCTTTACACATATACTTAATGAAAAAGTATCTCACACAGGTATTACTTCTAATTAATGACAAGCCTTAATTAAAAGACTTAAGTAATAATTAATTGTATTACGTCTCCGTTTTTTTCCGCAATGTACGTCTACGTTTCTTTGAGGCAGGTCTTAATTGTTAGTACATACCTATATTATTTCATAATTAGAAATGTATTTATCGTCATACGTAACGGTAAATCAAATTAGGTTCGATAAAATGGGTTATAAATATTCGCTAACCTAATTGTGTTTTAACTCTCTCTATGTCTCAGTGTTATAAAATAATAACTAATCGTCTTGCTTCAACAGCTAAATAGTAGAAAAATATAAATAGTGATAGCTGTAAATTTTTCCTTTATGATCCATATAAAATGTATATATATTAATTCATTATTATTACATCATTACCTTTGTTTCATAACCTGTCCACAATAAAGGCGCTATAGTTAGAAAAAAAATGGAAAAGGAAAATTGTTATTTTATTCAGCACAAAGGCTAGCTTTTGCCCGTGTCTTCGTTCGCGTGGTGTAGTGAAATACCATCCCTATTTCAAGTCATTTTGATGCTATCTAAAATAATATTTAATAATTATAAAGGGGAAAGATTTAATTATTTGTTTGCATGAATTGCATAGACTTCGGAACTACTGGACCAATTTCAAAAATCCTTACACCATTTGAAAGTTACTTTACCCAGAAGTAACACATGCTATACTTTATTATGAATTTCCTACGGGAACGGGAGTAAAGCAGGTGAAACCGCGCACGGAAAGCTAACACTATGTATATCCTTCGGTAAGGCTTAGTCTATCTCTGTACCAAATTTTATATAAAACTTATAATATTAAGTATGCATAATATTAGATAAAGGAAATAACACATTCGACTTCGTTATAGTAGTAGAGCGAACATGCAAGGTCGTGGTTTTTCATATTAGATAACTAGTCCGTCCTGACCTACGACACCGCAACGAATGTAATGCGAAGTTACGATACAAAGATCGGTGCTGCGCAGTTGTGCATTCGCAATTCTTTCTATTCTGAGGGTTGCTCCTGTACATTCATAAATATAGATTTGGGAGCAATTCTTGGGCCCTCCTTGAGTTTATCCCTTCGATCTAACGAAATAAAAGTTAGTAGGGTGGCCCGGTCACAAGGGTAGCTTGCTTATAGCGGTGATACACGAAGATATGTAGTGAAAGGGGGCTGGAGTGTTGCCGTGTTTACGTACCAAGCGCGTCTTGACTCATTCGTTCTATAAAAGTAATATACGAATTATAATGCTTATTCATAAGGCACTAGCCACGTTGTTCTAGCGGTAATATTCCACCGTAACTAACGAAGTCCCGGGTTCGATCTCCATATCGAGCAAAAATTGTATTACCAGTAATTTTCTATTTAGATAAATCTTAGTATCAGCCCGAAGTCTGGAGGTTGGTGGTGTATCTTCCGTACTTTGGAGAGCACGTTAAGCTTTCAGTCCTGCGAGTTCCACTCTCAATCAGGCTATTGAGTTAAAGAATAATGTTGGTAACCTGTGTTAGTGCACTATAATTTTACACACTTTTACACTATAATAAGTATTTCACAGATGGCTTATTGCATTAGAGACTGGCCACGTCGATAGGACTACATAATATAAGTTAGTTTGCTTGAATGTTGTAAACATAAAGATAATATCAAAGTAATAAGAAGGTATATTAAATGATATTATGCTTTTAAGGTGAGTCACTTGTTGTTAGGTATACTAACAATATTACTGTTAATTGTGATCTTTTACCCTTGGCATGTCAGTACAAGGACAATGCATATTTTTATTTCCTTTATATAAAAATGAGCGCTGCATTTAATACGGTTCTAGTTACTATATAGTCATCCGATCTTGTGATATTACGTATAACTATAATATGTAGTCTTATATTAAGTTTTGATTTTATCATTAACAAGTAAAACCTCCACTAATGAACATGGGCATCCTCCTGGAGGAGGATTTAGTCATAGTTACCACGCTTGGTGCAAATTATTAACTGCGTATATTAGGTACTTGGGAAGGTACACGCTGCTGTCCGTTATACGATATATGATTACTTGGTATACAATTGTCATAGAAGACGCATATTTCTTTGATCAAGTAACATAAACAATTAAAATAAAGAAATAACTTAATATAATACTATAGTTAAGTTACGTCATAAGTTTAGTATTATAAAAAAATAACTATTTATAATGAATTGCAGTGGACGTTATACGAACAAATGATGATGATAAGTTAGCCTTATTTGTATGGTTAAATATTCCCAAAAAAAAACTATATTTATAAATATGGAAAAAATAACCTATATAATATGCTGCTGCTTTATGAGCTGACGATGATGAGTTCGCCTAGTTTGTGTGGCCTAATATATTCACAAATATTTTTTTTCAATGTCGTATATCGTAACTACGATCATACGCCCACGGAAAAACCGAAGGAAAATCCCACTGAGCTAAAAATAAGCGTATTCAAATATTTACGTATTATAGGTATCAGACTGGTAAACGTGCAGTGCACAGTAGGGGGTAGGGTGGGGGAGTTGAATGTCGGGCAAGGGCGGCATGAGTCACGTCACTGCGATCAATACTGCAACACAGTGCGTGGCTAGACGCACCCCCGTTATGCACCCCGGAATTAATTCGATAGTGTTACTTACCCAATTCTAGCTGGTTCACTGTGACTGTTGCATTTCTGCATACTGACTGCTTTAATCATTAAATCCAATAAATGCACAGGAGTTATTTGATTTGGAACTATTGAAGATCAGGAAAAGTTAATCTGAACTAAAATTCCTTTTTGTTACTCACTAACTTTTGCCCCCGCCTTTGCCTGCGTAAAACACTCACGAGCACGTTTATTTTCGTAGAAAAGTTAGTTAATGTTCTTTTACGAGGATTTTTTTCTCTGTACCAAATTACAGTAAAATCGGTCAAGTGCTTTTGGCTCTAAATCATCAGAAACAGAGTTCATTTAGTTTCCCAAAAGGGTTACAAAGAGTTACCTGATAACTCTGTCTTAAAAAGTAAACTATTTAATCTTTTATGTTCTGTCACAGATTTTTCAACTCTTTACGATCGTACTTGTCAATAAGTTGTCTAGCAATATGATGAAAAACAGCAACCACTGTGTAAATGATGTAGCATCAAATAATATTCACGTTTTCATAAACCTGATAATGATTTTAATGATACACCTTATTTCCTGGTCGGATGACAGTGTCTCGTAGTATGAACAATTATTATTATATGTGTGATCAAATATGTAATCAAAAACAATTCTGGTGTAGGTAAAAGACAACACTCATTCTAATAAGCAAAAAAGCATTGAAAATGTTCAACACAAATTAAAATTGATGTCATTATTTGAAAGATCCAATGAGCCGTAATAAAAAACCCACAAATATTAAAAAACGTGAAAGTTTATATGGATGCATACAAACTACTGAGCTGATTTTTCGTTTATCCGCTGGTTTAACTGTAGGCTATAAGACATCACGCTGCTTCTCACTAGAGCAACCAGCAAAGCAAATTGGAGCGCAACTATTCATTCATAAAATCGATCATTTCTGTACTGAGCTTATTAATAGGTATATAAGTACAAGAATATAACAGCTATGTATTAATATTTGCAGGAATGTTCATGATGTGTGTGCCCTATGTGCTTTACAGACAGATACAAGAATGCAAGTTAGCTAAGACATTAGTTCAGGTATCATTTACATCTTTCTCTAACTCTTATTTTTAACGAAAAGATAAAAAGCATGATCAGATAAAAAAAAATCGTGACATTGTATACGGCAAATTGTAAGGCTTATCACCAACTTACTGCGTTAGTGTGGGTAGTTTATTAAAAATAATTTCTCAAAGAAAGAATAACGTAAGAAAAGATGATTCTTAATGAAAGAAAAGATAGCATTGATGTTAGTGTTAACTTTTACATTTTAAATCCATTTCTGGAAATGTTACATACAATTAGATTTTGGCGGAAGTTCTCTGGAACCTTGCCATTTAGCTGTTAATATTATTATAATAACTATAGATACCAAATATGGGGGCAACGTCCATATCCTCTATACACATGTTTTTAAAATTGCTGATATTTTATTAAACAAACAACTGGTTTTCAAACACAAAATATCATAATTTTTTTTTATTTGTAACTTCATATAACCTTCCGCATGAATTAATTGTATTATAAACATGTTTATTTTAACATCTGAGAACAAATCAAGGATACCTTGTATTATAATTTAGTTTGTTTTTGGTTCATACATTAAAAAAATGCAATTTTTTTTATAGTAGATTATAGATAATTATATAATCCTTTCATTTAAAGTTTAATGTTATTTTATGATGGAAATAGGAAAGAATATTCTCCATTTTACTAGTGTATGACTTCAGTGACTTATATTTTGAAGTGGTTTTAATAACAATTAACCAACATCCTAGTAACTGCAATAACCTCGACACCTAAGTCCACCATCTTCCTGTACATGTCTAGGTTATTTCAATCGCGCTGAAGTGTTGAACCAGTACAAACGTTGTTAGTAATTGTAAAAGATGATTGTAGGCAATGAATGAAAAGTACCTTCAGGAGAAGAGCAGTTTGCTAGAAACGCAATTTAAATCAACGTCTACCGAAGGTTCTTCTAGTTTCGGCCATAAACAAAAATATCGCAGTGGCATCATCTGTTTACTTTTTTAAAGTTTTTGATTAGGTATAATCACTGATATAGGCTTCATTACCACCATAGATTTGTTTCTAATACAAAAAATGTGATGTTCCCTGTACCTAACCTTCAAATGTTTCACAATACGTTTATGGTTAAATTCCACAAACAAATAAAATAAATATATAGATTTTCCTAAATTGATATTGTAAAGAAGTATTCTTATTACTAATCGTATTCAGTTGGGAGCAAAAGAAAATATACCTATCTTCATTTTAAAAATCTATTAATTTTATACCTACTTTGCTAAAATGTGGATGCAGTTTGTGTATATGTAACCTACCAAATCTTTACATAGAAAAAAACATGGTATTGTTAATGATATTACATAATGATTTGGGTACCTTAACATTCATTTAATGGATAATAATATATTAAGATGTTAGTACTTATGTAATTGATGAAGGTACTATGAAATGCTAAACGTCAAAAATGAACACCTGTTTTTTTGTCATAATACGTAACATATTTCCTGTAATTATAACATTACATAGATTTGAGGAAAAATACCTCGCAGTACATATTAGTTCGTCCGACGCTCCGCCATAATGCTTGCGTGTGTTTTGTGGCATTGAGCACTAATAATAATCGGTGAACTTGACATTGAGAACGGAGGCTCGTCATCGTAACAAGATTCTCCATCTCTTCCGCACTACATTAAAATGCTGACGTTAAAAAAGGATGGCGGACATTATCTTCTGCGTTCGCGATTGTTTGTAGGTCAGTCGGGTATTTGTTCCGAACGATAGTCCGAAAGTCGGCTGGAGGTTACATTACGTAGTTATTAAAGTTAGAACTCGACACACAATGTACACAAAGTAATCACTGCCAAAATTAGTCAATTTTAGCACATCACTTAGGTAGTCTTCTCGATAGGGAAAATCACTTACACTGTTTGCACACCTGAAGCTCTATTTGTTCTCTCTGTACTTGGATATTATACTAATAAATGATAAGAGTAATACTTACCTCGAAAATCCACACAATGATATAAACAATTTACATTGTATTTTATCAATGGTGTAAGTACATTACTTACAATTGTATAATTAATTAATTGATCTAAATTAATTACAACATTTCTGCAGACATTACAAGATATGTCTACCATTATATTACAAGTATGGATGTATACTGTTTTGAAGTATTTCATAAAAGTCATTTTGCTTTTATTTAATTAATGTACCCAATAAATGTAGAAAAAAAAAGATACCAACTTCCACTACTTCATTTCAATTTGAGATGTAACTAAACTGAAAACTTACCAAAGCGATATCTAGTAGCGTTTTCACGGCCTAACTAGCACCGTTCTCTTCGTAGAGCCTGCTTAGTTCTAGAAAATTCCGCTAGATGGCGTTGCTTGAAGGCTGCTCGCTATCTAACAACTTCAAGCGAAACCTTCAAGATGGCGCTACTGTACTTATGTTTGCACACAAACTTTGTTTTTTTTTTATAATAGATACCATTCATAATTATATATAAGATATATATATATATTATGCCTAACTTTGCAAACTAATTTTGGCTACAGTTTATATAATATTATTTTTACTCCTGAACTTTCTTGACTCTTCACACCACACCCTTTTCCGGAGGTGATGGGCAGAATGTTTTGTACCCTTGTTACATTCCCCAAATAACTAATACCATAATTAGTGTAAACAAAACTGTAAGTATCAAATAGAATATGGAAGGTACCTTCCTTAAAGATTTGACAATAATAATAATTTCATACATATTCTACCATATTTGCCTATACGCCATATAATATTATAACAAATACTGGCTGACTTTGTTTACCGTCTTGATAATGATATGGTGTGTATTGTGTAAGTGGAATAGAATTTATAGACCACAGTATTTGTGTACTATTATGTCGGTTTTAAAGTTACAGCAATCCAATAAATTACTTAATAGAAATACACTCTATATAGCGCGTGCCTATAATAGGTACCTAGGCCGCAATCACACATGAATGAAAAGAGTGAGTGAAATAGCGTAACTACCTACTTAGGTAAGCATTTTTACCGTTACCATTTTCACTCTATGTCAGTAAAAAAAATGATAAAATAACTATGCCATAGACATCTATTTCATATACATATCACGCCCTATTGTTTTCAAGACGGTAAAAAACGTCATCAAGTGTAGCACATCATGGCATGACATTTCACTTGACAATTCAACTTGTTAACGATTTGGTGCGATACTGTCCTATAATAGGCGATGCACTCAAAAACGCAATTGTTACTAAATTATGTGGGTTATAAATTCTGATTGATGGTTATAAACAAATAAAATCGTGGTTCTACGTCAGATTGTTGCGTGTTTGGTCGACACGTACAGGCGCGTCATACTCGGCGGTCGTCGCTCCCCTTGTGTATAAATGACGACTGACTCACATACCACGCTATGGGTATTTTTGTTTGATATTTAACTGTTTATTTTAAGTTCTGTATTTATAAATGGGCGGGAAAATATTGTCGCTCCGTTTCGCGTTGTTCCTTGATTACAAAGTTTGGTATACATAATCTTTTGACTTAGTTCTAAGAATATTTATTAAATATGTTTTTGTAGCGTCATTATTTGTTTTATTTTTTTGTACTTTTAATTTTTTATACTACACAGTAAGCACAAATTTAGACATAACTATTAGAATATACGCTTATTAAATATTATTATATCTTTATCTTAATAATCACCTCAAGTTAGTACATTGGTAGGTATTTATCCTTAATTTTATAATCAATGCAATTTAAACTTTTTTAATAAGTCAAATAACTGCTGCCTCGGTGACTGACTTATGAAATGCGATTGAGACTAACAGGAAATTCTTTAAAAACAATGGTTTTATTATCATTTAAAAAACTGTTATTTAAATTATTTATATAAATGTGTTGCTAACACGTGCCACACCGTGTGCGAATTTGGAGCATGACGGTGCGTGTGTTGAGTTTGTTGAATTTTGTAAGAAATGTCATTAAAGAATCCCGTGATAGTAGTTTTAATTGCCACTCCATATACATTTTAATTTTTATTAAATTTTATATCTCATTATTCGATATAAATTACAAAACAAAACACAAAACATTGCAAACAGGTTTTATAAAACAAATGGTATTTAAAATAAATGTCTTGTTTTTATTTCTGTTAAATTTATCTATCATTATTTAACATTAATTTCAAAATAATTTGAAATGAACATAGGTATATAGATATGTGTATGCTTCTTATTTGGTTTAGTTTTGCTACTAGACCATAGATGGCGGTACGAGTATTGTTCTTCACTTTTCTTCTTCTCTTCACTCTTCACCTTCAAATTAGTAAATAAATGCATATATTTATGAATAACATTCATAAACATATGCATTAATGTATTTAACAAAATAATTGCTAACTTAAGTTTTTTCATGTTTAGTTGTTATCGAGTAAATATACAAAGTGTATACACAATACCCATCCAACTGTACAATTTCTAGAACACTAGCTTATAAATTACGCAAAAAGTTTTCACTTCCCATATGTACGCTGATAAGCTGAGTACGTAAGGCGTATCAGTGACATTATTTGCAAACTAAACTAAGTAGGTGTAGGTGTATTTTATCGTATGATCATATTTGGAATTAGTTTAGATGATTTTTACAAAACAAATATATATTCATAAAGAAATACCTGTTATCAGACTACGCTGAATCATACTATTACATTCATAGATTCAGCTAGGCCACAGGAAATCGTTATTAGTTCAAGTCCTTACATGATAGATAATCAACATTCACTGTTCCACCTTTGTTCTAACAAAGCTATATTATAATCCCTAAGACCTTCGAGCATACTATCGATATGACAGCAATGTAATAAAATAAAGTAGTTTGTTGGAGAAGGGCGACCGATATCGTAACTGTAGCCAGCGATAGTGTAGTCGGTCGCAACCTTGCAGAGTTTGTTGCTCCTGCACGGCGAGGAGTGCGGCGGGGGGAGGTGGGGGAGAGAGGGGGGACATCATCTAACCTCCAGTGACACGCCACAGACAAACATCTACAGTGTGATAATATTAATTTACCAAAACATTTTTTAACATACATCTAAGCTCGTATGTACGTTAATCAATTAGCGAAATTTAAATAAAAAACAACTGTTTATTTTAGGTATCAATCTACTGTTTACAACTATTGTTTTCATATTATGTGTCAAATCGAACTCAGATTACAGATACGTACATATCATATTTAAAAGAAAAGGAGGTATTTGGAGATTTGTATTTTTAAATATATTTTTATACGTAGGTCTTCTTCGAATAAGTCTTTTGTTTGTCTGTTGCACGTACGCTGTGACTGAACAGTTTAATCTAGGTATTACAGTTTCACTTGTATAGCAAAGTTTGCCTTTAATATTAATTATGTAGTCCCTATCTGTTTTACGGAGTGTTTCTGTTATTAAATAAGATGTTCATTGTTCATTCACGAGGACTTCGTTGTATGAGTGTGCAAATAAGAAATGATTGAAACACAAATAAAAACCATCTTTAAAAACACTTCTTACTCACTAAAAACAATTCTTTTTAAAAGTTAATCTCGTTGACATTAAAATTTGTGATGGCTTACTGCAAGCAATAATCTGGTCGTTTATTTCATGAACAGATTAAGATTTCATGCTCTCTTTTTCTTTTTCTTATGAAAAAAGGCCGAAACAATCTAGGCTCAGTATTTTTTTTTGTTTCGTTCTCTCGATGCAAATGCGTGCATCATTATGCTAATTTCAAGATAAATGCCTATCGGTTCGAAAACATAATGAGATAATTACTTAACTATCGGCCAGAATTATCGGTTGTTCTTGATGAAGTTTATTGTCCTAAATACAGGTTGTTTACTTTTCCACACATGTATTGTGGTGATGTATTATCCTTTAGAGTAATATGTATGCACATTGCTTATTGGGTTTGCCCGTACAATGCACTGTGCGCTGCAATCTGTTACTAAGTGTAGTACTATTATGCATCTATTATACGCTCATACACCTGTATTATTTATTCTTTGTATTATTCATGATTAAAGATTGTTATTAAACATATAATTCTTTTATGATTCCAAATGCAAAATAAGTGAAAAACAAAAGGATGGCAATACCTACAAGCAAGAAGGGGAATGGAATACTGTCCTGTACTATGACTGAAAGAAATATGCGATGGAAAAAAGAAAATTATTTAGGATAAGAGTTAGTAGCAATTGTATTTTATTTAAATGATAAAAAAATACAATTTCTATTAACTACTCAATCGAATACATATATGTATGAACACATACTCGATTAATTAAGACACACCTGTAGCAATAACTAAACCAAAATAGGTACCAGAAGTATTTAACCACATAATCAAGAACAATTCTTGTAGATATTAGTGGGTTGCATCGTAACAAGGCCTTACTTCATTTGTTGGTCCGCTGTCACGGTTGCGTCTCCATCGGAGGCATGTCCTAGTTTTTAAAGCAGAAACATAAACTAAGATATTCTGTCCCCTCAAGCAATGACTACAGCTGTTTACGTATCCGACAACGATGGTTTGACCTATATACCACTACAATTGTATTATTCATGAGGCTGTAACTCGATTGCCTTTGTCGCACAAAATCACACAATTCTGTATAAAATATACCTATTTTACAACACCATAAGAATAGTGACCCATAAAAGCGAGCTCGTTACGAAGTCGGAAGAGCTTAAGACACGCCGAAATGTGTCGCCGGAAAATGGGCTACGATAAATATTCCCTCACAGCATATTGTGTAATGATTGAGATAGTTATTTGCGGGAACATTTTCTTCACGTTACATTGTACACTTAGAGAAAATGTATTTAATCCGGGTGTGTGTGCTATCTATACAAATTTAAATATTCTGAATTAATAAAAACTAGAATGATTGTTATTAACGTAATTGGCAGTAATTTATTCGAATCCCCATGTATTTGCTGTCTTCGTTCCACGACGCCATCCCGACAGTGTAAAATAAAATAATTGCTCATGAGCAATTTTTAGCATAAGCTAAAATTATATTAATAATTATGGAATGAGTGCAGGTAATATTTTGTTGAGATCTATTTTCGGAGAGCGTGTTTGTGATGCGCAAATACTGTCGTGTGCACCGCTCCCGATGACCCACATGTGAACCAATCTTTGTCTACTCTGCGCAACTGATGCCATTTTTGAATAAGATTATTCTGTTTCAGACTAAAATAGCCATAGATTCCATCCATTTTTTTCAGTCCAGCTTTTAAAATAGAGTTAAATTTGAAATTCGCAACAAATGCGAACAACAACAACCTCAAAGAAATGAATTTTGTATTGTATGCATATTATTTAGTTAATTAATACTCACAGAAGGTAAATAAAAACAAGTATCAAGTGACCTAGTGTAATGTTAACAGACTTAATTTTGATCCGAAATACATCCCTAATCTTCGAATGCATATGTGTATGTACTTAGATTAATATAAAGTAATATGCATATAATTAAAAAAATAAGGCACGTGTGACTGTAAATGCCTATCGCGTGTGCACGTTAAAAGGCTGCCAGATAACACGACATTGACGCGCTTACTACATATCTCTTACGTCATTCCCACATCATTTCGATGTGAAAACCGGTCAAGTGCGAGTCTGACTTCAGCACCGTGTCCCCAAAGATTTTATTACCTTGTGGTCAAAACTAAAACAAAAAATGTTGTTGCAATATCACACTTATAATAACCCAAATTGGTCGGTTGCAACAATTTGGGTTAGATGTCTAAAAAAATCATGTTTAAGTAAAGACTCGTATTTGAATAGTTGTGGTCATTTCATGTCTTGCTATTTTACAATCCATTGAATATCAGGCTTAATAAGATATAAATGATAAATTTTAATCAGCTCGTTGCAATTATAATTCAATAACAATAGTGATTGGAATAACGGAGGTATTTAAAAGCTACTAGTATGTATTAACAGCGTATTGCAAATTCGGTCAATGCTATTCAAAATCTTGTTGTACAACATTATTTGTATCAGTCTCTATACAAATAGGAACTAGAAGGATTATTGAAGGTCCTAATAGAATGGAGGTTTACGATTAACGTCGTCGTACTATTGGCTCTTATTTGTAAAGCTTTAATAAAGTGCCGTGTATTTTGTGTTCATATCAATGTTTTATGTCTTACTAGTAACTTTTCAAAAGTTTGTCAATTTAATATCATACTTTTCTTATATAATAGCGGGTGCAAGAGAGTTCTAGAGCTAGTGAGGGCGATAATTAGGAAGGTCGCATCGCAGTTGGATCTAGCATCACAGGCTCCTCCATGTGGTATCACTGATAGGTGCTTCGTTACGATATATCGAGAAACTCAACGTTTATCGCAAAATGAAACGTAAATATACGAGCGAAAGGCACAATTTACATTAACGCTCGCCGCGGTCGGTGGCCTTACCTCGTTAGAGTTCATACACCCGCGCGAAACTAGGGCACGTACCGCGTGCTCCCCCCTCCTAGCCCGCCCCCCCGCCGTCCCGTTACCTACCACTAACTTTTCATTGAATTGTTTCTATTGCTCGCTTTAGAAATATTATACTCTGATCAGTGCAAAAATATTTTACTGGCATTGGTTCTTACTGCATAAAGAGAGGACTGTGCTAAATAAATGCGCAATATTCTTTGTTTGTTGAGCTGGAGCCTATTAATAATAAGTTTAAGGTTATATCATAATGCTCGAGGCATTAAAGTGATTATGTCGCTATATAAATTCTTTAGTTAGTAAGTCATGGCAATCGAAGAAAAGTTGCGTATGTTGTTTGAAGTAAACCGAAGTGTTATAGGTAGGTTAGTTGGAATGTAAATAAAGAGTCATGGAAGAGAAATGCTGTCACCGGCCGGACGAGTCGAGTGAACCAGTATTGCGCTTTACTATGGTTGCGCAAGCGCACAGCGAGAAAGTGCGAGTAAAAGTTGACGCAACCCACGTCACACGCCGCTCGTCGCCACGTCACACACACACACACACCGCACATTTATTGCAATGTGCCTGTGTGTGTCTAGCGTTATGTAGACGCACATAAGTGTCATGCACTGACGACACTCGATTACAATCGAATGTGTTATACAATGCCTTAATAATATAGTTACGAAGACATCACACGCGTACCCACTTACTTGTATAGGTACTTCAACTTTCGATTCTTTAAATAATACATTATAGGTACATAAAACTGATTCTTACAGTTATATTTTTAATGAGAAAATATTTCAAGTCGCAGTAAATATACTTTGTATATTTAGATGAGTACTCCTGCATCTGACAAAATAAATAAATATACATAAGGCATAATAAAGGCTTATTGAAAATTAAAAAGCAATAAGACTTTTTCAAATTTCACAATGTGCAGAATTAGCTCTAGTATTTTATCAATGGCACCAAATTTGTAATGTAATTTATTTAACAATTAAATGCATTATTAATCCACTCTTTGTATATTTACGATGTACATCACTAGTTCCATTCATGTTTTAATAACTTAGTCAAGTTTCAATAAAAATAGTCTCAATGTTTACAAATAAATATAGGTAAAATTTAATCGAAAGTTTTAAAAATTGTAATTAAATTGGAGTAATTTAAAGCGTGGAGGGTCTGGTGGGATATACGGCGCGGGGATTGCGGGACGCGGGGGGCGCTCCGTGGCGACAGAAATAGGGCGCGGAGGACAGAGCAAGGCTGCCCCGGTTGCCGGCCGTCGACCCCAGCCCGTACCTACGAGAGTCGTACCTAATGTACGTAGCGTTACGACTGTGTGCGTAGCGCGCTACGATTACTACGAACCGTATGCGCTGTGTTGACGTACTACAGCCTCGGCAGGGATGCACCCAATATCTACGTTACGAACCACGTCGATGTTCGATATGTTCTAATTGGATTCACCTTTTGTTGCATTAAGTTTTGTGTCATTGAATAACAAACATATATGATAATGTATATTGTGGATGACGTGGGTTAAATATTTTTTTCCTGGAACTATTTTGAATCATTAAAAATATACTAACATATATTTAACTTCTAAATAAACTAGTCTTAAAATAAAATAGTCTAGATCTTTCTAGCGCCATCTAGCACAGAATAGATGTAGTAAAGTTGTATTTAACGAGAGTCGTGAAGCCGTTTACACCTCCCGCCCCGCTCCCTCCGCGATAAGGGCACGAGTTCGTTGCCCCGATAGAGACTGACCTCAAAAACGAGGACACTGCAAAATTAGGACGATGACAACGTAATGACTCGAGCGCCCACTCACTTCATACGAGTTTCAACCCAAAGCAGATTTGCATAAAGAATAAAATAGCTTAATGTCATGTTGGACTACATGTATTTGATCAATTAGGCAAATACACTGACTTCTACAGCAGTGAGCTAGCTCGAAATGTTTCTCTATATGATTATTACAGGTTCAGGTTACCTACACCTGGACTATGAACAGGTCATCTATATTCAACAACGATTAACCTGATTCACGTATTGTAGGAAAATAAAATTATCCATAGAACTAAAACTGATGTTTATTCTAAGAAAAGTTAAACTAAAGCAACATATTCTGGAAACAGACTTCACGGAACCAACATCATTGAGATATGAACGTGGACTCGTGCATGTTTTGTTTTTTACTTTTTTAAATCAGAACGTGACCTAAATTGGTCGCCGTCACTCACTCGAGCTCTCTTGGACTAATTTTTAGGCTGGGATCAAATATGAAAATTCTATCCTCTATTCTATTTTAGATATCTACATTGAAATGAGTGTGATGCGTGACTCTATAATATAGGGAATTGATTGTTAAGACAATGTTGTCGTTTGATTCAATCTATTGATGTACTGTTTGGTAAAGTTATGGTTGCATTGTGCAAATGAGATTGATAAGGTATTTTACTTTATTAAGGTACAAATGTTTTTTAAGACAATGTTTTTTCTTCAATATGTGTCATCATCAATTTTTAAATTTCAATTCAAAAATTAATTTGTAACCAGTAAAATTTGAATGATTAAAATTGGTTTTAAGTAAAATGGCGTTAGTTTTATAATTCATATATATTAATTAATATTTTAATTGTTACAGGTAAGTGCTGCTATTCTTACGGAACTCCTTACTCATTTAATTTGAGAACTACTAAAGGTAAGTGGAAATCTTGCGTCTTAAGGCAAAATAAATATAGTTTAATAAGAAAAAGTAACGCAAAAATGACTATAATTAAGATATAATATAATATAATATTATATATAATTTACTTAGTTAGTTTAAAAAAGGAAGACTGAAGCAATATTCATATTTCAAAAGAGTACCTACTTATTTTTGAATATCGCTATCACAAGACAAAGTTAGATTAAAATATTCAATGTATATAATATACAAGCCATTAATGTTTATATTCAGGTACATACAAGTCTTGTAATTGTTATGTATTGTAGTTATTATCCGACGTGTTTCTATGTTCTAACGATGTATTAACACTGCAACGTAAGAAAGTAAATATGAGAAAGTGAAGAAGATTATTCTAGAATCATTCCTCGTTAAAGAAATGTTCTGTAATGAGTACTAGTTACTAATTGTAATTTGTTTGAAGCTTTTTAAGCTCTACTAGAGCTTTAAAAGGGAGTTGTACTATGGAGAATTTATCTAAAAACTTATTCATATAGGTAAATAGCTTCCTTCGCACGGTTTTACTCGCGTAACTTCCATTCCCATAGGAATTTAAAAATTAAATATAGCATCTGTTACTGCTAGATAAAGTAGCATTTTAATGGTAAAAGAATTATCGAAATACGTCAAATAGTTTTTAAATTTACTCCTAAAACATTCATACTAATATTTTTATATTATTATAGATTAGTAATTCACAGCGAAATAATGTTTAATCTAATGAAACATGAAACTAAAACTTTTAACTTGCATTCGGGATTTTGTTTGTATGTATGTAATATATCTTCAAAAATGTTTATTGGTTTAATTCTAACACTGCATTTCTTTCCACGCGCGATGAATCGTTTAATCCTAAACCAAATCCATTTGGAAAATTTCGTGCTATATAAAACGTGGCTATGAGAAATAACGATTGCAATGGAAAATAAGTGCAGGATGCACCGCTCCGCCGGGAGCCACAGCCAGGCTGAGCTGGGCAGCTAAATTTAGCGCGGCCGACGACCGGCAAATAGGTCGCTCCCTGTTCCACCACCCTCTAATCATAACCTACCTACAGTATCTACTATACCCGCTTCAACTATCAAGAACCTTCGTCTCGTTTATACCACCTTCCACTAGTTATTAATTAATTTATTTAAGGCTTACCAACTAAAATACATACTTTATTCACTTAAACATTAATTATATAAACGCAATCATCATGCATTTTCCTCAGATAACGTTACGTAACAATAATATTTACAATAACTTTCTCCGGAACTTGAATGAATTGAATATTAAATAAATGTTTGATGCCAATGAGAGTTTTGCTTTTGTAGCTTAGTGATTGGTTTTTGTGATAGAGATAATGGCTGAAGTGAAACGCTGAAGTGTTTCGGTTATTATTATTTAGGATTTACAGAGGTTATCTATTCTATACTAATATGAAAGATGAGAGATTGTTTCAGTGTTAGATAGCCCATTTATCGAGGAAGGCTACAGGCTACTTACTATTTAATTATGAAGTTCCTACGGGATTAGGAGTTACGCAGATAAAGCCGCGCGCGAGAAGTTAGTCATAAAGTAGGATAAAATGATAACTAAATTTGACTATCCTAAGGTTGTCTGTAAATAATCGCAGCTTGTGATAAGACCGCGCCGATAGTAAATTTTTGTTTTTATGCATGCTTTCCTTTTGTATGTTTTCTGGCGTATAATAAAGAATTGTGTATGGTAGTGAATTGCATAGTAACATGTTTAATTTCTAGAACTGGTGGTATATCATTGTTAGATATATAAAGATCTCAAGATCAAATAATGTTAGAGATATGTGCATTTGAAAGTTGCAGTCTACAAGAAAATATTTTAGTACCCCATTCTACTAAGACTGTTAGGACTCTTTCACTAGGATCTTTGTATGCTTTTGCATGCAGATTTATATTTCAAAACTAATGCTGATTTCCATACTATAAATTGTTTCTGATTTTAATATCGTTATTATCTGAAGAACCACAATGAATGAAATGGGAGTTTTTTTTGTTATTTTTTCGTGCCAATTCTCGCATTTCTTAATGAAATATTAATTGAAGCAAACAAAAAATCACTTAATGCAACGTAACTAACTGTAATGTATGTGAATTGTGAACGTAGAACGATAGAAGTAATGTATTCCTTAATTCCACATTCCATGATGATTTAGTTATACAATAGCCTCATTTCTCTTTTTCCAATGTTTTTGAAAATAATGGTTGAGAATTTTATATAGATAGTTGTATCTTGATTCTAGATACCTAAAATTTAATTAAGAATCAATTTTATTGTCTTTTTTAAATATAAATAAACTATAAGGGAAATTATCTAGTTATGTAATATTTGTATTTATCTGTTAAAGGTGATTGCAACTTTTCTCATGAGAACAAAACAGAAAACCTTTTGTCATTACATTTTTATCCTGTTATAATAAACATATTTAAGAATGATTTTATCTAAAGACGCAATGTAGCTATTTTAACTATATTTTGAAAATATGAGTATTTTATGTTTATAGTAAAGTACTTATATCAGATTTGCTTAAATTATTTTTAATAAAACATAAGCTTAATTATTTATAAACAGCCTGCAAACGTTTGAATATAGTAACTCCCTATTTATAAAAGATAGTTATAGAGTTTATCGATTTCAAAGATTGTATCCCATTTTGTGTTAGTATAGCTGGAAATGTCTGAAATTCGAGAGAGAGATGAAGACTTTTGGAGCTGACAGCGGTATTGCAATAAGTGCGAGAGTATTTTGGAAGTAGCGCAATGCAATATGCATTAATAACAGTAAGGACACGTGAGCGTGGGTGTTGTTGTTTTCCCCATGGTTGATGCTGGGCGAGTGGAGAGGGGGGATGGCGCGGGGCACGGAGGGCGGTGTCGCAAGGCGCGGGTGCATGGCCGGCCGTCGGCACCGCGCCGACCCTGACTGACTTATCTTGCGAACGTGCGCCGTCGCCGCGCGCAAATTCTAACGCTGGCTAATTTAACAACTGTGGATTATTGTTGCACATTGCTTCGAGATCCTTCGACATCGAAACCTGCTGTACGACTCTGCTACAATTGTTTCATTGGTGGCTTCATCATGGTATGTATGTGTCATGTGTGTATGACACATATATATATATATATACACACATACATACATCTAATTGGACTTACTACTCTACTATATTACTATTCTGTTGCTTTCAGATAAGTTGGTTGTTTATTTTTATTTCAAGTTACCTTTTCAAGATGTATTGTTTGTCTTTCTTCTTTGTTAAAGTAGTTAAAAAACACCAGCCTACAAAAACAAAGAAGGATATTATAGTCTCTGCTAATAAAAATAAAATGGACTTAATACTTCTACTTAATCATGATGAAGCTTCATATGTGCCTCAAAAATGAAAAGAATGAGAACTATAAGACTATAGTTTAATAATGTATAAACTATGAGATGCAACAAGCCTCCACAATATAATATCGAAGAGACAGAAAATACAATAAGATGCCAATGGAATCAACGGGATCTCGAATTCATCATACATCATAAAAACCTTTAGTAAATATTTCTATATTTTAATCAGTAATAGAGACTATACAAATTATTATAATCTTCCCGACTGATTTCGGCTACTTAGGTCAATCTTAGCCATCTGCCAGTGCACAAGTATGTGCTCTAACTCTAATACAGGTGCACTTTCAATAACTTATCTCTCAAAATCCAGTGGGATGCTTCTGCCAACACAAATGGTGAAAGATCAGGAGCAGGACCGACATCTTAATGTGCTTTCCGAAGCACGGGTGAAACATCACCAATTTCCAGACTTCGGACTTGTACCATAGAATACACAATAGATACAAGCTTTTACTTGGATGTTTTTAAATAAAAAAAAATGTAGTTACATTTTGTTTACTACCAAGGTATCCATGGTTATGGGATATCGATGGTTGCGATCAAGCATAATACCACTAGAGCAACGAGTAAATGAGAGATATAATGTATCCTTACATATACATACTAGTATTAGTTCAGACTTCAGGAATCTTAGAAGAGTAGAAGATAGTTGTACCGATTTATGTATTGCATATTGTATGGCCTTTTGTTGACATAAGTCATCATTTTCCAATGCCACCGAGGTTGATTCAGAATAGTCATTGCCATATTTATCGTACCGTTTTGCTGTAAATTATGTGTATTTGCATCAAATGTAATCATGTTTATTTTGGTAGGTATATTGATGAATTTGCCAATCCACTTATGTTGATTAGGAGTTTACTTTATCAGTTTATTTTGCCAAAGTTTATAAACCAAAAGTAATAAAATTGTGACTTATATTTGTAAAAAAGTGGAAGAATAAATAAAAGTTATAATTTTATATTTCTTGCAATCGACACAACTTTCTTCATAAATCCATCTTGGAAAGTAAATGAAATTATTGTGGAAAGTAAGTAAAGTCGAGCCACTGAACTGAAGACTTGAAGTTTATGATATAGCCTGTTTTACAACCGTTACACCCACCCTTATAACAACAACATTTACTTTATTGTCCCTTTATTTCAAACAAATCTACCAACGTATCTACACGGGTTACAGATCTAGTTATACTATTGTTTTAATCTCGTCATATCAGATATTAATTAGACTTCAATATTGTTACCCAAACAGTAAATAAACGAGCGAAACTAAAGAGCAATACATCATGTTTATACTTTAACGCCTTTTATTACTACAATTTAAATTATTGCAATTGACTCTGGTGTGGTGCGTGATTGTAATCGTATAATATGTCGTGTTGTAGACATGTTAACTTAGAGTTCTCGATGTCTTTGTCTCTATAAATATTTAGGCATGATATTATCTAAACCAGGTCAATTTTAAACTACATAATTCATATGTCTTCTCAGAATTATAGATTAGTTAATAGCTATGAGAGCATCGAGTAAATGAATTGATTGGCGCCAATAACAGTAGTACTAGGCCACTGAAAGCTAGTTATTAAAGCACAAGGTACAGGCTGTTGTTTCACCTTGGTGTAATGAGTTAGAGGCATAGGTTGTAGTGTAGGTATCGTGCGGTAAGAGGCGAGCCTAGGCTGGATCTCGACGGCAGAGTGGCAGGGAGCGGCCGCGGCTGACTCGGACTTTGTAATACATTCGGCCTAGTCAGCGTTCGTTGCCCTGCCTCGCTCGAGGTCGCTGCAGAGCGCGCAGCGCAGAGAGACGACGGCCCGAACAACTACGAATACTCACGGAAATTACCGAACGTCACATGACAGCGAATTACAAAAATGTACTGATAACGTTTTGCATTAAACTATATATTCAATATCTCGATATTATGAATGATAAATTTAGCAACTTGATAAGAAGTAAGTAGGTATTACTAATCTTAGATATAAGATTTTGTCATTGAACCAGTAAATTTTAACGGATGTATGGATCATGTGGTAAAAGATATTGTAGGTATTTATCGATCATTTATATTATTATGAATAGATACCTGACTCATAATTAAATTGTTTAATGCACTCTACCAGGTTTCCATTACTATACGGCTATCAACGTTATCAATCATAAACATTATAAATAAAACGTAAGTGTTACAACAATTATGTCCGTTTGTGAATTCCCCATATAAAAACAAAAGTAAAATAAGTTATATAAGTGGTCAGAAAGTGGTGTGACACTTTAACCCAGTGCATATTCCGGTGTGAATAGTCGGACGCACCCGTTTCGCGCTCATTAGTATGGAGACAGTGCCTCACCACTTTCGCTCTCGCCAATAACAAGTGTTACGCAAGTCGGCGGCGTCGCCAACAACTCTCTACCTGCTCTCCGCTATCTCCGGCGTCGCAGACGTCCCCCCACCGACACTTAGCAATAACAAAATGTGAATATGAGCTCTCGCAATAATGGTGCAACAATGCGATGAGAGCGCAAGACGCATCCTCGAGCCTAATGACAGTCTCGGCAGAAATGAAAGTGAATAGTGTTTCGGTTAGTTCATAGTGGGTCAGCGGAGTAGGGCAACGGGGGTCGTCGCCCGCGCAGCCTCGCCGGGTGAAAGTGGCCCTCCTCGTCCCCGCGCCCTCCCGCTCCTCCAATGGTTGTAAGGCGCGACGACTTACCTGCGCACGCGCCTGCTTTTTGCAATTTGGCCATGGAACCTATTACGATAACTGCGAAATAACACTCAAGTAGTAAATGTAAATGCTTAGCCTTTATTTGTGCTCGTTCAGACGACATATCTGGTAATAACATGGTGTCGTGGATTGCAATGAAACGCTCGATTTACGCTAATATGCAAATATACATAGATTAAGATTTTGTATAATTTAACATGCCAAAGACAAAATTTGTATTATTTTTGTACTTTATAAATATAACATATTTCTTTACTTGTATCAATTGAAAGATTATTTGAAGTTAAATGAGTAATGTTAGCTATGACATGAACAACAGGTACATAACACGATAACTATTAAGGTCATTCATGGTTTCTCTAGTCTTACGGAAACACAGCAACAGTTTTTCCTCAAAATGACATCATCGCTTCATAAATATAGTACAGTTGAAACAATAAACGCGTTGATCGTCCTCGCGAAGAGCTGAGCAATACGCGCGGTTTATGTAACCAACAGACGGTAGTAACTAGTGATTGAATAGGTCCCATCTTACGTAAATGTAACGTACTTGCCTACATATCAAGTACAAGTTGTGTAACGTTCTAGAAATATTTTGCGATGCTATTTTAACGTCTACACAAAGCGAAAATATGAAAATCTTTGAATCAAGCAGCCAGTAATGTATTCGAACTCGTTAATATGTGCTGTATAGAATATTGGTTCTATGAATGCAATGATTGATAACGCCACTATTATGAATTTATTGCAAGGCACCATAGTGATTTGTAGTATATATCGAAATATGTCCAGCTACAAAGATTTATCTCCATATCGAATCAAAAAGTATAATATGATTTTTCATTGAGTGAACCTAATGTAAAATCCAATAACATTTAATATTCTAGAACAGCTCAGAGAAATACTTGGTAATTCAAGAAAATACACAAATTCTTAAGGTAAATGACAAGGTTTTAAATGAAACAAATCATAAACTCAACCGTTGCGTACTAACAAAATAGGTCATCGGGAGCACACCAACAATGATGGCGAGTGATTATAATTTAGATGAGTGAAGGCTTAATAAAATGATCCGAGGCTGCGACCGTAGCCCGAGGTTGCGACAGACCGAACAAAGAAAGCGGCATCGAGTCGGCCTTGTGGAGTTCATCGACCGACTTTTGCAGGTCACAAGGTTTCGCCAATCGGGCTCCTCATACCTCCAGGATATTGCCAATTCAGTGCGATCAAGGCTGCGCACTGCTGACGCCTGACCAAACCTCTTACTTTTGGTTGCTAAGAAAAACGTCCACATAATGCACTGCACATCGGTGACAAAAGCATCGGTTGCTAAATGTATACGGTGTGTTAAGTCTGGTTTTAGGTGATTCGTAAAGTAAAGTAGATTTCAAAATCAAGTTGTAAAAAATACTGAAATGTTTTGAAAAGTATATTTTTATCATTTAGAATACTTTACACAGTTTTAGTACAGCAGAATTGAGTTTAATCTGAACGCATATAAGTAAAAAAAAAATACGGAGAAAATGGGCATACATGGCTCCATTCACAAACTAATTGTTGTAAAAAAAAATTTTTAAGTTTTCTGTTTACTTACTTTTATGAAGTTCTTATCGTCGTATTTAATTAAAAAATAATATAGTATTAAAATATTAAAGAAAATAAAAGTAAAGAAAATAAGTTATGGAGCTTATATTGATAATAAGGGAAACGCTTGTATATGCAGTCAAATATATATAATATGAATAGGTCCTAAAATATACAATTCCCAGAAATAATTGTTATTTTTAAAAATTTTAATATTTTATTATTTCTTAAACTAAATTTATAAGAATATTTATTATCATTCGTTAAAAATGCAGGGCAATCATAATACTTCAGGCAATCAATATTTTTTTTAAATGCATGATATGTGCCGATTCCCTGTAAAATTAAAACAAAAACGGGTTCACACATTCACAACTCAATTGGTTCCGAGGCCGGCTACTGGCCCGATACTTATTCAATACATCTGGCAATACTTTCAGTTCATGAGGCTAATTATTTATGAGAAAAATACTATTGAGTGTTTTCTTGCAAGGCCACGACATGGGATCGAATGGCCATGATTGTTCGCAGCTGCTAATAAATCTTATCACTTCACTGCAGAATGTGTTTAGTACTTGCGTATGTACCTACATTGCATAGCCTTCTCACCATCTAGTTATAAATAATCATAGTTTATAGAACAAATATATAATGCTAGGTTACATAGTGTGCATAAACGGACACTGTTAAAGATTCAAGGACTATCTTTGTTTTAATTGATAGCGCTTTTCTGCGGTTAGGTAATTGTGAATATCTATTTATCTATAAAAGGCTTCCAGTTGAGTGAGATCAATTATATAATATTAATATCAACATAATATTAATAAAATGCTTTGTCCTGCGTGACTCATATTCTATTTATTATACAGAAATGTAAGCTGAAAGTTGTGCTTACCTTCCTTATATAAATTAAGAATGTCGTAACTCTCTAATCATACCAACATATTAGGTTATTCTAGACCTTATGAAAAAAAAAACAGAATTTGTGGGTCGATCCGGCGTCCTCTTTACGTTATGACTCACATACATTTCTGCCAACATTCATACAGATCAACAAAGTTATGTACTCAAAACCTAGATCCTCTCGACACAGTTCGCTTTATCTGACACAATCGAATTCACTGCCTAGGGGCGCGGGTACTACGTAACTGCTTTAGATACATACAGACAATGTTACCGACATACAGTAAAAATAATATTGGCTTACTAGCGTCCCGAACCGACTTTTAGATTTTCTGATAGCAACTTAGGCAGATGCTTTGACCAAATGTTATTAATATTTAACATATATACCTAATAACTGCTATATTATGTAAGTAGTTTTATAACAGTAAATAAGTTTCTTAATACTATTTAGAATTATATAGTACACCGATAAACAGACGCGGAAAGTTACTTCATTTATACGATTTGAACATATTGATATGTGGAAAAGTAAAGTTTTGTTGGATTAAAAATACAACCAAAGCGACGTTAGCCTGATTTATATAGGGTTGGTAAAGATAACTTTAATACATGAAACAAAAACTTTGTACCTCTTTTTACGAAAATTGCGCGGACGAAGTATAAAGGAGTATAAATGAGAAATGCTTATATTTTTTTAAACTAAGGTCAAATTTCGACTACTGGGTTACCACTAGTTATTTATAAATACATACATCAATATTTAACTATAACAAAAAAAACTTAATTTAGTATTGTCAATATGTTTGTAAACAAATTGTTTTGTATAACATACTTTGAAATAAAAGGAATATGCAACGATTAAATATTGTTATAGAGAAATAACCTGTATAAATAAAAATATGAATGTATGTAAGCAAAATAGGACAATGAGAACGATGTTTCATCTCATACAGCGTACGTAAATGTTATAGATATCAGGACAAGGTCTTTAAGAAAAACGCTTTATGGAAAATATACGAAGAAAAGCCAGAAATTTGGACGAACAACACCGGGCGTGAGCAGTTAGTGAACAATAAAAATATAGTTCAGAAAAGTCAGAGAAATTTACGACCGCGTAAATTAGTGTAGCGACCCTGAATGGTAAATATAGAGTCCCGTTATTGAAGACAAAAGCAAGTTGTATGTAGTTCAGTGGTAAAGTGACTTCCTGTGACACGTAAACCGACAATGCATATGCATGCGGGAAGCCCGCAAGAAATATATAGTTCATTTACATTGAATACTTCACCAACAAGGCAGTGTGCTTTGTCTGTATATAGGACATGTAAGGCAGGGTGGAGCGTAATTTTAATGGAAGTAATGTGAACGATTATATAGGTATCATAGAACGCAAATTGAATAATGTATCAATAAATGAATATCAATAAAAGTATAATGAGGATAAATGTTTTCTAAACTAAAGGCGACTTAACCGATGAAAAAAAAAGCGGTGTATTTAGTAGTCCGATCAAAAAGAAGCTGTGTATTTTAATTTAACTTTGTACTGGCAGAATTTCTTTAGGTAAAAATGTTGTTAAAATATTCAACTTTCTGTGGATCTTTATTTGTATGTGTGATAATTATTTCTTTTTTTGTAAATAAAACTAAAAAATTCACGACGAAGTAAAAGTAGATAATTATACGACACCGAATCTCCTAAATAATTTCACACTTGATTGCCCAATCAGGAGGCATTCATGTCATTAATGATGTCGACTGATGGTCGCCCTACTTACAGCCAGAAAATCCGGGACACGGACTATTTGTAGACAAAACACCAATTTTAATATTTCCATATTCATTACGAACCGAGCTTGATTGATCTACTAAATATCAACATTCCGCGATACTAGTTAAAAGTTATGTGTAGTATTGCAGATTGATATTTGTAATTTATTACTAATGATCATTTAATGCATTGAGTTTACAACACGTTTCGAAAATAGCATGTGACAAAATAACGTACATTCGACTCGATTTAGCGTCAATGAAATGATTCAATAGATTTTTCTGAGTCGTCAATTTTTTTTTGTGTTTTCATTTCATGAACTTATTACAATTTAACATTATCCTAGTAGGTAAAGAAGATTTATTAAATGCGTAGTATATTAGACATTGAACAGTATCATGTTGTTTGTAATGTAAAAGTGTTTTGTAAGCAAATGTTATGCACATATCCGTTTGGCCTAATATTGACGTGAGTTTATATGAAATATTGAAAATACGAGTTGTCCTACTTGCCTTAATTGTTTTATTATAAATTGCGGTTACGGGTCATTGTACTATGATTAATCTGACCCATATTACAGAGCAGAAAATAAAGCTTTTCCTTCAATAATATTCAATAATATTAATATATAAATTGTGTCACGTTTATGGTAAAGTATGTTTCACTAACATGAGAATACGTTTTTTTTATTAGTTATTATTAATATTTATAGAGCTTAGTGAATTATAATACACAATATTAGCTAGCTGGAAAGTAGGGCAGTGAGATGATGTTTAATAGTCATCATTCACACTGCAATCACAATGCAATTAGAAAGCGAATTGCACAAGTGCGGTGCGCGGTGCTATCAGAAGAAAGCGCGTCCAACATAGGAAAGTTGAATCGCGGCGGGGCGTTCTAGGGGGAGGGGTTTGATGCGCGCACGCAGCAGCTAAAGTAGTACACTTTCGATCTCAACTCGCGTCGTCGGTGAGAGTTGTGCGAAAATGAAAGTGGTGCTGTCATTATGGTCCACTTTCCACGATGAGGTCAAGAACCTCGCGAGTCCAGTTCTAAGCACGTTTCAAGTTAATTGTAAGACTGTACAACTGACGACTGCATAACTTTGAGACCCTGTTCCACGATATTTTGCGCATTATCAATAATCTAGAACATAAATACAACCAAACACTATGTTATTATTATTATTTTTAATTAAAAGTTAACAAATTTCACAATGGTATAATTCTTGGCCCTTTGTTTGTGCTTTTTATTTTTATAATTAAACTTTTCTTTCTTTAGATGAATGGTGGGAAATGAAAATCGAGTTTTTACGCAACTTGAATCAAATACCTTATCATAATGACGATTATGAAATACCTGCCTGATGATAAATATTTGTTGTTTATAAGGCAGGAAAGGCATATAATTATTTTAATAGACACCGGTAATGCTAATGAGGTTTAAACCAGAATTTGAGTGAGTCTGACGTTGTTGTTGTACTCTGGCTGAAGTTTTGAGGTATGTCGAACATAAAAACGTGCCGAGTTTGATGAATCATTGAGTAGAAACTGTTTGAGGCAAAATGTTACTTCGTTTAGGAACGAATATAGTAGTAAGTACGGGCCTGGTGTAAAAAAATCGTGGTCTGTAAATATAGATTATTTTGCCGGTAAAAAAACTCTAATACAACAGTTTTGTAGTGTTAAAATAATTAAAATGTACAAAAAGTTGCTGGGAAGGACGATTCTCTCTTCTTTTGTTTTTTTATCTTTTCTTTATAATTTTCGTTTCCCGCGCTCCGCGGTTTGCTCTATGGTCTATATTTATTTTTAAATTGTGGTTTAAACTTTTAAAACGAGTTTGTGGTGGCGTATTGTGGTTTAAACTTTTTAAACGAGTTTATAGTTTTTGAATAAACAGACTACTGTTTGCATTGGTGGCTCAGTGCTAACGGTAGTTGTTTCAGCGATCTGGCGTTATGGGTTCGATTTCCACCCGGAACTTTTATTCGTGTGAACCAGAGTCTTTGCAGACGTGAACTGAGTGTTGTGTCCCCTCGAAATAGGAATTAATTTCCCTAGAGCGGGAGTTATCTTAAAACCAGATAAACACACATACAAGACAATAGACAGCAAATATATATTAATATATAATAAGCAAATTTTTGTACCCCTTTTGATTAAAATTACGCGGACAGAGGAGAAATGAAATTTGATGATGAAATTTCGCACTTCGAATTTAGTTTATATAGAGAAGAAGTGCAAATAACTGTTTTTTTTTTTTAATTTGGTCTTATTTTGACCACTGGGAAAACTCTAGTATAGTAAACACACATAAAATAAGTCAAATGCTTCTGGGAACTGAGTTAACTTACGTTCAGTTTTTATTTACTTAATAATTCACTGATACGCGTTTTCGCACTTTAGTAAGATTTCTAAATACATACAATGTAAGCAAGGACAATGTGATGTAGTTAAATAAATTAGGCAAGCAATTATACTGAGAATACATTGTAAAGTTATATATAAGAACATCCCGTTTACGTCCACTGCTGACATGGACCTTCTCGTAACATACTTTGGCAAGCTAGGATCGTTGACGGATATTGCTAAAGTCACCAAGCCAGATTTATGTAAACTTGAGCTGATAGTTTGCCGTGTGGTTTCCGGCTTAGAATAGACCACCCCATGTCTTCCCATGGGTGTAAAAGGCGACTAAGGGACATATGGCTGATGGATGGGCAGCAGCATCTATAAGCTCAAGGTTTACATCTTACTGCGATCACCAATCCGTCTGCCAAGCGTAGTGATTATGGCAATATCCCTCTAAGATCCTGGCTTGCCAAGGTCTGTTAAGGGGAGGCCCATGTTCAGCAGTGGATGTAAACGGGCTGTTGATGATGATGAGCTGATAGATGCTGCTGCCCATCCATGTATGTCTGTCATATATGTCCCTTAACCACCTCTTACGACAATTATAAGAAGATATGGGGTGGTTTATTCTAAGCCGGAACCCACACGGCGTGATTATCTATATTATATATACTAATATATAAAGGTGAAGAGTTTGTTGGTTCGCTTGAAGGTTATTATCTCAGGAACTACTGGTCTGATTTGAAAAATTCTTTCATTGTTAGATTATAGATAGCCCATTTAGCGAGAAAGGCTAGGCAGGAGTTAAGCTAGGAGTTACGCAAGTGAAACCGCGCGCGGAAAGCTAGTGTTTTATATTAATGACGTTTTATTGGGTTCATAATTCACGCATTTTCCTAAATATTCAAGTACAGTTAGTATTTATTATTTTAATATAAAAGTACTGAGAATTTTTATTAGGTACCTATATATTCTATAAGTGGCATTCAGTTTCCATTTGAATTTATAGCTTAGTATACTGATACCAGTGCAGCATATGGAGGGTGTAGGGTGTCAGAGCGAGGGTTGGTTGAGGTGGTCGACCGCGGATGACGTCAGCGCGACCTGATGCTGCCCGGCTTCAGCTTAACCCGGTCTCTGACCTCGTGCACTGATGTTTGCATATTTTACTCAATCTTGTATATATGTGCGAATGATTACGGCACAGCCATGATACGCTATTTACGTTCTTATTGCACTAGTCATAGAGTCCTAGCGTAGGTAATAAATGTGTCGGAATTATTGAATGATAGAGGTATTAGTATCTAATTGGATTGGAGGATAGCCAGTAAATACCTAATCAATTATAATATAGTTAATTTAACGAATAGGACAAATCTCCTTGAGGTAACATATTGGTGCGCCTGATCAGTGCAACCGTGCTCATATTTCAATATATTACTACACTACTTTTATTATATTACTAGCTATTCCACCTAGTTTCTCCTGCGTATAGTTTTAATTTTTTTCTTAAATTATAATTAGTTGTGTGTAGGAAATTTTCATAACAAATGGTTGCTATAGCAACAGGCAACTAATTTCGAGAGGTTGCTGAGTTTCAAACTTAGTCTATTGTCTTGTCTATTGGTAATAGACAATTTAAAAACGTAAACTCACTGCGAGCTTTCGCCCCAATAGCATTTGTTATTACTCGATATCGTGACTTCAAATGGTGAAAGAATTTAAAAAAATAGTCTCATAGTGTTGAGTTTATTCGTTACAAATAAAATATACGTCTTCACTCTTTATAATAATAGTACATTTAACAATAAAATACATGTAAAAATCGGTACTACCGTTTTAGGTACAAAAACCGGACAAACAACCCGCCAGAAAAAATTAAACGTAGCGTACTTATACCTTATAAAATGAGCTATCTATCAGGTTAAGTTCCGTCAATCTAGGTCCAGCTGTTACCGACATTAGTCGGAACAAACCGACACAGACAGACAAACAAATTTTTTTTTAATTATATTTTTATAGATGTAGTTAAATATGATGCAGAGGATTAGCAGTTCATATTAAGACAGCTAAACTCATTAAATCATTTATCTACAGCGCGGTTGACTATTTGGCATACAAAATTCTACGCCTATCCTATTCGCATTTAGGCTACCTACTTTTATAATTTATAGATATTCAAAATATATTAGTAATATTTTATTGAATTGAATTGGTTTAACAAACAATTTATTTTGATTTTATAAACTGTATGGTTTATTTACACGTACACAATATGTTAGAGAGTATGTATTTAATATTGAATCTTATGCACGTCATAATAAAGCTCAATTCAAATAAGAACAAGTAAGAAGTATCTAGTTGGAATTCCTTTAATACTCTCTTTATACACAACATTCTATTTGTTAAGCTGTATTATCTATTCTACTATGCATAAGATCTAGGACATAGATTCTAGGTAATATCTAACGGGTGCCCTTGAATGATTGCAAGACCTAAAACATTTAAAAATAGTTAAGCGTTGAAGGCGGTTTAAGCCGTAAATCTTAGGTTCATTATTGAACAGTCGTAAAAACGTAATATTTGTAGCGAAGCACGAGCAGATCGGGCTCCTAGGCAGTATAATTGGTCGCCTTGGCCTATAAAGTCACCACTCTGTTCACAACTGATTCGCCAATTCCAGATTTAGGTTTTCAGTTCACCGGGTTGCGCTTATAATTTTTGTACCTAGTACATAATTTTAGTTATGGTGGCTCTAAACTAGGGCGTTTACTAGTAGTAGAACATCGATCATTCGCCATTTATCACATCGGCAATGTCGGTTTTTGTATAAAAACGACGCATGCTTGATGTTCTTTCGAAAATTAATGCACTTGATCGTGATTTGCTAATTGTTACGGACTGATATATTATCGGAATAAAAGGCGCTGGTCTTAGTTGCACTTTTTTCAATCATAAAAAAAAATATAAATCGTGACAGGTACACTAAAATTTAGAGGAGCCAATGTTCCAAATTAGTTCGATTTGTTACACTAATGATTAGTGTAACAAATGGAACTAATTTGTTACAACTAAACTAATAACGATATGTCTATGATTTCGATAAAAATTTCATAATTACTGCAGGGTTATCGTAACGCATTTTCCATGTTTTTGTTACTGTATTATTGAAGCCACGTTTACTTAATAAATTGACATATATTATTTTATTTTTTTGCTATGTTTCGAAGACCACTTTATTTAAAGTCATAGTAACATCGTTACGTGATTAGCCTCCTTGTCTATAATCACCTTTATAGGAACTGTTTGTGTGAGGAGTTCTTATTTCAAATATACGTTTTATAAACTCTTTTATCTAAATGACTTTATGGTTGCAGTGTGGCTAATGAGTAACAGTAGGTACCCTATGCACTGAACGAAATATGGAATTAGTATACTTGTAAATGAATTTTAATTAATGTATTATGTTAATAAATTATTGCATCCGGTAGATTACGTAATAAAATAAATATTCATTGATAAACCATACAATTGCAGGTTTAACTACTAATCATTTTTTTATTATTCTTATTTATTTTATGTAAATAAATTCCCCTTTGTTTAATTATTGGTGGTGAAGGCACTATAAACAGTAAATTAACCCATTTTCCGGGTACGGGTTTTTACTCATTTGTGGCTACGTGACTAAATTCATATTACCCTCAAGGAATGGGGATACTCCCGGCTCATCGAACATGGGAGGAACAATTATGCTATTTGAGTTCCTGCCTATGCACAAATTTCTAAGATTAGTCTAAATAGGACTAGTAATTGAACGTACTAAATATCAATTTATAAGCTCTGAAAATATCGTTTCAGTTTCGTATAATAACTTATTATGATTAAGACAGAAACAGTGTTAAATAGAGCCTGTTGAAATGTAAACAAAAAAGGTATGATTCAGAGATGACGTATACTTAATATATCGATACTGGGATTTATAAGGTTAAATTTTCAATCCCAAATGGAATGGTATTTTAAATGGCATTATTCTTAAGATGACTCCAAAACAAAGGGTTGGAAACGAAGATAGTATTGGTATAACCTGTAGACATACAGGGTAAGGGTGCGTTGTTAGGGGCGGGCGGCGCGTAGCGTCTACGAGCGGTCGGGCGGCGTAGAGCGCCGCGCGCCATTCGCGCTGACGCCGCCGCCGGCCGCACGCGTCCACGGCCCATGCGCCTCCCGCCCGACATGACTGTGACCGAGTGCCATCCCCGCCTGGACCGGATTCAACCTGCCGCTGACCCACCACCGACTGGCCCCTCAGACTCCGACGAACTCCTCGGCAGAGTCCTAGCAGGTGAGCTGACAACAGCTGATTTTGACAGCTGTCATTGTGCTCGACTTCACACTGCTGCGGTTCATTGTTTATAGTGTGTGTTGATATGTCATTTTCCAACTTTCCAAATTTTTAATTTTGTTGTTCATTAGCATTTTGGTTTTCAATTGCAAATTTAAATTATTATATCAGTGATATAAGTTTACCATTTCGTTCGCTCCACCATTGGTTCAAACCGCAAAAACTAAAATTTTATGTGATGCTGCTTTTTTTTTATATTTATCTTGTGTTGTATTAAGTAATGTGAATTTAAAGGATAATAGAATGTCCTTTTCACTTTCCTGTGAGTGAGTAGTGCGGGCGCGCGCGGGGAGTGCGGGGCCGTGCGCGGATCTAGGTCAAGCAGAGTTCGTTGCCCTCGGCCTTCCCGGCTATATTCGAAGTCGCTAATCACCGCCCCCCTCCTCCTCCCCCCGCGTCGCTCTGCAACTCTTAATATCCTCGCTCTTCTAGTGTTATAATTACAGAGTCGGATTTAAGGCTTTTTGATTTACATATAATTATGTTTATTATGGTTAGTTATCAATACTATCAATTAATTCATCGTGTTACTGAAGTACATAGTTACTTTTAAAGTCATCATTATATAAACATCGTGGGATACAATTAATTTTATTATTTTTATTAATTACATATTTATTTATTTTCAATTGAATTGCAATAGCTAAAACAATAATTGTCTATTTCTATTCAATATTATTCTGAGTTTATACAGTATGGAACATAAATCCCTCGAAACCTAAATATGGATTTGACATACTTTTTTCAAAATGATAAACGTAGATATTAGTCAATCAATCGTAATAGAATTATTCGCAAAGAAGAGCGAGTGAGTATTAGCGCTCGACATCATGGTCGAGTCGAGTTTCGCAAGTGGAGCCCATCGCTGAATGCCATTTTATTTTGGAGGCCGCGCGCAGTCGGAGGGCCCGCGGTCAACGGCCCCAAACGTTATCTAGGTCGCCTCAGAATAACCTAGCGCCGATACTCTAATAATATTCTACACAAAGCCTTGAAATACTGTTGTCCCACTCTCACTCACGACACCTCCGTACTCGCGAACAGCGACAAATCGTGTTTCGTAAAGCATGTTCTATTCCATATGCGCAGCCGCTAACTAGATTTAGCTGTCTCTTTTACTCTTCACTGCGAATCTAGACAGTAAAAGCAAGCGAAATGTGTTTTCTTGTTCAAATTTCATCTAAATAGGATTTTAATTCTTTTATATTACACTTGACTTGATTTATAATAATATAATTTAAATAATAAAAAAGCATTAAGCAACTATATACTCAAATAAACCAATAAGACAATGTTTAGCTAATTGGATAATATGACAAATCAAAAGTCTATTTGCAAATAAAATTATTCAGTGTTAGCAAATATTAGAAATGTGTAACAGTAATAAAATAAGGTGAGAAAACGTACTGTGTCCATTGTTAGTACACACATTGTTACAAACATAGTATGAGCGTAAAAATTTGATATTTTTATGAGGCATGAATTTTAAGCAAATAGTATGTATTGAAACAATGTATTGCGTGTGGCGCGCGGTGCGACGTACGGTGCGGGGGGCGGGGGGCCGCGCGGACTCGGTATTGCGATCAAGGCCTCGAGTTCGTTCACCCTCTCGCAATTAGGTCACGCTCGACGCCCCGCGCCGCGTTCCCCACACACAAATAACTGTTTAAATCACACTAAATCCGTACCTGTAACGTCACACTAAGTATGTAGGTAACCTTAATTGTTTAATTTAAAACTTTAAAGAAAACGTGTCACAATTTCTTGTATATTCACATTAAATGCTATTCTTAGTAGATGTTACGTCATGAGATTTTTATTGATTGATTTACAGTACACGTAATCTTTATGTAAAGTATAAGTAAATGGTAGTCAAATAAAAATTAATAGTAAAATAAACGCAATGATTATAGAAAGTGATTGTAAGATAGAAAGAGAGTTCGTTTAACTTAAAACGATCGGTGGCGTGAAGAAAGTCGTTATGCAGGTAACCATAACTTTTGCATATCGATGAATACATAACATTAAATCCCTGTTTTTACGTCACAGTTATAAAATTTAATAGTCGACGCGTCATAAATAAAATTCACTACGATGATATAAATAGTTGTATAAAAAGAAAACAAACGTTATGCACCATTTTGAGTAAATATTTTTATTATTAACATTACGTTATAATACTATAATATTTTATTTTAATTTGAGTTTACTACAATATTTTTTTTTTGGGTAATTTACTAATTTTACCAAGTTTTTATTGAATAATAAAATTAAGAACAGATAAAGGTTTCACAAACTTCAGTGAAAGTTCTATGTAAAATTGGTGAAGGATACTAGGGAGGTATCGAGGTAGGGAGGGGGGCGCGAGAGGCTGCGGGTCGACGGCCGCGCCGCCCTGACCCCAATTTGATCTGCGCTCGCGTCATATCGCGCGGACCTCTCGTCCAGGCACACTCAGCGGAAAATACCCATCGTTTCAACATAACAGCTTTATGAAATTACTAAGTATAACGGGGCTTAAAACCTCGATTTAGCAACAGTCTAGATTATAGGGTTTGTTACGTACTTCTGACACTTGGCCTAAACTGACTGAATGCAAAATGCTTATTATAGTTCAGTTATTGGTAAATAACTAGATATTGAAAAACTAACAGGTAAAATGAAGTGTGTTCTATAAGAGCGCATGATATTCCTCTCATAACCTGCTAACCTGGGCTCGTCCGAACATAAACGTTTGAATAGCGATCATTGTGTTCATTACCTCATTTTTTATACGCGCACCGTTGTACAACGTAAATATTGTCCGTAATTTCAACTAACTGACGTTTTTTTATTCAAATACTGGGTCATGACTTAGTTAGATGTAATTTTTATTTGTGGCCAGGGTAACAGATAATTTATTTAGCCAAATCTATTTTGAAACAGAAGTAGGTATGTGACTTGTTTATTTGCGTGTACGCAATATTTTTGGAGCATAACTTTTAAAAGTGGAACGGTCACTGATTAGTATGTTATAGACAATTGTTATGGACGTTATGTAATTATTATTGATGAACTTGTGGACAAAGTTCTATTTATATAACAATTCGACTGAGTAAGCGAACTACGCGATAATGTTACTAATTAAAATCACGAAACACATTTCGGATATCCTACTTCCCACTTATATTATAAACGCTAAAATGCAGTGGCGGATTTACCAGCAGGCTAAGTAGGCTGGAGCCTAGGGCGGCAGAATTAAGGGGGCGGCAAATTTGGCTAATATTTACAGAAAAATTGACTTAACTTCTAAAATTTTAAATAGTAAAACATTCAGTAGTTCAATAGTAGGGGCGGCAAAATTTGAATAGCCTACTGGCGGCAAATTTGTAAGTCTGCCACTGCCAAAATGTGTTATATATATATTTGTTAGGTACCTACTCCATAACTGCAGCGGTCCAGTAGCGGTTTTGCTTATTTTTACACGGGCATTGTTTATAGTTCAGTTAACATAGTTGTATGTAATAAAATACCAGATCCACTGAAGTAGAGGGAAAATCCGCGGAGCGCAGCAGGTTTATTTTCATATGATGCACATAGGAATATTTTATTTTTACTCTAATTACACCTCTGTTGTTATTTAAGGAACAAGTCGGTCCACTAATAACAATTTTAACCTGATAAAATTATCGAAGTCATTAATAAATGAAAAATGGTTTAATTCAATGAGAAATTATTTAAATATTCTAGATAACTCAATGTCAAACCGGGATATTAGATATTTCTACATACATAACATAATATTCCGATAGCGGGTAGGTCTTCCCCTTTCAACCGAAAACTAAAAGGATAAAAAAAACAAATAAAAATGAAATAATGAATTTTATTCAGCACTTAGGTATTTACATACACATGTACTTGTCAGAATTACAATGTAAGAAGATAAATTATTAAAAAAAACCCATAACTAACAGATAATTCTTATTCTATAAATAGGTAACATAAGTTTTTGTTGCAATAATCTTATTAGTATGTCGTATTCTTATTAGTATTCTACAATACATTGATTTGAACTCATAAGATATTATATTAAATGAAATGAACAAATATATAGAAGAGTTACATCGCGCTTAGTTTGCACTAGCGCTTGCTGATGATTAAGTGAAGTGGGTTATACCATGAGTCAGTGCTCAGTGGTGACCCAGTTGTGGCAGGCTGTATCGACGGTGAGCGGGAGCGGCCTACGTGCTCTAAATATTCTCGGAGTAGGTTAGGGAGGGAGGTCGACGAACTCAGCCCTGCCTACCCACAGAACTTTCCGGGCCATCCGATTGTGCTATATTGTGTTGGTATTACCTCACGGGAATTCAATTGTTAGAAAATCAGTTTAAGCCATTCTTTGTGACGTCACTTTATTTTCTTGTAATGATGATTATAATATCTATAATATCTAGGGACAATGTCACACAGATCATCCTAGCCCCAAACTAAGCAAAGCTTGTACTATGGGTACCAGGCGACGATATACATACTTATATAAATAGATAAATACTTAAATACATAGAAAACATCCATGACTCAGAAACAAATATTTGTGCTCATCACACAAATATTTGCACTTACCGGGATTCGAACCCAGGACCACCAGCTTCGTAGGCAGGAGCACTACCAACTAGGCTACGGTGACCGTCATTAATTTATTATTTCATTAACTTTCATAAACCAATTAGCACATAATAGTTAGGTAGCTATCATAAGAATGTAAAATAAAATCACAGTAATAACTCAATAGTAATTAGTCTTATCTAAATATTTATTCTAAGAAAACAAATGTTCAAACATTTTTTAATATTATTCTATAAAGATATGCATAATATGCAGCTGTTACAACTATGTAAGAAATGTTCCATTAAACGCAAAAAATACCGTTAGCAGGCACACAATGCTAGTCCAATGCCAATGACCAGTGATTATTCGCGTTCTAAACGACTTAATTGGATGCCATATGATATTTTTTTTGTTCAAATATGTTCACACGTATTTTAATTCTAAAATAAATTAACATCAACATATTACATAACCACGCAATAAAAATTAAGTATATAAATAAAAATATTTTAAATTAAACTTTTTACTGCATACATTTCACAAACATTTTAATATGTATATAATTTCTTATGTAAACGATAGTCAAATATAAACAATCGTAAACAAAAGAAAGTATAATAGAGGAAACAAACTGACTACGCTGCCATCTAGCGCCCAGTAGATTGTTTGGCAGAGTTTCGATAGATGTCGCTAGCTTCCTATATGAATGAACGTTACGGCTTGCTACGCCGTAGTAATCGAGAAATAATAAAACTTGGATGGTTTGTTTAAAAGATTGCATTACACTCATACTTTTATTTTAAAACAACCATAAAAAGACTTTTATAGTTTCCATAAAAAATATTAAGTTTAACATGACGCTATTTTTTAAAAGATATCATTTTAAGGAAAACATATTTTCAGAAGAATTTTGTTTTGACGAAATGTACATATTTATTTATAGTGTGTAATTATTTACATAAAATATAAATAGTAAATAGATCGCTATGGTTCTTTTGTAAACACAATTTTATTACAAAATACCCAATGACTAAATACTTCTCGATTTTTCCTTATAAGATTAAAAGAAAAGAAAAAATACTTTCAGAAGGTTACTAATCTAGCCAGTAAAAATAGAAGCTGCTCGTAGTGTAGGCAGCCAGGGTGGAACTAAGAACTGTAGGGGTGGGGGTGGGGCTGACCGTGAACTCGGGCGACCCCTTGCGCCCACACTTCCTCCCCTTATAAACATTTACCTTCTGGCATTTAGATAATTCAGCGATATATTTACGACAGAAATAGGCATTCTTGGTCTTAATTATGTTTTGTTTTTAGTTTTAGACGTCGTTCTTTTTATAATACATCTAAATCAAAATATATTTACAAAATAATTATCTTATAAGAGTTTTGTAGAGGTTCTCTGTTACTCATTTTTTTTTCTAAATATGACACAGCAGTTGACACAATAATAGCTTTTGTCGTAATACAAATAAATATAGGTGTTCACCATATAGGTAGTTTGTGAAATTATGTTTGAACTGAATAAAAAATGTTACAATGAGAACAATAATTGAGTATATTCTTTCTAATAATCGTAAATAAATACGTAAAAAATCGTAAATATTATAAAATAGTTGCTTGCTACGAAATAAATGATATTCAGAAAAATATATGATACCAACATTAAATGAGTGAAATATATTCATATAAAATATATAATACATTAAATGTTTACATATACATAATACATATATTACCAATAAAATTATGATTTAAAAAGTTTTAAAATATTCTAATTTTATTCCTTTTATTTTCCATACAAATTTGTAATTTTAGGGTCTTTGCTCCATATTAGCCCTTACTGATTAATATCGTGGGTTTAAAATTAATGAGGTTGACTAGCAGAGGGGGTAGGTAGCTCATTGACGTCTCGGGAGCGCATGCGCGATTTTCGCCCACGCGTTCTCCAGCCCGCTAGCTCGCTTTCGCGCCAAAGAGTCATCGGTCTCGCGCCGGTTAGAACCTAAGTTATTTACAACTTAGCTTGATATTTCGCGCGTATTATTTCACAAGTTCTCATGGCTTATTACCATGGAACTGAACAGTGAGACACTGCTGCCAGCGCCAGAAATAGCAGGTATTCATTTAAACGATTTTATTAAACTTAAATATTTCCGTAACCTTTTGAACTTGAAATGTCGTAAGAGGTCGTTGAACTTTGATCTGTTAGGCATATTACGTATATATATAGTTTGCTTTCGCTTCAATAAATTGATTTGTGAATTCATACATTGTAATTCATATTAGTATTATTATTTTAATTATTTGACATGTAACAATTCAACTTTTTAAATATTGACTTACTTAAGCCACAGTAAATTTGTCTTAATTTCATTCGCAGTAGGTATAATAACAGTTTTACAGGCTCGAGTCAATAATGAAATGTTGAATTCTCACAGACTTGTGTGATACATTTAAATGCAGTTGTAAATACCAAGGTTTGAGGAAGCTTTAGTTAAATATAGCTGTCGGTCCAGAATGCTTCATGTATGTCGTCATACGGACTGTAAACGTCAATTTAATATTATATTGCATTTCATATGTTTTACGGTTGTTGATTACGGGTAATGATTGTGACTGCCAGTTTTGTCTGAGCTTTTGTTAGGTTCCTAGTTCTGACTAAAGCAACCTATATAGATGGAATAAAGATTGAATTACTTTTCAGAGATCAGAAGTTTGAATTTAGTGCCGATTTTTCAATCGTCAGATACCTACGAAATATTAGACGAATAAATCTAAATTCTGATAGATTTTTTATAAAACTTCTGTCAATATTAAAATGTATTTAAAAAAATATAATAATTTAATGTCATGAATACTTAATAAACATTCAACTTAATCACACATTCGCTGTATGTTGATAACGTATTTTTATATTATTATTCGAACACATATTTATAATATTTTAAAAACAAAACATGGCAAACACGTGCGTGTAAAAGAAAATGTTTATCATAACCAATTAATCTATCAGGCTTTTATGAGAATTTTAAAATAAGAAGTAGATATATGATTTTCAAATCAGCGTTTATGGGCCCATGTGTGTGTATACATATAACATTACACAATGCCAACGAAACAGATTATGTAAGAGATTAATGTCATACCCATGTAAACATAAAGTACCTATCCAAAATGAGTTATGAAAACCGTACATCTACATAATATTAGACACTATATTAAATAACTAAATATTCTCTGAATATTTCAAGTACTTATTGCCTTTATTAATATCGAGCAAAAAACGGTTAACGATTGTTGTATATTACCCCTTAATTTTTTATCTTATTCTATTTTTAGTATTTGTTCTTAGCCGCAACAAAAATGCATGATCTGTAAAAAAAATATTTGTCTAGCTATCATGACATGAACAGACAGACAGACAGTGTTGTTTTGGGTGTTTTAGGATTGTACACATCTGCTATTGTTTGTGGTAAACAAATTTAATTTTTTGCGAGACGACATTTAAATAGTTCGATTAATTTAAATTTTATTTTGCACATTAACGAAATTAACGAATCGCGTTTAACCGGTGATATGTGATTCCGGTATGGACAATCTTGACTGGATTGTCCATACCGGAATCACGACACACCGTCCCACCCTACGACGCGACATGGTCACCCGCTCCATTGCACTTATGCATATTGCATTGTAATGCGTCGATATCCGTTCCACTTTTACGGTTATCTATCGCCTTGCATGCGTAAAGTGCACTGTCAGTTGTTTTGGCTTTAACTTTTTGTACTTGGCGGGATATCCGGTGATTGCGAATTGCAAGGTTTCATGGGTGACCGCTAGCCGTGCAAAAGGGGGTCGCGAATGTCACATATTGGATTCCATAATGGACGATTGTAGCATTTTTTATATTGTTATTTAAATATGAGATAGAAGTAGGTTTGCTATTAAGAAAAAAAAAGTAATAACTAATAGTCATTTGAACTAGTGGTCGCCCATTGGTAGAAATTCGACCATAGTGTAAAAATAAGTTAACATTCTGCCCATCTTCTCTATATAATGTATACGTCTCCTCCGCCTCCGTTCGCGCAATTTTACTTCACGCACCATATAGATACCTACTTAAAAGTGTTGTAACGTTATTTATATCAACTTATTTTTATGATTTTATTATAATTCCAACGAATATACTCCAGTTGTCAAGTTAATGCATATTTTTAACTGAAACTTAAAGTCGATGTTAGCAACTTTGCACTTACGAAAAAAAAACGAAAAGACATTAATGTATGTCAAAACTAAAAACAGAAGATTACTTATTGCAGATAAAGGCCATTATATTGTTAGAAATAGTTATATTGGAACTTTCCCTTATAATATAAACAGTCGCTCTTCAATTACTCGTTAAGTAATGTTGTTGTAATTAATTACTGATCACACTCTGTATATGACGAGGATAGAGTACTTAACGAAAAATAACGTTGAATAAGAATGAACAAACTACGTATTGGGTGCATTTCGCTAGTGTGCGAAGAATTTCTGAAGACAATTTATCTTGCTGAAAGTTAAGACTCCTTACAACTGAAAGACCGCTTTATACGCAGTTTCTCGTTGTCATTAAACTGTAGCCAGGACGTATATACGCGTGTTTACATTGCGTAAGTATACACCGGCGCAATCTCCTTCAGCTCTTTGAAAGTCTTCCTTTCAAGTAAACTTTTTATGTAAAGTGAGACTCGTCGGCGCCCTGTTCACATAGAAAAAATAGGTGTGTGCCTTAGTGTGCGTGGAGTACGCGGCACTACGAGTATGTACTTGGAGAGTGCATCGCTCCCGGGCGCCGGTGTCGTCGTACTGCATATAGGCCAGTGCACGCGAATGCCCGGACCCCTCCCCCCTCGAGCCGCCACCACTCCCCGCTGCACTTCGCGATTTTCCATTTCCATCGTATTGCCCGTTCGCTAATTCCAGCGGTTGACTCGTTGACATGACTATGTCGTAACGCGGGGAAAACTCGCAAACCTTTCTCCGATCATGACTTCACTGCAATGTCTTCTTCCGGCAACAGCTTACCTTCTTGTTATTAACAAACTTAATAGTTGATTATATCGACCTATTATTGGTTGATCATTTTATATCTTGTTGCTGCGTATTTTGGGCTTGAACTTAGATTGCGCTGCCTTTATTTTTTTGGAACAACGATCAATTTAGCAACGGTTAATAAGAGCTGTATCTATAGGTATGATTTCTTTATCATATATTTTCAAAACATAATTTATCTGAGGGCTATCGTGGGTGCAAACGAAAGTGACTTACGTTATCGAAGCGAAGCAACTACTTTCCAATTATGTAATTATTACATAGCACTTTTATGTTTACCGCAAAAATTAGGGCATCAATCAGCGTAGTATAATGCGGAAGGACTATTAAACTAGGTGTGTGTTGCGAAGACTGCATGTGCCCTGAGTATGAGTTCACAGCGCTCGGTAACAGCGCGCTCGAGTAAACAAAGTCGTAAGCGCGCACATTGAAACCAGCAGTTACGTCTGTTTGGTATTGCGCCCCCGGATGTAGTTACAAGTTCCCGCGGTCGTTGCCCGCGCCATGCGACCACGATTCCCCTATATCGGCTAACTGTGGCGCGAAAAACAAAAATGCGGCGACACATTTTTGTGTTCGATTGTAATAATTTAATATTGATTTGTAATCGTGTTGTGATGTATCGTATTTAAATTTATTGTTCGTCAAACGTGTATTAGATTTTTTGTATATATGAACATATAACGTGTAATTCATGTGCTTGAAATATCAGTGTAGTCTCTAATCTCTTCATATTTCTATTTAACAAATTAAAATTATTTCTTTAACTTGGTGAAAGTAATTTTTAAGTACAGGATTAAATAAATGTGCAATTAATGCCTTTTTAAATAATGTTTTTATTTTCACTTTAGTATTTTTACCTTTGTAATAAAATCGTATAATTTAACGCTAATATATTTTTGTGGACATCACTTATATATATTTGAGGTCAACAAAAATATTTAAAAAGTATATGAGTTATTAATAACGTATATACTTACAATGCAGATTTGATTGCGGGAACGCGGAAACGGTTGGGTGCCGTTAGTTGGATAACTGTATGAGTCTAGTCTAGAACAATCCTGGGCGACTCGATGGAATCGGGTGACGCGTCCTGAATCTTGAAAAGCTTTCAACACATCACTTTCGGATTATACACAAGTGCGACTATAAAATCTAGATAGATAACATTCCTTACACATTGCACATAACAATTATAATAGGTTACGGTAATAACCTATTCATCAACGCAATCCAATTATAGTCACGCCATGTTATGCCAACTTCTAGTGAACATCTTCATAGAATAGTGAAGAATGGAGTGAACAAAAACAAGTTACTCAGTGTTTTACGCCGCCAACCCCCCTATTGATACACTAGGAATAATTCGCTTGCGCAATACTTATAAGTTCTAGATAAGGTTATTTCGTAATCAGGTGTTTAAAAAAATGGATCCAATGCCGTCAGACCAAGAAATATTACAACAAATTGGGTAAAAAGTGAGTTTAAAAATATATAAAATAAGTCTATTTACTGATATTTTGATCTATTTATTTGATTTTATACGAAAGATAAACAAAAACGTATGCTATATTCATACGAGGAACGTTATAATGGAAACATTTCTTTACATAAAAATACAGCTCAGCTTATGACATGAATTGAAATTGGGGACAGTGGGACGTGTTTACAAAAGTAGCGTAACATTATTGTATTGTCGGGGGTGGCGCGTCGGGGTGCATACAGCGTGCGTCGCGCCGGGTGCCAAGGGTTAATGACCGGCGCGTCGTCGTCGTATTGTCGTGCGGGTGTTGCGCTCGACGCGTCGCCGTATCGTCGTCGGCGTCGCGTCGAGCAACTTCACTATGTGCACTGCACGCAATTGTATCTATAATATCTATAAACACTTTATCATCACACAAATAGATCGTTAACTTTTTGAAACTTGTCTCTGGATCATATATATTTATAGCACGACCATTGTGGTTATTAATTTATCCGGTATTATTGACCTCTACATTACCAAATCCAGATTTTTAATAACGAACTTTTCTATTCGTTTGCATATTTGAATCTTAATAGCTTGTAATACAGATAAAATTCACATGTTCTATTCTCATAATACCACGACAGTCGATTACCCCGGCTGACGTAAACGGCGTCCTTGGAGCGAATCTACAAACACAATTGTACAAATATCTGCTATGAGTAGGTCAGTCACCCTCGCCGGCGACTATATCTATGGGTACCTACATCGCTATAACTAGTATAAAACGCTTGTATACTAAACGTGGCGTCGCGTCGTTGAACTACAATGATTCTTATTTCTTGAACCTCGGATAAGGCGCGCGTAGGTGACAAATTGACAATTAAATTAATGGCATAAATGTAAAAAAAAAAACAATGTGGCTGTACAATTTGCTATTAACGGTGCTAGTAATTTAGACACAGTTGACTATTTCCTACGCATGTCTTAGTTTGGTCGGAATGCAGATATTTTTACATTTTAAAACGTTATACGAATGATTCATGCTTTCTGAAGGATTATGCACCTGCAGCTATGTTTTTTTCAAATATGTTAAACACAACGTACTACACGGTCACGCTTCTCTCCGTCATCAGTTCAAAGTTCCGTTTCATCGATGTGTCAGCGCAACGCTCTTTTGCATTATCATTTACATATTTACTTATTTTAACTTACGCCCGAAACAATACATGAAGAAAATATGATAAATTATGTCCAGCTCGGTTCTGTGCGACGGTTAACGTCGATTGTCGCTGTAGATTCCGCTACGCGATGATGGAACGTCAAACACTGAGTCATGTCTTCAATAAGCAGTCCATTGACACGAGCTTTAGTTAACATATGTCTTAGGCCCAACGCCATACACTTCTTTATACCTATATTGAATTAGTTGTAGTGAAATAATTGTGTGGCTTATTTTAATATAGAGTAAACTGTGATGATTAACAACATATTAATAAGAAAAACGCACTAATATTTAACCTTCATGTTAAGTACTAGGCTCAGTACTTACATGAGTTTGGTTAGAAAGTATTGCTGTTCAAACAAACAAAGGAAGAGGCTACACTATGTTTATCAGTGACATACATTGCTAGCTCGATAGCATAGCTGCGATAAGCTGAACAAAACATCGCTTCGGTACAATGACCCAGAATTATATAAAAATGTCCTCGATTTTGATAACGCTGTGACAGTGACATTTTACGACAATCGGCCCTGAGTTATAATTAATTAATTTATTATCGACTCAGTTATTTATAGTTAAATAACTTACTTACAACACATGCTCTTTTTACCTTTTTTATTATTAATATTTGACAAGTGAATGCAATGAGGAAATAATGCAATAAATAATGTCACGTTTCGCGTCACGAGTTCTGACATTCATAATTTATATAACGTTGATTAGATACATTACAAGTCGACCGCCAAATTGACCGATAATACGAATCGTATAAGGTTATAAAATACCAAACTTGCACCGATAACACTAAAATAATTACATGATTAAAAACGTGCTCGCTGTGCTACCATTTAAAAAAAATAAAGTTTTATTTATTTTGCAACTTATAACGGCTTTTCGACTACGATAGAAGTATGCGTTTCACGTTTGTTTGTTATAAGAAGTAGTAGGTGCTAATTGGGGTATAAGCCAGTGCGTTGACTCGTTGGGCTGAAATATTGTTGGGCGGAACATTGCGTTGCGTTGCACGAGCGGATGTCAACTTTCTCGCGGTTACGTAACGCGGAGAGATGTGAGCACTAGAACGTTCGGAGTCATCGACCACGGCCACCACTTACGAAACTTACACGCCGCGCTGCACGCTGCATACAACGACCTCTGCTGCAACTAATTAATGTATTGAAGTTTATTGGAATGTCCATGTGAAACAAACTCAGCAATTTAAAGTAAAAATACCATACTAGTATAACATTAATTTTACATCTTGGTGCTTTATTTTTAAACTAAAATAACATGCGTAGTACCACCACCTGGCGTGTAAATAGACATATTGGTACAATTACACTAATATGTTATGCTTCTTGTTTGTAGCTTGAACTGTCGATCATAATTATCTCTTTTACATTATCGACGATATAGTTATTTAACATCATAATAAGGCGGTGTTTACAACTGTTGCACTTGTTGGTTTAGACAGGTTTATTAGTACATATAAATGATTGTTGTATCGTCTAGTTAGCATCGAGGAGCGTTGGGTCGTCGCACGCAGCCGGGGTCAACGCCGCGGCGCCACCACCATTCGTTTAACTTTACAGCTTTCACGAACATATTCTGGTCAATACGGAGTTGGTTTAGTACACACAAAGTGTTTACTAAGTTCTAATTCAATTTGAATATTTTGGATTTTTATACGGACTTGTGACATTAGACATAGGTTCTTTAAGCGATTGCGATTGCCACTGACGTATGTAATAAACTTTTTTTCTTTTGAGTCAATACCATAATATGTACTAAAATATTTCTTGAAATAAAATAAAAAAAATCATAGATATATAAAACTACAGATGACATATTCCAGTTAATATAATTCCTTATCTCTTTAAGTCATCATTTAATGATTATAAAGTAAACAATCACCCATGTTATCATAACTATATGTTTAACACTTTGTATAATAAGTCGTAACTTGGTCATCATCGTCATCAGTCCGGGTCAAGGTTCACTACATGGGCCTCCTCCCAAAGGAGGTTTATCTACAGTCACCACGCTCGGCAGACGGATTGGTGACTGCAATATTATGTTGTAAAGGTACGCTTTGTTAAAGATGATGTTATAACAATTGTTAGCAACGGCTTTCCAAAACACGAAGGGTAGTCCCTAACCGAACCAATCCCGGTAAGAAATCTACGAATTTACACAACGATTTCTTATCCGGCATGAGGATTAAACCGTATTGTAAAATATTAAGTAACTAGATTTTTGCTCGCGGTTTCACCCGGTTAGCTTTGGTTCCCGTGGGAAGGAAAACTTTGAATTCGGTTCCTGTCTTTAAAGCGTTCAAGCAAAGAGATAAACAAACACTTCAGCTTTATATATTAATATAGATATACCTAGTATAAGAAGACTTCAGTGGATCTCTAATAATAATATTCACATATTATGCCTGTCAATTATGTATTAACCGTTCAGATAGTTCCATTGCTGATATATAGAAGGGATATATCATTAATATTAAATTAACTATAGATAAGTTTAACGCGGTCAATATCGAAATAATATTTGCTTAAATTAATTATTTAGTTACTGTCTCTGTTTACTTTCTTCGTATCAATTCAGTAGATCACCGTAGAATTATTATCATTGGTTTGTTTTGTTTGTTCGCCCTTTCTATTAACTTTTATCTCAAACCAACATTTGGATTTGATAATAAATCATTTCAAAGGAATTATCCAGAACTAATAAGTTTACCTAATCTAGTTTAAAATGGAAAGTTTATCAGACGAGTACAAAACGATTTTCTAAGGAATAATTCAATAAATTATGAATACATATTATGATGTACTAACTTACCGCATGCGGTTTCACCGGTTCCAGTAGGAACTTTATAATTAAGTTTAGCCTATGTTACACCTGGATAACGTAGCTATCTAATGATGAAATAATTTTTCAAATCGAGGCAGTAGTTTCAGAGATTAGTGCTATCAAACAAACAATCTGTTCAGCTTTATGATATAAGTATAGATTATCGAGGCTAATAGGTAAACTACTCACCACAACATCAACTTACGTATCACCCTCCGTAACAGTAGTAACGTGCTCGCTTTCGCATTTGTTTACTGCGAGTTACGTACCATTTATGCCTTTTTAGTCCAGAAGCGTATGTAGGGCAACAGTTTAAGTAATCATTTGTTGATACTAGAGATATGGTCAGGGCTAATCCACGTGAAGTGAAGGGGTCGGGTGTTCATGACATGCCGCCAATTACAAGTACGGAGGCGTCATTGAACCCGCGTTATTGCGAAACAACGGAAACCAGTCCAGCGCTCCCCCCTCACCCGCGCGTCGCGATTCCCTCCCACACACCTGCTGCGAATTTTTAAAATCCTAGATTATAGTTGACATGCGACTAGCTGCTAACCGACGTGATTGGCATGGCCACGCGGTTACATCACTAGCGCCTGCAGTCTGCAACAACTAGCTATTATTATTTTTAATACATTTTAAATAGGTATTTATTTATTTTTAAAATATTTATTATGCATATCTCCATTTTTAAATATCTAATTATTTTGATTCTGATTTCTTATAAGCTCATTTATTAAGTTAATATTTAGAAATCGACTATTACATAATAGTTGAATCTATTTAAAAATATATTTATATAATTTTCATCATAATATATATCCGACAGTATTAATTAATATCTTATTTTACTGTTTAACAAATAAATTTAGTATGTTAGACGTACATAATTTTCAAAATGGAAGTAGGTATGCATGTTCAATTAAACGAATTAAAGATTTTCACCTTCATCATACTAAAGGTACGAATTTATTCTGAATATACCGCTCAATAGCAAAGTCTTAGTTCTTAAGCTGTATTAAAGAAAATATATTTAAGCTTACTAGAATAGTGAGTAATATGCTGTCGGTACTTCGCCTAGCAGCGACCTATAAAGATACGTGGTTGATAGTGGTACAGTCAGGGACAACGGCCGGACTAGCTCATTCGCAAGAATCGCAGGTAGGCTAAGGGGTTAAAGAACTCCATTGCACTATTTCAAATACCATTGAACTCGCTCCGTCCCGCTCCCACACTGCACCCCGATGCATCGGTTGCATTCGCCACCGTGCGAATCCTGTCTGATTACGCGACACGCATGCGTATGACATTATCTACGAGTAACTATGGTACACGTAAACTGGCATAAATGTATTCCATATATGGAGGATACCTATGTATTGCTGACACATGCGCTAGGCCATTGAGCTTAAAGGAAAATAGTTTGATCGCAAAGGTTTCGTCGGTTAGTAAATTTTGCATTTCGATTGATCGTTATCTATAATATTCATTTACTACATTATATATTCGTGGATAGATAATAAAACATAGCTAAATAGCGTGAAACACGTAAAGGATTCGTTAAAATTATTCATATTATTATGACTTTATACTCACTATGTATTTTTTTGGCAAGTTTGCTAGAGTAACTTTTTTGTTCACTTCTAAAACCGAGTCGCCAAATCATCCGCTGTAGATTGTATGTAGTGCCAATGTTTTTTTGTACATTCCGTAAATTTCAACACGTGTTGTTTCATGAACACGTTCTTCTTGAGTATTGGGCTATGAATGCTAAAAGTTTCATCTATCTAAATATAAATGATTCGTCAAAATGTGACTTAAACGCATAACTATAAAACGACTCGACTGATTTGGCTGATGACTTTTTTGTATTGTAAAAAAAGGGTTGTATGAAATATAGAATCATATCTACGCATATATGTAAAAACATTTACGCTACAATTAAAATAATTAAAGTGATTACATAAAATAATTGAGTTATTTGATATAATCAATCAATAGAGAGAAATGTGGTTACAAAACGTTTATCTATACGGAAAGACAAAACACTAACGACATGAATACTTAATATAATGTCATAAGATTTTTAGAAACTCATTTCACCTGTTACATAAGCCGACACAAGCAGAGCTTACGGATCGTGTGTCGATAATCAAGTTTAACGAGTGGAAAGTTCAAAGAGGGCAACGACATCAGTCGATACGGCGGCACTTTGCCGAGCACCCGCCTGAAAACTGCGCTAATCTGTACAACACATTGCGTGACAGAGGATAGCACAGGTGACGCACATCGTACACCAACCAGGAAGAATTACTAGAGATTGAGTTTCACAGCCAATGACTGCACCATGTGTACTGAACTATTATTTTTCTATTTTCTTACGTAAGAATTATCACATGGCTTTAATCTAATACGAAGAATGATAATAATATTATTAATTTATTCAAAATTGTACATAAACACCCATCTAAAATCTAAAGGTTATTTCGTACAGTTAACTGAACCCAGTAAAACCTAATGATCCCAAAGCTAAGCGGAGAGCTTAGCTCATATTCCCTACGAACTTATATAGTGCTAGTCCTACTTCCTGGCTAATATAGTTTATACCTTTGTTACATAATTCCGAAAACAGCAATTTTATATTGTAATAATTTGAATGGCATGTTTAAGTAATTTACACAAAGAATAAAAGAACGGTGAATTTGCAAATTTAAACAACCTGATTTTGTCTTTTTGTTTCATTATCACGAACACGTTATATTATTCGGCAGACAATGATGATAAATTCAAGGAGAAATGATAAACAGTCATTGAACTTGATAAAAATAAATGTAATTGTATACGGAGGTTGCTTACCGCCAATGTTTTATGTCCATTTACTGAATTTGGGCAAATTAAACGATAAAGCCATACAATAATTTTGTTTGTTACAATTAGTTTTGCGGATCAATAGCCAATCGTATTCATTTATTAACAGCTATACAAATGTAACGTTTTCGGATACAAAGCATATTACAATTCACAAGAGAGTTAAAATATGTATTTTCCAATTGGAGCATTCTCTTTTCCTATAGACCTCAGAAAATGTAGCTCAGTGTTTGCAACCACTTATAATATTGGCTTACTGACCACTCTCTCGGTCCAATTACCACACTACTACAGCCGTAGCAGCTCGTAGCAGCGCGTAGCAATCAGTTAAATATTCGCAAATATACTCTACCATAAAATTATAATGAGAAAAATTAGATCGCTTGTGAGTTAATATTATTATGTATGTTTTTAATATATACAAACCTACTGAACCGATTTCATTATTTCATTTCAAAGCTACGTTATAACACCATTGAGTTGTATTTTATTAGGAGGTTCTCTCGTGAAACTATGCAGAAATGCTAGTTGACGATAATGAGCTTTATTGAATATTATACAGGAAATTACAAAGAATTAACATAAATTATTTCACTTTATGATAAAAAAAATAGTTTTAAAGACACGGACATGAGGTATGAGCACTTACATTTCATGTATATTTATAACATTATCTGGACAATGACAAAGTAGAAGTTGAATTTAAAATACTCGTACATTTTACATTGTGTATAATGAACTGTGACCCTTATGTATAAAATAGCACAACATTTGCATGCGATATTGAACTTCTGAATGTCTATATCTAATTCAAAATTCAAGGATGTTTTTCATTTCCATTTATTGCGTCTCAAAAAGTAGGCATAGGTTTTAAAGAATTGATAAGATCACATTTTCAATTCCTCGTTGACCGATAAGAGGAGTGCGTGTAACGCGTCATAATTATGATTTTGATAATAATCGATACCTGAATTTAGTTGGTCGATGATCTATTCGAATGTATCGAGTCGGTATGTGTATCGAGTCACACTACTCGGTAGGTATGTACGTCGGCACTTGTTTACCGCGCGCTGCAGACCTTGAGATTCGGCGGTCAGTGCCCGAGGCCTCACACGTAATATAAAAACTTATTATTACCCGCCAACCTCGGTGCCTCACCGCTTGTTCTATAACTAATCGCGAATTTTTATGCGGAAATTACTCATTCCCATTCCCTATCACAGTTGGATCTGTTTTGGGCTATATATTTTAAAACTAGGTATCTACTAAATTGAAATTTACGATGATGCCATAAAAGCAGCGTGATGTTAATACTTACATGGGTATAATTAAAATAAGTAAGGTTAAAAGTAGGTATATATTTATAGCATCTAAAATTTAATAATTTATGTGATTATAATAATTGTAGTTAATGTTTCTATATAAAATACATATCAAACTTAATTCGTTTTAAACAAACGGATAGTCTATAAGATATACCTACTTCAGTTTTATTACAACTTGTGAACCTTACCTACATATTAAACAAAGTAAACATTTTTCGTTATATGCATTAGCAAAAACTTTTTCTTGAAAGTAGTATGAATTGCCTACGTCATATTATATTGTATATCACAATACTTTTATCGCAACATGTGACACGACACGCGAATTTAATTTATTTAATATAACTTCAATAAATTCGGTTAAAAAACTGGTTGGTTGTAATTTAGAGTTATACCCAGAACATGGAAATTCTAATTTTAAATGGTTAAAAACAGAATTGTTAAGTTGTTGATATTAATTATATCTAAGAATTCATTACCTTTACTGAATTAAACCATGTCATCAAATGAGGGGATCACGAATGAGCGAAGTTGTTTCAGCGGTTGATATCTGTTGCCTTACCAAGAATACGTATAAAATAAAATAAAACTTGGCGACCGTCCCATCAACACCATTATGTATGAGATACGTAATGTCGAATATAATTCTTCCGTTCAATCATATTTACAAACAAACCTTACGTTAAATTGCATTATATAAGTTTGATAACGCAGTTATAATGTTTTGATAATAATCTGTTGCGAGTACTTATGTGATGTATGGTTTTTAATGCGTGATTAAGTTTCACGTTACAGTACATTGACTCCGGTTTTGTCTGAATGTTGCTATTGTAACCGAGTTCAGTAGTTGATCGGTGGTCGGTGGTGGCTCGGCGCCGTGTGATGGTGTGGGTTAGCACTTTGTGCTACATATATACGAGTGTGTGCTGTTTACAGCGCTGTCAGATGTGAAGGAACCGTGTCTGTGTTGGTTATTGGCAATTTTCGTGGCGTGTTCAAGGACGCCCGGCTCAGGTTCAGTAGCCACCTTCGACTGTGAATGACACCATTTCGTGCGTTGACCCTATCCGTTTCCTGTGCCAACTGACGAAAATATCACTTGAAATTTCTATTTTATAGTAAAATATGCGCGCCATTTAATCGACTTCGACTTAGGAACAATACAATATTAGCATATTAAGTGATTATTGAGTGTGAATGGCCAGGTTGTTTGTCACGGCTAAACGGAAAATAAGGTGTGCTATTTAGTTTTCAGCTCACCATTCTAGTTATCACTTGAACTCATTTGTATATACTCCCCATTATTGATCAAATAAGTTAAGCCAACTTATGACTTTTAGGAACGTAAAATGTTAGTATGAATTAACGTTGAGAATTGTTTTTCCTTGTTGCAGGTAAGAGTCGCATTGTCGTACTAACTGGAGATGTGTCGCGCTTTTCGCGGTAAGAAGGTAAAGTGAGGTGGCTCGCTTGATATGATTGCACATAATGGTGTGTTCTCGTTAGAGCACAATGCACCAGGTTGCATGGTAGAGTCAGTCACCCCGTCCTAACGGGGCTCGCCCTATGCCCGCTCGCAGTGCGACGAGCTGCCGTCATCATGCCGCGATTGTCGTGCAATCGCGCTTACTAATGCCAACTGGACTCCATACGCATACATAATATCGTAGATATTCGCATAGCCGCAACTAATATTAATACTCCACTTAAAGGCGCATTGAGGAAAATAACAAAAGGTCTTTCACTAGAAGTCACAACTATTGTACGAATGCAATGTCCAAGAATCCCGCCGAGCTTTTGACTCCAAATTGCGGTATACATAAATACCGCAGAATATCATTACGAGCGCTTTTGAAGAAAAAGATCTTACGGAATTTGTTATTGTAATGGCTAAATTTGACATAGTAGGACCGGACTTGGCATTATTCCCGAAACAAAATATTTGCAATTGTTTCTGTATAGTCATGCCCATTGCCCACGGTAACTGTCGCGAAAAAAATCAATAAGTCGTTTAAAAGGTGTTAATAATCTTTTGTAGTAAATTAATTATAAATGATACATCAAACTTGTAATCATCATTTTTTAAACGAATCTCAAAATAAAATCTAAATTATGTGAATACAATATTGTGAAAATATTGCACGATATCCCGCTGATGTTTTATCATTATGAAGAATATTTCAAAAGGCATCCCTCGTTCACGATATCGTTTAGCGATGATACAATACATCAACTATCTGGGAATGTCGGTTACGAATTTCTAACAATAGAGGTTAAAAACTTAAGTAAAAAATTAAATCCTCTCATTTTTTGTCCCCACAGAAAGGTTTCGATTAAACATTTTTTTAATCATCTCAAAAGAGTTAGATATCGCGAAACTTGCAGAATAATGTGTGTTCGGCAAAAACTTGGAGTTTACCTGTTCGTGAAATCTGAGAAGAAAAGAAAGGGTAGGCCGAATCGCATCGTGATTTTTTTTTTATAAAAGAAGAACACCATTCTGTCCGACTTTTTTACGCGAATTGTAAAAATTTGAACCTTTGAAATCGAAGATGAAAGGAAGTTCGCAGAGAGGGTGAGTAAGTTTCTATTGATGCATTATTCGTAGAGCAGATGGCATTCAATTTGCGAGTTGCACCTTGATCCTATGACAATATGGGTCACGATAGTTATGTCCAACCAGTAACAATATAAAATGTCCGTAACCTAAATCTTATTTAACTCTATTCAAAAGTATGTGACTTACTAAGTAAATCAAAACAATGGTTACTTTAAGAGAAAAAAGTTTTGCAAGAACAATGTACTGTTAATAATAATGTACAATTACACAAAAACTGTCATGCTCTGTAAAGACCTTTCTTTGAAACCGTCATTAGTAATAATTTCACCAATAAATCTTTGAATGGGAACAATTCGTTTAAGTCATAAAAGATCCTAAATTTTCACGGTGGTTCCGCTAGAGGTTTAGTTATACATATTTAGTGGTTGACAATTAGTACAATTTGATAATAGGCAAGATCTAAGTGCATTATACAATTGATGATAATGAAAAGATTCGTAATATTTATTATCAGTAAATTTTATTAGCATATCTTATTATCAACCTTTTTGTTCCGTTTTAATATGTCAGCAGTCGCAAAAACCAAAAAAATATAAAAACGACATAATTTTGTTATGCAACAACCAAATCTGATGACGTCACTAGTGATTACGTCGTCACGTAAGCGAAGCATGTGCAAAATGGCACGCGGCTTCCATGCGTGCCGCGGACTTTCTTTACTCCAAAAAATACAATAAAAGAGCCCAAAGTATGTAAATAACAATTATTACGTCGAACCACTTTTTATCAATAACGTGATGCCTGATGGCACGTTTCTCCGCCAGCTGGGAGACGAGGATGTACGTTTACAATGAAAACCAAATACACTAATTATTTTTGCCAAAAATCGAAACTTATCCCTTACTGTGGTTCTTGGCTAGGTAAAAGTTTTCTCATCTGTTCCTTTAATAATATATTAATAAAGTGGAATTGGGTATTAGCTTATATTTTTTTAATTTTAATAGTAGGATTTTGCCAATCAATAAACTGTATTTACGGCTTATTGTAAGTGTTAGGAATACGTATCATTTGTGTTGTATGATAGTCAACTATATAAATGTTATGTTATATTCAAAACTACTTAATACTGATAATAAAATTGCTTTTAAATAATGTTAAGCAGAGTGAAGAAAAAAGTTATTCCAACCGGTTTGCGATAAAATGAAAGTTGGTTTAGGTAACGCGCAGCACTTTCTCCGCGAACTATCTCTGTACATCGTTCTATTGTGTCCCTACACATCACAAAAATGAGGGCCTTAGCTTAGTGATTACATAGAAATTATAGTACAAGCCAGTGATAAAAATATACTGGAATACATATTTATTTTAAACAATAAAATCCAAATCAATATGTATTTTGTAAAACGTTGCTGGTTTTTGTAAAATGGAAATATATAAGAAAATTAAACTATTAAACACATAAGTAACTTATATGCGTGAAAAATTTATTAGGTACCTACTTTAAAACACACAAAAAACGTGCTTCATAGATCCCTTTCTCCGTACGACAGTAAAATATTTTCATAAAAACAACATATTTTAATATTTATTTTACATCCATTTGGACGGTTGACGGAGTGGATGATTTAAATAAAGTCAAGGGGATTATTTGCGTCGCAAACATCGACGGGGTCAGTAGACTCGAGCAACTGCCGAAATTATCGCGGGCGGTACACGCGCCGCGGCAGCCGCGTCAACGAACGCGCCAAGGCCACGCCAGTGCCTCCCAGGCCCCACACCGCTCTCCTAATCTCTCCGCTTCAGCTAACAGCCTAGATAATGCTACTGGGAATCGATCACTACAATTGTATATTAATATAAGCTACAAAAAATTAAGTTCGCACACCCGGTCAATTCACACGTAGATAAATAACACTGCTTGGAATTTAATTTGTTTTATTCGTTATAAAACCCCTTTATCAATATTCCACATTTTTTAATTTGGAATTGTTGCACAAAGACGTGACTTCATTGATACCAATAAGAGGTTAAAGTTGTCATGTAACAGTCAGTCGGGATAAGTTCTCTAGTATTGAGGACTTGAGCAGTAGGTGGCTAGGACGGGTACGGAAGAGCGTGTTGCCGCATGGCGGCAGCGGCGCGGGGCGCGGCAGGTGGCGGCGTCAACGCGCGGCCGTGAACTTTCTTCGGACACGTTTTCAGGAGTTACTGCTGCGCAATATTTCGAGGCTTAGCCACTCGACAATAGCCGGTCGAAATCATGGTGCCCTTCCACGATTCGATTCAGTTTTAGTTACGATCTTTCATACCACTATGATTTCAAGTAATTATAAGTAACATGAGACAACATAGACTAATTGCTATCTAGCAAAATTAAATTAATAAACACAAAAAATAGAGTTCCGAAGGGAAATAACAGTCAATCCCATTAATGATAACTAACTCTTTTCAAACTAGAGTTTAAATACGCAGCAGCCTCTTTAAGTATATCACGTATTCACAAAAGTCGGTGGTTTATAGTAACTATCTATTTCTAGAAAAATAATATTCAAGAGTTTTACAAATCTGTTTACGATTTCTCAACCGGCGTCACATCAAAATTTAAATTTACGTATTTAGTCCCAGTTCAGGCGTTAATTCTGTTCGAGGGAATTCAGAGCGAATATTTGTTTATAAATTTCGGTTAGGTGCCTGAATATCTACTTGTTTTCACAAGACAATATACACAATGTACACGTAGGTAGATGTAGGTAGGTTGTGAGACGTGATTAAACGATCACAAAACTACAACTACAAGAGCAACGTTAATGAGGGCAGGTAAATGTAACACGAGGAAATGTATTGAATACACTTCCTTATTGTTGCGCACAGTGGAGTCTAGGTGAGTAGTGCAACGCAACGCAACGCCGACCCACTCGCATTATACAACGTGGCGCATCGTAGTGCTGGGACGCGCAGCACCCACTGCGATGCTCTCATTACGCAAATACCGAGTGCACAAGTGCGCAACGACTATCCCACACTCCGTACATTACATTACAGTAACGTGTAATTAAACAAGCTCAAAGCTCTGAACGCGTGGACCAATAGCCGATTTCAATGCTCTACTTGGCGCGTTCGCGTTTCGTTCGTTATGCTAGAACGATCAATGTGTTTTGTCCTATTTTATTTATTGTTTGGCCGACATAAACAAGAGTTATATACTTATGTATGTCTTGGTAAATCAAGCAATACTTACGTAGTAGATGTGTAAATAATAGAGCGCAGTCGTCCTTTGACGGGAGCAGGAAGTCTCAGTGCTGATGTAAATTTCAAGGCAAACTTACCTGAAGGAGAAAGGCTGCTTAAAATCACCATTAATTAAAATAATTGCAAAGTATTAATTATCATACATATTTTATATCCATAGCTTTCTAATGCAATTTTTACAAAAATGCTTATTATATGCGTATAGATTTGCCATTTACTTGTTCTAGATAGGTAGACTTAATATTAATATTTTAACACAGTATCTATGCTAACTTATATTCAAACTGTGGAATAGACAAAGCATTTACAAATCAGCTAACACATTTTGCACAATTCATTTGGTTAGCAGACGAATTTCCTTATGTCGGACGTTACCTTGAGGTTGACATTGTAGCTAAATCAGCACAATTTGACATTGACATGTTCCGATATTTGAACAAGGAAGTGCTCCTAGTTTATTCGACGGGGCCGTCTGCACGTTTAGAGGTTACAATATTTTACGCGACCGACTTTACTAGCACTCAAGGTAGCTGATATTGAAACATTAAAATGAAATACATATGAAATTAATTGTAATACTGAAAAACGACACACAAATGACTTAAATAACAATAATAAAGTTTTATAGTTACATGTTTATTACAATACAAATACAATTTTGTACACAATTGATGTAAGTTTTAAATGATGAATAATAGTTTTATGAGCTCTAACTATTGAATCACGCCGGGGTCATTGTAGCCTCTCTTTTGCGTGTTTTATTTTATTTTTTGCCATGTTTTGAAGGTCGCATTACGTCATATTGTTATTCGTTTCGGAATTAAAACCTCCACTTGGAAAAGAACATTAGCATCTATTATATAAATAACAGGCAATTTGTAATAGAGAGGTCTTTATGCGATATTAAACTAAGAGATACATAATATTGTTAAACTTTGAATAATGTAATTCTAATTCAAATTATTACCTACTTGCCTGAAATTATTACCCAATATAAAACCCCAAAGTAGCCATGAACAAGTATCTATGTTGTAAACCTTGTACTTTTTCGTTGGTATTAGGCAAATGTCTTGGGGTCGGCTGTAATAATGTGCTGAACTCTAAATAGAAATAGAAATAGACAATAATCTTACACTAATATATAAAGCTAAATAGTTTGTTTGTTCTTTCTAGGCTCAAAACCTACTGGACCTATTTGAAAAATTCCTTCAGTTTAATATAACCTATTTATTGAGAAAGGCTATAAGGTATATCAAATTATGAAGTTCCCACGGTAACGGGGGTGAAACCGTGCATGGAATCTAGTTTCATAAATTTCTCAGTTACTTATTTTCGACTTCATTTTGAAGCATGGAGAATATGTCAGTCTCAATTGAAGCTTAGAATTGCTACAACATTTTCTATTTGTTGATCGCACAACAAGATAGCTTGTGATATGGATGCACCAAAACAGTGTGTGAATTGGTGCGCCTCGAATTGTCACCACAGCGTTCTATTAATTGGACAGACCGAGTAAATTGTCCTTGGCCTTGGCACGGGTTGCCGAATCACCGAGGTCAACCACGATTGAAGCGTCCGGATCACACGGCTTCAATCTCAGGTTTGCTTATTCATGGTTGCTAATATACGCTGGTTGATCAATGCATACTATAACTACCAATGTAAGAAAACAAAATATGTAACGTTGAGTAAAATAACGAGTAATTACTCTGTAACAGACTGATTATTACAGACTACCTAAGTTAATACTTTTATTAAAAATCCGGGGATGAAACATCAGTCTTCGATCTGATGTTTAATCCCTGGTTCAGAAGGAACCTAAAAGTAGATCACTGGAGTATACAGTAGAATTATTAATTGGGTGTTAGTGTAAAATTTCAAGCCCACGTGGCGTGTCTGCTACTGACCTAGAGTAGACAAAGAATTCTATTTTATTTTTAGTGAACAAATTATATGACTCCAATTCATGTAAACTCACGTCAGATCCTTGCTAAGGGTCTAACATATTATTACCTACTTAATTTAAAAGTTACATTACGTTTATTTCTGCTTAATTTAACAAGCGAGTAATATTTTAAATCGAAATTTAAAATTAAATATTAATTTCCATTGATGTTCATGTACGATAAGTATGTAACCTGAGCTAGGTGGGTAGGTTTGTACTGTAGCGAGTGTGTTATGTGGCAGTCGCCGTCGACGGCGGCGCCGCGCAACTACCCGCTCGGGGTAATTGACTCGTGCTGACCTCGCACTGCTTCGGAAAAACTCGCCATAGCTCGGCACTCCTCGCCATTCTATATTGCTTACCTATATACATTTTGTTAGTCAGTTTAGTCATAGAACAAAAATTATTTTATTTCAATAAAAATTCAAGCTCTTTCGACCGTGACATACCGATCGTACTTACCGAAATTAGCGAGGAGAAATAATTTTAACCCTGTTGCATGTATTTTATATTAATGATGAAATCTGTATATTTGAAAGTAATGATTACACAATTTCATCAACTAACAATGCTTAGTAAAGGAAACATATGTAAGCCTTATCTCGACATTAAAAAAATAAACGACCACAAAAATGAAAAGATTCTTTCATTGTAACCAATTGGGCGACAACCCGATTGTGATATTCATCGGCCAATTCTATAGCCAAATACGTTTACAATAACAATGAGTGCGTCGGGCGGGTCTGATTTCCGATGCGCAGTGTAATCGCGGTCTCAACGAGACCTTGACCGCACTGCCCGCTAACATTGGGACAGTACGACGGTACGGCCCGAATTGCCAACGAGGCTCCTCGTGACTTCGCAGAACTTTCCGACGAATCCAGGCCGCCAGCATCCGATTACAATACAATTGCGTTTTATATTTTTAAAGCTTGTTTGTGAAGCACGTGTGCAATTAAGTAATATGATTGCTTAGTTGTTACCAAATTGTATACCATATAGAATAGAATAGATTTTTATTTTGCAAATATGGGTAATACATAATAGTTCTTAAAATTACATTTAGCTTAGCCATATTTTACCAATCGGCATGCAAACATTTGAAATTATTTATATCACTATTACAACACTTACATCAATTTATAAATTACTATGTAGGTACTTTATCTGTATTCAGACTTTATAATAAACGTGTAGTTCTACTAAAAAATCATTAGACAATAATGTTGTCCGTATAATATTAATTCTTAACTTCTAACTCAATAATACCACCATGTTTAATATTCAAGTGTATTCCGATCATATTTCAAGGATAACATTAGCAGTTGACAGTTGTTAAAAGGGATTATTGATAACATCGTTTAAATGTTGTTAAACTAATTTACGAGTGTCATAATGGATGTGTGGCGAGGTAAATAAAGTGCTAAGTCCCGTTTGTCCGGAGGCTGGTTAACGCCTGCTTTTGTCCGAGCGTCCTTCGACGGACTTGGGAAGGCCGAGCGACCCTCACTCATTGTAACCTTTTATTTTGTTAAACGACTTTTAAATTATTGTCGTTAAATTCCATGGGTGCGCCCTATAAACACAGTAGTGTGTTCTCCTACTGGTTGATACATTGTAACATTGATTTCTTTTTGGCTACTAAACGGTTTTGTAGAGATTAACTATTCGGGCTTATATGTACTTAGGTACCTACTATAAAAAAATAAAATCTTTTATAACTTAATATAAAAGATACCAACTGCGCTACTAAAGTCTACCATATTGCTGTACGTTTAACTTATGGCATAATAACGTATTAACAAACATCATTATCCGGAAAAATAAAAAATGGAAACCTTAAATTGCAAACAATATGGCATACGGTCTATTTTTTAGTATTTGTTACTAAAAAATAGCGATCAATCGAGATCATCAAGTCTGTGGTCACACACAATACTAACTATCCGTACATGTGGCTACCGCCTGACGATGACGACTTCCATTTTTTTGACTAATTTGTTCATTTAAATTTGAAACTTACAACTCTCATGATAAAGTTCAAATTACCTCAATATTCTGCGTTGTGGGTGACTGACTATGAAATTTGATATTCGCACCCCGACATTAAAAGTGAGGGCAGCGGAAGGAAGTAAAAAAGTGGGTTCCTATTCACTTTCACGTTTTAATCGGCACACATGTCGATACTCGAGTTTTTGTATCAAAAGATCAAGGGATAAAAATAATAGTACAGGCCAGTAAAATACTTGAATTATTTCTATGTCAAGAACATAAATCAAGAGGAATATTATTATTTTTCTAAATAAGCATTATGTGGCTGTGAAATTTTCCTGGCGATTTATTTTATTGGCTAAATGCATAGCGTTTTTTATAGAACCCATAAATAAAAATAAGAAATGGACTTTTAAGTGTCTTCAAAGAAATTAATATCCACTTTTTTCGATAGCTTCTTTAAATTTTTCAAAATATTATATTATAATAATTATATTTATATGTACTATCAATTGACAAATGGTTTGTTTTTATGTAGTGATATAATATATACCATATATTATACTTTGCTTTAATAATAATTTTAAACGATTAAAACAACTAAAGGTGCTCGCAGAAATCTTACACGTGGCAGGATATTTGCAAAACCCTTTCAAAAACTTCCTTTGCAAAATCGAAAGTATTGAAGCGAAATAATAGTAACAAAAAAGCAACACCTTTCTGTAGCAGAGTGCTCATAAGGTCAATACTTTTTAGGGTTCCGTAGCCAAATGGCATAAAACGGAACCCTTATAGATTCGTCATGTCTGTCTGTCTGTCTGTCTGTCTGTCTGTCCGTCCGTATGTCACAGCCACTTTTTTCCGAAACTATAAGAACTATAATGTTGAAACTTGGCAAGTAGATGTATATTGTAAACCGCATTAAGATTTTCACACAAAAATAGAAAAAATACAAAAAAATTGGGGTTCCCCATACTTAGAACTGAAATTCAAAAAAAAAATTTTCATCGATCCCGTACGTGTGGGATATCTATGGATAGGTCTTCAAAAATGATATTGAAGTTTCTTATGTCATTTTTTTCTAAACTGAATAGTTTTCGCGAGAGACACTTCCAAAGTGGTAAAATGTGTGTCCCCCCCCTGTTACTTCTAAAATAAGAGAATGATAAAACTAAAAAAAATATATGATGTACATAACCATGCAAACTTCCACCGAAAATTGGTTTAAACGAGATCAAGTAAGTAGTTTTTTTTTATTACGTCATAAACCGTAAACCGCAGTTTACCTTTCATTCATTCAACATCGATCAAAGTTACAACCAACTACAAGAACTTTTATACTATGTAACTTGTTGTATTCTTGATATCAAAAATAGGTAGGTACGCACTTGTACGGAACCCTTCGTGCGAGAGTCCGACTCGCACTTGGCCGGTTTTTATTAATTTGGTATTACATATAATATATACCCTTTCATTCGATTGCTTTGTTGTGATTATAAATACACAATTTAACAAACGACTCACTGACGAATCGGTTATCAAACATAGCTTACGTAACATAATGGATAATTTAATTTCACTGTGCCTAACGTTATAATAAAAGTTTTTAGTTTCTGTGTTATTTTTAGGCATAACATAATTACACCATCGCCATATAATAATTTAGAAAAAGAAAAAAGTTGTTTTTCTGTTTTGAGCCCAGAGTCAGTCAGTGGCGTGTCGGAGCGCTTGCGCGCCACACGCTGGTGGCCTTGACCGGCCTGCGCCAAAATTTCCCGGTCGTTCACCCGCCGCGACGCCCACCGCCACTCGTTTTATCTCGCCTATATAACTACACCTGCAATTCAAAATAAACCTTAATACTTCTTCACATAAAGATGATTTTCCCTCTTATGTTACAACTGTAATGTCGGTGTTATATAAAGTCGTGTTTATGTACCTATTGTTAAAAGAAACTTGTTTATCAATTACTTGTAGTAGGTTATACGAATTATGCTGGGTTACATATCGTTCCTCGTTACGTAGTAGGTTTCATCGTCTTCAAAGTATAGTAGGTAGCCTGGTAAATATTAATGTGATGGTGATAACGCCCGCCCGCCCAAGCTCTACTACCTACGTTATCTAGGTGGAGTAGGTTAGCTGTTGCTTCTTGACCCTCTTCCCCACATTGAAAATGATTCAATATAAGTATATAAATGAATAGATATTTTTATTTTTATAGTATTCTGGAATTGAAACTAAATGTCTCAGCCTTAGGTAGGTGTTATCGTAAATAGTTATGTTTCAAATATCAACGCACTATACCTACGTAACTATTCGTATTGGTACGTAATTATTTCACAATCAGGTAACAGCATTTTTTAAAATTTAATTACTACATTTATGGTTTAGAAGTAAGCACTTTATATACTTTAATTTCTAAAATGTATAATAGCATATTACATTGAAAGATAAAATTTAATTAAAATTTGGTCGACAACTTTAAAATACTTGGAACTTGTCATATAAATCCCGGAAGTGTGTGCTAGGAGGGAAGCAGGGCGGTCCGGCAGCGGGTCAGTCCGTCACGCGGCGACCTACACCGCGCTCGCCATCCATTAGCTCGAATTCGTGTTCAAGTTCACTCGCGTTCCATCACCAAAAATATTTTGGTAGTGTGACGCAACCGGCAACGACTACGTCCCACTCGAACGCTCGGCTAGTCTCTCCGTCGGTGCCGCTCTCGCGCGACCTTGGCCGCGGTGAGCCGCAAGGTTCGGGTCTTCGAACTCGCTGAGCGCGGGCCGCGGGGCGCGGAGCGGACCCACTCCTCCAATCGCTCGCCGCGCACGTCTACGCGTGCTCGCGATTGGCTCGCTGACGGCGCGGCAATGACCTCGGAGACCGGAGTTCGAAGCGCGCCGATCCTCGCTTTGAAGCGTAGAACGACAGGCTCGTACGACCGATAGAGGCGAAAATCGCTCGGCTGTCCGCGCTTCGTCTTCGAACCGATTGTATCGCACGGAGCGCTGGTCTTTTTGCAGACTTTCACTCTTAAGGGGAGACTCGCGCGGCTTCGAGCAGGAGCGCGCGCGGCACTCGCTCAGTTCGTCGATCGAGCTCGAGTGAGACGCACGCGGCGCGTGCAGCGGCAGTCTCGCGGGACGAGCGACCTTCATCCCTCGACGTGCCGGCCGCGCGCCTCGGCCCATGCACTCCTGTCCTATATTCAGTGTTAGATCGTGAGGACGTTTCATGTCTCAAATCCTGCGGGCCACATGTGATTTACGTGTAGTGAAGTGTGGAGAAGGACAACGTAGAAATTTGTTTATTAGTAAATACATATGACTTTAGTGATGTCTCCTGACAGTAGTTACGGACGCTACGATGCGCCTACGCCGGGCGACCATAACAATATGATGAGCCCGGTGCACAAGGAGAGAGAACCCGAACTGCATATAGGTAGAGCATTTCATTCATACAATTTACTTGTTTATTTACCAAAATATCCTTAATTTTGCATGTGGATTTCAAACATGAGTAAAGTTTTGTGTTGTTATTATTGCAAGGGTTTTCTAAAGTATATTTACTGTAACCTATTTATATTGTTGACATTATGTAATAGTAAATATGACATAAACATTATTGATGTAAGACTTAGGTCATTATTGATCCTGAGTGTTAAATACAATATATATTATGTATCAGCGAAAGTGAGGAAAATTCATAATATCTTTACCAATGTAAACATTAACCTTGAGTTAATAATAACTCTATAGGGCTCCATCGAATATTACAATTATATGCTATATAGAGCACTCTAAACGTATTAGAGACCATTATATAACCGTTCTAGAAAGTATAGAACCCTACTTTATTGTTAGAATAATACACATACCATTGTATTTAACATTCAATTTATTTACATACAAAACTCTAGCTAGGTACCTAAAGATCAACAAACTTTTTTAAATCTATAGGTATGTCCATTATGCTCTGATTTAAGACCCTGGCTACATAGATGTATCTATGTAGATAAAAAAATATATATTTTTATACCTTAGCTGAACAAATTGTATAGTAGGTATTAAAAAAACGTTAAAATACGAAATCAGAGTAAGTTAATGTTGAAGTATAATTTTTCAAATTGATTAATAGTTATAGCTTTTAGCCTGATGAAAGGGTACAATACTAACACATTGTGAGACATAGCCGAACAAATTTTTGATTGATGAATTGTTGAACATTTTCTGCACAGAAGGGCCCACTGAAAAACAATTAAATATTGCACAATATAAATATACTGTATGCACACTACAATATTGTAAAATTTCAATAGTTTTCTCTATTTCAATTGATGGGGACCAGTTATGTCAACAGCGGGGTACCCTTCAAAATTCGCAATCGATTCCTAATGATCTTATCGTTCTTTATCGATTGCCTTTGTAATATATTTTTTCCCGTGAAATTCTCGTCTAATGACGACAAAGAGTTAAACCGTTAAAAATTGTACGCTTATTCAACTGGTTCATATTTGACAAATCGATTTTATAATTAATGATGTAAGAATCAAAGAAACTGCCGTTGTATTAAATATATTGATGCGTCGTAACTACCAACTAACGACAATATCTGCAATATTACGTTACTTTTACTTTTCTTTGGATGCGTTTGAATCAAGCTATCAACTTATCACATAGCTTTATGTGATAAGTTGATAGCTTGATATAGGTAGGTACATTATAAATATGTAGTCACGTCGATCAATGAGCTTTCATGAACGAACTCAATTATAATCTTTACTTACGAATGCCCAACATTAGCACATTTGCAAACCCTGACACATCAAATCAACTAATATGACCAGTAGGCGACAAAACGTGTTTTATAACAAGGAAATAAAGCACAAAACGTGATTCGATCGTCATCAAGAAGTAATTATTTACAAACAAACATCGCCATGACATAGATCGGTACAGCCGCGTCAGTATTTTGCCCGCTCGGTTGGTATTCGCGTTACGTGGACTCGAGACTTTCTCGCGCACTTTCCTCGCTTTTAATTGACGTAACGAACGAGCGACTCTCACACACGCCACCCAGAAAAACGCGCGCGTTGCATCATATGAGGAGAAATGGCTGCACGCTACTGACTCTGTTGCAACTGCACCAGTTACGTCTCACGTTGCTTTCCCCGTTGTATTGTGCGGCGAGCCTTCTGCCCCACTCACGTTGCGATCTATCAAGACTGTTACTGAGATCACATCAAATTCGTAATGTCCAGGGAGCCCATACACCGCATCTAGAAAAAAGAAAGTAACAAGTATAGAAAGCGACGGCGCACCGAACGTCGACCCGAGGCGAGTGGTGCACTGTGCACGCCAGAAATAGAAAGTTTCTTCCAAAAGCCCGACAAGTACAATCCCCTAACAAATAAACAAACGACTGGATGAGGAAAGTGAGACCAATCCGGGCGCAAGAACCAGTTCCTGGTCGTTAACGTGCCGCACCTGTTGTTACCGATCTGCCGGCCCTATCTCTGACCTATAACTGTTATTGCTTACATCATTAAGGGTTTCAAATTTATATTGACTAAACCTCGCTTTTGTATTAATTATATCAACAATTAAGACGTTGGATAATAATGTTGTTTCTATACTCATCAGTCACCAACGAGTGTATTTGACCTATTTAAGTTAATTATTCGAGTGTTAATTACTGATAACTCTTTATGGTGTTTTTGTAATTCTGGTAACAAAGTTGTTTGTTACGAAGATGGGGTCGTTGACTCGATGAATAGAGAGACTTTCTAAAATGGCTATTGAGTGTCTGTCACCTTGAGGCATGCCACGCGTCGATTGTATTACGTTACACATGTATGTGCATACGTTTAACGATTAATAGTAAATCAATATACCTGTCTGACGTATATCGCTGTTATTCCTTTTTTTTTGTCAGTAAATGGGAATACAATACAATCAAAAATAGTTACAATGCGTTACTGGTCGTCGCCCATTAAAAATGGTTGCAATATCGTTATCGTGAACGAGAATAAACAAAAGTAAGCTGTAATCATGCGGCCACGAGTCACGTGTACAAGTGATAAAGAAAGTGTTCAACACAGTTGCAGCTCCGTATGTATGTAGGTGATTGATATAAATTACATTGATCATAAACCATCAACATTACTAATATGGTTTACCAACGCACTAGTTAGAATGAAGCGCTGATGTAAATTAATGTGTATTAGGTAAAAAATAATCAAAGGAAAGAATGCTTACATACAATGTAAAACTGAATTATACGTTGTTATATGTAAATAATCTTTACATCCTGAAAAATATTTACTTTATATTTTCTATCTATATTAATAAAACGCTTTGCCGGATCAACACACAGCCTAAACCGCTGATCGTAGAGAATTGAAACTTTAAGGGTGTATTCTCTATATAACTTAGGCATTTGACAAAACATGATTTTTATATTTTCACCCCTAGGTGAATGAAAAGGAGCGGCAAAGTTCGAGGTGAAATTTAACTTGTACGTGTATGAAAAACACGTTTGTTTTTGTTGACAACGACGTTTATCACTAATGAGTAACTGTAATTATTTGCATCAACCATTCTATAAACACGGTGCACAAGGTCTCGTGCACTTGGCGAATGTTTAGGAAAATATCTACAACAACTCAGTGTAATACAACCCAGGATGTTTGGCATGAGCTAACACACCTACAACGTAATCTTTGAAAAGCCATAAAATTTATACTCGTAAACTATTACATACACAAGTCTCTATAACTGTTTTCTGTTTTGTTACAGAGTTCGACGGTACTACGGTGCTATGCCGTGTTTGCGGCGATAAAGCTAGTGGATTTCATTACGGAGTGCATTCCTGTGAAGGCTGCAAGGTAATTACAATTTCTATTATTTCCTTTAATGATAAGACTTTGAGATATTGAATTTTATAAATTACTATTTGTTGTCCAAATGCTCACGAGCACCGCATACGACAACCACTACCACTGGCACTCTCCCGTCGCGTCGAAGCGAAGCGTATAAAATATAAACAAATGTGAAACACGTCTCATTTTAAATAAGTAAGCGTAATTGGGTGAGGCATGCGGGTAGTCCCGGTCTCGGTATCCGAAGCAGGAAGTGCGCATGCGGGTGACAGGCCAGCAGTTCTGTTGTCTGAGGCAGGTGCAGCACAACGAGCGCCAAGGTCACCACACGCGGAACACAATCACCGCTCGACGCATAACAACATGATCTCCTTATTTATTCACAACAATATAAGTCTGGCCGAAGCCCGTCTTCTGTCGCTTCGCTCAGACTACTTTAGTACAACATATGACAAAAAAAACGATCGTGTGAACTTGTTGTGTCGAGAACGGTTTTTGGGTCACCGAGTACCTGCTGTCCCTGACGGGCGTCGGTCAGACCCCTGCACCTTAGTTTGAAACGTTTTATTTTGAATACCTGTCCCGGAACAATCACATGGGAACCGGCTCTACCTTATAAGCGGTCTAAATAAATAGATGGTGATAAGGTCAAACAAATCGGCACCCCATTTAAATAAGTTCATATAGAATTATTATTAACTATTTTGCATAAATAATTTGAAAGTAATTAATATATAAGTCATAAAATTAACTTGTCTCGGTTCTATTTAATAAAAAATACTCGACACACATATAATGTGGCAAAAATCATCGCAAATGTCGAGTATGTATTTTTACCACTCGACCATTTTGTGACCATGAATGTAAAAAAGACTAATATAATAGGTCAGTAAAAATACCGTCGTACAAAATTTTAACATTCTCACGTTTATAGGAAGTTGTTTCGTCATCTGAAGAAAAGTCTTTCACGTACACATTTGTCATTGTTAAAGGTTATTATTAGTGAAAGCAGACAATTACGTGACCGGTAAGCATTTTTAAACATTTAATTCAGCGCTAATTACTTTCTAATTTATATTATTTATACGTAAAAAATAAATGAAAAGCGTAGAATAAGAATATAATTTCAAATATTATATTTATACCTAAAACGGCGTAAGTAAAGATTAAAGCATTCGTCTATTAATACGCAGTGAATAGCTTGGAGGTCGTTTATGAACGTGAAAGTGAGGAAGTAGACAGGGGTTTAAGTGCAAGTGTAAAAGAAACTGGTTTATACGTTACAAGTTCGGTCGGGACAGTCAGCGGGACAAAGCATGTCCTTCGCTGCGTGGCCGCGGATGTCTGGTGCATTGTGCAACGCTCAGACATGTTAAACCTTTACACAATTGTATCTTATAGAATGGCTTTATCAGACGTGTTGTCTGGTAACGATTTAGGTAGCTAATTAAATTTTTATGCCTATACCTATTTGAACTCAATACCTAAAACGGCCTTCCAACTATGATAAAAAAACGTAATAATTATTTGTAATATATAATTTTCAGGTTTAAAACGTTTTCAAATTAAAAATTACTAATTCGAATTCAATAATAAAATTTCGTTAAATAAATAAGTCTGCACTCACCGCGCTAACTGGTGACGTAAAAATGAAACTTATGTAATCGTTCAGCTACTCTCCGATAGATGTCGCTTTAAGCGCCGCGATGGTGCTGCCACTACTACGTGTGGTGACAACAAATGTAACTAACCTGAATGAATGACGAGTCGGTGTGTAATTTTTATAACAATAAGAGGTGCGGGGTGTTCAGCCGTACCTACGCTTCGATGTCAACGAACCCAGTGTTACTATTGAATAATGATAGAAATAAATAACTTATTAATAGTATTAGGTTTACAATTTAAATTTTTATCATGCATAATTCTTAGAAGTACCGATAACTGTTGATATAACTTACGTTATATAATTAAAAAAACAAATCGATGTAGGTACCTACCAATACCAATTTGTTTAAAAAAATTATATAACATTTTATTCAATCGTAACTAAGGCAATTATTACCAAAAAAAAACATAATTTACCTCAAGCAGTTGCTATGTAAAGAACTCACCGCCTTCTTTGTTCTCGAGTTGGCCGACATAATTTTCGTGGTTTGTGGGTCGCTTATTTTTTCGGCACCAATTCTACTGTGTAGGGCGAGCGGGCGTCGACCTCGCTAGTTCCTCGCGCTCGGCTTTATGCACATTTGCGCAGCCTCTTCTCGCCGTAAACAACTTTTACGGGCATCGACTGTACGCTTGTACGCGCTACGTGAACGTAACCCACATTATTTTTGAACTGTCAGCTTAAAAGTTCATTGATCTTCAAGCGTTCATATTATTTATATTGAGAACATCGCGCGCTGATTATTACGTTTGCATTTATGATTTCCTGTTGAACTGGATAATAATATATATACCTACTTATTTATGTATATATTTCGAACTTAGCTGATTAAGTAGAAATTTGATTGTTATTAACTACCAACGCATGTATGAATATTAATCAATATGTACCTATAAACATTTGACTAATGGAGTCATGTTAAATTATATAAGTTTTAGTAACACAAGTTTTTATTATTCGGATGGCTAAATTGTTCCTATAATAATTATTACCTACATATTATAGAAAAATAAAGTATTTTGTGGAAAACAAATAAAATAACATTAAAGTTTAGTTTCCATCTGAAGGATATAGTATCGAAAAATATATTTACTAACTACAACACAATAACGTAGGCATTAAATTAATGTTTAATGGAAAAACATTTGGAAATTAAAATTATCATTCAATCTCATTATTATTAAACAATTTGCGGAGAATAGAGCGCGTCTACTGTTTACGAGAATATAATAGGTATGTACTTAAATACTAGACTACTATGTATGAATCAGTACTCAATAAAATTTGAACTATCATTAATTTCTGAGTCACCACACATCCTGCACTAAGTAACTCTTGCCATTCTAATATTTTAAATGTTCTAATCGGAATGAGGCCGACGAGTAACTTAGTTACGTTAGTTACTAAGAATAAAACTGCGATACGCGAACGGAAAACTGATGACGAATGCCGTGTGTTATCTAGTAAACATCTACAGATGGGTTTGCACGCACGATTATATAGACACTAAAGTTAGCGGTACAATATTATTTTCCTGAGAATTACATAAAAAAAACTATTTATATTTTCTTATGTGTTAGTGTTATAAGGGTAATTAAACCTTGATAAGGTTTAATTACCCTTATTATACCCTTATAATTAAACCTTGATAAGGTTTAATTACCCTATATTCCTTAAGAAAACATTATATCATCTCAATCAAGTTTCGTTACATATTTAAAAGAGTCTATGTAGAAGTAAATTCAGGTCTTAAATAATTGTAGCTTAAAAATTGTAGTATATACATAATTTGTATATGTTTACGAGGACATTTCTTCCTTATGGGCTTCCATTGGTTCAGTAAACAGCAATACGATGCGTCAGCATGTTTTTCGCGTGAGCCGCCGCACCGCGATATTGCGGAGTCGTTGTCCGCGGCACCGTTAGCTGCCGTCACCGCGGTACTCCGCTGCCGCCTTACCGCTCTTTGTCATTACCTCACTATATGACAAATCTTTCTATCCCACTTGTATACAGGCCGAAAACGTTGCAAAGTTTTACTATAACGTAGCTAGGAAGTATCGCGTTTTAAGAAAAACTACGTCAACTAACTACAACCGTCCGTAGAGCTCAAATTTTGTTTACACGAATATAAACACACGTACTGATGATTCACGAAATAATCAGGAATGTAATATTACTCAGTTTTAATTTTAATACTATATAACATAATAATAGCGTTTGAATTAAAATTGATGCATTTATTTTTTCCATACTTTGTTAGTATTTAAGATTAAATTCACTTTAAACGAAGCGTGATGTCATTGTAATTCAAGTCATTATTTTTATCGTACTTGCTACCCGGTTAAATATCTTGTGGCATTGCGTAATAGGATTTTACACATATCCAATTACAAAAATCCATTTAACACGCAATCGATTATTTATATAAATATGAGTTTGATTCATCACATTATCAAATTGACCTAAAATAATTGAACTACTTACGAGTATTGTAAGTATTGAATACAAATAGAATGAGTAGATTTTAGAACTTAAAAGGGAGTTACCGTGTTAATTGCTAAGCGGTCGTTGACATATTAAGATTAATCAATTAACAAGAAAATGGATTACTGAAACATAAACGACCACAAATACAACATATTATGTTGTGACAATAATCAAATATTATATATTTAAAAATAAGATTGAATTGCGTAATGGCATGGCATTCAGTAAAACTGATGACTGTTGTGTTTACCTGTAAACTGTGATGTTTACCTGTAAAAATTGTTGTCATTAAGCATTATGAATTACATATGTTACATAGATAGATAATTTTCGTTCACATATAAGGAAGCCGCGTATATATTCGCTAAGTGAGGTGAGCCGTGAGGGGGGCGGGGAAGGTTTTGTTTTCGAGGCAGCGGGTCAATGACCGTGCGGCCGGTCACTGCCCGCGCTGCGACCAATTATGGGCCACTCGCACAGCGCACAATGGATCGATGGCAGCGCGAAATTAGGCCACCGACCCGAACCGCGCTCCGCTCCGCCTTGCCTCGATGCAACAGCCACCGCACTCGCTTGCTTTACTACAACTTGGAACCGATTATGCATCTTGATAAATAATTTGCATAAATACTATTATTTTGACAACGTAACTAGGTTTTTAAATTATATTAATAACTGTAACGTGTTTTAACTATTATATTATCTATTCAAATAAAACTAAATAAAAATAATAAACTATGAAAATTGTTAGGATCACATAACACTAATATTTGTAATAAATGATATCAATTAGGAATGCGATTCCATTGATTGTAAACGAAACATTAATTCAATACATCATACTGATTTATCTATTAGTATAATCTCTCACGAAATTATGTATGGTAAATGAATTCAATACTATAGTTCACTATACGTTGTAGTTTAATGATCCAATAATTAAATTAGAGCAATGCATCCCCTAGGGGAGCGCGCGCGCATTGAGGTAGGCCGTGACGCATACTTGACGTCATCGGGCGTAGAGCCGGTCGACGACCTAAGCGAACTGTAGCCCAGGTCCCGGGAGCGAGGGGGGCGAGGGGGAACCTCCGCGGTTGTGCAATCGAGCGGTCGACGACCCGGGGTGAACGGCCGTGCGCCGCGACGCCACCGGGATGCGCCCGGCCTATATCCGGCGCACCGGTGCAGCGACGGCGACGCATTCTAGAGCGGCGTGGACCGTTAGGAGCGCGCGCGGGGGCCGGGGGCACTCTCACTTTCTCGGTTGGGTCGGCGGCCGGCAAGTAGGTCGCGCGGGTAACTGTGCGCCGCGCGACGCAGCGCCCGCACAGTCCGCTGTCGGCCGCCAGTCGCGTCGGTGCAGTGCGCGAAAGCCTTATTGCACGTACGCGTGTAGCTCGCTGTTAACGAGGAGAGTGGTGGTGCTAGTGGAGCCCAGTGTTAGTGAATGGTGATGTCGTGCGGCGCGGGCGCTGAGCTGCGCGAACGGCACTCGGTGCTCGTGAGCATGCTGGAAGCGCGGCGCGAGTCCAGCGACTCGGGCTGCTCCAGTGACGACGGCTCTGACCAGGAGCGAGACTCTAACTGCCGCTGTGATCCGCAGGGTTTCTTCCGCCGATCCATCCAACAGAAGATCCAGTACAGACCCTGCACGAAAAACCAACAGTGTTCCATCCTTAGGATCAACAGAAATCGGTGCCAATACTGCCGATTGAAAAAATGCATTGCCGTTGGAATGAGCAGAGATGGTAAGTAGATTTTTTGTTTTTGATAAAAACAATGGAATTATTAAATATATAGGTAAAGTTTAAAAGTTTTGATAATATATAATTTTAATCGGCACAAATTTTTTAATGTTTATTTTAAAAAATAGTTCCAATGTTTTTTTTTATTAATACGTAAATTAGATTACCAAATCACTTAGATATTTGCCCCTAATATTGACAATTCAAAATTTGACAAAATATTTAAGAAGTGTTGCTTGGGTTGTGACATATGTGCTCATACATGACGGGTTGCAATATGCATACGCAATTAGCACGGGAAGGTCGTAGCGCTCGTCGCGCGCCAACTGTGCCGCACGAGCGCAGGCTGACGGGCGAGCGCAAGTGCGCGCGTGCTGCTCTGTGGAGAGATCCTATTTCGCGCGGCGCGCAGGCCCGCGAGGCTGCGGGGGAGGGGGAACCTCGCAGTGTGGGAGGTCGGTTATGCAAGCCCGGGTGAGCGCACGCTAAGCGGGTCGACGCCCGCGCTATACACCGCCGCCCCGCTCCGCTCGTTGCGACACTCGCTCGCTCCGCGAACCCGCTGGCCGCGCGCTCTGCCACCGCAAGGTGAAAGCAGAGAAAGGCCTGTTTCGTAAGCGCGAGAGTGAAATTTATTTATTTTCACTTTCGTAATAAAGTTCGACGACCTGTCGTGGTTTCCCCAGGTGCGCGAAGATATCTCACAAATGTTAATATAATCAATGCTTTTCTTTAGGGACCGATGACTGATAAGTGTCACATATAGCTATTGTACAGTTTATGCTGTTTTCATAAATATAATTAATAAACAGAACAAAAAGGAGGCTTCGCTATCTCTGTTTACAAAACAATTTATAAATTTTGTTATGTTTGGCAATGTAGGAAATAAATAAATAAATAGTAACTTTGTCAATAAAAAGATTAAATGTAATGTTGTAAATGTAATGTAAAGGGACAATTTGATATCATTCGAAATTTCTTCTACTTATGATATATTTTTTAAATTATATTTCGGTGGTTTTTATCAAAATTTTCATGTTCAATGATCTCCGAGTTCATACTAGCAGAAACTCAGAAACTTTAGTACTGCCACTCGATGATAGATGGCGCTGGTTCACACTTGTTGAAATCCGCCAGCACACTAGCGCCAACGAAATGTAGGAGAACCATCCGGTCGGTAAACGCAACAATTAAAATATTTTTAATGGTTACGTTACGATATAACTGGTATATAAAATGTTAGCTATAAAACAAATTTGAAAAAAGTATTACTAATCTAATAATAATTTATATCGATTTTCGTGAATGCTCAGAAGTATAAATCACTTGTTTTTAACGATAAATATTTTTCCTAATTAAATATTATTCTGAAACAAAACTACTATATTAAAATTTAACAAAAAAAATCACATAATTAAAATTTTTACACTGGTTTCGTAAAAACGACATCACACTCAAACTTTAAGTTATATAACAAATGCAAAATATATTTTAGTATAATGGGTAGCTTAGTACAAAAATCTCGGTAATTAATTTAGTCTTAATTTGGAAAGTGACCGAATTACTCCCATAACACGTCAAATTGGCGCGGATCGAGCGGTAGGTGGCGCGCGTGGTGCGGGAGGGGGGTGCGCGGGGCAGGGGCCTGCGCGGAGTTTATTGACGGGGCCCCCCTCCGCGCGCCGCGCTCCCCCCTCGTCAAGTTCAAGGTTGGCGCGGCGCGCGCCGCGGCGCAGTGCGAGGGAGTACGGCCCGCGCACCGGTCGTCAGCCCTCATTGCTATCGCTATGTTATTAAGTCGCCACACAATTCGGTACGAGTTCGCGATAGTTGCTCACGGTGTCTGCTACATGCCGCTGACTACATCGCAGCGCGACTGACTTACAACAATATTGGATTGTTACTACTACACATTGGATTACAGTGAATGTGAAAAATATTTAACAACATTTTGAGTGATATGTGACACTACTTAGTGCATAATTTTAAATTAGTCAATAATAAACATAAAGTTACCAATTTCTAAGTTATTGTGGCCATTGGCTGTGAACTAGTTACTAGTGAGAAGCTGTAATGGTATCAGACATGGGAGAAGATTTACCAATCCTCAAAGGAATCCTCAACGGGGTTGTGAAATATCACAATGCACGTAGGTATTTTTGTTAACAAATAAAAAAATAACATTAAATATTCTGATAAATAAGTTGTATAAATTTGATTCAGACTGAAAATATAATAAGTAATAACTTTGAAAAATATTTAAATTTAATTATTATATTAGTGAAACTTCGTAGCAGCGTGCTACGTAGCTACTACGTTTACTAGTAACGTGCTACGTTAATAGAGTAAAGACTTAGATTTTTAAGTCTACGTTGACTATATACTTAATAGCTATAATTATATTGATATTATTGATATAATATAATGGTAAAAACATAACATACCTATATAATTAATTATTTTACGTAAAACTTTTTTTCATCTACACAATGTTGATGTGCATAAACATTTTAATAATTTTATCTCAAATCTATTATTGTTAAATTGGGTTTAGTTCTTTTTAACATATCTACTTATGAAAAAGACATGAACGAGATAGATGTCTATCTGAATTTTTACAATGTTAATAGCAACTCAAAAATGTTTCCTTTTACATTAAAAGGGATAAATATCTCAAATAACTGGAGTTATTTTATTATTAGTCAGTGGGTAGTCTTAGGATTGTTCAATAATATCATACAAATGTTAGTATTGTTTGTATATGTCAGTCGCGAATAATAAAAATAAATGCTTAACCTCAATGTTCATAAAAGAGCTATCTCTTGTATAGGGATCTCGAGTGAACGTCATCGCAACAAAAAATAAATAAAACACTAGTCGGTCGTGAACAATGGGTTCGCGCATCTGGTGCGGCCCACATCACTCAGCGAAAGTCCGGAGAAATGGCGAGAGGGCGCTCTCCGCTTTCGTTTTCAACCGCGCGGCGTGCACGCAAACACTTTCACCAGCGTGCGCGCATAAACGTCGCAAGCGCCGCGCCCGCGATCGGCGCATACTACATTTCGGTCCACGGCATGCCTAGCGCGAGAAAGTCGTAACACTTTTAGCGTGACCTCGCAGTTCGCGCTTTGTCAATCGTCATTCAAACTGGTTCACTTAGTCGAGACACATACACTCAACCCCGCGAATTTTGTTCGAGCCAGACAAGGGTAGTGGCGAAGCGACGGCCGATGAACTCTACCCTCTTAGCGTCAGCTGCGCGTGCACATGGCTCGCACCCGCACACGCGCGCGCTCGCCGACAGCTGCAACCCGGTGCATGTTTAGTCACGACCTTGCACAACATTCCCGTTGTTAGTAGCCAGCTCATTGTATGCCCTCTGTTTAACTCTAGCCCCTGAGGTCACTTTTCCAGTTTGTACATGTATATAATTTCGTTTCTTTTTGTTACAGCTGTCCGATTCGGACGAGTTCCAAAGCGCGAGAAAGCGCGAATTCTTGCCGCGATGCAACAATCATCGACGTCGCGAGCAAACGAGCAAGCAGCCGCGGCAGAATTAGACGATGCCCCGCGGTTGCTCGCACGAGTGGTGCGCGCTCACCTAGACACGTGCGAATTCACGCGGGATCGCGTCGCCACCATGCGTGCACGTGCTCGTGACTGTCCCACCTACTCACAACCTACTCTGGTAAGCATAACATACTTGCTACTACACCCGATGTAGTTGAATATTCAATTATAATAATAGGGATAAGATAAAAGAAACGTATGAACTTACAGTTTTTTCTTTTTTGTTCTAGGCTTGCCCCTTAAACCCAGCTCCAGAGCTACAATCAGAGAAGGAATTCTCTCAACGGTTCGCGCACGTAATTCGCGGTGTGATTGACTTCGCGGGACTCATTCCCGGGTTCCAGTTGTTGACACAGGACGATAAGTTTACGCTGCTCAAAAGTGGACTATTTGATGCGTTATTTGTGCGGCTAATCTGTATGTTTGATGCGCCCCTAAATAGTATAATTTGTCTTAATGGCCAAGTAATGAAAAGGGATTCTATTCAAAGTGGCGCGAACGCGAGGTTCCTCGTCGATTCCACCTTCAAATTCGCTGAGCGCATGAACTCTATGAACCTAACGGATGCAGAAATAGGTCTCTTCTGCGCCATCGTGCTCATCACCCCAGACAGGCCGGGACTCCGCAATGTTGAACTTGTTGAAAGAATGCACGCGAGGCTCAAGGCGTGCTTACAAACCGTGGTTGCACAAAACAGACCCGACCGACCCGGTTTTCTTAGAGAATTAATGGACACTCTTCCTGACCTGCGTACACTCAGCACGCTCCACACAGAGAAACTAGTTGTTTTCCGTACTGAGCACAAAGAACTTTTACGGCAGCAGATGTGGAATGATGAAGAAGGTGTTTCTTGGGCCGATTCAGGCGCTGACGAGTCAGCACGCAGCCCAATCGGTTCAGTATCCAGCAGCGAGTCCGGAGAGGCTATTGGTGACTGTGGTACTCCACTTCTAGCGGCTACCCTCGCGGGCCGCCGGCGACTAGACTCAAGAGGCTCAGTCGATGAGGAAGCTCTTGGCGTTGCACACCTCGCACATAATGGTCTTACCGTTACTCCAGTCCGGCCACCACCCCGATACCGCAAACTAGATTCACCAACAGACTCCGGCATTGAATCTGGGAATGAAAAGCATGAAAGAATAGTCGGTCCCGGCTCAGGTTGTTCCAGCCCGCGGTCTTCCCTTGAGGAACACTCCGATGACAGGCGGCCGCCCCCATCGGCCGACGACATGCCTGTGCTTAAACGCGTTCTTGAGGCGCCTCCGCTATACCATACCGCGTCATCGCTTATGGACGAAGCCTACTGCAAACCTCACAAGAAGTTCCGCGCCATGAGACGCGACACAGGTGAAGCGGAAGCGCGAGCTCCGCGGCCAACACCGCCGCTGCAGCCCGTGCAACACCCGCACCCTGCCAGTCCCGCACACCCCGCTCACTCGCCGCGCCCCATGCGCACGCCCCTTTCGTCTACCCACTCGGTGCTCGCCAAGAGCCTGATGGAGGGCCCGCGCATGACACCCGAGCAGCTGAAGCGCACGGACATCATCCAACAGTACATGAGGCGGGGCGAGGCGGCCGGTGAGGGCTGTCCGCTGCGCACAGGCGGGCTTCTGTCGTGCTACCGCGGTGCATCTCCCGCGCCGCAGGTGCAGCTCCAGGTGGAGGTGACGGACGCTGATGCGCCGCTGAACCTCTCCAAGAAGTCGCCGTCGCCGCCGCGCTCCTTCATGCCACAGATGTTAGAAGCGTGAGATCGGCTCGCGGAGCCGCACGTCTCCGCCACCCCACCCCGACCTACTTTAAATTAAATAAACTAGTAAATAGTAATCGTTCGCAGATCGTTTTAATATATTATATGTGATAATTTGATTAGGACGCGTGAGTGCGTGGCCGGCGCCGGACGAGGAGAGCGCAATAGACTGAAAAATAATTTAAGACTATATAAGTGTAATTTATAAATGCAATGCAGCGCCGGTCGCGATGTGTTTGTGTGTGTAATGTATGTGCGTATGTGAGCGTGCTCAGTCATTTGTTTGTTAATATAATGACAGGTTGTCGAACTAAAATAAAAGAATCTTGTAAAAATTACCTATGTATTTTATTCCCAAAAAACCCAAAATAAACAAGTAGCCAATACATACCTTATTAACTTGACTACTTACATCGCTATTTGAAAAGGTTGCGCTTCTTTCAAATGCATAAATAGCACGAGAGACCCTTCCGTGCCAAAAGAACTGATCTTAACAAGCTTAGCTTTAATCAATAAAGTAATGTATGTAATGACTACTTTATAGCATATTCAACATCTACACTAGGTACACACTAAATTAAGACATACATACAATTATATGAAACTTAAATTCTGAAACTAATCTTATAATTTAGCTTTCAAATTGCTATGAAAAGCCATTGGAACTGCTGCCTATTTAAATAACATTTTTGAAGAAATAATAAATAAAGATACACGCGAAAAACGTATTGAGTAGTAAATCTTGTGTTTGAATACAAAAGGGAGTTATTAATTAAAACATAGATACATAATAAGTAACAAAAGTACTACTAGGTATTTTCTACTAGAATGAAGCATAGAAGACATATTATGCGATGCATTCTTAAAAGTGGTCAAAAGATATGAAATAAAGAACTTAAAACAGTCGAAGAAAACTAATAAGATAGCAGTAGTTAGATGAAGAAATATTCTTTTATTTTACTAATCAAAATGCTATTTATTTTATGTAAAAGAAGAATACTTAGTTAATTTAACATTTAACATTCGTATAGATTTACGAATCAAGCAGACTTCCTAAACATTATACGACATTTCATTGAAAAAATTAGCGCTCAAACTATGAGAGGTTAACATTGAAATATAAAAAGGAAGGGCATGACACGGTCGTCGACCTGACGCAATGTGTTTCCGGTGCTCGCTACCGCTTCCACTACAGTTGACCCTCCGATAACCGTTCCGTGTTCCTCAAGGCATTTATCACAATGCCGCGCCTTGACGATGGCCTAAGAGTTATTACCACTCATCATCACTGCGAAGCTATCTCAGGTAAAGATCTACGGTAACGAAGACAAATCTTGAAGTACATTTGTAGACTTCTACAGAAAATGGTTGGAGCCCTGCTCGCATTTATGCCCGGTCAAGTGGCAAAGCAAAAAAGCTAACTAGATATAGTTATGACGAAAAAAAAACATCTGTGTAGAAGCAAATAAGATATGAGTACCTAAAAGAAAATCTATAATTTTTAGTAGAATCGTAAGTATAAAATAATGAGGTAAGCATATAATTCTGATTAATATCATTATGCCATATTAAAAGATCTTCATAAATAAGTCTATACAAAGACGCGTAGTCATTATAAAATACACAAAATACCTACTCCAAAATATTAAACTATTTATAATTCCGGTCTTGGTATTTAGATGAACGATTTCTATGACTTCCTCAATATAAGCGGAACTAAATGTGGCCTAGATGATAGTTACGTCCTTATTGACTGTAGTTAACAAGAAATATAATTTAGCGAAGTTTTCTTATATTAGTAAGTTTTTTTATAGTCACATTAATTTTTTTAGGGAAATTCTGACAAAGTGTCAATTTATTCCTCTGATATTTTTTATCCGAGCATTCTAAAAATAGCCTTACAAGATAAATAACAGTTGCAGTAATTTATATTAGAAGTAGAAATCTAAGGCTTAGGACAACCTAAGTAAACAATTTTCAGATCAAGTTAAACATCAGATCAAATGAAACAATTGTAGATAAAACCTGCAAATACTTTACTAAAAGCTAACTGATAACAAACGCATTCGGGAAACCAAATAAAGTGCCCAACTTCACGAGCGGACAGCAAAAGTTTAATTTATTCAAAGCCAAAAAGGTGATTATTTTGGTATTTTATTTAGGCAATTTCTATTTTTATCCTGTAGTTACAAAGAGGGTTGCTAAATATCAATGGGTGACGAATGATTCGATAAAGTTTCACAGTGATGCAATATCGCTACAAAAACTGGGACGAAGTATTCCATTTCATCACCGTATCGAGATTTGCATCCTCTTAATCTAAGGCTTATTAGTATTCTATTTTTCATATGAGTATATGTGACATTAGCCAATGTTTTGCAATTACAGATAAGATAAATATATAATTAAGAATGGGTATTCCCGTAGTCCCTTTTAGTAAACGTTTTCCGTTGATCAAATCTCTATAGATAAACTATAAGATACTTACTGCTTGAGCACCATACATTTTTAAGTTTAGTAGGTATATAAATACAAATCAAATGAACGTTATTAATAATCGCTCTGAAAATAGCTTCATAAATATTGTCTGCGTCATTCGTCGTCAGATATTCTGCGTCTATTCATATGTATCTAAGCAATAATGCTGCAAGAGATTTAATATGCATAATCATATTATTTATAAACATTGAAACGCTGTTTGATATAATAACGCCACTTGTTGAAACAAATGGGATTATAATAAATAATCGATATTAGGTACAAAAGATAATTATATATAGTTATAATATATATTTTTACAATATTAATTTCTAATTATTACGATAGATTTAAAATATTTTGTCCGAATACATAGAAGAAACTCTACCAAGGAACGTCGTCCCGATTTATAAATGTCTTCCAGCACAAAATAGGTTGGAATTCAATAAGAAATCCGTTATTACGTCGTTAAACGCTACTAAATGCCATTCGAACATTCGAGATCCCTTTAAAGGCATGAAAATTTTCCAGGATATTCGCGGTATTGGATGTTATTGACCGGGCGTCGGGCGCATGACATTTGGCGCCGGTGCACCGGCGCAGTACGGCCGTGCACTTGACTCGAGCGATGTCGATGCAACGCCCGTGCTCTGCCACGCGTAACCCCGGCCCACCCCCAACCACCAAACCTCCCGCCGCAGCTTCCACGCCACCCTAACTATCTTTATAACAGAAAATCCTTTAACCACCATCTTGTTCCTAGAAAATGTATTGCGCCATTATATTTCATACTGTAGTTCTGATATCAACAATAACAGTGGCCGTTATTGATATATCGAGCATGTAGGACTTGTAAACAAAGCTTTGTTTTAACAGATCGGCGAGTATATGGGTATTTAAAGATAAATTATAACTTTATTATAAATTTACTTTATTTTTTGTTATATCTATTTAATCTATAGGTACTAATATTATAAAGAGGTAAAGTATGTTTGTTTGGATGTTCGGAGTATACTTCTGTTCTGATCCGATTTAGAAAATTCATTCACCATTATAATATAGTCTTTAGAAATATAGTCTCCATTAGTTCTGGATAACGTACCTATATCCAGGACTAATGGAGAATATATTTGTTTTTCGATCTTTGCGAGTGAAATAAACGAAACGTGGTGCTTCACTATAGGTTTTAGGAACAGGCTCAGAGTCGCTCGAGAGGGCTATGCTCGGGGTTTCTCTACGATATCGAATCAGAAATGAGGAGATACAAGCCATATAGCACGGAGAACAGATGGCCGTTGGGGCTGAAAAGTTATCGAATGGAGACCGCGGATCGGCAAGCGTAGCGTAGGACGTCCACCTACTAGATGGACGGACGATCTGGTTAAGGCGGCAGGATCACAGTGGATGCAGGCCGCTTCTAACCGCAACAACTAGAGATCTATGAGGGAGGCCTATGTACAACAGTGGACCTCCTAAGGCTGAAATGATGAGTGAAATAAAATATTCAAAAAAATATAATAAACACGACATCATCGGTCAAGAGGACCATGTAGATTTAACAAATAATATTTTCGTTTAGGTGCGGATCCTCGGAAAATGTTTTAAAATACAAAATACAAAACCCTACCAAATCAAAGATTGCTTAAGATAAATGCGTAAAAAAAATCATGATGTATTTACATTTTATGATTATAGTAACAACCAAGTTATTTCAGTGGTGACATTCAGAGATCTCACACCAGACACGGCTCACGTAACGATATTACTATGACTTTGATAAAAATGTTTTTACTACTCAGCGTTTAGTAAGCTTAAATAAGACAGTAGCAATAACAGAGGAAATGTGTTACAATAACTCTTCAGAAATGCCAGCCTAGTTTAAACACTACAAACTAAGCAACCTGCGCAAGAGGGCGTCCTCTGTGGGACTTGGACCTAGGCTCAGGGCGGTCGCTGACGGGGAGATTGAGGGATTATGGCTTTTATTTTAGGGGAGTTTTGTGCAACTGTCGCTCTACTTTACAGTTCGCGGGCCTCTCGGACTTCGGGTCTACGAGAGCATCGGAAGGTTCTTAGCAAACTAAGGGTCGGGAGGATCATTACGTGATTAACCCAAGATCTACGTACTGTTAATAAGTAAATAATTACAGTAAATTAATATAACACCAAGCTATTATATCATCACCCCGTATAACGTCGAGCTGAACATGGACCTCTCTCGATTTTATTTTAATTGTCGCCACGCTTACCCGGCGGATTGCCCGTTATTTGTTGTATAAGTGTAACAATAATAATTGCCTATCTATTATCGATGACGAACTAAGGCGAACACTGAAATACAGCTATTGACTTATCGAAGGTACCTAATCCATACATTTTAAAAAAGGAAGGGCTCATAGGACTCAAACCTTATACATGTTAGCCATAGTATACACATACTAACTTATATAGATATATTATCATGTAAATATGTACTGAATATCTTATTACCTAAAGTCCTTGCTAATGTTGGCATTATGTCACTGTAACATTGAATGACACAAATAAGCTTTGTTCCTTGTATTATTCTAATACAAAGTATATTTATTGTACTGTAAATAGTCAATGTCAGAGACCTTCAGCTTGTACCTATTCGGAAAACCCGAATACGGTTCACGGTGACCTTGTGCGCCAAGGTCGAACCCGGCCCGGGCTCCAACTGATGCGGAAACGGGACGCTTCCATCTTCATTTGTATTAGTTATTGTAATATTGTCTATACCACACACACATTGCTTGGCACTAAATAATACAAATTATACCTATATAACAACACAAACTATCGCCATACACCTAAAGTTGTTTTAATATAGGAAATGTGGATGCTGAACACTTAATCTCTGGAGCGCACCACCAGATCATCGATTTTGATGTATCATATTGAGAATAATAGGTTAGTTCCGCGATGGTTACATGTGCTCATGCAGTGATACGTCGTTAGGTATTAAATTTTGCACGAGGTTTATAGCGTAGGAGGGCTGCAAGGGGGCAAGGGGTGAACGTGGGCGTCGGGTGTTGGGGTGGCGGGTGTGCGGGGTGCGGGGAGGGTGCGGGCGGTCGGCTCCAAGGTCGCAGAGTCACAGCCGGGCAAGGTCGGCGTGCCCGCGCGTGCCCGACCCCCACCTCCCTTCACCCTCACACCCGATAACTCCCTAGATTTGCGTGGGACGTGACCTTTATCCACGTTCCGGAGAAATAATTGTATAAATACTTAATATTTTGGGTACTGTTAGATAGGCATGGCTTGTTCGGTCACATCTTTCCAATCATATATAAGTCCTGGCCAAAGGATAATCGTTTCATCAAAGCTATGACCAAAATATAAGGCCATGTTATATAGCATCGACTAGGAAATGTTTGCCAAAATGCAAATTTCAGCTTTGTTTTTGGTAAAAACGTAACACTTTTGTATTTTGCCATGTTTTATTCCCATTATTTTTTTTTCACAAGAAATTTATGGACTTGGCTATATTTTTTTTATAAACATTCAAATCCTTTTTATATTTCTTTCACTTATTTTATTTCGTACCTAGCAGAATACTTGAGATCAGATACCTGCGAACCCTATATTCATTTAACACAAAAAATATTCAATGTTAAACATAAGGAAACAGCGTAATAAGGAGCCATATTTTACGACATACTCAAAAGCTTAAGGCATAGTTAAGTGATAGTACTTCCGATCGTAGTCTTTATAAAAACGGCTGCATATATTATATTTTTTTTAAGTTAGTAACGTCATAAGTCGATATTTATTAGGTATAAACCTGACACCTATATTCCAATTTAAAAAATATAATAAATTATTCATTTTCGGACTCCATTTTGGTTCAAATTGATTGATTTATTAATAAAAGGTGTGATACATTGCATGTATAGAAACCATTTAATAAGGCTAGACCCGCTCGCCCATTTGCCTGGAGAAGAATCAAAAGCACACTTTTTATTAATAAATCAAACAATTACGCACACATGGTTCCATGGTTAGCTGTTAGGTGAATTTAATTCCTCTTATTTCTGGGCGACTTTCTTTTTTCCCGGAATAATTATACTATAATATATAATAAGTAAGTTTAAGTAAAGCCATTTTTAATAAGTAATTTCGTTGTATAAATATAGATCCAGCTTTTATAAAATGTATTGAATAAAGATGTCATTAATAGAATACTGTTACTATCTGTTGTTAATACATCCGTACCTACATACTTTCTTTTTATAATGTTCATATCGGGGTGACCTTTGATTATAATGCGTAGGTAACGCTTTCACCCTTGACCTTCCACTAATTTGTATGTGGTTTATACTTCAATGATAATTGATCTACTTCAAGGTAGCGCAAGTGTAATGCTATTGTATTCTAATATGAAACAATATAACTTTATATTTATGCGAAGTAATACACATGTATTTAAATTTACGGAAAAAAATACACGTGCAATTTATTATAAATTATGTTGCAACCTTGACTTGACAGACCTTTTAAACTCCAAAATGGAATATTTGTCTTATTGTTATATTAACAAGTATATACACGTAGGTAAATTATGGGTCTCGCGTGATCGACTTGATACGGCCGTTGTACTTTACAAATGCAGCAAAAAATAGTACGCCGTTATCGGCGTACCCGAGCCAGTAGCTTAACTTTGTCGACACATATTCCTAGCTAGCTGGGTATCTAGTCGAGCGCGCGAGTCCAATCATTTATCTACTACTACTACTATAAAACTACGTACAATTTTACTCATAAGTCTAACTCAAATCTTCCTAGGATTTAAACTTAAGTTGACTGCAACTGTGGCGCTATAATAACTAGTTACAATTGTCGACCTTTACACCACAAGATTTGAGGTTCCAACCAGGACAAATATTTGTGTTTAATTAGATAACGATATAATAACATTATAAAATACTAGCTGCACCCCGCGAGTATACCCGCGTTACTCTGCTCCAGTGAATCGGAGCGTGATGTTTTGTAGCCTATATATTAATCCAGCGTATAACCTACCCCGGTGCAAAATGTCAGCCAATTCCGTTCAGTAGTTTCGGCGTGAAAGAGTAACAAACATCCATCCATAATATTAGTAGGATCCATAGTTTTCGGCTTAGAATAGAGTACCCTATATCTTCTATGGCGACCAAGGGACATACACCTGATAGATGGACAGTAGTATCTTTCAGCTCAAGGATGCTTACTATCTTACTGCCATCACCAATCTGCCTGTCAGGCGTGGTGATCAAGACTATTAAAATTTATCTCAACGATCCTAGCTTGTCATGTTTAGTAGTGGACGACCACGGGCTGATATCTAGACCTCAGAAGCATAAGAACGGATGTATATTATACTCAGCGTTGCCAGACGTCCCGATTTTTATACCAAAATTAAATGTCCCGCGCGGGACGGGCTCAGTCCCGCTTTTCAGGCTTAATTTTATATGAATTTAAATCAGACTGTTACTGTTAAATTAGTAATATACTCATTAGGATACATTAATTACTAGTATTTTTTATATAAATTGTCATGTCAACATAAATTTAAGCTCAAATAATAAGATAAGTATTTAAAAGCTTCTGATAACATACTTTTATTACTATGTCCTTCTTTCGAGGAAAGAATCCCGCTTTTTTGCCTAAAAAAATACAAAATCCCGCTTTGCCCCAATTAAAATATGGCAACGATGATTATACTTCAGAAGGATTGAAGTAAGTGCCAGTTTACGATAAAGGCTAAATGGTACGTATGTTGCAGTCAAAACTCTTAACCAGTCAAAAGTACTTTTAACTAGTAAAATCATCAAAAGTAGTTTTGTGTTAGGTTAGTTTTGACTGCTTTTGCTAGTTAAAAGCACTTTTGACTGGTTAAGAGTTTTGACTGCAACACATAAACGACTTAGACTTCGACAGAAACGCTAGACGTCAACGAATATAGTATAAAAATATAAAATAAATCAAGCAATCAATCGTTGTAGTATTTAATAAAAAATATATATATATAAAATATAGTTATAGTATAGTATAAAAATAGTTATAAAAAAGCATTATTTCAACGGTTACGCCTCAGTTGGGTCCTTTTGCAAAAATTTAGTCTAGACTAAAGAATTTCCAAATGAGGTAACCATTATTATTATTGAAACCAGTTCATTACTTTTTCATTTCATCTAAAAAAAGTAACATACCACAAATCTAATCTGTCCACTCTATAATTATTATTAGTATTAAAGTTGTAAAAATATAAGGTGCTTTATTTTTATATACTCGTGATGTTAGTGAAGAAATAAATATTCATATAAAAAATAAAATTATTTTAAGATACATATTTCTATATACATATTCTATATTTCTGTAATAAAGTCATCGTCCATAGTATCTGTGCTGGCCGCACCTCCCGGTGAATAGTGGATTGAGAAGGGTCTCACCTCGCGCTTGTATTTATTTTTTTATTATATTTTTATATTATAACTAGCTTCCCGCGGGTGCTCACCCGCGTAACTCCCGTTCCCGTAGACTATGAAGTGTCGTTATAAAATATAGTATACAGCCTTCCTTGATAAATGGACTAACTAATACTGAAATATTTTTTCTAATTCCTAAGAATAGCTCGTTCAAGCAAGCAAACAAACTCTTGAGCTTTATATATTAGTATAGATGTAAGCATATTTGAAATGAAAAAAATTGTTAGTATTTTTTTTACTTCAAAATGTTGTGTGTATGGATGGCATATATTATAAAAGCACCTTATATAATTACTAACTACTACGTCTGTGGGTTTATCCGCTCTACTTTTCCACTGCTCACCTTCTGTAGCAGCGTAATTTTAGCAAGATTACGAAATAACTAGAACTACAAACATTATCTTATTAATATCGATTGATATCCTCGTGTCCTCGTGCCAATTATCTTAGTTCTTTTGTCTCATCCCATACCAGATGACACGGTAGAATAAAATCAATTAAGGACCGGTATTTCCTGCTCTGACTGTAGATCGGAAAAATTGTACGAGGAAGTAATTATGATACCTGAGTTACGTACTATTGTTTGTTTACAAGTCAAGGATTCACTGATTTTCATTTATCAGCCTGATTACGTCTAATATTGAACATGGGTCTCCTCTTAAACAGACCTGGACAAACCAGGGCCGTTGAGGAATATTGCCGTGATCACCACGATTTGTGGAACGAAGTTCCTTATGGTGCGTTGCGGAGGGGTACCCTAGCGGAGGAAAAACGTCCGTAACGTCACAAAAAAGCCTAATATTTTTATAAATCATTACTAAATAGTATAAAAGCCGCTTTTTCTGTCCCTATATCCCTATGTCCCTATGTATGCTTAAATCTTTAAAACTACGCAACGGATTTTGATGCGGTTTTTTTTTAAAGTTAGAGGGATTCAAGAGGAAGGTTTATATGTATATACATCAGTATTGTATCCGTGCGGAGCCGGGGCGGGTCGCTAGCTGTAAATAAAATAAAGGTGTTACGATAATTTTATAGAGTAGTTTCTTTTTTTTTTATCTATAAAAATATCATAATAAAAAAAATATACCCGAATAATTATTTTCTTTATACCTCGAATAGAACTAAAAATTCATATTTTTATAATAAAGAACTTTCCTATCCGATGTCCCACGACACCATACGACTTTTTCTAAGTAAATATAAATATAGTTTTCTATGTACTATAACGCTACATATTCTTGAATAGGCTCTGGAAATTCTCGACCGATTTCAAAAATTCTTTTACCTTTAGAAAGTTACATTTTCCAGGAGTAACTTAGGCTATATTTAATTATGAAACTCTCACGGGAACAAACCTTCCCCAGACAATGACGAATGCAACTAAAAAAACAGGAATTTGCCGTTCTCGAGTTTTAGCAAAACTAACGAACAGCAATTGATGTAATAACAAAAGAGTCAGCAAAGCTATTTCAGCCTATTTTTGATTGAGTCTGGCTATAGTAAAACAAAATGATTATTACCCCAAGAATCTTGATTCCAACTTAGACGAAAAAAGAAGACGTTTTATAAAATAACCCTCCATTATTGAGGTGACCTAAAAAGAAAAAAGAAGTGATCCTTTGTCTGACTGAATCCTTAAAAGCCTATCCTAATGTCGGCGGCCTTGATTCTCAGATATTTCAGTCGAAATGTAGGTCGTGTGGAGACAATGAATTGGGGACGAACAGTTTGACAAGTAGGTTGACGTTTATAGCTAAGTAGGTATATGTATTTATTATATAACGCTGTATGTTCTTTATATTAAGGTTATTAGATACAAATTTTAACCTATTTCATAAGTATATATATATACGATTTTTATCGGTTACAATACTGAAGAAATTGTGAAAAATTTAAAAATATTTTACCATACCAAAAATGATATTAAAATACATGCCTCTTTTGAAAAAACTTGTTCCCCAATACTATATGTGTATAATACTTCAATAATTATGTATCGGGGTGAGGGGGAACATCCACTTGCTGTTATATTATGTATTTTTAATTTAAAAAAAATCAAAAAAGTACAATCAGACTCAGAACCGTGGTTCAGACTAATAGAAGAAGTTGTCCGCCACGCTTCTAGGTACAAAGATGTGCTTAAGCGCCAAATGAAAAAGCCTTCAGAATGGGAACGTATAGCTGCTCGACGACTGGAATTGAGCTCTTTGGTAAAAACCAAAGTCAAAAACTTTGAGGTGATTCGCTGTTCTGAACTAGATTCTAGACGGGATGAAATAAAAGCACGCCCATCTTGTGCTATCACCTATAATTTTTGCAATGGTGTGCTCACCTGCCCGCATTGTACGCGAACTTTCATAAATAAGATCGGCTATACGGAGTTGAAGTGGTTACCGTGGCCAAAATATATATATGCCCCGTGTGGGGATCGAACCCAGAACACCAGAACCCAGAAGCAACTACCATACCCATTAAACTACTAGTGTAAGTGAAGTGACGTGTAAGTAAAATAATTGGTGCTTGCGAAAAATCTGTGGTATTTTTGGAAAGGATGGCTTGGATAGACACTACCACTTCTGTTTCACCCTTTATACCAAGTCAATATAATATATCGATGGTTTTCTGCTCTTTGATAAACTTTTTTTTCCTTGTAATTCCTTTCACCTTTCACATAATGCAAAAGGCCTGGAACACATTTTGCTCTAAGTGAAACTTGTAAGTAACTCTCGCTATTTGAAATCAGTTCAGTAGGCAGTTTAGACCACTTTCAAACTAGGTCCTCATTTAACTAGGTATAGACCAATGCTTATTTAAGATTGGTTTTTTTTTAAGTAATTCTACTAATAATACAAATAAGGTTGCCTTTGGTGTTGATTGTTTTATGGGAGATTGACTTACAATAATTCAAACACTACGAAAGATTAGGACTGAAATTTAACATGTAGATACTTTGCTAGATTTTTTTTAAGACGTGTGACACAAATCCTATGTCTATTGCTTCTTTATCCACGCGATACAACCTAGTCCACTACGCAGTAGCTACTCATAATAATCTATCATCATCAGCCCGTATAACGTCAACTGCTGAACATGGGCCTCCTCCTGAGAGAGTGTAGTTGCCATAGTCACCACGCTTGGCTTTACTATGTTGTACCACACAAGAAAACTCTGCTGCCCGTTCCTTGATATACGATTATTGTAATAATCTATACTAATATATAAAGCTGAAGAGTTTGTTTGTCATCAGCCCATATAACGTCCACTGGTGAAAACATGGGCAAAAACCCTCTATGGTCCCTACATTGTGTACTAAACGGATTTCGATAATTCTATCACCATTTGAATGACACCTTATCCCTGAGTAACATAGGCTATAAATTTTCACCCGTGCGGGGGACGGGGACCCGGGGCGGGACGATTGTGTTGTAATACACAGGAAAACGCTGCTGCCTGTTCCCTGGTTTACGATTGTTAAAGATGATGTTATAACAATCGGGAACAATGGCTGGTACTGGTCAAATTTCAAAAATTCTGTCAATGTTAATGTCGCTGTAATTTAGTATTTTATATAAATACTGTAATATATTTCACTTCGTCCCATTGTGCCTAAGACTTCGTCCGCGTCGAGTCTAAGCGTGTGAATATAAAGCCTACAATAAGATTATGCGATAAATGGGCTATCTAGCATTGAAAGAATTTTAAAAATCGGACCACACGTTTCTGACGTTAGAGCTTTCAAGCAATGAAACAAACTCTTCACTCTTCTTATTGATCGAAGCTTCTGGCTTAAATATTAGTATAGATAATAGATTTCGAAGAACATAATCGTTATTATTGTTTTTATTATTCCTGACAATATAAGCAAAAAATATAATTACATATTTATTTACGTACATAGGTACTTACATTAAATAGTATACCTACGTCATAACTCATCACCAAGGTTAACCTTCTGGAATCTTTTCATGTTATGAATTCACAAAATTTAAATGTAATCTATTGAAGAAGGCTTCCTGATTATTCCAAGGTTGCGTAGCTAACACGATGTCCTGAGAGGGGTGGAGAGGGGGAGGGGAGGGGAAGCGCAGGGGTAAGGTCGCGACAAGGTCACCGCGGGGTTGCTCCCACCAGTGGGTATTATCTGAAATCATAAAATGGTAGGTAATAAAAACGGCCCATTTTCCCGAAAGTTAGACATTGCGCAATATTCTTCCAACCCAATTAGATGTCTGATGAAACTTCTATATCGATTTGGCTTATCTAAGCTTTGCTAAGGCCTATAATGATACACATATTTTATTATGATAGAGACGAATTGACTCCATAGAACCTACTTTAGTGTATATTTGTCGGTATCACATTTTTAATTTACTCTATCAACTCGTTTAGGTCCACTTCTAAACATGGGCCTCCTCTTAACAGACTTTGGTTAGCCAGGGTTGTTGAGGGATATAGCCATAATCCCCACACTTGGCAGGGTGATTGGTGGTCGCAGTAAGATAGTAATACATGCCCATCCATCTGGTGTACGTTCTTTAGTCGCCTTTGACCACCCTATGTACTCTTCCTATGACATGTGGTGTTAGCCGTGTGGTTTCCGGCATAGAATAGACCACCCCATGTCTTACATACATTCTACCACACAGATCACCCCATGTCTATTCTATTCTATAACCATTAAGCAATTATTAACAAATCTCATTGTTTTCCTACTTACATACCTACTTACATAAATTGCTTTTTAGGGATCCGTAGTCCACAAGGAACCCTTATAGTTTCGTCAAGTCCGTCGTCTGTCCGCCCGTCGGTCCGTCCGGGCTCGTACTCCGCCGTTACTGCACTGATTGTCACACTCTCAAAATTGGTGGAGAGATGTATACTTATTGAAGATGCAAAACTTGGTTTTCACAATTATGGAAACTTTTTTTTTTCAGAATACAACGAAAAAATCGAACAACCCCATCGTGTAGGGTATCGTTGGAAAAGTCTCTTAAAATGCAACAAAAACTGCCATCGAACTGGGTAGATCAAACCCCCCAGCCTCAAGATAACGTAATAAAAAGTTAAAATTAGAGCGCCCCCCCCCCCTTAACTTTTGAAATATTACTAAAATAATTCTGAAAAAATGTGATATATACTTCTAATTAAGTACTTTCATCTAACACTATAGCGAACTGTGTCATAGATAGTTATTTTTATACTACTCGACCAATTTGTGCAGTTACAGTCGTCCTAACAAAATGTATGTAGTCGACGGCAAAATGAAATTTAACCTTATTAATTAAAAAATAAGCATTTTAGATATGCATGGCTAAGGAACCCCTTCATGTGCGTGCCCGACACGCTATTGGTTGGTTCTTTAATCCTTAAGTTAACTAAAATATAAATAACGTTAAAACCTTCCTATTTAAATCAGTCGAAAATCGTTGATATTGCCAAATCAAAGGAAGTAAAAATAAAATATAAACTTAATATAATTATATTTTTCTTAATTTTGCTATATTTTTTTCTACTAATAATATTTTAAATCACGTAAAAATAGGCATCGTAATATTTACTTAATACATAATTTATAGATTAATAAATAACCTCTGTGTAGTAGATTCACACGTCACATGCGTGATTTATGTTTTGTTAGTAAACATAGACTGTCATGTTGCATCTGTCAAACAAAATACATCGAATATATAACGCGCGTTTCTCGAGCGTGTGTTATTTGCGGACGGTGGCGCAGCGTTCCACACGCTTGAAGAAGAAGCATGTCCAATGTGGAGTCAACCTAACGCGGCACCTCGAACTATAATGCAAACATATTTGCTAACAATCTCACTTATTCTTGGAAACTCTACCGAAAACTAGATATGGATGAACATTTTTTGCATTAGCATCAAAACTATAAAAGCGCATTCAAGCAAACAAACAACCTCTTCAGCTTTATATATTAGTATAGATTTTCGCAGTTACCTAAATGAAGTCCTCATCACGTCATATGAAAGGCCCTCTCCCAAGCTATGAGAAGGTCAGCATTTGTTGGAGCCGTATAATTGCTGCAGCTGTCACTACTATATTAAATATGAAAGTGATACATTCTCAATGCGCGGGCGCATTTTTATGATACAGATTTCGAAATTCAAAATTTCTTGAATTTCCTACAATTCTTTTATATAGACTACATTAGTGGTTTGGTAGTTAGGGTGGTTGCTTCTGAGATAACAACAGATATTTGTTCTGAGTGTTTTTTTAAGTTCCCTGCAACATTTCCCTAGTGCATAAAAAACTAACCTTTTCTTCAGATACCAATAATAAAAAAAATATATATTAGAAAAGCGATAACAATTACCTTCTTTTTTAAATGTTATTGAATACTTTACGGAAAAGTTTACCATATACTATGAGATTAATAATATTCGACCACCGTCTTCTTTTCCTTCTTGTCTTAGAAATTAGTTCTACGTATTCCATATCTCTTAATATGTTACCTATGCATGGGTATACGTCTCCGCTTCAGGCTTCTCTCCGGATACCCTGGTCTTGCTGCATCGTTGACATTAAAGATACTGTATTTCACTGATCTGTATTCAAACGCCATGACACCGTCGCTAATGCGCCTAGATCACTGACCTATTTACTTTTCAAGTAAAGATACGTTTATTATACAAATCTAAGTATACATCTATAGGTACTTCAACCACCGTAGCGTAGCGGTATTTGGCTCGCTTTAAATCTCGGAGCTCGTAGGTTCGATTCCCAGGACAGGAAATCTTTGTGTAGATTCTAAGATTTCTTTCCGGGTCTGGTAGCCTGAGGGACTACCCTCCGTGCCTCGGAAAGCACGTTAAGCCGTTGGTCCCGATTGTTATAACATCATCATCTATAACAATTGTATACCAGAAAACAGGCAGCTGCATTTCCTTGTATGTTACAACATAACACTGCGGTTACCAAGCGTGGTGACTATGGCAAAACCCTCCCTCCTCGGGGCCCATGTTCAGCAGTGGACGTTATACGGGCTGATGATGATGATAATAGGTACTTACTTTTCTAGTAAACATATACAAATCTATAAACTTATATCTATACATCGATACTCTATAATATATAAATAACATTGAAGTGTCTGAACAATTAATGGAAAAATGACTGGTTTTTATTAAATGCATATGAATTTATATAAAACACTAATAACAAAAACACAATTAAAAAAAATTGCCTGTGTGTTTGTTTCGGTTAATCTCAGTAACAGCGGGACTGATTTTGACGGGACTTTTACTGGTAGATAGCTACTTTTGTAAGGTATAAGCAATTTTTTTTTGACCTGTTTTCTTACGGGTTATTTATGTTATACGTTGTAGGCATACATGATATTACCATGATTTAGGTTAAAGGTAGTGAATTTAGAACGGTTGACTGAGCATGTAGGCCTGATAGGTTCTGTGACCTTGTAAGGGCGTATTAGCGAGGATGTAGGTCAGTGAGACTCATTGCCCTTGACCTAGGGCGGTAAAATACCCTTCACGGCGCCCTCTGTGCCGCGTTGCCAAATATTGTAAGGCAAGGTCTTTCTAATCAAACTTGGTACTTGCCTTAAATATTTTCAATTTATCATCATTAGTAGTTACTGTTACGAACAAAAGAAGATGGGTCGAAGTTTTACGAAACTGCGCGCAACTACGTCTTTTCAAAGAAAGGTAATTAAAGTTACAGTCAGTTCTTCTTCGACGAAACACTATCAAATGTTTACCTAAAAAAATATTTTTAAGAAACAGAATAAATTTTAAATATATATATATACGGTTTCATTTAAATGTTTTGTTATGATTTGTTTCTAAACGTTGAGCTAATAATTTTGCTCTACCTACCATTCAAATATGTAATTGAAAAAAACATACAAATATATATATATATATATATATATATATATATATATATAATACAAATGCTTCTTAACGAATCTACTCAAAGTACTTTAATCTACTCAAAGCGGCCGTAGCCCAATGGCTAAGGCGTCGGACTTGTGATCTTGTGATCGCTGGTTCGATCCCCACCCAAAATTTGAATAATGCACAAGCATAGGCTTAAGATTTATAATTGTCATTTTCACGTGTCTATATTCAACGGGAACAGTTGTCCTATAGGCCTAAGTTCCTATAGGTAATATGCCTGTATATTTGGGCTATCGAAGAGTAATAGGAACCGGCGCCGCGGCGGCCACATCGCCAATTATCGCATTTCCTAATATTGTATATCTTAAATAACTGCATAAGTACGTTTAAATAATTATTTAATGTTATAATTTTATGATTTTTATCATTTATATGATTAGCACTAATTTATGATATGCTTTTGAATTTTGTTTTTGACTTAAATAAAAAGTTTTCCGCTGAATAGAGATGTTTTCTTAACGTGTTTTTTATGTATTTCATGAATGAAACCCATGTCTGTTTTGGCTTTTATGTGTTCACATAGCCTTAATTGTAGAACAACATTTCAGCGTGATCAACTTCGTAATAAAAAAAACCCCGCTGGCTGGAGGTTTCGTTTCAACCATCATTTATTCTGAAATAATGCAGAACAAATTCCAGTTCTATTACTATTCGATAGCCCAAATATACAGGCATATTACCTATAGGAACTTAGGCCTATAGGACAACTGTTCCCGTTGAATATAGACACGTGTCATTTTCATCTGCAATTTCATTATTATTTCAAACTTAATAGTATAGGGACCTATTTATTATGTTCGTATATGTTTTTTAGAACTTCGTTACATCTATATATATATATATATATATATATATATATATATATATATAACGAAGTCTTACCGTGTGGTTTCCGGCTTAGAATAGACCACCCCAAGTCTTCCCATGGGTGTCGTAAAAGGCGACTAAGGGACATATGGCTGATGGATGGGCAGCAGCATCTATTAGCTCACCGTTTAAATCTTACTGCGATCACCAATCCGTCTGCCAAGCGAGGTGATTATGGCAATATCCCTCTACGATCCTGGCTTGCCAAGGTCTGTTAAGAGGAGGCCCATGTTCAGCAGTGGACGTAAATGGGCTATTGATGATAATATGTTTTTTATTCGTACAACAATGACACAAATCTCACTATGAATAATAAAAACAAATAAAAAAACTTAAATCAGTTATTAATTTTATTTACATAAACTTGTTTTGTTTATTTAAAAATGACGTCTTATTATAAAGCAAATATTAGTGTAACTGTTAGAAAAATATAGAAACAATAGTCTAGGTACTATATAATCAAAGTATGGTGAAACAAATAAAATAAAAACTGCCTAATATAGCCCAGGATAAAGTCAGAAAGATTGTAGATACAAACAATGTCAATGAAACGGTAGAATAATTTTCTAGAGCTTTTTCTAATCTATATATGAATGGCGCAACATTTCTACGGATGGTGATATCGGATTGTTTGTCAACGAATAAAATTAGAAATAAACGGTCTGTAGATAGAATAGTGTTCGTGACTTTACCATGACCTTGCGCAAAGCTACATGTCGATAGCCGTGTTGCAGCAAGCGGTAAGGAAAATTGTATTTTCGCGAATTATTCCGGGAAGTGCTGATAGAGGCGAGTAACGGGTTAGCTGTTGTTGTTCACATATTACCGCACGCACACTACTTTGTATAATATATCTAGTTATCGTAGTACACAAGTACGGCCGCGTGTGAGTATGTCTGTGACATTGAACTTCACACTTCACGCGGCAGCGCACGAGTTGCGTAACTACTACACCGCAAGTTCGCGCGACGATTCACATCTACATAGCGAATAACCTAATAATAATATATATTAATTATAAATGTGACAGTTATATAATATTTACAACCTGATTGACGATAACCTAATAAACAAAAAAATATCCGCTTAATATTAGTTTTCGAACACGCATACATACATAAGTATGTACATATTGTAATAAGGAAATATTCATTTTCATTGATAAAATTTCTCACCTGACTTAAAAATTATTCAGAAGAATAAATTGAAATAATTAAAAGTAGATTGTATTACTGTATGGGGGTTAGTAATGGGTCAAATACAAAGTGTATTATAGTTTATAATCATGTGCTGAAAATTATACGGTAGGTATTTAAGAAATATAACTGAATCTCTAAATGATGTTTAATCGGATATTATAAATATAAATCTGTTATCAATTATCACTAAACAAAATTATAATGAAATACAATGTAGTAAATAATGACAAAGGCAATAAATAGTCGTTGACAGTGGCGACAAGCAGCACGTGGCGATGTTCGACAATGACATTGACTTTGGCCGGAGTCAGGGCTCCGGCAGTGGTCGCCGGCCGAACAACGTCCCGCGCCGCCCGCGCCCTGCAAGCTCCGCTACTTAGTAAATTGTCATTTCCTATGTAATTATTAGGAAACAATTTTACTATAATTAAAAATCATGGGATGGTTTTATTAAGATACTAGCAAAAGTGATAAAAAATCATAGGTATGATACTTAAAATATAATTTTAAAAATGATAAAAACCCATTGATGTACTAAATCTTAACCTTACATTTTTTATGTTTTTTTTATGTGGAAAGATTGTGATTTAGTTAGGGTGTAACTTAGACTCTATTTTCATGAAAAAGATAAAGTTTCATTGAATCGATTGTCATCATTAACCTCTGTCACAAATCTCGCCATACTTAATGATAAAATAACGTTGATCATTGATGACAGGTGTTTTTTTTTTTAAGAATTATTTAATCATACTTTGTATTGATATAATATATGGCGTGGTATTGATAATAATTATTATATTATTATAATCGTTAATTGAAATATAGCTAGGTACTAATTTGCAAGCGGTCGCTTCCGTAACGTGTCGCGAGGTCACCCTTCTGTATTGTAATAATGTGTACAGTTGCTTCGCACGTGGAGTCTTCTCGACATTTCCGCAATTGCCAATAAACAATTAAGTATCACGCTCTACGACCTCAGCTATAAATAAGGATGACGGCAGACGATTCCCCAAAAACGAGAGCAAACAATTTGACATAGATGTCAAGGCAGGGATTATATTTACTTTAAAAATCATTAGTGTCAAGTACGAGTCCATTTATAAACGGGAGTTATTTTAATGAGTTCTATAGTTATTGTTCTACCTAAATACATTACGAAAATGTCAAAGCGTGAAATGCTAAAAAACGAAGATTCGACCGGGTGGCCTCCACGATCCGCAAATAATAGTAGTCAATAAAGTAGCAAGTCCGGGTGCCGCAGGCGGCGGGCGGCGCGGGCGCGGGCGGTTCGTCTATCTGACTGTACAAATAGTCGCAACCTTGAGATTCGGCTCGCGACAAGGTCACCGCGCAAATCGTTATCAGCGTGACGTTAGCGCGTGACCTCCACGGAGGTGCCCGCGAGATAACGCGCCCAGATACCGGTGGCGACCGATAGCGCGAGGCGCGGGCGCTGCCGTCCACGCCACACTTCCGCGTCTACGTACAGACTCCCACTACGCGCCATTGTAGTTGTCATTGAGTATGTAGGAATGCTGGTCCATTGGACAAGAATACTATACGAGTAATCATTTTGCAATTACGTAATTACTATCCTAGACATACAGAACTTTAGCTGTTCTAATTCTTTCAGGCGGTAAGAAAGTAATGATATTTGTTTGCTTCAATTTGCAGTTTATTTATTTTTTTGACATGTGATGACGGAAACATTTAACTTTTCCTCAAAAAAGACACGACACGTGCTGTAAATTCAACGAAAATACGCTAATGACCGTCGGCTACCAACAGTTCCGTAGTGTGTAGGAGAGTGCCAATACCTACCTAATAGTCGTTTTATATGTACCTGTAATCCTGCTCTGATGTATTCTATAATAATATAATAATCTATACAACAAATAAAGAGGAATGATTTGATTGCTTGTTTGCATTGAATAGGCTCTAGACCTGTACTCATTCACCATTAGAAAGCTAAGGTAACATAGGCTACATTTAATTCCCACAGAAGTTCCCACGCCAACGCAGGAAGTGTTATCATAAAACATGTATTTTATTTCATTGTTATGGTATCAATATTTAATAATATATTGATACCATAATATCAAGTATCATTTCAATCTTCTTGTATTACTTTCACTTGTGAAAAGTTTTTAAATTTAACATTTTTGAAACTATTTAATAGAATCGGGCGTTACTTTGCGGAAATCCATACTAATCGATAATTCGATGTTATTTTTTTAATTTCAAACCAAATAACTATCCATTTATTTTTCATTAGCAGATAAGAAGCGAAAAACGCTAGTTGGTAACTTTTTACTGGCAAGGCATTAACTTAAATATATTTTACGTAACTTAATATTTTCATAGTAAATCACAGAATTAAAGTCTTCAGTTTTTACGATTACTATAGCTGTCACGTCTTGTAACGCACGCGACGATTGAAGGTCCAATTTTATGAGGAGTTAGGTCACTTTATTTATTGCATGGATACAATGAGGTTTCTAATATTACTGATTGTTAGACCTAGGTTATATTTCATTTTATTTTAATGACTTAAACTAACAACTAACTACTAACTAACTAACGATTTCTGAACTTATAAATATTTGTACAGTAAAATAAGGTAAAATTAATGCAAATTTAAAAGAAAATATATATCAGGCTATCCGTCTATAATTATTTTAGATAACAATTTAATATAAATATCATATTAATATTAGCAAAAATCCATTACTAACAAATGTGGTAATGTGTTTGTCATTTCTAATAGTTATAGCGTTGTAGCCCAAATGTATAAAAAACTGGTCGTGTCTATTTATACGTAAGTATATTGCAAAATATGTATTTTTTATAAACAACTTTAATATACTCCAAGTAAATGGTAGGTATTTACTTGGACTATTTTTTATGTAACAATATGATTGTGACTTGTGAAACCGCACGCGAAAGCTAAAGTTACGCTAAGTTTAAAATATATTTTTGTATGAGTTGTTACCCGAAATAGCAAAGATATTTTTTAACAAAGTCATGGTCATATAGTTACTTAATTATCCCCCCTCAATAGCTTTACGAAACCCGTTTAGACTACTAAACTACTAAAATTAGCCTACTAAATGATTATTTCTAAATATCAATAAATTTTTCTCTTCCATTTAATTCATGTTTGGAGTTGGGAGCACAGGCCCGTGGCATTTTGCTCGTTCTGCCACCCATCGTTACGCCACTGCTGCCGATATATCGATGGGTAAGTAATAGTCACATTTGGCTGGTATTTTTCTTCTGCCAAAGGCCAATGTGAACACATCATCATGAAGTCTGATAATAAATTGGCAATGATGGACTGGATGGAACCTTCGATAAATTTGTAATTATTTTGTAAGTAATATGTATCGTTAAGCCTTGTGGCTTCTGGTTTAGAATAGCCCACTCCACCTTTCTATAGATATCGTTAGAAGCGACTAAGAGTCATACAGCTAATGGGTGGACAGCGTTTGTCAGCAACATGAGTCAGCTCATAGATACTCTCCATCTTACTGCGATCACCAATCCGCCTACCAAGCGTGGTGATTATGACAATATCCTTCAACGATCTTGGTCCGTTGAGACGAGGCCTACGTTCAGCTGCGGATGTTAGCTGGCTGATAAAGTATGTATCAGTTGAAAATACAAGCAACAAGGAATTACCATAGTGTTGCTATAATACAAAATAATACTATGTTAGTTCAAAAGTGAGCTCATCATGATTCATATGTAATGAACAACTCTATGAATTAGCTATAACTTGTCTAAATTGAAAATAGAGAATTAGAAAAATCTACAAAGCACCAGTTATGTTAAGCACATTTTTTCTTAAAGAATGTTTTGTTTCTGCTTTGATTTTCGGAAACTGTTCACGACTTTTCACCGATTGTTTTGAATCTGTGAATCGGCATTGCCGCCGTGACATCAATAGATGGGTATAATTACATAACGATATTGCCTTCGCTATTAAAACAGTATCAATGTTGTGGTACATTGTCTACGAGAATTTATAGATGTAAGCTGCTTTGTTAGGTATGCTACATTAACTTAATCACATGGTATGTTTACAATAACTATTACATTAGCATAATTAATTACTACTAAGCGATGGATGTGTAAACATCCATTGCCTAGAAGTCAGAAGTTGCGCAATTAACATGTTTTCATTAAACACAATTTTACTAGTTTCCAGTAAAACACCAAAGGAATATAATCTAATGGATCGGGAATTGCAATTAAATTAAATTTCTGGAAGTATTCAATTTTGACCACCAGCAGGATAAATTTCAGATTACCACAACCTAACATTGCCAAAAAATGTAAAAGCATAAATATTTCAATTAAACATGACATAAAAAACGATTCTCACTATCCGAAAAATACCTTTTCAGCTATCAAGAGGTATATTAGTTTGGAATAAAGCCAAAACGACGGTCGATCGAAATCACTTTCCACACGCTTATCGTACCGTCCGCAAAATATTGTATCGGCCTTGCGCGTTCATGGTCGTGCAAAAATATCAGCTTGACATTCTAACGATTTCCCGATCATTGAGTTGCTAACCAGGAAGCAGCGGTTAACATTAACCACGCCTTACGTCCCGAGGTCGCTACTCATTTTATTTATACGTTTTATTTTTAAACGTATATTTTTATTATGGTTCCATACAGGTCATGCTACACACTACGTAGTGATGTATTGGAAGAGGGTACTTTAAAGCTTCTCAGAAGAAAACACAGTCAACGTGATTACAACGTGAACAGCTATATGTATATATATATATTTTTGGCGTAGGTTCGGGACCACAATCAATTCGTCGACGAAAGGCGTCGCGACTTAGCGCAATGTGCTACGATATGGCGATGCGTCACGTGTTTTGGCCCTACCTCAAAGTAACCATTTGTAACTATATAAAAGAAAAACGTAGGTATAGGTAATAATTTATCTATTTGAGCTTAGGAACTTACGTTACGCGTGAAAATATAGCGGTATTTTCAAGTAATACCTTAAAAAAAACGACCCACCTTTATATTATATTTGCGTATTCACTGTTTTTTCAGTCAACAACAAACATCGGTTAACACTAAGAAACGTATTATAACCTCCTCTTAAATTAACTTTATTGTTCTAATTTACGTTTACTTGAAAGGTAGATCATTACCGAAATATGTTTACTCCGATATGAATTTTAATAATTTTCAATGTTTCTTTATGGTAGCGATAACATTGAAATTAGTGTGAACTCAGTTATATTATTGATTTTTCTATTATATATTTATTTCAATTGAAATCACTTGATTTCTACTACTGTTACTTTCAGCTTAAAAATATGTAAGCATTTATATAAGTGCAATTTATTTTTTCGTTAGTCATCATTTAATTTTACTATATTTATGCAATATATGTGTCTAGTATATCAAAGTAAATAATAAATATTATTAATTGTTTAACGTTACAGAAACAATTAATTTATGATTCCGACCTATTTACTAATTCTATATATGACACACAAAAGATGGCAAAATTGCCACGCTTGTATGGAATTCAAGCTCTGCGTTTATAAAAAAATATATACCTATAATATAAAATGACCTCATTTTATATTATATATATTTTTTATTTACATTTTTCTAGATAAGATCATGTAACAATAGATAACAGATATTTTTTCATCATACACCAACTTTGTAGTAATAAAATTTGCATATTTTTTTGACATATGCACACGCTAAAATTACTGAACCAATTGCATAAAATATGTCATCATTAGAAACCTACGTTATCCAGGCATAACAAATGCTTAATTTTATGATGATATTCCTGCGGGAACGGAATCCATATGGCTAAAACTACTCGGCCAGGCTAGTCTTCAATATGATTCGCGCGCTTCTTGTAGTTTCCGCGGGAAAGTGTGTGGGTGATAAGAGCGACCCATGTGCGTCCACGTGATTTGAAAACAAAAGTATAAACGCCTGCGCATACATGTGCTATGTAATAAACAAGAAAAAATCCACTTAGTTACTATCAATACTAAATAATTTCATTGCATTCTTACATCTACCTATTACTTTAGAGAGATAGGGCATGGTTACTTACTACATTCAATGAGGTGCTGGTCAAAAAGAAGATATTACAAAAGGTAAATCACATTTTTGATTTATAGGGAAATAAATCCCAATGTCGCGGTGGAATTTACAAACACATCATTCACGAACACAAAGCACACCCAGACTCAGACTATCTGTAGTTCACGCAAATAATTCTGCCCTCCTTAATGCAAACGCAGTACTTGCAAAATCGCGATTACGAGATAAACGCGATAAACACATTTTTTATATCTAAACAAGATGTCTATATTACATGACTTTTAAAGTGTACCTAAAAAATAAGAAAAAAAACAATCTTTATGTATGAATCCTGAAATGTAATTTTTGCTCGATTTGAATTCGATTTTCCCTTTGTTGCGAAAAGGCAAATCCCCAAAATGTCGCTTACGGCAAGTACAATTAGACAATTGTCCAGGGTGGGAATCGAACTTTGAGTTCGATTCCCACCCTGGACAATTCTCAGAGGTACAGTACTGCGCCAGCGCACCTGTGTAGTGATATCAGATCAATATCGTGTTCTTGTGTCCAGCTAGAACTCATACGTGTCAGTAACGCGTGATTTAGACCTCTGCTATTGCAAACGTTATGTTAACCACTTACCATCAGGCAGACGACATGCTTCTTTGCCATCCTTATGACGCAATTTACTTTTCTTTAATCAACTATGCCGTGTAAATCGCTTGTAACTAAAAAGCGAGCTAAGCTCGTCACTAGTCAAGTAGGTCAATAGTTAAAAGTCTCGTAGCTAAGTGGAATACTAATTTAAATAATCTATTCCACTCGTACTATTCTCATTCTCTTATTATCACGTTGTTTGTCTAGAATAGTCTAGATAGATAGTGGTCTACTTACAACTGCTAGTTCTAAAGTTATACGCCCTGATAAACTTTTAAATGAAAATTAGCATTTTTGAATAATTATTTCTGTAATATGTCATATCATAATCATAATTCAATATATTAGATAAGTTTTTACCTCTTTGGGCATAACGAGTACCACTCGTTTCCTAACAATCAAATATCACAAATGTTAACTAAAATTTAGTTTATAAAATGTCAAGTACTAAGAAAAATATTTTTTTCAACATTAAATATCCTGTTTTTCGTTTGATTTTTAACAAAACTATTAATCTTGTTATAACACAATAATCAAATTAGAGAAGTTACCCATACTTTTGGAAACTCATTTGACAGTTAACAAGAGTAATAAGACAGCTGATAATAACAAGATATATTTTTTTTAAACCCTTATACAGCAGGGCTTCAACCTTTTTGAATGGAGACCACAAGATCATCCTTTCAAAAACTATGTGTAAGTAAACAAAGTCTTTGAATTAGATTTTGTGCCAATCATTTTTGTAGCCTAGTTTCTCTGGTAGTACTTATTAAGATCAATGTTAATTAAATATGTGTGAATGGCTTAAGATATTGTTATATAAGATCATTAATTATTTCCATAAACTTGCATCTTAATACCGAAAAAAACATAAACTTTTTCCGATCAAACTAGATTTATTCAAAATACATTTCCAATGATATATAAGTAATATATAACCTACTATATCTTTTTAATCATAATACTATGTCGACAGGCTAGCCAATAATTAAAATAAATTTCACACTATAGCTAATTGGTAGTGAAAACTATATTTGTACCCATCGCTTTTCTACTGAACGAACCTCATGTCCGTAACACTAATAAATTAGACTATTTGGGTGAGTTGGATTGAAAATGACCTGAATCCGAATACGGGCACGCAAGAGAGAAATCTCAGGCAGTAGCGCATGCGCAGCCGGGCCGAGACAGACACTGTGGGCGAACATTATCACTACAAGAGAAAGGACCACACAACCTTTTTAATACCATGCCTCAACCTTATTTTGAATTTTAGAATAATGTTGTACGTATCCCGATATCTTAAGCATATTATTTAAATTGTTATTCTTGTTACATTCGAAAATTATTTCCTTTTGCCTATTTTAATTTGCAACTCAGTCGTATAGCGTCATAAAATTTTAATGTTCAACAAACAATCAACTGAAACCACATACCAGCTAAGCTTCCGTAGACGTAATAAATGATAACATCAAACATTGTAATGATGATGTTCTTCCTTGTTATGTTCAAATAGGAAGCCAACGACGGATTGACAAAAATACTTTTTATAAACTACAAGTAAACAGCGAGTGGCAAGGAAACGGGTTTATAGTTACCATCTTTGTTGGCCACTAGGACAGAAAGTACCTACATGTGGTCGTATTATAAGTGATATCGCCTCAATTTCTCTGCGTGCGGCGCGTGGCAGGGCGCGGCGCTGATCGGACGGAGACATTCTGCACAATGGCCGGAGAAAACGGATGGATGCTGTCATCGCACTCTCGCAGCTTGACTTATGACTTACAAAATCTACATACAATCATCGCAAATGTGGACCAGGCCAGTGGGCCGCGCGGCCACGCACGTTGCCTGCGCGTTTAGAGGAAATAAAGTCTCTTTTAAATAAAATATTTTATAAATTTGTGAAATTGCAGAAGTTTTGTAGTGTATATACTATATATCGTTTTCCCTTTACCACGCATACCCAACAAGTTTGAAATCCTCTATTAAATGTGCTACCTCAATCATTAATTGTACAAAAGCTATCTATACTTTGTATCAATTAATTAGATCTTCGTTGTTTCCCGCTATCGGGAAATTCTCACTTCCAGCCAGAAGCAGCATTTGATCTATATAAGGGTGAATCAATTTATAATTGAATTGTTGTTAAATTCATACTTTAGATTTAGTACTTTTGTGTATTGACAAATAATACATTATTATTATAAGCAATTTGACACCATGGCCTTAATTTTCCAGCGCATGTATCAAAATTATAGTTTGTAATGTTTCAGCGCAATACGAAACTCAGTGAGGTGTTTTTCGCGGTCACTGACCTGCTATTCACGGTTTTGCGCACCATTAGATTAAAAAAAATGTTTACGTTCTTAATTGTACGTCTTAAAAGTCAATTGCAATTTAAAATGTCAGTGGTTGAACATTGGGTACTTATACCGAATGTTTAACAGCTGTTAAAAAAACTTCAGAACTTTCCATGTATAATTTTAAACGTCCCGAATTTTGAGCCTTTATTTTATCTTATAATTTATAGCCGACTATATTCCTAAAAGAATGTGATAAGCCAAGACGTATTTCATGTTGACATGTCTGGAAAGAAAATTAAGCGCAAAATTAGAAAACATTTATATTTTCGGGAAACGATCCAATTGCGTTTTCCTTGCATTTTATTACAATTTATTTACCCGCACTCGTCTTTTTGGTCGTTCTTGGGACTAAAATAATTTCATTGGCATTCTATCTTTTTTAATTTGGTGCACCGCATAGTCGCTGATGAAAACATGTAGGTATTATTCTTGCTGATTTACTCGTCGATAAATCCAACTTCATATTTGCGGGATGTGCAATATAGAATACTAAAAAGGTTTTGTTAGAAAGGGCAAAGACTTTGTAAGTGTAAACAAGGCGTTTTGATTGCGACGCAGAAACGGTTATCGGCGCGACACGTGGCGATCTGCGTGCGCTCACCATGTCGCCGCAACGTGATCGATGCAATCATAAGATCCACTCGAGGAATACGTACCACTACTATGAATGTCATGAAAAATAGTGCAATTGTACTTGACTAACATGGATTAAGTAGATTTCCATTTAGTGATACATTTCGTTAATAACAGTTCCAATAGATAAAACATTGACATACATTCTTATGTTTTTAACTATGTTGGAATGTTCTAGTTGGAAGTCGTCAACGCAGAAATGTATAGTATACTATTAATCAACTATTTAAATAGATATTATCTAGTAGTATAAAATACTTAACCTACTATATATGAGTCACATTATATAAAATTAGCATGATTTTTCTAACAAAAACGAATTAATGTACAACATAAAATTAGTTTTAATTTTATCTTCAATTTCTACGAGAATTATTTTCTAATATACTCTAAAAGTAAAGTGTAATTCTTTCAGCAAATAAATTATAATAATCGTTATGTCATAATCAGCAAATAATAAATACTTAATAGTTCAATAAAAATAACATCTACTTGAGATATGGGTTGCAAGGTGGGTCCTGTTATACCCTAACAATCTAAGACATACAGGAGTTATAACATAACAGTATAACGATTTGTAATAAAACATTTATAAGGGAGTGAACACATTATATTGAACAATTACACAAGTTACACAGTGATAAAAAATAAATTGGGTCGATCGAACAAAATGTGATTAACGGCGTATATAATTAATTCCTATTATGATTGAAAAATAAAGTTCACAACGTCATAATCCAACTCGTTTGGTAAACCTATATGGTTACAACCAAATACAGAAATAGCTGCGAAATCTTACCAGTAGAAATCTTCTTCCTTCAGTGAATAGTTCCTTCAAACGAATTCACAAGTTAATACGTCGGTTGATGGTTCGATCATCTTTATTCTTTTGAATATCAAATTCCTTAAAAGTGTAAGAGGTGATATTTATATCCATTTAAGCCTAATGCCATATTTGTCTCCTGGCATAATCATCATGAGCAATATCGCAGATGTTAAGTATTAAAAACGGAAATAGTTCTTGCATTATTAGTTACTTGGCAATCGGACGCAATATTTGTCATAGCATGCCCGTATATGTAAGTGCTTATAGATTTATTTACATGTTATTGTGTCTGGTCATCACATGGCTGTTACGACTATTATTATTAAATTAGTTCATAAATATATATAAAACATCGTCAACATTTTAATTTAGATGTTGCACAAAGAAAGAAAGAATAATGAAATTAAGCAAACCGGTAAAAATAGTAGTTTTTTATTTGTTTGTTTACATAGTTCTAGTTAGTTATATCGAAGGTCGACAAGAAGAAATTCCGTATAGCGATAAGACACCTTTTGTCGTATTGAATTTTGGGTCATGTATTTTTGTGCTGTATATAGTACATACGCATTCAAGAGCATGCTATGCTTTCCTAGCGACAGCCATGTGCCGAAGTCCAAACCACAAAGAGAGTTCTTGTGCAGGTTGCTCAATTTGTTTTTTAAACTATTAATATTTATACTAAGTATATCTTAGTATAAATATTTATACTTCAAGATATTATATATTTGCGGCTTAGAATAGACCACCCCATGTCCTCCCATGGGTGTCGTAAAAGGCGACTAAGGGACATATGGCTGATGGATGGGCAGCAGCATCTATTAGCTCAAGGTTTACTTCTTACTGTGATCACCAATCCGTCTACCAAGCGTGGTGATTATGGCAATATCCCTCTACGATCCTGGCTTGCCAAGGTCTGTTAAGAGGAGGCCCATGTTCAACAGTGGACGTAAACGGGCTGTTGATGATGATATCATAATTTTCTACTAGTTCTCTTTCAATTAATATCTCTTTAATATATCATCATCATCTAATAAAAACGGAACGCTAATAGTTTTCGATGTAAATGTAAGAGATATATATCTGCCATGTTTACATACCACTATATAGCCTTCTACAATCAGTGCAACACAGACATAAAAAAGTAGGTAATCGACAGTAAAGTAAGTGACAGCTAGTAATCGCATGACAATTGAAGGCGCATGACATGTGCCGCGACTCGGTACTCGTTTTCACTCTCATTGTCATCTATTTTGAGCAAATCGTTCTCACTACACTGTATAGGTTGAGGTGAATAATTTGCTCACGAATGTCTTGTACTTACACGTTACATATATCACATACAAACTTTTCTTTCTCCGGGTTAAATGTTTGCCTAATGCCAACTACCGCAGCAGGGGGTTTTTGTACTCCCCTCTCTATAGGGATAATATAGTATGCTATCATACCCTGAAAGAATTTTCCCACTAACCCCCCCCCCCCCCCCCGACTGCTTTTCGAACATCAGTAATGGGGTCACCGGTAACTGCTAATGCATGTCATCTGGTGCCCCCTGGCAGTGCCCGAAACCCAGCTGTCACGAGCTCTTTAGAGCCCTATATTTAAGGCCCGTTTAACACAAAACGCAGGGACGCACTTAACACCAGCACTTCCCTACTTTTCGTGTGTCGGCTTCAACACTTACACACCTATAGATATGTAGAGATATGAATAACTTTCTTTTATTGATTGTACTTTTGTTGTATCGAAAACAACTATAGAACCAGGCGTATTTTTACTTTTTCGAAAGGTTAAGGTGATAAATAAAACAATAATGATGTACTTAAATTAATTGAATACTTTCCCTCCTATGGAGTACTGGAAAGTTATATGTATAAAACCTAACATTTAGATGAAAAAGCACTTCATTGTGTTCATACACAATGAAGTCACTTTTCATCTAGTCAGTTATTATGAAAACAGGAACTATTTTTTATATTAAAAAATATATTTTAAACTAACGAAATGACCTACAAATACAATGCGTACATAAATGCAGTTTTTGCTCTACATATTTTTCCGCCACTCTTCCTACATCTCAAATACATCTGAAATAACAAAAAGTGTCGCACTTGTGACCATGGCCTCTATGCTTGCATCCGCATCGTTTGTTGCTCTGTTTAACAAATTAAAACGTCGGCTATAACACTTAATTTTTCATTTACATTAGGCAGCGCGAATGGTCGGAATATTTTGACTCAGTCAGATAAATGTAACCATTATATTATGTAACTTTGCGACGTGACGTGATATGCTATCAGGGTACCGCTATCCGTATTGTTCTGTTTAAACGTAATATCTCTTTAAGATGAACTAATGGTTATTTGTCAAAAAATATTTATTAATTACTTACATTGTTGTTGTATGTTGCCTAATTTTACAACATAAAATATTTCCGAATACTTGGCACACGTGGAAACGACAACATCCCTTTGGATTCGCACGCAATATCCATATCCCTACTTAACAACTAAAACTACATTTCTTATAAATACTTACCTATTATTTTTAACCACGAACAACCTATCTATCAAATGTTCTTAAATAAATTTATACATTGATTTAGTTTCTGTGAGATAAAATAGAGCACAGCTTTCCTCTGTTTGTTATAAAATGTGCATAAATTTTAGTTTAATCTACTTCTTTAGAGACCGACAACTAACGGTAGACAGACTTATAAACAGAACAAATAAGACAATCAACTTATTTATTTCTGGGTCAATTAGAGTTGATTAGATGGTTCACTAATTTAGTGGTACAATGTGCAGTGAACCATTACCTTTTTTGTTTATTTATTTACTTATAATATGTAAATATATAGTTTGTTAGTGGTTCGGCTACGTAGATATAGTTGGTAACCAAATTTGTAATTAAATCCTATACATGTTGTACCCAACACTAGCTCATGTAATTTTAAGCCACAATTTAAAACATTCATATCATATTAGGCTTATATAAAATAAGACAAACGTTTGCTAACACATGCTGACTGTGTAATCGTGAGTATTTCTTACCCCACTGAGATAAACATAACAAATTATTTTAACGAATTAACAATAAATCATCAATAAATAGGTATTATATATTGAAAATAATGCTAAAAATACATATTTTATCTCCCATATCATAAACTTTGGCACCGAAACATACATAGCCTTTTTTCAACAAGGTTATTCATTTTTTCAAGGTGTATATTTTACATGTATTTTTTGCAACGAGTGGGTAGTGTGTTTACAGCGATTCAGTCTGATTTAATACTTCACATACGCGGCTAATACGTTGTGTGTAATAGAATACAAGGTCTTGACGTAGTTCAATGATTCTTGTAATAGAACTCATTATTAAGTAGCTACGAATCATTTTATGCGTTGATTGAAACAACTTTCTTTTATATCATGGTTAATATAAAAGGGAAGAAATATTCAATATAAATATTGACAAAAGTGCAAAATAATGCACATTCTTGATTGATAATGCAATTTCAGTTAGTAATGGAACAGTAACTTATATTTTAATTTACACTAATTGGTTCTTTCAATATAGTATTTTAATGGCAGGTATAAAAGTCACTCGCAATTGTTATAAAAGTCACAATGATACAGATTAACTTAGAAAGGTCTCTTGAAGGTTCAGTCAGTCATATTACGAAGGTCTCAAAGTGGCATTCACATTAAGTTCAACTTGACACCGTCATTTGTTATTACAATTTGTAATTGAGTAAGTAAATCTTTGTCTTTAATAATAATTTATAATAGGGTGTAGGTAGAAATAGATTTAATGTTTTTTCGTGTATTTGTTCTGCTAAAATGTTTTCAGATTAGGAAGTGTCATATTGCTGACGATGCCTTCTATATATATAATCGCATACAAAAATAGACATAATATATTAAAACGGTTGATGATTATGCATTTTTAGTTAAGTCACAACACATCATGTACATCTTTATTATTGTATATCAAGGAACGGGCAGCAGCGTTTTCTAGGGTGGTACAACATAATACTGCGGTCACCACCGCCTGCCAAACGTGGTGACTATGGCAAATACCCTCCCCCGGGAGGAGGCCCATGTTCAGCGGTGGACGTTATACGGGCTGATGATGACAAAAGTAAGTACATAGATCGATTGTACTGCCAAAAATATATCATTCCGCTGAGTATTATCAACGACTAGACAATGACTGTGTGTCGCCTTTATAATTCGAACATAATATGAAACCATCAATTACGATATGATGTAATATTACTCATTAACGTCAACATAAGAATAGTGTAAAAACATAACAAAGTAATATTTAGCAGATGCGAAAACATGATATGGTCATTGGTCACCCATGATGGCAGTTTTAAGTCCATTTAAGGTACGGCGGGGGTGTTTTCGTGTTGATGACCTTGGGAGCAAAATCATGCGATATTTTTGCTCTCGGCGTTAATGCGGAAGACTATTTCAAGAGTCAGGGTCGGCGGCGCCCGTCACCCGCGCCTGCGCACGCGGTGTCAGGTTTCCGTAATGTGACGCCATAGTTACCCCTAATGTTTCACCTTGTTACATTTTAAAATTGAGTCATCATCATCCATCGTCTGTCACAGTCATCATCGATTTAAAAACATAAATTGCCTGCAGTATACTTAATAATGTGTGGAACAAAAAATATCAACTATTTATAGATAGAGAAATAAACTCTAATTTAAAAAATCTGTACAAAATACTTCAATGACAGCAGCTCTTAGTTGCGGTGAGTTCTTCTGACCTCAACCTGCTTGTGTGAAGGCAACCTATAGTGATGTAAATAGACAGGAAGCCCATACAATGTCAGGAGCTCAAGTAGTTCCATTATTTTTAAACAGTTTTAATGGCATTCTGGAAATATAACCTTCATCTTTAACGGTTGACAAAGTGCACGGTGATCTGTGTGCACACTATCTAAAAGTATTATCTATAAGTTCATGTACATACATTGTAGACGTACTTTTAATTCACAAATTACAACTTTTTTATATATAAATAATATGAAATATTAAATGTTATAATTTGTATTTATTCAGTTGTAATACATATTTATTTTACAACACTAACTCATTGTAATTTAAATAAGTCGTTGTAAGTCGCGACTGAGATCACCTCTAGACTTTGAAATGAAACCAAGGCCAGTGCTAATGTTCATTTAACCTTCATTTTTTTCACAAAATCATATTAAATGTACATATAAAGCATGGCTCCGCAAAATACATTCAGTTGGCAAAGGACTTTTTGTTATGGTTACGTCATATGAATATATCTTACAAAATAATGGCTACAAAAGTTATATAAAAAAATTTTGCCAATACTTGGAATTTCAAAACTAAAGACATAATATGCCGCGGTTGAGTTTAGTATTATTATTTATATCCACAAGTGAAAAAAGGAATTTTATGTGATCCATAGAAGAGATAAAATTAGATTTATATTTGACTAAATTACTTTATGGCGTTCTTAATTTAAATGTTAAATCTTGTAGCTGTAAATACCTAGTCTTTGTGTGTTCTGCAATATACCCGTTATATTACATTTTACGCAAACTAATCCACTTGTTGTACTTCATGTCGTAAATAATAAATTTTTCGTGTCATGTCTATTGCGTCGCGTGACATACTTACTAAGAATTTGAAACCTAAAACTAATAGTGTGACTGCATACCACGAAGTAGGTAGGATGGATAGATTGAGAGGTTAGTTAGTTAGGCAATTGGATTTTCTCACATGGCCTTTTCAAGGGCCTTTTACCATCCTGGTTTTAATGGAACTTACCTTAAATCTTCCTAAAAGTGTAACAGCCCCTTGAAGTTGTCAAGAACCTCGGATATCAATATTTGGTTGTTTAGGGGGTTACATATTAAGAAATCATGTTTGGGCTGTACGAAAGCATATCCCGAGGAACGGACAAAAGGTGACTGAGGTGTTAGTGGAAGCACAACAACAACGGCGCGTCCTCATAGCGGTCTAATCAAATCTCTTCGGTTACCACCAGAAGAGATTTGCAATTTTAAAAAGTAAAAAAAAAGTTATTGAGAAAACATCTGGAAGACATTGATCAGGGGTTTCCGTAATGAGGTAACAACATGCGTGCACTCGAAAGTAGGCTCCAGGTGCTTCTCCCCGCACCTGCCGATTTCACGCAACTGTTCTACCTCTTCGTGGGGTGTAATGAGGTCAACTTCATTTACTTACATAACTACATTTTCGCAATCTTATTGTCACGTCTACGTAGTAATTAACTGAAGAAACATGGGTAATAAAATGTACATTGCCATTTTTGAGATTACACGTGCCTACGTGTAGGTATATCACACATTTGCGTGTAATGTATGAAAAAGCATGAGTATTCTATAATAAATATATTACCTACTGTTTTTTTATATGTAGATGTGTTAACAGCATACTTTAATTGTAATTTATATTGCAATAAATAAAATTGGATGCACTGCGATTCTGTTGGTAATATCAATTTTTTTTTTTTTTTTGACAGATTAACTACATAAGTATACCAACTAACGACAATCATATTATGATTGCATAACATGCCTACAATGGGATCCCTTTATCGCCTAATTTTTTTTGTCATAATATAGTTTGGCATAACTTTTATTAGCATAATAATACTTTGGCATAATGCAAAGGTTAGCATAACTATCATTTAGTCTTATATGTTTTGGCTTAAGTTAGATTTTCATGCATTTTAAAGTCATAATATTTGCCGCGGCAGCGGCCGGCGAGTGCCAGAACCGAATTGTGGGCAAATGACAATCAGTTAAGTTAGGTTAGAACTGCGGCTTATATAACGCCAGAACCAAATTGCCGAACCGCCGTAGCTCCGCAGCGCTGGAGCCATGACAGAAACGCTGCATGCTAGGGTTTATTAGTTTTATTCCAAAGAACATTATGTGTTTATAACATTATGCTTTATAATCTGAATCCGATCCGAATCCGATCCGAACCCTTGAAAAGATGGTCCATAGTAGCCGTAGAACTATTTCTATGGTAATTTACGCACTAGATCCAATGTCCGTCATCTGATTTCTTTCCAAATTTCGAGACAAATATTTTCACGGGTTCGGATTGGGTTCGGATCGGACCGGACGTAGTGCGAAACCGCTCTAAGTTTGTGGAGAAGTAATAAGTTTGCCAATGTCAAGGCTAAAAGATAGGCCAGGAGCACTGACAGTTTTTATCACATATGACAAATATCACAATAATTAAAATTACTTCAGTCACGTTTGTATGTATATCGAGCGAAACAACATATACGTCACAGGTGATAATCACATTAAGGCGCTGTACTTAGTCAAAATAGGCTTCACAAAACAGTTTTTTAGCCAAATGTTTACATTTTAGAGCAGCTAAAAAAATATATGTTAATCTTGATCATATTTATGGGGGGACCATTGTGTTCAAAACACGTTTTCGGTAAATTTTCTCGATAAAAAAAAAACATAAAATAACCATTTAAATTGAAATTGTAGCAATTATAACTGTATTATTTATAAACAAATCTTGATAATATTAATAACAGTGATGTAATATATAATAATAAAGGGAACTGTTGTTTTTATTTATCGATTGGAACAATATATTTGCAAGGATTAATGTATTAAATAACTCGAACGAGTTGACCGAAACGTTGCGCCATCGCGGCGTCTCTTCGCTTCTCTTTCATTTCTACGCGGAGCAACAGTGACAAAACTAATACGTAAAAGTCGTCTATTCACCGCGCCTTAACATGAATGTTAAAAATAGGTATAATAAAAGTTTTTTTTTTTTATTGATTATATTTCAAGCGTTGCAAGCTATTGCCCTTATTAATATTGAGCAAAAATCACGTTATTTGTATGCCCCCTTAAATTTTAATTTTATTATGTTTTTAGTATTTGTTGTATAGCGGCAGGTATAAATCATATCTGAAAGCTTTACATGTCTAGCTATCACAGTTCATGAGATACAGTCTGGTGACTGACAGACAGTGGAGTCTTAGTGACAGAGACCCTTTTTAACCCTTAGGGTAAGGAATCCAAAAACGAAGTTATAAAATTGCATCTCTTAGGTCAAATCCATATTTTGTATCTGTATGATATTATATATGTTTCCATGCTCATTGTGTATTTTCGTTGATAGCTTAACAAAGGGCTTACGAAAAATGTCCATAATCCATAAGAGTTGATATTATCGGATCTGTAAGCACGATGAACTTGAAGTATACAAACGCGGAATACATAATTTATCTGTGGATTGAAAATAGTGGCCCTTCCTGAAATAAAACATAATCACAGTGGCTAGTTATGACTGTGTTTTTTTCAAGGAAACTATTTTTTCATATATATATAGAAAGCCCAAGGAGTTTGTCCTCGGCGAGACCTTGAGGCGGAAAGTACGACGTTTGACGTTGGTCATTAGCAGGGCCTTGAACTTTGAGAACGCGCCGGTAAACATGTTTGCGCTGTGGTCGTGCTCAATGCGCACTCTTTATTACTATGACGTTCTTGTGTTACCCTACACTTTATTTGTTTTATTTCTCCGGTTTATTCCGTTACCTTTAGCACGTGGCACTTCAATTGGATTTCTATCTGACCTTCGATGGCGGAAGCCGCGACGAACTCTCATGGCATTCCTACACATATCATACCATAATTCAAGGCTGGCGCTTTCGTTGCTAGCTTTATTTATGTTATTACTTATTAAACTAACTATATATTACATATTCTGGCGTGGTTAATGTTAACCGCTGCTTCCTGGTTAGCAACTCAATGATCTGGTAATCGTTAGAATGTTATACAGTGACTTAAAGTCAAACTTTATACACACGTCTATAAGATATCTAGGGTCATTCTTTCAAAATAAAATAAAAAATGTTTTGTGTTTGGTTATTCCATCCACATACCTATTTGTGAATTATTGAATTACCTTAGGAATTATGAACTTCATATAATATTTTTAGTTTAAATAAATAAAGCACTACTGCGTAATACTATTAAAATGTAGATATAGTTACAAATAATTACAGATATTTTCATATGTAAAATTCCTATACTAGTAGTTGTGGTTATCTTTAGGATTTGCTATATATGTATAGTAAGTAAATCCTAAAGATTACAACGACAATTAATAAAAATATTTTAGTTTACTTTATCCATAAACCTCAATTTTTCGGACGGACATACGTCATAAGGGTGAGCAGAGCTCCAGCCTCAATTAGATAAACCTCAAATAACTTTTGGTTACTATTAGAAACGCTGACAAATAATATGACGTTGAAGACTAAGTCTAATACCGTTGAAGACATAATTCCGTAAATTCTAATGTGTTCAGTACTTGCATGAAAATTATTAAGTGTTTCGTTAATAGTTATATTTTTATGTTAGTTATTAAGTAGAACGGTGTGATTTGTACCGCATATTACACTTCCTAGACTCTTGATTTTGAATTTCTGCATATTAGCTTTTTTGTATAAAAAAATACCATGACACATATTTCACCAAACTAATTTGAGGGTTTGTTATTTGTACAACAACACATTTTCACTCGTTACGTGGCCTATGTACTTTAAGATCCCTTGCGAAAAGGCTATATCAAGTTGCGTCATAAGAACAATTGACATCGTAAGGCCAGGCGTACACAATTTATATTTAATGTTATTCACCGTGATGGTTTGCTTCTATCTGATGTTATCTTAGCAGATCTTATTTTAGTATAATTTTAATTTACAACACCATTAAAAGAACAATCAGCAATTCTTTGTAGAAGAATAAGAGGACTCAAATGATTAATGATTAGATACTAACTTGATAAAGACTTAACAAAATTCGAATAACGAAGTAAATTTAACAAATCTACGAGCAGGTCTCCTAGATTTGTTAGCGTACCTATAATCTACGATCTATACGATCTATAATACGATTAAATTAATTAATTAATTAATTAATTAATTAATAATTAATTAATAATCGTATGAGATAAAACAATTTCCTTGTAGCCGGACTTGAACTCGAGACATAAACATTAAATAGTAAAAACAATGATCGAGGAAAACATTCCTGTTTACGTACATAGATAATAAAGTCCTTTGTGACGTAGTGCATTATGGTGACCGAGCTGGTCGAGATAATGAGTTCGCCAAGGTCAACGCGTGTTAATTACAATTACCGTGAGTGGTCATTCTTTGTTCCAATAATGATTAATGCCGGTCGCGAGTGCCGAGAAGTATCGTAAATGAGATAACAGGAAGCGTCCGTGTCGCGCCAATGTCATATGACAAGGCCGTGCGGCATTGGTTCTCGTCAGCCACTCAGCTACTCCTACAGGCAGCAGTGGTGCTCGGACACTCCGCTCTAGCAGCCGCGCCACCACCGCCGCCGCCGCACCGCTTCTCGTCAACAGTCCGCATAAGGTCCACACACATGGGCCACCTCCCGAAGGAGGGTTTGATCGATTGATAGTCGCGGACAGGGATATTGCTTTTTGTTTTAGGGAACTTTTGTGCACTGTGACTCTTCATTAGAGTTCACATGCCTCTCGGACTTTAAGTCCACAAGCGTATTTGAAGACTGGTCTCAGTCAATTTAAAGACATTGAATGGATTGTTTCCTGAATCTTCTTGATCTTACAGTTCTAGAACATACAGGGACTCCAGTAATGTCTCAATGCTTATCAAAAAGATCATAAAATTATTGTAATGCTTGTCTTGCCTGGCAGCATGAAGAAAAAACGTCTTAAAATATAGTACAAGCTAACCTAAGCTAAGCTTTTTTTCAAAAAGTGAATAGATGAGAAATCTGATGTCAATTGATATATATGATGTTTTTTTTTCTGACGGACATATGTAGTTAGCCACGAGGCTTTTGCTACTTCACCGGACGTATATGTGGTATATATGATATTTGTCATTTCTCATTGGCAATACGGTAAATAATTGTTGTAAATACTAAAAAACAATAACTATACTAAGTCATTGTTAATTAGTTTATGTAATATGCATCCGCCAAACAACGAAAAACAGGTTGTTAACTTCGGTGCCAAATGCTTAACCAAATAGTATATTTACTACAATTATTTTTAGCGCCTATTACACACAAAAAGTACATAAATGAAAACGTGTAAAAAAAATATCAGCAGATATTGCCGTATAGTTTTTTGTGTTAAGTTATTCTGTAAATCAATCTGAACCTTATATTAAACCATACGAGGTACATTTTAGATCGGCGCTATTTCTTATCGCCTAATCAGAAAAGTAGCAAGGCCTTGAGCCTGACCCTGGATATTTTTATCCACACACATTTTGCGACTATTCTGTAGATAACATGTAACTACCTACGACGTGATGATGAGGAACTGACAAAATCATACTTATTAAAGAATATCTGATAAAAAATAGATAAACAAACATTTTTGAACAAGTTTAATATTTACTCAAGGATAAATATTATTGTGACATCATAATAGGAAGGTGTAAAGTAAATAATATTATCGTATGATAAGATTTGTTATTTTGATACGGATTTTTGCACAAAATTTCGTATTATCCAATGCGTGTAGATTTTTTTTACGTCGAACTATAATTATTGTCGATGTTAATCATTTAAATGCATAATGAATATCAATAAGTCATTCATGTAAACCTGCTTAATGTATATAAAGCAACCTTAAGCGAGCTATACCACAGGGCGGGCTAGTTCGTCATATTTATAAAAGGTAGTGGGAAAAACAAAGGCTTTACTAAACGGGGCGGGCGGACGGGTCGGCGGCGGGCGGCGACAGGCTATAGTCTGCACGCCACGAGGTCGCGCGCTGCTGATGTAGGAAGTCAACCGATTCGACCTCGACCTTGTGTTGGCGAAAAATATTATTCGACTACTACGCACACACACATAAACACTACCTCGCTGTGTGCGTCTCTGTGACCCTCCCAACGACTACCACCTATGTACATAAATCACTTCATTTAAATACAATGACATAGTATTATAATTGTCATTAACTTTGGGAATTATTCACACATATTTCTGTATAAATAATATTTAGCGAAACAACATCTTCATTATTCTACGAGGAGTTTACGAATTGCGGAAAAGATTGAAGGTCGTTTGCATATTTTGTTTATACTATTTAAAACTTAAGTTAACTTATGACAAACGTTTATGTTCAACTCATACCTATATCAGATACGGAAGTGATGAGATAAAAAATAATATAGCATATTAGTTGATCGACGGAAGTATCGTACTATCAGGTCTGTCCACGTGATCCCTTGAGTCACTTGTGATCTAGACCAACACTCACTCCCGATTATAGTAATGCACGAATGACGATATACACTCGAATAGCTTTTCTCGGAAATACCTACTATGTAGTACTTTTACTAAGAACACTTGATATCACAGTGATGTCCAGGAAGCATGTAGTTTTATCTATACGCCTACTGTGAATCGAGTTTAATAGATTATTACTAAAAATGGTATAAGTGAGGTTCTGTGGGTGTGAAATGTTACTGACATTCTGTTGAAGGCGAAGGTCGTCGAGAATATCTTAATCTTTTTCCGTGAATGAATTACTTTTTTTTTTTTATTATAATACCTATGTTACGGTTAAAATTTAATAAATAGTTAAACTTACGATTCCGAAATGTATACATGTGAAATGTTAGTCTCACATAGTAAACTTATATGAGTATTTAACCATTGCTGTTTCAAGAAAGGATATCGCTTCAATCATAAAATAGCTAAATAGATTATTTCACTTACGATATTTTTTATACTAAGAAGGCCTATAAAAGTGAAAATGATTGTCAATATATGACAGAGCATCACTTAAGAATTGCTCAAACAATGTCCGGTATGTTTTTTTGTAATCTTTTGAATAAGATTTGTAGTTTCTTTGGAAAATCCACAAGGAAAATCGCAATTTATAACGTTTTTTTTAGATGGGAGGAAATACAGCATGATCTCAAGACTTAATTGAAAAAAAATTCGTTTTACATTCATGAGCCTTAGCTTGTTAAGTGGTCCATTCTGTGCAATAAGATGATCTAACCATGGTGTTGTAATTATTTACGCAAGTGCAAGTCATGTGAGAGCCATGAGCCGGTCTCAATTGTCCTCCGATGTTATGGCAACATTTCGCCCTTACCCATTGTTGCCTTACTGTTGCACAATAAAGTTTAATAAACATTACCAAGGCAGCCGTCGATTGTTTTCATTTACTATATAAATATGGGGAAAAGAATCAACTTCACAAGACCTGTAATACATAATCTTGTCTTATGCATTTTCATTTGAAACGATGTGATATCGACATAATTCTGACTTATTCCTTAAGCAAAAACATAATTAAGGAAATTCTACCTTGCGTATAGTAGAGTTACAATTAAAATTTATAATAATTTATAATCTTATCTTTTTCTGTATTTCTATATAATACACAAAAAGATAATTTAACATGTATAACGTGTCAAACGGTGTTCGATATTCCTAATTTGAGGTGAGGTACAGGTATTGTTTTCAAGGTTTTGTAGTTAAGGTGCAACATTCGCACTTTACTCGGTATAAGGACAATTTAAAGGAAAAGAGCATTTTTATGTTTATTAATCTGATAGATTTTGCAAATGTTTAAAGTCCATAACGTGTTGACCAAGGAATTAAAAAATAACAGTATAAAATTTAGACGGGAGATTCACAAGGCTTTGCCAAGATTTTGACCTAATAAGCATAAGTCTATTATTACCTTATCTTCGGAAAATAGATATTATAATAATTTAAATAAACATCTAATGTGCGAACGTTTCTCCTTAATGTCTTGTAGGGTTCGATTACTGCACTGGACAATATCGTTGAGTCAAACTCAATAATTTTGACCGGGGCTGGTTAGTTGAGTTGATATCCTCCGCGTAGCTGGGCTTTACGACCTTATTTACACATACTTTACTATGTCAGCCCGTTTACGTCTACTGCTAAACATGGAAACAGACGTTGGAAATCGAGGGTCATTGAGGGATATGCTCGTCATCACTACGACGATAACCCTTTTTAAGCAAAGTTCCCGTTTCACGTATTAAACTATTAAAGAGACATGTACTCAAGTGGCTATAAATATATTCAATGTATTAGTACTCAAGTCTATCACTCCACGTATATGAGTGCAGAACGTCATAAGAGCGATCGTCGCGACATTAGATGAAATGACCTTAATCTTGAACGATAGAGCGGGTCGCGGCCAGTCCCTCGCCTTATCTAACCCTGTTGACTTTCGCCCAGATATCGCACTCATGTTCAGGGTTAGCCTTACTTTACACCCTTCCTTTATTTACTTTTATTTATCTCCCAGTATGTTTTAATTGCAGCTTATTCATATTTTCTTTCAATATATGCACCAAAGTACAATAAAGTAAATGAATGACTAAGTTGCAAAAATAAATAGGTACTAATCATTACAACACAAATTTGCTGCTTACTAAATCTATACTAATATTATAAAGAGAAAAAATTTGTATTTTTGTGTGTGTTTGTGTATGTTGATAATGAATAAACTCAAAAACAACAGTGCCGATTTCTAAAATTCTTTCACCATTGGAAAGCTACATTCACCCTGAGTGACATAGGCTATATTTAATTGTGAGGTTCCCACGGGAACGGGAGTAACGCGGGTGAAACCGCGCGCGGCAAGCTAGTAGTCAAATAAAATTAAATGACTTCATATTGAAATACGTAGGTAAAGAGTCCAGGAGACTAATCACGTAAAGATATGAATATGTAACGCATTCCCTATGTTATTCTTCTTCTTCTTCTTTCGTGTCGCTGTTTCAACTTAATTAAATTGTTGAAACTTAACTTGACTTAATGTTATTATTACTGTATTATTAAAAATAAATTAACTTAATAAATTGACATACATATTTAAAATGTTTTTGCATGCATAAATGCTGAGTAGCGAAGACATTTTTATCAAAATCATAGTAATATCGTTACATGATTGCCACCAGGCTTAATAAACACTTGAAAAAAAATACAAGCATTTCGAAGAAAAAATATAGGGCTATTTTAGTACATATATTATCTATAGATATTTCAAAAGAATAGTTAAAAAGTATCATATATACATTATGATAAGCCTTAACAATATTACCGTTACGGTAGATTACGTCAAACAATTTGTAGAAACGATAAGTGTCACCAACAAACCGACTGTCAATGAAAGAGGTTTTTGTATTTTACAAACAAAGTGTTGTTCTAGGAAGATACTGTTTGAGCTCTTTGTGTCGCGCACATAATATGGTACTTCTCGTATATTTATTTATCAGGTACATACGTTAGTAATTCTATACTAACCCAGTCATGTTACATGACAAAGTATATAGCATAAACTTAGCCTTGTGAATTTGTTAAACTGGCACGTTTGACATTTTTAGGACCACGACACATTTTGGAGTCAGTGAATGATTGAGAAATCTATAATATAAAAATGAATCGCAAAGTGTGTTGGTAAGCGCATAACTCTACAAAGCCTGGACCAATTTGGCCAATTCTTTTTTTTTAATGTTCGTGGAAGTTCAAGGATGGTCTTTACGGCGAGAAAAAATCGAATAATTGCCTGAAAACCCCTTAAAACAGCCTTTTTCTTTTTCCCATACAAACGTTTTCTAACTAAAATGTAGAGTCAATTTGAGCTTTATTTTGTTAATTAAAAACTTGAATTTTTTTGCCAAGATTTTTTAGGGAAGGGGTAGTGTAGGGTAGGGGTAGTGTAGAGTAGGGGTAGTGTAGGGTAGGGGTAGTGTAGGGTAGGGGTAGTGTAGGGTAGTGTAGGGTAGGGGTAGTGTAGGGTAGGGGTAGTGTAGGGTAGGGGTAGTGTAGGGTAGGGGTAGTGTAGGGTAGGGGTAGTGTAGGGTAGGGGTAGTGTAGGGTAGGGGTAGTGTAGGGTAGGGGTAGTGTAGGGTAGTGTAGGGTAGGGGTAGTGTAGGGTAGGGGTAGTGTAGAGTAGTGTAGGGTAGGGGTAGTGTAGGGGTAGGAGTACCGCATAAACGAAGTCTCTACGGCCCAGTTTATTTTATACAAATGTTTAGGTCTTTTTTGTATCGATTGAGGCAGTACGAAGTCTGCCGGGTCAGCTAGTATAATATATAAACGTCATAATATTACTTCATCTGCATTATACAATCCATAACGTAAACGAGTGGGGGGGGGATCATTTGGTAATATATTAATATCAATATTTGGGAGATAAATTTAAAAAAAAATGTTAACATTGCTACATTGCCTTCAAAAGCTTACCTATCAACAAATATACATATAATATATTATATTAGTAAACTTATTTGCAATGATATTTAATGGACTTTTTGTACTTGGAACTGCCGGTTTTATATGAAATAATCTTAATATTCGCTTGTTCAATCAATGTTTCAGGTAGATATAAAAACACGTACAATATACAAGGTTTTTGTTTAAAATGAAGTTGTTGTTAAGACAAAACCCATTTCGTGTGATATATGTATAACAAGAGCAAGTGAAACCGAAATAATACATGATTCGAAACTCTTATTAATCTTTGACATCGCAATGAAAATACTTGTTCATTGTTCTTGTGAAAGTCATTGGCGAGTACGTCGTGTCGTGACATTCGTGGTGACCTTAAACAAAGTTCGTACATGTGTGTTTGCCCCATTTTTCATGAATACCTATTTTACTTACAAACATATATAAATTATTACCTATAACAAACATTTTTTTTTCATGCTGACAAAATTTATGTTACTGGTTTGAATTAAGATAAATGTTTTAATGGTGTCTTTAGATTTTTTTAATCAAGGTACACAGAATCCAGATTTTTTATTTATCTTTAACTAGCGACCCGCCCGAAAGTTTAATTTATACAAAACCTTAACAGATTTTGTACCTAAACCTAAACCTTCCTTAAGAATAAATTTATGTTTTGGTGGAAGCCGTATAAAAATCGGTGCAGTTTATTTTAAGTTTATGACGAACAGAAAGATAAATAGACGTGCGCATGATTATGTAGTGATTTTTTAATTATTTGCAATATATGTATTTTTAAGACGTATGCTTATTCTATGCTAGCGTTGTTTACTCGCGTCTATTTAGTATTTTGCACGGAAGTCTATGTTATTGTTTAAGATCAGCTATCTACGAATAACAAATTGTAACACAAGTCCTGCGTTACATTGTTAGTAGGAAATTGCAAAAACCTCACAAAGAAGGATATTACAGACAGTTTTACAAGAATGTTAGATTTAAGTTGTAGTAAGATTATATTGTGTGCCTTCCCTTATATAAATAATATGACTGACAGTACCAATAGTTATATTCATATGTTGAATAACCATATACAATTTTTGGTCAGTCATTATAGTGACAAATTTATATTTTTTGATATAAATAGTTTTAGGATTAGTTGTAAGGTGACCAGGAATACATTGTATGTCCTGAAAAAGTCATTAAATGTAATTGCTACTTTATTAGCAACCCATATTAACACAGTCATACATAGTATGACAAAGCCATTTTTTTTACAATATTTTAGTAATGTTACTAAAATTAATTTAGATAGTAATTTAAACCATTAAGTGAGACAATGGAGAAGTGTGAAAATTTTTTGGTCTTATCTCACCAGAACATTAACCGCTTCTCTGGCAAAATACTAGATATAGAACTTTTTAGTGAAAAATTTAATAATGATATTTTATGTTTTACTGAAACTTGGTTGAAGGCACACAAAATGGCTTTTAGTGTAAATGGTTATACAGTTGCTAGCTTTTATAATAGAGTTTCGGCTGAGGGTGGGGGTGCACTCATTCTAATGCGGAACAGTATAAAATTTAAGGAACGGAAAGATATTAGTAATTTATCTGTGGAACGAATTTGCGAGGTAGCCTGTACTGAAATACAGTCTTATTATATTATATGTGTATATAGACCTCCATCATCAGATTTTCAGTTATTTATTAAAAGTATGGAAGATATTCTTAAAAAGTTAGTTAAAAGCAATAAAAAAGTCATTATATGTGGCGATTTTAATATCAATTTACTATCTGATTCACAGGATAAAAATAATCTTCTGTGTCTGTTTAGGTCTTTTAATCTTAGCTGTTTATATTCTGAGCCCACTAGAGTCACATCGACAACAGCTACCTGCATCGATAACATAGTCACAAACTTTGAAGTAATTGATAAATGCTTGGTATCTGGTGTACGTTCTGACCACAAATGTCAAATTGTTAAATTAAATAATAAAATTACATTAGAGAAGTCTATAATTCGTTTCAGATCAGTATCAAAGAAAAATCTAGACCAGTTTAGCAAAAATTTAAAATTAAGACTATGCAATATTACTTTAGATTCAAGTAGCTGTAATATTATGTATAATACCTTATTCCAATGTATACATGAGGAATTTGAGAGGGTTTGCAAAATTAAACATATAGAGATTGACCCAAATAAGTTGAAATTTAATACTTGGGCGACTAAAGGCATAAAGCGGAGTAGAGATGTTTTATATGAACTATATGACATAAGGTCCTTTACACTTGATGAAAACTTTCCAAACTATGTAAGGAAATATTCAAGTATTTTTAAAGAAGTATGTATACAGGCTAAGTCACTATATATAAGAGATAAAATACAAAAATCGGATAATAAAATAAAGTCTACGTGGCAAATGATAAATACTGAAACTGGTAAAAATAAAATTAGAGATAGATCAATAACGCTAGATATTAACCATAATCTGGTTTCAGATAAGCATACGGTTGCCAATTTCCTCGCTAATTTTTTTACTGACATTCCTATAGATACTACCAAGTATCTTTCATCATCACCGAAGGATGCTGAAAATCTTCTTAGAACAAATATTAGTTTAAAAATTTCCAAATTCAGTTATCAACAAGTTAATGATATAGACATCATAAAGGCGTTTCGGACAATTAAAATGAAGGGTACTGAAGACTTATGGGGACTCTCAGTAAAAGCTATAGACACAGTTATACAAAATATTGCTCCAATTCTAGCGGCTATCTTCAATAAGTCTATAACTGATGGAGTTTTTCCTGACCTTATGAAATTAAGTAAAATTGTTCCTATATTTAAATCGGGTAGCTCTAATAACGCGACTAATTATAGGCCTATTTCTATACTACCAACTTTGAGCAAAATCTTTGAAAAAATTATGCTCGGCCAAATGTTAGCTCATTTTAATACGAATGGGATATTGCACGACAAGCAGTTCGGATTCACAAAGGGTCGTTCAACTCAAGATGCGGGATGCGTTTTGATTAAGTCCATATTGGAGGCTTGGGAGGGATCGCAGGATGCCCTAGGAGTCTTCTGTGACCTCTCCAAGGCATTCGATTGTGTAGATCATGAAACGCTTTTGCTAAAGTTAAAATATCATGGTATTTGTGATAAATCACTTGATCTTGTAGTATCCTATTTATCAGATAGGAAACAGATAGTATCTATAGACGGCGTGAATTCTGAGGGACATTTTGTTAAAATGGGGGTGCCCCAGGGATCAATCTTAGGTCCTTTCCTGTTTCTTGTTTATATAAATGATCTCCCATACCTAATTAATGAACTATCAGACATTGTTCTGTTTGCCGATGACACTTCATTGATTTTTAGAGTTAAAAGAAAAGTTACCGATTTAACTGACCATAATAGAACACTCGGTTTAATTGCAAACTGGTTTTCCGCAAATAATCTTTTACTAAATGCGGGAAAAACCAAATGTGTTAAATTTGTACTACCTAATGTCATCAATTCTACGCCTAAAGTTTCATTAAATGGAGAAACATTAGAATTAGTCACGTCCACCGTATTTTTAGGAATTACCTTAGATTTTAAACTACAATGGGGCCCTCATATTGAAAAACTCGCTGGTAGATTAAGTTCAGCTTCGTATGCTGTGTGGAAAATTAGACAGTTGTCCGATGAAGCCACGGCTAAGCTAGTGTATTTCGCGTACTTTCATAGCATTATGTCTTATGGAATTCTGCTGTGGGGGTCAGCCGCCGATGTAAATACTATATTCGTATTACAAAAACGAGCGGTCAGGGCCATATATGGATTAGGTAGTCGCGACTCCCTACGTAACCTTTTTAAAAATATAAATATACTTACCGTGCCCTCTGAATATATTTACCAAAATATAATTTTTATTAGAAAAAATATTGATAAATATAGTAAAAAAAGTGACATTCATAATATTAACACAAGAAATAAGCACAAACTTGCTGTTCCAGGATTTAGAGTTAGCAAAACTAATAAGACATTTATGGGAAATGGTATTAGGTTCTATAATAAACTCCCTAGTTATGTCACAGACTTGCCTGATACTAGATTTAAAACACATGTTAAAACTGTTCTCATATCGAAAGGTTACTATAGTATTCAGGATTATATTGAAGATAAAGACGTTTGGCTATCGGAACCATCTTGCACCTACCTCCCTGAGGACCATACAGCCAAGTACAGTATTTGTAATTAGAACTGTATCTTATTCTGTGAACTGTCTGTAATTGATTTCATACATGGTGTACTTTAATTATAAATACCGCTAGTTCTGTCTCAATATCATTTAATCTTATTGAGTAAAACTAAAATAAATTATAACAAGACAACCGTTTGGGCAATAAATGTGTATGCCTACTAAAAATAAATGATAATAATTGGACCAAAACCCCGCGTATTTGTCCATTTGAGTATGTTTCGCCGGACCGTCTCATGTGGGCCGTGTTGAAACCGGTAGTAAAGTAACCCACTGAGTTTGTTTCGCCGGATCTTCTCAGTTGGGGCGCATTGGATCCGGTGGTAGCATTAAAGCGCGTCCGTCGTTATATGCTCATGGTCCACCCAAATAATGACAATTGTTTTGACATAATATAGACAGAACAAGCATTTTGTGTCGCTAAGAACAATATAAATAAATAAATTATAATAATAACATATAAATATATGATAATATAAAAATTATTAATTTTATAGATATAAATAAATAACAAATATAATTAATTAAATTTTTCTAATTAATGTTTGACTATTTACAAGTGCCTGTAATTGGTTTACGTAAATAAAAATGATTTTTATTTTTTTATTTTTTATTTACACAAACCCGCAAAAAAGCTTTTGTGTGGAATTTTGCTGGAATCCGGGTTATACCGGAAAGAAGAAACAGGTAAACATATTTATTTTAATAAAGGATGGTACTGCATATTATTTAAATAAATTATGTAAATATATTGAAATAATCTGTAATTTTCACATTACAAAAATACACATCAAAGTTATTCACATAAGTATATAATATAGGAATACATAGTAGCGGAACGTTTCTAACATTTTGTTTCATGACCATGATCAATGACATTTAAGAGTATTTGTATTAGTTACATTTGAAAAATCATAAATGGGAAGCCGTGAATGATCGATTTATATGGTCCTGCCTCTCATAAATATAACAATCCCGGAAGACTTAAGCTTACGTATGTATGTATGAGTAAACGTTTAACAATCTACATATTATCTAGTAAATGTAATCGGCGCTAAGAACACCTCACACTTCCGTGTTTGTCTTTGCGAAAATAATAAAAATACTGCTTAACTCAAGGTTACCCTGACCTTGCTAACAATATGTCGATGACGTATTGTTTTTTGTTCGGTAATCGTGTACGTCAATAGCATTTCTAGGTAGCTATCGACAGTAGGTAACATTCGGTGGTAAGTTGACCTACGGGACGTCCTATAGTAATACTACTCCTGTATACTAATATAAATCATAAATGTATAATCAAATGCAATCACTCTACTGAGTACGCGATCCCACTATGTCGCGCCGACAAATTTATCGTAGGACGACTGTAGTCTCTACCTGTTAAAATATTATCGACTGTTCCTCAATTCCTTGACAATCTGTCGTCACTACGACAAAAAATCCTGATCGACAGTTAATTGAGTTAACTTATATGTAATAATCACAGGACGGACTATGTGGTCTGTACATTTTCTAAGATTTGCAATTGCCTATTACTGTTAGATGCCTAGTTGGATATTTCATAGAGTAAGAATAATGTATTAGTTAAAAAAAATTATGTATCTTTTTTCATTTTAATTCTGACAAGTAAAAACCTAAGTACCTACTGAATAAAATTCATTTATTTATTTCCATACTTCCATTTAAGTTATACGATACGCCATGACGCTTACGACACGATAATATGTCGTCTCGACGTAATCGGAACGCACTCTTAGTGACAATGGGCTTTCAAGGAATGATTTAAAATTTCACACCTAATACCTTACCTACCTTTTTGAAAGTAATATAGTGTAGGTATAGTGTAGGTAAGTTATCAATAAATTGATGAATATGAGCATGCTATTACATTTTGCTTAATATCTTATAACTAATACATGTATAAAGCTGAAGAGTATTTTTGTTTTTTTGCTTGAACTCGCTTTTCTTCGGAACTACGGAACCGATTTGAAAAATTATTTCAGTGTTAGATAGAACTTTGGCTATATTTATACGGGAAACGGGAGTTACACGGGTGAACCCGTGTGCGGGAAGCTAGTTAGTTGTATATTTAATAAATATCGGTATGACAAAACAAATGGTTCAATGGTTTCGTTCTAATCCATTGAAGCATTTTTACGTTGTCTAATTAAATAAAAACTTACTAAATTCACATTTATTTTAGCCTGTAATAAACACCCTACTAATAATATGTCAATACTCATGAACAATAATAATAATAGTCATAACGGTAAAAGATTTTAACAGGCACCATCATAGCGAGTTGCCGAAATCAAAACACTATCTATAATTGAAACCAAAACACGTTGCTATACCTAATTCAAATATCATATAATGCAGATTGCGGATGCAAAAGGTAGCTAGTCTGCTAAAACTAATCGTGCAAGGTCTTGCATTACAATATACAGCGATATAATTTTATCTTATAATATACAGGAAAAATTCCATCGGCACTTCCTTGCTGCACACCGAGACTTAACTTATATACTAGGTAAATGTCAATAAACAAAACGTAGGTACCAAACCATAGTAATATAAATGGTTGTAACTTTAGTAATTACTGAATTAATAACGGCATTCCCGTTCCCTGCGTAGACCTTCAAAAAAGTTTTCCCCAGATTTTTTACTTAATCCTTATAAGTACCACAACACAGAAAAAAAATAACCAATTGGTGAAGTGAAGAATAAAATTGAAGTTTAAATGTATGTACTGATATTACTAAACTACTAAAAACAAAAATTCATTTTTTCGCCTGTCTTTGTGTATTGTGTATGTTCGTGTTTGTGTATGCTAATCTCAGTTACGGCAGGACCGATTTTGATAAGATTTTTACTGGTAGATAGATAGCTAATTTCATAAAGTATATTGCAGGCAACTTTTTATTGTGTCTGTGTTTGTACGTGAATTCCGCCCAATCTCAGTTTATTTCAACATAATATTATGGTTTTTATAAAAGGCGACTAAGGAACATACAGCATCTATCAACACATAGTTACTTATCATCTTACTGCGATCACCAATCCGCCTGCCAAGCGTGATAATTATGGCTAAAATAATGACATTAAGGTATAGGGCCGGATTTAAGGGAGGGTATCCAGGGCGATTGCCCCGGGGCCTCCACAATAGAGATTTAAAATCTTTCAATTTCTGACGAGTAAAGTCTACAACTTTTCTTTTATTTATTGTTTCGGTGTTGTACCTTTACATACAGTACTTTGTAGAATCCTGAGTAATGTAATAGTTCTGAAATATTATAATAACGGTTATTCATCTATACTTGTTCATTTAATTAAACAATCAGTAAAATATCAGAATTCAAATCCTCCTGAAAAGTAGGTACATACTTCAAATTTTCTACACATTTAGAGGGAAACTAATTTGTGGGCAGGCCTCTTCCCCTTTGTTGCCTCCGGACTTCTAAATCCGGCCCTGTTAAGGTCTCTATAGAGGTGGCTTTATTTAGAAGAAGAAGACGAAGATCTAAGATTCCGTAGTTGCTGTTTAACTACGCTTCTCTTATTTATTAGTAAGGCCAATATGCTGTAAAATATTTACCTAATTAATATCACCAAATAAAATATTTACCTGCCTTAACAATCTAGCTATTTACCTCAAAAATCATGTTGAATGACATCTTGACATTGCAGGTTATTTTTTCCTTGAGGACCTATAAGTCAAATATTGCAATTTAAATCGTTTTATTCAATATTAGTCTTTCTGTTTAATATTTTATAGTTTGAATATACATTAGCTACGTAAATAATAATCATTTTGTGCAATCTGGTGTATGGTAATACCCGTCGGAAGCATGTAATGCGTATGAAAAGAGAAGACAGCGAAAGAGAAAGGTGTTTTTTTTTATTGGCATAAAAATAATCTTCATTTAATTACAATTAGATTTTATAATAAAAATACCTTATTTATTTTGTTACTGGTTTTACTTGGGTGTTTGCCGTTCCCTTGGGAACTTCTTAGTAACAAATAACCTATGGATTTCCTCTTTGAATGGGCTATCTAATACTGAAAGAAATGTTCTAATCAGAGCAGTAGTTCTTGAGATTATCATGTTCAAGCAAACAAACCAACTCTGCAGCGTTATACTGGGTGACTTTTTTAGCGTCTTGATTATCTAAACCACAGTAAAATCCAATAAATCACTTAAAAGAAATACACCTTACATAGCGCGTGCATAATAATAAAATAGGTGCCTTTAACCTCTAGGCCGCAATCACACATGAATGAAAAGAGTGAGCGAAATAGCGTAACAACCATACAGTAAAAAAAGATAAAATAACTATGCCTTGGACATCTATATCATATACATATCACGCCCTATTATTTTCAAAGACGGTAAAAAGTCATCTAGTATATTAATTTAAATGAAATAAAATAATTAATAAATTTCGCGCTTTCGAGACGAGTCGTTGTAATATCAGAACAATAATATATTTTATTTTCTTCTAAAAAAATCTTATTCAGAGGATGTTTCACTAATTATTTGTTGGCACCTGTCTGGTATTGTTAATAACGTTTTTCCACAAACTATTAAGTGTCTGACAGTAGATAAATCATAGTACGGATTGTTTTTTTTAGTAAGCAATAAAGTTATATTCATACTATACATAATATTTAATATATTTCATAAAAATAAGATTACACGAATTCAATACTCAGTGTAAGACTATTAAACAAATTAATATAAATAATAAATAAGTCCAATGTAAAAGGTGTTATGCGAGTTAGTCGCATAGTCTATAATAATTAGGTACTGCCGATTAAAATGGACATTGTAAATTATGAATAGGCACACGTACTTAGTTATATAATGTACCTAGAACCCACACTAAATGGATTAAAAGCTATGCATATCATGGTCAACAAAAACAAATATCAATAGTCATTGAAACGCAAATGTATGTCAAGTGTGTGCGATCGCGAGTAGGGCTGCGGCAGCCGCGCGTTGCATCTGCTGTCGGAACGGGGGCGTCATTGTTGAACGCGACCATTCGACGAAACTTAATTGGCCCGACCTAGCTCGTAAAAGCGTTGTAAAAAGTGTGAAGGTCTGGCGGAGGTAAGGACTCGACAGAAAGAGGTCAAGTGTAATGCCTCGTGTTCCACTGACCTCATTTGTGAACAGACTGCCGACACTGTTCGGCGCGCTCGCCGCCTTTCATATAAATATTATGTCCTAGTTTGCCACTATTCTACAAATTACTGTTGTTTGTTAGCATTCCGAAAACATCATTTTAGATATTAAATATTATGAAAAAGCATTACATCTCCGTGACAGCGTTGCGATGTGTGTCAATGTTATCTGTCAACACAATGAATAAAATTAATAATCGTTAAGTAGGTATGTAGTTGAATGAATAAGTACTCACTACTTACCTACATTGTTAGCATAAACTTGATGAACCATGAAACCGGTTTTGTTGTCAGTGAAATTGATATTGATTCATCAATATACCTTTATCAAAAACGGTGTCACTAGTTGTAAGATAAAAATCAGACCAAACATTTCATAACTGAACTTCCTTGAATAGTAGAGAATATTCTCATTTTGAAATTGACATAACCCACTTAGTAAATGGCGGTAATCCGATGATTTATTAAGTAGGTACACATTTAAGATTGATTCGACCCGTGCCTTATTTTATATTATGTAGATATATCCGTGCTCCATGTCTCCCTATGGGTGTCGTAAGACGCGACTAAGAGATGTACAGCTGATGGGTGGGAAGCAGCATGTTAGCTCGCTAACATGCTGCTCGCAGCTCGAGGTTAGGTATTAGGTACTGCGATCATCATTCCGCCCGCCAAGCGTGGTTATTATAAAGAGGCCCATGTTCAGTTGTGGACATAAACGGGATGTTGAAGAAGATATTTCATACATACACCATCGGATTCCTATCTACAGTTCATTCTTAAATTGTCTTTTAAATATCGAACATACAATAGCTTTAAAAACTGTTACATCCAACGCTGTAGTCTAAATTAAAATTACAATGAGTAATCCGGAAACAGTTGCGAAGAAGTGACCTCCTCTTGTCGAATGAAACCTTCAGTTGCTATTATTAACGATATGACCGCGAAATCGGAGCACTGACACACATCCCGCCGAATAATACCATATACTACATAATTCATAGGAACCTTGGCCCCAATGCTCCTGCGTTGAACGGCTCATCAGCGTGGTGAGCCGGACCCTTGTCCAAATTGTATACTTGCTATTTTAATTAATGTATACCTACAGCGACTTCTTTGTGTTAACCTAAATTTTGAGACGGCTAGGTGAATAAAGATATACGGTAGCGTTTAGACAGGCTAGAATAGTGTACTCTTATGCCATAAGAATAGTATAATAAAAAGGCATTAGGCGGTTTAGTCAAGTTTGGAGACGGCGGGTTATTGTGCGGACAGCGGAGGTTATTCCCTCAGGGGACCTATCCAACGCTAACTAACCAACCCAGCTACCACTGCCGGTTTGGGCCCTATTTTTTTTTATTTTGATATATCTTCTCGCGCGCCGTTTCCGCCGCTTAGTTTCATGAGATCCAGTGAGAACTTTATAATGAAATATAATCTATGTTAATCCTGGATAGCGTTTCTTTTTAATGGTGAACTGGTTCCGGAGCTTAGTCAATGCCAAAAAACTATCAAATCTTTCCTCTTTATTAAAATGTAGAGTCTGTTGACGAGTAAAAAGAATACTGTATAATAATTATAATAAAATAGTAAGTAGTCTAAACGTGTAGCACGCTTAGATATTAAATATTGATAAATTAATTAATAACGATGATAATACACTTAAAATTTGTATTTTTTATAGATTACTAGTACTAAATATAGTACTTTTAAATTTAATTAAGTAACAACTAATAATTAGGAACGGTTACCATTCTATATATATAACGAACAAGGATTGTTGCATATAATTATTTATTTACATAACTATGTATAAATAAACTCATCAACACCCCGTATAACATCCCCGGCTGAACATGAACATATATGTATATGTCCGAAGCGCCGATCGAACCCACTACCACCGAGGTTTAAGACCTTATAACGTTACGCCACAAAGATTGATAAATTATATTGTTAACCTCAACTGACAACACATAAAGGTGTAATATGTATGTGAAAATAAACATTAGTATTACTTACCTAAATTTTGTCGGAGATCAAGGTGAACAGACGTAAGCGAACGTACTCAATATTCTTACACGACCTTTGGCTATGGACACTCATTGTATTTTTTCTTTAAAATCCTTGTGAATAATGAAAGGTGTCCTTAAAAATACGCATTTGTATAAACAAAGCTGAAATGAAATTCTACTTACAAGGTTTGTCCATACGTAAATATGTAGGTATATTGGTTATGAAGAAGGAATTGAATAAACAGTGGAGGTCATTATTTCATTAAGTCAAGCTATTGTGGTTTATTAATATCCTTGTTTGAACCTGAATCTTATGAAAATGAGGCCACATCCCGTCTTTTTGTTTAAAAGGGATATCCACATGAATTTTGTTGAGAAACTCTTACATCTTAATCTAAATTAATTCCTTATTTTAAAATCTTAAAATAATATGGTGTCTACTGTTGTTTTAGTAATGGTACGGAAACCTTCGTGTGTGAGTCCGACTGACAATATTCAATACCTATTCGGATGAAATAGGTAAGCACAAGGCCGGATTTAAGGGAGGGCATCCAGGGCAAATGCCCCGGGGCCTACACAATAGAGGGGCCCCCACAATTGAGATTTAAAATCTTTCAAATTCTGACGAGCGAACTCTACAAGAAAGAAAGAAAGAAAGAAGAAAGAAAATAATTTTATTTACGGCACATACAAGGAAATAAAACATAAAAATTGATTAACACTATTACAGTTATATGCACCATAAATGGGAACTGGCTTCAGCATTAAGCTACAACAAAAATCTAAAAGGTCATTGCGCAGCGCTGGTATTCTAGCCAGCCCCAGTTTTGACGCCACGCATGCCAAACGTCAAATAAAAAATATAGATAAAAAAGTTGGCAGTTATTCATGCAAAAATTATATTTACCTAATTATTATTGATTCAATTTATTGTACAACATTTCTTTTATAATTTTTTTTCGGTTTGTACCTTTACATACAGTACTTTGTAGAATCATGATTAGTGTAATAGTTCCTAAATATTATAATAACGGCTATTCATCTATACTTGTTCACTTAATTTGACAATCAGTAAAATATCACAATTCAAATCGTCCTGAAAAGTAGGTACCTACATACTTCAAATTTTCTACACATTTAGAGGGAATCTAATTTGTGGCCAGGCCTCTTCTCCTTTGTAGCCCCGGGGCCTCCGGGCTTCTTAATGCAGCCCTGGGTAAGCAAATGATGTAGGTAAGTACAATCACATTCTGGCGGTCATTCTCAAAGAAAGAAAGGAATATACTTAACGATATCTATACCAGTAATCGAAATTAAATCGAACTTATTAACTGGATTAAAACATAGACACTTATTATTATTCAAGAAAAGTGTGAGGTTATTGTAGAATTGTCAAAAAACAAATTACTAGTCGGCGTGTGCGGTGACTGCGGTGTGACACAAAACTCAGAACTACTCCCACTGGGGCAGTGGGAGTAATTCGACGATGCAGTAACAGTTAATAATGAATAAAAATCATTATCTATACTAATATATAAATCTGAAGTTAGGTTGTTTGGTTGAACGCGCTAAGGAAGCTCGAGGAATTACTGATCCGATTTGAAACATTATTTCAGTGTTAGATCGCTTTAGGCTAAATAGCTAGGCTTTATTTAATTGTTAAGTTCCTTGGGGAACGGGAGTTAGCAATGTTTAAATAACTAGCTTCCGCATTCAGCCAATCATACAAACTCTTCAGCTTTATATATTATATTAGTAGGTATAGATATACCCATACACTCGTTCACCGAACAAAAATAGTACGATTAGGGTAACATTTTGTCGATCATAGTGCAATATATCGTAAGTGACCGTTGCTAATAAGGTGTAAATTTAACCATAAAAATATTTTCTTTATAGGTGTTGTAAAGGGCATAATATAAATTTGCTACATTTGATTTTTAACTTTATTAGCTATTGTCACTTACGGGGTATACAATGTAATACCGCACCTACGATTTAATTCTTTATATTTAAACACTAGCGGCCCGCCCAGCTACACCAGCTTCACGGGTGGACTTTTATAGCCTATGTTACTCAGGGATAATGTAGCATTTTAATGGTGAAAACATACAACAATATAAAATACAAACTTTAAAATATTAGTATAGATGAGATCTTATATATAATCCACCCTCATAAAATGATACACATTAGTCATTAACGTATCATAGCGTACATTCCCAAACCTGTCAGGAAACATGACGCAGGTTGCTTTGGCAATGTACCAAGTTTAATTACAATTATACAGGATTTATTTGAAGCTAACCTTTTTTGGGTATAAGGAAATTTAACAATAGTGTACAGTTAACAAAGAAGTTATCAATAATGTGTCAACAGTAATGACTGTTGAACCGACACGTTTTATAATGATACTTACAGGGCGATGTATTTTTATATGGCAGTGTATGTTGTTCATAGGAACCATTATACCATTACAATTATTATTACATAATTCATAGGTAAATGAAGAAACATTTGTTGTTCATCCGTTTTGAATCTGAAAGATGTACATATTATCTTATATTTATTAGCTTCGTGCGAGCGGTTTTATCCGCGTAAATCCCGTTGGTCTAAATAGCCTATGGCCTTCCTTATTTAGTGAGCTATCTTAAACTGTTTCCGTCTTATTAATAAAAATGGCCTACTCCTTGCTTAATCCGAAGTTACGTTTGGTTTAGCTAATTCTGGTGTAACTAAGTATTATTAACTTCGTTTTCATAACGTTATTAATAAACGTGGACTAACCTCGGACTAGCTATACATTCGTTACGCCTGGTTTAACGGACAATCTATGGCAACACCGTTGAAATTAAAAATAAACAGAATGAACTAGCGAATGAAATAAAACAAATGACAGTGACAGATGACAGACGATGTTTGTTTCTATTATCTATGGCCGACATTACACGCTCAATCTGGATCGAGATCCGTGATCGCGGTAGATTGATATAAACTGATTTGGATTGATGTCACATTACACAGTCAATCCAGATCACGTCAGTCCACTGTTCGCAATGATCACATGAAGACGTGTGCTCAGAGGATTCTGATTGCCATTAATAAAAAAAATGAAGATTGTGTGTTCACAATCGCGAAAGCCTCCGTAGCGTAGCGGTATTTGGCTCACTTTAAATCTAGGAGGTCGTGGATTCGATTCCCACGCCGGGCAGTAAATCTTTGTGTAATTTCTAAGATATCCTTCCGGGTCTGGTTGATTGAGGGACTACCCTCCGTGGCTCGGAAAGCACGTTAAGCCGTTTGCCGATTGTTATAAAATCATCTCTAATAATCGTATATGAAGGAACGGGCAGCAGCCTTTCCTTATGTGGTACAACATAATACTGCGGTCATCAACCCGCCTGCCAAGCGTGGTGACTATGGCGAATACCCTCCCCGGGAGGAGGCCCATGTTCAGCAGTGGACGTTATACGGACTGATGATGACGAATTGCAAAATGGATCTGAACAAAAAAGCATGTGTAGTAATTAATTTTAATATATTTTTTTACTCTCTTATTACTACTAGTAATTTTAATAGTATCTTTCGAATTATATATTGCACATTAGACGCTCAATCTGGATTGCGATAAACGGATCGAGATCATGGATTTCAAAATATTTGATAATTTGCGATCCGTCAATCACACACATTAAACAGTCAATCTGGATTGAGATCATTGATCTCGATCACGGATCTCGATCCAGATTGATAGTGTAATGTGGGCCTATGATATGGACGTTTGGATGTGAATTGTGAGATTTCGCTTATTTTGTTACAAAATAATAATAATATAGGTATAATACCGACTTAAATAAGAACAAATGACATAATATGAGTAAACTTTAGTACTAATACATAATATGAGTTATTAAAATACAAATTATATAGAAACTTAATACATATATTGCTACAGTTGGGCTTCATACCACACAACTTGTACATTAATTGAACTATATCCTAAATATTGTCCAATATTTCCCACTGACTTTTGGTATTCTAATATGTGTGCAGTCAATGGCTCCAATCACTTGTCTAAATCCACATATCGCATAGAATTCTTCTATCACATTGCTCTGTTCTGCATCATTTTGTGGAATTTTGATCCATTGAGCACTTTTTGCTACCAATGATAAAGCAACTTGTTTGCATACAAGTGATATTGTTGGCTGATACCCCTTACCACTTATATCTCCTGCGTCATCTTGAATCTGTTGAATTCACAAAATATAAAAGATTTATAACATAACAAATACCCAGAAGAAGCAAAGATTGTTGAATATAATTTTATTGATTGTCAAATTCTTACCTCTCCGCGTGCCCAAGATCTTATTGCACTTAAAACTTTCATATGGGGCGGTATGAAACCACCTCTCGCATCACCAGCTAAATCATTTTTTATCATATCAATGATAAAAACAGCCGTAGATCGAGAAAACCTATATTTCGATTTAAATTCAGCTTCAAGTTCTTCAAGTGGATTCTTACGAATTTTGTATAATTTAACACGCCTTATTGTTGGAATGTAGTCCATCTGATTCTGAACCTCATTATTTTCGTCTATCAGCCATAAGTCGTCTCTAAAATAGTCTATTCATTTTAATTAACTTTTACCAAACAATATTACAATCTAACCTAAAAAGTAAAAACAGCTGTCAAAGATAGTTACTCTATGCTTAATCCGTCCTTAAACAAGGTATCCCTATGGTTTAACTTTTACACCGAGACTAGAGTCGAATTAGCTTAATCACTCCTTAGTCCGTGTTTATTAATAGTGAAATTTGTTAGTACCGGGTTGATGCTTAGAGTAAAGTTAATCTTTCTTTAGTCCACGTTTATTAATAAGACGGTTTTAGTTTAAGAATTTTTCAAACCTTACCAGTATTTCCTGAGTTTAGCTCGTTCAAGCAAACACACAAACTCTTCAGCTTTATATTAGTATAGATATTTACGATTCAAATTTAATCAAATAAAATATTATAATTGAAGAACAGTTAATGTCATAAATGGCACGCATTACAGACAACAAGCTTCCCGCGCGCGATTTCACTCGCATAGTCCCCGTTCCCGTGGGATTTTCCTAATTAAATATAGCCTATGTTACTCTGTATAACGTACCTTTTTAATTGGTGAAAGAAGTTTTAAAATCAGTCAAGTAGTTTCGGAGCTTATTAAATCCAAAGAAATAATGTAATCTTTCCTCTTTATAATATTAGTTTAGACTAAAAGGGTTTTTTTATAAGCTTCACTTGTAACTAACAATGTGGTCTAATTTGGGGGTTCAATTACATTGCCCTATCGAAATTCAACTTTAGATGGTATGTATTTTGGATCTCAATACTACCTATTTAAATGATGCAGCTAGGAGGTAGACAATTGAACTCTTCGGCAGCTTCTAGTTAAGCACTCTGAGTTTACAAAAATAGTCGGACTCTAAGCGAGTTTACATAGTGGGTCTAAGTTTCTCTAAAACACGTTTAAACTTTATATATATTAAAATTGTATTAGATCTTGTCGTATATTGCATATGGTGCTAATCATCGTGATATCTCGTTGACCATGAATAAAAAATAGTTTACATGAATACTTATTCTTTACATTATACTTTCTTGTCTTAGGTCAGTTCTCTGGTCTGAATTCAGCTGTGTCTTATAAAGCATCTTTTCCGTGCAACGCCTCGGAAACGGCGCCATACATTCTCATAGTCTGTATATTGGCGCGGGTCAGTCGCATGAATCGCATGTTATCGATCGCACGGAAATGAACCTTAAGGCTGGAACCCTGCACGCCTTTATGCCCGGTGAAGTAACAATAGCCGGCTACAGTTGCAGTGATTCGTTAATTGATCCTAAAATAATTAAAAAAAACATTCAACGTAACTGCACAATACTCAGAAATATGTCCTTATTGCACCTGCTCTAGTATATAACCCAAAATTTTCTCAATACCTAGTTTTGATACCTCTTTATTTACCTACAAATAAATATGACTTAGTATTGGGTAGCTCATCCTGTATATTCAAACTTTGTTGACTTTGACTGATATAATATATGTATATACAAATAAAGTCCCGACTAGATTTCAAAGAATTTTACAATGACTCAGACAACAGACGGCCTTAGTATATCCGCCTGGTAGCCACATGGTTTAGTTTATTTAAATTAGTAATGCTGAATAATACACTAAAGAGGTATATAGAACGGCGCGAGACACAAAATACATCTGGACCCCACAGTCAGCGAATGATTCACGATGTCAAATGTTTGTAAAAATACTAAATTCCTTTTTTTGTATCGACTAATCGTATCTCCACGATTTAAGCATAATATGAGATTTTTATATAATTATTAGATTTATAAACTACCAAACAATAGAAGTACCTATTGTCAAAATCAGTAATACCGTTTTAGAGATTCAGTGAAATACTAGGACTAACAAACAGACAGATAGACAAAATAAAAAGTAGCTATCCTGTGAAAGTCCAGTCAAAATCGGTCCAGTCGTACACTCTGTGATTAGCCGAGATTTTTTTATTTTAAAATATTGTTTTTGTTATTAGTTCCCCATATAAATTCGAATGCATTTAGTAAAAATCGGCCAAGTGCAAGTCGGACTAGCACACGAAGAGTTCCGTACCATATTCAAGCCTTCCTGTTGCCGTTATTGATACCGAGCAAAAACTAATAAGTTTGTTGTATGGGAGCCACTTTAAATATTTATTTTATTTGATTTTTAGTATTTGTTGTTATAGCGGCAGCAGAAATACATCATTTGTGAAATTTTCAACTGTCTAGCTATCGCGGTTCTTGAAATACAGCCTGGTGACAGACAGACAGACAGACAGCGAAGTCTTAGTAATAGGGTACGGAATCCCAAAAACCAGTTATTGTTCTATTACAAACAGACACTGAAATGTTATTTATTTGTATACCTAGATCTGGTAATTATCATCCAAAGACTTTAAAGATGTATAGAGAAGAAGAAGATTTTCTTGGCACTAGATATTATACTGGTATACAAAAGTGTAAAACATTAATACAAAAAATACCTACAATAATTACAATAAATAAAGTTGGTACCTATCTAAGGTACTATATATCGTTTTAATTCAATCAAATGTGCACACCAAAGCTGCAAATACACGGTATTCCATTTAATAATAAATTATTTAGGATATCAAGCGAATTATGTATGAATCAGTTCTATTTAATTGATTCGGACTTCGGACGGTTAGTCTGAGCTGTGAATTGTTACCTAAATTTAAATGCTTGGGCCGAGGAGTGTTGTCCGTGACTTACTGACAAATAATTATAGGGATTGCAATCTCTCTAGTCTCTATCAGTATATTATGCTCTACATACTCGTTCTGCAATTACATATTTGAGAATATTACCATAATTGCAAACTTTTATAGAAATACAACGATCGATACAACCTCTTCTTCTGTGCACCTACCACGTTGTCACTGCACCACCCAATGGTCGACTGGTAGAGAATGCCTCTGGCATGAAATCCACCAATGACCTATTGTTTTTGTGCAGAAGTTTTTAAATAACCATCCGATGCCCTCGTAGACCCGAAGTCCGAGAGGCCCGCGAACTGTAAAGTAGAGCGACAGTTGCACTCCCCTAAAATACTAAAAGTCATAATCCCTCAATCTCATCGCCAGCGACCGCCCTGAGCCGAGGTCCAAGCCCCACAGGGGGCGCCTTCTTGCGCAGGTTGCTTAGTTTGTAGTTTTTAAACCATTTATTAAGGCTGGAGCTCAGCTCGCCTTTATGCCCGGTGAAGTAGCAAAAGCCACGAGGCTACCTACGTATGTCCATCCGAAAAAAAAAGTTTTTAAATAAATAAATTTGTTTATTTATAATATTATTTAAAATATTTAACTTGAATAATGTGAGTTTTACTGACATTCAAGTTTAATACTTTGAAATCCCATATCAATTTTTTAGACGATCCTTTAGCGTTTACCTAACCAAGTTTTAATTAAGAGTACAGAATAAAAAGTACTCACTCATATTTAATAAAAAGCGCGTTTTAATAAAAGTTAAAAGAAAATGTATATCTATAGATCTATACTACTACCAAAAATAAATAATGACTGAGTATTAGCAACGAATTAAAAATCACTGTGTATACATAATACATAATCATTGTTTACGTTCATACTGCCAAAGACAACCGCATAAATAGTCTGTGGTCAAACGGTGAAGATGGTCGCCAAAGAATTTTAAATGATTACGACAGACTAATTGCAATTTGTGGGATCAGTAATGATCCTTTTTAAAGTCTGCAAAGTGTTAGTCCAAAAATTTGTTTTAAATATTAGCTTTAAGCTTTATTAGTGGTGTCAGTAAAATACACTATTTAGCTGCAGTGAACAAACAAGTAGGTAGTAGAATTATCTGTGTGTCGAACTAGAGAGACTGATTATATTATTTATTGTCAGTTCATTGCGAATTAGTATGGATTCTACTATTATAAGAGAATAATTAAATAGGCTTTCGCTCAAATTGAACATATTTTTCAATTTATGGTAATGTAATGTACCTTGGTAAATTGTAACATGTCAATTTATTAAGTTAATGTTACTTCAATAATACAGTAACAAAGTACTGAAGATATTTTTATGGAAGTCAAATACATATCGTTACATGATTATCCTCCTGTGTAAATATTTTAAATATGTTTTTGCATGCATAGTAGGCAAACTATGCATGCAAAAACATATTTAAAATATTTTTTGGATGCATAAAGCCCTGACTAGACAAGGCATTTAAAAAAGTCAAAGTCATATTATTTCAATTAAATTAGCTAAAATAATTCAGTAACAATAACATGGGAAATGTAGGTGTAAAAATAACCATATTAGTAATGAAGACATTATTATTGAAGTCTAGATTACCGCTTTATTAGAAACATTTCTAGTAAAAATATATTAATTAAAGCAGTTATATATGTAGTTAGTTAGGTATAGCTAATCATTATCATTTATATATTTTTCTTATATACGAAACAGTTAGGTACCTAGGTACATAATATAAATAGGTGACGCGAGATAATTTATTCTGGTGTTTTTTCCACCAATGTTAACTAGGTAGGTATGTTTGTTCAATCTGAGGACTCAATAATATTATCCGTACGTATCGACCTACAAATGCGGTCAAGACGGTAGGTAAATCACCCCTGTGAAGTATGTTTAATTAAACTGACCGATAATAAAATATGATCTCGTCTTTCAAACAGGAGAGGTCGGATAATATTACTTCAAGGTCTGCTGACGGGCTGACCTCGGCGTATCGGTCGCGGAGGACAGACGGTCGCAAATATTTGCGCGTGTGAGAGGCGCAAGAAGCGAGCGGGGTGTGGCGCGGGGAAGCGGGGCGGGGGGCAGATGACCTTGCCGTACGTCTGCCGCGCGACCTTGATCTTGAGACGACCGCGCAGAGCCGCCCTCGCTGCGATACGAACTAACGACACTCGAACGACACCTATTGCTCTGCTTGTTAACTATACAGCCATTAGCGATCCTATTAATGTATCGCCTATTGTGTTCCTTAAACAAACACCTGGCTGATTTATATTTTAGCCCATTGGTTAAAGTAATCATTGTCACCTCGGTCCCCACGTGTTGGCACTTCATCCCTTCCTTATAATATAGGAAAATGTGTTAAACGCAGATTAAGCTATACTTAAGCAGTATAACAGATTGTGATGTGACAATGAAATGTGATTAAATTTCCTGTAAGGCAGAATATACCAATTGAAATACTCATATTTAGCAGAGCATTATTAAAATAAAAATGGAACACTTCCGCGATGGTGAAACTGTCAGGTTCAAATTACGTGTTGAGCAAATAGGTAAAATAATACATCGGCACAGTTACTAATTATGTAACTATGAGATGAGTCTTATTACAACTTCGATATTCGAATTTTGTCGATTAACCTCAGTTCAAGCACAGTATCTAATAGATATTGATTTCGATCAATTTTCTTATGCCATCAATTTTAAATTAACATCAGTTGATACAATTTTACTTAATTTCTATGAACTTATTATAATTAAATAAAAAAACATCTAAACATAGGTAACATAGAGAAAACACAAGTTATTGAGTCCTACTGCCTGCACCGGTAGCTCAGTGGTTACGGAAGGTGCTTCTGAGATCTGGTGTTCTGGGTTCGATTCCCACCCGGGACAATTATTTGTGTGAACCACAAATAGTTGTTCTGAGTCTGGGTGTTCTTTGTGTCCGTGAAATGAATGTTTGTAAAGTCCACCGCGACACAGGGTTTTATTTCTCTAGTGCGGGAGTAGTGTTTTAAAAAAAAAAAAAAAAAAAAAATTTTATAAAGTCGAATAATTATGATGAATAATGATTTTGTTGACGGTTGAAAAAAATATTTTAGATTTTTAAATAAAATTCTGTCCACATCCATTATTTTAGGTACCTGCATTAAAAGATATTATAATGTTAATTTTAAACAATACTTTACAATTAATATTATTTTCTTAACATTTTAAGTCCGTCCGTTCGCATATGTATGACTCATGCATAATATTACTTATTCACGCTATATAAGGATGATTTCATTCTTCTAATCCTTATATTAAAATGGTCAAGTGCGCCTTTGTGTTAAAAATCTGAGCGAAAAAAGGTTAGCGGCTGGCGCGCGGCGGCAGGAGAGCGGTGTGGTCCTGGCCGGACCCTACACCGTCTCGCCGGCGCGTCGAGCATACTAACTTACATCCAACTATAATTACCCAAGTGAATGACCCGGAGAAGGACTTTCTTTCCAAAAAAACTAAGGGCTTTGTTATTTGGCGTCTTTTGATTTGTATCGTTGTTTTATACCTACATAACTCCCTATAAGTGGCCGGCAACGCCCGTCAGAACAGCCCGTTGTGACATTTACCGTGATTTTTTCAAAATGTAATTAAATACAAACTTTGTCCTCAGAACTACTAACACAATAAACAAAGAATATGCCAAATTAAACAAGTCGTTCTTTTTTTTATTTTTTTTAATATTGCTTAGTAGCAGAGTTTTTACATTTTACTTGTATTCTTGTTAATCCCTTGTACTAAGCTAAAATGCTTGTGTTACGAGTGGGTCACGTCGTCTGTAGTTCAATGGGTTGGGATCAAACTGCTATGCGCGTGTATACATTTAGGTGATTCATTTTTATTTATATAGAAACAGTAAGAGGGAACACAACAAAACCGTTTATGTAGAATATGTGGTTGTAGCTAACATTTAAAAGAAGTAAGGAGACCATAGCATTAATACCTTCAGTGAGCTGCTCGAAGCCCTACCGTATACAATACCACAGCCAAATAAAATTATTAATGAATCTGATAATCCCGTATATCGGAGCTCCTATGGAAGGCCATAATGGTGGGCAAAACGTGAATGCAAGCATTAACGGGCTACGTTAACCGCTTAAAACCATGCGGATCGTACATATACATCTTCTTCGCCTTTAAAAGATCATAATGTCAGCAAATCTTGTTAAAACATGTCGAGGGTCGAAGTATACATGTTGGATTGAATAAAAACATACTCAGGACTTGTTCCAATTCAGAAAAATTGTGTATCACAAAGGACGTCTGGAATGTGCCTGACTTTGAGCTGCTGGCACATGTCCTCGTGGACAACACAATGGATGCACACTCACACCGTAGATGACGCACACTACCCCGGGATCCACTCTCAACCTTCACTATATTAATAACGACAAAAAATGAGGACAAACAGCACACGTCAAATGATCATTGATTACGATATTTAATCGAATTTTATTTTTAGCGTTTAATGACTTAAGATCATGGAAAATTGACTCTTCAAGTCGATTTGTCGTCGTCTTTTATAATATACGGTTAAAATGGCATGCCACTATACTTCGATGTATTGTTGAGCAGTGCTTCCAAAATATATGCCATTCCATTGACAGTAGAAAGTTTCATGTAAACAGATTACGTTAATGAATTGAATACATTTCTGTATAATAGTATTAATTATTATTTTATTTTGGCTTCGTGGTGTAGCGCTCTCGTTTTAAGTCTCGGAGGTCGTGGGTTCGGTCCCTCGGGAGGAGACTCATGTCACCAAGTGGACTTTATACGGGCTGATAATGAAAAACAAAATTACATTCAAATACATAAAATCAACGTGACGTGAAGGCCCTCTTACTTCGTGATTCACTGGAAGGTGCAGCGAAGCGTACTGGGGGACAACTTTATTCAAAAGAAACACATATTAAATTTAAATTTATTACTAAAAAATAAATTTCTTACTAAAAAAAACATTACTAATGTAATCATTAGGTATATACCAGCGACCCGCCCCTGCTTCGCACGGGTTTAATGCTGATGTTTTAGACATATTAACCTTCCTCGTGAATCACTCTATCTATAAAAAAAACCGTATCGAAATCCGTTGTATAGTTTCAAATCTAAGCATACATAGGTACAGACAGACAGCGGGAAGCGACTTTGTTTTATGCATTGTAATGATCTCTTTATTATTTGACTATACCAAACACTAGTTAGACGGTGAATAAAATAGATACATATATACAACTAAAAGTATCTCTTTGGGGGCACATATTTTGGAAGCATCTTATTTAAAGACTTTGATAAATCATTCTGTAAAAATGTAACTACAACTTTTAACCTTCAACCTTCCGATTATTACCATACTAATATTGGTTGTATACATGTATACATAACACCACGTTTTTTCAAGATAAAATGACTATAGAAACATATTTATTTAAATATATAAACTATATTTAAATGTCTTTATTGGTCCGGTTTTGTAATGGGCTTAGTTTTTCCGTTTCATATGCGGAATCACTACATGGCTAAGATACCCACAACAAAGAACGTAAAAAACGTGTTAAGGAAAAATATGTTGTACATTATTTGATATTAAAATAACCTAATGACTTTGGTTTTTGCAATTAAATCAACAAGGTCAACTTGTCCTTTATTCAATTGTTTTTAATATTAGGTATAGGTTACTTATGTATTATATACTGTGCCCTCAACGTCATATGGTCTGTGAACTCATCAACTGCTTTGAGTAAGTAAATCTATTAGTTACTGCTGTAAGGTGTATAGCGAACGATTCCAGATAGCGTAAGAGATTCATCTACTAGACCTTTTATAATTAAATGTTATAGAGTTAAATACGTAACAGCTATCTTCGATCCAAACTTCTTTAATTTCAAAACCAAAATCAATTGAATAAGAGGCATTAGTTTAAAAAAAAAAATACCGAGCTGTCTATGGTTTTTGGACAAACGTGATTATTTTATAGCCTAAAGAAGCGAAATAAGCGTGCCTTAAAATTCTGTTATACAAGGAACGTTACCGTAATTAAATTACATAATTATTAGTGACAACTATAGCTATAACATGACTCAGATCAATTCGTTCGCTAGATATTATTCATAATTACACGATTCGACAATTAAAAAAAAATATTAATACGGATGCTGACTCAATGACGACTCAATGTCCTTTATGAAGAGGAAAGGCTATTTTAATTATGGTGTTGTTTTATACATTATATTTTAAACTATTACTTCAAACAAATAAGCATTAAAAATGTAAATTAAATAATTAATAAACAAAGCAAGAAGAAATTACAAACAGTATTTTTGTTTCTATTTAAAAATACTCAACCGGGAAATTACTCCCTGTGTCCCGGGGGACTTTATAAACACATAATTCACGGACACAAAACACATCCAGACTCAGAACCACTATTCATGGTTCATACCAGCTCTCAGAAGCCACTGCCGTAACCATTGAGCCACCGGTGTAGTCAATTGCATTTACTAGAATCGTTGCAGAAACTGCATTTCTTTATTAAAACCGCAGTACCACCGTAGGCACATCGAATGCAGTTAAAATAATGCAATACAGCGTAGAGAGTGGTCAGCGACACGTGGAGCCAGCAACCTTGTGATAAGCGGCATCCGTTGATAACGCTGGCGCGTCACCGCTGCTGCGCTCGCGCATTTCTCATTAACACACATACAAACTTACACACATACACACACCGCACTGTACATGCCAAGGTCGCGCGTGCACCCCGTACAGCAATAAACTACACGTGTCCTATAATATTCATCATTACATACAATAACCTCATACAAATTAAACTGTAATTAATAAAGAAAATGATTAAGATTCCAACCCGAGTTATTTTCTTTCAATTTTACCTCTCTTAGTCTATCAATCTTTTTTATATGTTTGTGTTGTATTTAATAATAATAATAATAATAATAATTCTTTTATTTCAGGCATCGGAGGCCCATAGAATAAAATACATACAATAATCTTAAACAGTAATAAACTAATACATATATTAAAAACAAAAACTTAATACTAATGTACACGAAGTGTCGGCGTCGTGTTTCGCTGACTGGTGTCACGTAGCTGGCCACGAAACCGGCGGAACATAACACCCTTCGGCCAAAACTCTTCTTTGAGGACCTTCTCGAGATACTGCGTCGGAACACGCACCACGAACGACTTGAAGTTCGTTTTGTGACGCGGCTCCAACATCTCGACCCTCAAAGTCCAGTTGGTCTTCACCTGCATGTACTCCACGACCTCTTCAACTTTCGTGAAATAATGCAGTCTTGACACGTACATCAGCGTTGTCGGTATGGCTGGACGCAACAGCATGTTGGGTCCTGCCAGCGCAGTACCACACTGGTTCCGACAAGGAGGCTTCTTCTTCTCATTCATTTAAAAAACATACGTAGCTTCCTGTGCGCGGTTTCACCCACGTAGCTCCCGTTCCTGTGGGAGCTTCTTAATAAAATATAGAGTTCCTCCATAATTCAGCTGACCAACATTGAAAGAATTGTTGAAATCGGACCAGTAGTTTCCGAAATTGGCGCGGTCAACCAAACATTAACCGTCTTATTAATAAAAATGGCCTACTTCTTGCTTAATCCGAAGTTACGTTTGGTTTAGCTAATTCTGGTGTAACTAAGTATTAACTTCGTTTTCATAACGTTATTAATAAACGTGGACTAAGCTCGGACTAGCTATACATTCGTTACGCCTGGTTTAACGGACAATCTATGGCAACGCCGTTGAAATTAAAAATAAAAAGAATGAACTAGCGAATGAAATATAACAAATGACAGTGACAGATGACATACGATGTTTGTTTCTATTATCTATGATAAGGACGTTTGGATGTGAATTGTGAGATTTCGATTATTTTGTTACAAAATAATAATAATATAGGTATAATACCTATTTAAATAAGAACAAATGATATAATATGAGTAAAATTTATTAAAAGACAAATTATATAGAAACTTAATACATATATTGCTACAGTTGGGCTTCATACCACACAACTTGTACATTAATTTTATTGAACTATATCCTAAATATTGTCCAATATTTCCACTGACTTTTGGTATTCTAATATGTGTGCAGTCAATGGCTCCAATCACTTGTCTAAATTCACATATCGAATAAAATTCTTCTATCACATTGCTCTGTTCTGCATCATTTTATGGAATTTTGATCCATTGAGCACTTTTTGCCACCAATGATAAAGCAACTTGTTTGCATACAAGTGATATTGTTGGCCGATACCGCTTACCACTTATATCTCCTGCGTCATCTTGAATCTGTTGAATTCACAAAATATAAAAGATTTATAACATAACAAATACCCAGAAGATTGAAGAAGCAAAGATTGTTGAATATCATTGTATTGATTGTCAAATTCTTACCTCTCCGCGTGCCCAAGATCTTATTGCACTTAAAACTTTCATATGGGGCGGTATGAAACCACCTCTCGCATCACCAGCTAAATCATTTTTTATCATATCAATGATAAAAACAGCCGTAGATCGAGGAACCCTTTATTTCGATTTAAATTCAGCTACAAGTTCTTCAAGTGGATTCTTACGAATTTTGTATAATTTAACACGCCTTAATGTTGGAATGTAGTCCATCTGATTCTGAACCTAATCAATTTCGTCTATCAGCCATAAGTCGTCTCTAAATAGTCTATTCATTTTAATTAACTTTTACCAAGCAATATTACAATCTAACCTAAAAAGTAAAAACAGCTGTCAAAGATAGTTACTCTATGCTTAATCCGTCCTTAAACAAGGTATACCTATGGTTTAACTTTTACACCGAGACTAGAGTCGAATTAGCTTAATCTCTCCTTAGTCCGTGTTTATTAATAGTGAAATTTGTTAGTACCGGGTTAATGCTTAGAATAAAGTTAATCTTTCTTTAGTCCTAGACTTATGGCTGATAGACGAAATTGATTAGGTTCAGAATCAGATGGACTACATTCCAACATTAAGGCGTGTTTTTATTTTTAATTTTTATTTTTAATTTCAACGGTGTTGCCATAGATTGTCCGTTAAACCAGGCGTAACGAATGTATAGCTAGTCCGAGCTTAGTCCACGTTTATTAATAACGTTATGAAAACGAAGTTAATACTTAGTTACACCAGAATTAGCTAAACCAAACGTAACTTCGGATTAAGCAAGAAGTAGGCCATTTTTATTAATAAGACGGATAGACATTTATCATCATCAGCCCGTATAACGTGTACCGCGCTGAACATGGGCTCTCCCCCGAGGGGCGTTTAGCCATAGTCACCACGTTTAGCAGTGATTATATGTTGTAAGTGAAACGCTGCTGCCCGTATTCTGGTATCTGATTGTCATTGGTGCTATAACAATCGGGACCAACTGCTTAACTTGTTTTCCGATACATGGAAGGTTCCTAATCTAAGATTTTACAGCAGTAAGATATCCTGTCCGGTATGAGGATCGAACCCACGACCTCCGTGACTATAATCGAGACATGCTCTACTCCACGGTAGTTTTCTTAAAGGTGATATTATAATATCACCTGTCCATAGATATTACAATCATTACATTAATGTACCTAGTACTCGTAGTACGCTAAAACACAGTTTAGATACATACATACTTTGGGCATTAATGCTGAAATATCTAGAAGAAACTGCTTAAAGACTAAGAAACTAGAAAGATTATACTTTAATTAATTATCACAAACCGGATAAGACCAATTAGTAGCACTTCAAAATTGACCTGGCGCACATGACTAATATTTTTTGTCTTGTTGAAGAATTAATAATATAATTTAGTGTAGCACTTCAAAAAAGCTTCAGTTGTATAAACATACTAGTTAAAGCTGCAATTTTAGTATTAGGTATATAATATATGACTGATAGTTAAAACATCTTATTAATGTGGTCTATTTACATTTGCACTGTAAATAAAAATCATAGACATGTTTTTTTTATAAATTAATTTTACATTACAAAACGAAAACACCAACTTACATTTACAAAAAAAAAGGTAAATAATCAATTCTTATTTGGTATCAAACAAGGCCAATAATTTCCTACCCCCATGTCTGCCCTACCTATTCGTACGCCCATACCTGACGCTCCGTTTCTACGCCAGTCTGCTGGCCGTTATTCGTATTAGGAAAAAAGATTTTCCATACAAACTGGGCAACTACTTTTAACTTCCTTACGGTTTGAATTTCCCAAATCTTAGTGAGCGCCTACGTTCTGAAAACCCCCACGCTAATTGTGATACCCCATGATGAGTGATCTGTTGCTTATGTATAAATATAGATCTCTTGGTTGGCCTTAGATATGGCCTTGGACATAGTTAAGGAAAATTATATAAAGCCTGGATTGTTATAACACCATACAAATCCCCACAGATGCATGGCCTATGTACCTAAAATATGACGCATTAGCATTAGCTAACCAAGCAGAACCCGATCGTTCTGGGAAAATCCCTGAATTGTTTATAGTTACTAGTATTATAACTAGTGTGCACTGTAGTTCATTAACTGCGTAATATATGACGCCTTCATCTCAAAACATGTATTTAAAGCTGCTAATAATATTGTTAATTATCGCTATTTTCACCATTCAATTAGTAAACATATTCTTCATTTATTTTGTTTATTTATAGGTTTATACTTTCCTCCTTTTAAAAAAACAAATTACAGCATGTAGCAACTTTGACTACACAATTGCATATACAGCTATATTATTATGGAAAACCCTTTGTATTTTTATTTATAGATTATTACTAAGTTTTGCAATCTACTATTGAAATGAAATCGGTCTAATCATTCGCAAGTTATGCGCGTACATATATTATAGTAGTTAGTTCCTCTATATAAATAACAATTTTGTTTATAAAGTCGAATTAACTCAAAACCAACCCGATAAATAAATAAAAAATATTTCAACACTAAGTATCTATGTTATCCAAGAAATATTTTATGTGGGTATTCCAACGGGAACAAAAGTTTCGCATTTGAGACCACTCGGAAAAACTAGTGTTAGGTATATTATATTTCAAACGGACGGACGCCTAGAGGCTTTTGCTACTTCATCGTGCATATCTACTTGTCTATCTCTTACAATGACTACGACTTATGTTTTTTTTTTAATTTGATTCTTAATTTCTTGTTTTACAATATATTTAAAATAACTAGTCAATAATTTTCTGACAATGATTTTGCATTTCAAAAATGTTGACAATTAATAATCCCTAGATCCACTACGGACATTACTTTTGCAAAGAAAGCTAGTAAATAAACGAAACTTGTTTATTGTCAGTAAATGAAAGTATAATACGCACTCAGTAAGTACTACTGAATTTAGAGCACTTTGAAAGTAAAAGTCGCTTAAGATTATTTTATAATAACAGACCCCCGGTAAGAATCTGTTTATGACGTTCATTAATTTACATAGAAACTGTCGATTCGGTACATTTATTTTCCAATATTTACATAAATGGGTGTCAAGTGGGCTCGCTTCTCTGATGATATATTACTTATTCCAGTCGTTCCATAGACTGGGATACTTCAATCTGCAATGACGTTCTTAGTATCTTTAGGAAGAATTCTTTATCAGCTTGATTTTACTCAACAGGTTTAAAAGTTCTTTATTGTGCCAGAACATAAAACTATCACTTAATTCAGTAACTTTTGGATCTTTACTCATTAAATAATGAAAGACAATTAAAACCTCGCATACTTCTTTTACTCATAAATTAAAAGACTTGCAAACAAACGACCAATAATTTAGATCCACAATTCTACGGGTACTCGCTATATATAAAGCTTCATTTAAACACAACAACTTACGCTAAGATTATTAAGCGTACTTATTAGCTATCGTGCCAACATCATAATATTTAATTTACGATTTAACATTATTACCAAGACGAGTAGTTTTACATAAACTAAGATCACTTTGCAAAGGTCGTGGCAGGTAGGTCGTCGTGTCAATTGACGTTTTGTTATGTTGAATGTGACCGGCGGCTGCGGCGCGGACGCCGCGTCTCTGCCGGATAGGGGGTGACATTGGGTGACCCTGTCGTTTTTATACAACTATTTGATGATATGGTGACGCAGAACGTCTGTACTACAAGGTCAACTTTAATTGTATTGTTGTGCATATTTATATTTAACTTGTTTAGTGCAAATTAAATAAAATTGGCAATTTGTAGTTGTCAATAATGTTGTGAAAAATTATCTATAAACATATATTATTTGTAAAATGAGGTCGTTGTCTGTAAAACTACTGATTTGATAAAATATTAAAAATGTTTATATTTTTAATGTTTAAAACTTTAAACTAGTTCTAGGACGCTAGAACTCGCCAGAAGGAAAGATGCACCTAATATGCCGCTTTAAAAAATAGTGCTTAATCAATAAATACCTACACCAAAATTAATAATATCCACAGAGTAATTAAAAGAGATTAAAACGGATATCAATGTATTCGTTTTAGACCATTCTATGTAAATTATTCTTGCGGTATTATTATTTGTAATTCTATACAAAAACAAAAAACCATTTATTGAGCTCTGCTCGCCTTTATTCGGTCGGTCCGTCGCGGTCGGTCCGTCCGAAAAAAAAACAAATTATATAATTTTATCCAATACTGTATTATGTATTCATAAGTTTGTCGTAATTATTAACAATTATAATTGTTTTTATTGGCTATCACTAAGCAGAAAAAGGCGTGTAAATATTAAATTGTATTATTATTTTATTAATTAATAATAACACTTGATGGGCAATTTATTAGGTACTTATTGCAGGAAATAGTCTCTGGAAACCACAAAGTGCTATAAACAACTTACCACTAACCTTGATTTAAGCGTCTCATGCATAAGAGCCAGCTGAATTTATTTAAAACAAATATTTCCTATAATAATTTCTTTCATTTTAATTTCATCATCACCCCGTCATCAACTTCTTGATCGTGGGCCGCCCTCATAAGGGGTGTTACCATCGTGATCATATGCTTGACAGGCGGATTGGTGACCATGTTATGTACAGCATATACGTAGGTAAACGCTGTTGCCGGTTATCTGTTACGATTGTCAAAGATAATGTTATGACAATCAGGACCAACACCTTACCATATTTGCCGAGACAAACATAAAGAGACTCATAGTTCATACTGCTATGAATAAAATTGGTAATTTATTGTTATTTCCTTTTCGACTTTCCTTCATTACCAACTAGATACCCGCGCGCGGTTTCACCTGCAAAGCTCCCGTTTCTATCCCGTAAAAATAATTGTGTTAAATTATTTATTGTTGGTTGGTTGAGAGACTGCACTCCGTGTCCCGGAAAAAAATACGGTACGTTTAACAATTAATATACTACACATAATACTGTGATTACCAACCCCTGTGCCAAGCTACTATGTAAAACTCCTTCGAGGCCCATCCATGGTCAGCTGTTTTACATTGGAGATGAAACATTATCTTTTGTTTTTGAAGAAGCCCTTTTCAAAAAATTGTATTTTATTATTATATATATGCCTAATAAATGGCAGCTGACTTCGGTTACATGATGTTGAATGGAAATTAAACCCTGATGTTGGCGCAGATATAGCTAACGGGACAAGATGCGTGGCATGAGCCGCGCTCACTCAGCCTGCCCTGAACGTACATATTAACGCATAGACAATAGACATACACTACGTATATATTATTATTACATATATTATTTATATTCTATACATTTAAGACAGTCGGATTAGTTTTCACACAATTTATAAATCGACAAAAGCTGGACTAATTTCACTAATATACATTTTTTTGTATTATAAATGTTCTACACGACCAATAAAAATAAAGCGCAAGTAACACGATAAAAGTTTTCACAGAAAGTGGGCAATTTTCATACGAAGTAGTTTTCACGTCATGGATGTGGTAAACCGTTACAAAACTAAAATATATCAAAAAACTAGCGGCCCGCCCCGGCTTCGCACCGGTGGACTTTTATACCCTACCCCTGCCCTACCCTACCCCTACCCTACCCTACCCCTACCCAAAAGTATCCTATGTCCTTCTCCCAGTTCTTAGCTACCTCCCTACCAATTTTCCGCCAAATCGGTTCAGCCGTTCTTGAGTTGTAAATAGTGTAACTAACACGACTTTCTTTTGTTTTAAAAAAGTGTTTTCTGCTATTCGGGACGGAAACAAATCCAACAAATCAAAAACCATGGCAATCGGTCCAGCCGTTCTCGAGTTATAAGTGTTGTAACAAACACGACTTTCTTTTATATATATAGATTTCTTTTATATATATAGATACAGCTATGGGGATCAAAAAGCTTAATGTTTTTATCCCTAGCTGTATTTAACTGGACATAAGAGTATTATGCTGCATTATAGCGCAGCTACGAAATGCTACGACGTAGTAATCAATAATTCTACAGTTTTATACAAATAAATAATATTGTTGTCTGTGTTTAATGACTAAATAGCGGCATTTTTTTATTATATATCGTTATTATATAATTAATGTATTGTTGTTATAATGTATTGTACATTGTATAAGAAAGTCTACATAAACACTTCAAACATTTAATTAATTATATAATACCGATATATAATAAAAAAATATTTAAAATGTTTGTCTGGCTGCTCCGAATAAAATTCGAAAAAAATGGTTTAATTTTTTTGAATGAATGAAAGAAAAATCATGTACAGAAATACACCAGGCATTAAGAACTTTTTAAAGTGCAGTTTTGACAGAAATTAATGTAAGATTAAACATTGTTTTGCAGATTTCAATATGAAAGTGGTACTTCAGAAAAATAAAAGCACAAGATTCATAACAAAGGCATTGATATAAGCCCCAATTCTGGAAAAGTAATATCAAATTTGATCACATGCTAAGTAAACCAGTATGAATGTACAGTTAACTTTCTCGAATGATTCAGGCAGGTTACACATACTCGGGCGGGTGAGTCGCCAACTGTTAGTAAATAACTGCGGTTGACTACATACGTCAATGCAACGCACATTAGACACGGGCCTTACACAATAAGTGGACTAATTATATCGCGATAACACTAGTAACTACGTGACGAGGCGGGTGTGTGCCTCTTTTGATGTGTTATTCTTATTTTTATTAAAAGTCAATTACTTGTGGACGGGTCAGTTACGTTTAGAAACAACACGACCACTAGGGAGATAAATCCCTGCGTCGTCGTGGTAGGCTTCACAAGCATTGCACTCTCAAACTCGGAATATCCATCCGTGGCTTACACAAATAATTACTGAACTAAACCGAACCCAAACCAAAAACCCAAAGTGATAACACTAACAGAAATTTTAAAACGGAAACTAACTGCTACCATCTATATCTATAAAATTTTGAAAAAGAGAAGATATACAATGAATAAATACAACAATTATGATCTAATTTCATTTTTTTTTTACCTTAAATAAACTTTAATGACAGGCGTAATTTTTTGCCTATTTTTCATGCGGTTTCCACAAGATAGAAGGGCTACGCGAGTAAAATCGCACAAGCCAAGAATTAGTTCGTTAATACAAATTTACCGCATGGTTAGAAACGTAGATGTTTTTCGAGCCTTACAATATTTTCCTGGATTTTACTCATTCCATGATTGATATAAAAATATTCAATAAGAAGTTTTTTTATTACTAAAAATGTATCGCTTATTTACTTATTTGCAATTAGCAAATTATTCTAGCTTACAACGAACATTACATATTTTATACACATACGTTTGTACCATAATAAGAAAACCTACATACATACACGTTGTTAGTTTATAAACTACATTATATATGTATGTATTATATTATTTTATTTTTAATATATGTAATAAAATTAATTAAGAATTAGGTTAGGAATTTCATATTAAAATTCGTAATAACATAAACAAGTTAGTCACGCTTTTTGTTTTCTGTGGACTAAATCTTGAAATTATCCTAATTTATTTATTGAAAAATATAAAATGACGTATTCGGTATTACCAATTATATTTCTAGTATCCAACATTTTGAACATCCTTAATGTGTTCGGTAGTTAGCCTCGGAACAAATCGGGAATGGCAACGAACTGTAACAAAATTAACATTACCAAAATTACATGTTATTTTCGTTAAAAATATCCTGATTAATGAAAATCATTTGTCTTTGTATTTAAAAAAAGTAAATGTGATTTTGTTCAGATAATCCTGTCAGCAGAGTTTGGAACTGTGCCCGATAGTTGACAATAGGTTCGGCCTCAATTAGGTACATTGGCACCATCCGCGTATTCATACACTACCATATCTGCCTCTTTAAAGATTGTTTAGTGTTATGTTTGCTAATATCAATTAATTTCTACTATGCATTGCGTTGTTACTGTGTTTAAAGTAGCTACAATTTAAACATGATCTTTGGAATATTAGCGAGTGTTAGTAACATAGTTATAACCACTCATAGTTTATCATGTTCATCATTGATATGCTAACTCTTATGTTTAATATTTATTGTATGATTATTTTAGGTTATATTCACTCTCAAAGGTTCTCATACTCATATTGTATTAATTATAATGTCTAAAGATGGTTTTTTCTATAAACACAAATTTAATAGGTAGGGTTCCAAAATATCATAATATTTTTTTTAATAATACCAAAATGAACAATTTCGAATCTGTTTTGATCTTAATGTTCCGTATTGACGTTTAAAACTCTAGCCCACTGCTAACTCAGTACAATATTATACTAGACGCAAATTGATTGAGATTTGAAAATTATTAAAATACTGGGAATTCCCACGCCCCACGAAGAAATCCTTAATACGCTGATCCTATTTCCTATATTTTCCTCAATGGATGGCATAAGCACTTTATATAATATAAACCCTATAAATTAATGAAAATTAAAGCTCACGTCGTTTGCCAGTAAGAAAACTATTTCACCGATGTTCTTAAGTTTCAAATGATATTCTCATTTGAAACTTAACAACGTATCGCATTTAATTTATTTACAATAATTATGATTTAACCTGACAGAATAACTATGTTTTGGCATATAATGTGATGAAAGTTCTCTTCGTTCTTATATTTTAATAATAGGAAGCATGTTTTTGGGAACAGCGGTGCATCGTGTATTTTTAAACTGTTCAGTTTACAAGCGTATTTTTATAAGTGTCCATAAATAAATCGATCAAGTTAGAAATAGAACATGTTTGGCAGTGCGGTGCAGCGTCGTTTAATATAATTAGCGATGCACAAATGAAGTGGCTTCGAAGGAATTGGGTCGATGCGCGTGGCGGGCGGGGGAGGGCAGTGCGGGGAACGTCGGAATTCGCGTAACGTTACGTCAGCGGGCGTCGGCCTCGCGTCGGTCGCTGACCTGCGGCTATCTCTAGCGCTCACTAGTGTTAGTCGCACGCGCATCATTACGCACACACATCATACACATGCGCTGCATCACTAAACTGCTAAATGCAGTTCACAACTCACGTGAAATATTCGCTACGCCTCTCCGACGTCTTAATTACAAAATGTTAATAATGAATATGAATAATGAAATGTTACTTTACTAACTAACCGTACTTTAATAGAGCTTTTCTGTTTTATTCCACGCACGATTAATGAGACGTATTTAACAATTCACATTATGTATAATCTGCTGTGTTTAAGCATGTTCAAAATTACCGGACCGGATTTGTCAGATTATCTTTGTTTTAAAATAGGCTTAAGTCTAAATTATTTCATGTCAAGAGCCGTGTCATGTAACGTACACGAGGTTGTCGACCTGGTTCTATAGAGTTCTTTTGTAACACAAAGGTTGAAATGAAGGTACGTGCCTACTGCGTTCAAAACGGGAAATAATACGGTTCATTCCATTCATCAACATTATGTTCTTATATATAGTGTGGGTGTAATGTAGCGTCGTTATATATGTTTATTGTAAAAATCGTATCCGTATACTAGGCAACCTCTTATTCTTTAAGCTTTGTGAAGATTTGGATCAAACGAAGACGATATGTGCTAAAAATGTGATTTGATTTGAATGTTTCACTTATGTTTGTACTGCAAGCTAGGAGAGATGTTTCAAAAAGCGAATGTACTGATAAGCTAAATTAATACAGTACGTAATTTAATTAATAGGTTACATCGAGTACGGCCAACAAACACATACGACAAGCCCAGGGAACCTGCCAAAATATAAAACTAGAACTACTCTCCCGATTTCCCAAAAGCTCAATTACTTATTTTTATCATTAGCTTAGTTAGAAATGAAAAAAAAAACAGATCTTATTCATAGATATTAGAGATGGGCCGACTAGCCGCCGACTAGTCGGGAAAGCCGACTATTCGGCATCGTTTGTAGTCGGCGGCTAGTCGGCGACTATTCGGCAAAATATGCCGATTATAATCGGCGCATAACAAATGAAATAAAACAAATAATTTGTACTTGTTTTATAATTTCTAAACTTTACTTAGAGTAGTTATCTAAAGTTACAGTCTTTACAACATAGGAACGTATTAATCAGTTAGTAATTAAACTTAACATAATTAATCAACGAAATATGGCACATACATAACCAAATAACATAGCAATGGTAAGTAAAAGTAAGTATTCATTAAGTCAGATAAATAATAATATACCTCTACATATAAATAGTTGTATGTATATTTTAAATCTAAAGTTACAGTCTAAAACCATATTTACAAACCAATAAGGTTACATATGTAGAACGCCCGAACACCTCTGACAAGTAGGTATTAGAATGATCGGCATTGCCGATTAGTCGGCCGACTAATCGGCATTTTGAAAACCGATTAGTCGGCTAGTCGGTTAGTCGGCAAATACTATAGTCGGCCCATCTCTAATAGATATAGATTGCCGAAAACTTAATACATTTTTTGTGGTGGACCGTAACTAAATCTGGTCTAAAAATGTATTATATTATTATGATCGATATATAAAAAAACACAACCCTTGGCAGTTTATCATATACCTACTATCAATTTGATTAATTTTTTCCCAAATATAAATATCTTAGAAGAATTCGTGTCAATAACGAAGGCAAGAAAGCACGATAAACACAGCCCCAAAGTAAAAAGAAATGACCTTGTATTTCTTACATGGCATTGACTGCTGTGTTTATCTAGCGGTAATGTGCTCGACCGCCAATTAGGAGATCCCGGGTTCGATGCCCGGGTCGGGCATCGATCGCTAATTTCACACTTCATACTGTTTTGAATTATGGACATAGGTTGTAACTTTTCACTCTTGTAACCAAAAATAAGTTTTGTAATATATTTTTTTGAGACTAAAATTATATGTATTTAGTTATTTACTTTTACTAGAATATCTTGAGAAAATATTGATAAAATTTGAGTAACAAAATTGATTACCCTGGCTTGATATATAAATTATACAGGTCGACAATGTTTATGTTGCACAAAAAGCAATAAATATATTTGAAATTTCAGCGTATAATAGGTATGACGCCTAATTTAAAATGAATAAATATAACAAAAGTAGCATTTATTACTTTTTAAAACATAGGTAAATAAACTAATTAATCTATTATTAAAATGGTATAATAACCGTTTTCGTGACTATCCTTAATTCTAATTAACATTTATTATTTTGTTGCTGTAATGCTCCTGTGTGAAAATATTAATATTTGAGTCACATCATGAAAACTCCATACACAATGACTCTATTGAAATGTAGGTACGTATAAGAAAAATATAGTTCAACAAAATCGTTAATATCGTTGCATTAGAAAAGCATATCAGCTTTTTATAAACTGCTTTAATAATATAAGATGTATGACTAATATAAATTATTTTTGGTAATTTTATTTTTTTTAAATTCTTATTAAATTTGCAAATATAGCTATATCAGCTTATTTGTAGATCTTCACGAGCTAATATCTGATAAATGTGAAGTGATATATAAATTATAATTATTGTTCAGAATTTAACTCATCCTGATTAATAATAACAAAATTAATAATAAAAAAAATGTAGACCTTTCAGGAAGCTCTTAGCTAACTTCTAAGTACGGGCTTAAAATCTATATTTTGTACAAAAAATGCTTACCTATTTTTTAAATATACATTGTTAAGGCTGAGTTGCGTTGTGAAAATATGCTATGCGGATATAATGACCGGATACGTTGAACATCTAAATAATTCCATTTTATTTTTCTGCATATATAGTCATAATAATACTTAATTTAATTAAATATAATAATAATAATACTTAACTAAAATCTAACTATCACAATATACATAGTTTAAATGCGATCAATTTAAAAAAAAAACAAAATAGTGTTTAGTGTTCTAAGTAATAAAATATTACATACAAAAAACCCATCATTTACCATCTCCAACATTCAACCTCTTATTCACTATCAAAAGTCTGCAAAACACCGACATTTTTGGTTATAAGGCAATTAACACTTAAATATTATTGTCTACTAGCTTCCCGCGCGCGCTTTCACGAGACTAGCTCCCGTTCCCGTGGGCACTTCATAATTAAATATGCATATGTTACTTCTGGAAAAGGTAGCTTTCTACCAGTGAAAGAATTTCTAAAATTATTCCATTAGTCCCAGAGTCTATTCAATGTAAAGAAACGATCAAATCTCTTTATAATATTATAACCGAAAGTTTGGTGTTACACTTTAGATATTCAAATTATAGAAAATATATTTAGGAAAAGAAGATTTAAGTAGCAATTATATATTTACAAAATAACAGTGCAAAATTATATTCCTCTTCATAATACAGTAAAATGATACAACCTACTTATAATGTTTTTCTACATGGTAACCTCGATAGAACTTAATTTTGATTAGAAGTATCGAATCGATTGAAACTTGACCTACTAAACCCTACCGATGACAATTTTAAGTTTATTATGTACGTAAGTTAATGGTTAGTGAGTTGGGTTTGAAAGAAAAATAAACAGTATTTTTTGTTCATGAAAAACTATTCAAGCATAACCATACTCTTTCTACAGAACATTGCCTCTACAGAATATTGCCTCCACGGAAGGGGGTGTTGCCTTAGTCACTACTCTTGGCAGTCGCAGTATCATGTATATTAGATAAAGGTTATGACAATCGGGTCCAACAACTTTACCTGCTTCAATCAACCATATCCGATTTTTGTCCGGTGTTAGGGATCGATATGACTCACACGGAGTTAAATGCCACCATTAGACGAAAAATACTTTTTAAGCGATACACGTCAAATATATGAAGATTTTAAAACACACCACACCCTAAAGAGCCCTAGAGTCAAGTATGTCCATGCCTTCTTCTTTGCGAAACCACAATCGAATGCAACCGGGAATATTCATTTATGCATCTTTAGCAGGTGACCTCTAAAGATACAAGGATAACCTTTAAATACACTGCGGTTTTATTTAACATTGTCTTTATATGCCATAGACAAAAACTTTAACTTAATGTGGGGGAATTTCGGACTAATTACATGGTTATTTTTACAATATTTAAACACTACAGATACAGAGTGATCAGATATTGGAGGCACGCAAAATGCTTATTTTTTTGTTTAGATAAACACTAAAAACAAGCCTTCCGCGTGCCTCCAACCGTTGTAGTTTGAATGAAATCTTATGTGTAGTCAACAACAAAAATAACATCCACTACCAATTAGAGAAAAATAACGTGATCGCAACGAACAGCTGTTGGCCTTTTATAAACCATCACTTTCACCCTGCGCCTGGTAACAGGTATATATGTTTTAACTTGGCAACTATATAACCTATACAAGTATTTATCTATATTTTATGTGTATTGGTGGATATGATACAGTATGTAAGAAAGCTGTAACCACTGATGAATTTCTATTTTAAAATCTTTGGTTGCTAGCCGAAGATCCATCTGAGACTTTTTACTTTGATTTAGAAGTTCCAACAATTCCTAATATTTATGCAGAATTTTATTCGCATAGGATCCTCTTAAATACATGTAATAAATAGGTTTATATGAATTGCTATTAGGCAGACTATTTTTAGATTATCATTTGTGGTTTGTCATTTTGTTTTGTTATATACAACTAGGTCAACATCATAGCTGTTTATTATGTTGAGTCATACAGTGAAAAGGTGCTGAACTACTGGTAACTCCATTTTCTCTTACAATTGAATCACCAAAACAGGGTCATTTAATATCAATAACAATTTAAAAATCTGTACAAGGTCATTATGGTTTTCAAAATAAAAGAAGGTAGGAACTTTCTCGCAAGCGACATTGCAAACGGCGTGGTACCGTCGCAACTTTCTACTGCCCGCGCTCCATTGTATCAGCACTTTTGCTTCTTGCTAAATTATAATTAATGCTACACGACTTATCAGAAAATGTATTTCAGCAATTAAGTCATATATATAAATAGATGCTGATATTTATAATGATACTAAGATGAGACTCTAATTTATTTAACAGCTATTTAAAAATGTGATAAATGCGAAAATATTACATAGAATGTAATTCATTTATCAAGCCGTCCAAAAACTTGTCGTGGTAGGTATATAATCACGTATAGTAAGAGTAAGAGACTCTGAAAACAAAACACTTGAGTACGTGTTTTTTTTATCAAAGTCTTTTATTCTCCGAAATTTTGAATTGCCATCCTCTGATCGTACATTATAAAAAAAACACATCTTTATATTCCTGATTGACTCTTTATTCTTTGTAACTCCTTGTTTTATGTAAAAAGACCAGATTTATAATTAATTCCAGCAACTTCAGAAATTTCAGCAACAGCACGAGAAAAGGTACCTACTTCTTTAAATATCATTACCTATATTACTGCTATGTAAAATAACATCTTACTTAGCTTCATATACCAACTCTCATATCGTATTCCAATAATATCAAAATAAATTATGAATGTTTCCGGATATAAGCAAACTCACCAACAACTGGAACTAATAGATTAAATAGAAAAAAGTGCGAGAAAGCGAGCGGGCTGAGGGAACGGAGAAGTGGGACACTTTCATTTTCGTTCATTTCTTTTCGGATGCATCGCGGTGAACATTTGCCGTGCTGCTTAGCACGTATCCATTACCTCCTTTCTTTGCACACTTATTAATCCAACTTTTTATTTATTTATGTTTCATTTAAGATTTTATTCATTTAAAAATCATCTAATCTAATATTATAATGAGAAAAGATGTTATTGTTTGTATTGAATAGTCTTCGAAAGTAATTAGCCGATTTAAAAAAAATTAACACCGTTGGGAAGCTTCACTATCCCCAAATGAAATAAGCTATATTTAATTATGAAGATCCTAAGAGAACGAGAGCTGCGCGGGGGAAATCGCAGGCGGGAAGCTAGTTATAACACAAATAATATTATAACTTAATTTAACGTTGATTTTAAAGTAAAGTAACTATTCCACTTTACTACGAATATATCCACAAAATCAACGTTAATAAATACTTCATCATACAGGAGACCTAATATCAACAGATATATTTAAATTAATCTAATTCTATACAAATACGCATCGATAAACCCTTCATGACAAACAAATAAAAGTTCAATACACTGCACTGTGAGTTATTTATTATTTGCTCATATCTGTTGGTAGTACAGTAACTACGACGTAAGCAGATGTTTCTACCTACGTCAATACATTAATACTACCTATGCTATAAATAAATATTTGTAGTTTTTTATTTATTTAATCAGGACACTCTACCCGTATAGATATGAGCAAATGGTGACATCCATTTATAAATGTTTTAATTGAATAAATATAAACCGGATGTAGTTATACATAAGATCGTACATTGACGGAACTCCACAAGTGGAATCAAAGAAAGTGACGAACTTTCTAGGCCACTGTTCACAATCACGCTAATCACGAATTTTTACATTACCTGACAAACACCTTTGTAAATAAAAACAAATATGTACTAGATAATAGTAAAAGCTTGAATAATTTCTTAATAAGTGAAAGCAAACTTTTATTTTGTTCATAAATTTATTTGTGCCGTAGTTACATCATAAATAATTAATTGAATAGCGATTATTATTTTATTCAAAGAATATAAATATTTAGTAGTAATAACTAGAATTTCGTGCGTGTATGTTAAATAACCATTAATTTACCATTGACTACTTCATAATTGAAAAGATTTTTATAATTACAAACGAAAGTGTTTCAATTGTAAAAACGTATTCACAGACTTTATTATTATTTTCTTATAGCTAAAGAATAATGTTAAAGTTTAAGAATTAAAAATAAAACTTTCTCCGCTGTATGTAAACAAATCACTATTATTATAATACCTACTTTTCTCAAAACCAAACAAGGCAAAAACCTCAAAAACACAATTTCAACACTCAAAAAATATGTAAATTCTTGAAAATACTCTACAATTATTATATGGTAGTGAAACTTTTGATAGATTGTCGTCTCTAACGAGTTCTAGTAACCTAATTTACTGAAATCCAATATTGCTTTCTACGACGAAATCGCAATAGGTCAAAGTGCCGCGATAGTAGAGTGGAAAAGGTGAAATTTAGCAGAGCGAGAAATCGACGGGATGTGATGTTTATTGTAACGAGCCCACGATTGAGCGTGCGCGCAAGAGAAACTGAAAGTAATGGCGCTGCATTCAACCCACTTTCACTGGTGCGCGCGCGCAGGCGCCCGGTGTCACCTCGTGCCCTATGCGCCGCGCCGCGTCGTGCCGTGCCGCGCTGCCAATGTAATACGCACGTTGTATTTAGTTTATATTTCAAATAAGAAAGTGCTTTCACGATTACGAAACGTTCGCGTACTTTTTAACTTGACATAGATTTTTTTGGATTACAAGCAATAGATTTATGATGTTTATTTAAATTGTAAGGCTGGTCGAATATGTTGTACTAACTTATACAGTGACATCTATATATTCTATATACCTACTAATATATAAAGGCGAAGAGTTTGTTTCTTTATTTGTTTGCTTGAACGCGTAGAACTCAGGAACTACTGGTCCGATTAAAAAATACCATTGTTAAATAGCCCATTTATCGAGAAAAGCTATAGGTTATATTTAATCATGAAGTTCCTACGGGAATAGGAGATACCCGTGTGAAACGGGCTGCGGGAAGCTAGAGAAAAGCTAAACACAAAATATTTTAAACGTTTCTTTTTTTGCAGGTTGGCACCTTATGTGCAAAGAGTACTCATGTGATTATCGCTTATTGACTGCCTCAACATGACTGATGAAATATTATACCATCATCAAATTAAATATCATTCGTATACGATGGATATGCTTTACCTCTTTTTTTCGTTCCGATTATACTACTTAATAATATTATACTTTTATGTTTTCCTGAGTTGTTGTTGTTAAACACAACTTTTATTTCTTTTCAAAATTAAATAATGGAATCGAGTTTCCGTGAATCTCAGAAACCCCAAAAAAACAATATAAAAGAACCTTTTCAAATATTTGTACTTGTTAGCTTTTATGTTATTCTTTTTACCTACGTCATTATATGAAGGATTGTTTATTTTAAAGGTAAGTACAACGTCCACTGCCGAACATGGGCCTACTCTCGAGGGAGGGCTTTCACCATAGTCACCACGCTTGGCAAGCGGGTTGGTGACCGCAGCACTATGTTGTAACATACAGGGAAACACGGCTGCCCTCTCTCTGAACTCACGATTACCGAGTCTTAAAGCGAGGCTTATACCGCAACGCCACGGAGGTAGTCAAAACGAAGGTGAAAAAGATATTTGTAGGAATAATTTTATAATTTGACAGATTTTTTATGGAAATTCTGTCGATATTCAAATTTTTGATCATTTTAATCTGAAGATTTAAAAATGAGCCCTTAGTATACTTATTCGTGTTTTTTAAATTGCAGCATCATGAAATACTCGTACTAAATTTGATATACTATAAAATGTATTTACTGTCTACCCAGCCAGAGCTATATTCCTTTCTCTAAAAAATTAGAGAAAGGAATATAGCTCTGGCTGGGTAGAGGCCAAGATGGATTTTTAGAATTATAAATGTTTAATTATAATCTTCAAACCTAACTATAGTTTTCTGAAAAAAGTTAACTCCGAACTTCTTACTGCATTAAGAATTCGCTATTTAAACTTCTTTAAGTTTCTTTAAGTTTTAACCGACTTCATAAAAAGGGCGAGGTTCTCAATTCGTTTAGCTTGTGCAATAGGTGAGTGACCACGCCATGGTTTAAATCATGTCCAATATTTTTATTACGATGTAGGTGAGTGACGAAACTAACTATTTAATATAACTGGAACCATGGCTGTCTTTATCCTCAGGAAAATATCAAAAGCCTCGTGGCTAACTTCCGCCCCACCAGTGACACGCTGACGCGGGGGACTTTTCAAAAACATAATTCAAGGGCATAGATTACCCACAGACTCAGAACACCAGGAGACTAAACACAGAACAATATTATTATGACTTTATACTTTGATACTATACATGCAAAAAATAATTTAAATAATTTATTAATATTTAAATTTATTACAGTAATGAAGCCATTTTATTTGAAAGTCAAGTCATATCGTTACGTATTTACCTACATGGCGGCTAATCACGCAACGATATGACTATATACGCAATATATATATATATATATATATATATATATCGTATACCTACATACATATATACAAATTTATGGAGCAATCATCATCAGCCCGTACAAAGTCCACTGCTGAACATGGGCCACCTCCCGAGGGAGGGTTTTTGACATAGTCACCACGCTTGGCAGGCAACATGGTGACCGCAGTATTATGTTGTAATACCTACACAGGGAAACGCTGCTGCCCGTTCCCTGGTATACGCTTGTTATAGATGATGTTATAACAATCGGAACCAACGGCTTAACGTGCTTTCCCAGGCACAGAGCGTAGTCCCTCAACCAACCAGACCCGGAAAGAAATCTTAGAATTTACACAAAGATTTCTTATCCGGTGTGGGGGACGAACCCACGACCTCCGAGACTTAAAGCGAACCAATTACCGCTACGCTATGGAGCAATAATAGTATACAATTTACAACTTCTAATCAAAATGTACCTAACAATAATCAGATAAAGGCTATGAATTAGTTTATTTACCTTTACAAGTGTTTTCGGGTGAAAAGTAGGTTAAATAAAAAAAACAACACGTAACAGTGACTCATTTTTTACCCAAACGCCTTTCACCAATCTCGTAACAATAGCAGTTTTTCCTACAAAGAGATTATTTTTGTTCTAGAACATACCGAATAAATTGAATGAAATAAGCCGTAGCTTGGCCCATAATTTATAATTTCGACGGTTTGACAAAGAAATTGATCAGTTAACTTTCCTGCCATTGGAAGGTAAATGTTAATATCTGCTATTAGGTATAGAATAAATATGTAGATTAACTGCACAATGTTGAAGTTACCCTAAAGTCAGAAGGTAAATATTCAAGTAGGCTTAAATACTTTTACTAAGTATTAAATACTTAAAAAAACGGTTTTTTAATAGTATTTACTAATATATTCAGAAGTATAGTGGAGATAACAAACAAAAAGCAAATTTGTTCTAACTTTCCGATCTGCCCTGAATTTGATTAAAAAGGCTTTGGATACATAGGGTACCTACTTGATACGTTTTTATGAATATAAAAGAAAACCTTTAACTAGACTACCTAGTAGTATTAGAAATATCACATGAACCCTATTATAGTAATGCAATTTTTTTTATCGATCTTGATAGTTATATCGTTACGTAATTGCCCGATATATACGGCACTTATATATACTATAGATGTTTTCATAATATGCGTTTAATGAAACCCGTTTAAAGTTTATATTTTTTTTCTATACATTCCCCATTTCTTCTTAACCTACCTACTAGTAGAATTAGCGAAAACAATTATATTTTAATAATAAACTAAAATATTTCGTCTACTTACTAACTCTGTCAATTACAAAAACAAAAAATCGGTTAATTCATTCTTAGATGATATACATCATAACGAAAAACATATATTCTCTCTTTATATGTATACCTAATGTGGGTTAATAATAAACATAAGCATAAAAATCGAAAATACTCGTAAACCTATATAAAATAGAATAACTAACTAAAAATGGGAAATACACAATAAATATTCATTTAAATTATTCCAGCACATATTATAGTAAAATATTGTACCAAACCAATATAAAAAATCAATAAAAATGTAAGTCTATGGCTGGTCTGGTGTGCAGATCGCAACGCTACGCTGGCAGGCTAGAGTGCGCGAGCGAGCGGCGGCGGCGCGCGGTGTCAGCCGGTGTCGCTGAACCTGGCGCGAGTCAAGGGCCTCGGTCGACGACCGCACGGCCCGCGGCCCCTTTTCCTCCATCACAATACACACACTAAATTGGCAGGCCGCTTTACAATTCATTAAATTTGACTCTAAGTAACATCTGGTTAACTGTACTTAAATCTTAGCTGAATATATTATTATTAGTTGAGTGGACAGATACATAATATGCGTAGGAACAATGAGGTCGTTGTAAAGAATGCAACTACGTTGATCAACTGAAATATAAAAGCTATAGGTATTTAGTTCGTTTATAATGTTGTTTATTTGTAGTTAATAATAAAAGTATTACAGTTGACCTACAATTACATGTTCTATATATTTTAATAAAATATAAACAATAATAAATCGGTTTTAGTTGTAATGCAGTTTTTTTTTGTAAGTATAAGATATTTTAATTTTATATTTAATAAGAGTTATAAGACTACTTTAAAAGAAGTAATTTATAGCGACAATATTGCCGACAGAAGTAAATTGTATATGTATTTGTTTACTAAACGTGAGTATGAGCATGAATCGAATGTTTTCATTGAGTCTTGAAGTTGCATTAGGCTTGTAATCGGTCAAATACATAACATGCAGTGCGTGCGCGGGGCGGGCGGGGCTCGGTCGACGACCTCCGGGGCAACCATACTGCCCCGCAAACTGACTCAACAACCTGCATCGATACAGATAAATTAACGACTAAACACCTACATTTGTTCAATAAAGCTCCATTTAGAAAATATGGAGGAAATGGCTCTAGCTTGAAAATCTTGTGTACTGGAAGCGAATTCGATAACAATGTCTTCATTTCTGTAGGGTTATTGTTACTGTATTATTTTAAGTGACATTAACTTAATAAATTGACATATTTAAAATATTTTTTGCATGTATAGTAACGCTGAGTAGCGAAGACGTGATTAGCCTCCTGAACGCATAACTAAAATTATTTTTACTAATAAATAGGTGTTCCGGTATGATTTCTAATATTTTTTATTAAATTCCACGCAATATCTATTAAAAACATTAGGGAACAATTCGTCTGTAAACTGTAGGTACATTACATAAAGTTAATAGTCATTATTACCAACGTATTTTTTTAAGGCTATACTTGTAGACGTTCAAAGTAGATAAGTTCCTATCAAGTTAAAATGAGTAAAATTCGAAACATAATAAATAATAACACTTAAAAACCCTCTATAAACGTCAAAATTGGGTTTTTCGCGATTTTCACCAAAACAGTAAGTTTTGTCGTAAAACTTACCTCTGAAAAAATGGTAGATCATAAAAGTATCTTTAAAAAAGATATCAATATTTATAATGGGAAGGTTATATAAGTTGGAATTTGATAGGATAATGTCTTGTGGACTGATTTTAATTGTTATTTGGTTACAGTTATGTAAATTAGTAATCATTAAAAAATAGAATGAGTTAGGTAATGGTAAAGGTAATGATATACCTACTTACGTACAAAAACATTTTTATGGTTTAGCCCTACTTTTAGTTATAATATCGTCACATTTAGGTACATAATGACGCGGTATCGAGTACCATTTATTATTTATTCCTTTTGAAGTACATAGAGCGAGTATTTTTAATTTTTTTGATAATTTTTCAATTTCTGGCGCGTTCAATAATATCGCAAATCAGCAATGCTCTCACACCATGCTTAGAAAATTAAAACATGTATGTGTGTATATGTACTTCAAAACGACAAGTAATAATGATCATGGTACCAAAATTGATTTTTCTAACAAACTTCCTTCGAAGAAATTCCTTCGACTAACTTTCTTTTCGAGGATTTGATGATTTTATCTTTTATGAACAAAACGTTTCTAGGGCGAACTCTCTAGTCTTTAAGCGGATTTAGCTCTTACAATCACTAGTTGCTAGGAGTACCTAGAGCACGAATTAGAAAATGAACGCATTTTGACCTTGTTCCTAAATTCTAGTTTCCTATAAAACATAGTACTTTAGTGTGAATACTGAGTAAAAATGTATTTACCTTAAACAAGAACAAACAAAGGAAATCGAGGAATATTTTACGTTCTTTGTTTGCTTCTTAAAATATATTTGATATAAAGCAAGCCTCGTAAAACTGAATTAAAAATGCGTATAAGTATTATATGTTATTGTAATGATACAAGGGATATACAGGAACAAGATGAATCGTCTGCCGTCCATCTCACATTTTATTGATGCACCGTAGGCCGTAATCGTAAAACCTTTGAATGGTAGGTATCTGTAACCAAAATGGCACTTCACCTTCATGGACCTAATTAAGTAGCCATTTTGGCTATCAACATGTCTGGCGAAAGGTTAATCGAGGTTCACCTGCGGGTAACTGTCGATGTGACAACTTCATTGGTCGCTCGGTAAGTATTTCGACACCGGTGACCGTGAACGTGGTCACTCACCCATTGCACAAGCAGTAAACTCAACAACTTTATGAAGCGGGGGCGGCCGCCTGTCCCAAAGATTTGTGTAACGTCCCCTCAAACAATCCATCCAAAGCTGCCCCCAGTAAAATAAAGGTAACGATAAACACACGGCGCTTGAATCATCAAGGGTGAGACGTCGCTAAATAAACGAGCACTCTTATTTAAGCACTCACTTCTTAAAAGTTGATGACATGTTTGATGGCAACTTAACACTTTATTGCTTTAATGAAAACAAAACAGTGTGAAAAACTTAAGAAAAAATAATTATAAATGGTTTTTGTATTTTAATTAATTACCTGTATTAACTAAATGGATTAACCCTTTTAAATGCAGTAATGAGTTTAATTATCTGGACCATATTCTGTAAGTTTTAATGGTCTTATACATTTTATTTCCATATAATGAAATTTTAAAAAATCCGTTTTTATTTTAATGATACCGGATGGAAACAAATTATTATCTTTTAACAAAATTAGTCACATGAAGTTTATTTGTTGTATTCTTTATATTTAGAACAATTGGTCACATCTATGCCCTTTATAAATTTGGTCAAGGAGACTTGAATCATTACTGTATTATTGAAGCTACAATAATTAAATAAATTAACATATTTAAAATATTTTTGCGTCCGTAAGTAAACGCTGAGCATCAAAGTCATAGTAACATCGTTACGTGATAAGCATCAAAATCTTTGACCACAAATTATTTTTAATATAATACAGTATTATAAAATTAGACATACTTTCTCAAGGAAATATACCTATTAAATGAAAACGTTACTAACTAACAGTCAGATTAACTTTCACTCTTATTTTAATGGTATGGAGATTAATCTAGCTCACGATTGTGAGAACGCAACATAAAATAGTATATCAGAATGAAATAAATATAGAGCAGATGTTTATTAAAGTTTAATTTTTTTTTTTGTCGAACATGCCTATAAGCGCTTTTACCTTTTTAATTGAATATACCTAGGTACTTACGAATGTGCGAGCTAATCCCGTGTCCAAGCTTTAGCTCTAGCCATTTTTGTATAACATTATTATCATTTTATACACACTAGGTACTACACCACCAATTCATCTAAAAATAACAATAATAAATTACTAACTATTTAAACTGATAAAACTGGAGGCTAAACACATAACGATATTACTTTTTTTTATTTATTTGCCTCAGACACAAGTGTGCATTATATATTACTTTTACTTGGATAAAAATGTCTTCATTACGGTAGAGTTAATGTAACGCATTTCATATGTTATTGTTACTGTATTTTTGAAGCTTCATTAACTTAATAAATTGATATATTTAAAATATTATTTGCATGCATAGTAAACATGGAGTAGCGAAGACATTTTATCATATCATAGTAATATCGTTACGATATTAGCCTCCTCATTCGCCTGTTTAAAAAAAAGATCCTCAAGTGGAATGGACGTTCAGTAAGATTCTTTACTTAGTTGATAACTACCGCCATCTATGATAAAACATTGTAAATTTTATGGTGTATTTCTGTTAAATGCAGAATAACCTTACAGTTATTCTAAAGTACCAATTATATGTTACTTTATATTTCCTTAACTTGATTTTTAATTCCCTTTTTTCATTTATTATTTTAAACGAGTTTTTCAAATTATTTTTGTTCTATAATTACAAATAGAGAACAAGTATTCCTGAATTAGATACAACAAGAAAAATATATCATAGCCAGTGTATTTTATTGCAATATTATTATATTATACATTAATTCTTGGAATATAATCCATTAACTATAAATTTATGCATATTTTTGGTTTATTACTGACTAAATATTGTAACTATACATTTTAATAACGTTAAATAGTGTTACTTTACTTATTAAAACTAATTTATTTGAGTTAGATAGTTTTGTAAATATTGGCTTGGTGTTGCGACACTGAATCTCTTAACTAATTAATCAATCTACAAAGTCCATATAACTTTTCCATGAAAGCCTACATTACCGAACCAAAAAAATAAGATAATGGGGTACCTACTTACCCACATTAATAAAAAGGTTATGGAAGATTACTATGGGGAGGTATGAGAGGCATAGCCAAGTGGAATGAAACCGTCGACCTTGTGAGGGCGAGGTCACACCCCACCCGGCGCCACCTCGCCATCTACCTGCCTCTGCGGACGTCACTCGAACCCACATAGTAGGCAGCTATACAATATACCACACAATACCTATAATATCCATAACCATACCTAATAGAATTGATAGATTTTACAGCAGCAGCATGTTTATGATTTTAATTAAGATGAAGTTATGACAGAGACAGTAAGGTACTCGTGTTAAATATAGATAAATAGATGCTTGATTTTTTTCGTCTCGGTACCTAAATATTTTATTTGTAGCACCAAGATCCAAGGGACGGTACCTAACCATTTTTTGACTTTTAACTGAACTTTGTATAAAGAAATAACCAGTCCAGACAATTACAAACACAGCCAAATTATCTTTGCAGATGCAAAGAAGCATCAACCCAGTCCGGTTCAATTAAAGAACACCTTAAATACCTTCATCCATTTCGGAGGCAGGATGCCACAGTGCAGACACACTTAAACGTGCTTAAAATGTGTAAAGTTTGGGAGATTTTTAACTCGCGACATTTTTTAAACAAATGATTTTGAAGAATGATCCGCTAAAAAATCAGGCCTCTAGGCTAATATGACGTGAAAAGCGAATAACGCATATTGCGTTTCATTAGCAAAGGATTCGTTAAAAATACTTACATAATTAGATTTCAGATCACAGAACATCGAATGAATATAATGTCGCATTGAGCGTAAAACTAAAAGCCCGATTGCCATACTACTTTTAATTAGTAGAAGTGCAAAACTTTACGACACGAGGAGGATATTTTCAATTTACTACCTTACAAATTCGGTAATCAGCTAGTAAGGTAAGTATAATGAGGAAGAATCCCATTCGTCTGGATAATCTGTAAACTACTTAGCTGACACAAGTAAGGCAGGAGAACGACCCAAAAATAGATAAAGACAAAATATACTTATCTTTGTCTTTGACAGTTTCTCCAAATCCCGCAAGTAATCGTAGAGGTTATAGATGTCTTTATATACCTACTCATTTTAATACCCTCGTGCATAGAAATAGAATAACCTCCTAACATAATCTACTAACCTTGCCATGCGTAGCTTCCATTCCCGTGGAAAGCTCTTCTATTCAATGGTAGGAAAACTCTTAGATTACGTTTATAGTTATTCAATGTGAATATATTTTTTATTTACTATTTACCCGACTGTCAAGGAAAGGTATTCTTTTTTCAAAAATGTTTTATAGATAGGTAGTAACGAGTGCCTAATTATTATACTAGCAGATACTAATATTGAACTGTTGTGGTGATATAAAATAGAGGACGTTTAATTTTCCCAAACGTCATAACGTTTGCGTAACGTAGGTACTACGTACAAACCTTATGGTTTTACAGAAATATGAGTAATCCTACGATGACATGTCCGTGAATGTCTAACAGTTAGTACCCAACCAGCAAAATATATCGTAAAAATGCCACCAGCACGTGTCTATTTCAGCTATTGGTGGTGAGAAAATGTTGAGTAAATGATCTGTGCACGTTCTCTCAACGCGATTTGGGCGCACTTTTCTTTGCTTTAAGTGATGTAAATATCGTAAGATTATCGTCTAAATAGCCAAATAGTCGAAAGAATATAGAGTAATCGCAATTTGAAAGTTAGTAGTATCATATTAATCATCAGTATGCCATTTTTCAACACATTAGCTTTTCCCAAGTCGGTAGAAGCGTTTTCATTCGACAAATTTATTGTAATATAGCAGTGCGGTTGCAATCACTCGACTCTTTGATCGTGTGAATGCAACCAAGCAGCATTCATAGACCATTTTATTTCTTCAATTACCGGAGCTGTTTGTGAATAGAAATATTTTTTTTATTTAATACCAGTATAAGTATTAAATTTTGCCATATTATTTGTGCCATACAATTTTACAGTCATATTGACAATTCGTGACCTGAAGTTAGCTCAAAGGTGTTTACTTTGCTATGCGGGGTTAAATTTTTCGTCTACATTCTTTACATTTTAGTTAATATTTTCATGGGCCGTAAGATTTCTTAGTAAATAATTAATTACAAATAATATTAATTTAAAAGTTTATCTAATTCGCCATTTATAGCAATTCACTTATCATCACAAAGCATTCACTCGGCTTTTATCTGAGAAATAGACATGGGGTTTCAACTTTACGACTTCTAGGACCGCCATTGCAGTTAGTTTGGGGTTCCTTAGCGCAAAATGTTAAATCCTTAATATTATATCAAAATACTGTTATGAATCTCTTTGCTGGTTGGGTAGATATACAAATGTGTTGAGTGATTATGCCCCAATAAAGATCTGGAAGTAAATTGTATTTGTATACCTACTTATATGTAATAATGGACGATTCGGTACAGGGCACTAGCGGTCGGTCCGGAGGCAGAGCGATGACGACGGTGCACGGCCTTGGCCGTGATCGCGCGCTCGATATAGCCCGGCCGAGCACCCGCCACCTCCCGCCTCCGATCCCAGCCTCCCTACATCATTCCCCACACCATATTCTATTCCATCCAAAATACTCAATTCTTCCTACTTGTATTTATTTCCGCAAAAGATTGATGCTCGTACTTATATTTATTTCCGCATAAGATTGCTCATATTCTAACTTAAGGCGGTCAAAACACAATGTTCTTTAACTTTTTCAGTAGAAACAAATATATAGTCATGTTTTATGTGGTTATGAGACGCTTACCAATGCCTAAGTAAAAATGTGATGAATTATGAAGAAAAATAATAAATCGTTATAACTGAAAATAATAATCTCTTACGTCGGTAGATGGCTCCGCGTGTTTATACGACGTGTTCTAATAAGTAGTAGGTATGTTTTAAGTAAATTCAATAAGTCTGGAGGTCGAAATCTGCGTCGCAAAATATTTATTCCGCAAGCTGTACATAAAGTCGTTCAATAGTAGTTACTTGGTAGGCAGACGGCGTAGTTAGAGCGAATCAGAATTAGACACCAAGGCCACCCAGCGAAGTGATATCATTTATATGGCGTGTCTGTCCCTGAACTCTGCCGAGTGACGCACATGAATTCAAATATCACCCTGACCTTAGTCGTAAAAATAATCATTGTAATACTAAGTAATGGAACTTTCATCAAACAAGCATTTCCCAGTAATGACCGACCGTGAAATGTAATTAAGGAAATTAATAATTGAACTTGGATTACACAGGTCACATAAACACGTGTAATTATTATGCGAGTGTCTACTCTACATCGTCTGTTATAGCATAAAGGTATAAACACTAGAAAAATTAAACATCCGTAATAAGTAGTAGGAATATGAAAAAGCCTTAGATATGAAATAATACAGCGTTTATTATAAAATAACTTCACTAAACTACTTATTTTGCCTTCTTTCCTTTCTTTTTTGGCGCGGTTTTATTGTTCTTTTTTGGCGCGGTTTTATTGTTCTTAGATTTGACCTTTTTGCCGCGACCCATAGTTTTTTCTTTAGCCTTTTGCGCGCGCATGTCTTTTTTCATACGCGGGTCGACCACCTTGTAATGTCCTTTAACTCCTTGGGGCCGTTTCATCCGTTTACCAGTAGTATGTTTTTTAGCTACTACGTAGGTTACTTTTTTCTTTCCGTCCGTCTGCGCCTTTTTGTACAGTGTTTTTATTTGTTGCGCCTTCTCTCTTTCCGACATATCAGCGTTTTCCATTACCGCTTCAACCTTCTTCTTAGCACGTTCCATCTTCTTTATCATGCGCTTCTTCTTTCTAGCTTTAGCTTCTACTACTTTCTTGATTGGTCTGGCATTTATATCTTGCAACCTGTTCTTGTACTCTTCTGTATATTTCTACAAATAAACAAAAAGATAATCAGATTTCTCATCTTATTCAAGTCAACTTTACTCTTAGGTCACGTGGCCACAGCTATGCAATGTCAGCCATTCTATCGAACTAGCATGTCCCCATCTCAAACATTGTAGCTAGAATATATGCAGTATTAGCTATAAATCCCGTATGCAGCTGTTTCTACCAATAAAAATTAAGGTTTTATTTGATCTTCAGGCTTCGGTAAGCCATAGGAGGTGGCAATGGATATTTAATTATAATAATATTACAAAAAAAAACAGTATAAATTTCGAACTTGAGTTCGAAATTGATTGGGTTTTTTATTACATAAATAATGTGACACCGAATGGGAATTACAAGGTTTATGTTTATAACTTGATTACTAAATATAGATAGGTTCATGACTACTTATTAATTATATAAAAAGACAAATAAGATTTTCATAGTATCTAATGAAATGTGGTCTTACCTCGGGCACTAGGACAGGTTTCTTCATATGTTTATTTTCATCCTCTACAAACCAATCAGGTAGATTTCTATCATTGAAGGTGTATCGGTTATAGCCATCATCCATAAGGTCTCTTTTGAATTTCTTTGATGTTGCTATCATTGTACCCAAGGCCAAAGATTCAGCATCCATCTTGAGATTTTTCTTTAATCTTTTCAAATCTACAAAAAAATAAATTACTTGTAAATTTCCAGTGTAGGAAGTAAAAACAAGAAATGTGGCTTCCAAACCAAATATCATATGATCACTGTGACTCCATCAGAAGCATGGTCGAACATCCTACTATACTTAAGAAGCATTAAGTGGAATTGCTACTTTTTGTATAATAAAAGCACATAAGACCAAGAAGGTCAAAAATTTCTCGAATGGCGGAAACGGATCGGCAAGCCTCGAGTAGGACGTCCACCAACGAGATGGACGGATGACCTGGTAAAGGCAGCGGGATGTAACTGGAAATCTATGAGAGAGGCCCATATCTAGCAGTGGATGTTCTACAGCTGAATGATGATGACATAAAACCATATGATTCGGATGTATCAAGGCCCATATGACATTAGCCTTCTGAAAAAAATAGATATGGATATATATACTCCTTAAAATTTTATTTAAAGAGGTATTCAACCAACATTTTATTGATTACTTTTAAAAATGTAGAAACATAATATGTATATCTAGGGCTCATAAGGGTTGTGCCTTTATCGTAAACTGGCACTTATGACCAAATGCTTTTAAAATATTAGTACATCCGCATATGAGGTTTAGATTTATTGTCATAATATTACCTGGGTCCTGTGCTACTACTTCAAATCCATCCTTTTTGCTTGCTTTAGCTCCAGCATTCGCATTAGTGGGTGTCACATTATCCTCAACCTCATAATCACTGTCTGAAGAGTCATCATCTGAGCTTTCATCTGTATGTTTCCGTTTTAATGCATTCCTTGTCTCAGATGTTGTATTTTCTGCTACTTTCTTGCCTTTTTGTTTGTATGTTTCAGCTAACTTGTCCAAATCAACACCTTCGTCGTCATCCACATCAAGGTCTTTAAAGCTGTCTTTTTGAAACCATAGTTCTGCTTTCTTTGAGCGCTTTGATACTGGGTCTGTGTTATCCAAGTCAGTGAGTAGAGGATGGTTTTTGGGAATAGTCTGGGATTTGGGCAGCTGACTGTTGCGTAATGTATTCATCTTGGTGATTTTGTCGACTTTTTTGTTGTCATCATCTGAATCGGAGAATGCTGGAAATAATAGTTTATGGTCAATCACCAGGTTAGCTAGGGTAGGATTCTCGCCGGCGAGGACCGCGTTGTACCCCTACCCCTGCCCTGTGATCCAGCGCCTGTAGGCCGTGCCAGCGATCACTTCCTCTTATATCCATAAATCTGACTTTGATATCAGTGGCTCCTCTGGGTTGTGGTCCTAATCCCATAAGGGTGCCCCCAAGTGTGTGTCACTTAATTGTATGCTTTCTAATTTTTTTTTATGTAAATATGAACTTATTATGAGTAGAGGAATTAATTACACACGGGCAGACGGTGTACATTGTCTGTAATGTCCTACAATTATCAGCACTCACAGGTTGCATTTGCTAGTTATAGTTACCTAAGTAGTTTTATTCATAGAATAAGAATAATAACCTATTAATTATATTTCTTTTTCATTACAAGTACAAGTGTATGTAAATACCTAAGTGCTGAATAAATTCATTATTTCATTATTTCAATCTAATTGTTATAATTATGGAGATTTATATCATTATATTGTTAATATAAAAAATGACGCCAGTAGTGAATTTATTGTACAGGATCACCACATAATATAAAAAAGTTGCTTCCTGCTGTCTGTCTGTCCATATGTATGCTTAGATATTTAAAACTACGCAACGGATTTTGATGCAATTTTTCCAATAGATAGAGTGATTCAAGAGGAAGTTTTATATGTATAAAATGTTTCATCAGCATTGCAAATTGTTACATTAATATGGAACTTACTGACAATCAAATGATAATTTCCACAAATATAATATTGGAAGGAATTACAAAAATACAACACCTAATGAATATTTCATTTTCAAAAACTAATAACTTATTTCACTAAACACAATTTACCAACTATAAAAGTATACTTAAAAAAAAAAAAATTTAATTCTTACCTAATGACTCCTTATCTTGTTCGCCATCTGAATCTGATTCCATTTCGATTTCACTGTCTGAGTCTTTATAATACAAGCCTGAAGAATCTAATTTTGAATCCTCTGTATCATACTTCATAAACTTCTTTTTCACTTTAAGCTCATCATCAGAGTCATCAGAAGCGTCAGCCACAATATCAGGTTGTTGGTCTATCATGCGCGCCATTTCCTTTAATCATTATTGTGAATGATTATTATAAATATAGAAATTAATGCATGCACAATGTGTTACAAAGAAATCAAAGATCAAGAAAATTTTGTTTTGGCTAATTTTAGACAAGCATATTTAAATGTAAGATGAATCATAATATAAAAGCAATTTCGGTAATCAACATTGTGCTAACAGGTATATAACTCCAATCTACAATTGAGTATTCCAACTACAAAAGATGTTAAGGAAGCATTAAAGGCTATTGACTAAAATTATATTTACAAAAGTTGCAAGCTGCCTCACATAGAAATCCTTAAACCTTATACATTGTATAAACATCTCCACCACAGCATTTAAATACACACTAGTCCAGTAGTTTTACTCATTTACCTCAGCATTCTTGATATCAGAAAGCTTGAACATGTCATTGCTTTCCAGTATAGGTCCATCATCACCTTTGAGAACCATCTTTAGATTCATTTTTTCAGCTAATTTTTGTCTCTGTTTATTCAATTGCTTTCTCTTTCGTTTTGATTGACGCCGCTCTTCATCCTGAAAAAATAAGACACAGATTAAAGATACATATTTAGCATTATGTTAATTTGATGTTGGCCACATCTTGACATAGTGTAAGATGAAGTTGTATCTGCCATCTGTTTATAAAACTTTTAAACTGCTCAATGGATTTTAGTGCCATTTTCAGAAAAATATAGTATAGTTAGTTATATTAGTACCTACAGTGGGTACTAATATAAGTATCTAGTAGATCACTAGTAGATCATTAGTTGATTTTGGTGGGGTTCAACACCAATTTTATGTTGAATCCATGTCTGGTGTACCCAAATGACACAGACACAGAGAAAAGATACAGAGGCTATATTTCATGAATACTGTTATTCACAATGACTTGTCAACTTTAAGTATAACCATTTTCATTTTAAATATTAATTAAAAACATATTTACATTTAACTGCTTGATCTTTAAAATTAAGAATATATGGTGCATTTAAAAAAATATTAAATTGAATCTAATCAAAACATTAATCAAAGCTTTAACTCTTTTAACATTCAGTATTAATACAGTCACCACCATATTTTGAGCTCTAAGCAGTTGTAATAAAATTCACAATCAATGACAAGTGCAACAGGATATAATTACCTGTAGACCTGCAATTTCTTCATCAACCTCATCATCCTCATCCTTTTCTTCTGCAACTTCTTCATTTGTATCATCACCATCTTTTTTTACTTCTGATTTTTCAACCTGAATAATTAAACATACTATATTAAACTTTTACACATTAACTTGAGTTTTATAAAATGTTAGGATAAGTCACGGTTGCATAAGATGACCATGATCACTACAATGACTGACAATCTAAAAATATACATTATATATCTTTAGGACCATACCAAAAAACTTGTGGATAATTTTTCCCTATCATATTCATAGATATGACAAATCATCTTTTTTTTTTAAATATCGTCGGTGATACTCCTAAACCGAGTAAGTGACAGTTGCTAATAAGGATGAAAATCACATGTACCTAATCGATATTCTTCCTTTAAAACATGTACAAAGAAAATATTCATTAACAGATAAAATTTGACCTTATTAGCAACTGCCACTTACGCGGTTTTGGAGTATCACCGACGATATGTAACAATAACCAAGCAATGATACAATTCTGTCAGCCCTTTTTTTCTATACAACTAATGGAGTCTGTTGATATCTGTACGACAGTAATAAAACAATTTCACAATTAATTGAAATGAATTATCACCTGTGATGATTTCCATTCTTTCATTTGCTTGAACCAGCTAAGGAGTGCTTTCAAATCCTTTCTGCCAAGAACTTTGATGTCCTTGCAACACTCCTTTATTTCTTCTGTTGTCTTTGGATGGACTGCTACTGCTTTGTCATCAAGAACAATCTATAAACAAAATATTTTTATTGATATTACTATAAACTTTTCAGATAAAAAAACTTATATTGACTAAATATTTACCTCTGAACATCCTTGAAGTAAATCTAATGGATCTTGATCAGCATCCAAAAATTGTGAAAGTAATACTTTATGATGAGTTGTATAGTCATTTTCTAGGTATCCTTCGGCCTTAGCTTTCTTTTGTTTTTCAGGGTGTAAAAGATTAATGTTTGTTTTCTTTACAATGTCCAAATCTTCAAACACATGTTTAGGGTCCAAAAACTTAGGGTCTATAGAATCTGGTGCAATGTAGCCTTGACATACTACGAATATTTCAGATGACTCATTACGGGAGGCCTGGGGTTTAGTGGCGTGAACTTTCTTAAAGAACTGTTTCAATACCCACAGCAGCGCATGATAATCTTTTGATCTGAAAACTTTAGTTACAAACCATCCTCCATCTCTAAGGAAATGGGTGGCAAGCTTGAGCGCACTCAGCGTAAGACAAGCCTGTTGATAGGCGTCATGAATCCAATTTAAACCAACATTGGGAGCACCATCATTAAGAACTACATCAGCTTTCCATGTTTTGATTTCCTTCTTAATTGCCGTTTTACATTTCTCTGTAGTAATATCTTCAGTGAGACCAATACATCCAGGTACTGGTTTGATAGGGAACAGATCTACACCGATCACCACACTGGACACGGGCATATTCTGATGCGCCACCTGCATCCACCCACCAGGAGCAGCACACAAATCGATACATACTCGTGACTTTTGCAAGAATCCGAATTTACGATTTAGTTGAATTAGCTTGAATGCAGCTCTCGATCGGTAACCTGACAAAAACACATGCAATTATTCACATGTTCAGAAATAATACCGACACCATTAACAATTACCATTAAAAAGGTTAACTTACCAGTTTCTTTAGCAAGTTGATAGTATTTATCTTTCCGCTGTTTTCCAACTTTGGTTTTTTTACCCATCTTGATATAATTAACTCATAACAAATAAATGGAAAACCTAACGTGTTTACGCTAATTTTAGGTTACGTTTTGTGAACGAAACGTCAATGTCACATGGTGACATTTGATTTGACATATATTTAGTCAGGATTTTTTTTCAGCTAGCAACATTTCAGAACATTCGATCTCTCGTGTATGGCTACGATTGGTCAAAGTAGTGATACCATAATTTTATCATAGACAATCAATATTAAATGTAAACTTGATGACGTCAATTGCTTTATAACCAATCAGCAACATCGAATTTTAGGGAAGTGAACGTGTGATTGGTCAAAAGTTGTCACAACAATGGTGTTTATTGAATGTCTAGCGGTTGTATGTCTGTAAGACTATCGAGAATTACAAATTTTAGGTTTGAAACTTATATTTTGCTATAGCAACATAATCATTTGTAATCTTTGTTCCTTGTCGAATCTTGAAGAATTTCTAGTTGTATTTTGTGCGTTGAAAAACAAGCAATAATCATTATCAGCTGTAATACATAGTTCTAACTTCTAAATCAAGCGTGATTCTACAGTTTATTATTTGATCTCTAAATAATTCAAGTATTATTATTTATTTTTAGAAAGCTCAACAAAATGACCCCTAATCTCCAGACTTTCATCAACAGTTTTCAAAATCGCTTGTAAGTATTCTAATTTACTTTCTTTCTTAAATAATCTACATTAGATGCAATCCAATTTCAATCTATATCTCTGTATGTAGAGAAATATATTTGGTGTGATACCAATGTAAATAGGTTAATTAATCACGTACACCATTCTAGAACGTCGTAGTAAATACATAGGTATATGCAAACAATCGTGCGTATTGTGTAACATATGTACATATTAATGATGATATTTTTTGTGCATTTATGCTACAGTCAGGTTTAGGAAATGTAATATTAATGTTTAGATAATATATCAAGAATGATTTCATGTCAGTCACTTCATATACAGTTAGTTTATTTATTTAGTCATTTTTATAGAAGTCAATTTCACAATAAAGAATAATTTAAATGCTTATGACGCACTATGTAGATTTTTAACAATTAGGTAGGTACGTAACATTTTTTTTATTGTTTGATAGTAATATATTACTTACTTTATTGCAGAGAACCACCAGTTCGTCAACATTTAAAGAATGTGTATGGGACCCTGATGATGACATGCACTTCAGCAGTAGCTGGAGTGTATGTGGACATGTACACTTGGTTCCAAGCTGGCATCCTCAGTGCTATCATTGGTGCAGGACTTATGTTGATGCTGATTGCTACTCCTGACAATGGCAAAAATACCACATTACGCCTTGGATATCTCTTAGGTTTTGGCCTTACATCAGGTAATTGATATACTTATTTATTTTGAAATTTCCTTTATACTTGTGTAATATATAGTATGACACTGCAATAATATGTTTTTGGTGATATATTTAAAAACAATGAATTATTGCATATCAGTGATTGAAATACTTCAGATTAAACCTGTAGATTTTAACTCATACTTATGATAATTACTCATCCAATTTTATTGCAAACAATAGATTAATGCTAATAATAATATCAATTAACACACTTATCTTTACTCAGTATTATAGAAAACATTTTGTTTTTATATAGATTTTAAATAGCTTAACAATTTATTTGAAATGTTTTTTTATCATGGCTGTAACTAAAACAAAACAGTAATTATTGGAATTTGTACACACATTTGTGTTCATATCTTACATTATGTTATTCACAATGGGTATAATTTATATTATTTACTTAGGTGATATGATTAAATAAATTTAACTATTAGGTTAACATTGTAAATGCATAAACTACTTAATTATTTTGATTGGCACAGAGACAATTTGTTAAACAGTGTTTAATATATGTTTGCTATATCATAATTTGAGCAACAGAAATGTTTTACTCTTAAGTAGGTATGTCAGTAAATAAATGTTTGTATATCAAGAATAAGAAGTATCTATTTTATAATACTATAAATTAGTCAGTTAAATCAGTGGAATAAAGTGTAGTTAAAACCTCAATAATTGTACATATTCAGATTATTGGATATGTTTGAGTAAAAGATACAAAATTGTTGACTATGTCCTCTATACTCCATAATATTTAATTATTATGTTAATTCCAAAAAGAACTGTAAATTCTAAATGTTATTTCAGGAATGGCATTGGGGCCACTTTTGGATTATGTCAGTTTTGTAGATCCATCCATAATAGTAACGGCCCTTCTGGGCACAACACTAGTGTTTGTATGCTTCTCTATTGCTGCAATGTTGGCTGAACGAGGCAGCTGGCTGTTCCTTGGTGGAACACTCATGACTTTGGTCAGTTCAATGTTCCTGATGACTTTGGTCAACCTCTTTATGCAATCACACTTCTTGTACCAAGTAAGTATAATCTGATGATTTTTATTAAAATTTGTTGTTAAGAATCAGACTGTTACCTTATTATGTTAGAACTGCTAGTTTAATTGAGAGGAAAGGAAAAAAATACTTTAAAAATGGAAAATTTCTTTATTAAATAACAGACAAGTTCTTTGGTACTGTAATAGATATGTGTGGGTTGACTGTTAATTTTACAAATATACTATTGACATAATTTGTGTCTGTAAATAAGACATACAGACTCAACATAACTCAACCTGATGTTGTACTCAGCTATTGTACATCAGCTGAGCTAGTAGTGTAGATGTAAGTTATCATTATGTAGAATCAACAATATCTAATTTTGTAATACAACAACAAGAGGCACTATTAGGCCTTATACAAAACAAACCTTGAAGTTATGAGTATAACATAAATTTATGAGTCAGAAGTTAAAGATTATTCTAATTCCAGGCTCACCTTTACCTTGGTCTGATGCTCATGTGTGGCTTTGTGTTGTTTGACACACAACTGATCATCGAAAAACGTCGCATGGGCAACAAGGACTTTGTACAACATGCCCTGGAACTCTTCATCGACTTCATTGGCATTTTCAGAAGACTGCTCATTATCTTGTCCCAAAAGGTATGTTAAAATTGTATTTAGGCGGCATTTAATCATACACAGCTTGATCACCCATTTTTTGGAACTACAGTAGAATCCGTTTAGTACGACTTCGCATACAACAAACAACCGTTTATAGCGACGTTAGTATAGGCATATGTTTGGTTTTATTAAGAGCCTCTATGAGAGTTCATCCGTTTATTACGACTCCGCTTATAACGACTGACCGTTTTTAACGACGGATTTTCGTAATGTATAGGTGCATTAGGTGCACATTGTGAAATAATTATTTGATTGCATGTTTTTTGTCTCTAATAATCACATACATATTATTATTTATAAACATTATATAGTTATTAGTATTTAATTATTTTTATTAAAAAAAAACAAAATTGAAATTGTATGTTCTTTTAGTAAGTCTTCCGGTTACAACGTCGTAATATCGTAGGTCCCTTGGCCGTCGTTATAGCCGGATTCTACTGTATTTAACTTGCTTACAGATCATGTTATTTATCTACATTCTAGACTGTGTTGACATATTTTATATAGCAAACTAACTTCCGTTCCCGTAGGAACTTCATAATTAATTATAGGCTTTTATGATAAATAGGCTATCTAACAGAAATAATTATTCATGTCAGGCCAGTTGTTCCAGTGGTTAGCATGTTTAAGCAAACAAACTCTTCAGCTCTATTTATTAGAATAGATTAGTGCTAACACTTCTTCTTGCCTTGGCAATAAGACAGGTTAACCTGTATCAAAACATTATAACAGAAAATATTGAAAAACATCTGGCCAATGTCGTTTTTATTGCGTACCGTAATGTATTCATGCCCATAATGTATGCTTATTTCTTGTTATTTGTTTTACAGGAGGAACAGAACCGTCGTCGTAAACGTGATTAAATTCGCGTTTGTTCAAGAAATCCTTATTTACGCAAGACTTAACTCAATGTACCTACATGCGTAGATACGATAGATGAATCATTGGTGTGATGCAAAACTTAAGTTAAGTTTCGCGAGAAAAAGGATGGTTACTCATATTCTTGGGGAAGATTTCAAATATGGTTTTATTAATTGTTATATAATTTGGTAAATTAAGATACTTATTTTGTAAAATTACAAGTTTATGAAAGTATTTATTAAATTGGAGCAGTAAAATAATGTTTTTATTTACCATATTCCATCATTTTCACAGTTGAGTAGCTGACTCATAAAATTATGTTACATAAGTGTTTATGTTTAAAAGTATTTTTTATAATGAACCTTAAAAAAGAATATCTATATAATACTTTATTTCATAAAACTGAAAGATGGCTCAAATCGCTGAAATTGTTACCAGCAATTTTGTAACGTCATAAGGCTAGTATGAAAAAATATTCATCAGCTGTTTTTAGCTGTGGCTTCGATAGCCTTTAAGGGTCTATCATCGGTATATGCTTGCAGCTTCGTAGGAAACGATAGTGATAAATACTTATATTCTTTGTTTAATTTAACAGAATTGATGACTATAGCAATATATCGCGATTGTCTTTAGTGACCTCAATGACGTCAATCGCCAACACCGTTTCCGTCTTCATGTCGTGTCACTTTTAAAATCTATATATATAAAAGAAAGTCGTGTTTGTTACAACACTTATAACTCGAGAACGGCTGGACCGATTGCCATGGTTTTTGATTTGTTGGATTTGTTTCCGTCCCGAATAGCAGAATACATTTTAAAAACAAAAGAAAGTCGTGTTAGTTACACTATTTATAACTCAAGAACGGCTGAACCGATTTGCCTGAAAATTGGTAGGGAGGTAGCTAAGAACTGGGAGAAGGACATAGGATACTTTTGGGTAGGGGTAGGGTAGGGTAGGGTAGGGGTATGGTAGGGGTAGGGTAGGGTAGGAGTAGGGTAGGGTAGGGCAGGGTTAGGGTAGGGTAGGGCAGGGGTAGGGTATAAAAGTCCACCCGTGCGAAGCCGGGGCGGGCCGCTTGTATATTGATAGATTTGCAGCAAATGTAATATTTTATATTATAGCGAAACTAACAAATGTGGCTGCATCATAGGCAATAAGTAATAATAATGGGAGTGTTCATAAATACAGACACAATAGCATGGCCAAATAACATTAATGTTGTGTTCCTGTGCGTGTGTAGGGTGCCAAAGCTCAATTGAGATATTATAGTGGGAATTAGGTGAGCAACGCGTGAGAATGTACGGAGACCTAATGAGAAGTGTATGCCTGTTTACCAACCTAACGAAAGAAAAAAAGAAAAAAAATGAACTAAAATAAATTAAAGTACGTACCTAATGCGGTGACGGGTATTTTTTTTATTTTTCGGATGGACATTATGTAGTTAAATAAGAGGCTTTGGCTACTTCACCGGACATAGCGGTGACGGGTAACAGCAACTTCTCATTACATACCTATTTAATAAAAAGAAACAAATTATATTGTAGACAATGTAGGTACATAGTATATATTTAAAATAAAACTGGAACTCCGATGCGATATTATTGGTCAAGCGCTGTAGAGTAGACACGAATCTGAGTTGACATGCTAACCGGGCCGATGATAAATGTTTTAAAATTACAAGGAGAAAAAACAACGTGTAATTTTGTACATAATTTATTATATTAATGAACTAGTAAGGTAAAGGCGCCTATGTTGGACGCGGACCAGCCATGGACATTTTTTCAATTTACCTCCGAAATTAAACAAACGCGCAGTATTCTTTTTCAATTGGCAACATTATTCAGTTGGGCCAACATTTTAGCTGTCATACCAACCGTTTTTGACAGCCAACACCCATTTTGACGGCAGCCATAACGATTGTTAGTTACGCGGTGTCATTTGGTCCTGAGAATCGTAATTTATTAGAAGAATCGCGATGCAAGTAAGTACGCTTAGCATCTTATATTGTGTCAGGTATATCGTCGTTGCTGAAATTGATATTATTTAGTGATTTATCAATAGTAGTACATTGCTTTTATAATATAACCTAAAATGTAATTGTGATTCTGACCTTTTAATTACCGGTGTCCATAACTGGATATCATTCAAGCACATACACCCAATCATGGACAGAGTGTCCATAAAGGGAAATTCCTGATTTTTATTACTTTTCATATATTATACGTCTGTGCTTGTATACCTACATGTTTCTCTAGAAACCTGCAATAAATTATTAGTCTATCCAATAATGGACATTCTGTCCATGACTGGGTGTCTGTAATTGGTTCAACGTATTTCTAATACAAAAAAATATATTTTAGAAATGGCACCAAGAAAAGACTACACAAAAGAACAAATGGCTAAGGCTATCGAAGATGTAAGAAAAGGAGAAAAAATATCTGTTGCTGCTACAAGATACGGAGTCCCAAGGATAACATTACATAATAAAATCACTGGGAAAAGTCCTATAGATTGTAATCTAGGTCCAGCTACTGTACTTACCTACGATGAGGAAAGGATACTCGTAAAATGGATAATCTTTATGGCTGAAAAACACTTCCCTGTCACCAAAGAACAATTGCTTGATAGTGTCCAAAAAATAATATCTGAGAAAAATTTAGATTCTTGTCCGTTTACAGACAATCGGCCAGGAAAAAAGTGGTACTCTTCGTTTTTAAAAAGGCATCCAGATCTCTCTGAACGCACAGCGCAACATTTAAGTGAAGCGAGAAATGAAGTCACAGAAGATGACATAATTCGTTGGTTTGAAGTAATTAAAGGCTACCTTGAAAATAAAGACTTGCTTGATGTTATAAATGACCCTGAAAGAATTTTTAATTGTGATGAAAGCGCTTATAGATTATTACTTTTTGCGAGTTCCTGTAACTTGTGTAGGGATAACATTGATATATTGTTCGCAATGGAAAATAACGTGATTTTTGAGACTGATATTTCAATAATACAATAATAGTTGTGATAGACATTTAAGTTCGTGTCGAATTAAGACTGTTTTATGATTGATTTTAAATAATTGTTCAAAAATGTTTTATTTTGTTTAAATTAGACTTTCGAGTATTGTTTTGTAGTATTGTATTGTTGAAAATAATGGTACTTATATTGTTTTTTTTTTAAACATAATTGTCCCGTAGGCTTAAAAGAAGCATTTCGTTAGTAACAATTAATTTTGTCTTTTACCTACTAGATTATTCATATTTCTATAACTAGCTGTTCATTATTAGGGGTCCTAGACTGGATTTCTACTGTCCATTAATGGCTGTTCATAATTAGATAATGTCCATAATTGGGGGTCCTACACTGGATTATTGCCGTCCATTAATGGTGTCTAAATAGGAGAGTTTTTTATTTATAATATTTTATTTTACTGAGTACTAAACTGAAATTAAACATTGAATACTGATTGAGCAAAGAGCTTTTCATTTACCTCCAAATCCCAAATAATGTATATTGAAAATTGAAGAAATTATAAAGTAAATTTAAAAAAAAATCGCTTATACTGTCCATGATTGGTGACTTTACCTTATAGAGTTATAAGAAAATTTACCTACCTATTACTTTGTTATCATAGAAAATATCAATGAATAAAATATTAACAAATCCTCATAAAATAACGTTATCTATCACTGGTCTCCGGTTCAGGGTGGATCTTATTTTTATCATATATGAATATCTTTTTTGCTTTACTTAATTCGTTGTTTATTAATATACTGATAAAATTTACAACACTAGGTTCTCCTCCATTCTGCATTTCTATTGGTGAACGTGCTGTGTTGCTTGATATAGATCCATTATCAACATTTTCTTGTGGTTTGGCTGCTTCTTTACTCTTTTTCAAATAATTTTTTTTAGATATACGAAATCTCCAACAATTACATGTCTGTATGTAATCACAAAAAGGATTATCTGTATCACTTCTTACTACGTATTCATAAGTAGAAACTCCTAACACAGATATGTAAACATGGAAACAGCACAAATGCAGTAAGGCACATCCTATTGCTGAGGCTATCACACAGAATATTATTAAAAATATTAAAAAAGATACAGAATTCCGACAAATACTTGAGGTTTCGTCGCTGCAATGAATAAAATTTTGTGCTTCAATACTTAAATATTTAGGATTTGTAAAGTATATCACAATATCAGCTAGGCAGAGCATCGCTGTACACATTGAGATCGCTAGTGCTGTGGTGACGCAGGCGATGAAAGCTTTGTAATTCCTTCGGCCGACACAATTGTTGAGCCACTTGCAGTGGTGATCAAAACGATCCACACATTTGTTGCATATACTACAGTGCTTCGTTTTTCTGCTGCTCGTGTTTATATTACACAAATGACAACGACCGTTTTCTATAACGTGGGCGTGAATTTGGCGGTCGAACTCTGGTACCGTATTAATCTCCAGTTTTCGCAATTCGTCTTCACTTGGGTCCAAAAGCGAGGCAGTGAGGTGTGACGTTATATGAATCACGTACAATGTAATATAGATAACAAAACAAACTATTTTAAGTTTTCCGAACTGAATTTCTACAAGGATTAAAAAAATCAGTAAACCAGTAGCTATGAAGACGAACCAACCGATAAATTGTTGGTAATTTAATGGTAACTGAAGTCCATTCAATCTTCTTTGAGGTCGTGGTGACTGATGTATGGCACAGCATTTGTCCATTGGTATAGAACTTGTTTACTACTTTTATTATTGTCACAAATATAATTGGAAAATATTCCATATATTATTTGCATCGGGAACGATAACAGATGCCACGTATATAAAAAGTCTTAAAAAACAGGTTCTCAGGCCTACAACTAATAATATAATTGGGAAAATAGAAAACTCATGGCCAAAACGGGCCAAGCCCAAGTAATGCGCGCGCATCTACATTAACGATTTAACGTCCGTGTTCGTAATAAAAATACCTACTAATTCCGTAAGTAGGTGACTACGTCATGTACCAATAAATACCGCCACTAATTATTGCGGGAAACAAATATTTTACTAATAGCAAGGTAAATTTAAAGTTAAATGTTTGGGGCATATCGTGTAATGGCACAGTTGCCATGGCAGTGTTTTTATAACAAACGCACAGTAAACAAGCTAATCATCTTTAAAGAAAACACACGATGTATCAATGTAGCACTCCTTATTTGACACGTTGCATTATTGATCTGAGCATAGAATAGTCTAGTCAACAAGTTCAAAAACGTGTTAAATAGAAATAAAGCTCCTAAAAATATGTGCCATACCTCATTTGATTCGGAATGACGTCTAGAAAAATGATTTTTAAGGGTAATTAGCACATAAAAAAATGCGATTGTTATTAACAAAATAAGATAAAAAAAGGTACTTAGTTTTTCGTTAATAACTTTTAAAATAATGATATTTAAAGAATTTTGAGAAAAGATCCTGAAAGAGGAGGAAATTTCCAATAAATAAATCCGAACTCCCGGAACTCCATCTATATTATTTATAATTTGTTTTAACGCTGGAAATTGGGCTCCGCGAGGGCGTTACGGCATAGGCGCGCCGCATAAAAAACCGCTATATCACCTAAAATATTTTTTTTTTAATATTAAATAACAATTTAAAAATTTGAATTAATTATGGTGTAATCTTATCTAGATTACACCATAATTAATTCAAACTTGTTGACTAGACTAAAGGATTTGAGCCCTTAGCCGCTTTGGAGAAAGATGCGTAATATTGCGTTCGAAAAAACGTTACTAGTTTTACATAAAACAATATGTTTACATAGTTTGGTAGGACGATGAACGAAATGTCATGAGCTAATTACTTTTTTCGAGTTAATAAACATTATAATCCCTTATTACTGATGGAATAAATATCCTACTAATATAATAAACGCAAAAGTTTGTAAGTACCTATGGATGGATGTTCGTTACTCTTTCACGCCAAAACTACTAAACGGAATTGGCTGAAATTTGCACCGGGATAGGTTATACGCTGAATTAACATATAGGCTACAAAACTTTACGCACCGACCCACTGGACCAAATTAACGCGGGAACCGCAGGGCGCAGCTAGTTTATTTATAAATCTGAAAGTTACTTCATGTATCCCTAATTGCTGTTTACCTTTTGCAACAATCTAAAACATGTGCGATTTCCTCCACAGCTAACTGGCGCTACATTTTTTTGTCCTTCTTCTCGCTAGCATGGATCTTGAAGCGTCACAACTCCATGTGATGTGCCTCAATAAATAAATAAATAAACTCCATACTAGCGTGAAAAAATGCTTGAAAGTGCGAGAAAAAGAAAACATTTATATTCAAAATGTGCATCCACTTGCTTCCGCAATGGCCATAGTGGCCACTCACTAGTTAAGAACTAGCTGTAGTGGCCGCAATTTTGAAGCTGGCTATAGTGGCTAGTTTCAATCTGGTCATAGTGGCAAGCTTTAAACTGATGACGTGATTAAAATCGGATATTGCTCTCTATATCTATATAGAAGGTAATATTCACTTTCAGACATGTTTAAATAACATTATAGAAAAATCTAATTATGATAGTCTTATATAAATAAAAAATTATTTATGATCCCAATTATGTATATACAACATAATACATATAAATTATTAAATTACAAAATTTAGTACTGAAACAACTCTAGGTATTTATGTACAACTTAGTTTGTACTAATAATTTCAACATTATTTGCACTTATTTTATCAGCATTTTGGTATTTCTTGGCCATTTCACGTCGAGTGTGTACAAGTATTCTATGTCCTTTACAATCTAAGTCCTCTTCATAGCATTTATTTCTGCAACACTTTTTGCACAGCTGGTAAATACACTTGCCACCCTAAAATAAGACATTTATTTAATATATATAATATTTTAAACATATAATATGATTATTATCAGCCAAGAAGTAAGATATACATTTCTTTATCTGGTTTGTTGATGGGTTGCAGTCAGATATTTTACTTAGCCATTCAATAGCTTTTATCTACAGTTTAAACTGCCGCTTGAATGACATATATGCTACTTATGATGAACTGAAACTCAATACATTAATGGTATTGAATCAATGTTGTTTATTAAATTTAGATTTTTATAAAAAATAAAAACATATTGGATTGTTGTTTCTTTTGAATAATGTTGCCCACCAATACCACCTCTTACCCCACCTACCCTTTAGAGCAGCTATACTCAACACACAGCCCGCGAGCCGCGTGATTATTACAAATAATAAAATATTTAGGGCCTTTCACCAATTGCCATAAGTATTTGTAGCATTTCCATTCACTAGATAATTTTTAAACTATACATGTTTCCTATGTTTTATAATTCAGAATATACTTTGCACTTACCAGGGGATTCAGACAAGTGTCTCTCGTACATATTGCGCCACTTCTGCTATTATTCTGCTGCATATCTGCCTTTTCAGGCCTCCTTGTAACTCTTCTCAACTTTTTCATTTTCTTTCTTGATATATGATTTCCATCTCCACCCTCAAACTTTCTCTTGCATTCAGCATCACAATCCTAGAAAAAATAACTGTTACAAAATATAATAAGCTAGTAACACTACAGTAATTAATGACAATTTATGATAGCCAGTGAGGTATTTAAATAGAAAACTTCATGCATTTGACACAAAAAATGGTTACAACATCCATTTTTCATTGAGTATTATGTACATTACCTGATTAGTACTTAGTTTTTCCATTTTTAGTGTATGTTCTTCTGGTGACATCCTAACATATGGCTGACATATCCATGGTGGCAATATTAAGTTAAACCCATGTCTACAAATATGTTCATCATTTTCTATACTAACTTTACCTTCATGGTATGGCAAGTATTTTTCTTTAATGTGCTTACATACTGTTTTAAAATCATCTAAGTTTTGAGCTGTGGCTAAAATTTGTCTGTCATCATTGTTTTCTTCTAATGAAAATCTAAAAAAGTTACAATATTAATTTGCATGAACATAAAGAGACTTTTATATATTTTTACCTTTATTATTTTATATTAGTAAAATTCATATTTTTAGTAAGGACTTACATTTTATGGAATATTTTGAATAAATGTCCCCGAACATAGGATGTTGGACAAGGATATTTTTCAACTAAATCAATGTACTCTTCAGCCATCTCCCATGACAGTGGGTTGATTCCTGTATAGAGGGCTGGGTTAGTGAGTATGCCCTCTGCACTCATTATGCCATCCACTTTAGTGTATTCCAAACATCTATACACATCCTCCAGGCATTGTATATTGCCATTGGCCAGCATTGGAATTGATATTGAGTCTCTGAAAAATATTACATTAATTTAAAGTCATATTAATGACTAGTTAAAATGAAGAAAGTGTTGTTTTCGGAAATACAAATAAATAGCCTATGTTACTCCTCATAATATAAGCTTTCTATCAGTTAAGCTCCATATATTGGTACTATAATTTTAGACATTAGGCATTATTTTACATGATTAGGAATGCATGGACAAACAAACAGATTGTCAAAATACCTTATATAATTAGCTATCTACCAGTGAAAGTTCCATTAAAATCGGTCACCATTACAAACATACACTTCAACTTTATTTATTTGTATAATTTATTCATATTTATAAAGAAATTGTGTATTGCTTGATACTATGACTACCAGTAGTTACAATAAACAACTGAGAGTATGTTTCTATATGTTACAGGCAATTTGATAAGTCCGGGCATTATTAATAATGGCCGGTCTGTATTAATAATGCCCAACTCAATTGGATAATGTGATTAAAACAGCATGATTGATCACTTTTCCCCGGCCATTATGAATAATGCGGACCCTATCTTGGGCAAAGTAATAAAATAGGTGAAATGTATTTTTTTTTGTTTTATTAAATGAAATTAAACTTACAAAATTTTATATGGGCAGCACAAAAGGTTGTTAGGTGGTAAAAAAAAAAATTACCTAAAACTAAACCAATTTATCACACACAACCTTAAAATTTGTACTTTATTTTTTAAACTACATTATAAATTAGGAGGTTTCACACCAAAACAGATAAATTTGAGGACTAGCGATATAAAAGTGTGTAGCCTCCTGTTTTATAATAATGATGTTAATTGAGTAATTTAATCCAATATGAATAAACTTACAATTTTGTTTACTGTATTATATACTTTCATAATCTTATCTTTAACTAGGTCACTGATTATATAGAAAGCAAGTACAAATCAGAATACTGTGCAAGCTAAAGATATACATACCTAATAGCTTTTATGTGTTTCCAACTAGCTATACCAGTCAGTGGTCCCTTTTGTTCCCTTGTTCTTCCATGCACAGTAAGCATTTTACATCCAGCATTTTGTAGCATCAGAGCATATTTTACAGACTTCTCTACACTTTCGAAAATCCTAACCTTACATGTTATTGGCACAGACACTGCTACGGACATTGTTTTTACTGAAAAATACAATGTTATAGATAAGTGTAAAAATAAAGTGTTAGTGTAAAAACATGTAAAAAAAAAGAGTTGTTTGTTAAGATACTTCTTTTTCCTATGTTAGTTAAACTCAGTTTGACAAACAGGAACATCACATATTATAATTTGTTTTGGGTTTAAGTGATTCTATACATTATTTCTTTTCTTTTCATTTGATAATATAATAGAAATTTGTTGGGTTGCAAATACATACCAACATTTTTTAATAAGTCCCATTCATCTTGTAAAAATGATCCATATTTGCCTCTTTTAGCTATTGACTGGGGACATCCAAGGTTAATGTCAATAGCATCACAATGTTCCTCTACCATCTTGGCAGCAGCTGCCATTGTCTCTGGGTTGTTTCCACAAAACTGAAGATATAATGTGAAATAAGTACAAATGCTTTTCGCATAATTTTGTATACTGAATTTTGTAGACAGAAATATTGTTATATTATATGGTTTGTATTCTGTATAATAACACAATGGCAAAGTGACCCCATACCCCTCTGTTTCTTTAACGGTAGGTGGGGTAAGAGGTAGTATTGATGGGCAACTTTATTCAAAAGAAACATCTATTCAATAAATTTTCAATATTTGTAACAAAATAAATGTATTTCATAAACATCTTGTTAATAAGTTAACTTTACAATTATACATTGAAGACTATCTGCTATGAAAAGGAAGGCGTTTACTTTGAAAGCTTATGTTTGAGTGATATAAATAATATGTACAAACCTGAACGATAAGAGGTCGATCTTCTTCACATGTTACCATACTATCTTTTCTGTATTTCGGATCCTTAGTGAAAATGTTACTGTGGAACATTGGAGTGTAGCACAAAGTGGCCCCATGTCTTCGACAAAGAATCCTCCACGCAAGCTCACTTGCATCGACCATAGGAGCAACCACAAATTTTGGCCGACCGATGGAATCAAACCAATCATGAGACATGATTTACCAAGTATATCAAATTCTTTTTGTGCAAAGGTAGTGTAGAAGAAAATATATAAATTTATAACTTAGAAAAGTATTTTATTCAGTAAATCTATATCCCAATATAAAACTTACTCCTCTATAAGCTAACCACAAAAATTCAATAATTTTTAATGCACTTACACGTGAATACGTAAATAATACAATTTTTGATGATTTAGAATTGACATTTGAATTTGACATTTAGTTTACATTTTCAGATGATAAAATGTTTACTTATTCTCTGGGGTACGCACAAATTTCAGGCAATTACTATTTCGCATGTTGTGATCTTCTAGAAAAGACAAAATTTAGGCCTGAAATCATGTAAAATATAAAATGCTCAGTTACTCATTTTGTGAGTAATTATTTTAATTACTTAAAAATAAATTTTTTAAGAAATTTTTTCACGAGTTATAGAGCCGACTGAACGATGCAAATTGCGAGGGGTGATTTCCGAATCTTTCGTGTTACAGAGGTATACCTTTAGTAGCACCCCAGGGGGAACCATCAAGTGTGGATGCTGCATAATATAGTATCCGTCGCTATGGGCAAGAGGAGGTGTGATGGCTCTGAGGGAGCATATTTATTATAATTATATAAAAAAAACAAACAAAGTAAAGTAAGTATGAAATAATTCATGAACCGAGTAAATGATTCATCATTTTTTGAATTTTATATTTGGATGTTGTGTACCTCGCTATTTGTGCGTAGTAGTAGTAGTTTATTCTGTTACTAAAGTGTGTCCACTGAATTTATGCTCCACTGTAATGTCTTAAACAGAGATCTACAATATTTTTTTGTATCTGTGATTTACTAATGACATTTAAAAAAAAAAAAAAAAAATCTAATAATGACATATGTCCACTAATGTCCAGTGTCATAAACCGCGACTCCCGCCCGGTCATTGCAATAATTACCTATTTTACGAAATTTATAATATAATATTAATAGCAAACTTAAACTAACACTAATATTAAATGCTTCATAAGTACAACTTACATAATAAGTCTATATCCTATTTTGAATCATCTAGAACTTAGTGCGTCTGTGTATTATGTATGGTAGTTTAAAAGTTTAAAAATTTTGTTTTTTTATTTTTATTACAAGATTCATAGAAATCTTCTGTGTATAAAATGGCCCACGATACTATGGTAAGAACTAAAACAATTAATACATCCAAACGTTTTATATTTTTAAGGTTATGTTTATGTTTCTTTTTATCATTGTATTGAAGTGTATGTATTACTTAAATATTTTCAGAGTCAATTTTACACGTGCTTAAACCTACCACTTCATGAAAAACTAATCGAATTAACGCGTATAATAGATCAATCAAGTCCAAGCAAAGATCTTCAGGCATTATTTCCTGAATTAGTGAGCAACATATTTTCCTCAACATTTAACAATGGTTGGGGACTCCGAGTTGTCACAGCTGACGTCAACCGATACGACTTTGAAGCCTTGATTGGTTTCTTTGAACCTCTAGGACCAATGTTCAGACTGTGCTACAAACTTTTGTCAGATCCACAACTTAAGTACAACTTGCCATTAAATGTTTTGCCGGTAAGTCTGTAATGCATCTTGGTTTTTGTAGAAGCATTCAATGTTCCCATTATCATTAGTTGTACTTATTATTATACTATTTCCCCACCCCATATGTCTGTCTGTATTAGTAGTTTGTGATGATCTCTAATACTACTGAATATATTTGAATATAGTTTTCAAATGTTTAGGTATGTGATATGGAAATTCTTACATATCGTCGGTGATATTGCAATACCGCGTATGTGACAGTTGCTACTAAGGTGTGATTTCATATGTCAAAATATGTTTTTTCTTTATCTTTTAGGGCAAAAAATATAATTTGCTATATTTGATTTCAACCTTAAAGCTATTGTCACTTACGCGGTATTGCAATATCACCGACGATATAGCATCTTGGGCTAAATCAGTGCCAGGAGTGAAACCATTTAATTTAAATGACTAAAGAACTTACCATAACTTTTGAATACTCTTTTTACTGATTAACATTGAAAAGTACATATTGTTGGTGATACTTTAATACTGCGTAAGTGACAATAGCCAATAAGGTTGAAAATCAAATGTAGCAACTTGATTTTTTTGCCATTATCAACTAACAAACAAGAAAATGTTTGTTGACAGATGAAATAACACCTTATTAGCAACTGTCACTTATGCGGTATTACAGTATCATCGACGATATAATAAAACAACTAAGTTTTAGGAATATGTTATTAGTTGATAAAGAATAACTTGTAATAAACTGAATTACCACTGTTATTCCTATTACCACCATACCATATTATGTTTGCTTATTATACAAAAAAAGTAAATATTAATTAGGGTGTTATGAAAGTAAATTATACCTACCTACCTACCATGTTTTTCTTCTCTAAGTATCTTTAGGTTGACTGGTAGATAATAACCAAAGGCATTATGTCCACCCATGTACAATAACAGTCTTATGAGTGTTCTATTTTTTCAGTTAGATCTACAGATGACACTAGAGAGAGGATTATGTGGTCAATTTTATGCAGACATGTTGACAACAGATCCACAAACACTAAATGTTGTTGCATTGGCACTCAGTATCCTTTTAAACAAATTTATTTAATTCTACTTTATTTCAGTACTGTAAAACAGGGTGTCCACATTCTAGAAGGTCCTCTAACTTTCTTGTGTCAAGGAAGCTTCATCTATTTAAAGAAATAGTAAACTTACATTATTTTTCTTTTAAATTTTTGGATGGTGTTGAAAATATGGTCAGTGAATTATTTTCCAGACCCTTATAAATATGATAAATATGTTAATCACACTATATTTTAGTTTTCTAATACAAATGTTAAATTATTAACTTTTCTAATAGTAGTAATTTGTTTTTTAATTTCACGTGACACATTTTACTAAATAAGTGGTTAGAATTTTGCTTTCATGCTAAGCAGCATGCTAAGTTTAATTAACCTAAGCTAGTCATAAAAATGTGTAGATAGGTTACTATGAACCCTCTAACAATATTTTTTTTAAACATGTGAAGATTTAACAAAGGAGCATATTTCTTTAATATATTTTTTTCAACTTGGGCTCCTATGATTATATTACGATTATAAAATCACATAGGCTTAATTAAAATATACAATTAAACATTTATGTATGTTTAAATAGTTATGACAAAATAGGCTTTATTTATCTAATCTTATTTTATAAGAAACTAGCGGACCCAACAGACATTGTCCTGCATGATAATATATTAATATATATATATTATGTATGATTTGTGAATCTAAACCATCCAGGGCGCCACCCAAACGCATACAAAATAATTCATTCAAATCGTAACACACGTACAGAAGAATTATATATATCAAGATGAATTCCTTAAATCATATTGTAACAGATCCATTTGACTACTACATCTTCAACTTTGCTCTACACCTCACCTCCAGCAATCAGAACAAGAACTCTTGGGAGAACTGGAACAGTGTATACTTTGCTCTCGCCTGTGATTATTTAATGCACTTCCTACCAGCTGATCCTAATGTTTCAGTACTCCCACATATACCTAACTATACAGGAAAAGTGCCAATGGCAGCACCACTGCAAACTGCTAACAGGTATTTGCAAAGAAATTCATTATAAAGGATTGAGTTAGCTACCCGCGCAGTTTTACTCGCGTAACTTCCGTTCCCCCAGGAACTTCATAATTAGATATAGCCTTCCTCCATAAATGGGCTATGTAACGCTTTTTTTTTTAAATTGTACTAGTAGTTCCTTAGATTAGTGCGTTCAAGCAAGCAAATAAACAAATTCTTCAGTTTTATATATTAGTAATATAGATTATGGCTTTTATTAGCTAGCTATTTATTAGAACATAACATTCATAAGTAACAGCTTTAAAGTTTAGCCATTTTTGGGCTGTAACATATATGCACTTTATTTAAATTCTGCATATGCTTCTAATGCAGAGAGCACTATTCCTTGTTTAGAGTGCTCTTGTCCTCAAAGTAGTATTGGGAATTTCTTGTATCAATATTGATATTATTATATGACATAGACGAAAGCTATGTTCAACATTTAAATAATAATTCCATCGCGCCGTATTTGTCGCACATGCATCCTCATGATATTTTTTCCTTTTTTTAGACCCCTTTATGCTCCATCATTGCTGTTAATACCTGATCTATCAGGCTCTGCTATGAGTAATCAGCACACAGCACAAAATCAGTCCAGAAATGAGGTGTGGAGATCTGAGACTGTGTTGCAAGTCTTTATTGATATATGGATGAGTGTAGAACAATTCAATCCTCGAAATATTGAGGTAAGTTAAAATATTAGGTCTTTACCTATGAAATTGCCGTTCTGCAGTACTGGCCATTACAAATCAAATTAATTTTTGTTTGGCTAAGAATTCTAATTTCAAATAAATTTTATTTTTAAAATATGGATTTTTTTTCCAAAAGTACTCATTTGTTTATTGATTAGTGTTACATTTTCATCGCATTTCAATCTTTTTCGTCATCATGGATACGATTAAAAATCGAGTAATTATGGAATATGAGTACCGTCGTGGCAGCAACGCGGCACAAGCGGCACGCAACATCAACGACGTTTATGGAGTACAAACTACAAACCAACGCACCACCTGTAGTTGGTTTGCTCGCTTCCTTTCTGGAAATTTCGACCTGAAAAATGAACCTCGCGGTCGTCCGAAGACTTTGGTCGGCAATGACGAATTGAAGGCGATTGTGGAAGCTGATGATACACAATCTACGGCTGAATTAGCAGCAGCTTTCGACGTTGGCGTCAAAACAATATTGGTCAATTTGCTTCAAAAATGGCACGATAAAAAAAGCTTGACAAATGGGTGCCCCATGAACTCAATGATCGCCAGCGCGAAGTACGCGTCGAGACGTGCCTTGCACTGCTCAACAAACACATAAATGAAAGAATTTTGAACCGCATTGTTACCTGCGATGAAAAATGAATTCTGTTTGATAACCGCAAGCGCTCAGCAAGTTGGTTGGATCCTGGTTGAAATAATGAAATAATGAATTTATTCAGCACTTAGGTATTTACATACACTTGTACTTGTCAGAATCACAATGTTACACAATTATTCTTATTATATTAATTAAACTAGATACTTAATTAACCGGTAGCAAATTGTAGGATATTACAGACAAAGTAGTCCGTCCGTCAGCTGGTCATTAATTTCTCTACTCATAATAAGTTTAAGTTCATATTAATTATTTTAGACTTTAATGGATCAATATAGAAAAAATTTGAAAAAAAACATAAAATTAAGTGGCACACACCTGGGGGCACCCTTAAGGGGTTAGGACCACGACCCAGTGGTACCACTGATATATAAGTCAGATTTATGAACATAAAAGTAGTGATGGGTCGTCGACGTATTTGACGTCAACGAAACTAGACCGTCCAATTTCGTTCATCGACTAGTCGATCAACTAGTTGAATTCGTCGAATAGTTTACGCGTTAACTTGGTACACATTACGACGAACGGACGAAGTCTACGGCGGCGACGGCGACGTAGGCGGTAGACTTAGACTAGTCTCTCGTATACTTAGGACTGGCTGAATACTGAATAGAATTAATTATAAAGTTTTATTCACTATTCTGGCGTATTTAGAACATCAACTGATTTTATATATCTACATTATTTTTATTAAATAGACCTTTCCTTCGGCATCCTTTCCTCACATAGCACAACAATAATATCATTCGACCCGAACAAATATCAACACCCTTCAACTAGATTTAGTGTTCAAATTTGTTTGCACGATATTTCAACGGACGAATGAATTTCTATCACTCGATTACGTTCTCGTCTCGTCTCGCCGTCGTCGCCGTCGCGCGTCGTCGGTCGTCGCGTTGCGAGTTTCAGTTTAGCCCTCTGAGGCGTCTACGGATTCGACTAGTCCATCGTATAACGGTGAACTGTCGATTCGTTCACAGTACGTCGACGGTCGAATTAACTAGTTCGTTCATTCAACGCTCATCACTACATAAAAGCGCTGGATCACAGGGCAGGAGTAGAGGTGCAACGCGGTCCTCGCCGGCGAGAATCCTACCCTAGCTAACCTGCCATTTTTCAAGGTTCAAGGTAATTTCAAGGTTCAGCACCTAAACAATGCCCTAAATGAAAACTTACCCCTAGAAAAGTGATGGTCACTGTTTGGTGGTCTAGCGCCGGTGTGATTCATCACAGCTTCTTACCAAACGGGGTGAGCATTACTGCAGATGTGTACTGTGAAGAACTGAACACAATGATGGAGAAGCTGGCACATCTCCAACCAGCATTGGTCAATTGCTCGTCTCCTCTGCTCCTGCACGACAACGCGCGACCTCATACTGCACAGCAGACGGTCTCCAAATTGCAAGAACTGGAGTTGGAAGCTCTCAGTCATCCGCCCTACTCACCAGACCTTGCGCCTACAGACTACTACTTTTCCAGAATTTGGATAACTTCTTGGCGGGATAAAAATTCAATACCCGAGAGGCAGTACAAAATGCCTTTGAAGAATTTGTTGCCTCCCGTCCAGCTGATTTCTTTAAGAAGGGCATCAATAAACTGCCACTGCGTTGGCGAAGGTGCATTGATTGCATGGGTGATTACTTCGATTAATACAAATAAAAAATACATTTTAATGAATCGTTTATATTTTTTCATACAAAACGGCAATTTCATAGGTAAAGATGATCTCTACAATGTGATTTTTAATCATTGCTAATACTCAACAAAATGACTTATTTTTGGTTGTACAATTAATCTATGTATATACTGTTTCAATAAAAAATATGGATTAAAATAACTTCAAACCTGTCTTCGCTCAGTTTGCCATGTATATTTATCATTGCCGTCTTCTTGAAAGACACTAAAAAAAAAAGTTTAATTTTAATGCCACAATTCGAAAGTAGTTTCGTCCTGCCAATTATTTAAAAAACCATGGTGTATACATTATATTCATACACTTAGACAAAATTCAATAACTAAATTTGTGAACTCACTCTGTTTATTTTAATTCTAGATATTATTATTATGTAGGCAGCTATTTTGTTGTTGGAAAATGAATAATGCATTAAATATCATGTTACCTAAATAAATAATTCCACAAACAATTATAGTTAAGAACTTGTTTATAATTACAAAAATACAACCCGGTCACATTATCTGTACACCTAACGTCGATGATGTCACATCGGCGCTCTGCTAACCGTGCTGACGCAACGGGGCGAGCGCGGTGAGGTAAAAGGGGAACGGGGAGGGACTTCACATACCAGCGAGGTCTACAGATAATGTGACTGGGTTGTAACTAAGCGTCTGTAGCCCAATGGCGAGGGCGTCGGACTTGCGGTCATGTGTTCGCTGGTTCGATCGCCACCCATTGCACTACTGACTTGAACGTAAAAAAGACCTTAAATGTACCTAATGTTGCTTTCAGATGTATCAAAGAAACTACCCAGTGATAAGTTCAAGTCCAGAACGTGTTCGAACCGTAAGAGTTCTAGTCAAACATTTACACACATTTTCAGCTAAGCACTTATCTGACCCCGCTGTGCGGTCGTCAGCTCTTAGGAAATACGCTCGCCAAATAATGTGTGTGAGAGCGTACCACTATATCAAGCATTTGGTTACCACTTGGCCACTTGATACTTCATTTAGACTGGTCATGGAGTTATGGTTGAGTCTCATTCAGCCATGGAGATATGTGAACAACACTATTTCGCAAGATAGGTAGGTTATTCGATTTTGTAATTAAATCAATATGTTTTCTTAGGTTTATGAAGCCTGACATACCCTCGAAGGGCGAATGCCTAAAATACTCACGAAACGTTAGTGTGAAATTGTTAGTGGTCCTTTAATAATAATAATAATCACTTTGATATTAAAGGTACCAACATAATAATAATAATAAAATTTTGCTTTACCAACAAATGCAAGACAGTATTTATGGAAACCACAAAAATACTATTAAATCGATTTTTATTTTTTAGGTTTCCAGCTACAAATAACAACCAAGACGAAGCTATTACCAACACATTAGATGCGAGTTTTACACAGTTTATTGCAGAAAACTTCCCATCATACATATGTATATTTCAGCTTGTGCTGCCAAGGTTTCTAAGACTGGATTTGACTGCATACAAAAATGCAGTTATGTTGTTTCGGTTGGGCAAGGTATATACTTCTTATTATAATTGTAGTATATAAAATTGAAGGGTTTTTTTTTGGGAAGTAAAAGTAAAGTTACAGGTGTCTGTATTAGGAACTTCAACTTTATGCAGCGGTATTAGGGCTCAACCTTTGCGCAAAATTAATACTTTAATTACTACTAAAAATTCATGTTATTTTTTTTTTGTCTGCGCTTTTTCTCTTTTCTTTTTCCCCTCCGCCGCTGCAGCGTTCCCGCGCCAGCGAAGGGGTATATGGGAAGCGCCCTCTCGATAGCGTGGTATGCTAGTCATACCACGAGGAGCGGACCCTACACCATACCCATAGTATGTCTACCTAGTCGTTTATACTAATATTATTAAAGAGGAAAGATTTTATTGTGTGCATTGAATAGGCTCCGGAAATTTTGGAACAGTTATAATAATATAATAAGTTAAATTTTTTTCATCATTGAAAGCTATCTAGTAGTAACATAGGCAATATTTAATTATGAAGTTTTAGGTTCGGAGCTGCGGGTGAACCGGGCGCGGGAAGTTAGTGGGTAATATTTTTGAATGATTTAATAATGTATTTTCTCCTGTTTTAGGTATTTTCCCAGCAGCACTTAGTTCCTATTCTGTGGAATTTGGAACAAGCAATCACAGACAGTGGTACTGGATTGACTTATAGTCCAGACACAAGTTTTAATTCCTCGGGGATGGAACAAAAGTAATAATATTTTAAATTAAATTAATTATTTAAGCTTAGTATATTGTTATAACTAAACATTTTTTTTTTAATATTTTACAGTTATACATATAATGGAGTTCCTTTACATAAATGGGTGACCATTGCAAAACAGGCTTTATCGGAATATAATCTAACGGCCAATTTTGAGTATGAACCAATATGGAGCGAAAATATGAAACATTTTGCTTTGGAATTAGTTAAGCGAATTATAACGGCTAAATCAACGGCAGAAAATAATATACAAGATTTTAGTAGGAAACTGAATCAACGCAATCAAGGTAAATAAATAAGATAACTTTTAAAACTATGAATCGCAATATTAGCGAATATGTAACATTGTTATGCGTGGAATTTCTTTCTGTCATTTGAAAATGGAGCGATGTTTTTTTTTTTGTTTTTCGTTAAAAAATATCTAATGTTAAAAACCTCAATCAGGCATAGTTTTGATAAATATACAACTTTGTGCACCTTATTTGCAGGTATCTGGGCCTCGATATTAAACTTTTTAATGATTGGAAATCAAACTGAAGACGATTTAATGTTGGAGGAAAATAAGAAAGTACCGACATATTTGAATGCCAGTATTCACCACTTCGCTAACATTTTCAGGGTGAGTTCAAGAATTAACAATATTATAAACAGGAAAGGAAAAAAAAAATTGTGCGCGTTTGATTCCCTTCTCCGGCAGTTCGCATAGCAAGTGACATGGTGACTATGACCAAACATTAAGGGCTAGTTTAGGGGCCATCCATAAGGGGGTCGACGAAGTGTGTCATGGTGTGACAAGGGGTCGGGGGGTCCTAAGTTTCGTGACATCACATTTCAAATTTAATAAATTGTGTTCATACCCGCTCTAGTGACACGCCGCACGTGCCGACTATGAGCCCTTTGACTAATGCCGCCAAACGCACCGCACGCGCTACCTCGCGTGATTTCATTGTTTCTATTTCATTCGACAATTGACTTTCGCCGATCGAACGACGTCGTATTTTTAGTTCTGCTATTTTGTCGATATAGTTACTTTTTTACACCTTATTTTAATTAAACAAGTTCAAAATGAACATAAAGATAGTACAGTAGAACTTACAGTGCAACTTACGCTGATAAAAAACAGCATAGGTATATACAAGAAGTTAATTCCTTATGGGAAATTTTGAAAAGTAGTGAGATATTGAAGGTGAAGTGGATTCTAAAATCAAAGAGCTGCAGATACAGATGACGAAAAAAAGCGACTGTATTGTTTTTTTTTTCGAAATAAAAATAATTGTGGAACTGCTGTCTTAATTTAAAAATTTTAGATGTTATTACTTCTTTAACCTTTTGAACGCCAGAGCAAAAACGCATGAACTTGCCCTCAACGCCAGGCCACAAATTCACCGCAAATACGTTTCTTTTTAACGTAAAATTTCTCAATATTTATAATGCAATTTAATTAGTTTTATGGAAATAAATAAATTTTGGACCTTCTATTTTACAGGTATATAAATAAATAGGCATTAAAGTAATGTTTAAATAGTTTATTTCGTGTTTTAATGTACCGCTGTTTTTGTCATATATTTGTGTCGTTGGCGCTCAGGGACAGTTTTCGCTTGTCACGTATTTGTGACCCTGGCGCTCAAAAGGTTAAAAAGACAACTCAAGAAATACGTGTGACGTACTTTATGGATAGCGCCCCTTATACCTAAATTGAATATTCGAATGTTGGTGTAAAAATGTTTTTGATTTTTCTTTTCTAAATACACTTTATCATTGATACAATAAGAACTACTCCATTTTCTGTTTCAGATAAATGAAAGTACGTTAATCCCTCCAGAGTCTGTAATCGAAGACAATTCACTTGAACATTCTTCATTTATGAATTCTACAGGATTTCCACATTCTATCACAAATAAGGTATGACTAACTGTACAAATTTACTTAGTATATGATTGTTGTTTTGTTTATATATTAGATCCGAGTGATTCTAATTGAATATGAAGTCTGCAGATTATGTATGTAAAATATATTTTAATATTATTTTATTTTACAGCTTCGCGCTAAACCGCTGGATTTACACTACATGGGCGATCCAGACTTGATGCCAATCGCATCTTATGAAAGCACAATTTTAGTGAGAATTTTATACCAAATAGCTTCCAGACTAAATGAGGTGGTAAGTATTTTTAAAACAATTTTCTTAGTATAAAATACCGAAACAATAGTTAAAGATCTAAGCAGAATCCTAAATTAATGTGTATTACATATTGAAAAACTAAGTTAGTCATGGATTTACCAATCTTTTATATTGTAAAGTAATGCACCTTATTCTTACAGTAGTTCTCTCGACTTTAGAAGAATTTGATATAATTTTAATATTTACGTTTTTTAAACATGTTCTTTGTTTTGTAGCCTATATTAATCAAATTTGTCATTTCAGTATGGCAATCAATTTTCGGCATCGTGGAATAGAAATGACTTGCGTGGATACATAGCACGCGAAGTCCTACAAGCGCCGTGCACAATTCAGACCTACATAAAGGATGTAACATATCACCAGAACTTGGTAACACAGGAGTTGCCCGCGAGGCTGTCTCTACGGCGGCTTGGCACTCACGCGTTTGTCATATGGATAACATTCGGCTACATCCTCTTTAGACTATTTTCTTTCAGTGGTGTAACGTACGCATTCGTATTGTTCCTTGTGTACACAGCCTTTGTATTCGTCAAAGCAAGTCTTAAAATGTTGAAATTGCTATAAATCAATATTTCTTATATGATTATTTTGTCAAATAATTACTTTTTGAATAAAATATTTTTGTGTGATCTTTTTGTTGTATCTTTCTAAATTTATACATGGAAGCTGTATCTTAATGAAAGATGCACCATACGAGACCGTAGGTACTCTAAAACTCTACACTACAATACTACGCTCCCATCGAAAGGTCTGGTTTGAAACTAACGATATATTTGTCCCTAAATGAGAACTGAATCCATTTATCTTCGATTTTGACCATAAAACGTAAAAAGGGAACGCACCTGCTAACTTAAATATAATTTAGTATTCTAATAAGGATAAAATAACATACATTTTAAAATATTTTATTTGATAATTAACCAAAAAGTTACCGACAAATATGAATATTACGAATATTTCTTGAGCGTGAGCTTGGGCACAATGTTCATAGAAGCTAGTTCTTGGAAAAGCAACTTGCAGGCGTAGGGCATTTCTACGCTGGAGACTCCAGCCGAAGAACGACAAGCGTGACACCAGGCGCGCGACGCTAGCCGACCGCAAGATCCGCAGATATCCGCGTTGAATGCGTCCGATGCTAACATCAGACGCTCCATCAGTAGCATACTAGAATTAGTATGCAAAATATATCGGTTAATAACTTTGTAAATCGTCACGAAAATATTCGTTATTTCGACAAAACATTACAATTCTAAGTGTACGTCGCCGGAATCTCTTGTACCTCTTGCGGCATATGACAACTCTGACCCAAGAGTATCTTAACTGCTTACTAACAAATATGCAAGATTGTGATTTGTGACAATTTCATCATTTCATTAGTAATATCCATTTCGTTAAAGTTCGTATTTAATTCTCATTTATAATAGGGTTACCTGGCTCCATAACCAATAAGACAGTCTCGCTCCATCTCCCCCAGTCGCAGGCCTCCGTCCCTCGATCTACCCTCCGTGGGCTGGCGAGTGAGCACGGCGCGTGGACCTCTGGCTCGAGCGTGCATTTTGTCTTGAACCATGTGCTTCAATTTTTGGTAATATACCTAAAAGTTTAATTGTAGGTTAAATATATTTTTCCGTTTTTTTTTAGTTACAAATAGTTTAGCGTTTGACTACACCCTGCCTGATGTTAAGCATCGGAATAGCCTAGGATGGAGCAAGCTTACCTAGAAGGAACCGGTTTACTCTTGATTTGAAGAGACCCATATCGTACTTATCGGGACCCCCCAAGGAGTTCCACATCTTCGCAGTACGTACAAAAAACGTGGACTCGAAGCGCTTCGTACGTATTTTGGGAATATCGACCATGTACTGATGGCGCCTCTCCGAGTGTCTTGTTGTCCGATAGAAGAAAGGGGAAGGCAGAACGAAGTTGTGCAGTTCCTCAGCACACTCTCCGAAATGTATCCGATAAAAAACCGCCAAACTGGCAACCCTTCGTCGGTGCGCAAGGCTTTGCAGCTGAGACTCGGCTACGTTGCCTATTAACTTTTTGGCGCGCCTCTCAATCGACTCCAGTACCTCTAGTTGATACTTGGCGGAACCATCCCAAAGATGAGAACAGTACTCCATACATGCTCTAACTTGGGCTTTGTATAATGTGAGCAGCTGATTTGGTGTGAAGTACTTTCTCACCTTCGAGAGGATGCCAAGATTTTTGGAGGCTATTTGGGCCTTCGACTCAATATATGAGCCAAAATTTAGAGTGATGAAAGAGCAACGCCTAACAGCTCAAGCTTGTCAGTTAACTGCACGGATACATCTCGGAAAGAAGGAGACAGTTGAAACGGCCTCTTCTTTGCGGAGAACAAACACGCCTGGGTTTTACTAGCGTTAAACTGAACCAGGTTGGCATCGCCCCAATCGGAGACTGCCTTAAGGGACAAGTTTAAGCGTTCAACCATGGCCTCTGAGCAACTCTATATCCGTCCCACTGGCCCGCGCATCGGAAGTGTAGCTCTCCACGACCGTGCTGTCGTCTGCATACCCAAAGGTACCGGGCTTCAGCAGATCGTTGATATGCAGCAGGAAAAGCGTCGCAGAGAGTACAGACCTCTGGGGAACACCGGCATTGACAGCCATTTGCTCAGACGAGCAGCCGTCAACGACCACTCGTAATGACCGATCCCTCAGGAAATCCGAAATCCAAGCGCAAAATGCAGCAGGTAGACCGTATGCAGGAAGCTTGCCAATAAGGCTATCGTGCCAAACCCTGTCAAAGGCCTTCTAGATGTCCAGAGAAACGGCAAGCGCTTCCCCGTGTCTATCGATGGCCTCACTCCAGATGTAGGTAGCGTACGCTAGAAGATCCCCAGTGGACCGGTTATGGCGGAAACCGTATTGTCGATCGCTGAGGAGGTTGTTAGCTTCTAGGTACGCTAAAAGCCTGGTGTTGATAACACGCTCCATGCTCTTGCAGAGTATGGAGGTGATGGAGATAGGCCTGTAGTTTGAAGGGTCAGCACGACTACCTTTTTTGGGCACGGGTTGCACATTTACTAGCTTCCAAGACTTCGGCACTAGTCCAGTCTCTAGAGAGAGGCGAAAGAGGCGTGTTAAGACAGGAGTCAACTCGGGTGCACATGTCCTCAACATAATGGCAGATATACCATCAGGGCCACTGGCTTTATTCACGTCAAGATTACGAAGCGTTTTGCGAACTTCCTTTTGGCGAATGTGAATGTCATTCATGACTATCTCGCTTCCTGGAACGTTAGGAGGAATCGCGCTTCCAGCATCTAGTCGTGAATATTCCGCAAACAGAGAAGCAAACATGTTGGCTTTCTCTTTAGCAGTGTGAGCCAGTGTTCCATCAGGCTTCTGCAGTGGAGGCAGTGAGGGGCGGCAGAAGTTTGCTTCGACTGATTTAGCTAGGGACCAAAACGCTTTACTACCCGCGGGGTACGAAGCCAGTTTGTTCCCTATTCGGCTAATATGGTCAAAGCGAGCCTGTAGAGCCTTTTTGCAGGACTTGGCAGCCTTGTTAAAAATTCTCTTCTTTGCATGTATATCCTTTGCCTTGCGCCTACGAGCATCGACCCAAGCCAGGTATGCCTAATGTTTGCGCGCCTCAGCGCGTCCACATTCAGCCCCGAACCATGGGCGATCTCTGCCAGACGACGGTACGTCAGTGAACGGAATAAAATATTCCATCGCTAATCGTAGCACATCGGTCACAGCATTGGCGCAGGTGGTAGGATCACCAGAAGAGAAGCAGACAGGTTGCCAAGGATAAGATGCAAAGAAGGACCGCATCTCATCCCAATCTGCTGACTTGTATTGCCACATCCGCCGAGTGCCTTTTGGGCAGGGATCGGGCGGGGAGTAGACAGATACAGATTTCACCAGACAGTGGTCGGAACTACCTAAAGGTGAAGAGACCGACACTGAGTAGCGGTCTGGATCAGTTGTCAGCAGAAGGTCCAAGCAATAGGCTGTATGCGAGTCAACGTCTGGTATCCGTGTAGCTCCTTGGACCATCTGGGTGAGACTTAACGCTAAAGAAAGCTTACGCGTCTCTCTCCCAGCGTGGTCGGTGTCCCGGTATGGGAACAGCCAATCCTGGTGATGGCCATTAAAATCCCCCAGTAACACCATTTGAGCGGATGGGTACTTTTGTTGAGCTGCGTCTGCCACCTCACAGAGGTATTCAGCGGGCCGAGTTGTCTCCGGATCCCCGGTGTGCGAGCGGTAAACACAGGCATACAGAATCTTATCAATGCCTGTGTCAACCAAAGCCCAGAGTACGGAGAAGGTGGGGTCCTCGAATCGACGGAGACGGCGAATGCAGATATCGTCCCGAGCATATACACATACTCCCGCACGTGGTTTCAAGTTATGCTCCAGGGTATACCCTGGATAACTAAGGTACGACACGTCGGAAGGACGACCAATCTGCGTCTCCGAGAGAAACAAGAGGTGAGGTTTTTCAGTCTCAAGGTGGTGATGGACAGGAACGAGATTTGAGTGCAAACCCCTTATGTTACAAAGGTGCACTTTCAGTGAGAGGGAGTGCAGCCGCTGTGAAACCTTTCTCTTTTTATTGTTTCTCTGCATGGTGTTGGGAGTAAAAAGGGTCGAAAGTCGACAGTAGGACGAGGCATCACGCATTGCTTTTCCAGAAAAACACACAAAAACTAAACGCACAACAGGGGGACTAGTCTGGAGACTGCGGGGACGCCCGAGCCCCCCCAAAGACTACCATCATGCCCTCTCGCCCGGTTGCCAACCGGCACGATGGCACATCCCTGGGATTTTTCGACAGTTGGCGGGGCAGCCTCTCATGAGTGGCTGGGTCACAATTGGGCCCCCTACTGACTGCGGTCGGCCAGCGGTGCACCGTGCCTCGGATCCCGCTACCCTCCGCGACTAGTCTCTCAATGCGGCATTTCGATGTGTTTAATGTTCGGTTTGCAATGGGACGCTGCTGTCCTGACTCGACTTTCAAATGGCATCACCAAACAACACGCCGGAACACGACAAAGTCGTTTGGCGGCGTGGCTTTGTTCGGTGGGTGGTCACTAGCCGCGGCCGAAGCCTACCACCAGTAAGTGCAGCTCGTTTAGCACCACCCAGGAGTCACGTGTAGGGTCTCGAGGGTAAACCTACGGACGCGAGCTGCTTCGACTCCGGAAGCAGCTCGCGTCCGTAGGTTTACGCTTTAGTTTACGGTTTGCTTGTTACGTTCCTAGCACGGTCATGGTATGCTACGGGACAGAGTCCTTAATCTATACTAATAATATAATATTATAAAGAGGAAAACTTTGTTTGTTTGTTTGGTTGTAATGAATAGGCTCAAAAGTACTGGACCGATTTCAAAAATTCTTTCACCATTCGAAAGCTACATTATCCACGAGTAACATAGGCTAAATTTTATTTTGGAAAAAAATAGGGTTCCGTAAGATATTTGGGTTTTTCGGACACAAGGTGTAAAAAATCAACCAGAAAAGTTACTTATTTTGCGTACGCTGCCTAAACTATAAAAGATAGAACCATAAAATGTACTAATTAATTGTAGATCCTATAAATATCTACAAAAATGTCCGCGACACACTATACCTATCTATGTCGAGTGAGGCACAACAACCATTTTTTTATTTAGAAATGAATTTTTTTTGGACTAGGTACATTTAGAACCGTTTATTTTACTCATGCTATTAATCCTTGTGAAAATAAATTATTTCATCACTAAGTACAGTTTATGTAGGTAATATTAAAATTTGGTCTTTGAATGATTAAAATTGGACGTTTGGTTTTTCTGCTGCAACTTTACGTTGCCCTATCACGGGTCGGGGCTCCCGACCATCAGTATATTTTGTTACCTGAAAATAATTTAACGTCAAATGTTGTTTATAGAGAACCTCTAAAATAATCGCTTTAGCTATCTATCCTAAAACAACGTGTTGCACTCCGGGACTGCCGGCAGAAGTGAAAACTTAGTATTAATTACATTTAAATATTTTCATCATTAACAACTTTATCATCCACAGAAAAAACGATCTGTGCAGCCTGCGGATAATGACTGCGTCGTCGATGTTAGTGTCGGTGTCTGTGAATTGACCTGGGAATCATTTTGCTGACCGTGTCTTTCCTGGGTAGGCTTTTTGCAGCGGTAACCGAGATCCGCACGGAGCCACGGGCGACCGCTATCAGCACATCACTACATTTTATAAAACAAAGTCCCCGGCCGCGTCTGTCTGTCTGTTCGCGATAAACTCAAAAACTACTACATGGATTTTAATGCGGTTGTTACCAATCGATACAACGCTTCTTCCGGAAGGTTTACGTATATAATTTGTTTACACATTTGACTAATATAAATTGATATATTTGTCAGAGGTGTCGGATAAAATTAAGCCATTTGGGAGCTTTCAACGAAAACGCTGCCTAAACCCTATGAGATATAACAAAACAATGTATGGCGGAAATATTCTTCTCTTTTAGGTCTACGAAAAAGTCCGCGATAGCATATGTCTATCTTTCAAGGTTAACTTGCTAAATCCATTTTATCTTTTAGAAAAATGATCATTTTCAATGCGATAATTGTAAAGCTAATCAGACGGATTCAGTATTTATACTTATCATTATAAATAAGTTAATATACTAAGCATTTCATGCAGATTATTTAACCCCTACACTATATACTTTAAATGAATAACTTAGAAGTTATCGCAAAATAACAGCGCGTGTTTTCGCAGCGCAGCGAGTTAGTTAGGCCGAATGTGATTATGCGCGCTCGATCCTTAAGAATTATTGGGCAATTTTTTTGTTTTGTGTTCGTTTTAACTATGATGAATAGATAGTTGAATACCTATTTATTGTTTGTTGTATTGTTAGTCCTGAAGAGTATAGGTATTTCATACGATAAAAGTATACCCACCTACTTATTTCATTGAGTTTTAGTAGGTACCTATATTAATTTGTCTCTGTTTGTTTTGACTAAATTTCGCCCGTTTTGTTAGAGGTTTAAAGACACTTTGTAGTATTATTATAGTATCAGTATTGTACTTGTGCGAAGCCGGGGCGGGTCGCTAGTAGTAAATATAGCAAAGTTAGTACCTATTTTACTTAGTTTGAGTATAAGTACATATATAAATATTAAAATGTAAAATATTACAATTAAGTTAATAAAAAAACTGAAACTATTCTAAATTGAATAGTTTCAGTTTATTCATTCATTAAAATGAACAACTCACCGGACCAGAATAAATATAGGCTTCAAGAGGTTCTCCAGTTAAACCAGAATAGAATATATCTTTGCCATGGTAGTTATATCCATGCTTTTCCAACTCTCTGCATACATCGTAAACCTTAGAGCCACCGAATGCAGTACCTGTACAAACATAACATTTATAAATGAATTAAATAAATCTTATTTTCTGATAAAACTTTAAAGAATATTATATGAGTAGTAGTTCATACCATAATGAAATTTGCCTTCCATCAGACCAGCTTTTCCGGCAAGCAATTCAATAGTTTTGCCAACCGTCATTCTAGAAGGGAAGCCATGAGGGTTCATGATCATATCGGGGCAAATACCTCTGTCGTTAAATGGCATATCTTCTTGTTGGACGATCAAACCCGTCACACCTTTCTGACCGTGTCGAGAACTGAACTTGTCTCCAATCTCCGGAACTCGGGTTTGACGTAGCAATATTTTAATAAGAAAAGAGTCTTCAGAATTTGATGAGACCATAACTTTTTCTATGTACGATTCAACAGGGCCTTTGTATGTGATAGGGACATCTTTGTAGTCTACTTGCTGTGGTTGACCTGGATTTACAGGATTCAGGGTCGCTACGGGCATCTGTTTGTAAATCAATACTTGTCTATTCTCAACCATTTCTCCCGGTGCGGCTATTCCTTCTGTGTCCAAAATGTCATGAGCTCGAATAACTTTGCCGGTTGTAGCATCTTTGGAAGGTCCTAATATTCTGTCCGACGTTTGATTACTGTACCTCTTCATTGTAGTTTTAGCACTTTTATATACAAGACACCTGCCGTATCCTCTGTCAATGGATGCTCTGTTAAGAATTAACGCGTCTTCGATATCGTAACCGCTATAACTCATTACAGCTACGGTGGCATTTTGTCCAGCCGGTAGTTTGTCGAAGTTCGTCAGTTCTATCGTTCTGGTCTTCACCATTGGACATTGGGGATAAACTAAATTGTACATCAGAGTATCAATTCGGTTCTTTTGGTTGTATCCAATGGTTCCTAGAATCAACAAATTAAACAACAATATTGAGGGGTTGGTGGATCCATTTATTTTTATGAGAGTGTAAGTTAGCAAATTTCAGTAATAAAGTTCTTTTTGAAAAATACAAAATGAAAATAATGGTGCAATAATTATTTCTACTTACCCATTGCTTGTTTACCCATAGCACATTGATAGGTATTTCTCGGACTCTGATTATGATGCGGGTACGGGACCAATCCAGCACAAACACCCAGGATAGTAAACGGCTCAATTTCCAAATGGGTTGTAACGTACGGGTCAATTTCCGCTTCAAGTGTCGCTATATGACTGTCGTTTTCCTCATTGACATCCAAGTATTCAATCAGACCATCCTTTAAGAAATCTTGGAACTTCCTTATACCCCTATTCAGTTCATTTATATGGAACTGCTGAACTAATGGATATCCCTTTTCTACAATGATGTACGGCCGACAGAGGCGTCCGCCATCACTGCAAATGTACACAGTTCTTTGATTGTGATTAGGATAAATTGACACGAAAGCTGATACGAGCCCACGACGACGGAACATTCTGAACACTTTTATAAGCCGCTTATATTGTCTCGAAACTCCCAAAATATTACCTAAAATGTAAAATGCATATAAGAAATTAAAGAGGCACTTTGCAAAGAAATAACTTTCATTCGAAAATACTATTACATGGCGTCTCCGTCTGCCCGTTTACGTCCACTGCTGAACATAGGTCTCCTCTTAACAGACCTCGGCAAAGGCCAGGGTACTGCTGCCAATCTATCAACTGTATGTTTGTTTTTGTTATAACAACCGATAGGATTGGGGGAGGCCTTTGCTCAGCAGTGGGACAGTACGGGCTAAGAAAAAAAGAAACCGTTAGGAAGACATGGCGGTTATCTATTCTAAGCCGAAAATCACACGGCGTTGCGTATTACCATTAAATTCGAAGTACTGCACCAGCCAAATTACTTCTCCTAACGATGAAGTGGAGGCTGAATATCTCATTGTTATGCCAGTTATATACTTATACTTACTTACCATTAAGAAAGACCATGTAAACGGCTGGGTGGTTGATTTCTTCTCCACCCAATAATCTTACGTCCTCTACACCCGCGTTCCGAGCTAGCCTCGCTATCGGTTCTTCCGAACACTCGGTTGTGATATGCGTCATTAATGCTAAATTCTTTACTAAACCACAAGCTTCTCCTTCAGGAGTATCTGAGGGACATAACATGCCCCACTGCGAAGGCTGCAGAGATCGAGGACCAGAAACTTTCCTAGTTTTCTCAAATTGAGAGTTGACTCTAGTCATCATTCCCAAAGCCGATATATAACTAAGGCGACTCAATACTTGGGTGACACCATGCCGTTCCATTTTGAATCTTTTGATAGTCCAGTTACCCTGAAAAAACACATCATATGAATCTGCAGTCTATGTAGTCGTAGGGCTGAAGAAATCAGGGAAAACTACTTAGAATTACATTATTCTAAGTAGTTTTCCCTCATTCCTTTATAGTATAAACATAATATTTTCCAGGGGTGGAAACAGGCAATATGCTAAAGCTACAATTCCTGGCGGATTACATAAAGAGGAGCCATGAAAGTGCCTGGCGCTTCGCGTATAAGAGTCACGAAACATTTGTGTATTTGTTGTTGCCGCCAGGCATAAAAGATTGTTAAAATGACCACCGCACAGAACCTTTTAGCAAAACATATATAGGTCGTCATAAATTATACCTATCTTGGAAGAATACTTAAAACAGTGATGTGTGTGAACTTAGCAGATCATTGTTCAGCAGATCAAAATAAAATGTGAGTTCTTTTGCTGAGCATGCAGCTAAGTTCTATAGTTCCTGATAATTCTATAGTTCTTGATAATTTTTAGAAATAGTTCTGGTGTTTTTATCTCGAAATATCAACTAACGAAATGATTTGCTAACTTCCCGTAGCAATGATTTGCAAGTTAGCAGATCATTTCGTTCACATGATCTGCTTGTACTAGGATGTTAGTTCTGGACTCGAATCGAAGTTTAGATTGCAGTTTTCATACGAATATGTGAAAATCGAAGGAGTTCTAGCCTTCGAGAAATTTTTCAAATAATGAAAATGATATTTTTCTTGTTTTTCAACGTTCTCACATGATCTGCTGGTACTCGAACGTGAGTTCTGGACTTGAATCGAGTTGTAGATTGCAGCTCTAATACAATAATTTGAAAAGCAGAAGAGTTCTAGCCTTCAAGAATTTTTCAAAGCGATGAAAATGAGATTTTTGAAATTTACTAACTTTCTCACATGATTTGCTGTCAATGACACGTGAGTTCTGGACTCGAATCAAATTCTAAATTACAGTTCTGCTACAGATCGGTGAAAAACGAAGGAGTTCTAGCCTTTAGCAATTGTTTAAAACGATGAAAATAGTTCCTTCTACTTTTAAAATGTTCGGACATGATCTGCTGGTACTGGGACGTGAGTTCTGGACTCGAATCGAATTCTAAATTATAGTTCCGCTACGGATCGGTGAAAAAGGAAAGAGTTTTAGCCTTCGAGATATGTTTGAAACGATGAAAATGATATTTTTTAAACGTTTTTAAACGTTCTTACATGATCTGCTAGTACTGAGACTGAGACGTGAGAGTTCTGGACTCGAATCGAATTCCAGATTACAGTTCTGCTACGAATTGGTGAGGAACGAAAGAGTTCTAGCCTTTGGCAATTGTTGAAAACGATAAAAATAGTTCTTTTCACTTTTCATTTTCATGATGAAAATTGTCATTATCAACTTTTTCAACGTTCTGGCTCGATCTGCTGGCACTTGAACGTCGGTTTAGAACTATCTTTGAAAAGTATCGAGAACTACAGAACTCGATTGCATGCGAAAAGAACTCAAATTTGTTTCCGATCTGCTGCAAAGTGATTTGCTACGGGAAGTTAGCAGATCATTTCGTTAATTGACATTTTTCGAGATAATAACACCAGAACTATTTCTAAAAATTATCAGGAACTATAGAACTTAGCTGCATGCGAAAAGAACTCACATTTGTTTCCGATCTGCTGCAAAGTGATTTGCTTCGGGAAGTTAGCAGATCATTTCGTTAATTGACATTTTTCGAGATAATAACACCAGAACTATTTCTAAAAATTATCAGGAACTATAGAACTTAGCTGCATGCGAAAAGAACTCACATTTGTTTCCGATCTGCTGCAAAGTGATTTGCTACGGGAAGTTAGCAGATCATTTCGTTAATTGACATTTTTCGAGATAATAACACCAGAACTATTTCTAAAAATTATCAGGAACTATAGAACTTAGCTGCATGCGAAAAGAACTCACATTTGTTTCCGATCTGCTGCAAAGTGATTTGCTACGGGAAGTTAGCAGATCATTTCGTTAATTGACATTTTTCGAGATAATAACACCAGAACTATTTCTAAAAATTATCAGGAACTATAGAACTTAGCTGCATGCGAAAAGAACTCACATTTGTTTCCGATCTGCTGCAAAGTGATTTGCTACGGGAAGTTAGCAGATCATTTCGTTAATTGACATTTTTCGAGATAATAACACCAGAACTATTTCTAAAAATTATCAGGAACTATAGAACTTAGCTGCATGCAAAAAGAACTCACATTTGTTTCCGATCTGCTGCAAAGTGATTTGCTACGGGAAGTTAGCAGATCATTTCGTTAATTGACATTTTTCGAGATAAAAACACCAGAACTATTTCTAAAAAATATCAGGAACTATAGTGAGTTCTTTTCGCAACTTAGCTCATTGCGAAAAGAACTCACATTTTATTTTGATCTGTTGGACAATGATCTGCTAAGTTCACACACATAAAAAAGTGTAGGTATTTTTGTTATACTTACAGATGAAATAGCCGCAAATAATCCATTAGCAATCAAATCGGGCCTCATATGTTTTACAACATCAAATGGAGCAGCTTTGACTTTCGGTATTATCTTGTCTGCTATAGACTTCAACTCCCAATTAAATCTTTTGAACAAGTCTTCAAACATCAACGCCAATAAAGAACCAGCCAATTCCAATCTCTTATTTCCATAGTAATCAGGATCATCTATAGAAGCCTTATTTGTTTCCGCTTCAATCACTCTTTTTACCATAATGGCTAAATAAATAGCTTTTACGTAGAAATTATAATTTTCAACCGCAACATGCGCCAGTATGGTTGTCGCTAGAAGATCACGGGCTTCGTCGACAGGAGTTCGTGATTTGGCGTTCCCTGATTGAAATCTGGGGATTTTGAAAGTATTGAATTTCATAATATTTTTTTAGAAAATGAATTATATAAACTCCTAAAATGATGTAGTGTGTGAATATTTGCTGCGGCCCTTGTGGATAAAATTGTTTTTTCGAGGAAATTAAATATATATTCACGCTAGAAAACCACTCAAGCATGTCTCTCTCCATGATTGAAAGTCGATAAGGATATCATTTCCAATCAAGCACCTTAATTAGTGAATAAAGAACAAAAGAACATTTTTTTATCCTACACAACACACACACAACAATCCTATGCAAATAAAGACTAGTAATAATTCAACATACAATTATAACTTGTTATAATTAATAACTCTTAGCCAGGCAGTAGGTATGTTTAGAATTAAAATTAAATAGTGAACAGACACTTTCTAGGCAAGCGTGTATCATCTTAGGCCTTATCTTCGCCTTCTATCAAGCTAGATTTGGGTCAAACGTAAGGCTTTATTTAGCCTTACGTTTGGCCCATAACCTCACTCGTACAAAAAAAAAGAATTGATTGCTTTGAACTTTATTACAGCCCATTAAATTCAAAATATGGTGGTTGGTGTGTGCTGCCTGGCTAAGAGGCCTAAACTGTTTTTGATCTTGATCTGAGATGTTACTGAGCAGATTTACATAACTAAATGATAACTGAAAGTGTTACCTCTTTACTTTTAGCTTGCTTCCAATGTAAGTTAGAGCTTGGTTTTGAGTGAAAATTTTTAAATTATGACAATCCATGATGCATGGAGCCATCTTTTTCACAGTTGTGTCATCAGTTCCAATAAGCTGCATAATTTCTTGATCACTACAAATGCCCATAGCCTTGAAGGCCACAGCAATGGGTATATCCTGAAACATTAAAAAATAAACTATAAATAAGGAATTTGAATTATAATGTATAGTTGTGTGCTGTACAAATAGCTAAAATGCAAAATGGTCATCAATAAAGTTATTAATCTTGACACAAATTAAATTAACATGACACTTGGCCCAAAAATCAACCTTACGCCCACTACCCTTCACAAGGCCCCACTTTCGGCATGCAGTAGTGGTAGCATGACATCCTTGCAATTCAGAGTATTTTTTTGCTGTTATTTGTTACTATAATCGGATTTTTGTTTAGTTTTAGCTATAGTATGTTTGGATTTAATTGTTTTGTTGATATTTTATGATATTAAAATATTTTTATCGTACTGCACTTTAAACAAACATTCAAATTGTATGGCTCGGGTAGTAAATCATGTTGTATATCTTTACTAGGGTTCAAAGCCCAACGATTTCCCGGGAATTCTCGGCTCGAGAATTCCCGGGAAATCGTTGGGCTTTGTTCCCGGGAAATCAAGCTCGAGAAAAGTCGAGAACTTGAGAAATCATATATACCAATAAAGAAATATTAATTATACTACTTAGTCTAATTATATTTCCTATTTTTGTAAAACAACAACACAAAAGCTTAGTTTTTAATTATTCCGATATGTTTTTCTTATGTAAGTAATTTAAAGTTAATTAATGTGTCATTTTAAATTTGTGAGACGAATATTGCCAGTTGTGTTGTGTGTGTGTGTATCACATATTACTCCAAGGGCTTATTATTAATTTGAATTTTTACTGAAACTTCACTATAATAGTAAAGATGGAAGCATCAAAAGTTTCCATACTTTTGATGCTTCCATCTTTACTATTATATATTTCAAATAAAATAAGGAATCTGCAAATGCGCAATGCCTGAAGTGCCCAAAAACCATTGCTTGCAAAGGTTCAAACTTTTGTTTATAAGTTCTAAATAACCAGCCAAAAATGGTGCCGTCATTATAATTATGAGTCTGAATAATATTATTTCTGTTTTTTTATTTTTTAGTTTTTGAATATAATCAATAAAAGTTTTATTATTAAATAGTGACCCGCCCGCATGGGTACAATGCTGATGTTTTAAACATATAAACCTTCCTCTTGAATCCCACTATCTATTATATAAAAAAACCACATCAAAATCCGTTGCGTAGTTTTAAAGATTTAAGCATACACAGGGATATAGGGACAGAGAAAGCAACTTTGTTTTATACTATGTAGTGATTTGATACTTTTATTTGGGAGGAAACCCACTGGATTTATTGACTTTATTGGAACCAAATAATATGAGAAAACGTTCGTAAATGTAAATTTCTCGACAACCCGAGAAGCCCCGAGAAATTGGCTTCGAGAATTCTCGAGACCTGAGAAATTGAAAAGCTCGAGAAATCATGAACCCTAATCTTTACCCAATATGAAAGGTGTTGAAGTACCTTAATATTTTATTAAATTTACTTAGGTTCACAACTCAGTGTTATTGTTAAACAGAATAACACTGAGTTGTGTCCATAATTTATTAATTTAAGGACAACCAGTAGCTGTTACATTTTACTTACAATATATAAAGAAACACACAAATGTGAACTTATGTGTAATGCAAGTAATAATAGTTATGTGATTGAAGCAATCTTACTATACTTACATCAGACAATGCATTGTGTCTCAATACATATTTCCCATTTTTGACAATAACATTGGTCCTTGTTTTTTTTTCATGAGTGGAACTGGTCACTTGGCACTGTATGGCTCCTTTAAATTCATCAACAATCATTCTGTTCCTTGATAATTGTTCTTGGATTAAAATCACTTTTTCTTGACCTATAAAAGCAAAATAAAATAATTTTAATACATAAATTTATACATGTATATTGTATAGCTTCCATTCACATGGGAACTTCATAATTAAATATATCCTATCTGTTATCCTGATGTATAAAGTATTTTATTTTTTAATAAAGTTTCATTAAAATCCATTCATCCACAAATACTCCAAAACTTTATATGTCTATAATATTGTTAAGTATTTACCTCTAATTATAAAGTAACCACCAGGATCATGTGGGCATTCATTTAATTGTGCTAATTCAAAGTCTGATTTATCTGTTAACACACAATTTGAAGATCTCAGCATTAAAGGCATTCTGTAAGAGAAAAAAAAATCATATTTATAGAATAAATAATATAGAAAACTGGCAATATAAATTATAATACATAATATAGTAATCTTTATGTAAACATACATGATGTGTTGAATTAAGGAAAGAAAAAAATATCTCAAAATAATTTCATGTTACATTAGATAATCTCAAAGTAGATATGTGCGAAAATGAAATAACTGATATATAAAATAATTAAAAATATAAGTTTATTCTGTCTATATAGTCTATGTGCAGTTATACTTCTGATAAAAATCTACTTTAAAAATTAATCTATATTTATAGACTTAAATAAAAATACACTAACCTTCCAATAAGCTGTTTGTTTTTAATAACCCTTTGGTTTCCTCTTATGTATTCAATGTCAACGGTGATTGGAGCTGAGTATGTCATATCTCTAAGACGACACTCATGAGGTGTGGTTGGCTTAGTCATATTAAAACCTTCTTCTAAATCTGGTGTTCCAACATAGGCATTTAAATATTTAATGTAGAATAAAGGATCTGCATCACAGAATACTTTTTCATTAGCCTGAACAATTTTTTTTATTTCTACATTGATAAAATAGTTGAAGGAATCAATATGCTGTTTCACAAGCCCTTTGATTTGCAAAAATGATGGCACTAGTTTCCATTTGTCCTGGAAAATATATAGACATTTTTTAAAGAAAATTCTTATCATACAAAATCATATTTCAGTGTATCTGCCAACATGATCATTTTTTATAATGTAATATTAATGTATATAATAAAAAATAATCCTAGAGTTAAATTGTAAACAGTATTCATTTATAAAACTAAATAGCATGATAGCTAAGACATAGCATGTAAGGAAATGATAGTTAATTTTTAAGAAAATAAATAATATTCTATATTTTATTCTATTCTAAATATAAATTCTAAACTGTATGCTTTTAAATTAAGTAAAAATGTCACCTTTATCATAAGGATGCATGTTGGATGTAATAACAAAAGAATCATATTGATTTGCCAAAGGATAATGAAATATAAATATAACTATGTATCCATCTTCTAAATCAGTGGTTCCCAACCTTTAAGCGCTGAAAGACCATTTTACAAAATGTTTATCTCGTTACGGACCACCTGTTTTGCGTAATCACCCTAAAATGAACACTATTACAATAACGTCTGTGTGTTAGAAAATCTTATGTTCAGTAAATAAATATTTAGTTGCGTCGCAATGTTTTTTGGGCAGCTTCAGGTCCATTTCTAGTGCTTCCAGGGACCACCAGTGGTCCGCGGACCACCGGTTGGGAACCACTGTTCTAAATTGTGATGCCCAACAAGTTCCATACTTTGGGTAGGTTGGTCCATACTGGTTTTATCTCTGTACCCATTTATCGTACATATGGTGAGCAATAAATTAATATTATAGATACTGTATACTTTTTTGTGTCCATAAAAAGTAAATGATGTAAATTTATAAAGATATGGGTACTAGAAGTCCACACTGCGCCACAAAGACAATTGCTTGCTTGTAAGGCCGTTACACTCTTTTAAAGTTTACTTCTATTTCGTCATGGGTAAAAACTTGAATGCAGATGTAGGGATATTAAGAACAGTGGACGTAGCACGTTGTTATAATGTTTTTAATGCAATACCGGGAACATACAACGAAAAGCTAACCTCCAATGTTTTGATGGGGTCTCTCGATCCTTTGGTCGCCTCCCAATCATTTTGTCTTATATTTATTTCTCCCATTTTCATGCCTCTTCATATGTTACTCTAGTCTCTACATTAAAAACAATTATTTAATGCGAACGTAGTGTAGGAAATGTAAATGAACATTCTTTGCAATCCATTGTTATGACAGTAGTGTTGACTGTTGACATTTCATTAACACATGCCAATCATGCCATGCCTCGGGCCGATCCACACTATGAACATGTATGTACTAATTATTCTTTTAAGTCTTCTATCCCAAACCTTACGCTATTTAAACGTTAATGCAGTATTATTCAGTATTCAGAGAATAACATAAATGTAATTTTATTCTAGCAACACTGGTCGCACACCTTTGACATTGACATTACATTTCTCCAAAATGTCTATTGTTGAGAAAAAATAAAATTATGCTGAATTACATCAATAACTTCAAAAATAAGCCTGCTTTTACTGTGGAAGTTTATTGTGCATACATTTACGCTTAGTATTACTTCATAAATATGTCATACGTAGTATAATACTCAAGTTATAACATCACAATGGTTTTTGAGTCAATTCCCCGCACAGTACGTATACTACTATTAGGTGAACCTGGTGTCGGCAAAACCTCGTTGATACTTTCTCTAGTAACGGAAGAATTTACTGAACATGTGCCGCCGAAAGCCGAAGAGATTACAATTCCAGCAGATGTTACACCAGAACAAGTTCCAACCAACATCGTCGATATTTGTCGTAAGGATCATAAACTCTTTCGCTTTATTTTAAATATAGTAGTTCTAATAAGTCCCTTCACGGCCCTACAACTTAACATTAACTTATAATTTGTTTGTTTTATTAGACCCAAGACAGTAATAGGTGTATACCCAGACAATATACAGCAATTTTACGCAATCATGTATGTGTAGCATAATACTTATTGTTTTTGTTTGTGGGAAAATGTGTTTGTATAGAAAATTTTCTTTATGTGATATGTAATTCTCTTTATCTTTTATGTGTTTATTTTCTAATGATTGTTCATCATGGATTGTCCAAATACAATTGAAAGGTAAATAACACATTATTATAATGATTTTTTTCCAGACCGTTAATTAGCTTGCATGTAGACATATGGCATCCTGATGCTGAAAATAAAAATCGTTTTCATCTATCAGCTGTAGTTTTGGAGATATGACATGTATGTAATTTTGTAGAAAAATACAAATATTAATACCATAAAAAATATTTATTTAAAGCTGATAGATAGAAACGGCTGGTAGATTTAAATTCACTGTATCAAAAGATAAAAGAAAAGTGAAAAAAACTTCCGGAAAAAAATTGTAACCATGTGTAATAATTTGATGATGACTTCATATCCTAAAATAAAGATTACAAATAGTTAGGCACAATGATTTTTGACAGAGTTTTATATGTAAAAAAAAATCATTTACTAACTATTTATTTTCAAAAAAAATAGTACTACTTATTATTTTTATTGGAAACTTTATTCATGCAAATCTCATAAGAAAAGCCCTTTTAAGAGTTAAGTGTTGAATTGAAGGTTATTTCCCAAGTTTTAAATGCTGGGAGCATTTAATTATTTTCAGTACATTATTGTTACATTGTAATTAATGTTGTATAACACTATGGTCCCTGTTGAGGGTAAAAGCCTCCTGCATCCTCGTCCAGTTTTCTCTGTTTTGAGCTTTGTCCATCCAGTTCTTTCCAGACATTTCCACTATGTCACCCTCCCATCTTTTCCTTTGTGGTCCCACACTCCTCCTTCTCATGGGGCCAGACCATTCAGTAGCTGTTTTGGTCCACCTTTTGGTCAGTGGGTAGTCTTAAGGGCGGATTTTTATGCTGGTATCTTGAGACATGCTCTTTATAAAATTACCATTTACAGATACAAATTTAATTATTTAAATATTTTAAACCTATAAATGAATACCTCCTTTTGCATGGATTTGGTATCATAATATTCCAAAGTGCCTACTTGTATAATCAATACTTCTTCTTTTTTACATTATTTTCTGAAGTAGTTTGTTATATCATGGACTTCAACTACTAGAGCATAGCAATAAAAACCTGTGTTTTTTTCCAGTGGCCGAACAATCAGTTGAACAAATAGCAGAAGAGATTGAAAGAGCCCATGTGATCTGCATTGTGTTTTCTGTGGACAGACAGGAAACACTTAACAAAGTGGCATCATACTGGCTACCATTTGTCAGGGAAAATTGTCCTGATGATTACAGAAAACCTGTCATTCTTGTTGGGAACAAGATTGATTTGATTGATTATTCCATCATAGATGTAAGTTTTTATTATATTCTCTTTATCTTGCTTGCTTCTCGCCCTACCCTACCCATTTATCATTAACTCACTGCCCTTAGCCCAATTTGTATGGGGTCACTGCAACATGTTTTTCTCTTCCATTCTATCAGCCATCAAACTATCATTAAGTCTATTTTCCTCCATATCAAGCAATCCATCCGTAATAAGTTTTGCTTGTCCATTCATCTACATTCATCTATCTGCCTTACCATACTAATACATTTAATCATTTTCCTGTTCCACTCCTCATTACAGGTTCACTTTTGATTTATGCATCCTAATTGGTCATCTAAGTACCTGAAGAATGTGTTCTCCAAACTTCAGTATCAATAATTCACTAATAATAAGATTTGTAAGATGATCTTTCTAGATAGAAAAACTAACAAGGATTAGGGTGGTAACAAAAAATTACCTGAACCTTAACTAATGAAGTTCAACAGGACTAATTGAATTTGAAGTTTTTTTGTTAAGTTACAACAATAGCATGGTCTCATTTGGTTAGGTTAGGTTAAGTGTCATAACAATTAAGTAAATAATATAATAATTATGCATGTTCACTGAAATTTTGTTGCCACAAAATTTAACAATATGAATGGCACGAAAGTTGATCAACACACAATTCGTATTATTTTCCAGTGTCATATATTTTTACTGACTGTGATCAAAAATAATTGTTCATGAATTCTGACTGATTAGTCTTATGTATAACAGGCATCTGGAAACCAAGTTTTATAGTTGGACTCACCTTATTGTTTATTATCAATAAAATTATAATATGCTCTTAGATTTATTTTTTATATATCTTACTCAAACTTTATTTTCAGAATATCTGGGATATTGCTGAAGAATATCCTGAAGTGGATAGATGTATAGAATGTTCAGCTAAGTCACTAATTAACGTCTCAGAGATGTTTTATAATGCACAAAAAGCTGTTTTGCACCCTATCAATCCAATTTACAATATAGAGGAACAAGAGGTAATCTCAATCAAAACAAAGATCAACTAACATCACTGTTAATTAGACTGTCAAATCAAATTCAGTTTCTGATACATGATCATGTTATTATCTGATACAAAACATACATAAATTAGATATCCAAATGACAGCTAATCAATGATTCACTTTTTCATTTGGAATAAGTAGTTAACAAAATTATTAAATCAAATTGGTTTAAAATCATGCACTGAAGACTACCATTCGTCTTTTTGTTTTGAAAACTGAATTGTTAATAAAACATTGATCATTCATTTAGATGCTGGTTTAAATTTTCTTGTATTTATAAGGCTACTGATGCTGTATATTTTTTTTAGTTAACTGAAAAATGTAAGCGTGCTCTAACAAGAATATTTAAGATCTGTGATCTAGATGGTGATGGCCTTCTGGATGATTATGAAGTGACCATGTTCCAGCGAAAATGTTTTGATTCACCTCTGCAATTACAGGTATGCTTTAGTATAGTCATAATATTCTTATTAAAGCTGATGTTGTGACAAAGTATGTATAATTCATTTACTTTTTGAACATTTTACGGCAATGGTGTACGAACCATAGCCGTAGAATGTTCAAATGCTAAAACTAAGAAATCGAGAATAATATGTTCTTTTTAAAGAAATTTTAAAAGGACATTGATAAATTTCGACAGCCTGTTGTGAGTATAGCACGGCTCAATGTTATAGGCCGTAGGGTTTTCCAAAATGGTCATAATTAATTAATCTCAATTTTTAAATTTATATAATTTATTAGATAATGTATTTTAGATCGAAACATTCTAAGATCATTGAAATTGGTCCAGCCCTTCTTGATTTATAACTAGTATAAGTAACCAGAGTTTGCTTTTCATATATATACATTTATAAATTATATCAGGCACTTACAATTACTTGTGTAATCAACAATTAGGTGAATTGCACTGATGAAATATTATATTTCAGGTTTTAGATGAAGTTAAATCTGTAATTGCACAAAATATTGCTGGTGGCATTGAAAACGATTGCATTACAGTTAAAGGCTTTATTTTTTTGCATTGTTTATTTATACAAAGAGGAAGAAATGAAACCACATGGACAGTGCTGCGTAAATTTGGATATGAAGAAGGCTTGGATTTGACACACAGTTATTTATATTCTAAGTAAGTTATTTTATTCTTCAGGACCTTATTTTATTGGCCCTGGTATGTTTTTTTTTTTTTTACCGTTGTGAGTAGCAAAATCAAGTTTAAGAAAGACTAATATTGTAGTAGGTATACAGAAAATGTATGTTATTTATTATATAAATCCAGGTTGCTAATCACGTTATATTTATTGAAGTCCGAGACTTCGATAAAAATGTCTCCATACTGTAAAATTATAACGCATTTCCTATATTATTGTTACTGTATTATTCAACCTACATTAGCTTAATAAGGGACATATTTTTTGGATGCATAGTAAAAGCTGAGTTGTGAAGACATTTTTATCAAAGTGATATTAAAATCATTACATGATTAGCCTCTAGATGTAATCTACATATATAATTGTTTTTTTACAGTATTAAGGTTCCTGTAGGCTGCACATCTGAATTATCGTACAAAGGTCAACAATTTTTAACACAACTGTTTGAAAAATATGATAAAGACAAAGATGGTATGCTGAATCCAACTGAGCTAAAGAATGTATTTTCCTGCTGCCCAAAAATTCCATGGCACAATTTGCGATACACAGTGCCAACAAATGATAAGGTAATTAGCTCCATTACTTCCAATTATAAATAATACTTCATGATATTATTATAAACTAATAACTCCAGTTCCCATAGGAACTACAAAATAAAATATAGCCTATAATCTTCCTCGATAAATGGACTATCTAACACTATTTTTTTCAAATTGGACCTAGCTCCTGAGATTAGCGCATTCAAGCAAACAAACAAACAAACTCTTCGGCTTTATATATTAGTAAAGATATTGTTTACATTAATTTAAACATTAGTGTATTATGTATATGCCTTCCTGCCAATGGTACTTTATCGATACTGGCTGCGAAACTTAGGTCCGAAGCGGCCGGAACGTTAGTGTCATTTATGCTGTTAGTGTCAATATATATCTGAATTATATTAGTGATACTAATATTTTAAATTTGGAAATCTGTTAGTTGTTTACTGTGCATACGATTGCAGGATATAGTTGAAAAAAATAAAATAATCAAAAGCTAGTCGGTAAGTTCTGAGGTAACAAACATAAAAAAAAAATACAGTTGAAGTGAGGAAAGGTTTGGTGTCTATTTAAGGTCATTTAAAAAATTCATTTTTAACATTTTTCGAAGTGCCGCAGGGCCCCCTGGGTAATAACCCACAGTAAAATGGAAAAGAGGGCATTCGGCATGTAAAGTACTATAAAGGTCACTCACTATGCTCACTAATGTTTCATTTCATTCATAACTGTCTGAAGCACAGGTCATACCTAGTTCAGACTAGCTGCAATCTTCAAAATATATTTTCGGAGTTTGTTCTAATGTATGATACATCTAATAAAGACCATATTATATGTATTTAGATATAGCTTAGTTTTTAATTTTGGTATTAAGTATACATTTAGGTTAGACTATAGGAATATGAATGTAATAAATGTAAGAAGTGATTATGATATTTATTTATTTATTTGTTTTAAGGGTTATTTGACCTTGCAAGGATGGATGTGCCGATGGACTCTAATGACGTTGTTAGACTTGCAAAATACAAGTGCCTATCTAGCTTACCTGGGCTTTAATTTTTTAGAAAATGAAACTCAAAAAACGGCAATACATAGTGAGTAGAGTTTACAATCTATTTATATTACTAAAGAAACTGTTGTGCATATTATGTAACTAATGTTTCCGTTTTTTCTTAGTTACTAGAGAAAAAAAGGTTGATATTGCCAAGAAGCAATCCAGTCGCAATGTTTACCAGTGTCACATTATTGGCCCGCGATCGTGTGGTAAAACGTCTATTTGTAGAAGCTTTTTAGGCATAGCTCATAAGGTAATATATGAAATTAAATAAAAATCTTTAACTTATAACAAGTGATTGAAATAAGCATTGCGGGGCAGTGGTCCAACTGCTCTGTCCAACTAGTTGGACCATGGGTCTTTACTAGGGACAGTTGTCCAACTTTAAAAATAGTTGGACCACAGCACCTTTTGATAGTTCCGTGGTCCAATCATTTAAAAAATATAAGTGTGTATGGTCCCTACTGGTTTACGGTTATATTGAACCGCTTTACAGTAAAATAACAAAATTAAAGTCGGGTGACTAATTTTTAAACTTTATTTTTTTACAAAGTTTTACAATATTCAACGAAATTTGTCTAAAGCATGACCTACAGTAATATCACCTGAAATCAGTTGTAGCTGAATTTCTCGTATATAGTCATCATTATCAATTTGGGTCTTACGTCTCTTGTGTGCGATTTCGCTTGATAAAGTTGTAAAATTTTCTAAAACATTTAATAGACGTAACATTGTAACATTTTTTCCATTAATGCGCCGACTTAGTTTTGCATGTGAGCTTTCTAAAATGTTATTAGTCCTATTCCTCTGGCTAAATACGCTTATAAGCTGAGAAAATTCTTCAAAATTTCCTTTAATCCAATAACGCTCTATATATTGAATCAGTTTGTTAGCTTCAAAACCACTTTCTTCTTTTATGTAATTCCAGCCTTCTACAAATTTATCACACTGCAATAGTGGAAAAACTGAGCATAATGAAATAGTTCTTTTGACTCTTTCGGTCCAAGGTTTCCGATGAACCTATTCCAAAACTGTATGACGATACTTTAACTAAATATAAAAATACAACATATCATACTATAACTACATTTCCATCATATTCAAATTTGAAGCATAGCCTTTATAATGCTAGAAACCAATCATTGGGGGTTTCAAAAACGGTATTTTCTAATACCGAAGTAATAGAGGTACCACTAAAATTTAAAGATTTTTTATTTACTGATTATTATTATGAAGGAACGCGTATAATAGTTTTTTGTTCATTAAAAGCAAGAGAGTTGATGAAAAAGTTAAATGAGTATTTTGCGGACGGAACTTTTAAATGTTGCCCCAGACCTTTCGTACAATTATTTACTATATTTGGCGATACGGGAAGCACAAATGAGTCTACTAATGTTGCGCCTTTGGTTTTTGCTTTTCTAAGTGACAAAAAACAGTCTACTTATTTTGCGTTATTTGAAATGCTCAGATCACAGTTAAATTGGGACCCAAAAATATTACATTGTGACTTTGAAATGTCTATTCTGAACAGCATTAAAGAATTTTGTCCGACAGTTAAAATTGTAGGCTGTTATTATCATTGGTCACAATGTATTTGGAGAAAAGCAAAAAAATTAGGTATCTCAAAAAGTAAATCAAAAAGAGTCAAAAGAACTATTTCATTATGCTCAGTTTTTCCACTATTGCAGTGTGATAAATTTGTAGAAGGCTGGAATTACATAAAAGAAGAAAGTGGTTTTGAAGCTAACAAACTGATTCAATGTATAGAGCGTTATTGGATTAAAGGAAATTTTGAAGAATTTTCTCAGCTTATAAGCGTATTTAGCCAGAGGCATAGGACTAATAACATTTTAGAAAGCTCACATGCAAAACTAAGTCGGCGCATTAATGGAAAAAATGTTACGTCTATTAAATGATTTAGAAAATTTTACAACTTTATCAAGCGCAATCGCACACAAGAGACGTAAGACCCAAATTGATAATGATGACTATATACGAGAAATTCAGCTACAACTGATTTCAGGTGATATTACTGTAGGTCATGCTTTAGACAAATTTCGTTGAATATTGTAAAACTTTGTAAAAAAATAAAGTTTAAAAATTAGTCACCCGACTTTAATTTTGTTATTTTACAGTAAAGCGGTTCAATATAACCGTAAACCAGTAGGGACCATACACACTTATATTTTTTAAATGATTGGACCACGGAACTATCAAAAGGTGCTGTGGTCCAACTATTTTTAAAGTTGGACAACTGCCCCTAGTAAAGACCCATGGTCCAACTAGTTGGACAGAGCAGTTGGACCACTGCCCCGCAATGGAAATAAGTAGATGTATTTTTGGTACTTGCGATAAGTCGTAATAATATGGACATGCCTGGTACCCCAGGATTTAAATATACACAAAAATAAGTCTTGAAAAGAGGGGTAAGTCCCTCTCGCTTCCCTTACCCTTCAACTTTTTACTGGATTACATAGAACTAGAATTGTATCTTTCATCTGAATTTATTAAAATCAGTTATTATTTATTTAAATCCCGGCGTGGTAGTCGCGGGGCATGTCCACATCTATCCATCGTTCATTGACTACTAATATCTATGTTTTAATAATTGTCAATGAACCAAAACTGGCTACTCTCATCACTTACTAATTAGGAACTTTATTTTTCACAGAAAATTAAACCACATGCAAATGAAAGAGGCGACAGTGCCAGTTCAGAGAACTGTTGCATTAATACAGTATTAGTTTACGGGCAGGAGAAGTACTTAGTTTTGAAAGAGATCCCAATAACACGAGTCTCGGATCCCCTGCAACCTCATGAGGTTAACTGTGATGTTGCTTGCCTGGTGTACGATGTCGCGGCGAGCAGGTCCTTCGAGTATATTGCGAGAATATACATTGTGAGTTTAAATATATATTTTTTTTATTAAAAATAATAGTGCAATTTAATTCACAACCATTCCACATTTTTTTAGTAACGTAAAGAAAATCATTTGCAAATGATTAATAGGCAGCAGCTGTTTATCTTTGGATGGGGATAACACCACATAATGATAAATGAAATAAAGCTAAAGTGAGAGAGAGCTAGACATCTATTTTTATTCATAAACAAATCAGTTGCAGCTGCCTAACTTTTGCTGCTGGTTATTAATCTTTCCCCAAACATTTTATTACATATAAAAATTACGATACTGTTTACAGAAATATTTCGCTGAAAGTCACATCCCCGTGTTGATAGTGGGCACAAAAGGAGACGCTTTGATCGCCAGACAAGAGTACATTCTCCAGCCGGAAGTATTCTGTAATAAGTACCAACTACTGCCACCTCAGTTGTTCAACATAAGAGAAAATAAACACGATGTGTTCGTCAAACTAGCTACAATGGCTGCATTTCCGTAAGTAAACTACATTCTAATGATCATAACTAGCGTCTAGCACGTTTGCTCTGCTTTAATAATTCTTGTATTGTCTATATGTTCACAATAATTACAATACAACATTTTATAAGTAGGGGAAAACGTCCAGTTATTGGCACTTTAAGCAATATCGGTAAAATAAATATTGTGTGTGAAAATTATACACCATTTTAAGAGAAGAGAAAACATTAATTGTTATTAATTTTACAAATAAAAAATTACAATATTATTTGCACCTTCAAAACGACAATGACGTAAGAAAAACAAATTCAAAAACTGGCCTTTTAATGGGAAACGATTTATATACCATTTAAGTAGTTTCCCATTTAAAGGCCAGTTTTGGACATTTTTGCACTTACGCCATTGTCGTTTTAAAGGTGCGGTTTGTCCTTATATTAGCATAGATAACTCTTGCCACCTTTTCCATTTAAATATCACTTGAAGTGTGTCCATTTTAAAAAGTATAACCATTGAAAATTCTATAGATAAAGTTGATGGTTGTGAATTCTTGTTTTTCTACATTTAACGAAGCTGTGCCAATAATTGGTGGGGTGCCAAGGATAGACAGTATTACCCTACTTAATAGATTAAGTTATAATTCTGGAACTGCTTGGTATGTAATACTGTTATTTTAATTGTCTTGGTCAGTCAATTTCAAGCTGCTTGGATTTTATTCAGCAAGCACAGGTTAGTGGTATTCCAAGTCTACGGTTAAAAGGCTAATTTAATTAAGGCGTGATGAATGGCATTTTTTTATTTCCTTTTTAATAGTCAGAAATGTTTCTAAAGAAATTTAGTAAAGTATGGCTGCACCAATTATACTTTCCCTTACCTCTATTATTTGAAGTCAAATTCGGCATCTCAGTTAAAGTATTGATTTAGCATTCCATGCAATTTTTTATTTTCGAATGTTGACGGAAAAATGTTGCGCAGTTAAATTAGCCTTTGAATCGTTTAAGTTTTAATATATTGCTTAAATATCAAAATTGTTCTAATATTTACAGTTCTACTACCTAAAAGATTTTATCTACACTAATATTATAAAGAGGAAAGATTTGTACCTATTTTTGTATGTTTGTATGTTTGTAATGAATAGGCCAAAAAGTACTGGGCCGATTTAAAAAATTCTTTCACCAATAGAATGCTACATTTTTCCAATTTGACATAGGCTACATTTCATTTTGAAAAAAATTAGGGATCCTTGGTAAAATTTGAACAATGTAACCGAAGGTGTAGAAAAATGAGACTTAAAATGTCTTTCGTCGAATGCGCTGCCGAAACTATTAGCGATAGAACAAAATAATGTACAACAATATTGAAGAACATCATAATGTCTACAAAAAACTCCGCGGTAGCATATGTCCAACTATTGTAGTTATGTCACTACAACAACTTTTTTCATTTTAAACATTAATGAAAATGCTAACCATCTATATATATAAAACAAAGACGGGTTTGTTACAACACTTATAACTCGAGATCGGCTGGAGCAATTTTTGTCTACGCCCTGAATAGCAGAATACATTTTAAAAACAAAAGAAAGTCGTGTTAGTTACACTATTTATAACTCAAGAACGGCTGAACCGATTTGGCTGAAAATTGGTAGGGAGGTAGCTAAGAACTGGGAGAAGGACATAGGATACTTTTGGGTAGGGGTAGGGTAGGGTAGGGGTAGGGAAGGGTAGGGGTAGGGTAAGGTAGGGGTAGGGTAGGGTTAAGGTAGGGCAGGGGTAGGGTATAAAAGTCCACCCGTGCGAAGCCGGGGCGGGCCGCTAGTTATTAATAAAGTTTGACTATTGTCAATTTGCCATCTATATATTCTATATATTATTATAATATACTAATATTATAAAGAAAAAAAAATACAAATCAGAAAAGATTTGTATTTTTTATGCATGTTTGTAACGAATTACCTTTATATACGTATACCATAGACGGATTTCGAAAATTCTTTGTCCTTTAAATTGCTACATTATCCCTGAGTAACGCAAGCTATATTTATTATTTAAAAATTCCCATGGGAACGGGAGCTACGCGGGTGTAACGGCGGGTGAAGCTAGTTCCATCTAGTTTAGTAAATAATTTAATTTTTTCCTTGAGTATGTGACCGCTATGGAAATAAAATAAATAAAGTAAATCTTTCTACTTTTAACAAAATCTTCTGAGTTTAAAATTTTAATTTACAGTATGAACTTGTCTAGCTCAATTAATGTAAAATGGTTAATTAGGCGCCTACTTTCTAAATCTCAATAATACTAATTCCTAATAAAACGTTTGAAATATCACAGGCACCTGAAGCATTTTGCGAGCTTCAATGGAGACAACGCGTCGTGGTGGAAGGCCGGTATCGGCGTCGCGGCGGCCACCGTCGTCGGTCTAGTTCTCATTAAGATATTTAGCTTCCAAAAACGTTAGATTAGATAACATAGCTGCAGCTAATATTTATTTATTGTAAATAAATACTGTTATGTATTGAATAGTATTTTTCAATTCAAATGCTTCAAAAGATATTTAAATATAAGTAGACCAAAGAAACCTGAATTACAATAGTATATTTTGTTTTCAATTGTAAATAAAAAGTACTTGTTTGAAATATTTAATGTTTTTTATTTTACAGTCCAAACTAAAATGTATTGATATTTTACTGTAGTAAGAAAATAGACTTTAATAGATCATTTTATTTTTCATTTCAATGGATCGGATTATATGCATTTGCACATTTGAATATGCATTGGCATATTTATACCATTCTCAACGGTACTACCTAAGATCTAGTAGTGCAGTCATTGAAGCGTTATTGGTCCGAATTTATTTACTGTGAACCGATTTGCATGAAATTTTGGAATTAGGTTCATCTTACCCTTAACTTCAAAAGTGAAAATGATCTGAACTCCGCACCCACCCTGGGGGAGGTTGCCACCCCTTCTCGTTGGTGAATTTTTTTTTTCAAAATAACCTCGGATGTCGATAGAATTATAATTTCAAGAAAAAATTGTTCTATGAAGTTTTTCAAAAAACCCAATACTTTTCAAGTTATTGGCAATTGAAAATTCGGAATTTATCACGTTTTTTCATCGGTTTTTTGCAAATATCTCCAAAAATATTCATTTTAACAAACATTTTATGATGAACAAATTGTAGCAGGTAAAAAACTGAACAAATCAGTTTTTTTGCTTTTTTATAAAGTGTTCTAAGTACAATATTAAGCTAGATATTAAAGATCAAAGCCGTTTTTTATTTTGTCTGAAATTTAATCGATGTATTCAATGCCATCTAACGGCGAGCAGATACATTTTATGCATTCTAATGAAATAGGGGTTTGTAGTGCTTGAAATAAGCTTTAAAAGCACTGTTTAAAGTCTTTTGCACGTAAAATGAATGAGCTGTAATGCAAATAAGAGGAACATCTAATGGTTTTTTCCTAGCTCGGTGATTTAATTCGTAGGTGATCAGAGGACACTCGTTCATTCCACTTTGAACAAATAGGTGATATCACATGGGTGTTCAAAGTGGAATAAACCTGCGCGATCCGCCCAATGGCGGGTCGGCTTCCAGCCGGTTTTTCCATTTCCGGAGAACACGACGCCGTGATTCTATACGCCACGTCGCCATGCCCTCCGGAAACGGATCACGGCCGTTCTGCACCCCATCGTACCTCCGCCGGTATGCCGCGGCCAGCTCCTCTGCCTTTAGTTCCCACGGAGGGGAACAAGAGAGAAGGCAGGCCGCATCGAAGGATACCGTGCGGAAGGTTCGGGCCGCCCTGGCGGCTATGACCCGCTGCGGCCTGCGCAGCAGGGCCACATTCCGCCGGTCCAGGGCGTCTACCCATATGGGGGCGCCATCGACCGGATCACGCCAGCGTAAAGCCGCCAGCAACTCCCCCCTGGCCTACTCAGGTTCGGCAGGAGGCCACCCAGAGCTTACGCCGACGCAACTAACTTCGGGGCCAACCGAATAAAGTGGGCCCCGAAGTTGCACCTGCTGTCGAGGACGATGCCTAAGTACCGCATCGTATCTCCGACAGTGATGGAGGTGCCGCCGCCTACTAAGCAGGAACCCGCAGGGGGCGCCTACCGAGGCCCCCGCTTGTGAAAAGCAAGGGCCTCGGTTTTGTCAAGCGCCACCTGCAGTCCCAGCCTCCGAATGCGGGCAACCACTTGGGCCACACCCGCTGTGGCCGAGATGATCGCCCGCCTATGATCAGAGCCACGGACGACTACCAGGGTGTCATCCGCGTACGAAATGGCGGTGACACCCGGGAGCCGGGAGTCCCGAAGCGCCCAATCGAAACCTATTATAGCGGCCGCTCACCAGGCCACTATATTACTTACCTGTTACCTTACCTCCATCAAAACGACCAACAAATGTACCTTTACCATAACACCGTAATAACAATACCGTTACCACAAGTAAGTCGACGCGTGTCTATTAAGAAACAGGGCAACTGTCATGAAACGAAGATCGCATTGACAAATGCGTTTGTAGTTTTGAAAAAGACTTTTGTCTAAAGAAACTCCACCACTAATGTAGTGAAAAACGTATGCAGTCTTAACAAAGACTGATACGAATAGTACCACGACGCCACACCAACAGCTGAAGCGTACGGCGCGGCGACACGTCCTCTCGGCGCGGCCCGTTGAAGCGAAAGAGTTCGTCAACGACTGGCCGGGTATATTTATACGCGCGTTGCTAACAGCGATCGCGCGGGTCGACGGCGAATGTTGCGACACCTCGCGGACTAACTCTTATATTATAGTTTTAGCTAGATTTAAGAACGCATTGTAAATACTACTACTTGCACTATGTTAAGATTGTATATTTGAGCCACTTTTTACATTTTATTACACATCGTTATACAATCAAGAGTATTATTTCACCTGAACCTCTGCACTACCTAATCTCTATTGGACTATAGGATAACTCTGTCCCTATACTCCAAACTATGTTCCACAGGAGAGGGGCTAAGACCGACCCCTGTGGAACACCCCTCGATGACACATGACCTAACCTAAACAAACAAAACTTCAATTTCAATAAGTCCGGTTGAACTACATTGGTTTAGGTTTTTTTTAACCACCCGAAAACTCTTTAATTTATTAACTAACTAGTAAGTTAATCTACTTACGATTCTTATTTTTTTCCGGTGACATATATTCTAATGCTTATGAGAAGCATGCTGCACGATTTGAACAAGACGCTGTAGCACAAAAAAACTTTTGCCTTTTCAAATTAACAGGCACTTTTTAGTACAAATATTAATAAAATCTATAATTTTTTATCTAATGATTGTACGAAGCTCAAACTTAAATTGGTGAATGAAGCAATTAGTAAGCAATTATTGATACAACAAACTTTTAGAAAATCTGCGTCATTCACGCTGTACAAGTAGGCCACCATCCACCCTGACGTCAGAATGGCTGGTCAAAGAAATGATCATATTTCTCTGAATGTATCATATGTAGTAATTATTGAAGAAACGAAGCAAATATAAGCATTTGGATAGCAATTCTTCAGTATACTTTCAGAGCCGCCTGCCATAGGCAACCAGCCATTCTGACGCTAACAAGTTTTCAGCTTGTCTCAAATACCAACCCAACAATTGGTACCAGCTCTCCTACTATCCCTCTGTCCAGTAGGATCCACTATCTCGATCCACCAGTGGATTGAATAGCACTCCGAAGTTCACTGTGATCCACCGATTCTCTCGGTGGATCCTGTGATACTTGCATCTCCTAATATGCTCCACCAGGGGATCAAACGTTAGATTTTCCTCTTTCTTGCCTAGGGTGGTTAAATTTAAGTTAGAAGGCAAGTTTTTTTTCTCTATATAGTGGTTCTAATATTTTTATTCATTAAAGACTATCTACCATATACTTTTTTATTCTATAATATAAGTGCGTAAACAGACTATGCCAAAAATGATTATCAATGGCATAATCAAGCTTAAGTTATTGAGGCTAACCTAGATTCCAGTGGACCCTATATACTTATATAAATTATATCACAGGTTCCACTGAGATCAGTGGTGGATCTTACAAAACTCCCTGAATTAAATTCGAGCCACTGGTGGAGCATATTAGGAGATGCAAGTATCACAGGATCCACCGAGAGAATCGGTGGATCACAGTGAACTTCGGCGTGCTATTCAATCCACTGGTGGATCGAGATAGTGGATCCTACTGGACAGAGGGCCTACTATAATATCTAACTTCCGAGTTAAAGTACTTCTACTACATTCTACTATCATATTAGATTTCACCAGAACTTTTCTTTAATTAAACCCGTCATTTCAAAAAAGGCACGAGTCACACATTTTTTCAATATCACTTTTTGGCGCCATTTGATTTATTGAAATGTTTTACTTATTCCCTATGTTGATCCTGAAAATGTTTAATTAATGGACTTTTGTCCTTTTCGAAATGACGGGTTCAATTGTGTGTGGGTACAGAAAACAAAACAAACAGTATCTTAATTATACATTTATTGAATGCTTGCCACGTTCACAAATACACAATACAACTCTTAGAAACTTTAAAAAGTACTAATGAGACAAACAATATTTGTTTACCGGACACTTCTCTTAAATATGTACCTGTTATTGAAATGCTTTAGTATGTGTCAGTACTGATGGACATAATGGAGTTGCATGCTGTACAAGAAAACACGATTTGCGTAAGCAATATTTAACTTATGTCAAAAAAAGTTACATTTTACACTATATCTTCTTACCTAAAATGTACCTATACATTCATATTTTCAACACGTACTTATAATGAATATACATTACACAAATTACTCATCATAATTGTATGTCATATTAGAGTTCATCAAGTACATAATCAATTCCAATCAAGGCTCCTAAATCTCATCAGCAATTTGTACAATACTGTTCCTACAAACCATGTTCCAATTGTAGAATGTATATACATTCTTTCCAATATATTCAGTTGAAACAAATTGAAAAGCCCTGATTTATCAACATAAGAATAGTACATATTGGTAATTACGGAATCGCATTGTTCTGTTAAGAAAATTCAGTCGAAACACTATTTTAATTACAATTAAAATGTATGTTTTAAAAATACACTATGAAAATTTTGTGTTGTTATTTAATATGGTCTCTGCCGATCTCGGCTCCTGTAAAGAAAAATAATAATTTGTTTAGTAATATTTTCGTGTGGTTTCCGGGTTTTATATACCACCCCACGTTTTTCCATGGGTGTTGTAAGACGCGATAAAGGGATATGCAGCTGATGGATGGGTACCATAATTATCAGCTTATGGTTAGTTATAGTCCAGGATCCATGGTCCATTTTTGCACTTGATTACTATCTAGCTAATTTTCCGCGAGACGCCCAACAATTTCCTGTATGAAACTCTCGATTGTGGTAGCTAACAAAAGTAGCAAGGATAAAATATGTCGATTTGATGATTCTCAAATATTTGAATCAAAATGAAGCTACTCACGGAAAATTAGCTTAAAAGCTAAAGGTCAAGTGCAAAAATAGACCATGGATCCTGGACTATTACCATCTTACTACCGTCACTAATTCGCCTGCCAGGTGTGATGATTATGGCAATATCCCTCAAATACCCTGGCTTGCTAAGGTCTATTAAGAGGAGGCCTATTTTCAACAGTTCATTTCAATATATGTTTTATAACGTGAGCCGTTGGTCTCAGTTGTAATTTTTTAAGTCTATTTTATACCAACGCAGTGTTTAACTGTGCATAAAGACACCATATTCGGGGCATTAATCAACACACACAAAAATAACAATGATTAATTCCAGATCATTATGATGAACAGAATTATTAATATAATATTTTATAGCGAACATTAAGAATTGGATACAATCCAACAAATAAAAATTGCTCTCTAACCATGCAAAAGGATATTGCAAGGTTGGATAGCAACACTCAATACATTTATAAGTCATAATTACCCGGCATCTCCTCTCATAGCGCCACCACCACTGCTGTTACGGTCGCCGCCGCCGCCGTAACTGCGGCGCTCTCCACCCCTATCACCGCCGCGATCGTTACCACGGCCACCCCAGCCGCCGCCGCCACCGCCTCCGCGACCACCACCGCCGCGGCCTCCACGTCCTGGGGGTCCGCCGCCGCCGCCGCGTCCACCGCCGCCGGACGGAGCGTCACCTCCAGCGCCTTCAGGTTTTTCTTCATTACATCTGTTGCAGGCTTTCCTCCAGGAGAAGTTGGTGTTACCGCAGGTAGGGTTGGGGCACCTCCAGTCGCCAGCTCGGTTGCCGGAGGGTGGTCCACCGGGGCCACCACCACCACCACCGCCGCCACCCCTGCCACCGCCACCGCCGCCACCGCGACCACCGCCGCCGCCGCCGCCGCGACCGCCACGGAAGCCACCTCCACCGCCACCGCCTCCTTTGCTTCCGCCCCACGTGTTCTGTCTCTGAGCGAGAGATACTTTAATGGTGGTGCCGTTGAATTCTTTTCCATCGAACCATTGAATTGCTGAGGAGGCAGCATTGGAGTCTTCGTAAGTAACGGTAGCTTCACCTTTAGGTTGACCAGTAGCTTTATCTTTATACATCCAGACCTTAGGCCTTTGAGTTTTCTTATCCATCTGTAATAATTCATAAAACAAATTAAATATTTATCCTTGTGATACACACAACAATTATTTATATTTTATTTATGTAATAATTTAAAGCAAACACTCAAAGAACTATTTTAAAATATCACACCTTAATAATACCGATGGCTCCAAAATGTTGACACAACTCATCTTCAGTAGTGCTGGGGTTCATTCCTTGAATGAACACTGTGTCTTCCTGTGTGACCATGTCACCCCCACCCCCGCCGCCGCCCCGGTCGCCCCCAAAACCACCACCGCCACCTGGAGATGAAACTTAGTTTAGTTGTTTTTGCCATCATAATAAAAAAACATTGTACATCCTGACACTTTACCTACACTATTCATAATATTAACCTTATATTGAAGTTACGCATAATATGACCATTTATTTAACGCAAAATACCAATATGAATAAACCCATTTCAAAGATAAATCTTAATACCAGTAATATCCAACTTTTTTAAACCAACACAAACCAAATTGTTACAAATTTTGTAACATAATATTTTTTGAAAAAGCAAATCAGTTGTTAACTATAATAAATGAAGAAACCGCAAATATAATAATTTCTCATAAACACAAATCTTAGGGCTGCCAAAACGATATGCATGTTTCAAATGTATTAACGCCTCGTCATAACAACATAACCGTATCGTCACATTTTTATACCAGAAGATTTATCACCAACACTTAATATGTATAATATGTATTTGCTAAGAACCAGTGTCCTCTTGAAGCTTGAACCTTAAAACCATTAGATAAGTTGAAAGTCAGGAACTTTAATTTGAAATCCAGTCGTATACACGATGCACACGCACCCTTTAACCTTATTATCATTTTGGGACGTACCATGTCGAAACCTTCGGAGAAAACGACGACTGTAACCGTATGTGTACTACTTTTTGACGATAAATATGTGCTGAAGACAATTACATTGAAGTATCTTATGATCTAGTTCTATTACATATAGGATAAAGACATTATACGTCACACTTTTCCCCTACTATTGGTTACTAATGTTTGATGAAAGTAATAATCGAAGTAACCATACCAATACCTAAGTTAAACATTTAAGTAAAAATATATACAGGAATACCGAAGACAATTCGTGATATTATATATAACATCGAAGTAGTTGTAGGATATAACCGTTGATCAAATACCAGGTTTGGCAGCCCTTATAAAAATACAAATAATAAAATGTTAACAGCACCGCTCGCTCATCGCGAGGAGCTTTACCTTTATTAAAACCACCCCCCCTGCCGCCGCCACTAAAACAATAAGAACAGCGTTTAGTACACTCGGCAGGCTGGGGACACACTGTACAGGCCGCGCAGATTGATTCACACCTAGGTTCACTTTAACCGTGAACTTAATCCATGTGTTGCATCCTTTTCTTTACCATTACGTTTTATACCTTAAAAAACCTTAGAACATTGTTTGTATATATTATTATAGCATTATTATCTGACATGCTTACTAGTAGTTGCACTTGTGACATTTCAAGACAAATAAAGCTTAAAAATAAAACACACGTAAAAACATACTTGAAACAAATCGCATAGAATGCAATATGTATTCAACATTGTTGGAACTAAAGTAACAATCATGTACACCTGATTAAATCTGTAGAAGTCGGTTACGAAATTTGTCCCAGACCCTGCGTAAGTGAACTTTGTTTATTCTGCCTAAATTGATTATATTCCATTAAAGTAAGCCCATAATAGAAAGAAAAGTAAGGTGTACGTATTATACTCAGTATATTTTACGCTTTTTAAATTGATTGTGCTTACTGTGATACAATACCTATGTAAGTATGATAATGACAATAACTTTTGAAAACTTATTGAATAGACATTAATTAAACTTAATTAAAGCAAGAGCGAAACAAGCTCGTTTATCAAATGTGCCTATATAAACTTCGTTAAATTTAAAAAAGCAAGTACCCACAACCATCAACTTTATCAACAAAATCTATAGACTTTTCTATAGTTATTCTTTTTAAAATGGCAACAATTAAAGTGTTATGGAAATAGTGGCAAGAGTTATCTATACCAATATTAAGCCAATATATAAAATTGGAGTAATTTATAATTTATATTTTTTTATTTATACAATTAATAATAATTAATGTTTTGGAACAAAATAACGTGAAAAAATATTCCTATTGTTACTTTTTACTATTCTTTCTCATAAAAAGGCGTATCATTTTCATAAACAATATTTTCTTTACCGATTTTGCTTTAAGTGCCGATAATTGGACGTTTTCCTCTATCTATGTTTCATTCACGCGAGGTCTGGAGTAAATTATTTTATTTAAATTTGTAATGTAAGAACAAAAAAAGTCTCGTTATTATTACTATATCAAGGAATCCATACATAAGCATTTGAAAGATATATATTATTTTAAATTATGACATGAATGGCTGTGTACATCATTATTTTTGTAATAAACGCTAGATCATTAAACATTAAAATATTATAGACGAGTATATAGGAGTTGAACTATCATTGAAGACTAAGGAAAATAGTCTTAGTAAAAAAGAGAAAGGGTTGGAGAGAAATTATTTGAGATAAGAGTTGTTAAAATTGTTAATGCAATAAAATGATTTTACAAAAAAATGTTCCCCTTAATACATATAATATTTGGTATGCAACTACAACACATAACGTCATATTTTTGGAACTTACAATATTTACTTGACTTATTTTTTTCTGAACTCAAAACATAAAAAAAACCCAGTTATCGGTTATTTTGCCAATGTTTCCCTAACTTTTATGGTTAGATTGAAGACCAAAATATATTTAGAATATTCTAAATATATATTCTAAATATATTTTGAATATTATGCTTAGCTAGGAAATGTAATAAATATATTAAAAAATAAGTCATCTTAAAAGAAAAGTCGTTGGAACCAAATGGATGCTACAAACCAGATGCTATGCAAATGTATCAACTATAATTTGTTTTAATACCTTTCATACTGCGCTTTAATACTCCTCATATGAGTTGTTTTCTTTTTTATAAAACAACCAATGAACTGCTGTTGTAATACAAAAACATGGTTTTAAACTTTTGTCTTTGAAACATTAAATATTTAAATGTGATAGCACAATATGTTGGCACTATAAATGTGATAAAGCATATTTGCTGTACAGCTAAAGGATTGTTATTCGTCTATGTGTAATCCTAGCTACTGTTCCTTTGAAAACAGCTCCCATATCTCCTTTTCTGTATATTATAATAATATGTTATGTCTAACTCATTGAATTTGTATAATATGGTGTTTATGATTGTAACAATCGAAACTTAAAACTCGGTTTAAATTTTGTAAAAAATGAGAGTACCAATGTCTCCCTAAATAAGATCAATAATATTTTTTATAACATCAAATGTTATGTATTTGTAGATCGTCTATGTTTTTTTTCCTATAAATAATTAAATTTGTTGATATAATATAAACCCAGATAAGTAAACGGGGATGTTATATATTGATTACCTATATTTAATTCTGCACATGGACACATGCCATTATGAAATACAGGAGAAATCTTACATTTGCGATTCCAAGTCTCAATAGATAAATTTGTATACCTCTTAACATTTTTATAAGATTACACACAATTTTACATAGAAACCTTTGCCAGGTACAAACGGATGTTTCTACTTTCTTTTCACACTATCTTGTGTGTGTGTAATTGTATCCAATGCAAGTCCTTGGTATTATTTAGTGGAACCAAATAATTGTATGGTATGATGGAAAACATTTGTACATTATTTATTCCCTAAGGGCGCAGTTCAACTAGTGGCCGCATAATATAAGGCAGTGGCCATATAAGATGGTTAAAATGTTATAGTTTAGCTTGTGATCATTACCCTAAAACACACAAGCATTTATCAAAATAAACAACTGTGATTACCAATACCCATATCAAAATATCTTATATACTATGTTACCATGATTATTTATAACATTATAATTTATAACCATAATAAAAGTCCTAATTAACCATTCTTCCCTACCCTACCAGTCTAGCGGTAAATGTTCCACCATAGCTAGAGGTCCCAAGATGGATATTCAGGTCTGACAAAAAAACCGTCAAACTATTGTTTAATTAGAAAAATCAAAGTACCAGCCCAGAGTTTGCAAGTTGGTGCCGTTTCATCAGTGCCTCAGAGAGCATGTTAAGCTGTCTTTCCTGCACCTGATCTCTCACTGGATAATGAGAGTAAAGGAATTGAGCACATTGGTTCATAAAAATATTTATTCCGCAGATGTCTTATTTTCTTAGAGATTGGCAGCCATGGCCAAATTGGTCAGGATTAACATGAGCAGCAATGACCTTGCAAAAAGTCACCCACGCTGTGTATGCAGTTATTGTAAGCATTTGCGATGTATTAGATACTTTTGGTAAAAGGTCACTATTGAATTTTGTTTTTCATAAATGTAAATGTGCTTTTTGATAAACTCTTTAATTAATATTAATCAAAGCCATAGTCTTTTTTTAAAAATATACTAATTGATGATTAACTAATGTTTAGAGCAAAATATGCTCATTAATGTATAGCATATGCAAACTAACTGCTCACACACTGCCTGCCATTACCAGCTGTAGAATGAAACCAACAATGACCCTTTGCCAAATAACCAGATGATATATGGCAAAACATAGATATTTCAATATATTTGAGTACTTATTATCATACACTTGTATTTATTCATATATAGATATCTGTTGCACCAATTTGAATGAAAATTTGCATGGTGGTTACCTTACATCCCCAGTCAACATTTTAAATACTTTTAATACAACACACAACACATGCTACTTTTTCAGTTGCATTTATAATAGACATGAAGAATAAAAAATTCTATTAAGTTCATCAGTTTGATTACCAAAAAATATTAGACACTTTATTTCTTTTTTCATTCCTCAATCAAAACATGATAAAGATACAGCACATTGAAATTTCGTGTGACTTCACTTTTAGGTAAAATTTTACCTAATAGTGATATCACAAGCCCCCCTCTCATAAACTTTATAGTTTCTTGTTGCTCTGTATCTTTATTGAATTGATAAATAATTTGTTCATGCCTATAACAGATTTATATGACTTTGAACTAGTGTTAGGTGCCCCGGTCCATACAACCTAGATTATCTTGTATTGAAAAGGAGTAGAGCTCATTTTGTCAAGCACATTTATAAATGATGTTTATTTTGAAAGTAATACTGATGTCAAATAGTCCTGGCAAATATTAGCAATATTTAAATCACAGTGTATAAAATATTAAAAATAAGATAGTATGGAACAATTAAATTGGACAAACTGCACAAAGTAAATACCTAAAAGGTGTCTCAGACCTGGGGACTATTGTAGGATCTATAACTAAGCAAACAAGTATCTCTTAACTGATCTTAGCATGTAAAGCAGTGGTTTCCTAACTGTTTTACAGGAATTCATTAGTACCAAGAGTACCAAATGGCTATCACTAAGCATCTATGATAAAAGATTAGGAGGTAATAAGCATAGTCTGAAAGAATCAGGAACCACTGTTCTAAAATAATAGGTATTGTATTTTGTTTACAAGACCTATTATAGAGATAGCCTTGGTAATAGATAATGTTAAAGAATATTTATATGACACTCACCCATATCCTCCATCTCTATTCCCCCCATCTCTATTGTAGCTTGGTCTATCACCTCCTCCATACCCTCCTCGGTCACCGCCTCCAGAGTATCCTCCTTGACGGTCACGGTCTCTGTCCCCACCATAGTTGGAACCACCACGGTCACCACCTCCATAGCCTCCTCCGCCATAACTGCCACTTCCCCGGTCATTGCCACCGCTCACATTGTAATTGCTACCGCTATTACGATCGTAGCCGCCACCGCCACTGCCGCCGCCACCTCCGCCGCCGCCACCACAGCTATAGTTGGAATCATAGCTTTGACCGTAATTGTTTCCTTGTTGGTTATTACCATAGGAGTTACCACCTAAAGCAGAAATTGAATGTATTAGATGACGTAGGGTTGCCGGTCTCTAACCACTGAAATTATTATGTTTAACATGGAATATAACCTCACCAGAACTTGGATTCCAATCTTGGCCTTGGCTAGGAGGGTAACTGCTTTGGTTGTAACTTTGTCCAGATCCATAATTATTGTCGCCAGAAGGCATGGCTGGCGGAGGTACAGAGTATTGTGTGGAATAGCCACCACCACCGCCATATCCACCCGAAGCTAAAAACAAAACCATTACAAAAATTGAAGTAGTGAGCCACTTCAAGGAAATTGTATTACATTTTCAGAAGTACTTACGATCTCCCATAATTAATAAATTGTTTTGCCGAAACAAAATAAAGCCGACAAAACTGTTAGTGCGAAATAGCTTTCGAAAATAGCCCACGCCACGCCACTCAAAATGTCAATTTACAATTATTAGCGAAATGGCGGGTGCCGGGTATAGTTTTTTTTAAAACGGTAGTAAGGCCCCTAGTTTTTTTTTGTCTTTTGACTTGAGGTCCTAATTTTATTAGGGGACTTACAGTTAGGATTATATTGTAATTTGTAAGTACTTGTACATATTAAATACTCTAGCTGGAGGTTAACCTAACCTAACAATCCTTGGGTATTTATTTAGCAATAAATGTAGCTTAAATGTTAAATGAACTTTCGTCAAATATTATTTGTTAAATCTTGTGATGCAGACAAAACTATTAGACTGCAAATTCCAATACATGGGGTTAATTTTTATTTGTTATTTCTAATACGAGATAATAAACTGGACATGCATACTATTTTGTACGATACCGGTATTCTGGTACTCGTACAGATTGGTTACCTTATAGGGACATACAACGAAATAAATTAAAGTTTGAAATTCATTAATACCAATTGTGGTTCGTCATAATTAATTCCAAACACTTATTGACATACTGATGTGAACTGAAAACAGCATTATTATACTGTACTGTTTACCGTAAATCTTTTTAATTTAGCAGCTACAAATAGGTTAAAAATACGGTATGTTAAAAGGCATCAGGGCGTTGGTGACTGTGATTGTAAATAGAAGAAAATAAATAAATAAGAAAGTAAATAGATGTAAATATGCCCTAAAGACTTAAATAAAGACCTTACTAATAAATAAAAACCTGGCAACTTTTCAAAAATGTCAAACATCATTAAAAAAAAGTGGACGAAGAAATAACAAATCCATCGTTTTCTAACTTAAACCCATATGTATTAACGAAATAACCATTACTTTAAATTAGTATAATCATAAAGATTCAGAGCAACTAATTTTTGATTAACGTGATTTACAATAAATTCGTCATGTCTGCGTATGTAGATATGAGTTTGGAGGATATTATTAAAAAGAAACGGGATAATAATAGGTGAGACTCTAATTGAAATTATTATCAATATGTTTCAGCTAATTATTTGTAAAATTCGTATCTGTTTTTACATGGTTCAATGTTCGATGACGTGAAGATAAATATACGTATATATTTTCAGGGCCAAACCAAAAATGAATAGGCCGGGAGTTGCACAATTACCTATTAAACCAAAAACAAAAAATGTTCCAATAACTGATGCTAGAAACAAAATTATTTCAAAAAAAAGGACACAAATAACTGACGCAAGGGAGAAGTTGGCACATCTAGCTAAGCAGAAAGATGCTCGTCTAAAATTGGAAAAGTTACGACAAGAAAGGGTATGTATCTACATAATATTATGGGTATGTATCTACATAATTAAAATTCTTTAACATTATCTACATAATATTATTATAAGAGAATTGTCTATAAATAAGTTTAAAATGACTATTAAAGCCAAATTGTGCAGCAGGGCTTATTATAAACTTTCTGATTATCTTTGTGACAAAAATGCTTGGGATTAAATCGCTCTAATCTCAATGTAAAATAAAGTATATTGTAATTAGGTTAATAAAATATTGTGATAAAATATATTTTTTTAAAAAAGAGGGTTCTACTGAGTTTTTTGGCAGTGTTTCTCAGTAGTCGCCACGTCACACACTGCACGGTAGGGAAAAAATATGACGATTCCAAACAAATGTAACCATTTTTACGGAATAAATGAATTTTGAATTTGAATTTGAATTTGAATTTGAATAATATATTGGTTTGTAATTAAGGGTTAGTGAAACGCGCACCCTAAATCTTAATTATATTCACTAGATAATTGAAGTACATTACAACAAGACTTACAAAACCTGATGACACTCTTGAGTTGCAATTCATAAATTGTAAGGCATTAATATAGTTTAGTTAATAAAACGAACTTGAACAATTTGTATGACTATAGTATATATATACTATATAGATAGGTTTAGGTACCTATAAATAAATTATAAAGTTCTCTACTGAAGACAACAAACTGGTATGTACAGAGTTGAACACCTGCCTACATGATAGTGTCACAATCCAATAAAGGTTTGCAGAGAGCCAGATACAGGCCATTATCTCACTGAAGTTTGATGAGGGAAGTTTATGTTCAGCGGTGGAAGCCTATAGGCTGTGTGATGATGATGACTCGATTTACATTCACATTGCAAGCACAAAAAAGTGAATTCTTATACTTTTTGTGAAACTAGTTGTTGCTCTTCCCTTGGTTTCCCAACTTTATAATATTTGTGTTAGTCAACATGTCATTAAAGGGAAGGTTGGAATTAAATTTACTATTTATGTTTTTTATTTTTTCTCCATTTGCATAGCTTTTATTGATATTGATACAATTGCAGGTAACCATAACATTTATCTTGAATTTGTAAATACATTTTAAAATTATAGTTGCATCATTATTTTAACACTTTATTTACAAAAGCTACTCAAATGAAAGCAACACAGTAATCCATAAACTACATACACAACATTTTTTCTTTCTTATAAGAGGATACATAAATACCAATCATGTTAAGGATAGTACCAAGATATCAATGGCTGTTCACACTAGAGCATGGCTGATATCACTGTTAAACGGTACTTGGTTTGTGTTGTATTAGAGTGTATATTATAAAATTTTACCTTAATTTTGTGAAAAAAATAAATTATATGGCATCATACTATCTTTAAAAGTATTGGTTCTGCAACATTTTAATATGAAGTTTAGTTTTTCAATTTGTGTTTTGTATATTCTAATAAGAACAGTCTTATAAGAATATACAGTGTTCAATCTTATCAAAATTACTAGCTGATGCCCAAGACGTTGTCCGCCTGGTGTTTAGTTATTTCTGCGGTTTTTGAACTATCCCACGGGAGCTCAAAAATTTTGATTATAAGTATTTTAAATGTGAACGGCCACCATGCAAAAGTTCATTTAAATCTGTGTAATAGACATCCCTCTGACTTGGTATTTAGTGTTTATTTTCTATTCAACCTCTACAGTTTCATTATATGTAAAAATGTGGATAAGTTTAATGATAATTTTCATCAGGAGATTGATCAATGACTAATCAGAATTCATGCATTATGATGATGAATTGATTTACATTCACATTGCAAACACACAAAATTGAATTCTTATACTTTTTGTCAAACTAGTTGTTGCTCTTCCCTTGGTTTCCCAACTATAGTGACATTTAATATAATATATTAATAAATAATATATAACTGTGATTTTTTTATTGTTACTAATTATTGACAGCATGCTTTGCCAACTATATTACTTATAAAACATAAATTATAAAATTTCAATCATACATATGTCCTTTACAAAAAAAGTAGTTATGTAGTAAAAAATGATAAATGTACATGGCAAAACTGCTACTGGAAAAGTATATACATAGATCAAAATGACGAAAAAGAAATAATGCTAAGTATTAGCAACAGCAAAAAATCATGAATTATAATAAAAAATTGTTTACAGCCCTGATACTATTTATCAACCATAACTTCAGCAGTCATCTGTACACAATGTTAATTAAAAAAAGCAGCCGTAGCCCAAGGGCTTGGGCAACAAAAAAAAAAAAAAAATGATAATTTATATTATTTTATATTACCTAATTTCTTAAAATTTATAGACAATAAGATTTTTATAATCTGGTATTTTATAAAATAAGTAAATAATGTAAACATTTGCTTTTAACAGGCTAGAATTCATGGACAAGGAAGAAATTCTTTTCAAAATAGAGGAGGGAAATTTATACGAGCTATACCCAATAAAGACAGAGGTATGTTTAATTTGTGTATGGCTTTTATATATAATCTATACTAATATTATAAAGCTGCAGAGTTTGTTTGTTTGTTTGTTTGAACGCGCTAATCTCAGGAACTACTGGTCCGATTTCAAAAATTATTTCAGTATTGGATAGTCCATTTATAGAGCAAGGTTATAGGCTATATATATATATATATATATATTTTTTTTTTATAGTATTCCGTAAGAAAATTGCGATTTTGTAACCCAAGGTGTAAAAGCGAAAATCTATTTATGCGTGCGTTGCAAAAACTATTGAATTGACAATAGAACAAAATTATGTACTACGGGTTTGTAGCTTATTAAGATCTACAAAAAAGTCCGCGAGAGCATATATCTAACTATCATAGTTTAGTGACAATAATCGCTTTTATGTTCATAAAAAAATATTAAATCGTCTGAAGAAAGAAACTACGTTAAATGTTTATCGTAATATTAATCCTTATCCAAATTAAGCATTATGTTATCAAGGGTATTTATGTAGAATGTAGAAGAAAAATACTTTTTGTTTTATTCCAATCAGACATTTCGTTGAGAAATTATCACGAGTATAAAAACGCAAAGAATTGGGACCTAATAATGAGTTATTTGCCAAAATAGATAAAGCTGAAGAGTTTGTTTGCTTGAACGCGCTAATCCCAGCAACTACCGGTCCAATTTGAAAAATTATTTCAATGTTAGATAGCCCATTTATCGAGGAAGATTATAAGCTATATTTTATTATAAAGTTTCTACGGGAACGGGAGTTACGCGGGTGAAACCGCGCGCGGAATATATATTAAGAATATATGTAATTTAAATTTATAATAGATTTCAATTAACAATATCATTCATGTTATTATAAATTTAAAATTACTTAATATAAATTTAACTTTTTTTATTTAGTATTTACAGATTTATCTCGACAAGTAGTATCTCATCCTTTAAGTGCCACTAAGATCACCTCAAGGCGCCAAATTAATATGGATCGTCAAATAAACAGATTTAATGAAAGCAGAACCATTGAAAAGTCTCGATTTTCAGGTAGTCTTGTACATACAACATGTTTTTTTTATATCACAAAACTCTAGGGTTATATTTTATGAGTAAAACTGCCAAATGTGTGGTCTATTGCATAGTTTCGAGGATATTATCATCATAATAAAAAAATTAAAGATACACTATTTTGACCTTATTCATCATCAACAGCCCGTTCACGTCCACTGCTGAACATGGGCCTCCACTGACAGACCTTGGCAAGCCAGGATCGTTGAGGGATATTGCCATAATTACCACGCTTGGCAGACGGATTGGTGATCGCAGTAAGATGTAAACCTTGAGCTAATAGATGCTGCTGCCCATCCATCAGCCATATGTCCCTTAGTCGCCTTTTACGACACCCATGGGAGGACTTGTCTATTCTAAGCCGAAAACCACACGGCAGAATTGTGACCTGCAGGGCCTTTACTTTTTGTAAGGTGGCCAAATTTTGCAGTAGTGTACAAAATTATTTAAAAATTAAATTATAATCGTTACATACAAGTAATTAATTTTAATTCCAACCAATCATTCATATTTTCAAGCTAAGAAAATGTGGTATTGTTATTTTCACCTATGGGTGTTTCTCACATTAATAATTGTGAGATTGTTGAATATTTTTTTTATGAAAAATGAACCCTAAAAATATTATATGATCCCCTAAATCCTCATTGAATACCCTAGAGTTATGGGGTACAAAAAAAAACACCTTGTGAATGCTTCCATACAATTTTCATAAAAACAGGACATGTAACCAAATTTATATGTGCATTTTAGAAACCCGCAATCGGCCAAAGCCTAAGCCAATACTTAGAACTGTTGAAAATGACTTAGAAATTATTGATGATCCCATGGAAGATGACTATGATCTTCCTAAAACATCATCACTGAACCGCAAAGCAAGCCTTCAGTTGAAGATTGTTACACACAATAATGATTTACATGAAAACAGAATAACTTCTATTCATAGGTAAATATTTTTATTTTTATTTATTTTAAATAATCATCGCTTTAACAAAGTACTATGTTATAAATATTGGGCATGATGTGGTCTCCTGTAATTGAGGGAATACACTATCTCAAATATTGTAAAACGCTAGTTATTAAGCAATATGTAATGTGTATATCCCTGTTTGGGGGCCCGTAATAAATAAATAAATAAAAGCACGTCACTTTTATTTTTATTATATTTTGACCAACAAGATGCCGTCTGTTTATTTGATTAATAAATGATTTTATATTATTAACTAATTAATAACCACGACTTTTGGCCGTGACCAACCGTCCGACCGTCGAGTACAATTGAGTGTAAGAAAGAGATAATTATTTTTAACTAGCTGTGCCCCAAGGCCGCGTTACGCTGCTCCATTGTTCGGAGCGTGATGTTTTTAGACTATATGTTAATTCAGCTTATTTCCCGTTGCAAACTTTCATCCATTCATCCACACATACTCACAAACTTTCGCATTTATAATGTTATTATTAGTAAGTCAGGATATGTCATTAGAATGGGTAAACAGACATATAAAATTGGTACAACTATCTATTTTGTAAAAGGGGGCGGTGGTCCATAAGCGATTAAAAAGTCCTGGTATAACAGGAGGCGATAATATATTATAAATGTATATTATATATTACCATATTTCGGACATGCTACCAGGAAAACGTTCAGTGCCTATGCGATATTTAGTTGACAATTTCTGCTTGTACCTATTTTTCGAAACATAAAATATAAATATTGTATAAGAATTACAAAATTGCAGCTGACTGTACCAGATCTTATTAAATATTTATACTATTGCTATTGCTAATCTGTCGAGATAAAAATCAACCGTAATAATTGAATTACTTTCTTAGGACTACTGTATCAGAAAAAGAAAAGAGTCCCCCTAGGCCTCCATCGATTCTCAAAAAACGTCCCATGGCTGCCATGAGGAGTGATGCTAAGGCGCAAATACCTGACAAGCCTAATTTGGAATTCAGGATAATAGTGAGCAATTTACGAAGCTCTGTCACTGCTGGCGATATTCAGGTATGTTGTGTTTATTTATTCATGTAAATTTAGTTTCATCATTTTCATCAGCCCATATAATGTCCAGTGCTTAATATGGGCCTCCTCTCGAGGAATGGTTTTGCCATAGTCACCACGCTTGGCAGGTGGGTTGGTGACCGCAGTATTATGTTGTAAAACACATCAACAAACGTTGCGGTCCGATCCTTGCTATATATGATGTTATAGCAATCGAGATAAAGATTTCTTGTTTAGCGTGAGGATCGAACTAACGCCCTCCGAGGCTTATACCTCTACGCCACAGGAGTTCTTTTCAAAATTGGCATTTAGATAATATTGTTTCTAATGTTTAGGAACTATTTGGTGATGTGGGAGGCATGGTGGAATCAAGGTTGGTGCGCCCCGGTACTGCTGAAGTAATGTATAAATCTCAAGAAGACGCCCAACGAGCTGTTGATCTATATCATAATAGACAATTGGATGGTCAACCAATGAACTGTCTTCTTGTGACACCAAGGACACCAGCTAATACTAGGTACTTACATCCATTTATTTAAAACTAGCTTTCATATTCATTTATTGCACACCATAATGTTAATTAAAAATGATGCAGTTTAAAAAAATACAGATATTTGCTGTAGGTATTCCTCTGTATCGTTTTAGGAGATTATGAATAACATGTAATAATTTAAACATTTAACCAATATAATTAAAAACAGTTTACGGTGTTGAGAATTTTTATTTAACATCATCACATATTATAAAATTGAGTAGTTGTTCATTTAAAGAAATTACGATCTTTTTCATATTCAATTATGAAATCCAAAGCATAAACTTCGCAATTGCCAATTACATTTAGTAAGATTTATGAAACTAATTCCATATATTTATTTTGTTTCAGGAGCAGTAACAAACCTGCATTATATAGCACTAATTCAAATGTAGAACCCGATATTTCTACATTTCACAAAGTGTTGTTTAGCAATTTGTGAACAAATTTCTTATTTTGCGTAAATTAGGATGAGCCAATTACAATTAAAAATAAAAGTAAATGAAAAAAATATGCAGCCCATAACAAAACTTATTGCTTAGATGACAAAACAAAAATGTCCAGTAATTGTTTTTTCTTTTTCTTTTCTTCATCACTATTATTATATAATAACGTTTCAATTTAAAAATAAAGTAGATTTTAAATGCATAAGAATATTAATTCAGTGTACTACATATGTTTCTGTCGTACAGTTACTGCATGTATAGCAAAAATATTATCAACTAGCGACCCGCCCCGGCTTCGCACGGTTGCAACGCCGGTGTATTATACATATAAACCTTCCTCTTGAGTCACTCTATCGATGAAAAAAACCGTAGTTAAAAGCGTAGTTTTAAAGATTTAGGAGCGACTTTTTATACTCTGTATTGATATGGAAACTGCCTAATAGTATGTTGTGTTATCGTATGGTAAAAATAGGTGGGTATGTACACTTCTTTTTATTTTTTTTTGCGACGAACCATTTATATACCTTCATAATGTTAAATACCTGCATGCAATATAAGTTGTCCATTAATAATTATTTGCGGATTTATAAACACGAAAAGCATTTCGACTGGACAATAAGTTCAATTTAAATGCATTTTAGGACATTCATATTTGAATATCATGTTTTTTTTATTCCAACTCTTTGGATAGAAATGTCTTGTTGTTTAAATTTAAATGGTGCATCTCTTGAATAAACATTGCGTATATAAAATGTTTCTCAATATAATTAATCCGTGTGTACTTAGATTAATTTTAAGACGATGTTGTACTGGTATGTTTTAGCGTAAGATACTCTTTAGTCATAGTCATGTACCTAGATTTTGTTCCAATGTCTGTATAAACTCAACTGCATTTTATGTAGTGTCCGACCGATGTTTTGGTTTCTATCAAAATAATCCCAAGGGGCCCAAGTAGAAAGTTCCAAGCATCCGCCAAAACTTATACTATGTGTACTGTGTAAATAAGTTCAAGTCCAGTAAAAATCATTTAAATGTTTTGGAAATGAAGTAATTAGTTTCACATTAAATCACGGACTTATAAATTTGTAGAATGGAAAGAACGCTCCAAACTATTGTAGAGGAACGGTTGGTGGTGTTCCTCCACAGAAAATGAAGGCGGAAACATATTGTTAAAACGCGACGCGTGTTGAGTCGAATCAAATGTATTGTTTTCTATAGACCAGAATCACACTATGAACGATGCGACGCGTCGCGTCGGGTGTTCATAGTGTGTTTCCGGTAATACATGGTCAATACATCTGATTCGACTCAACACGCGTCGCGGTTCGTCAGGTCGGGTCGCGCTGTAACAATATGTTTCCGCCTTTAAGATCTTCTTTCCATGGCACTAGGCCAGAGTCACACGTGGAAACGATGGGCTTATATAAATGTTGAAGTATCGAACTTCGGTCGGACACGTATGTCGGATTAATCGATATATTACACATGATAGTAATAATAGGTACTTACTATTATATCGTTACAATATGCCATCCAAAGATGTCAAACAGTTCAGACAGATTTATTTAGGACTATATTCATGTTTGAAGCTCAAATTAATGAACTATTTGTTTTTTGTACTTCCAGAACCTCCGAACTGATATAATTACTCTAGAAATATAATTAAATATTTGACAAGGTAGACTGTAGTAGATGACAATTACTTTTTCTTCAAGCTTAACTCCAATAAAAAAAAAATTTTACATTTGTGTTTTCGACAATTATTATTATGGTCTTGTTATTTAAATTCAATCAGCACCACTTTATGGCCGTATGCTCTCGATATGTCCTAAAATTGTCACCAAAATATTGGTTTTTACGCTACAATATAGATTATATTGTTATCTTAAATGCGACAAAACTCTCAAAACATTCTTAACATCAAATAAATCATTATCAAAATACCGACTATTTATTGGAAATGGTTTTGGGCTGCAATATCTCTTAACTTCGCACAGCCTTCAAGGTCTTGTTTGAATATTTTCTTATAAATAATATTGAACTAATGTAAAATTAATAAAATTTTATTTCGGATTCATAAATGTAATTTGTAACTCTTTATGTTTTTAGTTTATATTATTATGGTCTCCTGTAAAATGAACGTCAAAACACTTAGGATGTATTGGCAGCTTAAGGTCGGTTAGAAATTAATTTAAATTACATTTCGCAGCTGTAAGCTGTTTCTTGAAAAATAGTTGATCACTAAGAAAGTGGATGAGCAGTTAGCTCTATTTTTGAAATAATTAATATAATTTTATACAGCCGTTATTTTATTGTCTTTAAAATACCTGAAATATGAGTAAATTATATCTTTCAGTCCGCTCTATTTAAATAGTTTTATTGTTATAAGTAGTACTCTGCTGTACCTATTGTAATTTTTTGTGAATTGGCATATTATGTGTACTATTGTTAGTATAATTTAATTACCTACTACAACTTAATTGTAAGTTTCGGCTGATTAAATCTTACATCATATTTTTGTTTTAAATTTCAAATCCGGGTTGTTGGACTTTTTGGACACCAATGTCGGCTATACTTGACAAGCGTAAGCGTGCTCTATACGCCAACGTCGTCTATAGGTACCCGACAATATACTAAGTCAGTGTAAAGTACTATGCAATGTTATCTTATGAAAATATGAATAAAAGTAACGAATAAGATTAGAATACATATTACTTAATTTCGATACAATAATATGGCTTGATAAAACTAATTTATTAGTTTAGAAATTAAACTCGTGGATTAGTGACAGCATATTATAATTTTTATTAATAGTCAACACAACCGTTACTACGAGCAAGATTTTTTATATAAGGGAGGATGTTAAAACAGTTCTTAACAGCCTCCCTTTTTGTCAACCTTTAACGAATCATCCCAATCTTCACTGCAATTGATTCAATACGTACTGGCTTATGCAATGCCTAAGTCAAAAAAATCTGCCAATTGGAATTCGCTAGGAACATATTCTACGCATATTTCCCAATCAGCAACAAGTTCTCTGACATAAAAATGTCTGATAGCAATATGCTTAGGTCTTCTATGGATATGCGAGATCTTTATGGCTGCATCATTATCGACCTTTAATTTTGGTATCTTCTTCAATACCCTACATTATGTGGCCCTTGAGCATAAAGGGTGACTATCACTGGCTTAGAGTAGGTATACCTACTTTTAATCTTTTACAAAAACTTGAGTATCATAAATTTCTCTTTTTTTTTGTTAGTTTATTCAACATGATACTAATAAAAATAAACTATACTAAACTTATAAAATATAATAAACAAGCTGTATAAAACTAATCCAATAAAACGACAAGTACAAAACCACCCTAAGGTTGAATTGCTTTGGTAATTCGGTCACCCGATGAATCAATAAGGCGCCTGGACAATTTCCTGATAACGGACCCCCGTGCCCGTGCATCAGGCCCCCACGGACCCATGCATAAATAAGGGCAACTAGACCCATGGTTTCAAAACCCCAAATGGTGGCAGCCAGTGTGTCGACGCAGGTTGCGATCTACCGCGGTTCCATGGAATAGGCATGAAGACTAAAAAATTATATTTAGTCCGTCAGTTAGATTGCCAAATAAATATCGGATACCTACGTATTTTTTCTTTTTCGTTCCTCAACCAAAAATGACGAAGATACAGCGCGATAAAATTTCGTGTGACGTCACTGCTAGTTACAATTTTACCTAGAAGTGACGTCACAAGCCTCTCCCGAACTTTATAGTTTGTTGTTGCTCTGCGCTCTGTATCTTTGTAATTCATTATTGATATGATAAATAAAAAAATACATGACCAATATTTTTACTAAGCTAACTAACGGACTATTTATATTTTTTTAGTCTTCATGTTTATTACCGTCATACTTGTCGGGCACGGATATAGATATACCTAGATAACACAAGAGCAACTACTTCGCGTGCCTAGCTTACGTACAAAAATCGTAAGTGGCCACTTTCACGCTCAGTCTGGTCTGCATCGGTGTATAGCGCTAGTAGGTAGTCAGTTAAAAATATTAAAATGGTAAATTGTGCTGTTATTAATTGTAAAAAGTGTAAAAACTGTACAAATGCTAGGAGAAAAAATAAAGTAAACGTTTCCTTCCATCGGTAAGTCATTTTTTGATTAATATTATGCGTAATTAATTTAAAAAACAATTATTTTTAACAATTTTTAGTCTAATACCCTCAGTAATACCTGATAATACTAAAATTGAGAAGAACAAAACTTTCGTATTACATTGCGGCTTTTGCTTGGAGCGGTTGATGAGAGGTTTTATTTTAACGAGTGATGAATATCGAAACAAGCCATACTATCGTATATCGCTTTGGTTTTGTAGTACAGAGACTTTTGTCAATTTAAGCGTTTAGTGCTGTTCATCATATGCAACAAATCGATTTTGAGAATCGATTTCGGAAACAGACGAATGATTTTGTATTATATAAGTACTTATTATGTAGAGAATTTTAATAAATAATCGTACCATTTCGTGACTTTTTAAGTATTCCCCATGGTAGCAAGTAATATGCTTAAAACAACCAACGTTACAACTCAATAAATTTATTTTAGACAGTTGAACAACAAAAACAGTCACAGACAGTAGTCAGTACGTCGAAGTATACACCAGCATTACGAAATACTAACAATTTTGTAAAAAAAAATTTTTTTTTTATTGCTTTCAGTGGCAGACGAGCATGCGGCACACCTGATGGTAAGTGTTAACCGCTGCTCATGGACTCAATGCCAGGGAAGCAGACTGTCATTGCACAATCCGCTGCCTACCGTGATAGGAGTGCTCTTTTTAAACCTCGTTTGAAGAAGGACATGTCATAGCACAAGGGAAACACCGCAGCAGGGAGATCATTCCACAACTTACACGTCCGTGGAAGAAATGACCGCTGAAAACGTACCGTACTGGACGGAAACGAATCCAGGTAAAAAGGATGTAGCCTGTTGCGACGCCGAGTGGTACGGTAATAGAAGGGTGCCGCTGGTACCAGGTCGAACAGTTCCTCGGAGCATTCCCCGTGGAAAAGCCGTTAGAACACACAGAGGGAACCAAAGTCCCTCCGTTGCTCTAGCGACTCCAGTCTATCCGTGAGATTGGGATCATCGACGATACGCACAGCCCGTCTCTGTAGGGAGTCAAGTGGGTCAAGCTGGTATTTAGGAGCGCCTGCCCAGAGATGTGAGCAATACTCCACGTGTGGCCGGACCTGCGCTTTGTATAGTGCAAGTCGTAGGCTAGGTGTGAAGTATCGCTTAGCTCTGTTCAGGACGCCCAACTTTTTGCTGGCCAATTTGGCTTTGTCTGCCACATGACTCCTGAATTGGACCTTGCTGCTTATTTCGACGCCGAGGATTCCAATACTCTCGGAAATACGAAGAAATACACCTTGGAACTGAGGCGCTATGTCAAACGAGTCCTTCTTCGTAGTGAACGCGCAAACTTGTGTCTTCTTGGGGTTGAAATGAACTAGGTTCTTTTCACCCCATTCCGAGGCCCGCCCGAGTGAGCCCTCGACTTCAGACACAAGTTGTAACCGTCTTTGTTGTATTGCATTTCGAGGGACTTTCTGATGGCTGGTGTATTGCGCATCACCCGTGCTGTCATCTGCATAGCAATGCATGTTCTCAATTGATAACAGGTCATTGATATGCAGAATGAACAGTGTAGGCGAGAGCACCGAACCTTGCGGAACGCCAGCGTTAATAGTTTTGGTATCGGAGCAAGAACCGTCGACAACGACCTTAATGCTCCGACCGTCCAAAAAACTAGCGATTCACTTGCAGAGTCCCTCGGGAATTCCATATGATGGTAGCTTCGATAGAAGGGCTTTGTGCCAGACCCGATCAAATGCCTTGGCGATGTCTAGGCTGATGGCGAGGGCCTCTCCGTTGCCCTCCAAAGCCTCCGCCCAGCGGTGCGTGAGGTACGCTAGAAGATCACCAGCCGAACGACCGTGGCGAAGGCCATACTGACGGTCGTTGAGCAGCTCGTGGTCTTCTAGGTACCGGAGCAGTCGGTTGTTGATGACACGCTTCATTACTTTGCAGAGCAGAGACGTCACCACTATTGGCCTGTAGTTTGTCGGGTCTGACCGGTCACCCTTTTTAGGGATAGGGTGAACATTAGCTACCTTCCATGAAGATGGAACCCTATTGCACTTGTAGGAAAGACGGTAAAGGCGCGTTAAAACAGGGGTCAACTCTGGGGCGCACGTCTTCAGCACCACTGCGGGGATGCCGTCCGGCCCACTCGACTTGCGGACGTCTAGGAGATTGAGCTCACGCCTGACCGCACGTTGTGTAATGCGGATTTCAGGTAGTGAGCTCTCACACCGAGAGATGGTAGGCGGTGTGGCTCCTTTGTCGTCCAAAGTCGAGTTCAAGGCAAAGAGATCGGCCAAGATGTTGGCCTTATCTTTAGCGCTGTGGGCCAGACTATCATCGGATTTGCGCAGTGGTGGGAGATTGATCTGGCAGAAGTTACCTTGCGCAGCCTTAGCGAGCGCCCAAAAAGCATGACTCCCGGAGGGATATCTCTTGAGACGCTCACCAATTCTGACAACGTGTTCGGCCTTGGCCACGGCAATAGCCTTTTTGCTGGATCTGGAAGCAGCATTGAACTTCTGCTTCTCCTCCTTCACATTCGGGTTCCGACACTTCCTGGCATTATTCCAGGCCACGTATGCCGACTGCTTTTGGTGCGCAGCCACCCTGCTGGCTACCAGGGGCGACTGCGGCCGCCAACGGGTATTTTGGCGTTGGGAATGTATAGATCCATCCCCAATAGCACCGTTTTCGTGACGCAGTTGGCACAAGTGTCAGGATCTTCGGAGGAGAAACAGAGCCGCTTCCAAGGGAAGGATGCGAAAAACTCGCGCAATCCATCCCAATCTGCTGAATTAAATTGCCAGACTCTCCGAGAACCAGTCGCCGCCGAGCGGTCTGGTCGCGCAACAGGGGCTATTGAGCGGATAAGGCAGTGGTCGGATGACCCAAGAGGGGCATCTACCACCACACTATATCCGCCTGGGTTCGTAGTCAGCAGAAGATCCAGCAAGGAAGGTTCATGGCTCTCAATATCTGGGACACGTGTAGGTTGTGTCACCAGTTGTGAAAGTCCATATGCCGTGACCATATTGAACAGCGTTCGACCCGGGAGGTCAGTGGTCCGAGATCCCAACCACTCTTAAATATATATTCCTAACAGCCTTATGTTATTAAGCCTCAGCCGATCAGAAATTTATTTTCGTGTTTATCTCATTCCTCTGTCTATCTCATTACTCTGTAATAAAATCATACATAAATCGATTTGAACGATTCTAAATAATTCTTTACTGTACACAATTACTCAATAAATGTATATCCGTGCAATAAATAGTATTCGCATAGTAATTGAGAAATGGTATATACAAAGGCGAACTCGAATCGATTCAAACCGCTAACCGCCGCCGCGTAAGGCGGCGTCTTCCCATCACTAAATAGTGCTTATGACGTCATAATAGGCATTCAAAAAATGACACGCTTGGTTTTCATACAGATCGTGATACTTGTGTCATCTAGGTATATCTATATCTGTGCTGTCGGGCCTCTTAACATCGTCACATGAGATATAGTTCGGCTCCTAAAGAGCCGCCCAAAAAGATTCATCGTCAAGTAATGTTAGTATCTTGGTTGAGGGAACCGCCTGAAGCCAACAACCTGGATCATGCTCGCTAACGGCAAGAAAACGAGCTCGTTCTTCGTTATCTAATCCCGAGTTTAAAAGCGACAGTTGAGTTAACTTACAGAGCGGCTCATCCCATTGCCGCTGCGAGTGTTCATTTTATCAGTTATCTATATTATTTTCTTTAAAATTCATTATGTAGACTAAGAGCCGATTGTTGTGAACTGTTATCAAATAATAAAATTAAATGTTATCAAATTTCTATGAAATAACTGCCTTAATGAAAATGTATATATCTAATATTTTTTTACTGACATTTGAAAAAATCTACTCTAGTTTAAATAATGAAATAAATTAATATGAAACTTACATCAAATTATAATCCGTTTAATTTATGTTTAGTTATAGACTTTAAATAAAGTTAAACTTATTTGGCAGATGGCAACATTACTTCGAGTTTAACCTGCCAAAAGCCAAATACAACTCGGCTCAATCCAATAAAAAACATATTGTTGTAGGACGGGTTTTCTTTAGTCTGTGGTAGTGGATAATTGCATATAATCAGTCAGCGTTGATTCCACTGTATTTATAACTTTTATACTGTTTTGTGTTCATTAATAATATAGATAGTAATTGTCTTTAAAGAATCGTAATCAGTAACCTGTATCAGCCCTTTTTGTGATTATTAAAATAACGAATAGTGTAATTGTATAAATATTCAAAGATGGATAGAGAAGATGGTGAAATGAGTGACGATAACGCAATGCTTGTTGATGATGTAAAGGAACCAATTACATTTGAAAATGAAGTTACAGTGGTTAGTATCCAATATTGTTATGAATATCATTACTTTCATATTTTTTTTTATTGCTGCATTTGTTTTTTGTGATAGAAATTACCTTGCCCTTATTTGTTGTAGGTTTATAAAGCTGACAAAGCTGGCTTGATTATTGAGAAATTGGAGAAGGTTGACGCTTCCAAAATTGAAGAGAGAGCAAAAAGATTTGGGCTAAATTTAACTGGAAACAGAGTTATAACTCAAAGACAGATTGATGAATTGTATTCCAATTTTGGCATTGAAAGTGGAAATGAGAGACATTTTCGTTTTGACTCTATTAATCTGAGTGGTGTTGATGGTTTGACTACTAGAGAAATTTTTCAATATCTAGAAGATTATAAGCCAGTGTCTTTGGAATGGATTGATGATACTTCATGTGAGTTTAATATGTAGTCCTGTAGTAAAAACTAAAGTTGAATATGTTAAATTGTGCTATATATTATGTAGGTATGTTAAATATATTCATTTGGTTCTGATGGTATTGAAACAAAGTTCTTGTATGTGAGTGTAAACTTTATTATTCTAAATCAATAGTGTGATTATTAGAAGTATTAATACATTTTTATAATTCCTAACTAAGAAATTATATTGATTTAGGCATTTAAACATAACCCAGAAATACTTGATCAATATTTGTACCTCATATCTGTTTGTAATATGGACAAAGAGAATAGATTTCCATAACTCACAAATCATACACACACCTCTGGAAATATTGTAATTGAATACAATATTTCCAGAGGGTTTGCCTCGTAAACCATGAACCAACTACTCATATTGCATGTTTTAACGAATAATATGTTATAAGTACATAATTAATATTTTTTATTTTCAGGCAACATTGTATGTCAGGACCACATTTCAGCTGCATTGGCCCTTTTGGTTCATTCTAGAGAAATTAGGGATGAAAATTTGAAACAAATGCTTTCTGAGAAATCAAATCATTACTGGAGGGAAGGAATGCCACACCCTGAAAAGGATTTAATCTTAATGAGATTTGCTACTAATGCAGACAAAAAAGTTTTGAAAAAGAAAACACAAAGAAAACCTGTTGATGACTATGATCAAACTATGGACTCAGTGAGCAAAAACCCTTGGGGTGACCTTTGTCAGTCATGGGGGGTTTATGATCATCAGGAAGTATTTCAACGGAAACCAATTTATAGAAATTATCATGAGGATGAAGAAGATGAAGAGGAAGAAGAAGAGGAACCACCCAAAGTTATTAGAATTAAAAATAAAAGTCTAGCCAGTAGACTAGGTAAGAGAAGAACACAGGATAGTTACAGTGAAGAGAAATCAGAAGACAGTAGCTCAGATTCAGAATGGAAAATAAAATCTAAAGTACCCAGAATGAGAATGCATGCAGATGATGAGGAAACCAAACAGAGGAACAAACTAATAGTACCATATTCCAAAGAAATAAAAAAAGAAGGATATTCAGCTTTATCAATTGAAGTAGAAAACTCAAGAAGCAGTTACTCCCAAAGAGAACAAACAACACTGTCAGATAAATTTAAAAAATATACTTCTTCCAAACCTGCAAAACCTACTTACAGTGTACGGTCGCGGTTGGGAGACAAAGTTACCCCTGTAGATGAGGAAGACCCTCATAGTGATGAATCATTGGATTCTGACAGTTATCTGACCAGTAGAGTACACAAGGTCAGCAGTGCAGTTAAGAACACTAGTAGTGTGTGGTCTAGATTAGATAAGAAGTCTAGTGACACAACTCACAGTGATTTACGCCATATTTTAAAATCAAGAAAACATAAAGACGATCATAAGAAAGCTCATAAGAAATCAGATGACCTAAGAGACCGGTTAGGTAAATCAAAACAAACCAATTTACGTATTGAAATAGACAACAATTATGCTGATGATTTATAGTCCAAATTAAATGACCAATGAGTATTCATGTATACTTACTGAATAGTTGGACAATAGTAGGTGATACTTCTGTTATTAGAGAAGTGCTAGATTAGTAAGAATTCTTGAAACAATTTCAAACTTAATTAGCAATAATAGTATGAAATAAGTCCATATTACAAAAATTACAAATAAATAAGTATATTTTCTACTAATTGGATAATTATAGTAGTCAATATTTTTCTGTTGTTAGGAAATTTCTGTATATATTTTATCATAATTGATAATCATAGAACACAATGATAATTATACTTTTCAATATAAATTAGTAAATGTACTGATGTTAATCATAAAGTCAAGTTTTATTGAACTGTGACAGTTATAAAATTGTACCTAAGTTATATCATTAATGTTGGTAACCTATAGTTAAATCATTATACTAAGGCAGTGGTGTGGTGGATGAAGGACCATTTTCCAAAATATATCTGTCTATTTAGCTATGGACTACCTCTTTATTTTAAAGTTTTTGTCTAGAACAAAGCAATAACTTTAAAATAAAGACCATACCTTCCTCATTCAATGTTTTGCTCCAAGATATTTGTTTTCGTAACTGACTACTTCATGTGTTTCCAGGGACCACTAGTGGCCCGCGGACCACTGGATGGGAACCACTATTAATGGGAAATGATTGCACTTTAGGTACATTCTAATTAACGGACAATTTTAATTAATACGGGATTAAACTAATAGGTAATTTATTTTACGAACATAAACGGCTAAAATGGCGAAAATGAGCCAATTTTCATTAATTTCTTAAAGATAAATTGTTGTAGTATACCAAGATATATCAAAACAATCCTAAAGGTATAGTATTTTGATGGGAGATCACTTGATGAGAGATTTAACTTGACAATTTTTTTTTTTTAGAAAATGCCATTTTTGTTGAAATTATTCGTTAAATACCTAAAGTGCGAATTTTTTATCTTATGTTGTCTAAAAGTGGTCTGATTTTGTCACTTGACAAGTGTAGAACAAAATTTGCATAATATTTCGACATATTATAAAAACTGAAGTGTTTGAATTTGGTACTATATGGCCCTTCACTCCCTTAGGGGTTGAATTTTACAAAATCCTTTCTTAGTGGTGGTAGTCTCACAAAAGGAAGCCACGGTCCAAATATCACGCAGCTTCAGTAGTTTTGCCTCGGTGTTGATAAGTCAGTCAGTCAGGACATATAACTTGATATATATAGATATATGTAAACTATTAAAATCTGTTTTGTTATACAGGTGTCCAAGAAAAATTGTGACACGGAAAAAACTAAAGCAAAAATAAATATGATCTAAGTCGCTTATTTGTATGAATTGGTATTATGCGTATTCTTAAAGTACTATGAATACGCATAATATATTAGACTATGAATTATGTTTTTTTTTAATATTGACAAAACATTAAATGATTTCGTTGATCTGATTCCTTATTACAGATTTTTTATTATTACTATTACTAGTCTGAATTTGGCACACTGTTTCTGAGACCGCCACCCCGATAGGATGAAATTAAAAGAATGTTAAAGCTGTAGTAAACCTATATTTTAGAGTAAATTACATACAGTTCTGTTCAGAACCCCATTAATGTAATTTTATGCAGAAGCTTCCACATTTCATAAATAAATCTATTGTTTATTTGTCATGGTATTCTAATTGACTAGTCGCAAAATCCTTTCTAACACACACAAACACAAATTTGTCCCGTGTAGCATGGTCTTCGACTCGATGCGGTGATTTTTGGGATGATGTGCCCCATACTGCTCATTTCGCGGGCCTTTTTTAATTTGGGAATGAGAAGGTTAATTGCGAACTCAGGATCGGCAGGGCCAGGGCGCGGGTCACATTTGCGGGCGCACTCTCTTCGGCGGGTTAGTTAGAGTGGACTCTGTATCTCAAATAATAATATGTAACATCTCTGATACTAATATACAGAGACCACTCTCGGAGGTTCAACTCCGATTCCGATAAGTCGGAACTTCCGATTGATATTAGACCTCCGAATTCGACTTCGGTTCCGACACTTCTTAAATCGAAGGTTAGAATCGGAGGCGAAACCGTATGTTCGACGACGGTTCATTTGTTTTGTCGTAGTGACGTTCTGCTTATTTTACTTAGAATGTCGTTGATTGAGGAAATCATTTTAGAGGTTTTAGATTGGCCACCATTATGGAAAAGTAAACAATTTGACCATAAAAACATTTTAATTATTCGTCTAATAATTAAAATGTTGTTTACACGTCACTTCACTATAACAAACCGAGCGATCTGGCCGCTGGCGTCGTAAACGGATCACGTACACCGCGCGCACCGCCCGCTGGCTTCCAGGACGAGGCCTTAGTGTGACGCCGATGAGACGCGCCGTATTGTACATTTGTTTACGAAATTAATTACATAGATACCGGACGAGTAATTGAGGAAGTTCGATTTAGAAGATGTTTATGGGACTCGCCCGATGGTTCATACAAGAATAAGGACTCAAAAAATAAAGCATGTTACGTGCTCGCCTTTCAGTAACTTTGTAGCGTTATAAGGATCAACTACTCTTCTTCGAAGCCGCCGTTCCTTGCCGTTCCATAAAAAGTAAATAGTCAGTAGTCTTACCGCATTAACCTTCATATTGTACACGACTGTCTCATAGCAGTTGAACGCGCGGTACCTATCTCGTTTTACAGTGCACCGCTGTTCAAGCGCGTGCTTTTAACAGCGCGCTGCCCAGCGGCGCGTCTAGCGGCGGCGTGACGATAAAACCAGCCTTATACTTGAGATTCTGCAACATTGGCACATTGGCTTTTGCTATTTCACCGGGCAAATAACGAACAGAGCTCCAGCCTAAATAAATGGTTTAAAAACTAAGAAACATGTGAAATAGGGCGCTTACTGTTGCACTTGAACTCGGTTCAGGGCGGTCGCTGGAGAAGGGGATTGCGGAATGATGACTAGATTTTTAAGGGGAATTTTGTGCAACTGTCGCTCTACTTTACTTTTTGGTGGTCTACGTGAGCATCGGAAGGTTCTTTGGGTTGGGAGGGTGAGGTGCGTCACTTTCCCGGGTGCACTCTTCTCCGGCGGGTCGGATAAAGTGGTTTATGTGTAGTGGTGTTAGTTTCTTGCAAACTCTGTACTGCTAGTTGGTAAGTTGTCGTTAAGTAGGGTGCCCTGAAGCCGACGGTGGAGCATGAGTCAATACAGTTCGTCGGTTCCCTATCTATTTGCATAACATTTTAAGACCTAATATAACTTGGCATACTTTTGTTCGTCCTAATTATATTTTCGCATAATATTATTAGACATAAATGTTTAGCCATAATACTTGTTGCCTCAATCCGACGAAGAATGCCGCTGTACTCTTCTCGAAATTCAACAGCCCACCGGTCATTCCATCGGTCAAGATGTTTGGCGAACCAATCCCTTGGGAACGGCAAGCCAAGTACTTAGGCGTAATCCTTGACCGAAAGCTAAACTTTAGAGCGCATGTAGAAACCGTGCGTGCACGGGCTAACGCTCAGTCGACTCCACTGTCTCTTAAATTCACGCAGTAAACTATCACTTGATAACAAGGTTAGGATTTATACCACGTGTATACGGCCGATTATGACGTACGCGAGCACTGTATTCGCTCATACAGCAGCGTCTAGCAATTTGTAACGCTTACAAACAGCTGTCCAAAGAAGATTCACTCGACGGGCCACCGGGGCACCGTGGTTCATTCGTAATCGCAACATGCATTCTAATGCAGTGGATGAAAGAGGCATCGGAACGCTTCTTTGAATCCGCGGCTCAACACCCAAACCCGTTGGTTGTTGCAGCATCCGACTACAAGCCTTCAAAACGTCGTAAACACCGTCGGCCTCGGGGCGTCCTAGACGACCCGGACGACGAGATCGCAACTTACCAACTAGCAGTACAGAGTCTGCAAGAAACTAGCATCACTACGAAGAGACCACTCTATTCGACCCGCAGGAGAAGAGTGCGTCCCCCCTCGGGAGGGCGAGGGGGGACGCGTCGCGTTCGCGGACCCTTAGTTTGCTAAAAACTTTCCGATAGCTTTCCGCGCGGGGTTTCACGCGTGTAGCTCCCGTTCCCGTGGGAGCTATATAATTAAATATAGCCTTTGTTACTCTTTGATAACGTACCTTTCTAATAGGGAGATATAAAAAAAAGCAAACAAGCAATACAATCTTTCCTCCTAATCTATCTTCTATCTATCTATCTTCTTCTATCTATATATATAAAAGAAAGTCGTGTTTGTTACAACACTTATAACTCGAGAACGGCTGGACCGATTGCCATGGTTTTTGATTTGTTGGATTTGTTTCCGTCCCGAATAGCAGAATACATTTTAAAAACAAAAGAAAGTCGTGTTAGTTACACTATTTATAACTCAAGAACGGCTGAACCGATTTGGCTGAAAATTGGTAGGGAGGTAGCTTAGAACTGGGAGAAGGACATAGTATACTTTTGGGTAGGGGTAGGGTAGGGTAGGGGTAATGTAGGGGTAGGGGTAGGGTAGGGTAGGGGTATGGTAGGGTAGGTGTAGGGTAGGGGTAGGGGTAGGGTAGGAGTAGGGTAGGGTTAGGGTAGGGGTAGGGTAGGGCAGGAGTAGGGTATAAAAGTCCACCCGTGCGAAGCCGGGGCGGGCCGCTAGTATTAGTATAGATTATTATTTTCACGTTACTATGTTATATCATAACAAAATGTACTATTGAAATAAAAGTCTGTTTATAATTGACACTTGAGTATATTTTATTTCTGTGCGTTTATAATTAGCAGGTGTTTTTTTCTAATATTAATATATTATTGTAGTTAACAGTTCTCACACACTGCGACCGAATCAGCAATCAAATTTTTCACTGTCCTTAAAATTGTTTTTGAAGTTATTTGGTTGCCGATGGAATCTTTGTGTCGAATTCTAGTAAAATAACTATTTCTTTATCATAAGAAGACACAATACTACACGAAAACTAATTTGAACTTTAGATGCTAACGCAGGGATGTGTTTAGTATTGTGTATTTATACGTTCTGTGTTTGATCGTCAGCTCGAAATATAGTTTCGGTTTTGTAGTGTGTTCTTGTATTAAAGGAAGTATCTTTATTCTTGTTTCATCTCAGTTCCTGTCATGTTTTTTTGTTCAGAAATAAGATAAGGATATGTTACATACATAACGATAATAAGGACGAATAAGGTTTTTTTATGTTTGACGTAATAAAGAATGGACAAAGATATCAGTTTAGATAAGAATATAATTAATTCAATTATATGCTAACCAAGCAGGTTGAAGAGTCCGAAAATTTACTTCGATCTATGTATTGAAATAATAATTAAGAATTCGAGAGGTGCAGAAGCATGCACAATAAGTTTTATTACTAGTAAACACATTACAAGTTTATGTAAATCGGTTCCATAAAACAATATAAAATTCACAGCAAAATAAAGTTAACATAAAATTCGCAACAATAATAATTCGGAAGACGAGTATTATAATTAGAATATCTTAAAAAATAAATTGCATCTGGTCTACTTTTAACGCAACTTTAGTCTATCGACTAATGTAAATTTTAAAAGAGTGTGTATACAATAAAATAGTTGTGTGTTATTTGTGGAGCAAAGATAAGAATAAATAGCTAAATATTTATAGGATTTAACCAATAAGTTTGCCTCATCAATTTTATTTTAAGTAATTTCGACGAAGTGTTTATAAATGTTGCCAAAAATCAAGGCATAAAATATACAAAAAAGATACTAGTAAAAAAAAATTCTAAGCTAAAATGTAAAAGAATGATATAATAAACATAATACTGACAACTCATTACTTCGCTTGATTTGTTATTTATTGCCACTAGCTAAGTATTAGTCAACGATTAAGTACAAATATTAATGTGAAATTTGAAAATAAATATATTTTTCTTTAATAAAAAATAAAAAAACTTAACGTTATTAAATATGTAAAGCATATATTTTCATCTCTTTGTAGGACAACTATAACTGTTTGTTTAAAATATTATCTATTATTTAAAACTGTTTATTTTGTGTTATTAGTATTATGTTAGTACAAAAGTAACTATTTATAGGTCGAGTGCTTAACTGAGTTCTTCTCTTAGGTATGGGAGGGGCCCAGGAGGGGTGTGTTTTCGTTACTTCAAATTACGCATGACATCAGTCGGCCGCCAGCATTGTTGTTGCCAACAGATTTTATGTGAACAGGCAAAAACTCACACGAGATTTTGGACCAAAGATAAGTACTTTTGACCGATTGTGGCGCCAACTATATCATGTTTAAATTTATAAGAGTTTACGAGATGGGAAATCAGATAAAAAAAAGTTGTTCATAACATACAGGTAGCGATTTCGGTACAGACAGTTTTCAGGATTCAGATTAATTTAATATAGTAATGTTAACATTTTTTCTGTTGATATTGATCCAATCAATTATATCAACTTATTTAATTTAGGTACATACATATACGGAAATTTGGTCACGTGACGTATCACCGCTTCCATATCTCAGGAACCGGCTTAGTTAAGTGCTAGACCTATGATTCAACTTATAAATATTTTGGTGCTACTTAAAACTGTTATTGTGCTCGTCTATTTTTATAGCATATTTATTTCTCACAATACAGTTGCTTACAGAATGTTAAAAACTTTATTTTTAATTTCTATATATTCCATTGGACACTGTATCTATAAAACTATAAAGGTCAGAAAAAAAGCATATCTATAGAATCAAATATTTACATCTTAGATAAATGACTGGTCTGGCGCGCTCGTCTAGATACCGCGCTACCTTAAAACTCTCCGTAAATGCAGCAACTCAATATTGTAGTGTGTATAAGACCCTGTACTGATGGTATATTTAGAACGACAGTTGCACAAAACTCCCCTAAAAAAATAAACGCCATAATCCCTTAATCTCTCCGCTAACGACCGCCCTGAGTCGTCCAAGTCCCACACGGGACGCCCTCTTGCGCAGTTTACGTAGTTTGTAGTTTTCAAACCATTTATTTAGGCTGAAGTTCTGCTCGCCTGTATGCCCGGTGAAGTAGCAAAAGCCTCGTGGCTAAATACATATGTCCGTCCGAAAAAAAATACTGTGATCCCTACCTTCCATTTCTTGTTGTGTTATTTTTAGACAGCTTACCACGCAAACTGATATATTACTTCGATTATAACCAAATTTAAATAAAATTTTCGTATGGTATTCCTAGCATTAGTCAAGTGCGAGATCAATCATTTATCTAAGTATAAGAATCAAATATTGACACTATCTATCTGTTGAAATTATTATTAATTTCATATCTTATTATTTGATCGCAACTGTATTGAAGTTTGTCCTTTATCGTAAGTTATAATTATGGCCGTTATTACGGGGTTGTAATTTTCCATCTTCGCTTGTGATTATATTAGCCTGTCTATCTGAATGTACTATTATATATAAGGTGCTTACAAAATATATGTCATTCCTTTAATCAGTAGATAGTACGATTCGTGATTACATTTAGTGAATAAATGTCTGTAATGTAGAATTAATACATTAATATATAATACATGTTTTTTTAATTCGTACCGCAATACTAGTACTAGTAGTGTTGGTACCCTCCGCAGCATCACAGTGTGAGGGGTCAACCTTACCTAACCTGAATTTTACACATTATATTGAAAATTTAAATTTATTATTTACAGAAAAATTTTCACTAACGTGCTCAATATACATGATAATCTACCGTTAACGGATGGTGACAATAGGTTGAAAATCAAATGTAGCAAATTGGTTTCGTGCCCTTGATAACACCTATAAAGAAATTTACATTTTTGACAGATGAAATTGCTCCTTATTAACAACTGTCACTTACGGTATTGCAGTTTCATTGCCGATATATTTTTGAAGCATCGGATATAGTGTACATTCATTACATTCATTCAACAATAAGCTGGCACAATTAAGGCTACACAACAAAACGTTATCTAATATTTATATTTATAAATTTATAATTCTGGCACGTAATTTCCACATTCCGGTTCCAAATATTAACTTAGTTTTAAAATTTCTTTTGTACTATTAAAGAAATAGCTTTTAATACCAATACGTGATTTTATTTAGAAGATTTAAGTATTTCTAAGAAGAAATATACTTAATTTTAGTGGAATGTTTCAGTCTTACCCTTAAGTACTTTAAGTACGCCATTGCAATTGATGCAAATAAAAAAATATGTGAAGTCATTTCTTTTGCATAAAATATAAGTGTCAGAATTCTGAGTCTTCATTTAACTTTTTTTTCTTTTTCTGTCTTTTCTTCTTTACGATCACCCGAATCGTCTTTTTTCTTGGAAATTAGTGAGTGCTTCGCTTTTTTCAGTTGTTTTTTGACTTTGTCTTTAACTTTGTTCTTTTTAGGTGTTGGTATTACTTCTACAGATTTCATGGATGAACTATTGGATTCACTGTTTCTTTGAGCTGCAAAAAATTAATGGAGTTTATTAAAACTTACTTTAAAAATCCATATCCATTACATACTCTATAAATATAAAAAAGGTGTGAAATAACATACATAATATGCAATAAAACTGTATGGTTACATCAAAACCACAAGAATAGAAAGATCAAATAAAATATTTGTGGAAATATACGTATCGTGCTAAATTATATATTAAAACATGAAGCAAACAATTTGTACCGCTTTTTACGAAAATTGCGCGGACGGATGAGTATACAATTTCGCACAATTATAGTTTATATTAAGATGGAGTACAAAATGCAAAAATATATTTTTAATTATGGTCAACTTTCGACCACTAAACGAGAACTAAGTATTGTCATCATTAAACTGCGACGATTTTTGATTTGTTTGCACTATAGCAACTATTTAATACATTATTTTACCATAGTTATATAACTACTGTATGCCATGTGTATGGTGGGTCGTGATCAATGGTACCTCTCTTGTGAGCAATGGAGGTAGCAATAGCGATGTCTTCTTGTCTCTCTCGGCGCCTCTCAGAGTCGAGCTGTTGTACCAGTTCGTCGCGCAAGCGCACTATCTCCACCAACCGCATCACTAGTTGTTCCTCACGTGCCTGTATAACAATATGATATAATAATGGCTCTAGAAATATATTCGCTGTTTTACCAATTTGAGTTTGTATTTTTGTTTTGAATAAACTCCAAAACTAATGAACGAATTTCGATAATTGTTTCACCATTAGAATGGTACATTATCCCTGAGTAACATAGGCTATGAAAGTCCACCCGTGCGAAGCTGGGGCGGGCCGCTAGTAATATTATAAAGAGGAAAGATTTTATTGTTTGTATTATATATAGTCCGGAACTACTAGACCGATTAAAAAAACTCTCACAATTCAAAAGATTCGTTATCTAGGAGTAACTTAGGCTTTACTTAATTATGAAGTTCCCTCGGTAAAGCGAGCTATGCGGGTAAAACTATGCGCGGGAGTTAAAAATATATATATATATATATTTTCCTCCAAGTATACTGTGACATTCCTGTTAAATTTCATGATTCTGTGACAACGGAAAGTACTCTATAGTTTTTAGTTTGAGAGACAGACAACGGAATAATCATATAACAGTTCCATTGCACAAAATTACAAAAAATATTTAGGTTCCCTAGGCTTGTAATAAAAAACTTCAAGAAGCATAACATAATACTTAAAAATCTCCCGTTTACCATGAGTTCAATGCTCAGAAACAGTGAGTTACATATAAATAAGAATATGACCAGTGTCTTTTTTCAAAGTGAATATTTTGTATTTAATTATGAATTTCATCATACATAATCGTCTTCCACTGCTGAACATGGGTTTCGTCGTTAACAGACTTCGGCAAGCCAGTGTCGTTTAGGGATATTGCCGTAATAACCACGCTTGGTAGGCGGATTGGTGATCGTAGTAAGATGGTATCATTGAGCTGATACATGCTGCTTTCCATCCATAAGGTATATGACCTTTAGTGGCCTCTTGCGACATCTATGTTAAGACATGGTGTGGTCCATTCTAAGCCTCACGGCATAGTTACTAAGTGATTACAAATACCTTGTCAGCATCAATACGATTGACTGCGGGCCGAGACTGTATGACTCGGATCTCGTGCTCAATGTCAGCCTGCTCTTGTTCCAAACGCTGTTGCCGCCGACTGAAATATTTTATATGATAAAGTTACATTTATATGTTACTAGCTTCCCGCGCGCGGTTTCACCCGCGTAACTCCTGTTCCCGTGGGAAATTCATAATAAAATATAGCCTATGTTCTTTCTCAGGCTCTAGACTATATCTGTACCAAATTTCATTTAAATCGCTTCAGTAGTTAAGGCGTGATTGCGTAACAGACAGACAGACTGACAGAGTTACTTTCACATTTATAATATAAGTAAGGATTAATATTTTATATGTTAAAGTCACATTGTTACTTAGAGACATGTTATAACGAGATTGATAAATTTCGACGACCGGTTGGGGTTCTATCGTGGCCGAAAGGTTAAGGCATTATGCATACCTAAAATGCAGGTTCGAATCCTGCCGGTGGTCTAAATTTATTAATCTCAATTTTGCAATTTAGTATTTGGAAACTTTTCTGTAAATTATTTGAAACATTTAAAAGTTACATTTATTTAAATTTATTTATTTAAACCAGAGGCGCCCATACTTTTTTTCTTGTAAGACAAAAACAAGACCCCTTTAAACACTTTACTGGTTTAGGATTCTTTCTATTTTTCCTTTATTTACAAATAGTGAAGCCATTTGTGGCTTGTCCCATGGACTCGTGGAGGTCCACCTGGACCACTTAGGAATTACTAATTTAGACATAGTGATAACATTTTAATCATGCTCTTAGATGATAAGAACCTACATGTAACTTACGAGATTCACTTTATTGTTTGTTTTATATAATAATATAAAACATGTATTAATGTTTTCTTAATGAAAATTGCATTCATTAAACCCGATTTGTGTCTGATTATAATAAAATTCTTTTTTACTCGATTTAGGATAGGCATATCTAAAAATTAATTCAATAAATATAAACCGCAATCAGCAGGATTCATAAAATCATCCATGGTACCAACTATTTAATAAAATGAATTTAAAAATACAAATCATATTTGATATATCTTATATTCACAATATATTTATTTTTATTATGATATATATATATATATATGATGATTAGGGCTAATTTTATGGAAGGCTGTAAGAAAATTTTGCCAAAATTTAAATTTATTCTTCTGCTATTTTGTGTGAGGACTGCAAAATTAGCCCTAAATTATGCTTTATTATATGAAAGTATATAACTTTCTTTTTACTTTTACTGATGCATCACAAGAGTAGTACAATTCATTATGGATTCTCGAAACAAGAAATTGATGTGAATAATATGTATCGATGTGACAAATGACTGTTTACAAAATGCTATTCAACTTATTGTAAATACTTTAAAGTATTTAAGGGTAAATTACTATTGACAATAGTAATACACGTATTATGTTTCGTCACAAAAAGAATTAACACAACAACGAAACATATTTTTACGAGAAGACAAACAATTGACACAATATGTATTATTATTAGCACTAAATGCCTGAATACAATAGTTTATTAAATCAAAACAAATAAAATTGAATATGGCAATAATTGCATATGTTGCCGGATTCCATACTGTGGTGGATTTAGACCCACTGCCGGAGTTCTTGTTTAGTATGCTGAAAGTGTGTTAAAATTTGTCTTAATACAACTATACTTACAGCTGTTCAAAAGTTGAAACTCAACAGCTTTAGCTTCTTAAGCAAGTATTCGACGTAAGGTCACCATATGGACGAGTATTTTACCTTTGTTATTCTTTGCCCTCACAGACTTAGTAGCGAATCCTTTCACACCGAATCAAAATAAAAAAATACTAATTTTAAAACCAACAATCGTTACATAACAAATATTACACAATCTCAATACTCACATGTACATAAGCTCAGTTTGTTTTCTGAACAAGTCGTTTTTCTCATTGACTAGTTCACACAATTGAATGACTAAATCTTCCACTTCCTCTTGGGGCACGGTGTCGGCCTCGTCGCCTGTAATAGACAATCATCTCATCAGTAACACCTCCTTAGATTAAACTACGTAGTTTCTCACGGTGATTTGTTTATGGTTCGAGTACATTTGTAGTGGGTCACGTAAGACTATCGAGTTATCTAGTTGCAAATATGTTCCACAAGCTGTGCCCGCGACGACGTCCGCGTGGAATAACGTTATTAAGGTTACTGCTTATTACATTAGCTATCTGCTAGTGTAAGTCCCGTCAAAATAGGCGTCCAGCCGTTCCAGAGATTAGCCGGAACAAACAGACAGACAGATAGACATTTTATTTATTGCTTATTTTATTTATGAGGTAATTTAAAATTAAAAAAATAAATTATGACTGGAATATCAGACAGCACAAAACTGCTATAAAATTGTAAGGTCCGAGCCACACAGGAGGCTTTGTCTAGCGTAGGAAGCTAAGTTGTGATTATCAAACCATATAATAAGGTTGGAGCACTGCTCGTCTTTATGCCCGGTAAAGTAGCAATAGCCTCGTGGCTGACTACTAATGTCCGTTAGAAAAACAAATTTGGAATATTGGACATTTAACAGAATGTAAGAATTTACAATATACTTTTTGAATTAATTAGGAATATGTATTTCTTTTGAAGATGAATCATGAAAACAAATAAATATAATATGGTTATATACATGCTAAGGAAAAGTACTACGTGTAACCAAAATAAGTTGTAATATTGTGAATGAGTTAACAATAATTTAGAAAAATGTCAAGGATTTTTTTTTTGATGCACGCATCAATTATTTAAGAAGAGAAAGAAATAATGATGTGAAGTACTTAGGTTAAAACATATCATTATTTTCCATCTTAATATCTTATCTAATGCAAATTCCATATACATATATTGACCATACCTATTTCAGTTACATGCAGTACAGCCGGGCTAATATGCAAATACACTTAAGTTTCTACAGACTTTGACTAAGTCCAAATCCGAATAATGGAATAAGGCATGCCCATTTCCATGACAACGCCTATACCCTAGCCCTCGCCTTTGCCCATTCTCAATTCCTATACCCAAGAAAATGCATTCCAGCTTTCGAGGAGCGTGCATGTATGAGCAGTGTATTAAATTAAATTTAAAAAGCTGCCTTACCGAGCGTTATTACCCACACAGCTACCCTATTCATGGAAAATTCAAAAAATATGTGTGTGACATATTTTTTTTCATTAAACAATGACTCAGTAATTTATTGGTCGTAGTCTATAGAAGGAAACTCAAGTGTACATTGACATACTAGCCCCTACATTCGTTTTTGCGAACAATATCTGACCCTAAGTATTCACTTGCGAATGTCATATGTCAATTAGGAATAAGTCATATTGACATATGACATTCTCAAAGACCTAGAAGAGATATTGTTCTTGCAAACCAATGTTTAGATATACAACATGAGGTCAGAAAGGGTGCGCGAACAGCTTAATAATGTGCACTCATATGTTTACCCTCACACTTGTCGCGGATCATGCGCTCTATAAGCACGCCCTGACGTTCCAAGCCCAGTTGTTGTGTCTCTAGTAGGTCCAGTTGTACTTGTAACTCTTCGGGCGATAGCTGTAGTTTTACTGCTCGCCGAGCGGGCAGCGGTAGACCGGGGGCGGGACCTTTGCGACGACCTGTACAATACAATAAAACATAATTTTAAAATTTATCCGGTATAAGACCTTATCCTACGGGGATTGAGAAAATACACGTCATTCATGGAAACAAAACAGATCTAGATCAAACGGTGTAGCTAATACTCCTAGACTCTGTGATTCTACTACTCTTTGAGATTAAGGTGCACAGTTTATTAAACTAGTTGGGATTATACGCTTTTGCGTTAACATCCTTTGGTCAGAGGCGGGCAAAATAGATGTGTTAGAAGTTGGGTTTGTTTCTACAATGTACGATGATAACTTTTCGACGCGGTTTCACGTCACCTCTGTGCCTATTCTTAAATGTATCCTATTTTATTGACAAAGTAGCTTTCTTAAAATGAAAGATGTTTATTAGATACTTAACCTAATAAAGATGTTTATTAGGTTAAGTAGATTTTGAGTTTATTCTTAACAAAAAAAAAAGCATATAATGTTAATTAACATCCATTTTGTTAGAGTTCAAGAGGGGCTGCGCTCGTCCCTCGGTATTCATATATCACGAATGTTAGCGGTCTAAGTAACTTGAAATAATTATCTAATATATGTCTACCTTCTGAATGAATGCTTCTCGATCCCGAAATATTGAGGCCAATCTCCATGGATCCTGCACCGGACATTGTGGACAAGCTGTCAGGAGGCGTGGGCGCGTGACGCTTCTTGAGGGTAGGCGTAGATTTACCGATGGATTTCTATGTAAAAATCATAATAAAATCAATTATCATCAAAATGTATACGTTTAATGCTGGACGTAGGACAACCGGCAGCAACGGTTTAAAGCAGTTTTTTTTAATATATTTTTATTTCTTCGGGTCGTTTTAAACACAGATTCATTGCTAACTGCTAAATGGTCCATGACATTGTATTGTAAATTATTAATATAATTTATTTCATACACATATCGTATTATAAGAACATATCAGGGTTCTGATATATTTTTCTTATAAAAATAGCTGCTAATAATATAAGGAAAGTCTTGTTTTCGGAATAAAAATGCCATTGATGTCTTATTTATTTGTATAGATATATACAAAGAAAATGGCTTGCATGTTTTATAGAATGAAACCTTGTCTTAACGTATTTAATATATCTAAGCACATCATTCACTCAACTAGTTACTAAGCGAAAAGTATTTTTCGAATATAAACCTACCTGATCCGAATTTATAGTAGAATTGTAGGAGCTGTAAGAAGATATGCTGGCTACATCGTCCATAGATGTCGTGAGTTGATGTCTCGGCTCCAACATGGCGATGCTGGGGGGAGGGGGAGCTTTAGGTTTCTTCCGACGGGCAATACTGCCAGGCAGGTTGGGCGTGCTGGAAGCCATTGATGATCGGTACATTGAGCTGGGTACAAAATATTATTGTTAAAATGTGAACTATTGCATGACAATCTACTATCTATTTCACTGTCAAGATTCGGTGTTATAACACGATAAAATTAGTCTTCCTCCTCACATGATTAAATAACATATTCATCAATATATATGTCTGCTATCCCCATAAGTTAAGCATATAATAATTATAGTTTGCTAGCAGCGCCCCTCAGTTTTATCCATGTTGGACTGCTACTCTGCGCTAATGGGTCGGAACGTTATGTTTTGCCTATATGTTAATCAAGCTTATACATTATCCTCGTACAAAATCTCAGCCAAATTTGTTCATTAGTTTTCATAATATTAGCAAGATAACCTGGATTGTCAAGGCGTTATTGAACAGCAGCACTTGGACTTTAGACCCCAGAAGCTATTAATACGCTGCTGTCGCCATTAAACAATTAAAAAATATTTTCTAGCGAAATTTATTTGTACCTTTTGCTGTGAGTTTCTTCTTCATCTGACGAAGGTTCTTCTCCATCGGACCAGAAAGGGTTGACGGCAATAAGACGTTTTCTGAAAATATATTAAAACATGATACGATCACTAAGAAACACATTTAAAATTGATTAATGTCATAAAATAAAATAAAATAAAAATCATTTTTATTTACGTAAACCAATTACAGGCACTTGTAAATCGTCAAACATTATTTGAAAATTAATTATTATTTATCTTAAATTACATTTGCTGTTTATTTATAAACCTATTCAAATTCTTATTTATAATTAAATTAATTATTATAATTAATGTATATTGTCGCTAGGAGGCTAAATGCTTGTTCTGTCTATATTATGCCAAAACAATTGTCATTATTTGGGTGGACCATGAGCATATAACGACGGACGCGCTTTAATGCTACCACCGGATCCAATGCGCTCCAGCTGAGAAGATCCGGCGAAACAAACTCAGTGGGTTACTCTACCACCGGTTTCAACACGGCCCACATGAGGCGGTCCGGCGAAACATACTCAAATGGGGGGGGGGGGGAAATTACGCGGGGTTTAGGTCCAGTTATTTTAATTTATATTTTAGTAGGCACACACATTTATTGCCCTAACGGTTGTCTTGTTATTATTTATCCGCGACATGTCCTGGTGTCCTGGCCAACAAGGCGACATGACCGGGGGGCGCGCTAGCCAAAAAAAAATAACCTACTTCGCAATACCCATGCCCTTGTGGAGCAGATGTTTTCCATTTTTGGCGCGGGTTGTAAGGGGATAGGTTAATACGTTATTTGTTTCTGTTGTTCCTTGTTGTATATACGTAAGTGAAGTTGTGAACAAAGTGTAACCCCCCTCTTGTCCTAGTCAGCGCCGAAACATTAATGGCAACTATAAACAATATTAATGCTCTAAATCAGTGGTTCCCAAATCGGTCCTGGTGGACCACAGAGGTTCACAGAAGACTTGACGTAGTCGTAGAAAATATAGGGTTCACTAGTTGTAATATGATAGGAATGGAGCAACAGGTGGTTCACAGAAGAAATCAGTTAAATATTTAAAGCTCTAAATGTTATTTTTGCGATAAAGTATTGTTTATAAAAAAAAGTGTTTTATTTGTGTCAAATTTGAACCACTTCTTACATTGATTTACATTTCTGAGTAGGTACATGTATGTCATGTGATACATAAATACTATTTCTATTCATAGATATGATAATTTATAAAAGTGATAATTGTCAGTAAAGTTTGTTTAAAATATTATTTACGTAATTTTATTTAATAACTTAGGTCTTTGCATATAAGTAAATAGAAATACTGAAATATACATAAAATGATTTCTTCAACCTTTGAAAACGAGTTTTTTTTTTATAATGTGTAAGAAATATGTATATATTCCCGGTATTCTGGACAGCGAATCACATTCAGTCAATCCTAATAATCTATATATCATCAACAGCCCGTCAACGTCCACTGCTGAACATGGGCCTCCACAATGCGTGGTGATTATGGCAATATCGTAGAGGGATATTGCCATAATCACCACGCTGCAGCGTACAGCACGCTGTACCACCACGGGTAAGGTATAAAAGTCCACCCGTGCGAAGCCGGGGCGGGCCGCTAGTAATATTATAAAGCTGAAGAATTTGTTTGCTTGAACGCAGAGCTCTCAAGAACTATTGATCCGTTTAAAAAAATATTTCAGTGTTAGATAACCTACTTATCGAGGAATCTATATATCATCACGCTAAGACCAACAGGGGCGGAGGAGCCATGAAGAATGTTTCAAAAACGGGGTTAGGCCAAAGTAACAATTTCACACGGATGAAATCGCGGGCAAAAACTATTGTAAAATATGTACATACATCTTTTATGATTCTAAAAAACGATGGTTCAACTTTATGTGGCTATTGAAGTAAGGATTATGTAAATGTAATAGATAATATTACAATAAATTCAATACCCGTATTTTACAACAGGTATTACTAAAATTCTTGACAAAATCTATATTATCTTAGATTACTTTACAGACTATAGATTAATAGATTAATGTACACAATAAAACATGGTTATTATGCAATGCAAACAATCATACATTATATTTATAGGCATTATATAGAGATTACTATAGATGGATGTTTGTTATTCAAACTCATGATCGGACCTGGACAAAATTTGACACATACGTATGTTAAAGTCTACATATGCATTATTTTGGAAAGATGGTTTGTTCCCCTGGTAAACAAACAATTACACAGGCACCTACTTGATATTGTCTTAACTGCTTGCCTGATATAATAAAAAATAATAAATAAATAAAATTATAATATATTCACGCGAGCCCCATTGCGGGCAAAAGCTAGCTTATTAATAAATTTTATATTGATATTGCTTATCCATGTCCTAAATATAAACATGGTACAATAGTGCACACGTAATTCAACGTGACTACCGAGCCACGTAAAAAGGGATAATGTACTTATTGTTCTTTTGTTGTATTATGTTGCAATTTGACATTCTATGTCACTGTAGCGCTGTGGCCGCAAAGTCACGTTTTCACGTTAGCGTCATTGTTTAACGAATAATACTAACTAAACCCAATCTGATGTGGCGGCCTATAGATTTTAATTCTTGGAACTTTCGCATTTTATAAACTGGAGCTATTACCAATTTCATACACATTAGTATGTTAGTAATATGTTAGCAATGTTCTCAAATTAATAAAACTGAAAGCAAGGAAGAGCATTTTATCAGAATTACTGATAAACTTCTGGAACCACTAATCTATAGGACTCGAACTGGAGTTGGATATGGATACGGGACGGGACAGGTAGTAGGTATGCTAGTAAAATATACTTACACAGGCGTGGCGGTAGAATTCGCAGGTTTTGACGGTGGTGGTATAGGAGGCACTTCGTCATCTTCTTCGTCACTACTGCCAAAGGGATTTGTGTTCACTTTTTTTAGAGATGTCTGTGGTTCTTCATTCTAAAAAAGAAAATATGAATCATTATAGTAAAATTTGTATTCCAGAAAAAATAAACACGCAATTTTTTTTAATATTCCATGAATGATTTTACAGAGAAATTTACATTTAACTCACAGTTACCGTTATGTCAATGCCCTGCCCATGTACAATTCACAAATAAAAACAGGGATTTAATCATTGTTAGTGCACTGAGAGCTTCAGTTTGTACGTGGCATTGACCGTACAAAATAACTAGACATTTTCAGTGAAAATGTATTGATACAATATTGTAAGATATTTTATATGTAGTTACCTCCTCTTCATCGTCTGAAAATGGATTCAAATGATCAGGATACTGTTTTGTCTTCACTTTAGATGCTTTTTCTTGCGTACTTGCAGCCGCTAAAGCTTTTGCAACAGCGTTTTGCTTCTTTCGTCTAGGAGGAACACTTATACTTATTTCTTGATCATGATCATGTTGAATTTCTAAAGGCGGTGGTAATGGAGGCGGAGGATCGATTTTTGTGGAGTTGCTATTTGCTAATCTGCTATCATCTGTTACATTGCTAGTCGCATTATCAATACTATTGTGTGTATCATTGATTTCTTCTTTCATTGGTTCAATAATATCAATAGTATTTTTACAGTCTTTGTTTTCAGTTTCCAATTCATTAATATTCTCAGAACTTTTACTACTATCGTTATTGTCTGTGCATAATTGAGTTTGTAAGAAATTAAACTTGTCAATATTACTTTTATACACTTTGTCAGGAACACTGTTACTAAAGATATTTTCGTCTTCTTGTTTCGATTCGGCTAATAAAAGTTTAGAGTCTATTTCACTTTGAGATGGTTTAGTGTCTGTAGTAAGATCATCCATTTTATTTATAGAAGTGTCTTTTAGAGTAAGATGTGAGATTTTGCTAACAATATTGGTATTATTTGTTTCTTTTTCTTTATTTTCAAACATATTTATTTTCTCTATGGGATGCAAAAATTAAAACATTAGTCACCAAAAAATGATTAGATAAAATGTTGGAATAAATATCAATAGAACAGCAATCCAGTGAATTAAGCGCAGTTTTGTGCTTTCTTTAATTAATCGTGCAACCTGTCCACTTGCAAATAGAAACAAATTATAAGTAGATACCTTTTCTTGTTTAAGTATAAGTACAAATTATATACACATATTCACATTCAAATTAGGTTCATGTCAAAATTTGGAGAGTGGCGCAGCCTTAGTATAGTCTCAAAATTAGGGCCTGGATTGCGGTTCTGTGAGGGCTTATCTAAAGATACAGTTAATAAAAAAAATATCACAATATTAAATAAGAATACAGACACAAAAGCATTTCCGTACAAACATAATGCAGTATCTCTATCACATATTACACATACCAGGATAGTTTGTCTACATGTGCATCAAGAAACATTACAACATGAAGATACTGAAAAGAGCAAGTAAATAAGAACATGATGCAAAATAATATTCACATAACCTTTTAAGATAAAAAATGCTAATGATATGTATCAGCAGAAATGCGAAATTACTCTTTCACATATTTTCTAATTCATTCATTGTTCCATATACAGTGGAATGAATACTTCGGAATATAATGTAGCACTCACCTAAAATTGATTGTGGTCTTGGTTTATTTTTAGGACTAACTGGGTCTTCTATAGGCGTTGTTTTAATTTCACTTATACTATCAGTAAACGCCAGCATACCCATTTGGTCATGGTCATTATTATTGAGATATTTCGATAATGTTTTTTCATTTTTACAACTATCACAAGTAAATTCAGATCCTTCTTTTATTTCGAAATTCTTAGGGTTTATGTGTCCAGAACAATTGGAGCATCGGAAACATCTCCTGTGATATAGTTTATGTGATACAAGTAGTCGCTGGGCTAGATACACAGGCAGGCCACATGCTGCACATTTATCTAAACCAGTCTTGCCAAACTTTATTGGTGCCTACAAAAGGAGAAAAAGATAGTGTTTAGAATAGAATATTTGTGAAAAAAGAACATAGTTTCACTGCAAACATTACACAGAGATGTTGAGAAAGTAGGTTAGGCTAATTAATACAGTTTGTACTTACAGATGAGTCAGGGGTTGGGGTGTGAGTTGCCAACTTAGTTTCACTTTCAGATACCTTTGTGTTTACTGAAATTGTAAGTATATAAATGTCTGTTATTGACAAAGTTTACAATTTTTTTACAAAAAAAAAAAACCTTTATCTATACCAAATAAGTTATTTCTTTAACTAATTTTCTTTTAATTTTGTTATTATGTTAAAAGGTTTTTTTTCCTTGTTTGCTGAACAAGGTATAAAAATCCTTTTAATTGAGTGATTACAACAAAACTAGTTGGCCCGAGGCCAGTGTATGGGTCTTATTTATGTTTTCATATAAGTTAATCCTTTTTTAAAATAATTCTTAATAATGTCAGCTGTCTAAAGGCAAAAATCTGATATATACACCGTAACCAACATATTGTTTACATTTTAAAGTAGGATTTTTTATTCTATTCATCATCATTGAAATAGTTACTTGTATAGATTTCTGATTACACAAACAAGATATATGATAAAATAGAGATAAAGGATTGACTAACACAAAAGTAACTAATAAGTTAAACAAACGAGCTGAAAGACTTTAATAATATTATATTGTTGGGATACTGCAATACTGTATAAGTGACAATAGCTAAAACAGTTAAAATTTAAATGTAGCAAATTGTTATTTTGCCCTTTACAATGCAAACAAAGAAAATATTAACTGACAGAAAAAAATATACCATACTAGCTACCCGCGCATGGTTACACCCACGTAGCTCACATTCCCGTAAGAACTTCCTAATTAAATATAGCCTATGTCATCCAGGGATAGTGTTGCTTCCCAACATTGAAAGAATTGTTCAAATCGGTCAAGTATGTATGGAGTCTATTCAATACAAACAAACAATCAAATCTATAGATTCCCCTTTATAATATATAGATTAGTAATTGTCATTACATGGTATTGCAGTAGCACCAACAATAAATCTCTTTTAGATAGATTGATGTCTGTTTAACTTTTAAATATTTATAGTTATATTATTAAAGTATTACATTATTAACTTGGCAGTTTATCGAAAAGACATACAAGATATATTTTTCATACATGAATGTTCAGAAATTTCAGTCTTCATAAATTTTTGTTCTACTTGGTTTAAGATATTATTATATTAAATTAGAGATGTTGTCTGCCTGACTCATATTACAATATATTTAAAACCTTCTGTAATTTATCTATCTTTATATTTTTAATTAATAACTGTTGCCTAATTAAATGTTGAACACTAGTAATAAATTACAAGTTTTATGTAACACAAAAAATTATAATTTGAATTATACAAAACTATTTACTTATTTAAATAATGAATTAAAAAATAAGAGTTTCTAATTATTTCATCACATTCTAGATATAAATTACAACTTACACCTATAATGTATATGTGTGTATATATTTTTTTTATATTACTGTTAGAGTTTTGCAGTCTCGTGCTGAGCTTATTTGTGTTATGGGTTTCAATGGGTGGGGATCAAACCAGCAACCACATGATCCACCACATCCAACGCCCTAGCCATTGGGCTACGGTTGATTGTATATAATATATAAACATAATATGATTAGAGAACTCAGTGACAAATGGACGGAGTTTATTGTCCGTAGATTGAATGCAATAATATTAGCCTTTTCGTAACACTTACCTACAACTGTTAGTCACCCAGTTTCGTAATTCATAGGGTAATAATGATTTATTAGCTATAGTTAATTTAAATTTTGTTTTTAGCAAGAAATGTGTTCATAAAAAAATAAGGAAATAATAAATTCATAATTTCATTATAAATAATAGAATGTACTTACCTGTATGGCCTAAGCGTTGATAAAATTGTGACAAATAAGTTAATATAGACAAACGGTCAGGCACATCATTTTCAACCATATCCTCAGGATCCAATAATGAAGGAATTCCTAAATGTTTCTCAGCAACACTGAATGCTAATTTATTGTTTTCATATATATTTTCCGGTTTCAATTTTGACATGTCACTAAAAAGAATACATTTACTCAAATAAATTTAAATGATATAATTTTAAGTTGAAGTGAAGATTAATTTAAGACACTTTATTTTTATATGTAATAATATAGAATTAATGAATGAGGTTGTTAATGACATTAGGATGTTAAAAAGCTAAAAAATAAGTACTATATATAAATTTGTACATACTGTTTTATGTTTGTACTATAAAACAAAGCTCGAAAAATGATATTTTGCAAGTACTTACATGAGATCTGGCCTGAAGTGGTGGACTAAGGCACAAAAAGCGATCCCGTTTCTCCATGATGTGGTCATATTATCAATTTGCACTTCAGGGCAATCTCTAACCAGTCGCTTACACCATAATTCCAAAGCTTTAGTGCCTTTTCTTTCTGACATTTTTATAAACTTATAGTGAACTTTACAAGTTAAACAAACTGTTCATAATGTATGACTCACAAATAACGCTTTCACCGAATATTACAGGGAGCCATTATTGGGCTGTTTACAATATAGTTGTATTAGCCAGGTATCCATTGAATCTATTTAGAATTTATAAAATATTCATCAAACACAAAATATTGGTTAGTTGGCAATTTGGCATTGACTTGCTTGACTCAATGTTCAGGGTTGCCAGAACTATACTTAAATTCCCTAATCACAAGTTTTACTATTTTGCCTAGGTAAAAGCATGCTGCGGATACTAGAATATACAAAAAATACTTATAATGAAAGAAAAATACACAAATTATAAAAGTTTGTATTATATGCAGACCGCATATAATATTTTTTTTTTATATGCACCCCTTGGTATATCCTGCCATATCCCTGGAACACATCTTATAATTTTTTTCAACGTGCAGGGGCACCTGCACGTTGAAAAAATGCAGAGCCTTGAAGAATAATAGAAACAGGCTTGATATAAACCTCATTTCTTATATTATTTTCTTCTTTATCGTTTTATTGTCTATTCTGTTGTCATGTAAACTGAAATTTTTAGCTTATTAAAACCTTTAATTCCCAAGGTTTTTACTTATTTCAATTTAATAAGCTAAACATAATTTAAATGAATATTTAAAATGGAAAAATATTTACGACCGGAACGATTTGACGAGGACCCGGCTGATAGTGACGCGGCTGGTGCCTGGCGTCATTGGCGGAAGACTTTTGAAAGTTTCCTTGGTGCTCAACCTGACACTACGATACAATTACAGCTGTTAATAAATCACATCTCGCCTAAGGTATACAATTACATCAGTGAAACTGGTACGTACTCTGAAGCAATTACACTACTAAACAATATATATATAAAGCCGAAGAATATTATATATGCAAGACACTTACTCGCTACTAGAAAACAGAGTGCCGGTGAAGACATTAGTACTTACATTCAGAAACTCAAGTTATTGTCTAAAGACTGTGACTTTACGTCTGTAGATGCAGAAACTTATAAAAATAACAGTATAAGAGACGCGTTTATATCTGGCTTAAATTCAAATAAAATAAGGCAACGTCTTCTGGAGAACCTTACTCTTATCTTGGACCAGGCTTACAATCAAGCTCTTTCTCTAGAAACGGCTGAAGTAAATTCTAATAGCTATAATACAGTATCTGTTAACGCCACACAAAAAGAAACAATACAGAGAGAAAAACAGTCAAGTACAGAACTACAAAATAATGCTGCCACCACACCTTATAAACGAAAATGTTACTTCTGTGGAGGACAAATACATAATCGTAGAAATTGTCCAGCTTTAGAACAAACTTGTCAGTTATGTCAAAAGAAAGGCCACTTAGCTAAAGTATGTCGGTCATCTAAAAATATAAATTCAGTAACAACAACAAACGAAGACTTACTCGCCTGTATTACTGCTGCATTTCCTGCGTCTTTAAGAAAAGCGACTGTAATTGCACTAGTGCGAGGGGTAAAAGCAGAAGCGCTGCTGGACACTGGCAGTTCTGTGAGTTTCATCGATGATGAATTTGCAAAGTTATGTGGATTTAAAAGAAGATCATGTAACCAAACTATTTCTTATGCTTCTCTTTCGCAAACCTCAGTTGTCAATGGCCAAACTTGCCAAACAGTAACTATAGGCAAGCATGTTTACAAAAATGTTAATCTCCTCATCGTGCGAAACCTATGCGCCGACATGATTATTGGTCATGACGTACTTAAAGAACACTCCAAATTCGAAATATCTTTCGGTGGACCCAAAGAACCACTGCAAGTATGCAATGTAACTGCTGCTTCAGTCCCAGCTGTTCCACTTTTTTCTTATCTCTACAAAGATTGCAGACCTATCGCTATCAAGTCTCGCAGACACAACGATGAAGACAGACAATTCATCAAATCCGAGATCGAAACACTTCTTGCTGAAGGTGTAATAGAGGAAAGCCAATCACCTTGGAGAGCTCAAGTCCTTATAACAAAGAGTGAAACACATAGGAAGCGGCTAGTAATAGATTATTCTCAGACGATCAATCGTTACACTCAACTTGACGCATACCCTTTGCCTAATATCGAAGATTTAGTATCAAGGACAGCCAAGAATTCTTTTTTTAGCGCTATTGATTTAAAAAGTGCATACCACCAAGTCCCTATACTTCCTGAAGAAAAGAAATACACTGCCTTTGAAGCTCTTGGAAATTTGTACCAATTCAAGCGTATTCCTTTTGGAGTAACGAACGGTGTTTCCAGCTTTCAAAGAACGATAGATTGGGTCATCAGGCAAGAGAAATTGGTTAAAACATACGCGTATCTCGATGACATTACCATTTGCGGAGAGTCGAAAGATAAACATGATCAAAACCTCCAAAAATTCTTAAATGCTGTCAAGAAATATAACCTTACCTTAAGTCTTCAAAAATGTAAGTTTACACAAAATTTCATTAATATACTTGGATATCAAATAAAGGATCACGTGATCACACCTGACACTGAGCGTCTTAAGCCTACAAAATTTACCACCACCACATGACTTGTCTTCGTTGAAACGGGCATTAGGGATGTTCGCCCATTACTTTAAATGGATACCGAATTTTTCAGAAAAAATACATCTACTTGCCCGCGCTGGCTCATTTCCATTAAAAACAGAAGAAATAAAATGTTTTCAAAAGTTAAAATCGGACATTGCCAAGTCTTTCGTATATGCCATAGATGACAAAATTTCTTTCACCGTTGAAACTGATGCTTCCGACTATGCCATTGCTGCTGTATTGACACAAGCTTCGAGACCAATAGCTTTCTACTCTAGAACATTAAATGCGAGTGAGAAGAACCATTCTGCAATCGAAAAAGAGTCTTACGCAATAGACGAATCTTTAAAGAAATGGCGCCATTACCTAATTGGTAAACATTTTAACCTCATAACGGACCAAAGGTCTGTATCATTCATGTTTAACAATAAGAATGCTAGCAAAATAAAAAATGAGAAAATATTAAGATGGCGCTTAGAACTTTCTCCATACAAATATGATATAATTTATAGACCGGGTAAAGATAATCAAGCTGCAGATACACTCTCTCGTGTATGCGCCGTGATTGGCACACAAAGTGCAAAACTACTTTCGCTTCACGAAGCCCTGTGTCATCCAGGTGTAACAAGAATGTATCACTGGATAAAATCTAAGAACTTACCATACTCAATAGAAGATATCAGAAACATGACAGCTTCATGTAGAATCTGTTCGGAAATTAAACCTAGATTCTTTAAATCGGAAAAGACATTTAGACATTTAATAAAAGCAACAAAACCCTTTGAACGCTTGAGCATTAACTTTAAAGGACCAGGTCCCTCAAATACAAGAAACAAATATTTACTTATAGTTATCGACGAATATTCGCGTTTTCCTTTTGCATTCCCTTGTTCTGACATCAGTGCACAATCTGTCATCACTAATCTCAACAATCTTTTCATGATATTTGGAATGCCTGCTTACATTCATTCAGACAGAGGAACGTCATTCCTTTCACATGATGTGCAGGAATTCCTACATTCAAGAGGTATAGCTACGAGTCGCACTACTGCATATAATCCTCAAGGAAACGGTCAAGTGGAAAAACTGAACCATACGTTATGGAGAACCATTCTTCTGGCTTTGAAAACAAAGAACTTGTCAGTTGAAAACTGGGAGAAGGTCTTACCTCAAGCTCTGCACAGCATTCGTTCTCTTTTGTGCACAGCGACTAACTGTACACCTCATGAAAGAATGTTTGTCCATCAACGAAGATCCACAAATGGCGAATCGGCACCTAGTTGGCTAACAGAGTCGGGGCATGTTCTACTAAAGAAATTTAATCGTAAAAATAAATATGAGCCAATTGTAGAGGAAGTAGAATTAATACAAAGTAATCCGGACTTAAACTTAAACTTCCCGACGGACGTGAAACTACAGTATCCAACCGCCACTTGGCTCCATTAGAAACTCTTGGAGATAAAATGAATACTGAAGGAGATAATCCCGTGCCAGAGTCAGTGGTAGAAGAACCAGTAGCCGAAGCAGAACAAATACCTACTGGTGACTGCACTGACGTACTACTACCGTCAGGTTCTAGCGAAAATTATGAAAGACCAGCCTCAACACTGTCGCCACCTACAATTGATAGAAATCTCCAATCTCCACGAAGGTCAAATCGACAACGCCATCCACCCGTAAAACTTAACGACTATATTTGGAAAACTAGCACGGGAGAATGATATAAACCTCATTTCTTATATTATTTTCTTCTTTATCGTTTTATTGTCTATTCTGTTGTCATTACTGTTTGTCATGTAAACTGAAATTTTTAGCGTATATATACCTTTAATTCCCAAGGTTTTTATTTATTTCAAGGCTACTAGCAAAACTATTATGCTTGTTGTTGTGTATTAATATGGGAAAACTAAATTTTTTAAAATTTATTAATAAAATGGGGTGTATTTCGGTTCATTTTTTATGAGTTATTCATTGGATAACATACATTCGATATCAGTAAAAGTTACGGAATTGTAGTGACATCTACAGTGGTCGTACAAACTACAAGATGACATGCAGCGCCATTTAGCACTTAGCATGCCAACTAACCTGTATCGCGAATTACAAGTTCGCAAGCCAATAAGAACATTATACAAGTTCAAGTTAAATATCAACAATCGGCAGTCAGTCACCGGGCACACCACTTCGACAGCAAAGAAGATCTTCATTTTCTATGGAGAAACATCGCCAACCGTTCCTCTACAGAATTATCATTTGTATACACGTAACGTTGCACACTGTAAAGATACTTTTAAATTTTATCGTAAAATAACATCATATAAATAAAATAAGAATATACAAAAAACAGTAAAAGTATATAACAATAAAAAACTCGTTAATTTTGGTTTGAATGTTTTAATTTTTGTGCTTATCACAGAATTGTTGTACCATTTTCATTTCACTGTATATATGTATCTAATTCGATTATATAGCTATCTTTTGACCTCGAAAAAAATACAAACGTGGATCGGATGTGTCGCGGACTATAGGTACCTAAGTACCTATACTCATAAAGTTTAGGCGCCCACGGGGCCTCGTGTTAAGCCGTAGTTTAAGGCACTGTTTAAGGCGAAAACACATTATTAAAACGCCACGCCACGCAACGTGTCAACACCTGTGCATCAGTGCGTGCGTGGCGTCGTGTCGGGTGTTCATAGTGTGAGTTTCCAATAATTAGAATAACATATTTAGCAAATCGGCTGTAATCATTGACCAAAAGTAAAAATGTTTGCCCGGGGGAAATTCATGACGCTACTAGATACTATACTAGTACTAGTAGATACTAGATAGTCATGAACATCTAGGTAGGTACCTATCAATTAATAGAAGTGATACAGAGAAGGCTGATTCCAAGTAAGTGGGAAGGTAATGCTTACCTACCTATTTAAATCATGCCATAATGAAACATCTATTAGGTAGTTAATATTGGTATATTTTTATTATTTTGGTATTATAGTAATTATATTTTATTAACTTAAAACATTTTTATTAGCATCTGCTTAGAATCAAAAGCTTTAAAAGTCCATAACCGGACGACATACTCCAAGAGCGTCTGGTTTGTATCCTGAAGGGCATTGGTTAGGAACGCTGATGACGTTTTTGTTACTTAAAAGTTCTTTTTCAACATCTTCCGCAGTTTCCTCGACATCGCTGTGTTGCTGTTCTTCCAAAAGATTCTTCAAATTGTTCATAAAATTCTGGAAGGCGATTGGAGACCTGGAATTTTACAATGTCATTTATAATATAGGTAGGTACAACTTTATAGGCATCTCTATTAAAATCTTTAGTATCCTAATGAAAACTATAGGTAGGCAACTACTCATCAAGCAAAAAAATAGATTATATATATACCTACATACCTACATTTTAATTTAAAATAAAAGGTAGGTACCTAAGCCTTAGGACTTTTCCCACCAATCTAGTTTTACCTTCATCTCCCCAAAGTCATTATCATCATAATATTATCTTATATACCTACATAATATACTTACCTATATATTATATATGATTTGTAAATCTAAACCAACAAGGGCGCCACCCAAACGCATACAAATATATAAAGATAGATATTAGTAGTAATGCAAGTACTTATTCATACAAAATTTATCTGTGATTACAATAGGCTACCTATTAAATACGATATTGCACAAGAATTGCTTCTAGCTAACGAATCATTACGACGATCGTTCTTATATCATCTAGTAAATGTCTATGTTACTTCTGAGTCACTTCTACTATCCTAGCCCGTTAAACGGATAATTGAAGCATAAATTGGTAGCTACCTTCTCCATATTTCGCGGCATTGGCCATTAATATATTCTTGGTCATTGGGACAATTTGTAGGAACGGTGATGACATTCTTGTTACTGGTTCCACTTCTCCATATGTCACGACATTGGCCGTTGATCCATTGCTGTCCAGACGGACAGTTGGTTGGAACTTGCACCACGTTTTTAATGGAATCTGCCAATCTCCATACATCACGACATTGCCCATTGATCCATTGCTGTCCGGACGGACAGTTTGTAGGAACTTGCACCATGTTTTTATTAGAATCTGCCAATTTCCATATGTCACGACATTGCCCATTGATCCATTGCTGTCCGGACGGACAGTTTGTAGGAACTTGCACCACGTTTTTAATGGAATCTGCCAATCTCCATATGTCACGACATTGCCCATTGATCCATTGCTGTCCGGATGGACAGTTTGTAGGAACTTGAACCACGTTTTGTAGTGACGCATCATCTTCAATTGAGCTGAAACAGTATTAGGCCGGTAAGTCATAGCTAAAATGTCTATTGTGATCTAGTTAAATAAATGGCACCTAAAAGATCTATAAACGAATAGGCTTATTGACATTTCTTAGGAGAAATGAAAACGCCAAAAGAGACCCTAAAGAAAACAGAGAGAGTTTTCTTTTGAGCGAGTTTTAACGCTCGTCTATCTATCAAGACTATCTATAATTTTATAGTGTAAGAGATACCTACTTACTATATAAATATAATATAATAAATCAAATTTAAAAAACGCAAATAAATATTTTTTTGAATTACTTCTCGTTGAGCTATTATTAGTCATTAGGTACATCGATTTACTCAAGAGCTCTTGAGTATATCGATGCAATATATAATAATAGCTGAAAGACAAGTACCTATTTAGGGTAATAACCGTAGATCTATTGTTTGACGTGCTAATTTTGCGCCAGAAAATATGAATGTGCAAAATTACCTATTATCTTTATAACCTATTTCCTGGCTATAACTCTTTTTTTTTTAGTTGCGTGACTGCCTATTAACTTTTGCGGCCTGCTGAGTAGGTACATCAATAGTACCCAACATTACTAGTTACACACTATTGAGACATATTGGCATTATACCTACCATTATCAAAATGATCAAAGATTAAATTTAAAATTCAAGAAAATGCTAAAAGCAAATTTATCAAAAGTTACAAAACGCTGATAAATTTATTGCGTTTTATCTTTGTTCGATATCAATCAAGAAAACATAAACAAATACTGGTAATGTACTTACTTCCTTTCTTCATTTTGCATTTTAGCCCAGATATCACGACATTGTCCATTTATGTATTCTTGACCAACGGGGCAATTAGGAGGCACGGTGACGACGTTGACGGGTTCAGATCCATTTCTCCAAATATCGCGACAGGCACCATTTACGTATTCCTGGCCATCAGGACAATTAGGGGGCACGGTCACCACGTTGGCAGGTTCGGCGGGATTTTTCCAGATATCACGACACGCACCATTTACGTATTCCTGTCCATCTGGGCAATTAGGGGGTACAGTCACAACATTGACAGGCTCTGCTACATTGCCATTAGTTGTTGCTGCATTTCTTAGGTCAATGTTTGGTCGGGCATAGCAAGAACTAGAAATTAAAAATAGTAAAGAAACAAATACAATCATTGTATTTGCTAATTAGACTAATTTGCGAAATTATTTGCAAGCTGACTAGTGATTCGGTGGCTAATAAAACAATTGGACAAGAATCTTAATTGATTTCTGATTTTATTTATCACATGGAGAAGATAGGCATTGATGACGTAGCTAATGATAAGATAAAGGTCTACTTAAGTAGTTAGTCATTCTCATCAATTACAGATGGACATGTTATTACAAACATGTACAAGGATAATTGGTAGTTAGGTATGGAAGGAGTTAACGAATTCCTTTAAATTATACCTTTTTTTTTGTCCGGCGCGCGGCGGGGTGAATGCATTTACGCATTCCCACCACCGCACAGTGGTCCGGATTTTCAAAAAGGTGGACATAGGATTGAAAATGCATATTTAACTTAACAAAAAATTGTTTCGTATAGGAAATTTAATACTGATTAATACTTATTACTACAACTTTTCAAAAAAACTGCTCGTTCAAGTCAAAAAAAAATATGGAAAATAAAAATGTATGGGAGATTTTTTTTTTTTCTCTGTTTCGTATCAAAGTATAGCAAGCAAACCTTATATTCTGGTAAGTACCTATTGTCTTTAATACGACGACATATAAATTGCTTGCGTACTGCGGCCTCGGCGCCTACGATGCTTTAAAGTTTAAAATTTTAATATTGAATTATCTTAATATTATTAACGAGTTTTTCAATTTAAATTAATCCACAATATTATTTTTAATAAAACAAGGCCCCGCGCGCCCCATCCATGTACTAGGCTCATCGCCTATTACATGGGACTTAAATATAACTGGCGAAATTACAGTGTACTATAGTGTAGTATACACCTTTGCCGAACCCTTCGGGAAATATAAATCGTGATGTTATGATAAAATAAGCATTTCTGCTTAATTTTTTTTTAATCACCTATTTGTTTTTCTTTCATGTGTTGATATTTCCTATTGATAAATCATGGTTGATATTTTTGGTTATACTACTAGCGTGACTCATCTCAAAAAAGAAACTATTAGAAATAGATGTAGCCCTGAAAAGGGCTTTTTCTGAAACCCAACAACTTCTTCAACACATAAGGCTGCGTTTCCACAGAAGCTGAGCTGCGCGGAGTCGAGCAGAGACTTATAAAAATTGACCAATCACATTGCTCAAAATACACATCTCATCTCCGCTCCGATTCAGTGGAAACACTGATAGCGGAGTTGAGAAGATTTACATTAAAATGTATGGTGCGCGGAGATAAGCAGAGCACAGCGGTGTCGAGCTTAGTGGAGCTGTGCTGTGCGGGTGCGGGTGAAGCGGGGCTGTGCGGTGTAGAGCGGGGCTGTGCGGTGTAGAGCGGAGATACGCGTGGTAGAGCGGTGTTGCGCGGGGTGGAGCAGAGCTGAGAGAGGTAACGCGACGTCAGGCGCGGGAGTTTGTTTGTTGCAGTTTGACCTGACACACACAAACACCACACCGTACTGACTGAAAACAAAATGTATTCACAGCCCTGTTCAGCTCATCTCCACTTCACAGCACCACTCCGCTAATCTCAGCTCTGGTCCGCTCCGGTCGTCTAAGCTCCGCTCTGCTCCACTGAACTCCGCGCAAGTCCGCTTCTGTGGAAACGCACCCTAAGGATTTGGCTGTGCTGTTTATTATTCAGTCAGCACAGCCACAAGTTGATGGCTGTGCTGAGTTATTGCATGATAGCACAGCCGTGAAATATCAGGCTGTGCTTACTTTGTTATAAACCAACACAGCCGTAAAATTATAAATTTCATTCACGTTTGAATATTTAGAGTGTGGAAGGATTTGGCTGTGCTGTCTATTATTTAGTCAGCACAGCCACAAGTTGGTGGCTGTGCTGACTTATTTTAAGACAATACAGCCCGAAAATCTGAGGCTGTGCCAACAACTATGAAGTTAGCACAGCCATAGGTTTGGTGGCTGTGCTACATTTTTTCAAGGCTGCACAGCCACTCATCATTGCCTTGCTTGATATTCACACACACACACAAACTCTTCAAAATTTGGCTGTGTTACTATTTAGTTAGCACAGCTATAAATTATGAGGCTGTGCTGAATTATAGCAAGACAGCACAGCCACACATTCAAAAGATCGATTTTATGTATCAACATATACTAAGCCATATGTATTTGGCTGTGTCTTCATATATTGCATGATGCTGAAAGCAATATTTTAACTGTGGCTGTGCCAGCCTAATTATCCTAGGCACAGCCGCATGATTCACTATGAAAAAAACTGGCAAAAAATGTCGAATTGCCGTAACAAATTAGCAACAAATTCAAGCATTATTTTCCATATTTTTTTAATCGATTGTGCCATTATGGCTTTGCTAACTTTATAGAGCTCATAAATTTTTATTTTCAATATTTTTTATACCCCACTAAAACCTCCCGGACACTCCTTCGATCCGCCGTTGGCGGGGGCCGGGTACGGCCGGGTACGCCATGGAGCGGATCACTCCGGCGCACAGTTTGTTGCAGGTGCTCCCGGGTCTGCCGAAATTCGGCAAAAGCTGGCCAAGAGCACCCGCCTCGTCGCTACCAGCTTTGGGGCCACCCGCTGGAAGTGGGCCCCGAAGCTCCATCTGCTGTCGAGGGCTATGCCTAGATATCGCATATTGTCCCCGACAGCAATGGATTCGCCGCCCACTATGACGTGGGCGCCTGCAGGTGGCGCTCGCCGAGGCCCATGAAAAGAAAGGGCCTCAGTTCTTTAAATTATACCTACTGCGGTCTATTTTTTAGGACCTCTCGAAGTGCGAAAGCCCTATTTCAGTATTGCATTGAGGTTTTTTTGACTAGTAAAATAATATAAGAAAAATATGTCGTACCCCGTAGTAGACCGAGGGCTAAACGAATTGATTTGATCCACTGTACCTACTTACAGATGTTGAGTTTTAAATGTTATTGTATTTATATTCTAGTAAGCATATTTCATCGTTTTGGGGTTCAGTCCCAAGCAGCAAAAACTAGTTGTATAAAAGTCCATAGAACGTTTTGTAAAAAACTGTTTTTGGCCCTATAAAAAACCTGAAAAAGAGTTATTTCTTCGAAAGTGGCGCAGTTATATCTCTGTTTAGTGTCAAAACGATCTGTTACCAGTGTCACACATCACAAATCAGTCCTATACAATCTATGTAACAGTAACGCAGGTCTCAAAATAGTGATGTAATAGCTACTATAGAACCTTTTATAGTACTTTTTCATATTAAACTAGAGTTTATGTTTCCTATACTTCACCATTCATTCTTTTATCATTCGTGACAGGGTGCAATGCCAAAATTTAATAAAAAAAAACAAAAGGATACCTAGTACAATCAATTTGAGGTGAGTAAGATTTTATTTTGTTATTATGATATTCGTCTAATAAGGTAAAAATGATGTACGAACGCAGTTTTACTAATAAACTAGGGTTAGGTTTACCATGAAATTGGTAAAAACTTAGGGTCGTTATTAACTACAATGGGACATTCAAATGTCAACTTTTGTATGCCTGGTGCTTCTCACTGCCACATAATTAGAAAAGCTATTGAATACAGATATAATAATGAGAACAGTTCTTTAATAATTTTTATGGGAAATAGGGGCAATATGAACAAAAAACTATTATTGGAATATTTTAATGGTCTTAATTGTTTAAATGTAAAAAAAATTGTAATGTTCACATTCCCCTATAGTAATAGTTTGTCACAGGAGGAAAACAATATTAGATATAATTTAAATTTGAACTTGCACACTATTTGTGCTCATAATAAGGAGAAGTTCCATATTATTGACACTAACAATCTTGTTAGTAAAACTTTTTATTTGACCAAAGATAATTATTATTATCTTTCTAAATATGTAAAAAGACAGATAGCATGTTCGCTATCCTATTTATTTAATATTTTAGCCAAAAATTTGGCTACAAATGTTGCTTCTATTGAGCAATGTACTGTTGACACATACAATATCAGTAATATTGCTACTGATCATGACATTAATAATATTGAAGATAATTATTTAAATACTGACATTTCTCAGAATAATTATTTAAATTAAATAATAGGACAAAAGAGGACTTCTCTTGCATTATGATTACGATGAGTGCTTGAAATCAACAAGTAAATAATTGTGATTTAGCATATGTACACAAAAGCGTGAATAAAAATGTTAACCCATCAAGTATAAATCGTAAAAATAAATCAACAAAAAAATGTATCAACCTGGTGCATCAGAATATTCAAGGCTTGATGGGAAAAGAGTTAGAATTGGAGTTGTTCTTGAATTGTTGTAATATTGATATTTTATGTTTAACTGAGCACTGGCTAAAGCGCCATCAATTCATTTTCAGCTTCAATAATCACCAGGTTGCAAGCTCGTTCATCAGAGAAAAGCATATACATGGTGGCTCTTTAATACTAATAAATAAATCTTTAAAATTCAAAGAGAGAAATGACATTACGAGCCTCTCCGTTGAGCGAGTTATAGAGATTTCATGCATTGAGTTGGAGCGATTCGTTGTTGTGTGCCTATACAAACCTCCTTGCGCGCCATTTGAGGCTTTTTCAGATATAGTGGAGGATGCCTTGACTAAATTATCCAATAACCATAAAACAGTTGTAATTTGTGGAGACTTTAATGTAAATATCTTAGAAAATAACTCAATGAGCATCAACTTTTTAAATTTATTTAAATCATACAATTTTCATAATATTTTTAAGGAACCCACTAGAGTAACTGCAACGACTGCTACCTGTATTGATAATATATTCAGCACCGTAAAACCTTTACATAAATCTATTATTAACAAAATTCAGTCAGATCATTCAGGTCAACTGGTTTCTTTTGAAAATTTTGTAGCTACACAGAAAAAAATAATAAATTATGTACCATTTAGTGAAAGCCGTATGGAAAGATTTAAAGCGAATATGTTAGAAAAAATTGTTATGTTGCCCTATCACGGTACTCCGGATCACATGTACAACTCTCTATTCAACTTAATAAGTAGTGAGTTTAGATCAATTTTTACGCCCAAACAATTAACTATAAGTGACCGTATGACGTTCAGTGATTGGGCAACACCTGATATTTACAAAAGTCGGAACAAATTGTATGAACTTTATGAAGAAAAGACTTATAACCATAGTCCGACTTTTCAGGCTCATGTTAAAAATTACTCAAAGTTATTCAGAGAAGCCTGTTCTAATGCTAGGTCCATGTATATAAGAAATAAAATTAAAAATTCAACTAACATTATTAAGTCCACTTGGAATATGATTAATAGTGAGACTGGTAGAGCAAAAGTACGTAGTCGTGACTTTCATTTGAAAATAAATGATGTAGATGTTAAAAAAGATATAGATGTGGCAACGCAGTTCGAATTATATTTTTCTAACATTCCTATTATTGCAACAAGAACTCTTTCGTCTTCTTCTGTATCTGCTGAGCTGCTCCTCAAGCAAAGTGTACTTGAATGTGATACTTTCTTTGAATTTATAGAAGTAAGCCCTAAAGATATTTTAAATGCCTTTAAATCAATAAACATGAAAAATACTAAGGATTTATGGGGTATATCTGTAAAGACAATCGCATCAATAATTGCGTTGATAGCTCCACACCTAGCTAGCTTATTTAATTGTTGTGTTGCAACTGGTGAGTTTCCTGACTTGATGAAACACAGTAAAATTATTCCATTATTTAAATCAGGTGATAGTTCAAATCCTTCCAATTTTCGCCCTGTTTCTGTACTTCCTACTATTAGCAAGATATTCGAAAAAATTATGCTTAGCCAGTTGCTCAGTCATTTTAATAGACATAATTTGCTTCACAAGAAGCAATTTGGATTTACGAAGGGATGCTCAACTATAGATGCGGGAATAGATTTATTGAAAAGTATATTCGCGGCTTGGGAGGAATCGCAGGATGCCTTAGGAATTTTCTGCGATTTGTCCAAAGCATTCGATTGCGTGAACCATGAGACTCTTGTCAGGAAACTACATCACTATGGCGTTAGGAATAAGGCTCTCGAACTTCTGACCTCTTATCTGGGCAATAGAATTCAGAAGGTCGATATTAATGGTAAATTGTCTTCGGGATCACCAGTTGTTATGGGAGTTCCACAGGGATCAATCCTGGGTCCATTTCTGTTTTTAATATACGTTAATGACTTACCTTACTACGTAAGGGATAAACATGAGATTGTATTGTTCGCGGATGACACTTCCTTGACGTTCAAAATTAATAGACAATTGCGTGATTATGACGAAGTTAATGATGCACTCTCAAAAGTAGTTAATTGGTTTAGTGTCAATAACCTGTGTTTAAACGATAAAAAGACTAAAGTGATCAAGTTTTCTACACCTAATGTTAGACAGGTTTCCACCAATGTAAATATTAATGGAAATGGCTTGGACCCTGTGGAAACCACTGTGTTCTTAGGTATCACCATTGACTCCAAACTGCAATGGGGACCACACATTGAGAAATTGTCAGGAAAATTAAGTTCTGCAGCATATGCTGTAAAAACAATTAGACGACTCACTGATGTTGATACGGCTAGAATAGTTTATTTCAGTTACTTTCACAGCATAATGTCGTACGGGATTCTTCTTTGGGGTAGCTCCGCGGATATTAACAGCATTTTTATTTTGCAAAAGAGAGCCGTGAGGGCTATTTATAAGCTTGGTCCCCGTGAGAGCTTGAAAGAAAAATTTAAAGAAATAAATATTCTAACCGTTGCATCGCAATATATTTTCGAAAATTTATTATATGTACATAAAAATATTGATTTATTTAGTAAAAAAAGTGATACACACAACATTAATACTAGATATAAGAATAATCTTGTGCTACATGCTAGTCGTCTCCGCAAAATAAGTAACTCTTTTATGGGGCTGTGTATACGGTTCTACAACAAACTTCCTCATAATATAAGAGTATTGTCAATAAATAAATTTAAAACAACTATAAAAGCCAAATTGTGTAGCAGGGCTTATTATAAAATATCTGATTATATTAGTGACAAAAATGCTTGGGATTGAGTCGCTCCAATTACAATGTAAAATAGAAAATTATGTATAAATTTAATAAAATATTATTATAAAAAAGAGGGTTCTACTGAGTTTTTTGGCAGTGTTTCTCAGTAGTCTCCACGTCACGCACTGCACGGTAGGGGAAAAAATATGACGATTCCAAATAAATGTAACCATTTTTACGGAATAAATGATATTTGACTTTGACTTTGACTTTGACTTTGACATGAATTTTAAGTACCCCTTCGAATTATTGAGTTTTTACTAAAATTTTTATCAATTAATGTGACTTCAAGTTTCTAAGGACCCTTATAGTACATGTTGTGACAATGTTTTCACTGTCATCATGGGTTCAGAGTGATTTTGGGTATCCGTGTGAGCATAGCTAAATAATACACCATGATTTTTTTTGGTTATGTTTCTGATGCACTGATTCTACGCATGAAAAAAAGCTTTCTTTATAAATTTAAAGGGTTTACTGCTTAAACTGTGTTAATCATGTGGCCACTTTTTTCTTCGGGAAAGTTGATTAGTTTTATTAAGTATGTAGAAATATAAAATGTATCTAGTCAACATTGTGTTTTTTTTTCAGAGTCATTGAAGATTAATGGAATGGAAGATTTTGAAATATTGTCACAATAATCGCTGGAGTCCTTATGTTCAATCAAAAGCTCATGATCTTTGCAAAATTAATTTTGTACGGAACCGTTTTCTATAATTGTGCCCTCAACTTGATTTTGGTTGCTATTACTGGTTAGATCGTTTGCTAATGATGATGGTACTTTCTTATAACGTCTATTAACTTCTCTTCTATATGTTCCACTGCGTTTATATCTTTTACAATTCTTTAAATTCATTTTTGTCGATCGTTGAATCAAAATGTCTGAGTATTGTTCTAAAAGCATGATAAAAATTCTTTTTCAGGATATAATTGTCATTTAATAGCAACATTTGTCTACTTTTGTCTGACATTTTTGTATTATTAAAGAGATAGACACCCTGTTATAATACTAACATATGTATTAAAGGAACTAAAGAAGACATTATACAACAAATCTGCTCTAAAAAAGTGTCTGTGTAATTGTCTTATCAGTGAAACTATAATAGGCATCTGAAAATGATTATAGTACAGTTACATTACATAAGCGTAACCTGAAACTTGGCTACATCACAAAATCATTCTATTGTAGAGTTTTTGTGACTACTAACGTACTAAGTACTATAACAACGATCTGAGTATCCACAATACCACAATATCGCTCCATAGTTGAGTGTTCGTCACTGCTAAAACGAAAGTACTATAGCAGTTCGTTTGGAACCCTTATTGTGCAAATCAGATGAATAAAGGCATCTGCGAACAATTTTATAGAGCAATATCGTTCTGTACTAGTTATATTAGATCTATATTAGATAGATAAAATGGCGTAGTAAACGTTAACAACGATTGTTTATATGTCATTTTAGCTCTATAAGCTTATAGAGCAATAATGTGTTATCGAACGCCTTTATACAATACGCTGTCACCGCTAAATCCTTAATAAAACGTTTACACAGCTTTTTAGAGGTATAAGCTTTAGTTATAGGACTATATTGCTGGTTGGGGGAATAAGCCTATATTGCAACTTACTGGTCGAAACAACACACATTTCTCAGTCTTTGCAATACCTATGCACCACGCACTGCAGCACGATGCGCAACACTGTGGAATGTAGTTGCATAAAAATGTATTAAAAGAAATTAATGAAATAAATTGCACATAAAAAATATAATAAAGTCCAAGGGGGTGATTCAGTCGGCTATCTGTCCGATAGCTGTCATGAATCGCTACGGGTGTGCGACCCCGGACTGCTCTAGCTACGACTGTCACACTCCTCTTTCCCGTGGCAGTGGTATCCTCTTCCTCCATCCTATCCATCTTTCCCACTTCCGTCATCCCAAGCCATGCTGTAAAGCGGACCGTGGCGTTGGCTGCATGGCTGGGGAGGGAGCCCAGCCACGAACGGTGCCTCTCCGATACGGGGCACACCGGAGAGTAAGTTTTGCCCTTCGGCCAACATGCGGGGCTCTGTTGGTCGTGACCGTCGATTTCCCTAGCTACTCGTGGGAACGCTATGATAGAAAAAAAATGTATCACGTATGGCGGCGATGTGGTTCGCGACTCATCACGTCACGTTTCCCGGCGAGGCGAACAGTGGGCGGTGGAAAGCCGTTTTGCTACTTTGAATGTAGGAGGAGGCATGAAAAGCAAAGTGGATGCGATATGCGAGATGATGAATGAAAAGCGGATTGATGTACTGTGTGTGAATGAGACGAAGCGTAAAGGATGCGAAACCACAAACCACCACCCCGATACGGCGTATTGGTCTGTAGTGCCAAATAACGCCAGGGAGTGGGTCTCATCCTTTCCGCCCGAATGGCTGTGTGTGTGAAAGAGGTTGGCTATGTCAACGCAAGAGTAATGTGGCTTAGAATGAAAGTGGGCATTACCTGTATCTTTATTGTGGGGGTGTATGCCCCTGTAGATATGGGTTCGGGTATGTCACGGCAAGAACAAGATGAAAGAAAGGAATTTTGGGAGAGTGTGAGGGAGGTGCTAAAAATAAGGGATGAAAACGAGAAGATAATAATGTTAGGAGACTTTAATGGCTGGGTTGGAGTAAAACGGGAGGGTTTTGAAAGAGTGCTAGGGAGATATGGAGATGAAAGAGTAAATGGAAATGGTAGTAGTTTACTCCAGATTTGTTTGGAATGGGATCTTTGTGTATCGAACACTATGTTCGAACATAAAGACATACATTTGTATACAAGGGAGAGGAAGAATGTCAGGAAAAGTATGATTGATTTTGTTATAGTTGATGAAAGTCTCAGGAAAAGTATGAAGGATACGAGGGTCTAGCGTGGAACCGCCATCCACACAGACCACTTTCTGGTGATGAGCCGGATAAGTGGTTTGTTCGAAGGTTGGCGGCACCGGGGTTGTGAGACTAAAAGTACGTAACAGAGAATAAAAGTAGAAGAGTTCCAAGATGAAGTAGGGACACAGGAGTACAAAAGGAAATTAGTTGAAAGATTTGAAGGATCTGATGAAGTAAGAGAAATAGATGAACTATGGACGATATTTAAGACGGAAGTGATAAGTGTAGCTAAGGATATATGTGGAGTTTCTAAAAGGCGGAAAGGAAGAAAGGCGAAGCATGTCTGGTGGGATACAGAGGTACAGAATGTGGTGCAGGAGAAAAAGAAAGCATGGTTAGACTGGTTAGCCACCAGAGCTAACGAGCGAGAGAGAAAGGGTAAGTGATTTTGATCGAAGGTTATCTGAAGATTTCCAGAGTAACATCAAATTTTTCTGGAAAGCTGTCCGTTCAGTACGAGGTAAAACTCAGTGCACAGAACTGAACTTGATCAGAGACCAGAATGGGGATATAGTGAATGGAGAAGAATGTGTCTTAAAGCGATGGAAGGAATATTTCGAAAGCCTTTTTGAAGGAAATTTGGATGGTAATGCACGCAATGAGTGTGAGTGGCAGAATAATATAGAAGAAAATGTGCATGAGGAAATTAGTATGCATGAAATTGTGAAAGCTATTAAATGCACGAGGTCTGGAAAGTCAGGAGGTTATGATGGAATAACTGCCGAGATGCTTAAGGCTGGACAGGGCGTCATAGCTAGTCTGGTGTATCGCCTTTTCAACATGAGCTTCACCACAGGCCGAGTACCAAGTGATTGGTGCAAGGCTGTCATCGTACCTTTGTATAAAGGAAAAGGCCCACGACAAGACTGCAAAAGCTATAGGGGCATTAGCTTATTAAGCGTCGTCGGCAAGTTATATGCGAAAGTGTTGATTGAAAGGGTAATGAAAGCAACCGATAAGAAAATATGGGATGTACAAGCAGGTTTTCGGAAGGGAATGGGATGTACTGATCAGGTCGTTTCTCTGCGAAACATAGCCGCTAAGTCCTTAGCCGCAGGTCAAAGGGTTTACTGTGCTTTTGTAGACTTAGCAAAGACGCCTATGATAGAGTGGTGAGGAATGAAATTTGGTCGGTATTGTCTATGTATGGGGTGGATGGCACTCTTATCCGCGCTCTGAAATCGCTGTCTGAGGATTCCAGAGCGTGTGTAAGAGTAAATGGGGCCTACACTGATTGGTTTAACATTGAGAAGGGTGTTAGACAGGGATGTGAAGCGTCGCCTTGGCTATTTAACCTATTCATAGACAATTGTTTGAAAGATTTGAAAGAGAGTGAGTACGGATTAAAAATGAATGGGTTGCCAGTCAAATGTCTTTTTTACGCTGATGATCAAGTATTATTTGCATCATCAGTGTTGGAGTTGCAAGAGATGGTAACAAGAATGCACGAAGCGTTTAAGGAGAAAGGAATGAAAGTGAATGTTGTAAAGACGAAAGTAATGGTATTTGAAAAGGATGAATGTATGAGTCCATGTGACATAATGATTGAAGGTAAGAAAGTGGAGCAAGTAAAAGAGTTTGTGTACTTGGGAACTTTGTTTACGAGAGATGGAAGATGTGAAAGTGATATTGAAAGGAGGGTTGTTAAGGGAAATCAGGTGAACGGGGCACTGCACTCCTTTATGAGCAGTCAATAAGTGTCTGAAAAGGCTCGGTTGGCTGTGCATGGGGGAGTGTTAGTTCCGACACTGTTGTATGGTAGCGAGAGTTGGGTATGGCAGAAGAAGGATCAAAGTAAAATTAATGCAGTCGAAATGAGAGCTTTGAGAAGTATGTGTGGGTTAACATTGAATGACAGAATAAGGAATAGCGTGATAAGAGAACGGTGTGGAGTGAAAGAGGACGTGATTACAACGACAGAGAAGGGAATGTTGAGATGGTTTGGTCACGTGGAAGAATGGATGAAGAAAGATTGACAAAACAGGTATACATGGCAAGTGTGAGTGGCACAATCGGAAGGGGAAGACCTCGACGAACGTTCTCTGACCAAATCGGAGACATCCTCGCAAAAGGTCAAATAAGATCCACCCTAAACCGACGTGCTTGTATGAAGAATGTTATGAGAGTGAATGAAGCGAAAGATGTGTGTAGGGATCGTAGCAAGTGGAGGTCCATTGTCTCTGCCTACCCCGCTAGGAAACAGGCGTGAGCTTATGTGTGTATGTATAAAAAATATTAATTGCATGGCAAAGGCATTGGAGCTTATGTCAGAAGGTTTAGCCTTCATAGTAAGCACCTTATTTTTTCGTAGTTCACTTCAGTTCGTCGTGTAGAAATAACCTACCACTTTCACCAAAATTTGACTTTCAATACAAAGTTATAAGATTTATGTCATAGTTTTGACTTTGACTTTGTTGAATAACTGTGTAGCGACATCTACAGTAGCCGCACAAAAACTTCAAGAAGACAAGCAGCGCCATCTACCACCTAGAATCCCAACTAACCTGTATCACGCAATACAAGTTCGCAAGCCAATTCGAACATATACAAGTTCCGAACAGTAACAAATGGCCGTCGGTCGCCGGGCATACCACCTCGCCCGGCAAAGAAGATCTTCATTTTCTGTGGAGGAACACCACCAACCGTTCCTCTACAACTGCTTTAAAATGGTACTTGCAAGTTGCAAGATAATAAGAGTTGCAAGATACTTGTATATTGTACCCAATTTAAAAGTAGATATAGGCAGATACGGTAAATTTTTAATTTTAAGGTTTAGGTATAGGCAATTAAAGTAAGCTAATAGTTCAATGTTTTTAATTAGGAAATCTACTTTAAGTAATCACCTAAGCACTGCCTTGCAGTGCAGCGCCGGTAAATAAGGGTGCCGCGCCGTGAGTCGATCCTCTATCATTATCTGAAACCACGAATCGTCAGGGGTACCTTTATTGCTCTCGCATCGATAAAAAACATACCTATGTTGCGAAATACTTTGCTGATTATGTCGTAAAATTTCGCCGCGACAGAATACTAAACTTCAAACTACGCCGCGGACTGAAAACGATAGGGAATCCCTGACCTAAGCTATTTAAACAATTATTTTTCAGCGAACAACTTGATTTAAGTAGGTACTTAAGTATGAATATATGTAGATAATGAGTGGTATCAAGATCTGATAGCTTTACCTAATTATTATTAGATATTCAATAAATACTTAATACAAATTAAGATAATACGTCAATCTATGTACCTAAATGGTAATTACGTGATTGTTTCTTTTCAACTCTGAAATATAAGTAGATAGGTACTTACCTAGTTAGGTACCTACTGAGGTGCAAATGTACATTATATCATATGTATAAGTAGTCACGCAAATCAAATTCTTGTCTGTTTGTGTATGCAATTCAATGACCTATCCTAAGGAGCAGAGAGTCGAAGATTTGATGACTAAAGCGCGATGTCGAGAGATGAATAATGGACTTGAGCCCCGAGAACTGATGTGGATAAGTTATTTCCGGCTATTAGCCAATGAACCGCATATTTAGATCAAGATGACTGGACCAGTTACGTATCTTTCTAGAAAGATGAAGTACAAGTGCAATGAGGAGTAGGTAGATAGGTACCTATAAGAATAATAAATTGAAAACAGATGCATTTAAATTCATAAGCACGCTATGGAAATGGAATAAGTATTTCGATTTTGTTAAAAAAAAGAACTCTCGCACTAGGAAAATTTATCCCTATGTCGCTGGGGATTATACAAACACTTAATTTCCATACAAAAAGAACACCCAAACTCAGAACTGTGGTTCAAACAAATCATTTTCCCGGCTGGGAATCTAACCCAGAACTCCAGGTCTCAGACGCAACTGTCGTAACCACTCAGCCACCGGTGCTATCTATATATATCAATACAATAGGTAGGTATTCAAAGAATCTAGTGGACCCACGTAGAATTAGAGGCCTCGCTAACGGCGATTTTTGTAACGATATAGTGGGTTTAGACAAAATGCAACTACAGCGGGGTGATCGCTACCTTAAATTTGCAAATGTACCTACGGCATTTCACAGTTGTCACGTAATTAAGCGATTCCACTTACCTAAATTATCGTATAGTTTACCATTAAAATCGGTATTCTAACTACAAGGTTTATGAAACCGAAATACGAACGATCGAATTGCCCGTTTTAAAGAAGAATCAATTAATGAATCGTACCGTTTTTTTTACATAGAAACGCTTCATGACTTTTTTTTTCAGACGCACATTATGTAGTTAAGTAGGCTTTTGCAACTTCACTGGACATAGCGCTTAATCACGTGATAAATGTCAAGTAGGTACCATACATTTGCGATAGCGATTTTATGCTAACGATCACTCCGCTGTAGTGGCATTTTGTCTAGGTCTTCAGTGGCTCCTGAGATTAGCGCGTTCAAGCAAACAAACAAACTCTTCAGCTTTATACATTAGTATATATTAGCTTAACTTTCTAATATTAAATATCTACATGTAAATAAGTAGGTATACTTACTCATAAACATAAGTTCAAACTATTATGAAATAATATACATATAACTAGTAAATAATCAAGCTTGTTAATTAAGATTCCTTTTTTGCCACGAAATATAAGGCCTTTTTATTTATTTATTAATAGATAAGCACCCGTTCCTCAGGGAAATTCATCATTTAATATATATGTTACTCCTAGATAAGATACATTTCTAAACGTAATCCGGAGCAATGCAAACAATCAATCAAGTTTTTTCCTCTTTATATTATCATCTAGTATAGATAAGTAGGTAGGTTCCTAATACTGAATATTTATCTATATTATTTATTATCTATAGATAAAGGTTTAGTAGAATACTAAGAGGAATATTTATATTTTCTCGTGAAACAGAGCGGTAAGGTTAGAAAGAAAAAAAAAAATTACCCGTAGTTTAATTTGACGAAAATATTATTAGATATGTAACAAAGCATTTACCTTAATCATCATCATCCGCCCGTATAACTTCCACTGCTGAACATGGGCCTCCGCAGTATTTGATATGTCGTAATCCACAGGGAAACGCTGCTGTCCGTGTCATGGTATTTAATTGTTATAGATGATGTGATAACAATCAGGACCAACCGCTTAAAGTGCTTTCCGAGGCACAGAGGGTAGTCCCACAACCAACCAGACCGAGAAAGAAATCTTAGAATTTACACAAAGATTTCTTGACCGGTGTGGGGATCGAACCCACGACCTCCGAGGACTAAAGCGAGGGATATACCGTTACGCTACGGAGGCTGTCCTTTACCTTAATAAACATAATTGGTAGGTAGGTACATTGAGGTCTCTAATTCAGTCGAGTGAGGGTCTGGAACTGTGCAGTTTGTATATATATGGCAATAATTTCGTCCGCAATGACATTGCGACGTATCATATATACCTAAGGTGGAATCTTGGTACATCTGACTAATCCTTTTGGAAAAATGGCGCGATACCATGTTGTTTAAGTCTACGAATCCCATGGAGATATCTTGTTAAAATAGCTAAATACCTAAATGTTTTCGATAACTTATATGGGTACGATACTATTTTGTGTTTTTATTAGTTGCCATTTATCCTACTCAAAAATATATAAAAAAAATTAACCAACTTAAAATATTAAGTACCTATTTATGTTGCTAACCTTAACTTTAACCTAATACTAACTTCAGACATAGGTAAGTTCAAGTAGAAGCTAGCTCTATCGATTAGTCGCCCATGTCAACTGACTTTGTTTGTGTTTTCTGTGGTGTTTCTACGTTGAATTATTGATTCCACGAAAGAGTTTCTTGTGTGTACAAACGAACGCAGTGTATACCTATGTGTAGGTGGGTCATGAACACTTATTATAAGGACTGTACCTACCTTTAGAAGTGCGCATGAAATAGGGTGGGCGGCCAACGCTACGATCGACCATATTCTTAGGACGATTCAGTTAGCGTTCGAGCACAGTGTCATAAACAACATACGTCCAGTAGAAATTCAGGAGACAATATTCAAATTACGGTTTCCTCTGTATCGTAATAAAGACTTTTAAACTTTATGAAATAGTTCGTGATTTGTGACCATGAATCGAAAGTACTTTATAACGGTGTTCACAATATTATTTATTGTTATTACTGAAGGAAGGAAAACGTCAATAAGAACTCGCGTTTCTGGATCTGGATCTAGTCGAAGTACCAGTAGGAAATCCCCTCAACCTCAACCTACATCGTTCGGTAATCCGCAGCCATCAGCTCCAAAACCTTCTTACACTGGATGGCAAGAGCGACCAGCGCAAAAATCAAATACACAAACTCTTTCTTCGTGGCAGTCGAACCCATCCGGCGGTCAGAGTCATTCATACCCTTCCAGTGGAACAGGTTTATCTGGTAATAGTCCCAAACAACCTCAGAACCACCAAGAAAATATCCAACGCAGCAATGCCCCTACAAACTTAGCTTCACAAACAGGAAGTCATAATTACCCAGCTTCAACAGGATTATCTGGAGCTTCTGGAAGTGGCTATCCCCAACAAGCTAACAAATATCCACAACAATCAACTGGATTATCGGGAAGTGGAGGCAATTACCCGCAACAACATTCCGGTGGCACATATCCGCAACAAACTGGAGCAGGTTTGCCTCAACAACATGGAACAGGAGTAGGATATGGTGGAGCCCCACCTCCATACCCTGGAAATAATTATGGACATAATAATAATTACCATCCTCAAGGTCCACCGCCACCTTACTCAAACTACGGCAACAATCAAGGTAGTTACGGTGGGCATCCATCGTTTAACCCCGGATATGGATCACAAATGCCTGGATATTTTGGTAACGCTGGTAAAAATTATGGTGGTGTCAGCCGTTCCAGCAGTGCACTGACTGGAGTAGGAATAGCCGGTGCTGGTATTGGTACTGTGTTGACTGGTCTTGCTCTATGGAATTTAGCAAGATCTACCGGGCAACACCAACATACCGTCATATACGATAATAGAGGTCAACCAGTTGCAGTTGCGCCTACTAATGACACACATGCGGCTGCTGTTGATTCAATTTTACCTGATTTGGCAAATTGCAGTTTAACTATTAGTAATGATAATAAAACTGAAGTTCTTGCAATACCATGCGCGATTGCCACATCCTTTACTCCAGAAGCAGACGTGAAGGACTCAGGCATCAATGGGAACAATAATGATAACACAAAATGTACGGTAACGGTCTTGACCAAAGCTGGTAAAGAATATATGACAACTATTCCATGTTCAATCTTGTTAAATACTGCTGCAGAGAACAATGTTACTGAGCCTCCAATATCTTTCGATGACTCTCCCGGGATAAACAACGGAACTATTGCTTCGACAAGTGACATTCCCAGTCCTAACGTTGAAAACAAGGCTCCAATTGAACCAACAGCACTCAAACTTACTAGCGAGGAAGTGAATAAGGATGATGGTAACACGACTTCTCTTTTGAATTGTTCTCCTGAACCTGGAGAAATAAGAGATCCGATGAACCCATGTTACTCAGTGAACCATAATTTAACAGTTATTCCGTTACCAGCCACTGATTCACCAAAGTAATTGATCAATTAGTAATTTCTTTATCATGATAAAGTCAGTTATCATGTAAAATGATTATATCTTTTACTTAATTTTTAAATTAATATGTTATGGACTATGTAAATTGTGTTAGTTTATTAAATGGTTTGCAAAATTTATACAGTGTATTATTGATGATCTCTTTAAATCGCACTTTTGGTAATAAAAGGGCACAAATTGTAGGAACCATTCGCTAAGAACTTTAATTTAAAAACTAAACTTTTCAATGTTTACTAATAACATGCCTAAAATAACTAACGTTGGTAGTGTTCTACGGAAGTTGCTATAGCTTGAACATTTGGAACAAAAACAATTGCTCACTTATTTTGTCTAAGTCTTATATTAAGTAAATAGTAAATAATAATATTATATTACGACCTACCTATAGGTAGATAAAAATACTTAAACGAGGACTTAAAAGTTAACCATAGTTAACCTTTAAGTCCTCGTTTAAGTATTTTATGACCGCAATTTAGTGACACAAACATCAGTAATTTATTGCAAAATAATAAATTGATTTAACCGGATAATTGACCAGAAATTAGTTGAGTAAAATTGCTAAGTTGTTTTTTTATTTTTCGATTAAAATTTTAATATACAGCTCTTCCTATTCTTAGCCTTCATAAATATACGACTGGGTACCTAATACAAAAGTTAAATAAAGTTTTTGAAGTTGTAATCTAACAACATTTTTTTTATTAAATATAAAACCCTAAAGGTAATGGTGAAACCCAAAGCATTTTAGCAGACATCGAACATTTTTATATAGAGACTTAGGTATATTTTTGTGAGTGGAGGTTAGTTAGTAATTTCCGAAAAAGAAAACGTAATGTCAAGTGCGTTAATAAGTTGTATTTTATCAAATCATCATCATCATTAGCCCGTATAACGTCCACTGCTGAACATGGGCCTCCTCCCGAGGGAGGGTATTTGCCATAATCACGGCATAGGCAGGCGGGTTGGTGACCGCAGTATTATGTTGTGCCACACAAGGAAACGCTGCTGCCCGCATTATAGATGATGTAATATAACAATCGGGACCAACGGCTTAACGTGCTTTCCGAGGCATGGAGGGTAGTCCCTCAACCAACCAGACCCGGAAAGAAATCTTAGAATTTACATAAAGATTTTCTGTCCGGTGTGGGGATCGAACCCACGACCTCCGAGATTCAAGGCGAGCCAAATACCGCTACGCTACGGAGCGGTATATGGCGCTTTCAAGCGAACCATTTTATCGTGTCATGCTCCACAGCGGAACCATTTTGACTACATGTATAAGTTACAGGATAAAATGTAATAAGCCTGAAATAAGCATTATTTTAAAGTGGTCCTGCTGGAGAGTATTTCTGTAGCATGACCACTTTAAATTTACATTTTTCAAGAAACTAAAAATATAGAATTTTTGATATTAAGCTACAAAAATATAGACATTATCTACATTTTATCCTGTAACATAAACATCATGTAGTCAAAGTGGTTCTGCTGTGGAGCATGACACATTTTATCAAATGGTTCGTTTGAATCGAAGCCAAGCTTGTGAAACTGTACGGGAACATGCCACGTGAACATAAACATGTAAGTAAATGAAAACGTCATTTATATAAAAATGTGTAGTAGGTTACCTGAGACCTGAGACATTTGTACCCGCTTATTTTGGGGAAGCTAAAGACAAATATGATTAAGAAGGTACCTATCAGTTTTTTTTAATACTGACTTAAACAACCTATCCATATAAAATAATAATCGATTTTATCTATCGTCATGAGAGAAGACGAAAATTTACTATTTCCTGCCCCTGATATTCAAACCAAAAGAGGCTTAAATTAAAAAATATATATAGTTAATTGCTTGTAGATTATAGGAAAACCTGTTATAATTCTATCTATTGAAAATAAAGTGGTAAACTCAATAGTCATATTATACTTAATACTTACGGAAAATGGTTCATTAAAACACCACTAGACAGCGCTAGCAGTAGCTATACCGCGTCTTACTGTGATGATTTCAAAGATAAAAACAATCGACTTTGGTATTAAACGGAACCCTATCCACGCTAGTTGATTTTTTTTTATATTGCATACTAATCAAACCCGAAAATGTATATCACTTAGCTACGAAGGTATATACTTATGTATACCTATACTTATAACCCATGTAAACTAAAAAATATGGTGTACTTACTGCTTGGCAAAAAAGAGTAGAAAATAATGGGGGCGCCACTGTGTTGTTTGTGTGGCAACCCGTTGCAACCGAATAGCATATAAACCTAGTGTTGATACTTACCTGGTTTTGTTTTAGACATATATTTATTCCTATTTTATTTATGTATTATTTTTTCAAATCAATAAGTAGTTCTACTTATTGATTTTAATTTTGTTTATTATGAAATGACATTATTTTGGGAATGTTGCCAACAGACAAAAAATTAGTTCCGTTTCTAGACTTTTTTGCCAAGCTGTAGATATCTTTTATAAGTCTTATAATTGGCTGCCAAAAGGGTTTAGCTGGCTTGGTAATCTTTTATATATAAATATAAATATTTACAAAGATTTCATACAGGTACAAATATTACTTTAGCAATTATATTTTAGGATTAATATTAATATTCGAAACTATCTTCCCCCGCATGATTTCGTCGCGTAGCTCTCGTTCTTGTGGGCACTTCATAATTAAACATAGCCTATATTGCTCGGGGATAATGGTTAAAGAAATATCGAAATCCGTAATTGTGTTGCATTTCCTCTAAATAGCATATTGAATGTCAGTCCAAAGTGCCGGTCAACAAAATCTTTATTTTATCATAACAGTCAAAACTCAAAAGACCAATAAGGGCATAGTCTCTAGGTACATCAAAAATATTGTGTTATCTGTAAAAAATATGATATCAAATAATATGTCAAATGTCATTTACATTTACTGTCATTTAGTTGTGTAGTAAGTTGGACGAGTTCATACAAAACTTATAAAACAATATTTTATATTGAAATATTAGTATAAATGTATAAACTATAAGTGAGAAAATGTCTGATCCTACAATACAAACATTTTGCTGTCATCATTCTGGTAATAAGGAAGACTTTGCTGTGAAAATAATGGATGAATTTAATACCGATACTTACAATACAGTTTGTTTACTTTCTTCCACAATAGGAATTTTAGGATCTATGTACCAAGTAAGTGTGTATATTAATATTAGGGCATATTTAAAATATCAGTATGTAATTCTAGTTAGATACGTACTTTCATAATCAGTAGGACATTTGATACATGATAGGGTGGTAAGGCTTCTCATATTACTTTTCACTGGCTCAACAAATTTGTAACAAGAACCAGTTTCTAGCTCACTGTTACTTTATGAAACAAAGTAGCAATGGGTACTCCTACTTTGTTTCATATATAAAAAAAATCCAGTCAAATGCAAACTCATTAGTGGTGGACATTGGTGTTTTTATATTTTAATAGTTTTGTAAGTGATTTTTATACAGTATCTCAAAGACACAAAGATAAAGGTATATGCTATTTGTGTTTCGAATTTATACTGAGATTTTTTAAATTATTATTTATAGTTTTTTGAGTAAGAAAAGCTGAATAATATATTTATGAATTTTGTTATCCTCTCAAACTTTATAAAACACTAGCTTATAATTTTTGAAATTGGTTCAGTAGTTCCAGTTGTCTATTAAATCAAAACAAATAATAAAATCTTTGCTCTTAAAGAATTTATAATATATTTATACATATAATAATATATAATCTGGCAAAGTTGCTAAGAAGCATAGATTTTGAATACTTAATATTTCAAAAGTCAGTTTTAGTTTAGTTTAACTACTTTTATAAATGTTGCATATTATGTATGTACTTGGTAATGAAATAAAGTTTCCACAAAAAAATACTTAAATGTTGTTTTCGTTATTTTCTTTCAAAGTAATTATTATTGTAGATCTATCCAGACATCATAAACAGGATAAACAAAAGAATAAGCAACAGCCATGGAAGACGAATAATTATTTGGTTAGCAGTTGCAGATTTACTAGCATCATTTGGTAATTAAGTTTATTGTATTGAGGTTTACTCATACATATTTTTATCAAAGTTATTTTGGCCTATGACTATTACTAAACTTTAATCTTATTTCAGGTGTATTGGTCCGTTCATCATTATGGCTTCGATACAAAAATATAATGCCACTGCCTGGTGATGATGTCAGTGTACTATTCTGTAGTATAACTTCAGTAAGTGATTGATTTTTATTTTAAATTTTAATCATCAATTAATTAAAATAATAAATCTTGTAAAGATCTACACTTACAAAGGGAAAGAGTGGAGTAGGTATATGTGTAATATTTATTATATATTATTGAATGAATTAATGAAGAGTGGCCTTTTAAATGTAACTTATCAAATTGTGTGTATGTATGTGTATTTTTTGTATTAGCTGGTAAAAAATTGTGATCATTAAAGTGAAATATGGATAAATGAATTTATAAAATTTAAGAACAGAATTTAAAACACCCTATTTATTTTTCTGCCATTGTGAGTTCACAGGTCCTGTTCGAAAAAAAGTCAAATGCTGTTTTTTGACTCTGGCTTCAATGGCTTTTTGAGCTTGTCAATTCTTGTTTCGTTTTATTTTCTATATGTCAAGCCAATTTTAAACTATTTATTTTCCAGCCCTCAAAAAATAACTTCCAAATTTTTCCTGGTCTAGTAAAACCATTCTTAACCATAATAAAGCAGTTTCAAAAAGTTTCAACTAGCCTAACTCTCTTAGTACACTTTAAACCTTTCCCTTTCAGGCATGGACTCAGTATTTTTACACTGTAACATGGCTTTGGACACTGTTTTATGCTATTGATACATGGCTAATTATAAAAGGCCGTGACTCTAATATGTTACTGTACCACTCACTTGCATGGGGACTACCGGCAGCTACTACAGGAGTCGGACTTTCCATTCTTTACATTCCAAATGCCACGTAAGTAGGACCGAAACCGCGCTACTACGCCTTAGGAAAGCGTGGCAAGGTAAGGGGCCGGGGACATGAGCGGAGACCGGGAGCATGACGTGAGCGTTGACGGCGCGGCGCCCTCACAGAACGGAATGGCCAATACTCTCCCCTATCTCACTGCTCGCTAGTAGGCCGAAGTACATTGGTTTCGGCGAAACTATAATAGGGTAATTAAATGTCTACTTTAAACATTGAAAAAGTTTATAAGTGGCTTTAAAGTTCAAAATATATAGTTACATCCATTGCATCCGTCCTAATAAGGGTTTTATATAAGGATCATCGGTGTTTCTTTACAAAAATGAAGTCCATATTTTTTACTTTATACCTTTTCCGTTTATGTATATAAAATGCCTAGGAACTTAAATATAAAGTCAACATTTTAACCGACAATAAGATGTTACGTGGAAATTGGTATCTTATTAAGTATTCAGCTTGTTGAAGTTTACTTAATTTGATGATAATTTCCTTAGCAGAGTAAATACCTATATATGCATTGTCTGATAGATAGTGATGTTAAAGTAAGTCGAGTGTACACTAAGTGTCTATCATTGTATTTCTACGTGTCCATACTTATTTTATGCACATATATTTAACATTATAGTAGACAAATGTTCAACGACAACCTCCGTGGCGTAGCGGTATGAGTCTCGCTTTGAGTCTAGGAGGTCGTGGGTTCGATCCCGAGGACAAGAAATCATTGTGTAAATTCTAAGAATTTTTTCCGTGTCTGGTTAGTTGAGGGACTACCTTCTGTGTCTCGGAAAGCACGTTAAGCCGTTGGTCCCGATTGTTAGAAGATCATCTTAAAAAAGCGTACCTATACCACGGAACGGTAGCAGCGGAAAATTTACAGATTAAAACTTATTAAATCTGCTTATCTTGAGTGAAAGTAATAGTATCCTTTACATACAATAGGTACCATAGAAACTGTTGCCTGAATTAAACCGGTACAAAAATATTTTCCCGGCCGAGGGATCGAATCGGCAACGTTCGCGTCATTAATTCTTGTTATGTTTATTTTATTCATAAGACTATTTCTAACAAATGATTTATAAACAGTACCTATATATTTTTATTCTATACATTTTCAGATGCCACAACCTTCCAACTTTATCCAGTGCCTTATATAAGATATTACCAAATTATTGCGCTACATATGTGCCAATAGCAACAGTGATGATAGTTAACCCAATCATGTATGTTTTATCAAGCAAAGATGTGGAGATGGCGGTAGCAGTTCCTTTAGCACAGGTAATTAATACATTAATAATTTTATTCTACTACTTCCGCAAGTTTCATGCGACTTGTATGAGCTGACCTTAACCTTTTGAACGCCAATATCGGCCATACTAGACTAACGCAAGCGTGTCGTGTGCGCCAACGTAGGCTGTACCCTACAATAAGCAAGTCACAGTAATATACAAAATGTACATAATTATATACTTACAGATATTTAGGTTTGGCGTACAGAGCATAGAGGTGCCATGATGGCTTAGCAACCAATAGTTTAAGGTATTGTTTGTGGTCCTCGACTGGTCATAAGTTAGCTATGGCACTCTATTCAATTATACATTGTAATGTGTATATCATAATTAATTTTATTCATGCCAAAGAAATGGCAAATATTCTGGCAACATTAAAACCTATGCTCTCTACTAAGCATGCCAGGTCTAAGAACCAAAGAGCTGTACTGATAATATTTATAATATATAATCAGTTTGGGTCTGGCATTGTGTACCACATTGGGTGTGCGCATTCCTCGAGCGTGTGACGGACGCGAGCGCCGAACTCCCAACTCCATCACCGTATGTGATACACAGAAACACTCGAGAAATATGCGTACGCTCATGTGAGGAGCCAAAGCCGGGTTATTTTTGGATAGTTATGTTTTAAATTATAATCACTTTAGTGTTGTAAAGAACAAATCGGACTTTTATCATCAATAATGGTCGAAATCGGACCATAATTAAAAAATGATTAGTCATCGCTATAAAAACTATAAGTGTGCAAAATTTCACACTATTCCGTCCGCGCAATTTTTGTAAAAAGAGGTACAAAGATTTGGTTTCTCGATATAGAAATTTACTAAACATAAAATAGTAATTGTCCAAAGTTAAAGTTTCTTTATTTAATTGCAATAACAGATTTAGGCTTCTGGTCATTGCCTACCTACTATGACAAGCTGCGACTATACTTAGTACCAACATATCTTAATCGCATAGCTGACTAACCATGTCGTCCACCCGGCAAATCTTGTTTTACAAACTTCAACTTAAATCATCTCTTTAGTGCAATTATTATTGTAATATCTAGCCAACATACAAAAAAACATATTTTAACTGGTTTAGCTCGTATCAAATACGTAGGTATTATAACCTTTGTAATATTCAAGGTCTAGATTTTAAAACTGGTATCCATATAATGTAAAAACTTGTAATGTCAGACAAACTTTGATACCTAATAATTAAAATATATTAAGCGCCAATTGATAAGATCCAACAGAATGAACTGAGCGAGTTATTGTATCTATGTCTTCAATGTAAATAAAATTTAATTAAAAATAATTAATTGAACCCCATATTACTTTATAATTCATAACTGTAATTTATTCCTGACGGACGGATTGCAGAATCCGCATAAACTAGTGATTAATTTGTTCGATATTTTTTGTTGCATTGATAACTTTGTGATTCTGACGTATACAAATGTATATAAACACCTACGTGCTAAAATAAGTTTTATGTATACCTAGTATAGGTATACATAAAACTTATTTTCCCTTTATTTTATTTATTTATTTATGTACATAAGGAAAGGAATTGTACAAAGGTACTGCTTATTTCAAAAGAAATCTCTTCCAGCAGACCCGCAAGAGGAAAGGTGAAGAAGAAAAGACGAATAGTGTGCGTAGGTCTCACATAAACATACAAAATAATATTTACATATATACTTAGATACATACATATACAGATAAATATAAACTACATAATATACTACGTTATATATTATATAAACTTAGGATGAGATAGAAAGATAACTCCTTGACTCGTTTTTTAAAGGAAACACTTGAGTTCCATAGCCTGACCGCTTCAACAGTGAAGCATCGGGAATAGAAAATGGTTTTATGAAGAGGAATGGAGAGGTTGTAGCGGAGATGTGATCTGCAGGAGGAGCCAGGTGGATGAGTGTAGGAAAAGCGCTCTCGCAGATAAGAAGGGTAGGAAGGATTGTTTTATATAGCAAACATACGATGCGAGCATTCCTTCGGAAACGGATATGGAGCCACTTGAGATCTTTGCGGAATGTGTAATGAACCTTTTTGCTCACATCAGCAACCTGAACTACCCAAGACAAGTGTCGGTCCATTGTGATACCAAGGTTTTTGACCTTATCGGTAAAATTGATGGGTACACCATCAAGGGCTAATGGTGGAACATCCAAGTTAACCAAACCACTACACATATATTTACTGCCTAACATTATAGCCTGCGATTTAGCCGGATTAATAAGAAGGTCGTAAGCTTTCGCCCAGCGGTTTACTGCGTCAAGATCCCGATTTAAAGCAGTAATCGCGCAAGCAGCATCAGATAAAGGAAAAGATCGATACAATTTGTTTTTTTTTTTTTTTTACTACATATAGGCTTACGTTTGACCATAATCTCGCTTGATGGAAGGCGAAGATAAGGCCTAAGATGATACACGCTTGCCTAGAAAGTGTCTGTTCACTTTAGCCTTAAAGATGTCCAGATTATAGCGTTCCGGAAAAACTGACGCCGGCAGAGAATTCCACTCCTTAGCCGTCCGCATTATGAAAGAAGAAGCAAATCGCTTCGTGCGTATTGAAGGAATGTCTACAACAAAAGGGTGAAACCGCTCGCCGCGCCTAGTCGTCCGGTGATGGAAGGGTGAAGGGGGTATCAGGTTATGTAGAACCTCCGCACACTCCCCGAAATGCAACCGATAAAAAACTGATAGGCAGGCCACTCGTCTACGGTGTGCGAGGCTCTGAAGACTTGCCTCCACCAGTGAGTTATTGCCTATGACTCTCTTCGCTCGGCGCTCCAATGAGTCCAGAGCATCCAGCTGATATCCAGCAGACCCATCCCAAAGATGAGAACAGTATTCCATTGAGGAGCGAACTTGAGCTCTGTAAAGACTTAAGAGCTGCTCCGATGTGAAGTACCGCCTCACCTTGGAGAGAATGCCAAGTTTTTTGGCTGCAGTGTTTGCAATGGACTCGATGTAGTGACCGAAGTTTAGATTAGAAGAGAGGTCAAGCCCTAGGAGCTCAAGATGGTCGCTGATCGGAACGGAGACATTCCGGAAAGTCGGAGTCAGTTGGAATGGACTCCGTTTCGCCGAAAAAAGACACGCCTGTGTTTTTGAGGGGTTAAACCCAACCAGGTTGGCATCACCCCATAAGGAAACAGCCTCCAAGATCGAGTTCACCCCCTCAATCATCGACTCCCTGAACGACTGGACCATTGATCCCGACTTCGCATCAGACAAGTATCTCACCGAGACTGTGCTGTCGTCTGCATACCCAAAGATACCGGGAGTAACTAGCAGGTCGTTTATGTGCAGCAAAAAAAGAGTCGCGGAGAGAACAGATCCCTGAGGGACACCGGCATTAATACCAAGAAGATCGGACGAGGCGCCATCAATGACAACTCGAATCGACCTTCCCCTCAAGAAATCCTGAATCCAGGTACAAAGTACGGGAGCAATACCGTAAACCGGAAGCTTACCAATGAGACTTGCGTGCCAAACCCTGTCAAAAGCCTTAGAGATATCAAGAGACACGGCAAGAGCCTCACCGTGTCCCTCAATGGCTTCGCTCCAGAAGTGAGTAGCATATAAGTAATAAGTCGTCTGCGTAGAGATGGAAACTGGAAGTGATAAGATAACTCTTGTGACAGAGTTTACGAAGATAGAAAATAATAATGAAGAGAGAACGCCACCTTGGGGAACGCCCGCAGTCAGGCAACACCAATCAGAGTATGACTCGTCATGATGAATTCGCTGGGAGCGACCCCGAAGATATGAGTCAAACCAAGATAAAGTGGGAAGAGAGAAGTTAAGAGATAAGAGAATACCGAGCAGAATGTCGAAATCCACAGAGTTAAATGCACTGCTAAAGTCAAGAAGGACTAGAGCGGTGAGAGATTTTTTGTCCATGGCCCAGCGTATGTCATCGGAAACTTTAAGGAGAGCTGTTACAGTGCTATGACCAGGACGGAAGCCGGATTGAAAACAGTTCAGCAGGCTGTTGCTGGTAAGATACACTGAAAGTTGGCGATGGACAATATGCTCGATAACCTTTGAAAGGAATGGTAAAATAGAAATGGGACGGAACTCGGATAAGGATGAAGAATTTTGTACTTTGGGTAAAGGAATTATGTGAGCTTGTTTCCATGCCAAAGGAAAGCCTGAAGAAAATAGTGAGAAGTTGAAGATGTGGGTTAAGATAGGTAATAGGAGGTTAAGGATTGGAGTGATCATTCTCGAGCATATCATATCATTACCAGCAGCAGTGGAGGAGATTGACATTAGAGAAGTTTTGACATCTGACTCGGATACGGGATTGAAGCTAAAAGGAGAACTTAGTGGTACCGGTAAGAGCGAAAGTTCATGTAATGTGCTGGACTTAGTGTCTGTGTCCATAGATAGACAGGTCGAAGAGAAATGTATATTGAGAGCACCAAGGTCCATGTCCTTACATGTCATGGAGGGAGATTTACCGATACCATTGGTTTTAAGGAATTTCCAGACAGCGGAGGAATCACGATTACTGAGAGAAAGAGAAAAGTGACGTTTTTTAGCCTGCACAGACGATTGCAATTGTTGCGCATTTTTTTAAATCGGACTACTTTGCTTTTTATTAATGCACTAAATGAATCGCAAATTAATAGATACCTATCTATTGTAAAGATAACGATAACGACCGCATGCGCATAATTGTAAATCTCCGTGTAGGTATTTTGTTATAAAGTAGTGTGATATATTGTGACTCAAACGACATATTGAAAAAGTAACGCAATTATCAAGGTTAACTTAAGAGAAGCAATTGAAAGTAATTTATTTAATATATTTATGAACTTATAATGCGACTCAGTTGGTAGCTGATTAGCAATTCAATCCTGTGCCCCCCGCCCCTCTGCCACGTCTATACTAATATTATGAAATTGAACAATTTATTTGCTTGAACAGGCTAATCTCAGGAACTACTCACAAATTCTTTCACCATTAGAAAGCTACGCTATTCAGAAATGACATAAGCCAGGGGTCTCCAAACTGCGGCCCGCGGGCTAAAACCGGCCTGCCAGTGTCATCAAACTGGCCCGCGACAGCCAATGTTTTATTGCTGTTACTTTGCTAGAAATACGACTATAGACAAGGACAGAAAAAAAATAATCTGTTTTGGCCCATGAAGCATACTGAAAATATAATTATGGCCCTAAGGCTTCAAAGTTTGAGACCCCTGACATAAGCAGGCACGAATTTAGAAGTCCGGAGGCCCCGTGGCAACTAAGGAGAAGAGGCCCCCTGGCCACAAATTAGTTTCCCTCTAAATGTGTAGAAAATTTGAAGTATGTAGGTACCTACTTTTCTAGAAGTATGTAGGTCTAATTTAAGTGAACAAATACCGATGAATAACCGTTATTTCAATATTTAAGAACTATTACCTTAATTATGATTCTACAAAGTACTGTATAAACATTAATAAAAGAAAATTTATTGAGTTTACTTGTCAGAATTTCAATCTCTATTGTGGGGGCCCCTCTATTGTGGAGGCCCCGGGGCAATTGCCCTGGTTGCCCTCCCTTAAATCCGGCCTTGGATATAAGCTATATTTCATGATGAACTTCCTATGGGAGCGTGAGTTACGCAGGTGAAACCGCGCTCGGGAAGCTGCTCTATATTTTTACTTAGGTACTTAATTAAATTTACCTAAGGACTTCATTAAATTTGCTTGTAGTCTAACAGGCACCTATTCGAGTAAGATTTTCGTGTCGGTCAGAAACACAATGTTATTTGTCCGAATGCAAATAATATAGTTTTTGCATGCTTTGCAATTATAATGTCATCAATTATTTTCAGTGCTTTATTATAGAATACCTAGGAGATAATATAAAATAACATTGAAAAGATAAGATTATGAGTAGGTATTTAGATTGGCGGGAAATAATAAACTAGTATCGTATATAATATCAGAGACGTCTTTACCAACAGTGCAGGGTGTGCGTTGCACCGGTCCTAGGGGATGCCGAGGCCGAACGCCGCTCGCTACGCTGCCCCAGACTTAATACCCATTCCATTTAGCCCGCGCGCTTATTAGGGGATATATTGAGGCTGGAGCTCTGCTCGCCTTTACGTCCGGTGAAATAGCAAAAGCCTCATGGCTAGGTCGAACAAAAGGTCTGCCCGTAAAAAAAAGAAGCTTATGCTTTATGGGGCACTTATGTTTGCACTCGGGCGCTACATGGGCTAGAGACGCTTCTGTATAAAAATATAATATACTTTATTGCACATATAAAAAAAAATAGATTCTATGAATAAATTAGCTAATAAGCTTCTTATTAACCTTTTATTTTTGTTTTTTTTCAGTTTACCAGTAAAGAGAGAAGAGTGGTTGACACATTAAGACTGAAGTTTTTACTAATAAATGTGGTGTTCTACGTGTGTTGGTTGCCGAATCTTATCAATGGTTTCCTGCTTTGGACTATGTGGTTCAATATTCCTGTGAATATTATTATTACTACATGGTATATAATGGTGGGTATTTGGCACTGTTTGCTTGATTGAATGAATTACATTAAACTTTAATTGTGAAAGATTATACCTAGGCTACATGGGCTGTTTGAAAATTATTGATGACGAGATAGAATGATTTTATCCGGGCCCGGCTAGTCTTTACTAATATAATAAAGTAGAAATATTTGGTTGAATATGCTCCGAAACTAATGGGCTGGTTTCAAAAAATCTTTGACCGTTCGAAAGCTACGAAATCCAATAGTAACTTAGGCTATATGATATTCACGGGAACGGAAGCTACACGTGTGACTACTCATAATTATTTTGATTCATAAATTAAGTGTAATTTATTAGTTTGCAATTTCTCACTTGTTAGCTTACTGCACTGTTCCAAGTGTGGGTGATCCATTTCTTCTGGCATGAGTTATAGACATCTTGATTATAGAACCTAACATATTTTTATGATATGTATTGTAAACAGCATTATATTACTTTGATGCCAATAAATTTATTATTTGGATATGATATATTTGTAACAAGTTTTTCTTTATGAGCCTTTTATATTAAATCAAATAATTACTTTAATTAATATGCCCGGTAAAGTAGGAAAAGTCTCGTGGCTAACTGCATTATGTCCGTCCGCAAAAAACCTTTATTCATAACTTTTCCTTATTGTATTACAACATTGACAATGCACTGTATAATATGTTCCATAAAAAAATATTTTCTTCTGTTAGTATAATAATGTATACAATTATTTTATTTTGCAGGCTGTCACAAATCCCATGCAAGCTCTATTGAACGCGCTCGTGTACCGACGTTGGAACACATATCAATGGAAATACACGCCTTCATTCAATAACGAGTCCGGGAAGCAATTTAATTTTTACGATGAGCAGTCTCCTTTATTAGGTTCAGAACCTCCAAGACTTCAATTGACCCCTGTTCCGCCCGGAATCAATAGTTACGCTACATTGTGATTTATTTGATGCACTTTCAGTATTGTTGGCATTTCGTTTTATTTACATGTTTATTTTTATAATTACAAAGTTTTGTATCTTTTTAAAACGTTTTTCTTTATTGAGACTATTGAAATCTGTATGAAATTATATCTTGAAGTTAACCTTAGTATTATGTACCTATGCCACACATATTCGTAGATGATTGTATAAAAGTCTGTCCTCAGTTGAGTGCAACTGCTTGCCTTGCGATTTTTACTCAAGTCTCGAGAATTTTTATCTCTACTATTCTACAAGAATTTAAGAAACTGCAGAACAGGATAGCACTTATGAATCTTGCTATTTACGAATATTTTTAATAAGAGCTCCTGAGGTTTTCTGTATGCATATGTTTATAGGATAAAATAAAGTAACAGTTACCCCATATTAATGAAATATATTTCTTTATTAGTTACAAGTATATATACATTATTATTATAGATTTATAAAATAATTAAATGTAAATTAACAATAACTATCACATATCATCATGATCATTTTCCGGTGGGGCCATAGTTAAATCTGTTACGTCTTTGACAATCATGTGTGCAATTTGCCAGGCCATTTCTTCTTCTACTTTAGAAGTATTTGCAGGTACAAACCGGCTCACCATTTTTCTCAAAACGGACTTATCTTTCTTATCTGGATCAGGTTCAAATTTTGATTCAAATCTGCCCAAGCTATTGACTCTTCCAAGACTCAATCCATCAGGTCTAGTTCTTTGCCATAATGCATCCGCATTATAAAGCTGATTGGAATCTATTGTCATGTCAGGTACAGAGAGGTTACGTTTCTTCTTACGGAAGACTGGGTCTCCCATAGCAAGGAGAGTATTCTGGGTACTAATACTAAATTCACTGCTACAATCAGAGTGTGACTTGTATTGTGACGACCACATATTGTCCACTGAGTGAATCATTTCAGATACGTATTTAAAATACAATTCTGACTCAAGAAATGATTTTACGTATTGAGTGAGTGTTTTAAAAACTATTAAATAAGGTTGATCAAAGCATGTTGGAAGTGGCCCACCTTCCCTACATATATCACTTTCAATTTTTAATCTTATTTCAGTTGGGAAGCCTACTGGGTGAGTGGCTTGCAGGGAAAAATATTTGTCATATATCACTATGGCATCTGCTTGAGCCTGCTCAGCGCTAGTAGTGTTACCATTAATAACATTATCTCTAAAGTGCATGATTGCCATTAAAAATTCTAACAATACCCTGCAAGATTCTTGTTCTAAGAATTCTGTAAAATAGAACAATATGCTTTCATTGAATAATATATCTTTAAGAGTGAGAGAGTCTGTGGTCAAAATATCTATTTGTGCTTTTATGTAAAATGGGCACTTGAGAAATTCATCATAATAGTTTTTTTCAATTTGGCTCAATAGAATATCTTGCACTGGATTAAAACAATCTTCTTTTATCTGTCCTTCTGGTTGGCATATGTTGGAAATAACTGACTTTCTGTAGTTGTCAGGTAGGTCCAGTTGGTAAGGAGATTCTAAAGCAATATATTTTTTGAATATTCTTACAGCTTCCTCAGTTAAATTTCTAGGATTATTTTTACTGGATTCTGCATTATCAGTTGGAAAATGTTCAGCTATGTTACCACATGAACTCATAGAACATTCCTTCATATGTTTTGTCTTACTAGAACTAGAAATCACATCATTGGTTTCCCTCCAGCTAAATCTATGTGATTTAACATCTTTATCTTTTTTTAGTTTACACTCGCACTGTAGATCCAAACTTTTAGTCCGAATTACTTTAGAAAGTCTCTCATGCTCATTCAAACTTTTAAAATTCACAAATTTATTTTTGAAATCTTCTATCTCCAACCAACATTTGATCATAGCATCTTTTCCTATTGTTTCCATAAATTGTGTGAAATATTTGGTAGCTTTCCTTGTGACAAGAATGTCATTTAAACTTGGTGATAACTTAGAATTCTTTTCAAATAGATGTTTTGGATCTGAAACAATAATATATTATACATATTTGTTTGGATGGTTTGTGCAGTTATCTTTACTAATATTATAAAGTGGAAAGATTTGATTATTTGCACTAAATAGGCTCCGGAACTACTGAACTGATTTCACAAATTCTTTTACAATAAGAAAGCTATGTTATCCAGGAGTGACATAGGCTTTATTTAATGATCATGTTCCCACGGGAACGGGAGCGACACGGGTAAAACCGCGTGCGGGAAGCTATGTAAGATCACTGTGGATGGGTCTCTGAATATAATAACACTCACCTTCGTTTATTTCAAGAAGTACTTGCGTGTTAATAAGACTTGTGATATCAGGTCTAGTCGCGTTCGATTCTGGAGGACGCACCGGGCATCCAGATTTTCCCTTCGCTATAATTTGATAAAAATGTTATGTAGTGAATCATATTAGTATTGCGGCGTACATACAAAAAAATATTTCCACACATACCAGCACTTTTCCAGAACTTCATCATTTTGGTGTGTATTCCTCGTTATACGTGTCGATTGGCGTTATAAACAACCGAAGTAAAAGTATACGTAAGCTCTTCATAAGTGTGTTTTATGACCATAAACGTAAACAATAATAGGAAAATTGAAAACAATTTGTGTTTAAGTTCAGATGGATTACGTTTACATTACAATATAATTGTCAGTGTCAGTTTTAGGGTGACTACATACAATAAGAAAAAATCTGCCAAAAGATGTCTTGGAAATACATTTTTTACTTCTATAAAATATACCTTACCTTTTAAAAAATATCAAAGACCTCATAATTAACCAGTATGGCATTGAAATTTAACATGAGAGTGATAAAATAATGTTCATGAATATAAATGATATTATTCTGTTTTATTTTTTGAATAACTTCTTAAATAATTGGTTGGCTAAAGGGGTTACTTGCTTAGACCTAGTGATGGTTAACTCGAGTACCTAACTCGAGTCAACTCGAGTTAGGCGTAACTCGAATCAACTCGAGTTGAATTCTCTCTAACTCGAGTTCGAAAACCGAATGGAACCGATATGGATATAATTTAACTAAGGAAAAAATATTCTATGTGACACTAATTATCTTATTATCTTGAAAATATTGTGATTACTGATTATAAAACAATAATGAGCTTGTAAATGTACCTATGTACATACTTGCATCATAATGTTAGTCTGATTTTATTTTAAAGACTGCTATATCATTTCATACTTCATAGTTTAATTGATAGTAAATATAATTTTTAATTAAAATTCAAGCCAAAAATACTTAAATAAATGATTCGATTTCAAACAATAACTTTTTTTGTTTCTTTGGTTAGTAGGTAGAACTCTCCCAATACATTATAAATAAATAATATAAAAAAATAAAGAATTGAAACAGATAAAAACATAATTTGTCTGTTCCAATTTTTTAAGTAGTTATGCCAAGCTGAGGAGAAATAATTTGAAAAAAACTCAAAAAAACATTTACTTGTCTATCCAGTTAACTCGAGTTACGTAACTCGAGTTCAACCCGAGTTACGTGGATTTTAACTCGGGTTAAATCGAGTTTTGTTTTTTCCGAGTTGGCACATCACTACTTAGACCTACCAAAATAGCAGAGAGTGTTGGTATCACTGGTCACCGGTTTAAAAAATATCTGTGGATTATTAATGTCAACATTTATTGTATTATGATCCTTCGATATTTTAGCTTTTTGAACTTTGAGATAAGAACTGCGTTAATAAAATAGGTAGTAATCGCTAACAAATTTACAATAAAAATTGGTAGACGCCCCTAATGCCTTCACTAATTAGACTACGGTGGAACCAGAACCGGTCGTCGAAATTTATCAATCTCTTTATAACACGTCTTTAAGGGGGACGTTGGTGCCATCTGTCGGTAATGATCCGCATTATATTACGGCTAAAGGTAGGTGTGAACAAATAAAATAAAATAAAATAAAAAAAGTTTTTTATTCACGTAAACCTATTACAGGCATTTGTAAATAGTCAAAACATATTTGGCTTATTTTCGATTTAATTAATCAATTTTATTTGTTTATTGCTACGTATAATAATAGTTTATATAACTTTAGCCTAAAAGCTGTCAGGTATGAAAGTACAATATTATTTTATATCTATGATTAAATCTAAGTTCTGTCCTTTGAGTATGTTATTATTTAGACGGACCATAAGTATCTCGACGAACGCGCTTTAGTGCTACCACCGGATCCAATACGCCCCAACTGAGAAGATCCGGCGAAACAAACTCAGTGGGGTTATTCTACTGCCGGTTTCAGCGCGGCCTCATCGAGACGATCCGGCGAAACATACTCAGATGGGCATGTCCAAGAAGTTTAGGTCCAGTTACTTTTATTATTTAGTTGGCATTCACAATTTACCAATCGGTTGTCTTTATACGAATTTTAATAACATTTTCATTAAAAAACAGATTAAATAATTTAAACATAAACTTAAGATTAGCCGGCTAAACTTAGGTTTATCTTCGAGAAGCAGCTAAAGTTCGATAACATGTTAGTTTGCGTCGTGATAATCTAGGTTTTAATTAAATTAAACAATACCTATGCACGGCACAAAAAGGTGACGGGGTAGTTAAAAAAAAAACCTAAACCTAAACCAATGGAGTTGAACAGGGACTTATTCAGGTTGATCTAAGTTTAACCGCATGTGGTCGGCTAGACCTAGGTTTATCCGGCTAATCTTAAGTTTATGTTCACACCTACCTTTAGCCGTAACATATAAACAAAGATTTCATACAGGTACAAAGATTACTTTAGCAATTATATTTTATGATTAATATTAATATTCGAAACTATCTTCCCCCGCGTGATTTCTTCGCGTTGCTCTCGTTCCTGTAGACCTAGGTTTAGCTTAGCTTTAGCTAATCTTAAGTTTATGTTCACACCTACCTTTAGCCGTAACATATACATTTGTTACATTTTATTTTCAATTTAACCTCCTCCTCCTTATTCGTTTCTTCAATCCTGAAGATGACCCCTTCACTTGGTCAGTTGCTTTGTTGAAGTCCGCCAAACTTTCCGATCTTCTACCAAGCGGATGAGCCCCCTCCACTTCGTCTAATAGAATGGACCTCTCTAAGTTGGAAGGTCTTGCTTATTCGCAACATCCGACGCCAACATGTCAAATGCATCAACGCGTTTTAAATCTGTCGATTTTAAGGTCCAGGTCTCGGCTGCATAAAGAAATACCAATGTCCTTACTATGTTTATTTTTGTTCGGCGTAAGATGTTCCTATTTTTCCATATTTTGGTCAATTGGGTCATGGAATGCTTTGCCATGGCTATTCTACGCCGAATTTCCAGCTCACAAGATCCCTTATTAGTGATGGTTCATCTCAAATAGCAGAACTCCTGCACGACACCTGCCCTCTAGATGTTGATTTTTATCGCGCCGACAACGTTTTTTGACTTCTTGGTCAATAGGTTGGTATTTCGCGGCCACTTCTTGATTTTGTATACCAAGCACGAGTAAGTCTTTTCTCTGCTGAATAATCTTCCAGACCATGTGTGGAAACCATGTTGTGATCCATGATTTACGAGTTTCAGCTTTATTCTATTATTACTGGTACAGGCTTTCAGTGCGTCTGTCGTTGTTGTATTAAGATGGAGCCACATGTTATTAGCTGTGTCTTGTGGAGTTGAGTGTTTTTGAAGTTGATTTTCCACCTGTTCTCGAAATTCTTTCTTTTCGTCTCCCCTGACTGGGTAGAGGGGCTACCCAGTCTTGAGCAGTGCTGCCTTTAGCCGCAGCTTTATCCAGGCCACGAGAACATTATGATCTGACTCCCAGTCCACTCCTGGAAAGGTTTTCGTGTTGCTGACTAAACTATTCCATCTTGTTCTTGTTACGATATAATTTATTTGGTTTCGGAACCAATCGCCTGGTGAGATCCAGGTATATCGTCGACGAGAATGGTGTTTGAACCTCGTGTTCTGTTTACACAGATTGTTCGTGATACAGAATTCTATATATAACGAATTCTATATTACTATACCAGATTTTTTGAAGTTATTTAGACTTCCCGGCTACTGGTGCCACTTCGGTCATGGGTTCCGTACAGGTAATCGGGTTTAATAACCGCCGCGCCGCCCGAGGCTCGGCGTTGACCTATTTATGACAAGCTAAGGTAGGTATTTCCTTGTCTTTCCTCCTCTTTTCTCATCCGGGCATAACATAATTTATAATTTAAAAAAAATATATGTGTAACTCTGCCTTTGCCGGTCCCACGCAAAGGCAGAGTTACACATATTAAATAATGATAAATGTACGTATATGTTAAATTTTAAATGCTGAAGTAATGTTAAATATAAATTATGTTACGTATGTATATATTTTATTTGTATCCAACTTTGACAAGTACCTATGTTCAATAATAACACCGTTATTATTCGTTATTTATAGCCTCCCTTGAGGCCTTACAAGAGTAGGTACTTACATAAACTATTTAGATGGTTGGGTATGAGATAAAGACAGTTATATTGCTGGCATCGACCCGACAATGTTCACGGTATTAATGTTGTGCCTATAAAACTGTTGCTTGTTTAAAGGATTGTAATAGTAATAATAAAGCTAATCACCGTAGTAGAAGTTATTGTAGAAAAGAAAATTTCAAAACTTATATTTATCTATATTATTATATCTATTAGAGATAAATAAATATCTCTAGATAATTATTGCAATTGCAGCTTAGGTAAGTACCTCGCAAGCGTTCATCGGCTACGGTGACTGCATCACCGCCAGGCGGGCCACATACATGTTTGCTGACCTTATGGGCATATAATAAACGACGAAGTGACAGTAGAGGGGATACTTTAACAAAGATTGCAATAATATTTGGTAGGTGATCAGTGACCTATCTAATTTGTACCTAATCCTCCTATTACCTATGCATGATAGTGCTCTCTAGTCTACTTACCTTTAGATAATAATCAGTATGTTGGTGCTTTGTACAAGCTCCAAATGAACCAGATGATAGGTGAAGATACAGATATTCTAAACAAGGAAACAATATTTTTAATTCAGTAGCGTTTTTCATACATCTGTGCAAAGTTAAAACGTTAAGAGTCCTGAATTAGTTGTAGAAAGTAAAAATTTGGTATACGAAATCGAACCGAGGTACTATCACTACTACAGATCGATACGATTGTGTACCTACACCGTGTAGTAATAGCAATATATCCGCAGATCTTACATAATCCGAAGACGCACTGCATCGCGCCGGAGGCTATCGACCTTCCACAGATACTTGATATAACTGTTAACTTGTTGGAAATAACTTTGTTAGGAGTACTCAGTAACCGGTGCCTGGGACCAGTTGTCTTGGGACTCCGATCGCGGTTCCTATTAAACTTAAGTTGTGTGAAATAACCGCGCAAAAAATGTGGAAATTAGCAATATTTATTTGTTTATATTCCATTTTGGTGGAAAGCATAAATGGCAGTTCTAGTTATGATCAGAGACAAACTGGAGATTTTAATGTTCAAATTGGTTTGAAAAATTTGAATATAATCGCTTTACTAAAGGGCGGAAAAGAAGAATACGTGGTGAGTTTTATAATTACTGATTATAGTAATGTGTGTAGGTTCTCCGCACGTAGGACGGTAATTCTATTGTTATGTGTAAAATCTTCTAAATCTAAGCCGGGGGCATAATTTGGAATAACAATTATAGTAGAGGTGTCTAAAATTGGATATTTTGTACACCTCTGAAATTGGAACCTGATTTAATTAAGAAAATAAATAAAATAAAAATAGGATCTCTAAGTACAGGATCTAAGATTCAATTAAATTTGAAATAAATGAGACGGTTATCAAACTGTATCTTCTATATTTTACTTTTAACTGATGTTTGAATTAATTTCGCGTAAGTGTTGATTATTTTCTTAGCTTGTATTTAGATATTACCTATATTAGATATGTAGACGTGATAGTAGTTAACAGTTATAACAACACACTTAGGAATATTTATCTTATTGATATATGTAAGTAAGTATCGTAGTTTTGCCTTTTATTGTAGGTTTGGTTGGTTCGATTCCCGATTGAGTTCTCCACAGATTTTTTAATGTTGGTATCAATAAAGTGGACTTATTGCGGTATCTACTTTTACATTTACAGTGTATATCTCTTATAAACATTACCAGCAAATTATACCGTGATTATCAGTCAGGCTAATAATTGCCAGAACCATTTAGGTTTAACTATATCTATCACTAGGTAGGTAGGTAAGTATATCTATCGAAACGTTTCATTAAAAATATACATATTATTATGTTTTTTACAGAAAAAGTTAGTAGGTAGTCTATAGTACTTAAGGCCTTACAATACAAGATAATCTAATACATTTTATTGTATTACCCAGGTAAACATATGTACCTACCTCACTGTACCTACGAACGGACGCCCCATAATAATAATTAATGTTAGAAGTCATTTTAATCTTTAATTGTAACGCTATTAAAAAATTATAGGAATAGGTACATAGACCGATATTACTACTAAAAAACCAATCATTTCGCTGAGTATTAGCAACCTACGCCGCAATATTATGAATGACGATACTAGACTCTAGACTAATAAAAGTAATCTTTAACTTTTCAGGACTATGATTACGCTTACGATTATTCAGAAATGACAATAAAACCGCCAAACGGTACAACTATAAAACCGTTAAATGAAACAAACACAGTTACCAGCATTGAGATTCAGCAACCCGCTAATTCCACAACGGCAGCATTACAAGAGCAATCAACGGAAACCAATGCTAACGTAACATTTATAGTCAATACAACCGAGACAGTTGAAGATAAAATACGAAATGATACTTTGGTAACCACAACCGCAAAATTAACGGATATCCCACAGTCCACCACCACAATATTACCAGAAGTTACAAATGCAGCGACAGATTCTTCGTCAGACATACAAAATTGTAGGAGAGGATTCGTTCAAAATAATCAAGGAAAATGTGAATTTAAACTTCATGGGACATCAAATGCGTAAGTATTTCATATTATTATTGTTAGTACCAACCGTGAACATTAATTTAGTAAATATTTTATTTGTAAAATACCTACCTATTCTATTCAGTTTTGGAAACGACAGATTAATTTTTAGTTGGGTGTAATACCGCAATTAAAAGCATCTTATCTGAACTTAACATTACGTTTGTTATTCGTATCGTTATAAGCTGGATTAAAAAGTTGGTACTTAGGCTATAAATAAAACACCATACCAATACCCACAGGATCAGGCCAGTTAATAATAACTTGTGGTCACTCTATTAGTAAATAAGAACCGTAGTAGAAATATTGGCACTGTTTACTAATTTGTAATGTGTGACGCCAAGCGTAGGTACTATTATCGTTATAAAATGCTTTATTCGTGTGATTATCTACATTAATAAAACGATTTGTGCTGACTGCTGATTGTAGGCGCACTTGGAGGGTGTATTATCTATATGACGTATCCATCCGATAAGAAAGGATATAAAAAAATTGCACCTTTAAGAGGATGACAAGGGGTGTTATAGTGAAATCGATATCGCGGGCTACATCTATCATGGTACTTAATTTCACTACATGACATATATTGGCAGTGTGGTTACAATGTTGGTTTTAACTCTGTGTTATATCACAAGGAGTACCTAACACTTAACATATCCGAAAAGTTACTAACTTAACCTTGTAAGAAAAAGTTACCACTATTAAAGACAACGTTAAGTGGAATACTTACGTCTAAAGCAATGTCCGAGAGATTTGCATCGACATTTTGGGCTATATGAGGAAAATATCTGGCCAAAGTAGTTCAGGAGGCAACGCTGCAACGCTACGCCTACGCTTCACTAGTTGGGGTTTCTCTGTTGCAAAGTTGCACTCTACGTATGTAGGTAACGGAAAAAATAGAAAATTTATGTTGCGATTGGCAACAACGTAAAATATTATTGTAGTGCTTACCTACTTACCTATTCATGTGTGTAGATAGTAATCCGAGTAGTCATTGATGGCTGATCGTCTGATTATAAAATTATCAATGCTAGTTCCTCAGCTGTGTACATAAACAGTTCATGCACTTTCTATTAGGTACTAAAAATCAGGATGGTGAGAATACGACAGGCCTCGCCCAGGAGGCTGGCCGTGCCTATCGGTTCGGAAACTAAGTACCTAGTAAAAAGACATGAATTGAGATATCGGAAGAATAAATGTTTAGTACATATGCTATATACATTTCTGCCCGAACTGAGTGAGGTTTAACATATTACAGTTGGAGTAACGAGACGTAAAATAATTTAGAATACTTAATTGTTTTTCGATATTCAGACAACGCCGAAATAAAGCAACAGCTATGGTCGTAATGCGCTTATTAAAGTTAATCTTTTTACAATGCTAGGGATTTACTGGTTGATGAGTAGTATCAAGATAAGTGCTTGTTAAAACCTAATTGTAAGGATAAGATTAGCGTGGGTGCAATATGCAGACCGTTGCGATACAAAAATATTATGTTACCTATCTAATAAAATAGACATTTATTATGAATTTACATACCAGAGTCAAATAATAAGTATTATCGATAATGTTGTGTTCTTGAGCGTCAGTAAGGTCAGAGTCCACGGAGGGGACCTTACTGACGCCAAAGGACCGCCAGTAGAAGGGTGGCTTGAGCTGTAGGTAGGTAGATATCTTGTATACTGGCACTCAGTGGCGGATTTACCAACAGGCGTAGTGGCGGCAAATTTGGTCAAATTATTTTTTCTTACAGAAAAAAGTTTAAACGTCAAAAATTTCAACACTCAAATTTTAATTAATTCAATAGTAAGGGCGGCAAAATTTGAATAGCCTACTGGCGGCATATGTGTTCACCACTGATGGCACTAGTTGTGCTTGTATTTGGTTCCCTTTGCCACTTAACATCCTATGGTTAACCATCTGATGTTAAGGGACATACTTAATAGTCATTAACCTGGTCAAGAAAAAAGAACTAATTTTGCGTAAGAGGGCGCATGACGGTTTCCTTTGCATTCTTTTCGCTTAACATCCACACTAAATTTGTTAGCTAAACGCTGTGGTACGTTTACATTGACGGAATTGGTTAACTCGTAAAAATAAATTTGTTATGAGTCACCTTTAATTAGTTTGTAGTGTATTACTAGCCATGCCGCATATTGTATACACAATGTATATTTTCAACCTGTGTTAGTTAAAAAGTAGATGCATTGATACGACCCATTTAGGTACCTATCTAATTTAATAAAATTCATCCTGTTATAAATTGTGGGCACCTAGATTCTGGAATTAGTAATGAAAACACATACTTTATATAATATTAAAACTGCTGGATGCTTATTACGTGTACGTGTTCTTAAATTATGTATTTTCCTTCCGCATTAATATCGCATTCGGATTTATTGGTCCTTCGCAACAAAATAAACCGAATAGCGTGTTGTAGACTTTTTTTTGTGACCGGCGTAGAATGCTTTACGCATGCCCTCGCTCTAGCGGAGATCATAACATTTGTGATCCCCGCGTCAGTTAAAGGTATGTCGTATGTAAGGACACTCCCTCCCAAAATAAATATGGGACGCGCTAGGCGCGCCGCGAAGAGGCCTTTTTTTTTGTTGTCCGGGGGAACCACTAAAACCTCTTCCGTCCGCCGTTGGTGAGGGCCAGGTACGCGAGGCAATCCGTCCGCGGAGTAGGCCTACCCACTTCCTTACCCTGCCGTTTGTGTGTGGGGGACCCGAGCACCGGGTTTGGCTTTCAGGTATCTCCCGGCAGCTCTCGCGGGCTCTCCTGGTCCTCAATGGTTACGCAAAACAATCATCTATATTAATAATTAAATCGCTTTCGACCTGTTTGACTCATCTAACGGATCACTAGAGACCTGAAACTTAGGTGGTGTATTCTATATAAGACGTACTCATTACTAATCATCATAAGTATTATTAACTAACATATATTTTACTGACTTTTTCAAAATTTCAAATTGTTCGCTTTCGATTGTTAATGAAACTTGGTATTATTTGTCAACTTGGTATTATTTCCTACTTAATTTGTTTCATAGGCGACCCACCCCCGTACCTAAATGGCGTAGGTACCTATGATATCAAAATTATATACTTAACTAAAGAACACATTTTTAAGCAACACTTTACAAACCATTTGAGTCAACAAAAGGTGGTCTCTATATTATTGCAAGCATAGAAAATTGTAGTATTTTATGATCCAACATAAGCAGATTTTTTACAACTAGTGGTTGTATTATTACTATTTCATGAAAAGTATATATCTACATTATACATTGATAATCTTTCTTATTGTTCCAGATTACGGCGCATAGTAAAACTGGCACAGAAAATTAAAATTGGACGAGAATATACCGCAGAGTAGTTAAATTTTAAAACCATCATAAAATAAATAATTACCTTTGCAATTGCAATGTTTCACCATTTTATGGACTTAATAAAATTGAATGTACTTATAATTTCCTATAAACAATTTGGTGAGAATCTGAAAATATGTAGGTATAGGTTATTTTTAAAATATTGTAATCTTAGGTTTTAACTTAATTCTTAGTGTATAATATAGAACAAATGTTAAGGACTGCTCTCTCAATAAAATTACTTACGAACTAATTGTTTAATTTGTAACTTTGTATATCCATGTTAACAGACATAGATAGATAGTTCTATCTATATACCTATATCGTCGGAGATACTGCAATACTGTGTAAGTGACAATAGCTAATAAGGATGAAAATCAAACATAGAAAATTGTTTTTTTGTCCTTTACAGCATGTAGAAAAAAAATATTTCTTGACAGATGAAATTACACCTTATTGGCAACTGTTACTTTCGCGGTGTTGCTGTTTCACCAACAATATGTTTTTCCTCAGAAGTTTTTTCTCAATGTTTATAAAAAAAAGCATTACTTGGGTATTTATACTAATATTACAATGAGAAAAGATTTTATTGTTTTTTTGCATTGAAAAGGCTCCAAAACAACTGGCACAATTTCAAAAATTATTTCACCTTCAGTAATCTATTTTATCCAGAGGTAACATAGGCTATACCTATTTAATAAATTTGGTCTAAAATTTGCTTCTCATATTAAAATACTATTTCATGTTACCTACTCTGTTATAAAGTTTATTGAATTAGTTTCAAATATGAAATAAATCTGTTGTTATTTATTGATAAGTTTTCCAATTAATTATTGTTATTGAAGTATATTTTTGAAAAATATAAAAAAAAATTGGGCTCATGGCATATTATATTTTTTACATATAATAGAAGAAATTTTGGGTTAAGTTATTAGTAGTTATATAGTATTATTTTATAATATAGGTATCTGTAGACAGTGTCATGGGAAATATACCATGCCAATTTTATATTTTACATGGTATATTATACCTAGTGTTCATCAGTGGAGTATTAAAAATGTTAGCTGCCTGGTTTTGCTACTCATAAAATTCTGAACTTTTCCATTTTTTCTTTTATATAAATCTTGTCCTCATAACTAGGAACAGAATTTTAAAAAATCTGCCCATTCTTAAGTGATGTGAGTATGTTGATCAAAATCTGTCAATCTTTTAACTCACTGATCTTAGTAAAAATTTTTTTTTTATATCAGCAGGTCGAATCTCAAAAATGTTTTTGCTATGTTCAGACACTAGCCATTTCTCACAATATAATATATTCTTTAAACACTTATAATTATTCTTATTTACCACCCAACTAATATGTCTAACATTTTGTGAATAAAATAAAACTTAAACCAGAATTTAAATGACCAAAATACATTTTGGTCAATTAAATTACATTAGGTATTGAGAGGTGTAAATCAGTTATAGTGTATTTGGCACATTACACTGGTAAAGTATTTGGGCATTGTAATTATAAAAGACAGTTTTAAACAAACACAAAATGTTTATTTATATAAAGTGCATCTGTTCAGCACATATGTGCGTATAGTGTAGAATTTATTTAATACTTCAATATGGGACGGTTACTAGTCATTTCACACTTATTGGTTTTGTACTATCACCATTGAGCTTGGGTTCATGTGCTTGATAAATAATAAAAGTGAATATGCTTTTTTAAAATGAAATAATCCATTACTTACAATAAATACAAATTATATACTAAACAGCATACAGTCACACCAAAATTATGAAGACATTGGAAGAAGGTTAAAGTTTACATAGACAGAATAAGAGTGGAATGAAAGCACCTATGGTAATGAACACTGGTATGAGCACAGAGCTTTCATCAATAGAGTATGGGTCCGGTTGTTTGGGTCCACTGGCCCTGTGGGACTTGGAAGTCTTCTCTTCTACTTCCTCTCTAGGCTCTTCTGCTTCGTTTTCAGGCCACACAGGAGGAGGTAGTTTAGGTACTTCCTCAATAGTACCTCTCATCACATATAAAGCATTGATTTTGGGGTTATCCCTATAACCTTTGATGAATTCTACTTTTATTTTACCTCCTCTTATATCCGATTCTTCTTCATTGTAATAAAGTTTTCCATTCTTGATGGAGTAGGGCACGTACTCGTCGTGCGCAACCCCGCGTCCCACTTTGTCGAATATGTCTAGGTCAGCAACTATGGTGTGATCTCCGTTCAGCACCACGTCGAATACTTTCATGTTGGGCGCATTGAAATACACTTCGCTGAACTTCAGCACTAGAACGTAATCACCGTCCTTGTTCGCCGGTATGTCGTACCCGAAGGTACTGTGGTGATATCTCTCGGTTTGATACAATATTTCATCTTTAGAGTTAACTCTACCGATCATTAGTAGTTGTTTACCATAATCTGAGGGAGTACCGACCCTGCCGTGTAATGGATCCTTTTCATAATGGATTCCATAAATGTCCGTATGAGCAGGTCCACCAGCATTGATTGCATAAATTATTTCACCCAAACCAGTAGCAGTTTTTAACACGGAAAATATCGAAACGATATAAAATAATAAATTACACATTTTAAACCACAGTCAACGTGTCCGCAGTCAAAACCTCAGAGGCACTAAATTACTTTCTGTCAACAAATATGTAGGCGACACCGTTATACTGTTTAAGTTAATCAATACATCGTCATTAGAAAATTATTCAATAAATTGATGTAGAATCTGGAAACCGGCACCATCAGTAAGCCATGCTAGTTGTTTTTTAATGAGTTAAACGTTTCAAGAATTGAATCCCACAATTCTATAGCCTTTTAAGTCTCCAAGCTATTATAAATGTTGCCAGTATTGAGTTTAAATTTTCCATTAGCATTACAGGGTCTTTATACGCGAGTATTTGTGGCATAAATTATAAAAAAATAATTGCAGTATTATTGCAATTTATTTTGTTCATTTTTTCTACTGAAAAAATCTTTAATAGTAAAATACTAAAATAAGTATTAAAAGATCTGTGGAGCGGGTGGGCTACGGAATTTTCTTCCTTGTCTCGTTCTGGCGCTTCCTTCTAGGTCAGGACTAGACAACAGAATAAGGCCGCCGCCCACGTGCTCTTCAAGCTACTTTAAGGTGATGGTCAGCAGCGTGTGGACCTCCACCATCCAGAAGTGCTCTCTCTGCTGGGGTGTTTCTATTGTTTCGAGACCAAACTTGAATCTACTAATTAGAAAATCTCAACACCGTAGTCTGGTAATTAATCCGTAGCTTTAAAGTAAAGTTACATAGGTTATATAGAGTAGCCTCGTCGTCAGTCATTAGCCCATTGTCTAGGTACCTACTCAAGGTCTTTGACATTGAATATTGTTCAAGTTTCAGTTCATGGCTATAGAACGTATATATAAAGAGTATAAATAAATATAACTGTAGGAGCTTCGCTGTTTCAATTGGCTTCTTTATAATATCTGCTTTGCCTAATAGTTGGCAGGAACAAAAATAATGTTACGTGTCCTACGTAACATATTTATGCGTATATTTGGCAAAATAAGATCACAATACGAGATAATCGTAAATGAGTCATTTTAAATCTGTAATTTTTAATGATATTTAAAAAGTAAACTAATAAATAGATTCTATTGGCAAAAACAAATAATGTTATTATGACAAAAGAAAAAGCAAATTAAATTGTTAATAGAACTAATGTTTTGTTAATTTTATTTTCTTAATTTCTACTTTTCTTCATTTTCCCGAAAGCATTCATGTAATAATATGATGACAACACTGTCCACGTCATCTTCTTTTTAATATAGTTTTGACCCAGCTCACTTATGGTTTTTGAGCATTGATTGTTACGATGATCCCATAACCGAGCACATGAACGACGCGACACACACAAGCTCAAGAAATGTATATGCCTAATGTGAGGTAGCATAAACATCCATATCACGTACAAATTGTCATGTAAGACGGTAGTACCTTTTTTTTGTTGTCCGGGGTAAATGCATTTTCGCATCCCCTTCGCCGCTGCAGCGTTTCCGCGCCGGCGAAGTGTATTGGGACTCGCCCTCTCCGTAGCGTGGTATGCTAGTCATACGACGAGCAGAGGTCTCTTTACATACTTTCGCGTTTATAATATTACTAGCTTTCTGCGCGCGGTTTCTATCTCCCGTTCTCATTGGAACTTCATAATTAAATGGCTTTCCTCGATAAATGGGCTCTCTAATACTGAAAGAATTTTTCAAATTGGACCAGCAGTTGCTGCGTGTTCAAGCAAACAAACAAACTCTTTAGCTTTATATATTAAGTAGTATAGTTAGATTAGTGGGATAACTATGCTCTTACAAAACTAAACATCCATATAAACTTTCACTAACTTTAAATTATTATTTTACGAAATAATTAGTTACTTACAGGCTATGTTTTTTATTGCTATATTTTGTGTATAAGCTTGAATAATATACGGACAAACATCACGCTACGATGAACTGGAGCAGAGTAGCAGTCCAACGCAAAATGTTAGAAAAGTTAGAGGGCTAAAAATTAAAAGACCTAATTACCAAACAAAAAGTAAAGATCTTCTTTACCGTGACGTCGCGACGTGGTATGGGCATTGATTCACATCTGTGACCGAGGAATTTCATATAAGTATATCTATATATTAAGCCAACGTACATACATGATACCTACGTATCATTCTTTAATTTGCTACGTCTAATAAAAGAATAATCTTTAATTAAAGAATGATACGTAGGTATCATGTATGTACGTTGGCTTAAAAAATAGTTTTACAAGACGACGACGCGATGGCGGCGTCTTTTTGCGTAGTCGTTTTTCGTCGATTAGGGTAATAGATAGGAGGTATTTTACCTTTCCTGCCCATGAGAAGAGAAGCTAGAAGAACGAAACACTTATATTTGTTAGGTATTCAAAATAATTTTCATATTATTCCAAATTTATTTTTGGACAAAAATGTTACTTTGTAGGTTTTTAATTTGCAACGACGATTGAACGACATGTCTATAAATATTTATACATAACTGTCTATACATAGTCCTCACCCAATCCAAGCAGGGGTGCCACAAGGCTCAGTACTTTCGCCACTCCTGTTCTCGCTTACATAAGTGACATCCCGAAACCCAAGAAAGCCCATCTGGCTCTCTTCGCGGACGATACCGTCTTATACTACTCGGGCCGCAGGCCTGCCACCATTCACGACGCTCTACAATCCGCTTCAAATGCCTTAGGCAAATGGTTCAGAAAGTGGAGAATCGAAGTAAATCCGACAAAGAGTGCCGCGGTACTCTTCTCGAGATTTAACATTCCACCGGTCAGGATGTTCGGCGAACCAATCCCTTGGGAACGGCAAGCCAAGTACTTAAGCGTAATCCTTGACCGAAAACTAAACTTTAGAGCGCATGTAGAAACCGTTCGTGCACGCGCTTTACTTACGCTTAGTCGTCTACACTGTCTTCTAAATTCACGCAGTAAATTATCACTTGATAATAAGGTCTAGACACGCGGCAGCGTGTCAAGCCAAGTTCAATTAATAGAACTGGCGAGCAGCACCGTGTGTAATATTACACGAACCATTTGGAGCCAGTTTTGACCCCAACATTACTCAAAAACTATTTCACATAAACGTGTCAAATTTGGCTTATATATTGATACTTGCGAGATACACAGATATGAAATCCAAAAATCGTCATTTTTATCACTGCCTGACCGATAGCTCAAAACTCTAACCTAGTTCCAGATGACCTAGAAAGTTCAATTTGGCGTGCAGACAGGGAATTAGGTGAATACAAAGGAATAAATCAGAAACTGGTAAATTTTTATCATTTTAATTTTTCCCTTAATTGATAATATAATACATTTAACTTATACTTAGTGCCTGTAAAACTGTAATAATGTAAGAAACCGCAATCAGCAATCAAAACTTATAACAGCCGGTCTTTATGTGAATTTTATGGTCTTCACCTGAATATACATAACGAGTTGAATACCACCCTGAATTTTTTAATCCAAATATTTCCCTTTTATTACATATAACTAAGAGTATAGTCGACTTTCGTATTTATTAGGTTATTAACTGGGATTTACACCGAATTATGCTTATGCCTCCCGATGGAAGCTGCCTATTCCATTAGATTGCATATTCTTTGTAATATACAACAAACAAATAGGTTGCGTGCTAGTAGAGTATGTATGTCGTAACTGGGATGATTTAAGTATGTACACTAGCACTCCAAACGGGTATCCTTACTGCTCTGAAGAAGAGTATCGAGCAAGCATGCTTTGTTCGACAACTTATGGAGCTGCTTCTGAATTAAAGGCTGCAGTAAATTTGCTTAATATTAAAATCGAAGTGAATCACCAGGATGGTGTTTTGCTAGGTATGTTCGGCGAAGAAAGATATCCTACCAACCGCTTGCTCTTTACAGGAAATCTCTCTTCGGGCCATTATGACGTGTGTATTCCAGTGGAACAAGACATCAATAATGTGTCTATTACTCTCGATACAATCCAAGAGAACGATTCCTTGGTACGTACGTACCTACTAATAATTTATGTACAAAAAGTAATGATATCCCATCAAAAACATAAATGTGAAATGAGAGCCAAGGTAAATATTAGATGCCTTGGTTGTTGACTTCAACCACAAAAGAAGTGAGATCTAAATGGGTGCCAAGTTCAATGGTCTGTCCTGAAATTTATTTATTACAACATTAAATACCATTTCTTTTTATAACTTAGGATAATATATTGTAGCCTAAGGTCCGACTTGGCTAGTTTTCATATACGAATTATATTATAGCCTTCGCAAGTTGTAAACCTGTTACTTGTCGGTTCTTATTTTATTATTCCGAAAATTTGACTTGCTGGTAGAAACTAGCCATTGAACATAATAATTCGTATATGAGAACTAGCCAAGTCAAACCTTAGGCTACAATATATAATCCTAAGTTATAAAAAGAAATGATATTTAATGTTGTTATAAATAAATTTCAGGCCTGACCATTGAACTTGGCAGTTGGCACCCATTTAGATTTCACTTCTTTTGTCGTTGAAGTCAACAACTAAGACATCATAATATTGAACTTGGCCCTCATTTCACATTTATGTTTCTGATGGTTTAGCATTGACACCACGTGTATACGACCGATTATGACGTACGCGAGCACCGTATTTGCTCATAATGCGTCTAACAGTTTGTACTGCTTACAAACTGTTCAAAGTAGATTAACCCGACGAGCCACCGGAGCACCGTGGTTCATTCGTAATCGCAACTTACATTCTGATCGCCAACCGCCTTCTTTCAAGCAGTAGATGAAAGAGGCGTCGGAACGCTTCTTCGAATCCGCGGCGCAACATCCATACACGTTGGTTGTTGCAGCATCCGACTATAGGCCTATGCCCACAAAGCGCCGTAAGCACCGTCGGCCTCGGGGCATCCTAGATGACCCGGACGACGAGATAACAATTTACTAACTAGCAGTAAAAACGCGTTCCCCCTCGTCCTCCCGACCCTTAGTTTGCAAAGAACCATCCGATGCCCTCGTAGACCCTAAGTCCGAAAGGCCGGCGAGCTGTAAAGTAGAGCGACAGTTGCACAAATCCCCCTAAAACACAAAAAATCGTAATCCCTCATTCTCATCGCCAGAGACCGCCCTGAGCCGAGGTCCAAGCTCCACAGGGGGCGCCCTCTTGCGCAGGTTGCTTAGTTTGTAGTTTATAAACCATTTATTAAGTCTGGAACTCTGCTCACCTTTATGTCCGGTGAGGTAGCAAAAGCCTCGTGGCTAACTACGTATGTACGTCCGAAAAAAAATAAAAAATGTCTATACATAGTCTACAGTAGGTAATATAATAGTTGGTACCAATTGCATAGTAAGTTTAAAACAGTAATGATCTTAAATACTATCTGGTAGATACATCACAGTAGTAGGTATCTCTCTGCAATGTAATATCAGTCTAGCCTGAGAACCAAAACCAAGGCCGGATTTAAGGGAGGGCATCCAGGGCAACTGCCCGGGGCCTCCACAATAGAGGGGCCCCCACAATACAGATTTTAAATCTTTCAAATTCTGAAGAGTAGAATCATGTTTAATGTAATAGTTCTTAAATATTGTAATAACGGTTATTCATCTATACTTGTTCACTTAAATTAGACAGTCAGTAAAATATCAGAATACAAATAGTCCAGAAAAGTAGGTACATACTTCAAATACATATACACATTTAGAGATAAACTAATTTGTGGCAAGGGGGCCACTCTACTCCTATGTTGCCCCGGGCCTCCAGACTTCTAAATCCGGCCCTGACCAAAATCAACACAAACAAAACCTTTTTTTGGTGTTTATTACCTACACTCTGTCAATATAAAAGTTATTGAGAAAATCAATTCATCTTTTGAATTCTTTTGATAATATCAGCGCAGTTTCTTGAGTATTTGAGTGTCGTTAGGAGGCAAGTATAACAAGTGTACTTGGTCATTTTCGATGAGGCTGGCTGGCTTTACTTAACTTCTTTTATGAGAGAAGTAAAGTTCACCAAGATAACAATATTTGTGAGTGAATTATTTGTACAAAAAAACACGTTGTTGTAATGAGCCCATTTGACAGCAACATAGATATGGATGCATAGGTATGCATCCGCTTCATGCGTACTCGGGCCCCGCCAACGGCGGATCGAAGGAGTGTCCGGGGGGTTTTAGTGGTGTAGGGTTCTCTCCTCGTGGTATGAGTTTAGCACCACGCTATGGAGAAGCCGAGTCCCACATATCTCACCGCCAGCGCGCGAATACGCTGCAGCGGCGGTGGGAAGGAGTAAATGCATTTCCACCCGGAAAAAAAAAAGTATGCATCCGCTTTTTTTAACCCATCATATGTTGCTGTCAAATGGGCTCATTACAACAACGTGTTTTTGTCACCAGACCAAAGTTTAAAATCTTTACTTGGATATATGGTATACCTTTTTTTTTTATTGATCGGGGGGAAATGCACTGACGCATTCAACCACCGCCGTTATGAAACCGGCAGTGGGATATGTGAGGACTCGCCATCTCCAGTGCGTGATATGCTGCTCATACCACGAGGAGAGGACCCTACCGCCACTAAAACCCCCCGGGGTACTCCTTCTTCCCAAAGAGAAACCCTACATTGTATAACTCAAAACACTTAGATATGTATTATAGAAGTAAATGTCACAGAATAACACGTTTAAGACAAAAAAGACTAAACTAAAACGTAGATACACTCTATTTAATGACAACGAGAACATACATTTTCGTAATACGGGTCGAAATTCTTGACAATTTATAAAATGTACCGTCTATGAACTCAATTCAATTTTCCAAGAAATACATGATGACAACACAAAAACAAAGTGCATTAGGTACCTACCTACTTTACGATGCGATATAGGTACCTAAGTATGTTATTTATACTTTTTATATAATACTACAAAGTACAATCTCGTAGACAGTTGGAGTTGTATTTGTACCTGGAATAAATTTCCCTGTCCGTTTTAATATCGGGAACAGGGTATCCAATAAGGAATTCCGTTCAGAAGTATAACAAAGAAAGTTCATTGCAACAAATGGAGGTTTAAATTACGGTTTCCACCCAAAGCTGAAGTATCTAAGCCGAGTGATTTAAGGCATTGGAAAATGGTGAGCCCATGTATTAAGATAAATAAGGTCTCTTGGCATTCGTTTTAGAAATTGAATCACGCTTTACCCGGTGTTGGATAGATTGATTTTTGTACTTACCTTAGATTCTTGACTGGTAAGTAGGCCTATTCCATGAAAAACGTTATCGCTACTCACGAACGCAAATCGATAATAAACAATAACTTTCGACCATAGGTAGGTAGGTGCATACTTTTATTGTATGCACCTACCTACCTATGGTCGAAAGTTATTGTGACAGTTGAAATAATTAAGCAGTCATTTGTGATTCGCGAATCACAAATGACTAAAATTATGCGATAACTTTCCAATGAAAACTTTTTAGCATTAAAAGAGCCTATTGTATTGTGTTATTTTGTTAGCCCTAGTTTGACTGTCCCACGCGGTTCTCACTGACGTAGCACCTTTTTTTAGAAGTTCAGACGGAAACGTCTGAACTTCTAAAAAGCTGATAATTTAGCTTCCTATAGGTATCGTTAAGGAGTAGATTACACAATATTTTTTTCTCAGATTTCTTTCCGGGTCTAGTTAGTTGAGGGACTAAACTCCATGTCTCGAAAAGCATGTCAAGGCGTTTATAATGAAAAATACAAAGTAACACATACAAAGAAACAAATTCATGTAACAAAATTTACTCTTTCCTCTTCAAGTGAGAATAAACACACGATTATTATACGGGAAAATAATTATATGAGTTATCTCTTACAAGGTTGAAGGTTGCTTTTGATGAATTATTTGAGCTTTTTGTGACTTCGCCATAGCCGGATTAAGCTCAAGGCGCTCGGGTACGCGACCGGGGGTTCAAAAAGCTAAAGTCACAAGTCCGACCCTAACAATGGATTTTGTTGCCTCATGGTCAATGCATTTAAGGATAATTGGAATATATTTTTTCGATCCCGTATTTTATTTTAAATCGTTACGAATCGCTATTTTGTAAATTTGAATATTGATAAAACATATTATACTATAATTTATAATCACAATATTTAAGTATTTACAATGGTTATTTCAAGTGGGTATAGTGTTATGTCCATCGGTTTTATTTGTTACGGGTTGCCGTGTTCATATTTGTGCCTTGACGCATCTATCACAAATCAAAAAATAATCCCTGAAGTGAAGGGTGCCGTGGCTTGGTTTTGGCACAGTTCCTATATCGAAGAATATATAAAAAACTGTCCTGGCGCTCAACATAATAAAATTTAGTTATAAGTAGATTATAACGATAGGTTTAAGTATTTTTAGATTGCATGATAATTAAAAGTTGGCTTAAGTGTATAGACTTGTATTTTGTCTTAGTAGTTTAAATAAACGCGTTACCGTGTCACGCATCGTACATAATGGATTTTGTCTAAATGAACACGGCAACCCGTAACAATAGGTTATATGCTTAGTTTAAACTACGGATCTTCCACAAATTACTTAATCAAAACTTGCTATCAACGGCTGAAACTTATGTTTAACACTAAATAGTATACATAAAACAAAGTCGCTTCTCGCTATCTGTATGCTTAGATTTTCGAATCAACTTCCGCGGCGTAGCGGTATACGTTTCGCTTTGAGTCTAGGAGGTCGTGGGTTCGATCACCACACCGAACTAGAAATCTTTGTGTGATTCAAAGATTTATTTCTAAGTCTGGTTGAGGGACTACCCTCAGTGCCTCGGAAAGCACGTTAAGCCGTTGGTCCCGATTGTTATAACATCATCTATAACAAGCGTACACCAGGGAACGGGCAGCAGCGTTTCTGTGGATTACAACATAATACTGCGGTTGTACGGGTTGATGATCAGCATTGCGGGTCTAGCGACTCGTTGCTATACATATATGCTTTATAAACTTGTAGGTAATTTGTGGAGATAAATAAATAGTTACCTAAGTGTAAGAAAGTTTATTAAAGTGAACTGCGGGATCATTTAACTAAATCATGACGGTTGATTGCTATAAATGTTAAAAAAAAGTCGGTCCTTGAACAATCGATAGAATTGGGGGGAATTAGGGTGAGGTTTATAGCGTTATGCCAAAGAGATTGCCTTATTTGTTTGTTTATTATTATTGAAGTTGAAAGAGCTGAGCTGAATGTTGTTCTAGTGTGGGTGTTTTGAATCTTCTACAGGGTAAGCTGTTATTTTATAATAGATCCAACAGATAACACTAATACGATCAACGGAACCATGATTAATCTATCTCACTGAACTTTCTGAATCCCTAACAATAATTATATGTTAACGATCTGTCATAGGCATTATGTTTTCTGTCACCATGTTTCGTAAAGGAGACATCGCTAACAATTATAATAAAAGCAATCAATACTTAGATACTTACTTATCCGCCTACGAGTCGTTTTTTATCGTATCTTAGAAATATAATGGTCTATAAAATTGCCTACCTACTATAATCTACATATTTCACTGAACAGAATCTAAGATAACAATGTATTTTGATATAAATACATTCTATAATTACCTACACGTTATAGTGATCACAAACGTGGTCTAAAAAGGAGTTTAAATATATTTTGTAAATTTCCTATCCAATAAAAGAGAGATGGGCCGACTAGTCGGGAAAGCCGTCTATTCGGCATCGTTTGTAATCGGCGACTAATCGGCGACTATTCGGCAAAATATGCCGATTATGATCGGCGCATAACAGATGAAATAAAACAAATAATTTGTACTTGTTTTATAATTTCTAAACATTACTTAGAGTAGTTAACTAAAGTTACAGTCTATACAACATAGGAACGTACTAATCAGCCAGTATTAATTAGTCGTATTAATTAGTCAACGAAATATGGCACATACATAACCAAGTAACATGGCAATCGTAAGTATTCATTAAGTCAGATGTTTAGTAATAAAAAAGTCCTTTAATATATATACAATTATATATATCGTCGTTTCGCGTGCAAAAGTCGATATGTGCCGGTTTTTTATGCAGTTTGAATCGTTATTTCAATACACACATACTGTAAAAACAGCTATGTGATAAATGCAATATTTAAAGAGTTACGGAATGTAGCTATGTGACATCCATACATCGAAAGTTCCATATAAACACGCTAAGTGTTATATAAAGTATAAGTTGACTAAAGCTAAAGCAAAAATTGCGCCCGATATATGCTTCACTGCAAATAGCGAGTTTTTTGGTTAAGTTTAGACTCGCTCGCTCGATCACGAAACGCACAGGTCGTGTATTTACGACTCAAATAAATATCTCTATGTGTCAAATTTGCCTCATCATGTTTAAGTTTGGCATTATTTATAATTGTATCTATTCAAAAGTAATCTAAGACTACGTCAATTTGTTATTTGTAATAAAGTAAAAGTAAATTATTTGAATACTCTGGGTATTTTTTGAGAAAATCAGTTTTTTGCGTCTCCTGTAAAGTGTGTTAAAAACATAGCGATTATGGAAAGCGCAGCGCCGATATGTATATTTTAAATCTAGTTACAGTCTTGAAACATATTCGATAACCAATATGGTAACATAGAACGCCCGAACACCTCCGACAAGTAGGTATTAGAATGATCGGCATTGCAGATTAGTCGGCCGACTAATCGGCATTTTGAAAACCGATTAGTCGGCTAGTCGGTTAGTCGGCAAATACTATAGTCGGCCCATCTCTAAATAAAACCCTTTACCTGAGGTATTTAGTACATCTCTATTTTACTTACCTATATCTACTTAATTACAATTAAGTAGTAGGTACCTACCTTACAATTAGAGGCGTAGCTACAGCCTTATCTATGATACGGGACCCCGGGCTTTACGTACCTCGAAAGTATAATATGGTAGAGGGCCTTTTCAACATGTTTGATATGGAGCCAGACCGAACTCGCTACGCCACTGCTTACTATAAAACCATACAATGATACATTGTAACATACAAATAGAAAAGCATAAAACGATGATGCGAATGATAATATAATCATTATCATCATCAGCCCGTATAACGTTCACTGCTGAACATGGGCCTCCTCCCGGGGGCGGGTATTGCCTTAGTCACCATGTTCATGTCAAAACAACCAATGTATGGGATAAACTTTACATGCCATTTCGATAGATGTCGTTGCTTCAAAATCCTACATCTCACAATGGTTTCGCTCACAGCGGAACCTATATACTTTTGATGATTTTACAATAAATGTCTTCGTTTAGAACAAGTGGTGTTTTTTATTACTATATACGAAGTTCACGTCGTGAACTTCACGACCATTATACCGACGAGCTAAGCAGTGGCGCTAACACACCACGCTTGGCAGGCGGGTTGGTGACCGCAGTCATATGTTGTACCACACAAGGAAACGCTGCTGCCCGTTCCTTGATATACGATTATTATTTTATAGATGATGTTATAACAATCGGGACCAACGGCTAAACATGCTTGAAAATGATAGAATATTATTTAAATACCTACTAGAATACCGCGCGCCTTCACCCGTGTAGCTCCTGTTCCCGTGGGAACTTCATAATGAAATATAACCAATGTTACTCCTGGATAACGTAGCTTTCTAACCGGGAAATTGATGAATGATTTGAAATCGGTCTAGTAATTTCGGAGCCTATTCAAAGCAAGCAATCAATCAGATTTTTTTAAGATACATACCATTTACAAACCACACATTATAGCTGATCTAAGCTGTGGATAGTCCGCTAAGTCTAAGGCCCGTCGTCCACGGCTACTTTTTGTAGCGATGCAGTCGCGCGTTTCGTGAACGCGCAAAAGCATCGCGACTGACTCGTGGTTATGTAGCCAATAGCACACAGCTAGTGACAGCATCGCTGCAAAAAGTCGCCGTGGGCGAGGGGCCTAAACGACGGTTAGCTAATCTTTCATCTCCATAATATAAAATGTTGAATGCATCCCAATTAAAAAAAACATTTCGATTTGATCGGTTAAATATCTCGATTATAAATATATGACTGTTTACCAAAGCGTTTAAAATCACAGTCGATATTTCACGAAATCCTTCAAAAAGTATCAACCTATTTACGTTTCGCAAATAAGATTAGAATGCTTATTTGTTATTAAATTTCTTTTTGAAATATTTATTCATTCGCTAACTGAATTTTTGTACCATACATTCTTATTCAATGATGCAAAAGCAAATCTCTCGTAAGCAAGTATAAGGTAAATGTATACATTACACTACATTAAAGATTTCAGAAATTTGAGTTCTTTTGAAACTTATAGTTTGCATGTGTTTTGTCTGAATTTATATATATATATATATATTTTAAAAGATTACTATTATTTTTTCATTTTATTTTTTTTACTACATATAGGCTTACGTTTGACCATAATCTCGCTTGATGGAAGGCGAAGATAAGGCCTAAGATGATACACGCTTGCCTAGAAAGTGTCTGTTCACTTTAGCCTTAAAGATGTCCAGATTATAGCGTTCCGGAAAAACTGACGCCGGCAGAGAATTCCACTCCTTAGCCGTCCGCATTATGAAAGAAGAAGCAAATCGCTTCGTGCGTATTGAAGGAATGTCTACAACAAAAGGGTGAAACCGTGCGCCGCGCCTAGTCGTCCGGTGATGGAAGGGTGAAGGGGGTATCAGGTTATGTAGAACCTCCGCACACTCCCCGAAATGCAACCGATAAAAAACTGATAGGCAGGCCACTCGTCTACGGTGTTCGAGGCTCTGAAGACTTGCCTCCACCAGTGAGTTAGCCGAGTTTTACAGTCTACTAGTATTCTTGTTAACCCCTCGTGCTAAACTAAAATGCTTGTGTTAAGAGTGGGATCACGTCTGCAGTGGCTGGGGATCGAACCGGTGACCACGAGATCACAAGTCCAACGCACATTGGGCTATGGCCGCTTAACAGCCGATAAGCAACCGTTTTCTAAAAGTTATGTTTTTTCAAAGCCTATAATAGCTATTCTGACAAATATCAATATTATTTCAATCGTTTAAAATGTATTATTTCCGGCTTAGAATAATAGATCACCCCATGTCCTCCCATGGGTGTCGTAAAAGGTGACTAAGGGACACATGGCTGATGGATGGGCAGCAGCATCTATTAGCTCAAGGTTAACATCCTACTGCGATCACCAATCCGTCTGCCAAGCGTGGTGATTATGGCAATATCCCTCAACGATCCTGGCTTGCCAAGGTATTTTAAGAGGAGGCCCATGTTCAGCAGTGTACGTAAACGGGCTGTTGAAGAAGGAGAAGAAAATGTATGGTGGGCGTAAGGTATGTACGATTCATACGCACTTGATTGCATCAGCCCGGACTAGACGTTATATTACAATGCGGCAAAGGACAAGTGTAAACAGGAATAACAGATCATTTTATTGCCACATTCATATTCCGTGACGGTCACGTCGTAGGCATGGATAATACATAAAACTAAACAGTGCGCGTATGCTTTCCGTTGTGATGACCCTGATTGTGAGCAAATGTGATGTATGGCATAGCACTTTTATATTGAAAAAACTTGACTGTAAATTTTATAATAATTGTCAAAAATATTATACAGTACAGGACTCCGACTTAATGTAGGTACATTTATTATATAGTCAAGACATCACAGTGTTGTTCATACTCGAACTTACAATCTATTCTCCGTATTATAACTCTAGGGTCCTAAGGTATCGTCTTACCATAGTTTTCTAATCGGATATTTTTTACAAAATACGGATTAACAAAAAAAATGTACTTATGCTGGCATGATTTTTGCATATTTTTTTTCGTTATTCTTAACGAGAGGATAATATCCGATACGTTGCTATATAAGACACTATGTGGCCAATTACAATTACACAATGAATTACAAAAGAAAGGAAATAAGAAAGGCAATAGTACAATTTTTAAATTACATTTTTTTAATTGTGGCTCTTTTGTTTTTAAACGGTGACATATTTGACGCTGTAAAATCTTATATACTTAACAACTAGGTATATATAATAACATTTCTAGTTACACATTAAGTCGGTTTTATGATTATTCTCTAAATTGTTTATATTATTTAGGTAGGTACTCTTTTAAGGTTTAATTGTGCTATGGTAACGTTTATTGGAATTGGGGCTTTGGATCACTACATATTATAAAAAAAAAATCCTCCACAGACAGACAGACAGATATGTCTGTCTGTCTGCACGGCATGCCATTTTCCACAATATATAAAATAGAAATATTTATACAATATATCTATTGTACTCCGACGCTATCAATAAGTATTTTGACATTATGATTTACCTTAAGATTTGTAGTCCTAGACATTATTAGATATATTATGACATTATAACTGTGACATATCAATACTGACATTTAGCATTAATGATTAATTTAGATTTATTTAAAATACAATTAATTTAAAATGTTTACCTACTTATAACTTTGACATGTAAAATAACTTTACCAAAATAAATGAATATGAATATGAATATAGATGCTCCTTGAGGAATTAATTGATTCTTGAAGATTCCTCATTGAGGAAGCTTTCGATACATAGCTATATGTGATTTGTGACTTTTACCTTTTACCCATGCGAAGCCGGGGCAGGTTGCTAGTTAATGTTAAATTTCGCTCAGAGATAAAGTATAAACCGAGCGATCGAATTAACGTATAGACGATTAAACATAGGTTATAAACCAACACCGAAAGAATAATTATGTTTAACTAAAAGTGGAATACCTACAAAACTGTGAATGATGATAAGCTAATGAGCATGTTTAATTATGTAAATTAAATGTAAATGAGGTTTCACTATTGACTTTAAATAATATGCCCGGTATAATAACTGCCACGCTATGTAACTAGCATAGTTAGAGAACGCAATACAGTATGTATAGTACTAGACATGCGCAAAATGTGTCAGTAAAAAGAAATGAATGAAGTATATCTTTTGGCTCAATGAAGTAGTCCACTGATTTAGTTCAGTACTTCATTTAGTTCAGCAAATCACAACGAATCAATGAGATATAGACATGCGCAAAATGTGTCATTGAAGTATACTTCATTTGAACTAAGTGAACTATATCACTCATTTACTTCACTAGTTCAGTTTAAGAACAAGATTCATTTCAATCAGTTTTCGCATGTCCTTCAAACGATCATCGAATTCATTTACTTCACTAGTTCAGTTTATGAACTAGATTCATTTGAATCAATTTTTGCAGGTCTTTCAAACGATCATCGATCGTGCAATGAACTAATAACGAGAATGATTATATTGTTTTGTATTAGTTCTTTATGTTTTTTTTTAATTATAAGTACATATAGCTTTCATTTAAAATCATTAAGTTATATTGTGTACGTATTATATTGAATATAAGAATTTTAACACTGTGAACTAAATGGACTAAACTGAACTATTGAAGTATATGAATCTGCACTGAACGAAAGATACGAAGAGAAGATACAGAGTGATTCCAACTGAAGTACTTCAATTGAAGGATTCATTCGCGAACTACACATCTCTATATAGTACCGATACTACAGCTTAATTATTCGCTATAATTTTAATTATATTCGCTATAATAATTAATTATATTCGCTTCCCGCTCGCGATTTCACCCGCGTAGGTCCCGTTCCCATGAAAACTTAATACTTAATAAAATATAGCCTTCTCCGATAAAAAGGTTATCTTACACTGATTTTTTTTTGTATCGGACAGGCAGTTCCTGAAATTAGTGCTTTCAAGCAAACAATCATAGAAACAAACTCTTCAGCTTTATATATTAAGTAGTATAGTTTTATACATACTAAACGCTCCATCCGGCGTCCGTCCGGGATAAAATATTTTAAGAACTTAATCCAAAGTATTAACCATAATCATATAGAGTTTCATTAAAATCCATTCAGTTGTTTTAGCATGATCCCGACAGGCAGACACATATACGACGATGGCTGTTCGTCTGTCTGTGTCTGTCTAATTCTTTTCTACAGAGAGGCAAAAATAATTATGTCGCATATGGCATGAACAAAATATCGCCCATGTATAGAATTTGAGCTGCAGCTGCTTCATATACTTAGATTATGTATAAATTTGTAGGGTACTCGACCTTTTTTTTCGTGGATACATTTTAGATTTATTTCGAGAGTATTAGTTGTCATGCGACATATTGCGACAGCAAACTTGCTTCATGACACGTATAAAATAACATAGTTGATAACTATATACATCAGTTTCTAATTCTATTAGCATATCTTAATAGTAGCTAGCTACGTACAAGTTGTGACAATGTTAACATTTCCTTAGTAAGGTTTAATTTGTCTATTAACCGAAATACTAGTAGACTATTAATTAGTTAGGTATATTATTATAAGGCTTTTTTGATTTCAAAATAGATGCTAACCTTGTAATAGTATGTATAATGTGGTAGTAGTGAAACGTTAGTGAATAAAATTAATAAAAAATAAAAAAGTTTTTATGAAATACAAAATTAAATTTAAATTGGTACTTAACACAATTGCGTCAGAAAGCCTTCTCATTCCGCGTTATACTGGCAGGTGCGACCAGCGCAGCTTGAATAATAAGACGAATGTTTTCAAAACAAATGTGTACTTTAACGTCATTTTATTTCAGGTGTCATCATCATCATCGTATCAGCCTGTTGTCGTCTACTGCTAAACATAGGCTTCCCTCATTTGTTTCCAGCGGCAACGATTGCTAGCAGCCTGCATTCAATGGCTACCTGCGATCTTTATAAGGTCGTCAGTCCATCGTGCTGGCCGTCGTCTCTCGCTGGGCTTGCAAGTTCGTGATTGACGTGACACACGAGAAGCTTTCTACTCCATCGGCCGCCAGTTCTTCGAGCTATGAGCCCTGCCCATTTCGGCATGCTTATCTGTTAAGCTACGTCAGCAATCTTCGTTCTATGCTATTTAGGTATGCTAACATAAATTTTTATTTCACAGAAATATCGAGCGCATAATTAAGTATATTTTTTAATACCAAAAGTGCGATTTAAAAAAACTCACCAAGTGTGTTTATTTATCCTCCTTAGACTTTTCGAAGAGAATACCTCTTTGTTATGTATGAGTTATGAATACAAGCGTGAACCACAATTTACTAGAAGTTAAAATTATTTAATAAACAAGAAGGTGTCATTATTATATTGTTTTGTTTAATTAGCGTTTTCCTTCCTTGCAGTCTAGGGACCATTATCTATACAAATGAATTAACTTAATGTGTTTAAGCACATATGTAGTTTTATAACGAGGATTTGCATAAAAAAATGGAAATGTTAGAATTATTGTAAACTAGGACGTGAATACTCCTAGTTTACAATATTTAATGCATTGCCTCTGCACAAGTTTTTTTTAAACAGCCATAGAACTTCTGATTTATTTACATTTTAATTTTTTAAAGCCACGTTCGCGCCTAAACTTCAGTAATGTAATATGTTCCATGCAGATGGTAATCTCTTTTTAGATGAGGTGATATAGAATGTAGGTTCTATATTATTACATACTTATCATTTCTTATGGTGATAAGTTATCACCCAAGTATTTGCCTACTACCAAAGAAATCCCAACTCTTTACCTTACATTCCAGAGTCCGTAATGATTTCCTCTTTACATTTTGTGGAGCATAGCTTAAGGGTGGACTTAAAGCTGCGAAAATGCCGATGCAAAATGGCAAATACGTTTTTATGATGGCAATCAGCCATTAACTGGAAAAGCCGATTTAATGCGACTATCATTTGAAAGTTCGATTCAGCGTCCATATCTCTAACATCCAATAATCGCAAAGGATTCCGTTAAATTCTCTATTGTTAATTTTCCAAATTACTTGCAAAACGTCAAAGAATGTTGCGCTAATATTAGTGGCTAGTTGTAAACTATAGCTACAATTTATGTAGTTGGTTACTATGGCAACGTTAAATATTAACCATTACAATAACGATATTTTTTTACATTTAAGGGATTAATTTGCTAAATAATCGCCGTCTTTTTTGACATAATTGGAATGCTGATGAAAAAAAAACAGTGCAAAAAACAGATTACAATTTATTTCGAAAGAATGTCAACATGACCCGCATGTTTTTTATTAGGTAGGTATGATGACATATTGTTGATTGCTCTTGTCATAGAATATGCAAGTACTATAGGTACATTGAGTTGCGGTTTTTTTCAGGGTCTAGTTGGTTAAGGTGTAACCTTCCGTGCCTTGCAAAGCACGTTAAGCCGTTGGTCCCGATTGTCAAGTCTAAATCAAAATCTTATCGACTCTCTTATCTAATCGACTTACTTATAAAACTTTAATTTATTATACATGATTGCATGATTGCTCAGTAATAATTAAACAATTACGCGTACTATCTATCTATACCTAATTCACTACCGCACTAATCACAGGAACCATATCAGTGTTAGATAGTCCATTTATCGGGGATAGCTATAGCCTATATTTTATTATAATGTTCTAATTCTAACGGAAACGGGATCTACGCGGGAAAAATCACGCATGTATATGAAACAGAATCAAAATCCATTCTAAAACAGAGCAGTCGTCCTACGTTATGCACAGTCACTTTCTAAAATGAAGCGTTAAGTAATTATGATCAGTCGCCTCCTAAAAGTTCCATGATTAATGGTGGCTAAATGATGCTAATTTTGTCACTGATTGCCGGAAAACAATGGCACGACCTAATGTTGTGGAACAGTTAGTTACGACTGTTAGACTGCCCACTCGTTATTGTTGCGATATGTTATCTTTTTTCAGTCGGACATATGGAGTCAGCCACGAGGTTTTTGCTACTGCACCGGGCATAAAGGCAAACAAGGCTCCAGCTTATGTTTACTTCTATAGTACTCGTAATATATAGAGCTGAAGAGTTTGTTGGTTTATTTGCTTAAACGCGCTACCCTCGCGAACCTCTGAGTCAATTTGAAAAATTCTTTCAGTGCTAGAAAATTTATCAAGGAGGATAGATTTAATATTAAAGTTCCTTCAGGAACGGGAATTACGTGGGTGAAAGCGCGCGTGGAACCTAGTTCATAATATTTCTCAAATACCAAATTAATTTCTATATACGCCGATATATAGGGTCGCATACTTCAGCAGCTGTTTTTTTTTTGTTGTCCGGGGAAAAAAAAATGTATACGTCCCTTCCGCGGCTGCAGCGTTCCCGCGCCGGCGAAGGGGTAGGTATGTGAGACTCGCCTTCTCCATAGCGTGATATGCTATAGTCATACCACGAGGAGAGGGCCCTACACCACTAAAACCCCCCGGACACTCCTCCGTCCGGTGTTGGTGAGGGCCGAGTACGGGAGGCAATCCGGCCCAGCTGTTGACAACATCCGTGATGTAGCAGTATAAGTCTCGCTTTAACTCTCTGAGGTCGTGGGTCGATCTCCACGCCGGACAAGAAATCTTTGTGTAAATTCTCAGATATTTTGCGGGTTTGGTTGGTTGAAGGGCTACCCTCCGTGCCTCAGAAAGCACGTTAATCCGTTGATCCCGATTGTTAAAACATCATCTATAGCAAGCTATATCAGGTAATAGCCGGTAGCGTTTCACCTGCCAAGCGTGGTTACTAAGGCGAAACCCTCACTTGAAAGGAGGTCCATGTTCAGCAGTGGACGTTATACAGGCTGATGATGATGTGGGATAAGTAGGACGAAGTCTTTCCCTAGTGTCACGCGGTGTGGACTGCTTCAGCAAGGTTAAGTATTGGAAATGGAAATGTATGTTTATTTAGGACTTCGCAGGCACCCAATTGAGAAGTTGCACCGCTTCACCCGGGCTACCCAAATTCAACGAATATAACGGTAACGTTATATTCTTTGAATATGTTGTTTTTTTGAGCTAGTAGATACAGAAATAATACAGAAACGTAAAAGCTGATATTATTTTGAGAAAACAGAATTGGCTTTACTGGGAAGGTTGAAACAGGATCTTTTTCTTGAATACGTCTAAAATATAACAACTTTTTTTGTAAAATTTTACGTTTTATACAGGTCTAAACATATTTTGTTGAAAAGGTTTTTTTTATTGATATACTTTTGTAAATTCTTCTTGCGTTTTAAGGTGACATACCACATTATAGTCTTTCATATCTCGGCTGGTTTTTCTCTAATTTAATTTAATTGGATTACAAAACCTTACAGCTAGTTCGGTCCTATTGATAAATCTATATAGTAATATTATAAAGAGGTAAAGTTTGTGAGAGAGGGATAATCTCTGGATCTACCAATAGAAAGCCACATTATTTGTGTCGTAAATAATATTTTAAGACGACGCTTCCACGGGAACGGGATGTATGAGGACATTTTACGACCAATAATAGTCGTAAAATGTCCTGATTTTAACATATAAATAGTGTCAATAGAATTCACAAAATGAAAAGTACGCCGATAATGGTAAATGCATAAAAATAAATTAAAACTATTTTTAATGTAGCGCAAGTTATAAGCCAACTAAAGTTATTTAAGAAAAATACCGTCAAGACCATGGACAAGCTTTAAAAAAGGTCAAGTTGGTATGGAATATTTTTTTAGGTCGGTTGCACCCATTTTCATGAATAGTGTAGTAGAGGATTCCATACCGTAACATAAACGGTAATCGATTTGTAACAAAGTTATGTCAACAAACACATACGTGTACGCTTATATATACATATGAATAGCTTCTAGAAATCTGTCGGGAAACCAGAAGGCTAATCACGTAACGATGTGACTAAAACATCTATAAAAAATTTATTACCTATGTTATTCTTATATTCTAATATATAATAAATAATTAAAAATATAAAATATCTAGTGTTAATTCCACTAAAATATGTTTCTATATGCTGTAATGCTATTTTTGCACCGTCCGCAAAAAATATGCACAATATGCAGGAGAGATAGTAGCAACATACAAAAATACAATCACCAGCCGAAGACCCGACACGTGTTTCGCTCCTCCACGGAGCATCATCAGGTTGACGACTCGAACTCGAAATATTATTGTTACTGGATTATTGCTGGCTACATTAACTAAATAAGTTGACATGTTTGAAATATTGTTTGCATGCATAGTAAGCGCCGAGTAGCGAGAACATTTTTATCAAAATCATAGTAATATCGTTACTTGATTAGCCTCCAGATGCGCCCAACTGTTTTATGATTATATATATTACCTAGGCGCGATCCCAACCGAAGATATTGGAGCCCTATTTTTTGTATTACTATGTTTGTGCCTTAATATCTGTATAATTTCATTGAATCTCTGAAATTGGTTTACACATGTGCTGTAAACCAATCTGAACAGTTGTTTTATTTGCTTATTGCTCTCGATAACAATATTTACCATTGTGTGACACAATTTCAAATATAACGATTGGTAAACCTACAATTTTTCGATTCTCTTTTCTTTATATGAATCTATCTATAAAAGAAAGTCGTGTTTGTTACAACACTTATAACTCGAGAACGGCAGGACCGATTGCCATGGTTTTTGATTTGTTGGATTTGTTTCCGTCCCGAATAGCAGAATACATTTTAAAAACAAAAGAAAGTCGTGTTAGTTATAGTATTTATAACTCAAGAACGGCTGAACCGATTTGTCTGAAAATTGGTAGGGAGGTAGCTAAGAACTGGAAGAAGGACATAGGATACTTATGGGGAGGGGTAGGGTAGGGTAGGGGTAGGAGTAGGGTAGGGTAGGGGTAGGGTAGGGATAGGGTAGGGGTAGGGTAGGGGTAGGGTAGGGGTATGGTAGGGGTAGGGTAGGGGTAGGGTAGGGTAGGGGTAGGGTAGGGGTATGGTAGGGGTAGGGTAGGGGTAGGGTAGGGTAGGGGTAGGGTAGGGGTAGGGTAGGGTAGGTGTAGGGTAGGGGTAGGGTAGGGGTAGGGGTAGGGGTAGGGTAGGGTAGGGTAGGGTAGGGTAGGGTAGGGTAGGGTAGGGTAGGGTAGGGTAGGGTAGGGTAGGTAGGGTAGGGGTAGGAGTAGGGTAGGGTAGGGGTAGGGTAGGGGTAGGGTAGGGGTAGGTTAGGGGTAGGGTAGGGGTAGGGTAGGGGTAGGGTAGGGGTAGGGTAGGGGTAGGGTAGGGGTAGGGTAGGGGTAGGGTAGGGGTAGGGTAGGGGTAGGGTAGGGGTATGGTAGGGGTAGGGTAGGGGTAGGGGTAGGGTAGGGGTAGGGTAGGGTAGGGGTAGGGTAGGGTAGGTGTAGGGTAGGGGTAGGGTAGGGGTAGGGGTAGGGGTAGGGGTAGGGGTAGGGTAGGGGTAGGGTAGGAATAGGGTAGGGGTAGGGTAGGGTATAAAAGTCCACCCGTGCGACGCCGGGGCGGGCCGCTAGTTTAAAAATAAAATGTACTAAGATTTTATATTTAACTAGTAAGTATAGGTTACTAAAATTATAGGTTAAAAAACAAAACACAACCGTCCGTCCCGACGTTTTTATTTCCGCACGCGGTTTCACCCGCGTACTTCCCGTCCCAGTGGGAACTTGATAATTCAATATCCTATGCCATCCGGGGATAACGTAGCTGCTCAATGGTGAAAGATTTTTTCAAATCGGTAAAGCATTTTCGGAGCGTATTCAATAAAAACAAATAACAAAAAAAAAACAAATCTTTCTTTTCTATAATATTAGAATAAATACATTTATCGTTATTGAGAAAATATACAATACTGTCCACTATTTTATTTCTACCTAGGCTTTACTAATAATGAATATAAAATCAGCTTCTAAAATTCCTTCTTTATTTTGCAGGCAACATAACTGCTATCTGCAGGTCCAATACTAAAACAGTCAGTAGACACGACAGCGCACTCACGGTGCATGTTACTGGCACATTGAAGTTTAGTTGAGAGCACATTAAGGTGAACCTTTAGGTATTTAAGCAACTGCTGTATTGTTTTTCTGAAAACAAATTAAAAATATTCCTTTGTAGAATGTTCGACACATGTTTACATATCATCATCATCATTTCAGCCGTAGGACGTCCACTGTTGGACATAGGCCTCCCTCATAACTGTTGGACATAGGCCTCCCTCATATATACATGTGTGTATATGTTTACATATAAGCTGTCTTAATTATTGACTTACTATCTGTGCTTCGCGGTTTTACTCACGTCCTTGTCACAGCTGGTCACATTTGTGAGACAACCTGCCGGGTGACGTTACAAGTTTTGCAATTTTCCTTCTAAAAAATTATGGTACCCAACTTATATTTCTGATAATACAAAAGTGATTATTACGACAAAAAACTTTTAAAGGAGATCCACGTCTAGCAGTGTTGTAGACACTAGTACTAGTACATAATGAAATAAAAAAGGGTAAAAAACAATATTCAACCTGTAATTTTTAAGCCTCTTCTAATACTGCTTATAGAATATAAAAAAACTGTACATCTATAGTAATATTATAAAACTGAAAAGTTTGCTTGAGCGTGCTAATCTCAGAAAGTATTTTTCCGATTAAAAGCGTCTTTAAGTGTCTCATTTAACGAGTAGGCGATAAATCCTCAGGCTACTTTATTGGGGAATTATTATTATTAGGAATACAAGCTAGTTTATTATAAATTTATAGAATATTACTTAGTACACAATGAACGGTACGCCGTTTAAAGTAATGAGTTCATTAATGCACCTTCAATCTTTCCTCATCTCAATTTATTTAAAAAAATACACCTTAGGAAATGGTTTATAATTAATAAACCATTTCCTAACTGAATAAAATTGTTCTTTGTAAAAATTAAGACGCCGCATTTGTAGCAGAGCTGAAGAGGAAATATTGTTTGTAATCATGTTATAAAAACATCGGGCAGCTAAGTAAACGAAAACCAAGCCGAATTCGAAATTGCTCGTTTTTCGCCCCTTAAATTTTCCTCTTGGTAATTTTTCGTCACAAGTTAAAACTTACCATAATACAAACTAAAACAAAACGTGCCTTTGATATTTGCAGTTCCAATAAACCATGTATATATTTTTGTTAATGTGGTCGGGTAAGCAATGTTTAAAAGCTTTTTAAATCTGGAACAGCCAGCAATTTTGATTTCTGAAATGTGAAACATGCAGTGTAATAATGTTTCTAGCTGTTTCTCTAAATGATTCTTCGAACTATATTTACTTCTCTTTTTGATGGATGGAGAAGTGAAATTACGGACATGAATGCTAAAGTTATAAGGGATTTGAAAGGAAGTTGGTGTTCGTGTAAGTTATTGAACATATTTTCTTATTTTGATGGATTAGGCTTTATAATTTAGGAAATATAATATGCGTAGACATAGGCAAAACATTGCTGGCGTATCAATTGGTCCTTAGTGAAATGATTATATTACAAATGTTAATAATGTATATAATATATATCGAAAAACATTGAATATTTACTACAATTATCTAAATAATAATATTTGCTTTGGTAGTGTGGAAGGAATCGCAGTTAGCGAAAATATCGCCCATTGTACATTATTTATCACCATTTGTATGTTTTCTTCCGTTTATTTTTTTTCTATAATTACAATATAGAATAGTGTATGGATGTATGGCAATTTTATACAAATTACTTTTGTCGTTTTCTATATATTACCTACTGTATTTACAATCAAGTGATCTATTATTCGTTATCTGCATTAGAAGGATAGTTCAGTCAGTAGTTTATATTTAGAATATAACGTTTTTAACTATAAATGAACGAGAACAAAAGCTACGCGAAGCACCTCTACCGATGTTTACGTTTAGTTTAGCGGCGCGGCGTCTCTATCTTTCCAACTTAACAATGTTCCAACATAATTGTGTAATGTATCATAATAATAACAAAATATGATTAAGATAAAAAACATTAATTATGTATTTGTCTTTCCTTCTTAATTTTTTTTCGATAATCTGCAATATCTTATATGTTAATGTTAATTAATAGGTATCTACTCACAAAAAGACATCATTTAAATAATTTCGTCCTTGTGCATTTACTTTCTTCCTTTATCAATTTTTGTTTGGCACTTTTATATGAAAAAACGACATGAATATACTTAAGTATATTCCTACATACGTTTCCACTTCTATTAGAGTGAAATAAATTCAATGTGAAAATCTTTATGCTCTCTCTACCGTGTCAACTCAAAGCGTTTGCTCCAAAAGACCTGAGAACGCGCAAAGCTTTCAAGGTTTAAGGTTTGTTGGATAATTAAAAACAAATAAAAAAGGAACTGCATTAGATGTACTCATCCTGAGTCATTTGCACAACTTTAGCAACAGTTTGAATGGCGTGTTCACCGCTTCGGCGATTTCAGTTGAGTTCTACCCACAGTCTGAATAAGACCGGCTACAACGTAGCACGTGGCGATGCTCTGCGTTCTGTAAAACAAACACGATATTGAAGTTCAGTGAAAAGTTACAATGAATTGTTTATCGATACGAAGCTTTGTTTCAGTGACTTTACTGACATTCAAAAGTTGTTACGAGATAATTTATTGACAAATTAAGTTTCGTTTCAGTGTTTTTTATAAAATTTGCACTATGGGATTGATGGTTGAATGTGTTTAGTGATGATGAATTTTCAAGTCAAGTAGGTAAGTAATAAATTATGGTACATAGTTCAGTTGGAAATGAACTACTATTTCAGTTAATAATAATTCTCTTATTAGGCTTAATTTCCTTTACTTTCAATATTAGGTAATTTAGGCAAAATATGTTTTTTCGCATACAATATTAGTAAGCGACAAAAAAATTTTGAAGCTAAAATAAATTAATAATCATCATCATCATGATGATTATTCATTTATTTTAGTTACTGTTATTTATAATATTATTTTACTATATAATGTAATACAAAGTAATTGTTCAGAGTTATATTCTTTTTTGTTTAACCCATAAATTAAATAATGACCCGACGTAATAAATTGAAAGCACTGTCATGTTTCATATAGGTCCTTCAGGAGGAAAATTAATCAAGTTATAGGCAATTTTCATGTTCATGCCTCCACTTGCGAGCGTTAAATGTATATATGTAGCTATATTGAAGCAATACTTCACAAAGTAAACTACAGGTAGAAATAAAATAGACTTTAATCGTGAAAATTTGCAGTCACTTACTACTTGTCTACTCACATACAAGCAATATAGGTATTGTATCGTCATTTGATAAGGATTATTTATTCATACATTTAATTGAATCAATTGACACATCTCGTAGAAATATCTTCTATACATTCTGATTAAACCTGCTACACCGTATGCAAATAAAAATGAAAAATATTAAATCAGCGACTTATTTAATAAATACCAGAACTAAATCGCTGATCGATATAAAAACAATAAATTCTGTGACCTTCACACTAGACATGCATAATATACCTACCCTAGATCATGAAGGCATAAAAATAAATAAAACTCAGTAGGTAAGGTAATGCTAGCAAATAATAAGTAATCTTTATAACGTATAAAAAAATATATTAAATAAATATAACAACTTGTCACTTTTATAATATCATTAGTGCCCCGTCAAATTTTTTGCATAAATTCACATGAAAAATATAAATTAACTCATGACGAAAATACATATATACCTACTAATATATAAAGCTGAAGAGTTCGTTTCTTTGTTTGTTTGCTTGAACGCGCTAATCTCAGAAAAATTATTTCAGTGTTAGATAGCCCATTTATCGAGGAAGCTTATAGCTATAGTTTTATTATGACGTTCTGAGTCATTTGTGAGTGTCATATGCTATATTTTAAGATAAAATGTGACCGGGAACGGTATATACGCGGCCGAAACCGCGCGGGACAGCTAGTAATAAATATAGGCAAATTGGTCAAGTCGTTTTCAAGTTATGCGCGTACATACATTTTAGTAATTCATATTCATATACAGACTAGATTACCGCGCACGAATTTCTCCGCCTAATTCCTTCATAATAAAATATAGTTAAATACTATATTTCCTATAGACCCTTCCTCAATAAATGGGCTATCAAACACTGAAATATTTTTTCAAATCGGACCACTAGTTCCTTAGATTAGCACGTTTAAGCAAACAATCTCCTCAGCTTTATGTACTTACATATTAGTATAGATAGATATATATAATAGGTACCTGGTAATTAAGCATCAAATTAATACATTATAAATTAAAAATATCCTAATATATTAGATATATGTGCGTACGTTTAAATTATGTGTTTTGTTGTGAAATAATCCTGAAGGTCGGGTCTAAGGGTTCGAGTAACTAGCACTTTGTCCAGCTTCCCACATCCGTATCTGAATAACCCTTTCAAATCACGAAATTGAATAGACACTTGTACATATTAAGTAATGTGTGCACTCCAAAATAGACCATATTGTTCTTAATATAGGTTTCTATTCACAATGCCCAGGATTTTACATGGATGTTAAGCGTAATGAAGTAACCAAGGAAACTAGTAAAATACTTTTCAAATAGATGGAACTAATTAGCAATGTGTACAGAAAACTGATATCATTGTTCAAACGGCGGTATCTTTGTTGACTGTTGCCAAATATGGAAACATAATGTTTTATTTTAGAATAAAATTTTAGCTACTTGCAGGTAAATATGCCCGCGGGAAATTACACTGAAACGGATTGATGAATGCTATAAGTCCAAGAGTAGGAATGTGTTTTTGTTTGGGATATATAGACTGCCGAAGATGGGAAGTTTCTTGAGAATCTTTTTTTGAGTTGCCTCAAGAGAGTTTTTAGGATAATTTTATAGAACTAATAGTAGGAAAAAAACGGACGCGTTATAATTTTTTTATTATATCTTGCAAACTTCTTAAGGTCATGCTGGTAAGGTTACCATAAACCTGGTAACAGTGGTAGTGCAGGTCGGTGTCGGTGGGTCCGCCTATAAATAAAAATAATATTTTTTATAGGTATTAAGTAGATATCTTGTTCGTTCTCTAAATACAGACAAACAATGTTTTGGCTTCATTTCTGTATAAATTCTCCACAAAAATAATTTAAATACCTTGTGGAAACAATTGGGTGTTCAAAAACAATGTGGAAAAGTATGTGGATTGTTCCAGAAATTGTTCGTATCTCGTATTAAATACTATCTACTGCCCGCAATTTCAATTTATGAACTCTCTAACAATATAGTCTTAATCAGAACTACCGTTTTGGAGATAAGATTTTATTTCGATATTATTGAATACACAGACAAAGAAGCAGTCAAACAAATAGACAATAAGCTATCTACCAGTGAAAGTCGAGTCAAAATTGGTAATACTTATATTAAACTAGCCTTGCCTTGCGGTTTTGCGCGCTTCACACTGCCCCATTGGGTCGGAGCGTGATATTTTGCCTACATACATAATAATATGTTAATCCAGCTTATAAACTATCCGCGTGCAAACTTTCAGCCAAATCCATTCAGTAGTTTTTGCGTGAAATTTTAACAAACAAATACATACACATACAAACCTTTCGCATTTATAATACTAGCTGCGCGTTGCGGTTTTACCCGCGTTACTCTGCTTCAGTGGGTCGGAGCGCAGCGTAATGTAGCCTATACGTTAATCCAGCGATAGCAACAGATAGCTTATAGCTATCTGCGTGCTTTCAGCCAAAGTATGTGCGTGAAAGAGTAACAAACGTACATCCACACATACACACATACAAACTTTCGCATTTATAATATTAGTAGGATTAGTAGGACTTCATACATACATAGATACATATAATCACGCCTTTCTCCCATGGGGGTAGGCAGAAACTACAGAACGCCACCTGCTACGATCCTTACACACTCCCTTTGCCTCGTCCACGTTCATACATCTGGTCATACAGGCATGACGCCGCACAGTGGATCGTCCCCATACAAGAGGTTGGACATAGAAACAAAAATTGAAAAAGTATTTAATTTGAAAAAAATATATATACAGTCGCATTCCTCTATAGAAGAGCAACAAAAATGATTACTACGCGTTTTTTATTTGACCAGCACTTCACGAGCAAATCGGTGAAAACTCTTATTTTTGTATGGAAACGAACACAAAAATGTCTGTATCTCATGATTCCCTCCTTGTTTCGATTTGCGGTTTTCATTACTGTTATTTACCTACTTTATGCCACATTTTCTCCAAAGACATATGGTGCCCCCAGAGGGCCCCTTCCGAAATATTTTGCCTATAGCAACTATCTTTGTTATTGTATTACTGACGGAAAAGAGGTACATTTAGTATACTTATTACCAAGAATTAGTTATCACTAAGCAGTTCCTTAAATAACAGGTGCATTAGTGAGTACTTTAATGACTTATAAAGGCTTTTGTTGTAATATAACAAAAGCGTTAATAAGTCATTAAATAATTTTTAACATTAAATTAACAAGAAAATGTGGCATAAAGTAGGTAAATAACAGTAATGAAAACCGCAAATCGAAACAAGGAGGGAATCATGAGATACAGACATTTTTGTGTTCGTTTCCATACAAAAATAAGAGGTTTCATCGATTTGCTCGTAAAGTGCTGGTCAAATAAAAAAAGCGTAGTAATCATTTTTGTTGCTCTTCAATAGAGGAATGCAACTGTATATTTTTTTTTTTCAAATTAAATACTTTTTCAATTTTTGATTCTATGTCCAACCTCTTGTATGGGGACGATCCACTGTGCGCCGGTTGCGAGTACTACGTACCTGACCTTTCTGAAGAACATCACCTATCAGGTGGTCAGGTATTGGTCAGTGTATGTCCTTCTAGGGTGTCCCCTCCCGGCGTTTCCACTCACTTCTGCCTTGTAAATACCTTTTGTTACTCGCCTTTCATTCATCCTTTCCACATGACCATAGTAGGACTAATCGGTATAAAACAATAATTGACACAACATTCATCAAATCAACCGGTCATGTACTACATAAAATTTTATTTTTATAATTATTATCTTAAGTAGCTACTTGTTATGCGTTTCTGTAAAACTATCTTGAATTATAATAGTTGCAATTAAAATACAATACGCAATTTAAAAAAAAAAATGGTTTCTCGTTACTAGTCTAGCAGACATTGCCAATTAACATGACAATAACTTGATACTGTAATTAAGATGTTACCACGCGAAAATATATACATAATGAGCGCAAATATTGTCAGATCATTTATAGAATACTTAGCTGTAACCCACGACTTCGTTTGCGTGGAAATTTTGATGTATGTCTAAAGAAGTTTTATACAAACTTAGCCCGCCCATTTTACTTCCTTAGGGATTAAATTTAGTAAAATGCCGTCTTGGTGAGTTCATTCATTCTAAAAGATTCCGGATATCTCGTCGTGATTTAGATTTTGGTATCATCATCATCCCGTATAACGTCCACTGAACTGAACATGGGCCTCCTCCCGAGAGAGGGTTGGCCGCAGTATGTTGTACCACACAAGAAAACGCTGCTGCCCGTTCCTTGATATACGATTACTATAGATGATGTTATAACAATCGGGACCAACGACTTAACGTGCTTCCGAGGCTCTGAGGGTAGTCCCTCAACCAACCAGACCCGGAAAGAAATCTAAGAATTTACATAAAGATTTTCTGTCCGGCGTGGGGATCAACCCTACGACCTCCAAGATTTAAAGCGAGCCAAATACCGCTACGCTACGGAGGTTGTCTTCTTAGATTTTGGTAAATCATCCAAATCTTTCATAGGGTTCTGGATAAGTGTGCAAATTTCGGTAGGTAATCGTAACATATCTCTCTCCGCGAAGTCACCTATTTTTATTTATTTAACTTACATTACTCATATGTAACGATACTAAACAATAATATTTTGGAATCAAATGTGTACTTGTTTTCACAGTAGGTACAAAATATACAGGTCTTGTATTTTCTATTAATATGTATTATTGTGGTTATTAATAAATTTACGTAATCTAAATGTCTAATTACTTTCCAACTCCTCCTATAAACTTTCTGATTAAATTCGATGCGGGATCCAAGCACATTTAGGTGTCCCGAGACCAGGCTAAGCTTAACAGCTTAGAACCTCTTTCGTGTGTGCAGCTGTTGATCCTGGCTTACAGGAGTTACAGTGGCTGGAGTGAGGGAGGGATTAGTTCCAAAAATAATAATATAAATGTCTATATTCCTAAATAAAAATCTGGTGCAATAAAATATTTGTCCCCTTAAAGTAGTCCTTACCAATTTGGCTCATTCATTAATTGTTGACATCACGTCAAGTTTTTGTGTGCAGTAAACCTTGGAACCCAATTTACATATATAAAAATGAACGGCTGTTCGTTAGTTTCGCTGAAACACAAGAACAGTTCGTTTGTCATTTCTGGCCTTATTTTTGCTTTTGTTGTATTCTCAACTGTCTAGGGAAGGTTTTACAAAACCGTGCACGAACAGCTATTTGTAAATAAAAACAATGTAATAGGTATTCACATGCCATGATCATATCTAGTGGTTGCTAAAACAGTTAGTATGAAGACATAAGAGTTCATGTTTACTTTTTCTATTAGCAGTTTAGGGAATTAGACTTAACGTCATTTAATTCGTTCATTTATACAATACTTTTCTATCATATACACCAATAAATTACATCAGTCTTACATAATGGAAAAGGACATCTTAGTATTTAACAAATTATTACTGTTTACCCTAATTATTAATAATAATAATAAAACGGCGTCGGGATGTGACGACCCCATCGCCCACTGGTTTATCCAGTGCAAGCAGTCACCGCAGGGCAGCTTGTGGCGAGCTGTTGGTGAGTGGCGACACCACGGACCTTATCTCCCGGGGACACATACAGACATGCACACTACACACACATACACACAGTGACACATCCCCTGCCTCTGAGCTTGCCTTAACTGGCCGGCCAGAGTGGAGTTGCAAGAGCGGAACCTATGCTCCAGGTTGGAAGTGTAAAATGTCATAACGCCGGGGGCACTTGACTGTATAAGGATCTTGCGCCCCGCAATCTCACCTCTCGACAACCTTAGCTGTTTACATAGTGTTGCCCCCTGGCCGCCATGTTGCGGCTTTTGATAAGGGGCCCACCGAAGCTAACCCGCAGGTTAGCGTCAGACAGCGAGTTACCGTCTGCCAATATAAAATATGTGAGAGTTTTCGAGGCAGATGTCCGATCTCACTCCATAGCCCAGTATTCCGGTCCATTTAACATCCCATCCGTATAGCCCAAACCTAGTTTCTTCCTTTCTGGCAATAGTTTCGTATCTGTGGAGGACTGTCCATTGGTACATCTCAATGGTATATCAATGGATAGACCTTCATAGATGCAGCCATCTCACTTTGATATTAAAAGGTACCAAAGGCCTCTTCAATGTTGGCTTCGGCCCCATGAATGCCTTTCAAATGACCGGGGCCCCATGGGCCCGTCACAGTAAAATGTACCAACATAATAATAATAATAATTTATTTCAAAATAATAAATTGTAGTACATAGTTATTTAGGTGTTTTACAAAGATGTTTTATGATTTAATTCTACAATTTTAAGGGGTGAAGTTCTGTGCTCCTAGCTAGGTTATAAAAATAACCTGTATTAAGGAGTAACAGTCCCGATCCCCTACGGTTTGATGAACTAATAATGACCTCGTACATTTATTGCGGTATAATGCTACTACCTTGTTTCATTATTAATAGGTATGTTTAAATTTAAAACAAAGATGAGGATTAAGTTTTACTTAAATTAAAATAACCATGCAGTTTGTACGTATGTATAGGCGTAAGTGTGTTTGTGTGTGTCTGTGTGAGTGTGTGTGTATGTGGGTCGGTGAGTGCGTTTGTATGTGTAAGTAAATACTATAATTATTTTAAACGACGTCATTTTAAATTTTGTTTACTTATTTCTAATTCCTAATTAATTTCACAATGATTTAAAAATATAACAAAATAAACTACTTACTGACTCTATTCCCATTGTTTGCTTATTAATTTAATCTAGTCAGTCAATCTAATGCCCTCCTTTTGACGGAGCTTAACCGCTTTTAATTCACATAATCGTTCCCAAAACAGGTTACCTACCTAATTAAATTATCACAATAAACGTATCTTAGGTATAAAGTTTTGAATCTAAATATAATTTAACGGTAATTTTAAAAGTTTTCATGATAGTATTCTACTATTTTGCACTTGCACACAGAATTCCGCCATGGCATCAAAATTAAAGTTCAAAATCATTATATTCCGTAAAAATGGTTACATTTATTTTGAATCGTCATATTTTTCCCCTACCGCGCAATGCGTGACATGGCAACTACATCCAAAATATTCAATGTTATCCTCTTTTTGTAAAATAATACTATTTCACAAGATTATAATCTATTTATCTAGCTTCTTCTGCACTTCTGTATTCAAAAGGCCTTGCCAAATAAAATCAAATCTAATATCAAATCATGGTCACATGTACCTAGATTGGGCAAACATTAATCAGACGTGTCTCAACTAATGTGCATTCATGTGAGTAATGACATTTGATTTGGCACCTTATAGGTTTTGATACACTTGGACATTGAGCAAAATAAAATACATATTTTTTACGTCTGGTCAACAGTATTTCATCAACAGTAAATATAACTAGAAAATATAAGACATTTTAATGTGTTTTGGCGTCTTGAAGAAGTTGGTGGAATAATGACGATTATAACTATATGAAGCTTATTGAATTTGTACCTACTTCAATGTCGAAAGGTGAATAAAATTACTAAATTAAGGAATGAGACGAGTCGTCTAAATGATTCCAATATATATACGAGTATAAGTTTCAGTTCTCCTTAACTCATTTCGCTTACGAACTAAGAACTGTGACATGGGAAAATTCATTTATCCCAAAGTATGATGTTGCTGAATTGGGTTCTACTTAGGTGGTTTCATCGAAGACCGAAACTATTTCAAAGCGTAACACGTACCCACTCAATTTGCGAATAGTTTCGTTTACCTTTAAGGATCATTCCGATAGGTAAAAGGGATCAAAAACTTTCTTTCTTTCTTTCATGCTAGCTAGGGGCTATTACATTAAAACTTGTGCAAATAACATTCTACGTTAATACCTTATTTGCGATAAGTTTCATATGGTCATAATAGTGTCATGTCTGTTTTCATGTCTGCATAATTAACGCAAAATCTAGTGTGTACAATTAGTATCTAATTGTTTCTGTTTATTACAACATAATGCTGCGGTGACCAACCCGCCCGCAAAAGTCCTCCCTCCGGAGTTGGGCGTTGTACTGGCTGATGATGATGATTATTTTAAGTGAGTTCTAAAGGTTCATTTCGGTGCACCGCAGATTATGCGACAGTAGGCAGAGTATTAGAATGTATGAAGCCGCTTCCGAGGTCTGCGGCAGTTGCTATTGACAGCCGGCCTCTGACTATTGTCGCATCAGCCGCGCGCGTCAGTCGCATGTGATCAATCGTTTGCGAATAATTTCGAGTTTTAAAATCGAAAATATATGTAAATTCTTTATATTCCTTTTATGTTAAACGTTGTCTTTGATTTCAAATAAAGAATGTTCCCCGTAATATTTTGCTTTGATTTTCCACAAACTTAAACATTAACCTTTGAGGTATTCCATTAAAAACAGACTGCTTTTAGAATTTTCTACTTCATTAGCATCTGCCACGTATTGCTACAGAGAATTTGAACAAGGCCCCGATCTCCATTTGTGAATATCCATGAGGATGCTATCAGATTTGAATCAGAGCTTCGGAAAATCACACTTCGGGATATTCAAACTGAATCCCGCTGCATTCGAAAACCCGATAGTCTGATGTCTTTAATGTTATAGATAACTTATAAAAACATAGTAGTTTCTGAATCATAGATGATGACGTATTGCTCGTAAGACAAATTGGCCATTCCATGCCATGTCTCTTGAATAAATTTAGTTACAAATATTGCAATTTGAATTCTCTTGACGCCTCAAATAATTGTTTTTTTTATGTTTTGTTGCCGATTTTAAGTGTCTATAAATCCATGTAGACTTCCTACTCCAAACGTTTAGGTCCCAATTATGCATTATAAAGTATGCATGTCATATCAAAAGATAATATAATTTTAATCGGTGGGAAGTCGTTAAAATATTTTGGTCACTGACTTACCTAGAATGGAGTCGGCTGATTTTATTAAGTCAATCGATCGATCGTCGGTGGAGACACTTACTTCATTATACAAATTAATTAAATTGAAGTGTCTGTTTGTAATAGTAAAATAACAGATAATAAATGCATATGAATCTATATAGGAAAATATAACAAAAACAAAATAAAAATGTCTATGTGTCTGGTTGTTCCGGCTAATCTCAGTATCGGCTTGACCGATTTTGACGAGATTTTTACTGGTAGATAGCTAATTGTCTATATTAGTTTGTCTGGTTCTTAGTCCGTGTATTAAATAATAACGAAATAAAATATTATCTCCAAAACGGTAGTTCTGATTAGGACGGGACTTATATTGTTACATAGTTCGTAAATTGAAATCGCGGGCAAATTTAATACATATTATAAATATGAAGTTTAACTCTGTACCCTTTTTATGCATAACTACAATTTTTAATGATTTTTGGTATAAAGATAAGTACAAACATTACACACACACACAAACAACATATTGGTAATAAGTAAAGACTCCTTATACTAGTGCAAGAATAAATGTATAAATTAAACACTATATCGATAAAAAGAAAATAAAATGTTCAATATAAATGCATATTCTCAGTGCTACGAACAATTTCTGGAACAATCCACATACTTTTCCACGTTGTTGCTGAACACTCAATTGCTTCCACAAGGAAAGTATTTAAATTACTGTATCCGGAGAATTAATACAGACTTAAAGCCAATAACATCGTTTGTCTGTCTTTAGAGAACGAAAAAGCTATTTAGTTATCTATACTAAATTATGAACCTAAATAGTTTGTTCGCTTGAACGCGCTGATTTCAGAAACTACTGGTCCGATTTGAAAAAATATTTTACTGTTTTAAAGCTTATTTATCGAGGAATGCTATGGGCTATTTAATTATGAAGTTCCTACGGGAACGGGAGCTATGCGGGTGAAACGGCGCGCGGGAAACTAGTGTATTGTTAATGCTCGAGACAACCTTTCGCATGCAAACTTAATTTAGGGTATTAGTGTCGTATTGCATAATGGTACTAGTACACATTTAATAATGTTGCGGCCCTGGAACTCGCCCGCTGAAGCGAAAGCCTAGTAGCTTCACATGTCCATACGAAAACAAAATGTACCTACTAGAACAGTAATATGCATCGTTTCTCATTTATTAAAGGGCTGCTCTTTTGTTATTACCTACTTGGTTTTGTATTAGAACAATTTCTTCATTATTGCAGAAATAGTGGAATAGAAGCCTTAGTCTTTTTAGTTTATATTTTGATGGAAAGTATTAGAAATTCGTTATCGCCATTCGAATGTCATCCGTTTCTGATTATTACTTTTATTTAAAGGCCGACACACCGACATCGACCTGCAATCGGCTGCTGCTTGTCTCTCGCACCCGAAGGGTGCGGGTAGATGGTGTCAGGGCTGTTGCCCTCTGACCATGATGCTCTGCGCTACGTGTAACGACACGTAGGTCCTGTGGATGCTAACTACTACTACGAAAAATAATAGTCGATTAGTATGGACGACTCGGGAACGTAGACTTATATTATGTTAACTACGTACTGTGGAACTAACTACTATTAAGGAAAATAATAGTGGATTAGTATAGGCGACTCGGGAACGTAGACTTATAATATAATAACTACATCCTGTGGAACTAACTACTACTACGGAAAATAATAGTGGATTAGTGTGGACGACTCGGGAACGTAGACTTATAAGTAATACCTATACTAACTACGTCCTGTGGAACTAACTACTACAAAGTTAGTTTTATACATAAAATCATTATTGTGTAGGGTTATCTACTGAGTCAGGTGACTCATTAGACACACCGAAGTACTCCCGGTGATATCCCAACCAGCAAAACAGTCTCAGAACTCGCACTTTTTAAGAGTGGTAGGCTTAAAGCGCTCTTATATTTGTTTTAGAACATACCATCGATCCTATATTACTTTTAGACAAGCTGGTATGGCCTCAAGAACGCTCAGTCTCATAACCAAATCTCATATATGTATATAAGAGCATTTACTAAGACTGGTTGCAATTGAGAAAAACTTGCTCTTATATGGGTATTTTCTAAGCTCGTTTGATTTTATATTAGACTTGTTAAATGCTAATGTAAGATGTCAGACTAATATCAGCATAGCATAAGAGTACTGTGAGTACGTGCATTTCTGATCTTATTTGAAACTAATATAAGATCAATAGCACTGGATAAGTATGATATTAGAGTGATTTTGAACAACATATTTACAATACAAAAGACAAGACCTATTTAAGAGCGTTTGATCTTAGATCGATTTTGGGAATAACTAATTTTAATAGTTTTAAGAGTAATTTTGCAAACGCGCGGGCACTGCTAGACTGGTGCGCACCGCGCACCATTCCTACGTACGCCGCTCCCCGCGTGACGCGTGGCCCACTCGGGCGGCCTGCTGTGGAGAGGAGCGATGCCTTGAATGTGGTGATGTTTAGACTTGTCAGCCTTCCGGAACATACCTACGGCGAGACGTCGAACGAAATCATCGAGCCCCTCGTGCTGTAGTCCGTCGGCGATCGTCTTGTTTCTCACGTAGTATGGAGCACCTACGATGGTACGCAGGGTGCAGTTCTCCTGAGCTAGGAGTCTCACCCTGTTGCTGTTTGAGACAAACGGCAACCACGCAGGTGCTGCATACGTGAGGCGGGATCTAATGTAAGTTTTGTATAAACCTAACTTTGTGCGTAGGGACATCTTTGATAGAAATAGAGGGTTGAGTTTACCTCGAGCTAACCTCGTCTTCGCGATCGTGTCTTTGACGTGCGACTGCATGCTCAGCTTGCGATCTATGGTGACTCCCAGGTACTTGATTTTATTTAACCAAGGTACCGATTGTCCCTGTAAAGTAATGGGCGGGGGTAAGCGCTTGTTACCAAAGATGATAGCTTGCGTTTTACCTACGTTCATTGTCATCCTCCATTTGGCGAGCCAGTCAGGTAGCTCGTCCAGAGCGGTTTGAAGTAATCTCGCCGCTCTGCCGGCATTCAGTGAGGAGGTGTAGATGGCGGCGTCGTCGGCGAACAACGCCAACTGTGCCGGCTCAGCCACCGGGATGTCGTCCGTGTAGATGTTGTAACACGTCGGGGACAGGCAGCTGCCCTGCGGGACTCCCGATCTAATAGGGCGGTCGCCCGATGTGCAGTCTTCGACTGCGACATGGAACGACCTCCCGCTCAGGAAGGAAGCGAGCACCTTGGTTAACCTAACTGGTAACGGGGAGGGAAGAGTGGTTATTTTATATAATAGGCCATCGTGCCAAACCTTATCAAATGCCTTCTCCATATCTAGGAAGGCGGCGGCTGTCTGTACGCGGCGGTTGAGGCTGTGCGACACGTGGTGGAGTACTCGGATCAGCTGCAACGTTGTCGAGTGATCGTGGCGAAACCCGAACTGTTCGGGTCTCGGCGTGAGATACTCATTGAGATGCTGTAAAAAGAGTCGCTCAAACACTTTCGACAGTGTGTTGAGCAAGGTGATCGGCCTGTGGTTTTCAGGCCTCCTCAAGTCCTTCCCGGGCTTCGGGGGCATGATGACACGACCTGTTCGCCATGCCGCAGGGAAATATCCAGTACGCAAAATGCCATTAAACAACCTGGTTACCGTAGCTACCGCTCGATGGGGTAGCCGTCGTAGTGCGTTGTTCGGCAGGCGGTCCGGTCCCGGGGCCTTCCGCGGGTTGGCGTATGAAATCATGCGCCTAACCTGTTTGGGGGAGAAGACAATTGGTGTATCGTCGGGGGCGAGGGGCTTAGCTAAGTACGCCCTCACGTGCTCTTCCACTGTCGTCGTGTGGGCGGCATCTCGGCTCGGGAATGGGGTGAATTGCTTCTCGAGCGATTCGGCGAATATCTCCGCTCGGTCCGCGGCCTCGAACCGAAGCAATCCGTCGGCTGCAAGGAGGGGGCGGACCGGGGGTCGTTCACCCGACAGCTGTCGGCACAACCTGTGGACTGAAGGCGTATGATCGCTTACTTCGGTGATGTGCTGTTCCCACGTCTTATCAGCGTGGTCGTTGAGTGCTAGACGCACCTTCTCGACCACTCTGTTAAGTGTGGTTTTCAGCGCAGGCTCTCTGGTGATCTGCCATCGCTTCCTCAGCCTCCGTTTGTAATCTATAAGATTACGTATGCGGTTCGGGATCGGCGGCAGTCGACCTGCACTACCACCACCGTAAGCTTATAATGATAAAAAATGGTTAAAAAGATAGTCTTTTTGTTAATAAATTATTAGTAAACTTATCAAAAGGATATCTAAAAGTTTGTAAGACATAATAAAAAAAAATAATCTATCTCTTAAATACACTTAGTATTAAAAACGCGTTATTTTCATATGATGTTGTTATGACGCTTCCGTTTTTTTTCCTACCACAGTTCTAGAATTGTTTTTAAAACTCTCTGGAGACAACTCAAAGAAAATTCTCAAGTAACTTCCCATCTTCGGCAGTCTGGGCGATATTAAGTATCAAACGCATATCAAGCTAATGTACGCTAGGAGAAAATTTGATTTCTACCCACTTAAGAGACCAAAGTTGCGAAATAGTGGTTGCCAGACAGTTTCATATTAACACTTAGACGAGTGTCTTTCTACACAAAACAAAGTTTATCAATAGCAAGGTTACTAAAACAATTCCATATGAATACTTCGCAGTAAAGTTGTGTAGGAGTGATGTTACGCCGTTGTAATCTACGGAATTCATTAAGTTAGTTGGTTCTTATAAACCATTGAAATTAATTGAGTTCTATTAAAACTAGTCGTGCGGCAATCTTGTCAAGTAATTTTAATAATTTATTATTGTTTCTTAATTGACAGGTGTGCATAAAACCTGTGAACTTCCACTATTTCGAATATTGATCCAATTAGCAGAGCTGCGATGCAACATTTGCGAAACTCAAAAGGAATTATTCAATCACGTTTTCGTCCATATTTCTCTGATATTTTTTCCAATATATGTGGGGTACATAGACGTATGTATGTTACTGGCAAAACTTATAATCGGTCAAAACCACTTTTGACTGCTTTTATTAATAATTTGTATGGAATTTGGATCTGGCACTTTGTCGGCCGCTGCCGCGGCAATGAAATCTGTACACAACCTCCGTGCCACAACCAACGTTATTATGTTATTTAATGTCATTTGTCATAGACAAAATATCAAAGTACTGTTTGCAAACATATGTATTCACAACCAATTTCGTAGACTACCTACTTATATAAAATAATATAATTTTGTAAAATTTGATTGAAAATTTATTAATTTATTATTTTCTATATCATGTAATCGGATTTTACTAATGTATATCATTCATATTTTCTATATCCATCTCTACGTATAATAATACTGATGGAGGTCAAATACTGTAGGATAGTTTGCATGGTTGAAGTGCTTTAGTATTTTATGGAATGCAACATTTTTATAAGGAACTTTTACTGTATTTACATAATATTATAATTAAAAGGATTTATCAAACGTGTTTGGAAAAGCAATTTGCTTTCATTAATTCAATAATCCCGTTCCAATCAGTCAGAATTAACGATGTTGAATTAATCTTTAATATGTTTTGATTTATTTATAAGTAGGTATGTATATACGTGAACAACAAAGTATTCCTTTTACTAGCCGTCTCTCCCGGAATCATCCAATATATTCTATTCCAGCACATAAAATATATTCTATATTCTATGGGAAAATAGCAACAAGAATACTATCCAAGGAATCTCCATAAAATTGTAAGAACGCGAAGACAATAAAGCTAAGTGAATAAATATATAAAAATGAGGATCAACAGCAAAAAGAGTAGGTACACGTACCGAGTACCTAGTTAAACTTCAACTCAAAGGTTAAACTGAAATGTCTTAAAAACTACGCTATATACCTACCTACTAACAAAGTGTAGTTTACCATAAGAGGCAAAATAAAAATAACAATTATATTGGAAAAATGCGTTACGTTCAAATTCAACGGCACCGCTATGTAGGAATTCCCGTTGAATTTTAAGTTTTCGGTAGGTGTAGGTAGACTTACAGCTACTTTTCAGTCAAAAGTTTAACTTTTATTTATATAAAAGATATATATGTTTAGTACATACATATCTATACATATATATCTAATAAGTAAATATAGGAGAAAGATATTTTTTTCTAATTGTCACGATAATTACAACGACACAACTCTAATTGAGCCGGCAGATAGTACTGATAAATTTTACGCTTTTTTTAAATAACTTTTTTATATCAAAGTACGATACCCTTAGTGCGTTTGTATTATTTTTAGTCTTATTTGTATTATCTTGTTACTCGAGGGCCCATTTAGCAAGAAAATGGCGTAACGAGATGAATATAAAAACTCCTTTGTGTTGTCTATTATTTTCATGTTTAAACGGATAAAGCAAACAGATTTCACTTTTAACCTTTTTGTATTTTATTTATTCCATTATAGTTTGCGATAAATTTAAAACGCGGTTTTATAATATGATAGAGGGATAACGTCCCAAAAGCCAGTTATTTATTAAACTCAAATGAATTACACGCAGGTAATTATTTCTTTTAAATAGTTCAAATAAGATCTTATAAATAATAATAAACATTTTTAAGTGTAGTTCACAGGTTTAATTCTACTTACTAACATTTCTATAACTATAATGAAATTTAATACGATCGCAATTAATATCATTTCATCAATAGATTCCAAGCTCTGTGAAATGTTATTAATAACATTGAAATCGCGATTTATGTGAAGATATGAAATTAAGAGTGTGGTAGCATTCTGTTTGTAATATTTATTATCCTATGTATGTTCTTTGTTTAATATGTTGTGATTAATTAATAATGTTCTTTGAATGTGATAACCGGAAGCGTCTCTCATCGAACTAATGTTTAAAGCGAATAATTTATATTTGATCATACGTGGAGACACTCAATTAAAACATACTTATCATCATCATCAGCACGTATAACGCATACTAACGGCTGAACATGGGCCTCCTCCCGGTGGAGGGTATTTGCCATAGTCACCACGCCTGGCAGGTAGCGATGCCCGATATTTTGCTTTGTATCGATATATCGCATCGCAATTTATCGTTTCGGATTGTATCGATACACGATATTATCGCAAGGCTTTGTATCGATATTGTTAATATCGTATCGTATCGTCTATTTTTTTTTATAGAACTAAGAATTCAGACTCAACTTATTATACAGTTTATTATTATTAAAAATAGAATAAGTGCACAAAAAACTAACACTTGCAAATATTTGACATCTAAACTTTTAAGAAATAATAATTTTGATAAACGTTGCGGATCTAATCTGTTGTGATTTTCTGAAAGCGTGTTATTAGCAGAAGAAAACAAGCGTTCTGACGGCACTGATGTCGCGACTACTGATGAATACTTTAAAGCTAAATTAGTAAGATCTGGCCAGGCTGCAGTCCTTGTTGACCGGTACATTACAGGATCTGATTTTCGATCCAACAACGGTTCTCAGAGATACTGTTTCAAAACATCATCCATCCCTTGTTGTATAGGTAACTTTTGATAACATTCAGTCACCAATTATTGGTTGTGAAACTGCCATATGCCTTCGTTTGATGAAAGATCAGTTTCTTCAATATTTTCACTTACTACTGGCTACTATGATAGCCGCAGAATGAATTAAATTTGGAGACGATAAACTAATCACACAGTACAAACAGAAATTATAAACTTTTGTCAAGATACCTACGGATATTCAATATATAAACTAACGTCCACAAATTATCTCATTCTACCCACATCGTATTTCGATTAGTATTCAATTCAATCGTATTTCAGCCGCGAGGCGGCACTATTTAAAGTTATAATTATAATACAAACAAAGATTCAAGTCGCAAAATGTATTTATACTTACTCAGCTCATCTTATCTCTTTATAAACATTTGATTGACCGAATATGTTTTAGTGTGTTATGTTTAAATCATGCGATATTTTTGATACGATATACTCTGGAAGCGATACGATATCGCCGCATATCGTATTGACGTGTATCGATACAAAATATCGAGATATCGCATGGTGTTGTATCGATATATAAAAATATCGATACGTATCGGGCATCGCTACTGGCAGGTGGGTTGGTGACCGCAGTATTATGTTGTACCACACAAGGAAACGCTGCTGCCCGTTTCTTGATATACGATTATTATAAATGATGTTATAGTAATCGGGAACAACGGTCTAACGTGCTTTCCGATGCACGGAGGGTTGTCCCTCGACCAACCAAACCCGGAAAGAAATCTTAGAATTTATACAAAGATTTCCTGTCTGGCGACACCCACGACATTACGGAGGTTGTCACATGTCGCATCGAACTAATGTTTAAAGCGAATAATTGATATTTTATCATATGAGAAGGCACTGATTTATTACATGCTATCCTCAAATAATATTCAGATTTAATTAGTAATTCCCTCATGGAAACCGCATTTCGGCTTAAGTCAGGATTCTGGTAAAGTGGACCAATGACCTGAATAAAGTAGTTGGTGTAGATTGGATGCGGGAGGCGGGTAGCCGAGAATACTGCAAATTAGGGGAGGACTAATGGATTGGATAATAACTTCATTTGTTAAAAATCTGTGCTTTCGGGTCTGTTTGGAGATTCTATACCTTGGGAAATTCGTCATCTCGATCTTCATCTATGACCAATTGTATACGAGGAAATATACAATGTTTACTTGTTTATTAATCATGATGACCTCCGGAGGGAGGGTTTTGCCATAGTCACCACGATGGGCAGGCGGGCCGGCGACCGCAGCGGTTATAACATAATAATGTTGTTACACACAAGGATACGCTGCTGCCCGTTCCTTGATATACGCTTGTTATAGATGTTGTTATAATAATCTGGACCAACAGCTTAACGTGTTTTCTGGGGTTAGTCACTATCTGGACATACGAGGCTGGACATGAGTGTTTCGAGTTGGTGACACTCCGAATTAGGATCACTTATTATTTCGTCATCTGGACACGCCAATATTTATATGTGTGTCCACACTTTCCACTTAGTGAAACTTAAATCTTTTTATATTTTCGTCAACTGGACATACCTAGTTCTTTTGCGAAAAAGAAGTACAGCCGGGTTTACAAAAATTTTCTTACATAAAACGAAAACGATTAATAATCGTTTTCGTTTTATGTAAGCAATTTTTTGAAATAAAACCAATGTGTAACTATCAAACATTTACATTACTTAGATGATTTATTAATATAAATACAAGCTCTCTCGCAATCATTTAAATTTATTAGAATTTAATTTGATTACAGCTGGACAGGATAACTTTTTCTAACAACGCCACATTGAAGATTTACTTTATTTGTCCTTAGGTATATATATATATATATATATATATATATATATATATTTGTATCCATCTTTTAATAAAACTAGACGATTTCTTTGTGAATTGATAAATGAAAATGTATGTATTTATGTTAGCCATTGACGGGCCTGCGACTTTTTCTATAGACATATTTGTCTTTACATGAAACAATGAATAAGATTTTTTTTAATAAAAATTAAATGAAATAAAAAAATGGCATTAATAAAGAAAAAAAACGGACCTAAATCTTAAATTGACTGAGTACTTCCCTATATTAACATCCACGACCTTTTAAATTGTACAAATACTGCACTTAATGCACACACAAAATAAAGTAAACTGATAACTAATATGACCAAAGGGTTATCGGGTTGGGATTTATTACTAGTGTTAATTAGACCAGACTACGACATTTTTAGTCACCGGCCACCTCGGGAATACTAAAGAGTGTAATAAAACTATTTAGATTATAGACAAGCATAGTGACATGGTGACTTTCGATCACTATCGGTGTAATATCTTAGCAAATTCACAAATGGTAAATAATTTTACCATGACATACAAAATGATCCGTGCCTCATAGAGGCCAATGATGAATGTGATTTAAAAAAAATATCTGCGTGACTGTACTTTGTCATGAAATCGGGTAAAATGTGAGTGTGTGTCCAGATTTAATTTGAGTTTCACTAAGTGGACACACATAAATATTGGCATGTCCAGATGACGAAATAATAAGTGATCCTAATTCCGAGTTTCACCATCTCGACACACTCATGTCCAATCTCGTATGTCCAGATAGTGACTAACCCGTTTTCTGAGACACGGAGGGTAGTCCCTTAACCATCCAAATCCGGAACGAAATCTTAGAATTTACACAAATATATTTTAGACACGGAGGATGTCACTTGCTTAGTCACTATCTTTTAATTTGTAATTCTATAGTAACCGATAATGTTTAAAAAAACTATCAGCGTCGGTAAGCTGATTTTGTCATTACATTTTCAGGTAGAAGGGCATGATATCGATGGGAATTAATAAGAATTAATTTGAAGTGCTAATTCATATATAGACGGTTTAATTGTAATGTTATGAGAACATACGAAATGAATTAAGATTCTCTATAGCCTCTATCTCTATAATCTTTGACGCCAGATTACATGTCACGTACCTAAATTGAAGTAACAGATAGACAATTTAATTTCGTATACGCGACATACGAATTGAATAATTTTGTTAGCGTTTTATTTCTAGTACCATGTACACGACAAACTGAATCAACGGGATCAATGACCTCTACACTTATTTTAGTAATTCTAAAGGAAATAAATACAATACTTTTTAGGATTTAATCTGTCGATGCATAGAGAGTTACACGTAGGTACAATTGATAGGTGACACAAAATCTCAACTGCTAGGTTATTAGTATTTCGGCCATGAAGGCCAATCTCTTAGGAATATAACCAACTGCGCGTGATATATTATAGTGCACAAGTGAGTGCACAAATATAGAAGTAGTCTATTTCCGTATACTTATCCTTTACTCTCAAAATCCGATGGCACGGTCCTACTGACACGACCAGTGAGAGATTAGGTGAAGGACCGAAAGCTTAAAGTGCTCTCCGGGGCGCAGTTCAGTAGGTACTCTTATAACAAAGTAATTATACCTATATGTTTAAAAACAAATGAGTAACGTAATATTAACATATTTTTTACCAATATATTAGAATGATTAAAAAAAAATGGAGAATTGATTTTTGATTTTTGGTTGTTAATTATCATCATCATCAACAGCCCGTTTACGTCCACTGCTGAACATGGGCCTCCTCTTAACGGATCTTGTCAAGCCAGGATCATAGAGGGATATTGCCATAATCACCACGCTTGGCAGACGGATTGGTGATCGCAGTAAGATGTAAACCTTGAGCTAATAGATGCTGCTGCCCATCCATCAGCCATATGTCCCTTAGTCGCCTTTTACGACACCCATGGGAAGACATGGGGCACCAGCCAGTTACGGCACACGGTTGTTAATTATACTTTTATATAATATAATATATACCTACACACACAACACACACACTACACAGTTACATAAATCCTTTGCATATTACATATATCTACACTTACACTGGCACTTCCCACAAAATATAATATTATCTAGATATTAAGTTTTTGATTAAGACTATTAGTTTTACTTTTATTCTTGTTTTTTACAATTAACTGGAGGTGGGCGTTTATGACTGCAATACAGTTAACAACTAAAACAGTCATTTTCGAACCTGCATATTTCATGTACTGTAGGTATGCGTTGTTGTTCCAATAAACAAATGTATTATAAATTTAATAATTATTATGTTAACTTTTATACTAGGTATTATTTAGCGACGATTCAACGCCTAGTCTGAATATTCAAAGTCACTCTATATCTGTGCCTTAAATCTTATTTATTATAAACTATAAAGCTATAATCATTTTCAGGACCGCAAACCTTAATTTGAAGCAACAAAAACGAGTAGTAGCTGTACGATGTAAACGTGTAATGTAATAATAATAATAATAATGTAATAAAATGTTATGTGTAACGATGTAAAGATTTATGGCTCAATTTTTCGTTCCCGCATCCGAGGCTCCAATCGTTGCCCCGTTTGCCTTAAAGGATTACGCGCCGAAAGTAACAGAGTATAAATTATTAGGTTAGTTTACCATTTTGTGTAAGCATTTTTTCATCAAAATATTATTATAGTGTCTGTGTGGGTAAAAATAAGGGTTTTGATAATTTAATTAATGAAGCTGCTCCGGACATTTTAGATTAAAAAGATGAATTAACGCAAGTTAAAATCTTCACACGGCGTTATTTATCAATAATGAGATACTACAATATATTATAAGTTACTAGCTGCGCCCCGCGGTTGTACCCGCGTTACTCTGTTCCAGTGGATCGGAGCGTGATGTTTTGTAGCCTATATGTTAATCTAGCGTATAACCTATCCCGGTGCAAAATTTTAGGCAATTCCGTTCAGTAGTTTTGGCGTGAAAGAGTAACAAACATCCATCCATACTTACAAACTTTCGCGTTTATAATATTAGTAGGATAAAAGTTCCTCGATCTTTAACCAATTTATAATTATAGAAAGTATCTATTGATTTATTTAGCCAGCTACAAAAGCTAATTAAAGTTGTTATGTAGCGGTGGACTGTATATTATATTAAATAAATGAAACGTTATGAATGAGTAATAATTAATAAGATTTTATTGTTACTCGTATTGTGACCTGAAAGACGATTGATGAAATGATAATAATATTGACGTACAAAAGGGAAAATATTTTTTTTATAAAAAGAATAGTAATTTAAAAGGCAAAGAGTTAATATAAAAATAGGTCGCACCTCAACCAGTCGCCAACAGAAGTTAACCTATAAAGAGAAACTATTTATTCAGAACAGATGTAAAGTGCACTAGAAAAGCTAGGTATTTTGTACTTAACATTACTTCGCTTTACATAATCTATTAACAATGCTGATGTACCGCTAGTTCAGTCGTTCAATTGGAAATACAATCTATAAAGCTGAAAAAATTTGTTTGTTGAAAGCGCTAATTTCACTTGCTTGAAAAATAAATTCAGTGTTAGATAGCCCACTTATCGAGAAAGCCTCTAGGCTATATTTAAATATGAAGTTGCTTCGGGGACGGGAGAAACGCTGGTAGAACCTCGCGCGGGATGCTCGTTTGTCTTATAAAACCTAGAAATCGTGAAAAAAAGAAAAAAATAGTCATATAGTTTGGTACGTTTTATGTCGATTACAACTACTTTAGGAACTAGAGCAGTAAACAATATATACATATTCTCATATGTTAAAGGATGTCGCTCCTACTTAGGGGAAACACCAAAAACTAAGTAAAAGACGATGTTTTATTATTCCGTGGGAAATTTCTCGTGTTGTAAAATAGTAATATTTTATAAGTAGCTCTTTCTCGCACTTTCTCTACCACATTCATGTTGCGAAGAAAATCAAAACCACCTAGATGGTTATATAATAAATTTTTAGACAATTTTTTTTTTACCTGAACCAAGGGATGCTTCAGGCATCTTAAAGCGCGATAAATACTAACATTAGTAAAATTAAGATAAATATTAGATATTAAAAGGGACCTCGTTTTTTTACCATCATTGTATAGAGGCCTGATTCGCACTTGTTTTTATTTCTGAGGCAAAATGTAAGCATAATAAAACTTGTTAGTTTTATGCAGCTTTCGTCGGTATGGCTCTTAAGGATTACATTTTTATTAATATCAGAAGTGCCATTTTTGGGATATTTTCCTCAGTATTTATGCAAACATGAAAGTTACGACAAAGTAAATATGCTTTTTGTCCTCATCCTAGACGAGTCTCTATTTTAACGAACCTTGAATGTGAATAACTTTATATAACATTAACATTCTTTGGTAAAAATATGCAAATATTGTTTGTTTGAGATCAACCACATACTTATACTTATCCTCATACTTTGTCTTTAAATCTTGTTCAGTGGTAATGGTATATGTATATATATATATACCACATAAAATATACCATTTAGAAAGAGTTGAATAAGACAAAGTGTTGAATAAATAGCGATAAACTGTGGTTAATTCGCTTCCTTATTATATCTAATATGCATAAAATAAATAAATATTTAGCTTTGTTTGAGATTAACCACAGACGCGAGTAGTTTCAAGTTGAGAATAATATTAGAAGATGTCTTTAATATTCATATCAATAATGTTTTTCGGGTTTAATATTTGTAAACCAGTCAATTTAATCAATGCATAAATAAAAATGTATAATTTCCTTGAAATATGAATTTTACATAAGGAAATTATCTATTGCTGATGCTTTTAGTACCTAGACAAGATCAGAATTTCCCAAAGTGGTCTAGATTGACCCTTAGCAGTCATAATCGTGTTCACTAATTGTAAGTACGTTATATGATAGAAATGGAGCAACAGGGGGTCTACCAAAACCAGTTAAGTATAACAAGGAAACTATTTTGGGACTATCTGGCTTAGTAAAAATTTTACATTTTACGCCACTAAAATATAATTTCTGTAACTTGTAAAAACTAGCAGCACTGATTTCACTATGTATTAAACGAACTGAGTATGAATACGTTAAATAGCATCTCAGTCATAATAAGTGTTTAAATTAGACATTTGGCTCTATTTCTATATTTTTTATATACCTACTGAAATTACATAGAATATTTGTAAATAATATCATCTGTATTTGTTAAAGATGTCACTAAATATATATTTGCTGACATCTAAACAGATAAAGTTTTTTTCTGACTCAATCAAAATCTCCATCATTGCATTCTTACGATCACATAAAAAATATTAAATAGATTTTTTTAGGATTCACATACTACGGTTATTATTTAATTTTGAGATTTGGAATTATTTAGAGTGACATTTATCTGTCTCTAGCATATATTTATAAATTTATCATCGTCTAAAATCGTTATACTGCACATATATCTTTTGTAAAGTGAATGGAGCGAATTTTTGGCAATTTACCAATGGCGTAAACATATAAAAACGGAAATATTTCAATGCATTACTATTATTACTAGCAATGCGGCAACGCCTGTGAATTTTGACTATTTAAAAATATACCTAACGTCAAGGTATTGGTAAATAACAAATAAAATACATTTTGAATAACAATAATAATATTGCAGTGTATCGCAAAATATCAAATAGTTAAGTGGATAATTATTACAAATTTATTTTATATACCTAATAATTTATTCTCAAACTAATGAAACTCAGTTTGCAGCTTCATGAATGTGGACACAATATTAATAGTTTCCCGAGCACGGTTTTATCCACGTAACTCTTGTTCCTGTAGGAACTTCATAGTTAAATATGATCGGACCAGTAGTTTCTGAGATAAGCGCTATCAAGCAAAAAAACATAAAATCAAACACTTCAGTATATTAGTACTAGTTACAATGGGCTATCTGACACTGAAAGATGTTCTCAAATCGGACCTGTTCCCGAGATCAAGCAAACAAACAAACTCTTGAGCTTCATATTGGTATAGATAGATTAAAATAAAAAAAATGGCATTTCATTAAAAAAAATATACACACATATTTCAAGTAATTATGTGAGTATATGAGTGTCTATTACTATGTATGGCTGTTGTGTATTTAATGCATGAAATTTTAAGTTTATGTTTTATTTAATTTTATCTTCAATAGTGAGGCTAAGTTACTCCGTCAATAGTTCATATATAAACCGACAGACAAACCCTTTTTATTATAATAAACAATAAGCATTTTTATGAGGCGATGCGTTACATCGTTGCATCATGTTTTGATCTATGATACAATATTTTACGATTATGCTGGCAACAGGATGTTATATAAACCATACTTTTTTTATCTACTCGTTTCTATTCCAGACATATGTAAATGTTTGCTATAAAAATGAGGAATACTATCGATTCAGCTTGTTTACTCGTGGCTTGACTTGGCACTATGTAGGTCACACTAGAAGTTAGATTAAAGATCTATATGGAATTTAGAGTTAACTTAACCAACTACATATTAAACTATCTGGTTGGGTAAGTTCAATTGGCATCAATAGTTTATTAGATGTATATTGAAGCAGTTTCTTAGGGTTAGTTGCGGATGTAAACCGATATTATGGTATCATTTATATTATTGGATTTATCCATGAGAAATACCACTACCACTAATAATAACCACTTCTTAAATATTACAAGTATAGCTTTTCGTAAAATTGAACATAATAAATATATTCATTTGGATTTTAAACTATCTATGCATCAAAATTCATTCGAAAACGTAAAGTAAAAAAGTAACTAATGCGTAAAGTGAGTGAAAGAGTAAGAGATATATCCATCCTTAAAAACTTCGTAATCATTTACTTCGCCGGTTTTTGTAATGAATGGTTTGAAAATCTACGCAAAGAAAATACAATTTATAAAAAAGGGTGTATACGTGTGTATACATGTTAGGTATATATATAAAAAGCTCTTTCTCCCACACTCGTCAGATACGAGAAAGTGAGAAACATCATGTAATATAAACAACATGGATTTAAGCGCATTTGTAATGCATATCTTAAGGGATTAGGTACATTTGATAGCAGCAGGAATGGAAACAAAGCTCGTGGGAACATTAAGGTTGGCTGACAATGAAAATGATACGTCTTGAGATGATAGTAGTTGTTGTAATGTAAAGTAGGTAATGGTTATTTTTTAATTATATGTACGTCGTATAAAAATATTGGACGAATTTGCGTACATCGTCATCGTGTTTTATCAATATGTCCTACCGACCTTAGTTTGCAAAGAAGCATCATAGGAGAGAAAGGCCTCTCGGACTTCGGGTCTACGAGGGCATCGGCCTTCGTAGACCCGAAGTCCGAGTGGCCTACAAACTGTAAAGTAGAGCGACTCATCGCCAGCGATCGCCCTGAGCCGAGGTATACGCCCCACAGGGGGCGCCCTCTTGCGCAGGTTGCTTACTTGAAGCTCTGCTCGCCGTTATGCCCGGTGAAGAAAAAAAACAACCATCATGATGACCACGAACATTAAATCAAAGTGTTCGACTTAGAGAAATAAAAATATATCCAAGTATTTCTACTAATTAAACTGACACGAATGACAAATAAATTCCATCAAGTCGTTTATAAATACATTTATTTTATACATGTTATAAAATCTACTTCAACATCTCCTGCAATAGAGTACATACAACATACAATTGCGAAAATACGACTTCAAGATTTATGAGATCACTCAGTTTTTACTGTAAATTCTATTTATTATAATAGACTGAAATACATGATATTCTAAAACAAGTCGGATTTTCATTGTTCTCCTAGACAAAGTAAAAATAAATTGGAATATTCTCGTCTTATTTATGATGTGATCTTTATAGACGTGTATGTAAGTCAAAAAATTGAAATTCACTTTAAGTTTCAATGTTACAGGCACACATATACGTCATAAGGTTAATTTGTGCATTGTTTTCGATTAAGGTAGATCAATTTTAAATGTAAAAAAAAATACTTAATACTTTCATTATTTTAAAATATTATGTGAGCTGGCTAAAATTTTGTAAAACATTCAGTAGGTAGTGGTTAAGTTGACCCCGAGATTTGCGACTTCATCGCCCGGTGAACTAGCAAAAGCTTCGTGGTTAACTACAAGTGGCCGTCCATAAAAAAAAACATTGTGGCACTTTGTTGTGTCAATATTTGTAGAAAATATTATATTGAAAGCCGAAAACAAAGATTTATACCTAAATAATGTAGTTGCCGAATTATTTAGGTAGGCATATGTAATGTCTAGTTGCAATAAGATCTCATTCGATGGTTTGGATGAACTCAAGAGTCTCGAAAATGAATCATATAGTAATTTCAACTGTTTGAAGGTGCAGTGACGCATCTAATCAGTATGGATAAAGTTCTATTACTAGAGCAGTTCTATTATATAACAGTTTCATGATCATTTTGATAATAAAGTTTCAATTCAATTCAATAGTAAATAAACAGACATAGTTAAGCAGAAAGGACTCAATTTCCTCGTGTTTTCAAGGCGTTTGAAATTTGAGCTGTAATTACTTAAACACAAAGCAACTTTTTTTGATTGCCCCTGTTTTTTAAGAGATTACGTTTAAATACTCATAGAAATACATTATTCAGATAATTTAAGCGGACACAGTTCGTTAGGTAAATACTTTTTCTGTGGTCTTTATTGGTAGAGTCGAGGTTATGAAAAAATCTTATTTCAGTGTACATTTTTGAAATAGAGTTTTCACTCATTGATAGTTTCTATCCTCAGAAGTATGATGGCATACTTAACACAATTTTAGCCAATGTAGCCTACAATGCTACCTACCTACATTGGCCAAAATTGGCTTGAGTCTGTTCTGCTTTACTATGATGATAATCTATGATGACCATAGCAGATTTGGCCGTCAGACTATATAAATATATCACAAGCTTTATATTTCGTTTTATAAGCATCTATTTTGTTGGTTTCAACAGTAAAATGTTGGTACGTAACTTTCGATCGTTTCTAACTACCAATACATTTAATCTATTGTATGGGCCAACCGCAAAATTCGTCTTAATAAGAATGCTTAATAAGAGAGCCTACATAAGATAACCAGCCGACCCTTTAGGATCTCCGCCAGAGCTCACTTCTAAATAATACGGTTAAGTCTATCGTTGCTGACCCTTCTGCTAAGTCACTTTATCGGACATGGGTTTTATTTTATTTAAGGACGAGATTTTATAGAACCGGCCATAATTAAGTGCGTACTCGAGCGACACCTAAGGATTTTTCTAAATTAATTCACCTCTAATCTAGGGATCATGGATGAAGACCCGGTCAAGATGTTTGGCGAACCAATCCCTTGGGAACGGCAAGCCAAGTACTTAGGCGTAATCCTTGACCGAAAGCTAAACTTTAGAGCGCATGTGGAAACCGTTCGTGCACGCGCTTTACTTACGCTTAGTCGACTTCACTGTCTTCTAAATTCACGCAGCAAACTATCACCAGATAATAAGGTTAGGATTTACACCACGTGTATACGACCGATTATGACGTACGCGAGCACAGTATTTGCTCATACCGCGTCTAGCAGTTTGTACCGCTTACAGACTGTTCAAAGTAGATTCACTCGACGAGCCACCGGGGCACCGTGGTTCATTCGTAATCGCAATTTACATTCTGATCTCCAATTGCCTTCCATCAAGCATTGGATGAAAGAGGCGTCGGAACGCTTCTTCGAATCCGCGGCGCAACACCCAAACCCGTTGGTTGTTGCAGCATCTGACTATAGGCCTTTGCCCACAAAGCGTCGTAAACACCGTCGGCCTCGGGGCGTCCTAGATGACCCAGACGACGAGATAACAATCTACCAACTAGCATTAAAAAGACTGCACGAAACTAGCACCACTACACAGAGACTACTCTATCCGACCCGCCGGAGAAGAGTGCACCCGCGAACGCGACGCGTCCCCCCTCGTCCTCCTGACCCTTAGCTTGCAAAAAACCATCCGATGCCCTCGTAGACCCGAAGTCCGAGAGGCCCGCGAACTGTAAAGTAGAGCGACAGTTGCAAAAAACTCCCCTAAAATACTAAAAGTCATAATCCCTCAATCTCATCGCCAGCGACCGCCCTGAGCCGAAGTCCAAGCCCCACAGGGCCCGGCGCCCTCTTGCGCAGGTTGCTTAGTTTGTAGTTTTTAAACCATTTATTAAGGCTGGAGCTCTGCTCGCTTTTATGCGATTCAAAAAAAAAAAAAAGGATGAAGATGAAATGTTTAGTTTTCAGTACATCTCATCGTTTTATCAGGCATATAAATTTAACGGGTTTGATACTTAAGACTGCCATCAACAGTCATAATATCAGCAGTTAAAACATCAACACCGTAAGACCAACGATTCAAAATCTCAACACTCCAGAATGTCAGCAGCTTAGTAAGTCAACAGTTCACCAGACCAAAGTTTAAAATCTCAACTAACTACTAGTTTCCAAATTAAGATTAAAAAAATTGTTTCTGGCGTTGCATGGTCGCCGTTCTAACCTAACCGAACCTACTTTTCTAGTTGTCGGTCTGGTGAACTGTTGACTTACTAAGCTGCTGACATTCTGAAGTGTTGAGATTTTGAATGGTTGGTCTTACGGTGTTAATTTATGGATGTAGAACTTAGTGGCGGTCCAAAATGTAATAGTAATATTAATAATAAAGTAATGATTAAGTTTAAAATTGTACAGCGATTGAGGTCCGTGTACTATAAATTATGTAACAATATTGCTCATGGACGTCCATTTTATCAAATCTAAACATAAAGTTTTCAAATGTATCCTTAAAACGCGGATACAATTTTCGCTGATTTAAAATTAATTCTTCCAACGTTTGCAAGCCAGAAGTAACAAAGGCTACCTATATTTTATCAAGCAATACCCTTGGGATAGAGCTACGCGAATGAAATGCCACGGGACGACAAGTAATTATAAGCCAATAAAATGACGTCATCAATAACCGTATCTGTAATTTATTGACGGTAGTTTAAGCGGTGGACATGGAAATAGAATTAGACTTTATGTTAATCTGATCTATAATCATTGCAAAGGGTTGCCATTGGCGCTATATTGGATATTTATCCTGTCACCGCTATTAACAGCGAAGTGTCGGTGTATTAATGGGCTATAAAAGATCCTTACAAAATGTTCAATTTGACAGGGGATTCAAATATATTTGAAGACTGTTACACGTGACTTATTTCACGTGAATATTGATGATAGATATGATAGATATGGGAATATATACCTAAAGCTATTAACCCGTTAATGTAATTTTATAAGATTTAATTACCCTTTAAATAACAGTACCTACCATAAGAATGAGTATGTAGTAATCACATATTATTAATGCTTTTATACAGTTATAATAGTGCTTAATCAACATTTTTGGATTGGAATTCAAACAATATAATAATTAACTCGTATCTATGAATTGAGATATACGTACCTACAGATACTTCAGATTATTATCCAATTTGTCATTCTAAACAAGCAAATATGACTACCTGGGTTACTGTTATATTTGATTAGCATATTATATAGTCAGATACGTAGACATCTTATAGGCATATAAGATGACTTCGTATCTGACTATATGTATGATTTACGTATCCGTTGAATAGAGTACATGTGTAGGTACTTAGTTTTAGTTCGCAATTAAAATAAAATATGTGTGTTGTATAATTCCTTATTTTAAGTTGTTATGTTATTTAAAACTGTTTGTCTTTCAGCTAGTTTGAAATAGATTCACATTCTAAAAAAAGATTTTATTTTACCGGGAATGTAAAATCGATTAGAATATTTTCATTATTTGTTCAATATAGCAACTGAAATACTAATTAAATTGATGAAATACTTTCACAATACTCTGCTAAAGTACTCATAAGTTAAAAGCATATTTTGAAGTTTGCGAAGACATCTTGATGGATTTATTATCAGAACGGATTTAAATAAAATGTATTTATGGTAGGCATTTATGATGAAAATAATTGTTAAATCGAATAAGTAAGAAGTCAATCTATTAATTAGACGTGGAATTTTTGACGGTTGTACAAATCTGCCCTAAAATTTTTAACCACATAATTCAGCAATCCCTTTACCATCCAGCGTGACCGCTCCAAGATCCAAGCCTACTGGGTGCTACAAGCCTTGCACCGTAATCGCCTTTGTGCAACACTTTGCACTTTGTAGCAAAAGCCACGTGGCAAACTATGCTTGTTTGGACAAAAAAATTAAAGAATTATATTGAGAGTTCATTGGAAAGTGCTTTTACTGGCATCAGTTCCTACCTGAATACTTCCTTATAAAGCTAATCTGTTTTAATCTAGTCCGTTATTTACATAGATGAACATTCTTTGCTCCATCTGAATTAACACGAAAGCAACAATTAGTTCAACTTAGCTGTGTTTGATCAAGTTTGTGTAGATTAGTTTGGTATGCCACGACTATTTCCCATAAAGGCTCTAGCGCACTTTAATTAAACTACTTCTCAAGTGAAGAGCGATTTAAGTCGATAGATCAGTCAGCCGATACGACCTTTAATCATTTATATTAGATAAAATTTTCTTCGAAGGTGTTTTAATAATGAATTGCTGGGATTTTAAACCAAACTACTAACTCATTTCTACTGATTTAAAATGAAAAAAGTTTTGATTTTGTTTACGATGGGCTTAACCAAAAACTACGATTAGGTACGTTATCCATGTGTAGCACACGCAATATAAGTATTTTGTTAACCGTTTTCTGAAAACAGGAGCTTCGCGGTTGAAACCACGTGGGAAGGATAGTATCTAATAAATGAGCAAGAAAAATTAAATTAAAACATGTAGAACGGAACTGGAAGAATAATTTTACAATAAAAACGCTTTGTCTATGAAACCTTTTTAATTAAACGCAAGGAAAAATACGTTTTTATTCTGGAGTCTGTGGGATGTGGAATATTTCCGTGAGTGTAGGTAAATTGTATTTTTAATTTTGAACCTAGGTAAATAGAAATTTCTTTGTGCTGATGTAATTTTCATAACGAAATCTTAAATATATAAACTGAAATTAAAACTAACAAATTATTATAAAAAATAGGATTCTACTGCGCTTGTAAATTCTTATTTCGTAAATTGCCATTAAAATATGAGACTTGACAAAACTTGTTGTTTTTGTATTAACAAAGTTATATTGACGTGTGGAAAATTTAAATTTGAATTATTTTTATTTTAAATTTGAAACGTTTTTATAAGTTGTTTCTTATAATCAAGTGATTATTTATTACCTCTACCAACCAATATTCTTTAAACCTTATGTGAAGGTTTATCGTAAGGATACAGTAGATAATATAATCGTTAAAACAGTAACACAATTAACTGTGCTTTTGACACTATAACAATAAATCAGACTTAATTTATTTACATGGCGTACACCTTAAGCAACTGTGTCCTACATTTTAATCTTACTAATACATCCGTTATTATAATACAATACAGTGAAAGCTATATTTTCCTGAACTTATTTACCAGAACAAGCCGGAATTAAGTAAACAACTGAACATAGAACAATAGTACTAATACGATACTTTTATAAAAGGTCTGGTACGATCTCACTGACCTGGATAAAAGCCTTAATCTCTTTGATACAGACTACAGTCTCCACACAATACGCCTACATCTCTACTTGTATCCAAAGCCTTTGTTTTCCTATGTATAGGTTTAATGCTTGGTTTAATAATGAATTCTGGAGCTATATAAAAAAGGGTAACAGAATCCTTGCCTTTGACGTCAATTAATTTATCGCTATGATAGGTACCGCCGAAATAATTTATGTTGCAATATTTTCTCAAACATTTTGATATAGAAAGGCCTTAATTACTAAAAGTAATGGTGTTAACGCGTAGTAAAATATGTATTAATAAACGTTGCTTAGATTTTTTGGGTTATAAATTATATTATTCTTTTTGTTTTTCTCAGAAAGTGTGTATATCCAAGGTGCTTCCAAAACATATGCCATGCCATACCTTCAATAGTAGAAGGTATATATATTATCATGTAGGTATAGATACTACTTTAGTGAAGAAATTTCTGTTCCAGTGACTTCCCATTGGACTTAAAGTTATATAGTCCTCCCAACCGATTTCCGCCATGGTGGCCAAACTCTAAGGGAATTGGCCGTCTGCGCAGGACATAATATATATATAGTGCACATGTGTGTGTGTGTGTATACAAAGGCGCGCTCTCTATTTCTATTATCAGTTCCCACTTCCCGGTGCCATTACAAGCAACATGTGATTAAGAGTAAGTAAAGACTGTCATCGTGGTATAAGCAGTCGCTAATAATCGCTATAAACTTAAAGATACATCACTCGGGCCGCGGTAGGAATGCGTAATATGTAATGCTCCAGAAAAAATGGTACGATTCTATCGATACGACTAGCACGTTAAGCTGTCGGCCTGATCTGTGAGATCTGTGAGGATCGTGCTCTTCAATGCATGGGTAAAACTCCACCTTCTGCTTTTTATTAAGTGATGATGATTATTTACGGGCTACTCACCTGTTTTTACAGTAAAGGTTTGAAGCGAAATATTTGACAATAAGGCTTAATGTGACTCCGGTAGGAAGCTTCTAGTAAAGTCCCAGCAATATTTAATTTATATGAGATGGCTTCACTTCCAAATCTTGAATTTAACATGAACCTTAGTGTTGTATTACACTAATTGTACTTAGACCGTGAAATAACAATGACAGTTAGGACTTTTTGAACAGTTGCAAAATACCTTTTAGGTATGTCTGATTATAAAAAGGTAGACGTTTTCAATTAGTTTGTACCTATTTGTATATGATATTAACGCTCTTTTTTATCATTTAAATATTTACTTTCAAATGTTTTATTGCTCAAACAATTACATTGGAATATTAAATCTTTGCTTATGACTGAAGTAAGTATATAATATTTAATAAAAGAAAGAAAATCATTAAAATATCAGAATAATGCTAAAAACTAAATCTACCAATTAAAAATAGCCTTAATTAAAACTAACTAAGAGTTAAGAATTACTATAAATAAAAATTAACGTATAACTTAAAACTATTCTAAAATGGCGTCACTGGGCAGCGTTCCCAGAATGCTGGCAGCATTGCCACGCTGAATGGCAATGCTAATTTGTTGAAAAAAGTATACACAAGCATTCTGGAAACAAATCACATTGTTAAGAGCTGCTGCAAGTTATTTCTATATTGATTTTGCTCCAGGTCCCCACGGCCCCAAAAGGTACAAACATGTAACCACTATCAAGGGTACCATATTAGTGCCCTTTGATATCTTCCGCCCTATTTTGGGTTTCGGAAAGATGAGACGGCGCTACCTAGCCTACCTACGCAGCTAGTATCAAATGTAAGTTTGAAGAAGATTGTTGCGTAATTTTAACCACTATCCATATATGGTTTTTAAGTTCCCTTAGAGTCGTGTAATAAGCTATTGATACATTTCATTAACCTGTTAGGATCTACCATAGGACAGGTAGTAACAGGCCATGGCTGCAGAGAGAGCCGGACACTCGCTGTCACCACTGTGACTGTGCCTAAGATGTAGGGTCAAATCCTGGCGGTAGTTTAAATTAATTAGTCTCCATGTTTTAATGAAGTAAATGTTGCCGTAAAGTCTATTAAGATTTAAAATAATGTTACCGCTCTTATTTTGTCAACTATAAAGTTATTGGAAATATGTCACGGGTTCAAATTTTGCATTCACATTTTGTATAAACATTGTTAGTGGATTTCTCTAGTCGTAGATGATGTAATATTCGTAAGGAGGTATTTATATAATTTTCCAGTAAAGTTTAACCTTTAACAATGTCGTCACACTTTATTTTTACAGCTGTCTACACAAACGAGAATTCGTTCAGTAAATGCTGCGTATTATTTATTTGCACTTGTATACACTAAAGTAACAATAATGAGATAGTTACCATACTGTTGTAAAGTACTATATAATTTACAACAGTATGGTATATAGATATTCAAACAGATATATGGAAATAACGATTCCTCATCGAATTAGCCTTGATATGTTCGACGCAGATCGAGCCTTACAAAGTCCTTGGGATTTGTCAAAAATCACTGTAGCAAGTTATATGTGTAAATCAGGGTGTTAATGTTACGCAACTCGCAATATTGAAAAGAAATATTATGAACGACCTCACTCACGCTATTAATTTTGAAAAATGTGTGGTTTGTTTTAAAGCGTGTTGGATTTCACATTCACCGAAGAAGCTTCAAAAGTTACGGTCAGCCGTAAATAATTTTATGGTAAGCAAACTAGCATCACGCCGTGCGGTTTCTGCCTTAGAATAGACAACCCCATATCTTCCTATGGGTGTGGTAAGAGGTGAATAAGGGAGATACACCTGATAGATAGGTAGCAGCATCTATCAGCTCAAAGATATTCTATCTTACTGCGATCATACCTACCTGCCACGCGTGATGATTATATCAATATAACTCAACGAACTTGGCGAACTTGGTATGTAAACGGGCTGGTAAAACTGGCGTCAAGATTATAACATCTGATTTTAAATTAAATAAAAAACGTCTAATTTGAGGATTTATATCTTACTTCAGAAATAAACATTATAGAATGTTTCTGCCCTATAATACTAATAAAAATGAATATTTTATAGCTACAATGTTTAAGCTATTGACATTATTTTAATGGTAGCATAAAGTCTTCGTTGTAAGGTATTGAACTATGGTACAGCTCATAAAATGTGAAGCTTCTTAGCCAAGTACTTGTTATACCATTAATATGCAAAGTGAAGCGGCTACCGCCGACGGCGGAAAGGCTTTGGCTACGGCTCAGTAATAGACCCGTAGCACGTAGCACAGCAACGTAGCTAGGTTAATGCACTCTAGAAATACGTATGAAACAGTAACTTCTCAATTTAAAACTTAAAACTCACCTTAAACTATATTTTAAACTGTTTGCAGGAAAACCTTTGAACAGTAAATAAAAGAATGGAACGTATTTTTTAAATTCTGAAATAGTTTTTGAGGGTCTGAATTTATTATAGTATACTAGCTGACCCGACAGATGAAGTCCTGTCTTAACTAAAACTCAGAAACATAAAATTTTTAATATTAGACGTGATAGCTCTGAACTAACCGTGGTGTGCACTAAGAACAGCACGCATTCTAACGCCATAAGGTTACATTTAAAAAGTTTAAATCGTCAAAAGCGCTAAGTATACATTAGAAAATTTTATATAGTGGTTAAGAGAATCTTAAGTTAAGAATTCTGTAACAGAAAATGGCTGCACTTCGTTTTTGGTTCTTGTTTTATAGTTGTACTTGTGTTATATTATCTATTATGTGTGTATTGTTTCTAATACATATAACTAAAACGAAATAAAGACGACGTCTAAAAATCTTTTTGAGACGGGTTATTAAAACATAATTATATTCAGGGCTTTTTTTTATAACATATCTATACATTTGCGGGCACATTTAATAAAAGTTAATGCCCATCTACGGGTTGCTGTTAATTCCAACTTAAGTGTTTATGTAAAGGACGTTTGACAGAATATGCCCACATGTCATTTAAGATAAAGGGGAAATACAGAATAATTAAACTTTAGTATGTATAGTTGATTGTCTCTGAGAATGCGTAGTGATGGTACATTTGGTTACGATATGAATTTTGTGTTTGTTAACTTGAGCAGGTGGTTTTACTTGTTGTGTTAGATGCCATTTAAATTAATTAAACATTATTATGACTCTGTGAACTGTTCGTTAAATTAATTAACCAACGGAAATTGTGAGTAATTAGTTAATAATTCCTGCTAAAGACAGATGACGTTGGTTTAAACTTTAATCAGATTCCCTTTTAGATTCGCTTCGAGTTTCAGTGTCTGTAACTTCTGCTGAACGGATTTTGATGACTGATTTAAAAAAAAACAATGTCTAATTTAAGGTTGCGAACCTTAAATTAGACATATTTCTTAAAAAGTTTATGGGAAAATACAAAATCTCTGAGTTTAGAAATTGTTAATTTGTGTGAAGTTTTCGGAATGCTAACAATAATTAGGCTTATAATAATTAGTATAACCCGTAATAAGTATAATGATGATAATAGTACTTCATGTTATTATGACATTATTGTATATATACTGGATGAAGTTTTTTACCGGCTTGAAAATAATAGGGCGTGATATATATATGAAATAGATGTCCAAGGCATAGTTATTTTATCATTTTGTTTTTTTTACTAACTTATTTTATCAATTTTTTTTATAGTGTGAAATTCGTCATGGTAAAAATGCGTTACTAAGTAAGTAGTATTATAGGCACCTATTTTATCATTATGCAAGCGCTATGTCGGGTGTATTTCTTTTAAGTCATTTATTCAATTCCGTAACTCTAACTCTAAAAACCGACATACTAGTACACAAATACTGTGGTCTTTATATTCTATTCCACTTACACAACACACCATATTATTATCAAGACGGTAAAAAAAGTCACCTAGTATACATAAATCCCCGCGCGCGGTTTCACCTCTTCCCCGTTGGAACTTTATAATTAAATAAAGTCTATAGCTTTCGACGCTACATGGGCTATCTAACACTAAAAGAATTAACAAACAAGCAAACAAACTTCAGCTTTAGAAAGATATATAAAAACGAATTGCCAAATGCACGCGCATAACATAAAAACAAATTACAAATCAGTCAAATGGCTTTCAACCATTTGACCGATTTGTAATTTACATTTATTGCATTCGTAATTATGGGGTTAGTATATTGAAAAGACATTTGAGATAGTGTAAGTACAATGAACGGGAAATGCCAGACACGAATAGGTAGTTTATAATAATATAGGTACACATTTTACCTTGTTCTAGTTAATCAAAACATGTATTTGGAAAGTAAAATTAAATGTTGTGTTAATTAACCTTTGCTGATCCATAGTGGCAAGCTTGCTAATTAATAGTTGGGTTGCAGTTTAACTAACATTACTGTATGCCCTAATTTTATACCCACCGTTCTCACCGCCTCCGAGAATATACTTGTAATTACGCAATCTCTTTCAAGGTGTTTTTGTGTAATATTTTAGGAACTGAGGTGCATATTTTGGTTTAGTAATTTGTATAGAATATTTAGAATAATTTGTATTTACTTTCCACGAAGTATAAAGTTTCGTCTCCTAACCGATTTCGGTCACGGTGACCGATTCCTTACTCTCAAAATCCGACGGGACGGATTTTGAGTAAGGAAGGTTCTAGCGATCATACACGGTAGGACCGACAACCTAACGTCCAGACTTCGGGCCGGTAGTTAGATTTTTCGAGATAGAAAATTTCTAACAGGTAACATAAGTTTTTTGCCCGACCCGGGTAGAACTCGAGACCTCGTTGTTACGACAAATAACTTTACCGCTAGACCAACGAGGCAATATTCTAGACCACTATTAGTTAATAAAATCATTATTAGCAGAGGTTAAACCACTACATCAATTAATTAATTTTATTAAAATATGGCAAGTTAATTTACATCTCCTATGTATAGAAGATGTAAGATTATTTTATGGGGAATATTCCTCTCCTCGTTATTACGGCATTTCTGAACGTTTTAGCATCATCATCAGGTTGTTGTTCACTGCTGACCATCGGCCTCCCCCATCGATTTCCAGTGGGAACGATTACTAGCGGCCTGCATCCGCTGACTAACTTTTTATCAGCAGCGCTTAATTTAATCGCACTTTTTTGTTATCTTTCATAAATTAAACTTATACATCCCTGTCACTTCTTATGAACCGTCTTGTAATTAGTAAAAACCGGCCAAGTGCGAGTCGGACTCGCGCACGAAGGGTTCCGTATCAGTTAGGAGTGCGTACCTATTTTTAAAATCAAGAATAAAAAAAGCGCATGTTTATGAAATGAAATGTTATTTTATATTTTTATATTCGAGTTGATTGAATGAAAGGTAAATTGCGGTTTACGATTTGTGACGTATTAAAAAAAACTACTTACAAGATCTCGTTCAAACCAATTTTCGGTGGAAGTTTGCACGGTAATGTACATCATATATTTTTTTTATTTTATCATTCTCGTGCCCAAAAACGGTAGTCGTGCTGACCCTTCGAACTACAGGCCTATCTCCATCACCTCCATACTCTGTAAGAGCATGGAGCGTGTTATCAACACCAGGCTTTTAGCGTACCTAGAAGCTAACAACCTCCTCAGCGATCGACAATACGGTTTCCGCCGAAACCGGTCCACTGGGGATCTTCTAGCGTACTCTACCTACATCTGGAGTGAGGCCATCGAGAGACACGGGGAAGCGCTTGCCGTTTCTCTGGACATCTCGAAGGCCTTTGTCAGGGTTTGGCATGATAGCCTTATTGGCAAGCTTCCTGCATACGGTCTACCTGCTGCATTTTGCGCTTGGATTTCGGATTTCCTGAGGGATCGGTCATTACGAGTGGTCGTTGACGGCTGCTCGTGTGAGCAAATGGCTGTCAATGCCGGTGTTCCCCAGGGGTCTTTACTCTCTGCGACGCTTTTCCTGCTGCATATCAACGATCTGCTGAAGCCCGGTACCTTTGGGTATGCAGACGACAGCACGGTCGTGGAGAACTACACTTCCAATGCGCGGGCCAGTGGGCCGGATATAGAGTTGCTCAGAGAGGCCATGGTTGAACGCTTAAACTTGTCCCTTAAGGCAGTCTCCGATAGGGGCGATGCCAACCTGGTTCAGTAAAACCCAGGCGTGTTTGTTCTCCGCAAAGAAGAGGCCGTTTCGACTGTCTCCTTCTTTCGAGATGTATCCGTGCAGTTAACTGACAAGCTTGAGCTGTTAGGCGTTGCTCTTTCATCGACTCTAAATTTTGGCTCATATATTGAGTCGAAGGCCCAAATAGCCTCTAAAAAGCTTGGCATCCTCTCGAAGGTGAGAAAGTACTTCACACCAAATCAGCTGCTCACATTATACAAAGCCCAAGTTAGAGCATGTATGGAGTACTGTTCTCATCTTTGGGATGGTTCCGCCAAGTATCAACTAGAGGCACTGGAGTCGATTGAGAGACGCGCCAAAAAGTTAATAGGCAACGTAGCCGAGTCTCAGCTGCAAAGCCTTGCGCACCGACGAAGGATTGCCAGTTTGTCGGTTTTTTATCGGATACATTTCGGAGACTGCGCCGGTGACTCAGTGGTTATGATAGTTGCCTCTGAGTCCTGGTGTTCTGGGTTCGATTCCCACCCGGGACAATTATTTGTGTGAACCACAAATAGTTGTTCTGAGTCTGGGTGTTCTTTGTGTCCGTGAAATGAATGTTTGTAAAGTCCCCCGCAACACAGGGATTTATTTCCCTAGTGCGGGAGTTGTCTTTTTAAAAAAAGAAAAAAGAAAAGAAAAAGAGTGTGCTGAGGAACTGCACAACTTAGTTCTGCCTTCCCCTTTCTTCTATCGGACAACAAGACACTCGGAGAGGCGCCATCAGTACATGGTCGATATTCCCAAAATACGTACGAAGCGCTTCGAGTCCACTTTTTTGTACGTACTGCGAAGATGTGGAACTCCTTGCCGGGGTCTATATTTCCCGATAAGTACGATATGGGTCTCTTCAAATCAAGAGTAAGCCGGTTCCTTCTAGGTAAGCGTGCTCCATCCTCGGCTATTCCGATGCTTAACATCAGGCAGGGTGTAGTCAAAAGCTAAGCTATTTCTAATAAAAAAAAAATAAAAAAACTCTTATTTTAGAAGTTAAAGGGGGGGGGGGGGGGACATTTTTCCACTTTGGAAGTGTCTCTCGCGCAAACTATTCAGTTTAGAAAAAAATGACATTAGAAACCTCACCATTATTTTTGAAGACCTATTCATAGATAACTCACACGTATGGGATCGATGAAAAATATTTTATTGAGTTTCTTTTATATATATTTTTTTTTTAATCGTTTATTCAGAACACAAAATCAAAATTACAATTAAATTGTTTCTCGCCAAGCGAAAGAGCTTGTTGGCGAGACGCGCTCATTTACATAATATTAAAGGTATATCACAATTATTATTGTACTTACTTAAATATTTTAAATTCTTAAATCTATGTTAAAACTAAAACAAATAAAAAAATAACTAAAACACAACAAAGAGAAAACATAATTACAACAAAACAGCCAATCCTAAACTAGCGGATCCACTACATCGCGGGAATGTAACTCACTGATAACAGTGTCACATTCGCCGAGCAGTATGTTCTTAAGCTTACGTTTTATTAAATATCTACTTATTTTAGGTTCTAATCTTAGTAAGTCTATTTCGTTGAATATTTTAGGGACTAGATATTCAGTCATTCTCTCTCCATAGTAATTTTTAATTGTTGGTTTAATTAATTTTTCCTGTCTTACATTTCTAGTATTATATGAATTATTAATCTTAGTTTTATTTTCATCTGTATAGTAGTTTTCTATTGCTATTAAAAATTTTACTTTTAAGTCTATTGGTAATATTTTACATAAGGGATACAGCTTTTCATAATCTTTATTGCACTTTATTTTTACTTTTTTACTAACTAAATATTTAATAAGTCTCGTCTGTATATATTTTATTTCTTTAATATAAGTTATAAATGTACGCCCATATACACTAAGACCATAGCTTAGTATCGAGTCTGCAAGGGCATAGTAAACCATAGCCATTGTACGCTTGTTAATAACCGGACTAAGTTGGTAAAATTTACTCAGCACTGATCTTAGTCTATTGCACACTTCGTTTACATGCGGTTTGAGGTTGAAATTTCTATCTACAGTAAGCCCTAAATATGTGTATGTGTTAACTGATTTTATCGTAGAACAATTGCAATTAATTTTATATTTATGTAAACAATCATATGTATGACCTATTATTTTAATATTATCTATTGGAATGGACTTGGCTCGATGATTGTAGGGCGAGTGTATGTGCATGTACTTAGTTTTTTCTAGGTTTAAGATGATTCCATTATCATGTGCCCATTTTGTTATATTTTCGAAGTCATACTGTACATTATCAATTACCTCTGACATGTCTTTAGACGCACAAAGTAGGCACATGTCATCGGCATACATATACACCCGACACCTTCTAACAACATTGATGACACTATTTACATGCATAATATAGCCCACGGGACCAAACACTGAGCCGGTCGGCACGCCCAGGCCAACAAGAGCCTCTTCTCCCGCGACTCCATTGACTATAGTACATATCTTTCTGTTGGTGAGATACTCCCTGAACCATGCATTCGTGGGCCCACGGATCCCAAATTCATCCATCGCCTGTAATAACACATTATGATCGAGGGTGTCGAAGGCTTTTTTATAATCTATGAAGAGTGCTACAAGTTGTATTTACCCCAGAATTTATTCTTTTTTTTCTATTTTTGTGTGAAAATCTTAATGCGGTTCACAAAATACATCTACTTACCAAGTTTCAACATTATAGTTTTTATAGTTTCGGCAAAAAGTGGCTGTGACATACGGACGGACTGACAGACATGACGAATCTATAAGGGTTCCGTAATTTGCCATTTGGCTACGGAACCCAAAAAATCAAGTTATTAAAACTGTAGTTTAGGATTACTGCATCATTAGCTGAAATAAAGTAAGAATTCGCTTTAACAACTCGTATTAGGTAATATTATAATGATAAGACAACATAGTAGGGCAAAGCCATTGTTTGATATACGCTACAGTCGAACTTGTTATGCTTATAATAGTTTTGTGAGAAGATCTTGTAGATTGTACAATACGAAGCTTTTGAATGTGGATATATTCTTTGAGAGTTTATATACATTTAAGAAAAGATCTCTATCTCTGAACTTAATGAATAAGAATATGAAGACAGGCAAGTATTTTGTAACCTAACATAAATATCTATACTAATATTATAAAGAGGAAAACTTTGTTTGTTTGTTTGTTTGGTTGTAATGAATAGGCTCAAAAAGTAACGGACCGATTTCAAAAATTCTTTCACCATTCGAAAGCTACATTATCCACGAGTGACATAGGCTAAATTTTATTTTGGAAAAAAATAGGGTTCCGTAAGATATTTGGGTTTTTCGGACACAAGGTGTAAAAAATCATCCAGAAAAGTTACTTATTTTGCGTACGCTGCCTAAACTATAAAAGATAGAACCATAAAATGTTCTAATTAATTGTAGATCTTATAAATATCTACAAAAAAGCCCGGGACACACTGTACCTATCTATGCCGAGTGAGGCACAACAACCATTTTTTTATTTAGAAATCTTGATTTTTTTTGGACTACGTTTAGAATTTTATTTTACTCATGCTATTAATCCTTATCAAAATAAATTATTTCATCACTAAGAAAAGTTTATGTAGATAATATTTGGTCTGTGAATGATTAAAATTGGACGTTTGGTTTTGAAGTTATGGCGAAATTAAAATATTACGATTTCTGCTGCACGGCCCGTTGCGAAGTTTAATCATTTTCGTGCGATTTTTTTTAGATTTTGTTCTTAAAACTACACCTACGCAAAAGTTCTTCTCAGAGCTAATCAACAGTTCTTCTTAGAGCTAAACAACTGTTATTTTCAGGGCTAACCAACAGTTCTTTTCAGGGCTAACCTACAGTTCTTTTCAGGGCTAAACAACAGTTGTTTTCAGAGCTAAAATATTACACGCTATTAATATTTTCTTGAACATTTGAAAATGCCTAAAATGCCTAATGCCTAAAATGCCTAATGCCTAAAATGCCTATTAATTACATTTAAATATTATCATCATTAACAACTTTAACATCTACAGAAAGACAATCTGTGCAGCCTGCGGATAATGACTGCGTCGTCGATGTTTGTGTCGGTGTATGTGAATTGACCTGGGAATCATTTTGCTGACCGTGTCTTTCCCGGGTAGGCTTTTTGCAGCGGTAACCGACATCCGCACGGAGCCGCGGGCGACAGCTATCACTACATCACTACATATTATAAAACAAAGTCCCCGGCCGCGTCTGTCTGTCTGTTCGCGATAAACTCAAAAATACTACATGGATTTTCATGCGGTTGTTACCAATCGATAGAACGATTCTTCCGGAATGTTTACGTATATGATTTGTTTAGTTTATGTGTACATTTTACTAATATATATTGATATTTGTCAGAGGTGTCGGAAAAAATTAAGCCATTTGGGAGCTTTCAACGAAAACGCTGCCTAAACCCTATGAGATATAACATAACAAAACAATGTATGGCGGAAATATTCTTCTCTTTTAGATCTACAAAAAAGTTCACGATAGCATATGTATATCTTTCAAGGTTAACTTGCCATATCCATTATATATTTTAGAAAAATGATCATTTCTAATGCGGTAATTGTAAAGCTAATCAGACGGATTTAGTATTAATTATCCTTATCATTTTAAATGAGTTCTTAAGCATTTCATGCAGCTTATGTTACCCCTACACTATATACTTTAAATGAATAACATATAAGTTATCGCAAAATAACAGCGCGTGTTTTCGCAGCGCAGCGAGTGAGGTAGGCCTAATGCGATTATGCGCGCTCGATCCTTAAGAATTATAGGACAAATTTTTTGTTTTGTGTTCGTTGTAACTATGATGGATAGATACTTGAATAGCTATTTATTTAGTGTTTGTTGTATTGTTAGTCCTGAAGAGTATAGGTATTTCATACTATAAAAGTATACCCACCTACTTATTTTACTGAGTTTTAGTAGGTACCCATATTCATTTGTTTCTGTTAGTTTTGACCAAATTTCGCCCGTTTGTTAGAGGTTTACAGACATTCTGTAGTATAAGTATCAGTATTGTACCCGTGCGAAGCCGGGGCGGGCGCTAGTAAGTAATATAATTGCATTTCATTACATATTACGCGATAGAAACACGCTTAGATTTATGTATAATTTATAGTTGCTCTTGTAAATTTTTACTTCTCTTGTTTTCATTTTCTATATGAATATGAAAACAAGAGAAGTGAACAAATATTTATTTTTTAAATTGAATTAAGCATGTATTCATTCTAGGAAACTGTAGGTCTTTAATTATGTATTTAGTTTTAGGAAGGAATTTCTGTAAATGACTGTTTGTTTCTTCCTTTAATAAATAAAATAAAAAATAAAAAACATTTTACCTCCCGAAAAGCCACTTGCTTTTCACGCGCGGCTTTAACCGCGTAGTTCCCGCACTAGTGGAAATTTAAAAAAATAAATATACCCTATTTTCCTGGATAATGTGGCTTTCTAATGGTAAAAGAATTTTAAAATCGGTCCAGTAGTTTCGAAGCTTAGTCAATGCATATAAAGAAACAAAATAACAAAAGATTTTTTGTAGTTTTTTTCTTTAAATTACAATGTAGTTTTATTATCACAAAAATAAATATTGTATTTAGTTCGTTTATTTATAACGTTAGTTTGTTAAGTACACAATGTCAATAAATTCCTATATTTGGTAAATATGACCAACAAAACTAACTGATATCAAATAATTACAACGTTATTTTTTTTCTATTTATGTTGGAATATAATAATCATACTAAATTAAAATCAAAATGTGCGCCATATTCGATTCAGAGTGCCGCGTGTCGCGACACGAATTACGAAATGTGTTTAATTATGCCGCTTGAAATACTTTGTCGTTTGTGGCAGTATAATTAGTAATTTGTGCGCTTCGTGTGTAAAACAATTAAAATAAAACTTCTTAATTCGAATTAGAAGACATAAAATGACAACCACTTTAGAAACAAAAAAGTCGTAAAGTTCGTCAATGTACTCCGAAAGCGTCAACAAGTTGTCATGTTGGTATGAAAATCAAGTATTTTTTATCTACTTTACTAATACATATGAATACAGTGCCTGTTACCGAAATCGCGAGGTGAAAGAGAAGTTTTTTTTTTTTTTTTTTTTTTTTTTCGGACGGACATATTTTTATGTAGTTAGCCCTGAGGCTTTTGCTACTTCACCGGGCACAAAGGCGAGCAGAGCTCCAGCCTAGATAAATGGTTTAAACACTACAAACTAAGCAACCTGCGCAAGAGGGCGTCCCCTGTGGGACTTGGACCTCGGCTCAGGGCGGTCGCTGACGGGGAGATTGAGGGATTATGGCTTTTAGTTTAGGGGAGTTTTGTGCAACTGTCGCTCTACTTTACAGTTCGCGGGCCTCTCGGACTTCGGGTCTACGAGGGCATCGGAAGGTTGTGAAAGAGAAGTACTTAGTCTGACAAGGTCCCTTTCTGAAAAAAGATGTTAAAAAAGCTGCCATATTTAAAGTGACCATATTATAACATATTTACAACGTTAAATTACGGACAAACTGATTTTATTTGTGGTAGAGAAGTCAATAAACCTTTAATTAAAATGTACGAGTTGGTCTTATATTTTATATTAAGGATATTGTAATCATTTCAAAGTACTTACATTAGATTTATTTATTGATTAACGATAATCTATCGAGGTAAAAGGTATACAACATAAAATAACATTAAAACACTTTATTTTGCCACATTTTATTGAATATACTTACGTACTATATATTTTAATATCTCTTAGTAGTTTTTATCATCAAAAAATAAATATATACGATACTTTCTCATTTTTCTAACAAAATGCTTGTTGCCATGGCAACTGTCTAACTTAATAAGTGATGAAAGGGACAGCGTATGACATTGAGTTCTTTTTCGGATCGTTTACTTACTATATTTTTAAAGGAAGTTAGTTTTTACATAAAAGTTGCTCTATTAATAGTTTACGGGTAACCATTATCAAAAATAAATAAAGTAAGTAGCACGAAGAAGAGAAATTAAAATATTTGACTATAAAATCTGTGGATTATGTTACGTTCGTTTAATTTAATTAAAATATGAAATGAAATAAAAAAATTGCAAAGGACGTACTTGTATCCGTAGATAATAAAATAAAGAGCAATCCCATTTCTTTCATCGCATTAAACTAGAAAAATGCTTTGATTAATTTTAGGAGGGGTTGAAACGGTTCCCCATTACTAAGACTCCGTTGTCCGTTTGTTTATTACCAGGCTGTAGCTCATGAACCGTTATAGCTAGACAGTTAATATTTTTACATAATATGATGTATGCCTGTTGCCCCTATAACGACAAAAACAGAATAAAGTAAATATTAAAGGAGCCCTTTAAATATTTCATAAATACATCAAACGTGTTTTTTAACCGTTTTTTGGTTGGTATTAATGAACAACTGTTGGTAATTTTAAGCGTCTGCCACGCTTGAAATGGTCCTTTATTTCAAAAGCTAAAATTAATTAATACCTACTGTTTAGTTAGATATTATTATGTAGGTAGTACCGAACTATTCGTGTGCGAGTTGAACTCGCACTTGGTCGGCTTTTTTAACATAGCTGTTGAGGAGATGGATATATGAGGAATTATACATAGGTATATTATATATTTACAAATAGAAATTTAAAAATAAAGAAAATATAACACTAAAAAGATTCAGATAAAAAAGTTCGCAGCAATAGCTTTATATATTAGTCTAATGTTTCCATTTTCATAACAAATTCTTTTCAACAAAACTTTGTGATTAATTGGTAAGTGCAAAGTTGTTAGCATCAAGGCAAACAATATGCTTATACTATTATTTTAAATTAATATGCAAAATAAACTAAGATAAACATCAAAGAGATACAAAGTTTCATAATTTCTACGATTCCTTTCCGTATTTACTCAACCTTATTTATTCTAAGAATTTAATTCTTGTTCTCGAAGTATAACTTTTTAATTGATCAACTTAAAAACTGACGGTAATAAAAATATCGCGGTAAAGTTACGAAGAAAACTCAAGAAGTAGGTTGATTTTGCAGAACGAATTTATTCTAGATAAGTTTGATAACGCTTCAATGCTTTTTCCATATAACTAGAATATATACCAAGTACTATATCGGTTTTTTATCTGTGGACTAACCTCTCACACGCGGTTTCACTCTGGAAATAGCCTATATAGGCTACATTTAATCATGAAGTTAAGGCTATAAAGAGTTTCTTGATAAAAGGGCTATCTAACGCTAAAATAGTTTTTCAAATCGGTTCAGCAGTACTTGAGATTAGCGCGTTCAAGCAAACAAATAAACTTCAGCTTTATATATTAGTATAGTCGGTCAGTCGTTTTAATGTTTCCAGCCTTTTGAGTTTATTACTAATCCGAGGTTTCTGATGAATCGTTTAGCAAGTGATCCTACTAATATTATAAACGCGAAAGTTTGTAAGAATGTATGGATGTATGTTTGTTACTCTTTCACGTAAAGCTATAGAACGGATTTGGCTGAAATTTGTCACGTAGATGGTTTATAAGCTGGATAAACTAGCGATATTATTTTATGAATATTATATTCTATTGTATAAAACTGCGGTCACCTATCTGCCTGCCAAGCATGGTGACTATGGCGTTCGGCCATGTTTAGCTATGAACTTTCTATGGGCTGATTATTATGATGATCATATTTTAATCTACAGTACCCATGGTATCCATATACATCACAAACACTCATAAATATGTTTAAAAAATTGGAGTTAGAATTTTAGATCACTGCTTAAGCATTGATTATTGCGATAAGTAAGCTAAGTAATTTGAAAGAGTACCTATATCAATAAGGCTGAACCACATTGGCCGTGTGCGTTCCTCAAGCGTGTGTCACAGGCAGACGATCACACGCTCGGGTAACGCCTACGCCCGTGTGTGTGTGACCTAAGTGTGGTTTTCCAACAAGACCGCACGCTTCACACCGTAAACTTGGTGACTAATTTGACTAATTAATCTCATAGTTTAGAACTCCATTTAATTAAATTCTAACCCTGTAACGCTGGCGGTTTTATAAGCTTTCATGCTATCCTTTTATATCCCTGACTGTCTTTTAACTATATAAAAATACGTTAAGAAATTTTTTTTAACCTTTTTAACGAAAATTACGCCGATGGAGGAGTGTGCAATTTTGCACACTTATAGTGTAATAGAGAAAGAGTGCAGAATGCAATTTGTAGAACGCGTGTGCGGTGAATCTAATAAATTCATTTAATTATTTTTCATTATTTGCTATAAATAATGTGTATAGCAAATAAAAAAAAATTGTGTTTGTGTAACATGCTAGTTTTTTGCCAAACTATATGTAGGTACCAGACATCAAAGTTACTAAGACTATTTGGTAACCAAAAAAGAAACGAATTTCCTGAATAAATCCCTCGCTAACAAACAATATTCCGGTCAGCTTCATTGGCCATTGTCAAAATCCCAGAGATTATCCGACACCGAAGATTGAGCACCCAATTTTTAACGTTACTTCGAGTACAAATAGGACGGCAGTTTCCCGTTGCGAGGAAAATGCGATTTTGTAGATCTGTGATTTACCTATATGACAAAACATTATTCTATATCATGTTTTATTTTTTCTATTTGTTCTTTAATAGAACCGTCAAAAGTAACAAAGGTGAAAGAAGATGAAAAGTAATTCATAATCTGGACTTAGGTCGTTGTAACATGTGATTAAGTGAATATTTTGCAAACGTATAATGGCGATAGATGTAAACATTGTAAAACGCTTTTTAAATTTATATAACCATTTTTATGAGAAGTGTAGAACATCACTGTTATGTATATTTGAACTCAGCTGATACCAAACTCTTTACTCATGAAGAATTACCGGCTGTCGTACTTACAGAGTTACGTTTACTGTATCAAGTAATGTAAATTAATATGTTTATGTAAGTACGACGGCCGTGTTTATGTATGTACATAAAATGTATATGGACGAATTAGGATATGATTTATCCTAATTCATCCATACATATTTTATATGCCATTTAGTTTTATGTAATTAACTTGGATTTCCTATGAGATTTACTTCTTCCAATAGCATTCAATCAACAAACTAGAATTGGGGAGTCCTAAGCCGAAATCCACACGCCTTCAAAAGCATAAATTCGAAACTGTTTTGATCAAACTCGTTAGATTTTTATAAGTTTTAATTTCAAGAGTGAATTTATTAGTTTTTATTAAAGCAAATCGACGTTTAAATAATTCTTAACTATACCGTATTCATCGAGGCGTGAGATTAAATGTAAACAAACCATAAAAAGGATACTTTAAGGGTCACGATTGATGAAGTGAATATATTTTATTACAGCTGTCAGTACAATCACGCCTATGAAGTTTTGAATTTAGTAGTACTGAAAGACAGTACCTGCCAATGTTATATTTTATGGGCATGGCGACCTAATAAGTGATGGGCAAGGAATCATCGTGGCCATCGACTATAAACTATCGATATTTTTATATAAAACTTAATTAAAAATAAATAAATTATTAAATTTTATTATATAATTTAGTATCATAATATAATTTACATATGTACGCGTACTTGATCTAAAATAATAGTGAGTAAATAAAATCCAATTTCTAAAAATAAACTTTGGATTTCAGAGAGTATAAATATATCTTATATTAAAATATTTGTTTAATTTAGTAACGTTTGTAATTAAATTAATCCCAATTATTTGTTACATTATCGTCAATAATAGTAAGAAAAGTCGATAGTTACTATCGACATTGTTTAAATCTTAACAACCCTAGGAATGTCATCTTTTATGAAGTATAATGATTTATTAAATCGTTTACATGTAAAAACACCCAAAAAAGACTTGATTCCCAAACTTCGAATGCATTTTAATACGACTAAATTATAGACCACAGGTACTCCCGAACTTTTTACATAAAAATGTGACGTTTGGTTATCGGTCGTATTATATCCGCCATTTTTACTATAGATCAACTTGGTGATACGAGAGTTCTGCTTATTTATTATTATAGATATTTTCGTTGAATTTATATCTTTTATGAAGTTCAAAGTTATTTGTTGGTTGTTTTGTTTTTGTTATATTTACGTTTTCGAGCTTAAAACATGAGTGCACCTGGACCAAGCAACGCTTGCACTTTTTCTTAAAAGCGATCAAAGAAAACTCAAAAGTATTCAACGGAAAAGGTGGCTGTTATTAATGTGTTCAAACTCATAGAAGAAACGTGGTCGAAGGATTCGTATCCGTACAAAGGTATCAATTAAACCACTGAAATTATGGGAATATCGCAAGCCACTGTAAACAGGTTCTAAAAGGACATAGTGAATTAAATCCTATTGAGTTAATATGGGCCCAAGTTAAAGGATTTATTGCGGAGAATAACACAAGCTTTAAGTTAAGTGTGTAAGTAAGTTCAAATTTTACAGTAGAGGCTTGACAAAAGTGCATTGACAATGTGAAAAAGAAGAGCAAAAGATGCTTAAAATTGATGGAATAATTGATAGTTGAATATAGTTGACCGCTTCGTTATTCACGATGGCGACAGTTCTTGAGAATCCTCCTAATTCTCCGAATAATTAATTCAATAAGAGTGATTTATGATTTTATTATCTTCATAGTTAGGTACCTTATCTTAACCCGAGCTGCTAGACACACAAATGGGAAACCCTACATTAAATAAAATAGCAATAAAAACATTGAAAAAAGTTTGAGAAACAATGTTTTCTTTGTTTACACTTTGTCTCAAGCCCCGATGAATAGGGTATAAGTTATTGGTTCAACGTTTTACTTTTAGATTAGCGTTGAAAAGTAAAAACTTCCTGTATTTACATTTAAATCCATTCTCAGATGGGTTGGCGCTAGGTGAACAAAGATCTTTCACCCTACTCTCAACAACTCGGTTTATAGATTTAACTGAATTCGCTAAGATCAAGTAAAAGCTTGTCGGTTGCTAATTACAAAGTTAGGGTTAAAGGTTTGTAGTGGTACAAACCTTCAACTGTGTGTTGATGTTAGTTTCCGAGTGAGACTTAGTTAAGACAAAGGCAACATTTCAACATAGGTTCATTAACAACTGTAGAAATTTAAGTCAAGAAGGCAACCTCGAGCGTATGTCAACTTCTTACTTCCTTTGTACATGTAGACATTGTCTTTTTAGGATTTAGGTGTGGAATTTGTGACTTTATTTGGGCAAGATATTAAATGTAGCACGCAAAACGAACATTTAAGGCGGTATATCTTGCAATCTAACTTTGAGTAATTACACGTAAAATATACCTAGTCTAATATTTGTAACATTTATAACCACTCAAACGTCCGGGCGACTATAGTGGCCTACCCCTTGAACGTCCGAGCGCGAACCGCGAAGCGAACCGCGTCGAGCGTTCGCGCCGTTACTGATTCAAAGTGTATTTACTAGCAAACTATTGCAGCTATAGCAAAGTAAAACCTACCAGTATCAAGCTGAATTATTAAGGAATCAAAATATGTACTAATTAAAGTTCAACAATTAATCTGCTATTCACAAAAAAATAATTAACTTAACAATACGGGTTAAATTTACGCAAAATATTTCTTTTAACAAGTTTTAACGAATCATTTTTTAATTATTCGCAATGTTTTTTAATAATAATTAAACTAGATTAAATAAGCTTTTTTTTGACACCAATTTCTTATTACTTAAAATGAACAGTGTAGCCCATTAAACCAAAATAAAAAACGCGTTCCTGAAGTAAACTAGGTCGACCTAGATTTCGTCTCCGATAACGAAATTACGGCAAGATGGCCGCCCGCCTAAGGATTTTACACACGACTTTAGGATTTGTTTTAAAATAAATTATTTTTATTCTAAATTTAGGTGATAGTCAATTATTGTAGGTATGTTTTATAATTCTTAAATAAGTAATATAAAATAATAAAAAGTTTTTTTTTTTTTTTATAATGTTATTTTGCAGGTAGGCGTTATTATACTCGTGATAATATCTAAACTAAATGTCCGATTGGAATAAAACAAAAAGTATTTTACTTCTACATAAATACCCTTGATAACATAATGATTAATTTGGATAAGGATTAATATTACGATACATATTTTACGTAGTTTCTTTCTTCAGACGATTTAATGTTTTTTATTAACATAAAAGCGGTTATTGTGACTAAACTATGATAGTTAGATATGTGCTCTCGCGAAGTTTTTTGTAGATCTTAATAAGACCTACAAACCCGTAGTACATCATTTTGTTCTATTGTCAATAGTTTTTGCAGCGCACGCATAAATAGGTTATCGATTTTACACCTTGGGTTACAAAATTGCAATTATCGTACGGATTCCTAATTTTTTTGAAAATAAAATATCGCCTATAACCTTCCTCGATAAATGGACTATCCAACACTGAAAGATTTTTTGAAATCGAACCAGTAGTTCCTGAGTTTAGCTTAATAAAATAATAAAGCAGCAACGAAAAATCATATAAAATACACTCATGATTTTTCGTTTGTAAACGCCCTTATTTTATAACCGTTACGGACGGCCTTGGTTGCCCATACCTAAATCGCGGGAACGAAAATATAAAAACGTGAAATCCTAATTATTTTCGTCGAAATACTTTACGTAGGTTTACTTAAATATGAATAATGACCTGTTTATCTAATTACAAGACGTATTTTACTAATATATGTATAATATCATACAAAAACTTACCGAAAAACCGGCACACTCAGGCGCTAAGTTTTGGTCTGTCGACTTTAACACATGTAAAAACATCCTATTACACTGCGGATGTTTAAAATTGCTATATGATCTCAAAGTATAAACATTCACGATTCTAAAAACATATAACACTCAACACATTGGATGAATAAACAAATCGTAACTCACATTTCAAAAGTGGATCACTCAGCACTTCAAAACACTTGAGACACTTGACACCGCGCTTAATGTAAACAATTTTTTTCTTTTTAAATTCTTACTGTGACATACTAAGTGTTGTATTGGTTCGACACGTTATTTAATATAGAGACATCTAGTGTAACACTTATGAAGCTTTTAGAAACGTTCCAAAGATAAAAACGCGTTTAAAGGTTACAAGTCGGAGTCGAGTCGAAGCGGCCGCTATAGCGGCCCGGACGTACAACGCTATATGTGTTTTCGGCCGCTTTAGCGGCCCGGACGTTTGAGTGGATAATTGCTGATAAAAGTCAAAAAGGGCATGTCCAATAACATTATTTTTATATATAAATTTGCTTTAATGAGTGGCAAAATCGGTAGTAGGTAAGTAGGTATTGCACTGAACCTTTATATAGACAGCAATCAACATTCTGACCACAAAATGGGTGTAACATCCAAACAACACTTGTTTACTCTCAAGATAATGGATTTGGCTATTTTGGTTGCATTTATTCTAAACTACAAGTGAAGAAGTAAAATAGAATATATAGCTATAGTCAATACTACTTTCAACAAATACAGGTAGTCTTCTTGACCTGATTTTTTACAAAATGGTACACGGCAACGGTAATGTTTGTTCGTATAAATAAAAAACCTTCACCTATGTTTATATAATAAATGTTTTATTTGGTAAATAAACTGTAACTATAGGTAGGTACAGTTCATGTTTGTTTTTATCGAATCATTCACAGTTAAACAATTACGTTCCGTTCAAAATGTAATCCGAACCAGGGAAATTTTTACAAAGTATTTAGTTGTTGCGTCACATAACAATCGTGCGATCCAGTGATGGCACGTGACTATTCAAGTGATCATATATGACTTCTAAAGATAAATTAACATATAAGACGATCAGTATTTTATGTATACCACGTCGGCAGGAGTGCGGCGCCGTGGTTATAGTGCTGCCACTAAAGCCTTGATGAAGGCAATCCTTCGTCGTCATCCGGATCGTAGCCCGGATAACTTATCTTATACCTAAAACAAACGTACGGTTGACTAATAGGTTTCAAATGCCAAGTGACTTTCAACTGGACCAAGACACTTTTCTTTGGAAATGATTAAAGGATTGATGCGTAGTTTTAACCCAATAGGTTTAGGAGACAATATTCTTCTCTAGATATTCTTTGTCTGTATCTAATCTAGAATACCTAGATCTATATCATTAGAATGAAATTGGGATAGCCTAATATCATTCTAATCAACTCGTCATTGCGCTTAAGTGTACAAACATGCATCCATCCTCATAAAGTTTCACATTTATAGTATTAGGAGAATGCAAACAACCTATAATTTATTGTAGAGCAATTTACCCAGAATGAGATGGTAGGTACCTATTACAGTGAAACCTGGTTAAATGAAACCTGGATAACTCGGGAACCTCTGTTATTGAGAACTACAATGATGTCCCGGCACTTTTCATCGAATTACCTCTGTAAATGGGACTTTTCGAACCTGGTTAAATGAGATTTGTTTTATAGGATTTTTTCGATGTTTACATCTATAATTGGGATTCAGGATTCCTGTCTAATTAGAAAACTGAATAAATGAAAACTTCTTTAAATGGTACAAAATCCTTGGTCCCTTGAGATCCCAATTAACCCGGTTTCACTGTAGGTATATCCAATAAATAATCTTAAGTGGTATTAAAATTGTAAATACTGTAATTGTGGTTTCAACATATGTAAAGCGTATACATACATTAAGTGGCGAATATTTTATTGTTTTTGTTCTTTTCATATGTAAAATAAACATGTTTGGGGCTTAGGGTGACCCGACGGCCACACCCACCACACATTAACCTACTGTCATAGTGTCGTACCCGTGTTATATGGGGTATAATGTTCTCTAATATGGCTTTAATCTTTATCCAACTCAAAATAAAACCGCCAAAATTAAATACCATAGTTGTGATATAAACACCCAATTTCTGAAAGCATATGCAAATGATTGTTGTTTCAGAAATTGTGTGTTGACATTTAAATAAATCAAAGGATTGACTGAGTTTTTGCTACTATATACCCAAACATTACTATTTCACCATACCTACTTAAAATTCTTGTAATATTATTCAACTTAATCACGATTTATAATTTCCATGTATTTAACGTTTTACTAAATATTAGCTATACCTATTCCCTCTCTTCCGTGTTTCAATTTGTTAAATCTTTCCCATTTCCCAAAGACGAAATAAGTTAAAAGGGTACTTAATTTCTCTTTACTGTTTAATAGGTAAATAATATTAATGCCAAATAAATAGTATATTTGTGCCAATAAATTGCTATACTTGTTTGAATAAAATGAAAATTAATTCATTGACTTTCTTAATGTACCAATAACATGAAAGAACAGTATGACGAATCAATTAGCCGATCTCATTACTAACTCAGGTGGATGAGTTAACTACCTGCTTGCATGAATTAATATTAATTAAGTACTATAGGACTATTCTACTTCTTATTGACGTAACACTCACTATTATTTATTACAATTACTAACAATTAACTCTATTTCTTTTTATAATTATGCCAGTCGCGGTCGTGGCTGACGGTGCCCGGGTCTCCCGTGTTTTAAAATTACCTGTACATTTTAGATTTTTTTTAAACTTTAGCTTTACCAAATTGGTCTGGTCATGGTCGCTTTCAATCTTAGTATTTTTTTGTACGAGGGACGAAAAAAAAACACGTGTCCAATATTTTTTGGTAATCTAACTGACGGACTAAATACTTGTTTTTAGTGTTCATGCCTATTTAGTATTGCGCGTATAGCCATTTTGGCGATTCCTTTTTATTTATATAAGATGGATTTAACAGAAAAGTTAGCATTTCTTTCTATTGTAGTAGCCATATTTAATGCTCTTTTATTAGTATCAGATGTATCAGAGTAGTTATAATTGAAATATTTTAAATCATATTCTTGTGATGCGTTTATTTCCTTTCCTACCACTAGTTCAGGACGTGGCAACTCTGAGAAGAATTGGCTTGGCATTTTTTAATAATTAATATATTATAATATAATATTGTTATATAGCAGTGTTATTTTCGAGGAAGTCATTTACATATTTTGTAATATGGTCGGTGATATTACAATATTGCGTAAGTCACAATAATTAATACCGCACTTTTTACATAATCTACTTTTGTTTGACAATGGCTTTAAATTTATTGATAGTTAGTTTAATATAATGTGAGAGTTTGTTATAAAAGCAAAATAGAATACATTGACCCCATAGCAAAATTTGATATCTATAATATAAAAATGAATCACTAAATGTGTTGCTAAGCGCAAATCTCTTATTGTTGTGTTTGTTATAGTCAGGAAAAAGTTTTTCAGAAAGAAAAAAATAAGAAAATTGCGCAGATAATTAGAAAAATCAAGAATATTTTACCACCATACCTATAACATTTTCTAATATAACCTTAGAGGTTTTGACGATATAAACTTTTTTTATTGTAATCTTATGGCGTTTGACATAACATTGACAGAATGCGTGCTGCTCTTAGTGCATCACGGTTAGTTTAGAACTATCACGCCTAATATTAAAAGTTCAATTAATAATTAAATTACAGTTTTAGTTAAAACAGGACATCGTCTGTCGGGTCAGCTAGTTATATATAATACTTAATAGAACGATTCGACAAAGTAGGCGTGGAATTTAGTAATTTATTTCAGTCAGTGTTTCTTATTTTAACATCAACACTGCTACCAGATCTTTTTCCTGATCGCATTAGTATGCCAAGATCGTACGACCTCTAGAATGCTTTCGAATAGTAATTTTGATAAAGTTGATGCGAAAATATTTGTGTTTTTGAAACACATTTATATTTCAACATAATATATGTTTACCTAAAACGACGACGGTATATGTAATATATAAGCTTATTAATTGTTCTTATATATTTCATTTCATACCGATATACGAATATTTGTATCGGTTTACATTAAATTTGTTCATCTATACTGATTGAAAGAGGAAATTTGTATTTTGGTATGTTTGTTTCGGAACGGATTTCGATAATTTTATCACCATTAGAATGCTAAATAACTCTGAGTAACATAGGCTATAAAAGTCCACCCTTGCGAAGCCGGGGCGGACCGCTAGTCATATATAAGTCGAGGATTTTTGGTTATCCATCTTTTCCTTAAGCGTAGCTCTAGTGTAGGATTAAATTATAAATATCAAATTTATAAAGGCCTTATCCTGATTAATTACCCATTAGGTAGATAAATGGTATAAATGCATCTACTAGCATGGTGAAGTTAGAAAGTCCTGATAAATTCTTACGTTTCTTCGATATAATGTAAAAAAGTATTATCGGGTGCACTTTATAATCAGATGGGGAGGCAATCTGATTGAACCGGAAAGGAAGACCGAGGCTTAACATGTCTACCGAGAGAGGTGTGTGTAACGTAATTTTGTCACCTTGAGTCAATTTCCTAACTTAATGCTTAACACGCGTTTCCACTAAGGCGTGACGATTACTTTATATGTAGTTGGACGACTGTTCTCTCTACTTGGTCCCATTATCTAGTTGCTCCCGAGGGAGAGTTTGGCCATAGTCACCACGCTTGGCAGGCGGGCAGATTATCGCTGTTATCTTCTAACCCACGAAGAAACGATGTTGGCCATTCCCTGGTATACGATTATTGATGATGTTATAACAATGGGGTTCAACGGCTGAACTTACTTTCGGGTAGTCCTTCAAGCAATCAGATCTAAAAAGAAATCTTAGAATTTACACAAAGATTGTTTGTCCAAAGAAGGGATCGAACCCACGACCTGCGAGACTTAAAGTGAGCTGCATGCTACTACCACACGGATATTGCTTTGTTTCCATTATATTGCTTTTATCATTTTTTTAATTAATCTGTCATCACTGGAAAAAATGTTGAGGGCGACAGTTAATCGTGTCATCCGATATACATCTAATAATAAACACCTAGTAGGTAGTAGGTACTAGTAGGTAGTACACCCATTTCAATACACAAGCCACAACGTTTCAAACGACACGTCATAGTGAGAACGCTCTCTTACTATCTGTGTCATTTTCCGGGTTGGAATAACTTGTGTCAATCGAACTTTGGAATTGTAGTCATCACCGCCGAACTTCTACTAAATGAGGTAATAAAAAGTATTATAGACCCATAAGTGCTCTTCTTATTACATGAGTCGATTATTATATTTCGGATTATCCTTTAGCATTCAGTCGACTCTAGCCCATGTAGTGCCCGTATGAAAACGTTACCTTAGCGCCCCCAAATAAGCCCGGGGTCAAAATGGAATGGGTACATGATGTAGGGCTCCGTAGCTCGGGCGCCCCTTTGGACCTACTTTAAATAGATCATGTTCAGATATAAGTTGGTCATCATAAATTGATTTTTACAACTACATATTAGGTCTCTACCTATGAAATTGCCGTTCTGCAGTACTGGCCATTTCAAATCAAAATAATTTTTGTTTGGCTAAGAATTCTAATTTCAAACTAATTTTTTTTTTAAAACATGTTTTTTTTTCCAAAAGTAATAAATTTGTTTATTGATTAGTGTTATATTTTCATCGCATTTCAATCGTTTTCGTCATCATGGATACGTTAAAAATTCGAGTAATTATGGAATATGAGTATCGTCGTGGCAGCAACGCGGCACAAGCGGCACCCAACATCAACGACGTTTACGGAGCTAACACTACAAACCAACGCACCACCTGTTATTGGTTTGCTCGCTTCCGTTCTGTAAATTTCGACCTCAAAAATGAACCTCGCGGTCGTCCGAAGACTTTGGTCGACAATGGCGTATTAAAGGTGATTGTGGAAGCTGATGATACACAATCTACGGCTGAATTAGCAGCAGCTTTCGACGTTAGCGTCAAAACAATATTGGTCCATTTGCGTTAAATTGGCAAGGTAAAAAAGCTTGACAAATGGGTGCCCCACGAACTCAATGATCGCCAGCGCGAAGTACGCGTCGAGACGTGCCTTGCACTGCTCAACAGACACACAAATGAAGGAATTTTGAACCGCATTGTTACCTGCGATAAAAAATGGATTCTGTTTGATAACCGCAAGCGCTCAGCAAGTTGGTTGGATCCTGGTTCAGCACCTAAACAATGCCCTAAACGAAAACTTACCCCTACAAAAGTGATGGTCACTGTTTGATGGTCTAGCGCCGGTGTGATTCATCACAGCTTCTTACCAAACGGGGTGAGCATTACTGCAGATATGTACTGTGAAGAACTGAACACAATGATGGAGAAGCTGGCACATCTCCAACCAGCATTGGTCAATCGCTTGTCTCCGCTGCTCCTGCACGACAACGCGCGACCTCATACTGCACAGCAGACGGTCTTCAAGTTGCAAGAACTAGGGTTGGAAGCTCTCCGTCATCCGTCCTACTCACCAGACCTTGCGCCTACAGACTACTACTTTTTCCAGAATTTGGATAACTTCTTGGTGGGAAAGAAATTCAATACCCGAGAGGCAGTACAAAATGCCTTCGAAGAATTTGTTGCCTCCCGTCCAGCTGATTTCTTTAAGAAGGGCATCAATAAACTGCCACTGCGATGGCAAAGATGCATTGATTGCATAGGTGATTACTTCGATTAATACAAATAAAAAATACATGAAAAAAAATCGTTTAAATTTTTTCATACAAAACGGCAATTTCATAGGTTAAGACCGACCGACCATAAGTATGCTCCCGAACATATTTTAGGTACGGAGATTGGACCTGACATAGTTGAGCTGAGAGCCGTTAATCGATTATAATGAGGTACAAATTTCGCATGTTAACAAAATAAAATACTCATAACATAATTCAATAATTAAAAGGCACGTTGTTGGGAGATAAAATAGATACAATTAGACAATGTCTTATGAATGGGGTGAAAATTAATATATTGTGAAAGTTTAGCTGTAAACTATATATGTATAGGTGTAATGTATTGAATAGAAACTACAAGCGATGCACTGGCACAGGCGTATTTTAATGAAGTTACAGGACCTCACGATCTAATTGACTTACGCTACGACGATGCCCAATGATTCAAGTCTCAGCTGTAGCATGGCTATCATTCGTCACGTTATATTCCACGTTCACACAACATCGAGTGGTGGTGAATTGTCCTTGTTGCATATATTTGTATACTCAGTAGAGCCTAGTAGAGGTGAATGATTCAGAATCTATTAAATAATTCCGTTGAATTTCGATGTATTCTACCCGTAACATGTATGTAGAGTAGATATGTCATATCACTGTCGTGGTCTCTTCGAGCTGAGGAGGAATTTATTCAGAGATACAAATATGAAAATGCGTAAGTGCCAAAAAAATTAGGCGTTTTTGACCTTTTAGTCGTGGAAAAACTGGTACATACGTCAGAGAAATCTGTTCTAACAAAATGAAACATGACATTTATTTAAGATAGCACTACCCGTTATAGTAGTTTTATATTTTTTATACTTTTTTAGTTCCGACTAAGTGCTAAAGTTGTTCATTCATTGGAAATTAGGTACTGGCTGCATAAGCTTTGTCGTTAAGCTACACAGAATAACTTCGCCTTGGGGTTGCTCCTTTGTTAATATTGATATTGTTTGTTAACTTTCTACTGCTGTTTGTTATTGTTGCGGATCGAATATATATTTTGGTTTTAACATAATTTTACATTGGATGAACGAGCAGATTACTTCTGAAAGTTAGAATGAGATGTTTGAAGTATGCAATCGTAATTGTGGAATTGCCGTTTTTCATCAAAATTAGTTTACTGAATAATACAACATTCATCAAAGGACTGCTTTGCTACAGCTGTTACAATAATAATTACATCTGTATTAGATATTTACGTTATATTTATATTAATTATAAATACTATGTTAATTACATATCACCTCTAACTAAACTCAATTATTTGTCATTTTCCCTACTTCTTCGATTTAAAGATAGAATATTGGTCGTATTCCTTATTCGTAGCTTTTTTAATTACTTATTAAATAAAAAAGTAAAGAATAGTTTCTATGCTACACTTTAATACTTACTGTAATATTGTATATATAAATAAAACTTAAGTATCTATAATAATAATAAATGGTTTGGTAAAAGTTTTATGCTTTGTCATGAAATGAAGGTTGCATTACTCTATAATGCAATACAACAAATTATTTTAAACATTAAAACTGAATAAAAATTAAATGTTAGAAGAATAATTAAATCACTTAGCGTGGGACGACGCTTCGTCTCGTTTCGGTTCATGTGACAAGGTGATAAGTATAAATATTTCTAGTGTAACTGAAATTTTGTAGGTCAACGCAAGTCATGGAGTACCTAGTAAAAATAGTGTGACAGTGCTAAATTCCTTACTCCTGCTATGACGTATTACGTTTCGAAAGGTTTTTAATTTACGTTTACGGTAACTTTAATTAAGACATTGTTGTGAAATAAAAAATGATAAAAAGGACCTTTGTGGATAGATTTTTTCTAATAGATTATTTCTAATCTCATGGCTATAATGTTATTTATTTATAAATGATTTGAATGTGACAATAAATAAAGATATAGGAACGGGGTTCATGTTTGGTACTGTAACTTTATATTAAGATCTTTGTGAAACCCATGAAATATGTAAATAAATTCATTTAAAGATAAGTAAATACGTTTCAATATTTCAATCACCGTTAATAATATAATAAAATGGTAAACTACCTATATAATTGAGTCTTATGCAGTAATCCGGCTCAATCAAATCCTTTGTTACTTTTGAGTTTGGTTACCGTTGATGCTTCCTCGTACAGAAACTATTTTAATAGGTACCTACATCAAATTTATTTGACTCCCGAGTTTTGGAAAATTCTAAGAAGGTAGGTAAATTACTACTTCCGTAAAATGGCAGATTCAAAGAGCGCAGTGGCTCTGTTAAATATTTGGTGCTCTAAAATTTAACAGAGCCTTATGCATTGTATTATTTGAATCAGCTATTTACCGAGGTACCTACTTAGAATGTCTACTATAAATTATGTGTACAAATCGCGAAAGTTTATATTTATTTAAGAAATTAAAGTAATTCTCAAAGATATCAAGTATATTGGCTTATGAATAATTCTCAAAGTTCAAAGCTGCACTTTAGTTTGTAATTACATTGCCAATGTAGGTAACTCTAGAACAAGCAAGCATTGTTAGTCGTATAAGCTTCTTAGTTAAAGTTTAACGGAGAAATAAACGCAAAAGTAAATAACTATGTAGGACGTGTAGGTAGCACATTCACGAACTTAATATTTAAACTATCAAGTTCCTTTGGTACTGAATAAATAAAGTACTTAAACTTCCAGATGTTCAATAGAAGTATAGTTCGAGTAGCGAAAGCAGGATAGATACATGAAAAATAATTAATGATTAATTACTCGTTGTAAAATAGTATTCGACTTTAGAAGAATAAATAACGGTATGTACAACGTGGAAACAAAAAAAAACAATTTGAATATGGAACAGAGTAAATACGGGCAGAACTTAATGGCTACATTATGGATCTTTCAGTGGCGGTGTCATTATTTAGCGACCGGCTTTATAGCGTCCAATAACACTAGTTACTTAAGCGTTCAACACACCAAAGGCAACATAGCAAATTGACGTTCACCCCCTTACATTCAAATAAAAAAAATACTAGTATGATTTGCTTTTGTTAGGTATGTAAGGTAAATTGTAATTATTTGTATCCTAGGAGTGAGAGAGAGAGAGAGTAAGACACCATCTTTTATCTTAGATAGTTGTAGTTCGACAAAAAACCTGAGATTAATGTTGTGACACTTATCTTGTGTTGTACATATCAGCTTTATATGAAAATTACGAATAGGAACATAATTATGTTAAACTGTCGTTAAAGTTAAGTCGCATAAAACTATAGAATTTCCACCATTTTGGTGTAGGAATTTATGGAAGTTTTAAAGCCTCCTCATAAATTTGAGATCTTTGCATAATGTATGAAGCTACCTACTGAATAGTGTCACAAGAAATTTATATGGTAATTAAGAAGAATACTGCTTACAGTTTAGCGGAATGCGTGCTTTATAAGTGTTAGGAGTAGACTGAATTTTAATAACGCGTGTATGAGGACTTAGATTCAACGGCTGTTTACATCCACGATTGAACGTAGGCATCCTCTAAACAGATCTTGGCAAGGTCGATGAAGGATATTGCCATAATTACTATACTTGGCAGGTGGATTGGTGATCGTACTAAGAAGGTGTTGATGGATGCTGCACCCATCCATCATGCTGTATCCTTAGTAGCCTCTTACGTCACCCAAGGGAAGACTTTTGCAATAAATAAATATGACAAAGGGTTGTCTAATTTAAGCCGGTGACCACACAGCATTATAAGGAAAAGAATAATACGTGTATTTGGAAATATATAATAATGTTTATATTTACAACTACACTGACCTGAGCACAGAACCCTAAACTGTATTTAATAATTTTGATGATAAATCAAAGATAAAAATAGGTTTATTATGAAAAAAAACAATGATTTAAAAATGACAAAAAAGAAAGATCGAATCACAGACATTCGAAAGCAAGTATAAATTAATCATATCGATACACTGTGATTGTTAATAATTGCTAATACTCAGCAAAATGATTTATTTTAGATAATACAATTAATCTCATCAATATATTGATTGCTTATTAATAAAAATGATTAAGTAATATTAGTGAAACCTGATTTTGACCATCTGTCAACCTTTCATTATATTTTCCGTTTTAAAGCGTTTTTGTGGGTTTGATTTTGCTCTCCCATATTATTTACGAGTAAGAATTATTTTCACGTAATTTAAATTGTAAAATTATCACTCAGTACAGTTGAAGGCATTTCATTAATTTATGACAAAATTCTCTGATCTATGTAACTGTTGTTAAAGTCGTAGCCAGTAGTGTTATTCTCTTTCTAAAGTGTAATTTAGTCAATATATTCTACGAATGAAAGTCCTTGTAATTAAGGCTTCGTTTAAGCAAGCATTATCCTTTAAATTTCTAAATCGCGTTGTCACCGCACATTATCCACGCAACCATTGCGCGTTAACAAAATAAAGGCAACATCCGTTTCATTTAATTTCAAAAGTGGTCGTTAAATAAATATACCATATTTAGATATAATAGCATGGTCTACCAACGAACGTGTTGAGCAAACTTGCGCTACGTAATATAGCCAGAAAAAATATTTACTTTTACTTAATTAACAGCACACATAACGTAATTACAATTATGTATGTATATAAAGTTAGTACTCACTGACAATATTTAATATAGGTAGATATATAGTCTAGATAAATAATTCGCCTTAGTAAAATTGCTATATAGTGAAAGTTTTGTCTAAAACACAATCAATAGAAAATTACGTGCCGATTGCTATTTATGATATGTACGCATTATACCGAACTGTTGCAGGTATGAACATAAATAATCGCAAGGGAACTTTCGGCTTACCGACAATAGGTACCTACACCCGGAAAATCCACTACCATTCTATTTATATTTAGATTGTATTAAAGCCGGGAAAAATAGCCTGATGGTCTGTTTTCTGACAATTCATTGCGGCATAACCTCAATTTATGTACTTATTTACGTTTAACATTATTACACTAAACAGTGGACAAGGCCTGTGTTATAAATTATTCCGTAATTATGATTTGTTAATAATAAAGCCTCATAATTTAACATTATTTTATTTTTTTCAGATAATGCCTGCTGTACATAGATGTAAATAAGAACGTTTGGATATGAATACCACGGCAAACATGACGAGTGTGGATGGCGAAGGGGCCAATGTGGCGTACTGTGTGCCGGAGGGACACTACTTCCAGCACGCCTACATCCAAATTCACGGTTACATTGCGTTGATAATATGCCTACTAGGCTGTGCCGCCAATTCAGTAAACATCGCCGTCCTCAGTCGCAAAGAAATGAGCTCATCCACTAATTCCATCTTAACAGGACTCGCAGTCGCCGACCTTCTCGTTATGATAGACTACATACCATTCGCGCTTCATATTTATACAAAAATATGCTCAGAACTCAATAGAAATTCATATGCATGGGCCGTATTCGTTTATTTTCACTCAATATTCAGTCAAACCTTCCACACGATATCAATTTGGCTGACAATCACACTCGCAGTATGGAGATACATCGCGATAAAGTTCCCGCAGAAAAATAGAACGTTGTGTAATAAGCGGAATACTAACATCGTTATAGGATTGGCGTACGCCGTGTGTCCAATATTGTGTCTTCCGATATATTTTGCTATGAATATTCAAGAAATTCCTCAAACATCGAGTAATGAGGTGGCGAACGGTACGATGAACGTGACCGATACGGTCGACGCTTCGACGAACAGGGAACCTGTGTGGGCCCTGTCGATGACCAATAACAACGAGCTTCTCACAGCTATATTCTGGATATACAGTGTGTTTATCAAACTTATACCGTGTGTAGTGTTGTCTATTCTAAGTGTATTGTTAATATTGAAAATGAAATCAAGTGATCGAAGAAGACAGAAGTTACTGAAAAAGTCAGCAATCACTACAAACGAGGTATTTATCTAATTATATTATTAATTATAGTGCAAGTTGTTTTTTCGGATGGATATTTATGTAGTCAGGCACGAGACTTTTGCTACTTCACGAGGTATAACTTTAAGAAGACTTAGATATTTCGATTCAAGTGTTGTAGGTACTCCGAAAGAAATAAAAAATACATATTTAATAATAATGAAATAACTAATACACTTGTACTTGTCGGAATTACAATGTATAATAAAATGATAAATTAATAAAATAAAACCATAACTAACAGATCATTCTTATTCTATTTCTTATTTATTCGACAGACGAAAATATTTGTATGACCTACCGTTTAGGTCATGACTTCAGCAAAGCGCGGTATCACCTAGCACTAGTCTTTCATATTTACAAGTATGTATGTTTATAAAAAGACTGTACCGCGCAGAATCCAGTGAACTTTTATCTCTATTCCAAGATAATCCTGTAGATCATATTTACAGTTCTACTATATGTTACAAGACCATGTATAAGCAGCAACGGTATACGGACACTAACACCTCCTAAACGGCTGGACCGATTTGAATGATTTTTTTGTATGCGTGTTGGTGGCGCCCTAGATGGTTTAGATTCACAAATCATATATCATATAAAATATAATATATTATCATGCAACAAAACGTCTGTCGAGTCCGCTCACGGATTTAGATATACCTAGATAACACAAGAGCAACTACTTCGCGTGCCTAGCTTACGTACAATAATCGTAAGTGGCCACTTTCGCGCTCAGTCTGCATCGGTGTATAGCGCTAGTAGGTAGTCAGTTAAAAATATTAAAACGGTAAATTGTGCTGTTATTAATTGAAAAAACTGTACAAATGCGAGGAGAAAAAATAAAGTAAACGTTTCCTTCCATCGGTAAGTCATTTTGTGATTAATATTATGCGTAATTAATTTAAAAAACAATTATTTTTAGCAATTTTTAGTCTAATACCCTCAGTAATACCTGATAATACTAAATTTGAGAAGAACAAAACTTTCGTATTACATTGCGGCGTTTACTTGGAGCGGTAGATGAGAGGTTTTGTTTTAACAAGTGATGAATATCGAAACAAGCGATACTATCGTATATCGCTTTGGTTTTGTAGTACAGGAACTTTTGTCAATTTTAGCGTTTAGTGCTGTTCATCATATGCAACACAAATCGATTTTCGAGAATCGATTTCGGAAACAGACGAATGATTTTGTATTATATAAGTACTTATTATGTAGAGAATTTTAATAAATAATCGTACCATTTCGTGACTTTTTTAGTATTCCCCATGGTAGCAAGTAATATGCTTAAAACAACCAACGTTACAACTCAATAAATTTATTTTAGACAGTTGAACAACAAAAACAGTCACATACAGTAGTCAGTACGTCGAAGTATACACCAGCATTACGAAATACTAACAATTTTGTAAAAAATATGTATCCTAACAGCCTTATAAGCCGATCAGGAATTTTATTTTCTTCTGTTTATCTCATTCCTCTGTCTATCTCATTACTCTGTCATAAAATCATACATAAATCGATTTGAATTTTAAATTCTTAATAATTCTTTACTGTACACAATTACTCAATAAATGTATATCAGTGCAATAAATGGTATTCGTATAGTAATTGAGAAATGGTATATACAAAGGCGAACTTTATTCAAAATTGAGTACGCAAATCGATTCAAACCGGTAACCGCCGCCGCGTAAGGCGGCGTCTTTCCATCACTAAATAGTGCTTGTGACGTCATAATAGGCATTCAAAAATGGCACACTTGGTTTTCATACAGATCGTGATACTTGTGTCATCTAGGTATATCTATATCTGTTAGTCCGCTAGTATAGATTTAAATATGAATGCATAAAACATATGTGGCCAATACTCGTTCAATATCGGAATGTTCAATTTTATTGTCATTTCGCTTTATAACATGTTTTTTTAACAAGAGCATTAGTTTGATAAAATTAATTTCTAACGAGTCGTTCACTACAAATAAAAATATTTGTTTGTTTAAAATATTAAAATTCAGATTGGTGTATATAAATATTTAGTTACAAAAGTACTTACCTAAATATTTTATCACAGTCCATATTGTTTATTTTTTGTACCAAATTTGAGCTTTGTGGATTTGTATTGTGAAAACAAAACAATTTGATATCCGGAATTACTTAGAGAAGTTTATGTTACGTTCCCCTTAAAGAGGTGTTCTTTTATAACACGATTGATGAATTTAAATGATCGATTTGGGTTCGGTTAAGGTATTTGGGGCTAAGATGCAGGTTCGAGTCTTGTCGGTGATCTAAGTTTTTGAAATTTAGTAAGCGGTAAACTTTTCCGTAAAGTATAAAAAAAAGAAAATCGGTTTGGTTATAATTATAATATTAACAGGCAAAACTATTATTTACTTAAGAAGTGTTTAACCACTTGGAAATAAACAAAACTCTTTAATAATAATATTAAGCATAAGTTAAGTTATTAGATCTGAAACCATTCATTTTCACAATTCTTCAAAAAGCCGCTATCCTTAAGGCGCTGTACCTAGTCAAAATAGGCTTCACAAAACAGTTTTTTAGCCAAATGTTTACATTTTAGAGCAGCTTAAAAAAATATATGTTAATCTTGATCGTATTTATGGGGGGACCATTGTGTTCAAAACACGTTTTCGGTAAATTTTCTCGATAAAAAAAACCATAAAATAACCATTTAAATTGAAATTGTAGCAATTGTAACTGTATTATTTATAAACAAATCTTGATAATATTAATAACAGTGATGTAATATATAATAATAAAGGGAACTGTTGTTTTTATTTATCGATTGGAATAAGATATTTGCAAGGATTAATGTATTAAATAACTCGAACGAGTCGAACGAAACGTTGCGCCATCGCGGCGTCTCTTCGCTTCTCTTTCATTTCTACGCGGAGCAACAGTGACAAAACTAATACGTAAAAGTCGTCTATTCACCGCCCCTTAACACCAGAATCGTGAGGAAGTTCATGCAAACAGACGAATCGACACCACACACCTAGCTTAACACACCACACGCCGCATTTACTTAGTCTTGTACCCGTAAATGTGATTGAATCCAGTCTAGAGCTGAGTTAATTAAACAGACCGAAAAGAATAATATTAAAGCAGTTAGTATCTTATTATGATTTTTGTATAATCCAGTATTTTTCGATGCTATCGTAAACCGAAAGTCCGAGAGGCCCGCGAACTACAAAGAAGACCGGCAGTTACACAAAACTCTTAAAACTTATATTAATAAGGCTGCTTGTTTTTATTAAGTGATGTAAAGATAAGAAGAAGAAGAAAAAAAAAGCCTCGTGGATAACTATATAATAAGTTAAAACGTGAAAAGTATGTCAACTACTACATTGTTGTTTTACAAAAATTCAAATCTTTTTTTAATATTAGTATAATTTAAAATACATGAATAAATTACATAGAATATTGTTCTATTAAATTGATTGATATCAATGGAACGCTTGTATTGGATTTACTTTTATACTTACTCAAGTTTGTTCGATTTTCGTATTACTTGTTTGGTTTCATGCTGCGAAAAAAATAATGTAGGTATGAATTTCAAAGAACTTTGGTTACTAACGGAAGAAAAAAAAATAAGGGCTCCGACATGCTAACGGAGTCTATTTTTACGTCCGTATAATAAACGGACATCCCGACGTTTTCATCATCATCATCAGCCCATATAACTATAGGTCATATTATAAAACCTGTTGAAAATACTAGTAACTTCTATACTATAAGATATTGATGTGCTATTTACAGATATTATGATATGAAAAAAAAGCATTCGCTGGAACCGGCTATGGCGAAGCTATGACAAATTACTCTTTTACATGATTTTTTGAATACAGCAGATAGGTATATAAAAAAAAGGAACTATAAAGATATGTATTTCTTTATGATCGTTGGTTTGTCTGACGAATATAAAAAGTTGCTTGGACTTTTATTGGTTTTTTAAGAGCAAGTGCGAAGTGTTTAACCCCTTGGAAATAAAGTCATCACCATCAACCGGTATAACGTCCACTAGTGAACATGGACCTCCCCCCGGAGGAAGGTATTAGCCATAGTCACCACGCTTGGCAGGCGGGTTGGTGACCGCAGTATTATGTTGTGCCACACAAGGAAACGCTACTGCCCGTTCCTTGATATAAGATTATAATAGATGATGTTATAACAAACGGGACCAACGGATTAACGTTCTTTCCGAGGCACGAAGGGCGAAGGGTAGTCCCTCATCCAACCAGAAAAATAAATATTAGAATTTATACTAAGAGATCCTGTCCGGCATGGGGATCGAACGTACAACCTCCGAGATTTAAAGCCAGCCAAATACTGCTACGTTAAGAAGGTTGTCAATAAAGTAAATAAAGTATAATAACAATAAATATTAAATGAATTAGTAGAAAGTTTTTGTTGCCATGCTGGCTGTGAGGTTTCCTGCTTAGAATCGACCATCCCATATCTTTCTTTGGGTGTCGTAAGATGCGACTAAAGATGGATGGGCAACATAATCTATCAGCTCAAAGTTACTCTCACCTTACTACGATCCACAATCCATCTGCCAAGCGTGGTGATTACAGATATATTCCTCAATGACCCTGAGTTGTTAAGGTCCGTTAAAGACAAGGCCCATGTTCAGCAGTGGACGTAAGCGGGCAGATAAAGTAAAAGTAATAGTAGCTAATTATACACTTTAATACGGTGTCATTAGTTAGAATTAACAAGAGCAAAAAATATTTCTTTTTCATAAAATATCATTTTATAAACCGGTTTTTATTCTGTAATTAAGGCAATCAATCTATTAAAGACTCCATTATGACGTTAAAACTAATTAAACTTTGAAAAATAATACTTTGTGACTCAAGAAAATTAATTCTGAATAAAATATTTAAGTTGTATACTAGAAATTTATAAAGAATCTGAAAAATGTTTTGCGCACCGATTGTAGGTATTTTAGTTTAATAACATTTGTAGCTTACAAAGTGTTACTAAGTTTTAAGTGAAAAAGGTCTCAAAGTAATTTTCGTTTCAAGTATTTGCTAAGCCAAGCTCTTCAAAAATATTATTAAACAAGTTTCTGTTGTTCTTATTGAGTGTTCGGCTAAGCAAAAGAAAATTGGAGGATATATATTTAATATTTGAGCGCGCAGGGTATTCCTGATTACTTATGCGTGCCTGGCCCCGGCAAAGGCGGATTGGAGGAGTGTCCGGGGAGTTTTAGTGGTGTAGGGTCCTCTCCTCGTGGTATGAGTTAGCATACCACGCTATGGAGAGGGCGAGTCCCACATTTCCCACCGCCAGCGCGCGAATACGCTGCATCGGCGGTGGGAATGCGTAAATGCGCCCCGGAGAACAAAAAAAAAAGGGTATTCCTAATTGCTGTTTAACTATGACGCTTCCGACGAAAGTATGTGTGTTCACTCCATGTCTTCTTATGGGTATCGTCAGAAGCGTAGTGATTATGGCAATATTCCTCAACGGCTCTGGCTTCATAGGTCTGTTAAGAGGAGATCTATGTTTTGAAAGTTAAGTTATGAATCATTTATATAGCAACTAGCGGACCCGACACGTTGTCCTGCATGATAATATATTAATATATATAATATATATAATAATATGTTACGGCTAATAGCCGAAGTGCGGCTACACCTAGTTTTAGCCGTTTTAGCTACAACTAGGTGCAGTCGGCCACATGCGTTTATAAGTCCCTGTTCGACTCCATTGGTTTAGGTTTAGGTTATTTATTTTTTTTAACCACCCCAACACCTTTTTGTCCTTTTTGTATTGTTTAATTTAGAGTAAACTTAGAGGAACTTATAGGAACTTATTAAGGTAAGTTTAACCGCAAGTTGTCGGCTGCACCTAGTTGTAGCCGGCTAAAACTAGATGTAGCCGCACTTCGGCTATTAGCCGTAACATATATATATTATATATATTAATATATTATCATGCAGGACAACGTGTCGGGTCCGCTAGTTGCTATATAAATGATTCATAACTTAACTTTCAAAACATAGATATCCTCTTAACAGACCTATGGAAGCCAGAGCCGTTGAGGGATATTACCATAATCACTACGCTTCTGACGATACCCATAACAAAAATACTTTAACTATATTCAGATTTTGAAGACATTTTGAATGTATAATGATCTTACTGCTTCAACTATTGTTAGGCAAAGAATTATTTTTTTGTCATATATGTGAAGTATTGTAATAAAAGCCAAAATCTTAGCATTGCGGACTGGCATCATAAGTAATGGCAGTCAAGTGGGAGAAAGCTTAGATATACACCTGCGTCATCTTTCGCAGATTCTTAGTCTAATATTGGTTTTGCTAGTAAGATAGGTACTTGAGTTTTCTTTTCTGTTTGGTTTTCTTTGTTGCGAAAATATTAAATTGTAAATGGTCGTCAATATGGACTAAGCTAGTATTGGTGTCGAAAGGTAGCCCATTTTATTTTTCCACAATATTTAGAATCTATATATTAATAGGCGAAGCAAAAACTTTGTACTCCTTTTGCGAAAATTGTGCACACGGAGGAGCATGAAATTTCGCACAATTATAGTTTATACAAAGAAGGAGTGTAGAATGAAAATATTTTTTTAAATTTTGGTCGAATTTCGATCACTGCGCGACCACTAGTTCGTCATGTCTATCTATTTGTCCGGCCGTCTGTCTGTCTAGCTGAGCTCAGAATCGTTTCAGTTTACGCCTACATGTGGTGTTTGGAAAAAGTAAAAAATAAATAGCTTACCTAGGTGCCACACATATCACGTGGTTGTGATTTGTTTTCGCCCACATTTTGTGATATGTCGTTGGAACGTGCGGTTGGATCAGAAATATTGCGGTAGTGTGTTGATTCAGGGATCTTTTTGCCGAATACTAAGTAATTTCTTTTGCTTTAGTTTGACTTTACTTCGGTCCGTATTGCTATAAACGCCGTACGTCCATTGCCATAAGCACCAAACTTTTCTTATCTTTTACCTTGAGCTGTATGTCCCTTAATCACATCTTAGGATACCCATGAGACATTCTATAATTAATTCCATGGCGGGAGGTACTGCTTACATACTTATATAAATAAAATTCATATATCGTAAAATCACCATCAAATAATTCCCCTTTTAAATAATATGTAATATACCCGCTACTAACCATTTCCCAACTTTTACACATCCGATTCCTTTTAATACATACTTATTTATGAGACTACTTCTTTGCTAAACATATTATTAGCTTACGTTGCTACCGCCGTATCTTCCGTATCAATTATAGTTTTTTTTTCAGCAATGACAAAAGTAAATAAAAATCAAATTCGTTGTTCTCGCGTAAAGCGATGGTTTAAACGTTGGCAGCACCCTACATCGGTTATCGCGGGCTACGGGATTTCTTTGCTTAAGTTATTTACTTCAACGGGGGAATTCCACAATAATCGATGTACATACTATCAACTATGATAAACTACTATAGAAGTGTTTATTGACGCGTTTTATTTAATATTATTTAATTTAATATTAATATAATTATAATTTAATATAATAATATAGGCTCCCAAAGTAATTTTTATACGGGGCCCTGCCAAGGTACGCTACGCCACTGAATACAATAACGTTTCATTTAACACATCTCTTTATCTTTCCATTCAAACGATGATTCATAAATGTATGTTTCATTTGATGCTCACTTCGTAAATTGAGCTTCTTAAATCTGACTGCATTGCTTACATGTCGTATATAACTCTGAATATGGGGATACATAAAGAATACCTAAAGCAGTGGCGTAACTATACTGTGCCAATTTTTTTTTTCGGACGGACATACTTTATTAGCCACTAGGCTTTTGCCTCTTCACTAGGCATGAAGGCGAGCAGAGCTCCAGCCTTAATAAATGGTTTAAAAACTACAAACTAAGCAACCTGCGCAACAGGGCACCCCCTGTGGGGCTTGGACCTAGGCTCAGGGCGGACGAAGGCGATGAGATTGAGGGATTATGACTTTAAGTATTTTAGGGGGTTTTGTGCAACTGTCGCTCTACTTAATAGTTTGCGGGCCTCTCTGTAAGAGGTCTTGCAGCAAGCCTGATGTTTATTATTATTTTTTTATTTATTTATTTATAACTTTATGCACAAAAAAATCGTACAAAGGCGGACGGCCGATGTTTGCGTCGGGGGTGCGCTATTTGTTAATTTTATATGGTTAATAATGTATTTTATTACTTATATCTAAATAAATAAACCGGTATCGAATTAAAGAATACTAATCTATGATAAAATCTAAAATAACTGTTTTATTTTTATGGCTAAATCTATACTAATATTATAAAGAGGAAAGATTATATTGTTTGTCTGTATTAAATAGGCTCCGTTCGGAAATACTTGACCGATTTGAAAACATTTTTCACCGTTGGGAAGCTACACTATCCCCGGATGACATAAGCTATAATTAATTATGAAGTTCCCACGGGAACGGGAGCTGGGGAAACCGCGCGCGGGACGTAAGTATATCGTAATATTATAAAGAAAGAAGAACAAAATAGATATATATAATTATATAGATATTGATAACATTCAAAAGGCCAGGGCCCTTGTCAGCCTGGGGTTAGTGGCATTTTGATAGCATTGTAACCCATAGTTACGCCACTGACCTATAGTTATATTCAACATAACAATAACGACGTCGCTGTAAGTTGAAAGAAAATGTCATTGTGTTATGTTTCTTTGTTCTTGATATCGTAATCCTTTTATAGTCTCATGTCATAATGGAGGGTATTATAATTGGCGACTGAGTAGCTCGTAAAATCCGCTTTCGTTGTGATATTATATTAAAAATGCGAAACGTATTGTATGAAAGTCTCGTTCGTTTAGTGGTATTGGTCTCGGAGGAAGATTCAATTACCACGCCTGACAAAATCTTTGTGAAAAAATAAATTCCAGTCTGAGGTTACTTGAGCGACTACTACGAGTCTGGGAAAGAATGTTAAGCCGTTTATGATCATATTTGTATACCAAGTACGGATGGTAGCGTTTACCAGTGTATGTCTTCATGTATAAAGAGTAGAATAGATTTGTATTGTCATAAAGTGTGGCACAAAAGTTGTTATTGTTTAATATTATCCGATACACTTTCCCACAATCATGACGTGACAAGCAGTCGACATTAATATTAATTACTAGATCCACGCGCGCGGATTCACGCGTGTAGGTCCCGTTCCTGTAAGAACTTCATAATAAATATACCTAGGTACTTCTTTGTACATAAGGTAGACTTTTCCATAAACTATTCAAAACATTAAAAATAAGTATAGTTTATTTTTTTTTCCATTTTTTGGAAGTAAATTCTATAAATATATTATAACTATAAAACAAAACGTATTAACAAAGTAAATATACTTAAAACTTGGACTTACCTATACGTTTATTTTAAAATAATTATAGTAATGAAAGAATTACATTTTCTTTCCAACTTATATTAAGTAATTTGCCGCTATTCCAGTTGCTCCTTTGAGGTTTCCTGGTTTTATTTGCATAAAAAGGTTAGCTTTGACCTCTATGTTACGTTCAAATAACAAGATCACTAGCTGTCATGCGCGATTTCACTCGCGTGAATTTCGTTCGCGTGGAAACCTTGTCTTTACATTTGACCTATGTTAGTTCTGGATATCGTACTTACTTAATCAAGAATATTAAATAAAGAATTTTCAAAATCGGATCAGTACTATCAGAGATCACCCCGAACATCTAAACTCACAGGCTTTTCGTCTTTACTAAAGTATAAGTTATTAAAGTATAGACTAGCTTTCCACGCACGGCTTCACCCGCGTAGCTTCCGTTCCGTGAGAACTTCATAATAAAATATAGCCTTTTGCCTTCCTGGATACATGGGCTATCTAACACTGAAAGAATTTTTCAAATTGGAGCAATAGTTCCTGATATTAGCACGGTCAAGCAAACAAACTCTCCAGCTTTATATATTGGTATAGATATACATCTATACCAATATATAAAGCTGGAGAGTTTGTTTATTATATCAGTATATTTTATTATATTAAATCAGTAAGCATCTGTTTATTTACAACTCTTAAAAACCAATTCTTGTAATTCAATTTTAATCAACTGGGTAATTTCATTTAGCCATTCAATATTCGCGGCTCGTGTCTGTCAGGCATAGGTACATTAAAATTAAAATGTTTAAACATTTTGTCTCTATAAAAATTAATTTAAAACAGCCCGAAATCAGGAAATTGGTGGTGTTTCACCCTTCGTGTCCCTTCTAGAGAAGGTCCATGGGTATAGGGGGTTTTTTTAGACATAAGTACTCACTAATGATTTTGTGGAATTAAACCCCTAAGAGGGTTCAAAGGAGAAGCAAAGTTTGTTTGAAACATCAGTTCCACTTTTGTTTTAATAGAAGGGTTTCTAAATTACTATAGAATACAAATAATTTAGGAGGGGTCAGCTATGAGCGTAGGAATGGCAGGCACTAGTATAGGGCAGGCATGTGCATAGGAACGGGAGAGAGAAGCATTTTATTATTACTCTAAGATTTCCAGCAAAATGTACAAGATTATGAAAAAAAAATCCACCACGAAAATAAATATTTGCTATTACGCAAAGTTTTTGTGGCAGAAGCGGGAATGGAACGCACGACCTCAGTGATTTAAGGCGAGCCTTATAACTCTACGCCATATATTGCTGGTAAACTTTAATGTGTTAAAGATTTGATTGTCTCTGAATCTAAATGTTCAAAGAAAAATGATCTAACCTAAATATGTCGTTTAATAACGTAACGTAATTAGTCATCTAACAAAGATATTGCTTAAATGTTGGATGTGATTTCTTTGAATATTCTCAAGAAGGATTAGACTAATTTAACTTTTCTAGAGCACCTGTAGCCTACTCCATACAAATGAATAAAATCATAAAATCCTTTCTGATTGCCATATTTTTTATTACAATTAATTCCTGCCCATCTTCTTCATTTCTAGTTACAAAGGTAGGAAATCTCGGAACGAATTAATTAATATTTCAGCGTAAAAAGTAAGCTATATTTATACAAAAAGTTTATAATAGGATCTCACTTACCTATATACTACCTTTATACCGGTTTTTGTGTATATATTATAAACGAAATAAACGAAATAAACGATTTTTATTCAGCACTTAGGTATTTACATACACTTGTACTTGTCAAGAAAATTAACAATGCATATAACATTAATTCTATATCTTCTGGGACTCTTGGTATGAGTTGCTAGAGTTTGCTTTTATGATCTGGTTTTCTACTATCCATATACTACCTACGTTAAAATTTCATTTGGAAACTCAATTATACGCGTGGAACTGAAATAAAAAACATATCAAAATGGGCTCTAGTAGGTACCTTGTGATACAAGATAATTTAGGTTGTACGAGCGGGCGCCCCACAACACAGATTCGATGTCGCTTTAATACAATTTAAAAGGTTGATACATTGATCGATTGTACTACCAAAACTAAATATTTCGCTGAATATTAACAATTACTAAAAAATTACGAGGTACATCAACTTTTTTTAAATTTAAGGATATTTTTTATACTTTCTTACGATGTTTGTGAGTTTGTCACCCAAAAAATTAGGTACTTATACTTACTTAGTATTTTAATGTTTTTGTTATGAAGTTAGCACGCTGATAAGAACTAGGTGCAGATTTATGCATAATTGTAATACATTACTCGTTTCCTTAGGGAGAGAAAGCAAGACTCAACGATGATGGAAAGCGCGGCGGTGGCGGCCGAACCGACCGCACCACACGGATGCTGGTGGCACTTCTCGGACTGTTCCTAGCAACTGAGCTGCCTCAAGCACTCTTCGGCTTACTCACGGCTATTGCCCCACATCTCTTTCAAGTCTGCTACTATACATTTGGTGAGTGTTTAATGAATATTATTATAATGTTGATCTATCGATAATCTTACTTGTTTTTGAACGTCTCTAAAACAAACAAAACGAAGGCCACTGACATAGCTCAACGGATTAGCAAGCTGAAGTGGCAATGGGCATGACACATAGCTCGAAGAACTGACGGCCGATTGAGCAAAAAGGTTCTCGAGTGGAGACTACGAACTGGCAAGCGCAGCGTAGGTCGACCGCCTGCACGATGGACTGACGACCTCATAAAGGTCGCGGGGAGTCGGTGGATGCAGGCCGCTAGCGATCGGAAATCGATGGGGGAGGCCTATGTTATGATATGATGATATGATGATGAAAACAAAACAATAATTCATTTAAATAGCTTCCACGCTAGGTTTACCCGCGTAAATACCGTTTGTGTTGGACCTTTATAATTAAATATAGCCTATAAACTTCCTCGATAAATGTGCTATCTGAAAGATTTTTTGAAATTGGTTCTGGAGTTTTTGAAATAAGTGCGTACCTTCAGCTTTGTATATCAGTATAGAGTATAATAGATTATTGTAGGTTCCATTACATGTGTTTCATAGATTTGGCTGTTTCTGTAAATACGAAAAATATGTATCTTATTTTAAAATAACCTATCAAATACATATCGAAACATTTACATCTAGGTTATTTGCTTGGAAAGGTAAAAAAGGAAAAATGTTGCAAAACTAGACTTGGTTAATATTCATACTCAGGTGATGTATTAGTTGCCTAAAATATAATCGTCAGCCCGTATAACATCCACAGCTGAATATGGCCTTCCTCCCGATGGAGGGTTTGGACGTAATCACCACGCTTCGCAGGCGGGCTGGTGACCGCAGTATAATGTTGTAGAATCACACAAAGAAACGCTCCTTGGTCTATAATTGTTATAGGGTGATTTTATAACAATCGAGAGGAACGGCTTATCTTGCTTTCCAAGGCATGGATGATAATATCTCAACCAATCAGACTCGAAAATAAGTCTTGGTATTGATGCAAAGATTTATTGTCTGGTGCGGGGATCGAACCCGACTTCCGAGATTTATGCCGCTACGCTACGGAGGTTGTTTAAATAGGTAGTTGCTTTGTTAGTCCGCACAATATAAAGTACAATTATGGAGTTTACACAGCGCGTGAACTGAATCATACTAGAACAGTTTTCATAAAGCAAACGTAAGCATTAAAAATATTGTAAAAAAATAATATTTTTTCAAAGAACTCAGCCCCGAGTGCTATCGACACATCCAGTAGGTACATATTGTGGGCGGTAGAACGTGATACATCGTTGCCACAACGTTACTGTAATATATTTATACAGTTAAGCAAAAATAACTCATGTATGTTGTACATAGATGATGAATACAAATTAAGCTTCTAATTTAAAAGTTATTTAACATAAAACCTTTAATGCTTTCGGTCAACACATGCTTCCTACGTAAATTATAAATGCGTACTAAAGTGAAAATAATAATAATGTTAATTTATTTAATAGTTTATGTACACACGGAATAACAATAAAACATAACAGGGATACATTAGCACAAAGGTACAGCTTATTTCAATAGAAATTTCTTCCAGCTGACCCACAATAGGAAGTAGTAAATGAAAGGAACTAAAGCGTTTATTTGTACGAATAACAAAAAAGTGCCAGGATAGTGTAATTACATACTTCTTCAGTCTTGCCTGAAATCCCGATAGTCTAGTTGGTTGAAGGATTCGTTTCCGTGGATAGCAGGTTAAGCCGTTGGTTTCGATTGTCATAATCGTCTATGACAATCGTATATTTGGTAACGGGCAGAAGTGTTAACCTACGTATATGCTGTCCATAATACTGCGGTCACCAACCCGCCTGCCAAGCCTAGTGACTATGGCAACACCCTTATTAATATATAACTCTTCGGCAAAACCTACCGCAATCCCAAAATGACGAGACCCTTATCTGTACTAATATTATAAAGAAATAAAGGTTATATTTATAAGATGGATTAACATTTTTAATATAAAACGGTGCATTGTTATGAAGTAGCAGTCACTGGCGTAGCTAGCTAAGGGCTGGACGGGGTAGTGCTCCGGGGCCCCCAAAGTTCTGGGCCCGGGCCTGGGAGGTCTCATAACCTTATAAGCAATATTTATAGCATATAAGCAAATACCACCGGCAGGATCCTGCCGGTGGTCGAATTTTATTAATCTCAGTTTTGAAATATAGTATAAGGTAATCTTTCCCATAAAGAGTTCAAAACATTTAATGAAACCTAAACAGTTTACGGGCAGTAGTTTTTTTGCCCCAGGGCCCTTGATCGCCACGCTACTGTTAACAGTCCAACGTAAACTGCAGGGCAACATGTTTTGCTTATAATATTAGCAGGATATACATCAAAATATCTAAAAGCTCTTCAATTAAATAATATTGTTATTATTGGTAAAGTTTCTTATTAAACGATACTATAACTCTCAAAGGGACTTATCAAGGTATTGTAGAGATAAATTTGAAAATCGTGACTCAGTCGTGACTCAAGTCGGGTTCAATCTATCACTTATCCTAAGTGCGCTTGAGATTAAATTGAAGGTACCTACGTGGCAACTATAAAATTCAAAGAGTATCCAACAAGCACCTGCCAAAGTAAAATGAACATTTAAAATATCGCCCACTGGTTGAAATAAAACTCAGAAGTGGGGACTTAAAATGCTGTAGCTGCTATTGGCTTTGTGGAACTACGTTCTGTGTTAACAAAAAATGTTACAAAAGGTAAAAGATTATACATTTCATACCCCTTTCCCTTAAGCATAATATTTTTTACATGTGAAAACAGTATGTATCTTAATTGTTATAAAGAGGTATAATTTACAGTGTGGGTTTGGTCTGTTATGTTCCGGCTTAATAGAAATTACATGATTAATAAACCTTTCCTTTAAACCCTTAGCCGTGCAGACCATTACAAACGTGTGAACGCATTTCACAATGTGTTTATAGGTGTTTTAACATTATAATTATATGTGGTACCATATTTAGAATTCTATGCGTAAGGCCCATAGAGTTCTTAATATGATGATAAGGTGAAACAAAAGTATAGAGTTCATAAAGTTAAGAAAATAAAGTTCATAACAAACAAACTCTATGCATACATACTGCCTGATAAAGTTAAAATATTATTTTTCGGTATTTCATAGGAATCTAGAAGCTGGCTTCCCATACGTATTTAATTTTCTTTCTTTTATTACAGAAAAATACTAGGAATATATATGTTTAAGTGATATAGCAGTTTGTGGTTTAGACTACTATGGATAAATCATCATCATCATCATCAACAGCCCGTTTACGTCCACTGCTAAACATGGGCCTCCTCTTAACAGACCTTGGCAAGCCAGGATCGTAGAGGGATATTGCCATAATCACCACGCTTGGCAGACGGATTGGTGATCGCAGTAAGATGTAAACCTTGAGCTAATAGATGCTGCCGCCCATCCATCAGCCATATGTCCCTAAGTCGACTTTTACGACACCCACGGGAAGACATGGGGTTGTCTATTCTAAGCCGGAAACCACACTATGGATAAATAAATGTAGTATATTCCTTTTTCGCACGAGACGTTTGACTCTTTGTAATCTCATTTGATAATCGCAGTAAAATAATACAACTTACTTACTGACTATTAAATGCTTACTGCATTAATAGGCTGACTTATTTACCTATTTAGGTAAAGGTAAGAAAAAAGCCATGCTATATACAATAATACTAAAGTTTGTGTGACAACACAATAATTTCCATTTCATTGGTATAAATAAATAAGACAGAAAATAAATATAGACTGTATTTAGTAATCAACAGAATAAACATAATATTCCTGAAAATCCGATTTTATTTTGTGTACCTTTTAATAAAACGTGATGCATCACTGCCCCACTTTTTAACTAGATTATTATCAATCAAGAGAAGGCTGTAGGTACAAAAAATGATACTGGAAATATTGTGTACCAATATTTAAATTGATATTTTGACACGACAGTTCCATTTTGGATTAGTCTATCTGATAAATAATAATATATTCAATGCTGGCCAGAGACATGTTTTGATAGTAACTGTAGATATACCTACTGGTCTACGCTTCAATTAATTCAGGAAGTATACAAAGGCTTCTATTTATGTATCCGGAACTAGCCACTTTCGGAAAATATTTGAAAGTAATTTAAAGATTTAAAAATATAACTCTTTGGCTAGCTCATTACCTAAAATAAATTGCATTTTTAGGATATAGAGGTAGCTTATGTTAAAATGAACATTGCAGGTAAAAAGATCATTATTACCTGCCCAACGTCAATAAAGGGAGCATCTCGCCAAAAGTCGCGCAACTCGTATCCTAATGTTCCATTCTGAGAATCGTTTTAGTGATACAGGAAATACGAGAGACAGGTTTTACTGAAATAAGTGTCATTTACACTCTTCCTAATGGGTTAGATAGCGTAATAGCTCTGCCACTCATTGTAGGCGTGTAATGAGTAGCGTAAGTAGTTAGATTCTCGCGTGATTAGTCCCACGGTAGACGATCCTTTCTTATGTCTTATATAAATCATTCATTCAATGTTTCATTAGCGTGTACATAATTGCTAGCGAGATAAAACTAGTTGCATAATAGAAGCTAATTATAATCATAGTCTGGGGATAATAGCCAATCCGTTCAATGTAGGGTTTGCTTGCAATAAAATTGCATCTTATTTCATGTTATTACCTTACCACAAGAAAGTCAATAGTACAGAAAATACTAATTAAGTTAATAATATGTAATTGCTTCTAATATAAATAGTTTTCTGTGGTGTGGACTGTTATCCCATTTACATAAATACAATTAATATTCCTTCATAAATACAACTGTCTTTTTTATTATACAAGTTAGCAATATTAGGGCATTTTCCTACAGGCCGTTACAAAACCCATGCTGTTCCGATAATCCAGATGAATAGGGTTTTTTCAAAAAAAAATTTTTTACAACATCACTAAGTTCTGAAATGTAAACTAGTTTCAGGAGTATAGCATGATGTTTTATTTCTTACGTGTCAGTTTTGATTATGTCTGCGTGCCAAGTTTTATTCAAATTTGTTTAGAAGTTTTCGCGGAATAGTGAATAGCGTAGTAAAAACTTATCCTCGTCAACTTTCCCATTTATAGTATTAAGTAAGTAGTAGAATGTTTTGACTTGGCGTAATAATATATGGCGTGACTATGATGTTAAAGTTGGTCTACGCGTGTTAGACAGTGATATTTCTGATAAAAAGTAGGTTTAAGTTAATCTGAAAGGCTCATTCGAGCATATTACGCGTTTATACTTACAAAGCTATTGGTGGACAAACACGTTGTCGAATAAGTTGAATGTATTGAGCATTATAAAAAACTAGGGTAAGGTCTTATAAGATAGATAGACTGCGTGAAAGAAGATATGTCAAGGAAGGACGCGATATGAAACATGCAATGAAATCAAATATGGATCAAGAAAAGTAAATATGTAATGTGTCCCAGGTGGTTGGTGCGTACCCGGCCCCCGCCAACGACGGATCGAAGGAGCGTCCGGGGGGTTTTGTGGTGTAGGGTCCTCTCTTCGTGGTATGAGTAAGTATGCCACTGCTATGGAGAGGGCGAGTCCCACATATTCTGCCGCCAGCGTGCGGATACGCTGCAGCGGCGGTGGAAATGCGTAAATGCATTTCCCCCCGGACTACAAAAAAAAGTGGTTTTATTCGCGATGGAATTCTACTCTGCCTCAGTGGGTTGTAGTATAATGTATCTACGTTTTAAAACAGTATATTTATATACACAATTTGTGTGCTGAATTGAGCAACACCTATCAAAACTTATAAAACTTTTTTGATCATAATATTATTAAGATGACATCAGCAGACAAGTTGGGATAAGAACATAAGACATAATAATGTTGTCGTTAGTTCGTGCAAGTTTTTTCCTGTACCAAATAAAGTTATATGGTTATATAACTATTTACGTAACTGTAGGTAGGTAATAAGTTAAGGATATCTGGATAATTTTGACATCGACGTGTCCTTAGTCATAAGTTATGTTAACTACTTAGCAGTATTTATATACAGATAACCAATTGATTCTATTTAAGCAATAAAAAAAATGCTGGCTGCTCTGAAAAGTGCTTTCATGTAGCTTTATAACTTGTTATTACAACCACATTTTTTTGTTCGGTTGCATTTATAAGACGGTAAGAAACACCAGGGGACTAAAAAAAAAAGTTTTTAAATCAAGAAAAACCTTTAGGTTATCTAGTACGCTCGTGTCTTCTCTATAAAGTTTTTAATCACTAGTTTGAATTGATAGGCTCTTTCCTAGGTTTAAAACATCTACCAAACAACATGAAATCAAGAAATGTTCTTGAGTCGGTGGGTCAAGAAAAATGTAATATACATTAGTCTCAATGAATATTTTTCTAATACAAAAAGATTAATAAATGTATTAATTATTCAAAATTAATCTTCTATAAAAATATTAAAAATAACCTGAAAGAAAATTATGATATTTATCTTTTGATAAATAAATAAAGGCTCGAGCACACCGGATGCGTAGATGTACCTAAGCGTAGACGTGCACGTAACTGAGTTGTAATGTATGGAACCGTATGAGGCAGGACACCGCTGCATAACGGAGACGTGCGCGTGCGTTTTGCTCGAGCCTTAAATAACGATGAATCGCACACCCACCTTAACGGCTAAACGATAACAGAGGGTCTATACAATTCAGGTTAATATATCAGCTAATATGTTTTATAGCTTATTTAGAAAGTCATAAATATATTCAGAGCAAATAAATATCTCCTTGTACTTAACTTCACTACATAGTATAAAGCAAAGTCGCTTCCCGCGTCTGTCTGTATGTATGTATGCTTAGATCTTTAAAACTACACAACGGATTTGGATGCGGTTTTTTTATTAGATAGAGTGATTCAAGAGGAAGGTTTATATGTATAATAACATGCTTAATAAATTAGAGAACCATTGATAATTTCAAGATTTCTAATGCAAAGTCGTAAATAAACACTTTTTTTTTGCGCTTACATTGCAAACGCTGGCTGAACTCTACGTGATAGATCAAAATAATGTACTAAGTATTGTAAACCTTAAAAAGTTCTACAAGAAAGTCCGCGATGGTATATGTTTATCTCTTAGGGATAACCCACAATAACCAATTTATATCCTTTACATTTCTCGAGAAATAATGGCTTATTTACAAAGCTATTTTCAGCAATACAGTATTAATCCTTACCTAATTAAGTACCTTAGTTATATTTTGCATTAAATATAAATCAATATTGTCCTTTACACCATGTAATTTAAGTGAATATTTTCGAAGATATTACAGATTTAAAATGTAGGGACATCGCGGTTGCGGGCGGCACTACCGGCCGACCGGGACGGCGCCGCTCGGCGCGTGCCGATAAATAGCGCGTCGAAGCGCGCGATTTTCCCTGTAGGACTTGCAGCTGTGTTTTGCAGCGATCGCACGCATTTATCGGAGCTCTCTAGCGAGGAAAATAAAAAACTTAATAAAAACGTGCTTTTCAGCGCGACAACGTAATCCGTACTTATAAGTAGGTACCTACGTTTAAACAAAACGTGCTTTTCAGCACGACATTTTTTTTTCGACGTTGTACGTTCGTACTTTATTCGAATTCTATTTCTTCTATTAAGGTCTTGGTTGGAATTTAAAGTTAAGGTTATTTTGTAAATATTTTTGATTATTGAGAATCGTAGTTTAAGGTAAGGTATTTAAGTTCAAAAAAGAACCGAATAGAATAGGTATTTTTTGTTGTTGAGTTTATTATTTTTTGTTTTTAGCCGAACGAGTAGTAGTAGGAAATTTGGCACAGGGATAGATAGTAGTCTGGAATAACACATAGGCTACCATTTATTCCGGGAAAATGTTTCATCCCTACGGGAAATTTAATGCTTCTAAGGCGAAACAGAGTTCGCCGGGTCAGCTAGTTGTATATAAAGTAGACATGCTTCCTTGCAAAGGATTTTCTCGAAGGTTGTCTATGTTCAACGATTTGTTTCACGTTTCATCAAGCTCTTGTAGGTATTCATAATCGAGATGTATTATTGATTTGAAATATACAACTGTAATTGTTAGGGGAATAGTATTGTATGATGCATACTCTGCGATCCTAGGAACTGAGTACCTAATCACGGAGAATTATTCGCATTGCATTGTATTCTAGTGGCATTGTGTGAAATTCCAAGATGGATGAACACTGCTATAGTCATAATTTATTAAGTAGCTTGCTTGTTTCAATTGTGCTGTTAAATTATATTATTTTGATACACCGCATTTTCGGTATGGTTGGCTTTGTAGTAACATCGATGTATGGTACTCACCTTTTTAACAGCATTAAAAATAAATATTAAATTGTTTCAAATCTGTGTTAAGGGCTCCCGTTCGTAAAACTTAATGATCTTGTATTATAAAGCACATTTGCCACGTACATATATTAATTGCAGTCTTTCTAAACTGATAAATATAATTATTTTAAAATGTTACCTTACGTTTTTGTAGTGTAAATATTACCTATACTCATGATCCATCGTTTTCCCCAATATACGCAACCTTTACAAAAACACGGTGTCTAATTAAGAATAACTTTTTAAAGGAATTTCATGTATAATTAAACATACTTAATTAATATTTTTAACATTGCATAAAAAATGGAGGTTAAGAAATTAAAATTTAGAGCACCGGATTTGACCCTGCATCTTAGGTTAATGGCAGTCGGGCACGGTGACTCCTAACCTTAACCGGTCGTCAAAATTAATCATTCTCAATTTCTTAAGATAAACATTGTTAAAACTTTTTCTTAAGTTCCTTGTTACGGAAGTATTTGCTGTCGCTTTTTCGGCGCACAAAGTCATCGGCTTTGTAAATTTCTAATAAATCGGGTCATGTTCAGCAAAGGAGTTCATAATGTGATTGATAACTCGAATACCGAGATAACTCTTATAGAATTTCTAATTTTCGTAAGTTATTTCCATATGGAGGATAAAACTTACCACCAATTTGTTTTCAAACCCATATGGTGTTCATTCTCTACGCCAGACAAGAAACCTTTGTGCAAAAGAAATGTAAAATTCCGTTCCGAGTCTGGTTGGTTGACCAAAGACCCTCTGTGACGTTTCATGGTCCGGATTCATCATTATATTCCAGCCAAGCGTGGTGACTATGACTATAATCCTTCCTATGTTCAGCAGTTATACGGACTGATGATGATGATGGGTACATGTAAAACGAATATAGGAAGGAAATTTATTAACTCAAAATAGAGAAAATAGAGACTAAGTAGATCCATTCCAAAAATTTGGCCTTATTTATAAACAGGTACCCACGGGAAGAGAACTATGTAATTTAAACGGTCCAAATGTAATTTTCTTTTATTTATTAGTTACCGCGTAACTAATAAATAAAAGAAAATTAGATTTTGACCTCTGCCACCTCTCAAAATTGACTTTGTAAGCATACGCGAAGGTATAGTGGAAAGTACGTTGGCAAAGACCTAGGCACAAAGGCACGGAGGCGTAAGTACGGGCGAGTAAGAAATATTATTATTATTTAAATGTATTATAATAAAATATTATGTTTAAAACTTTGTCGCTGTCTGCAAAAACCATTCACTGCACATTTTATTTTAAACTAGTTTTCCAATTATACTCTGTGCGTTGGGGTGAAAATGAAAAAGTTGTACGCCGCATGTTTGCTGAGAGGACTTTTAATATAACTTTCAAAAATGATCCCCATAACTAAAGTATGTTTATATACTTTTTTAATTTTGGAGATGGTTTGGCGAAATTTTTTTACTGAACTTGACGAACAGTGACTTAAATTTTAGTAAATGCGGTCTTAATTTTTTTTGTATCTTTACAGAGACGACAAGTTTACATCTTAAGTTATACATACTCATTGATAGTGATGAGTAGAACTATAAAAATCTTCACCTTTATGCAATTTTATCCATAGTATAAATTTTAAAATTATTTCTTAATGATTTTCATTATGTTTAAAATATATTTAATTTGTAAAATCAATAATATTCTAGGGTGGAAGGCACTGGCTACTGTAGTTACCACATTAGTGATATTTGATTTCATTAACGACTTAAATAAAAGAGGACAGACTCGGTGTATTCCGATAGCGCATAGATCTCCCACTTTTAATCGACAAATAAGAGGATACAAAAAGCAATGTAACGCATTTTTTTTTATTTGATCAACGACAACTTATTTTTCATATGATATCTTATTTATAAGTAACTACATGTATATGGTTATTCAGATCAATGTTTTCCAATATCATATAGCTTTAACTATAAATAAATAAAACGAGAGAACTCTATAAAACATTGATGTTGTATAAAGAATTATTAATATAAACTGACAAAAACTTCCTTTGTAGATGCTTCAGAGAGCACGACTTATACATTCTGTTTCGTGTTGAGGTATTTTGTGGTATTAAGTACTACTTACGTCCGACTGGAATCTGCATCCTTTGTATATGTAGCAATCATGCAGATAAACGATAAAGATGTATTGTAATCATAATTTTCTTCACAAATTATTTTTGATATAAAATTAGATTAAAAAAAAATATATCAACTTGGTACGTTACTTTTTTTCTTCAATTTCTTTATTTTCGTCAACTTGACAAAAATAAAAAAGATACATCATAAAAAATCTGAAAATAAATGAATGAAACTTGATTCGCGGCATCAGTCTTCTAAGCTCTTAAGCTCTATTAGAGCGTACTAGAGTTTCATACACAAACAGACACATATTTTAGCACTCACTGAGCTAGTATGTCTCTAGAATATGCCCACGTTCCTCTTCTTACTGAAGCGATGTAAAAGATATTTCTTCAGATTTATTAGCGGGAATTCATTTAAGCAATGAGTTGAATCAAATTGAACGAAGCCGATGTGCGAAGGTTTTTGAACATGTTACTTAATTAGAATTTTACTTCGTATAAGGTTTCGTAGCTAATTACATAAGTGGATATTAGATTAGAACTAATACGTGTCCTTAATTACTTCCTTCTGGAATGTAATTGAGGTGTGGCTGTGCCAGGATAATTAATTTGGGTGATCGAATACAGTGGTGTATACAGAATATATAAGTGAATTGGTCCAACTGTGGTAAGCTACATCCATAGGTAGGTACGTACTACTTATCCTTACTACCTTACTAATATTATAAATGTGAAAGTAACTCTGTCTGTCTGTCTGTCTGTTACGCAATCACGCCTTAACTACTGAAGCGATTTAAATGAAATTTGGTACAGATATAGTCTAGAGCCTGAGAAAGAACATAGGCTATATTTTATTATGAATTTCCCACGGGAACGGGAGTTACGCGGGTGAAACCGCGCGCGGGAAGCTAGTAAGAAATAATGGTCAGTGGTAACAAGAAAAAGTCGCAGAATCATTATAATCTAGTATACTAATAAATAAAGCTTAAGAGTTTGTTTGTTTGCTTGAATGCACTAATCTAAGAAACGACTAGTCTGATTTGACAAATTCTTTAAGTCTTAGAGAGCCCATTTATCGAGGAAGGCTATGTATAATATATATAATGAAGTTCCCAACGAAACGAAAGCTACGCAAGTGAAACCGCACGTGGAAAGCTAGATAATCAACGTAAAGAAAGTAACCGAATTATTGAATTGCAATCTCCACTAGTTGATTGGGCTTAGTTAAAGCGCCAAAAATAAATCAAGTATTACATATTTAAGTAAGTATTAGGATGCTGCCTATTCCAGTTATTGTCTATTCAGGATTTAGGTAGTTCGTAATCAGCTGCAGACATTCGATAATTTATAACCAATTCTCGAATAAGCAAATGATACATCAAACCGTGGTGATCAACTAAAATAGATAACGTCATTGAATTAAAAAAGTACCTATGCCTACTATTCGTTTTTTTTTATCCGGGTGGAAATACTTTTACGCTTTCCCACCGCCGCTGCAGCGTATTCGCGCGCTGGCGGTGGGATATGTGGGACTCGCCATCTCCATAGCAAGGTATGTTAACTCATACCAAGAGGAGAGGACCCTACATTAATAAAATCACCCGGACAATCCTTCGATCCGCCGTTGGCGGGGGCCGGGCACTCATAAGCAATCCGGCCCCCCGACGGTACCCGCGGCCAATATGGCACCGCGGGATCTCTTGAAATAGTGGCCCATTTATGAGTTAGTATACCTGCGTTCGCCGTCTGGTTTCCGGCACAGAATAGTCCACCCCATATCTTCCTATGGATGTCGTAAAAGGCAACGAAGGGACGTATACCTAAAAGATGGGTGGAAGCATCCATTAGCTCTAAGATACTTCCATCTTACTGTACAGCAATATCCCTCAACGACCCTGGCTTATCAAAGTCTCAAGAGGAGGCCTATGGCAGCGGACGTAAATGGGCTGATAAACTTTACTTGTATGCATTTTTAGATCCTACCTATACCTACGTCTAACGTTACTAAAATAAAATACATCTTTACGGGTGACAATATTACATTAAAACCGTAAAAAAGCTTTTTGTCTATCATATAACTTTCAGACTGAAATAACCCGGCACGTCGGCCATTAAATGCAGGCTACTTGTGTATTCATAGAATTCCTATTCATTTGATATTCGTCCTCTCTGCCCACATGCAAAATATTAGGTATAATAAAATATGTAACAGAATTTTACAGGTGAACTAAAATAACGTTTAATCAAAAGCTATCGGTTGTTTTTATACTAGCTACTTTAGAAACGAAGGCATGATAATATTTGGTGACAATAAAGTAGTCACACAAAATAATCTCTGAATTTTTACACTTCCAAGATGTAAATAGGTCGGGCAATTTTTTTATCTACTTTTTTTTTTTTTAAGGCAACTCCCGCACTTGGGAAATAAATCCCTTTGTCGCGGGGGACTTTACAAACATACATTTCACGGACACAAAGTACACCCAGACTCAGAACAACTATTTGTGGTTCACACAAATAATTGTCCCGGGTGGGAATCGAACCCAGAACACCAGGTGTCAGAAGCAACTTCCGTAACCACTGAGCCACCGGTGCAGTCAAAGACTTTAATAAACGTTGTCTATGTTGATAGTACAAATAATTTTACTAATACACAATAAACTTCCCGCGCGGTTTTACTAGCGTATCTCCCGTTCCCGCAAGAAATTCATAATTAAATATTGCACTATAGCCTTTCTCGATAAATGGGCCATCTAAGACTGAACATAATTTTTGGACCTGAATCTGACCAGTAGCTCTTGAGATTAACGCGTTCGAGCAAACAAACAAACTCTTTAGCTTTAAATATTAGTATACGAGTATTTAATTGATCATATAATAAATATGATAATCATCTTATATATCGATCATATAATATATTATGATAATTGATCATACATATTTCATTTATTTTTATATGGCTACAAACATAATAGAAGTCAACACGGACTAATATTTTTTTAATGGAATTCATAAAGTATGCCAACTAGCACAAAACTGTGGGTATTTGATGTAGGTTAGGGTTAGGGACGTATATTATTTTTAAGAAATTTCTGGAATCTTTAAGCCATAAAGTCAATGTACTGCTATGTAATGTCTTTTGAGAATTTCCCGCATGACCTGTCCTAACCAAAGGATTATCTAGATTTACGACGCCGAAGTCGTTTAGTTTCGTGCTCTCGAATTACTATGGGGAATTTAAATTAAATTAACTTTCATTTCTATCTTCTTTAGACTATAAATTTTTAAACAAATTTAAAAATAATCTTGTTTTTGTGACGAATTTAATAAGTTTAGTCTAATATCTATGATAAGAAATACATCATGATACATGTAAGGATCTACAATCACTGTGTAATTGACCCTGATTGGTCTTTTAGCTCCGGAGTAATAAGATTTCCGATGTCGATCCCAAAATAATCATACAGATTTATCACGGTAACTTCAGCAGGAAGAGAACTTTCATGCACAGAATGAGTACCTATTATAAAAGGCCAAGAACCACTTTGTTACCGAGGTTGTAAGGAGAACTTTTGTGCATAAAATGAGTATTATAAAAGATCAAGAACCACTTTCCTACAAGGATTGTAACGATAACTTTTGTGCACAGAATAAGTACCTACTATAAAAGGCCAAGAACCAATTTGTTACAAAATTTGCAAAAAGGACTTTTATGCACAGAATAAGTACCTATTCCAAAAGGCCAAGATACACTCTGTTACAGTGGTTGTATCTAGTCACAATCATAAAATACCAGCATCCAGTATGGAAACATACCAGCTTTTAATTCGAAACGGCCGCCCTCAGTTCACCTTCCAACACAATGTATTTTAATATCATGCATACCAACATATGAGTAGTGTACATAAAAGTAGTAAATATTAAATATCTGTAGGTTAATATTCAGTCTATTCATTGTAATATTCTGCGGCGTGATAAGCATGACGTCATGTGGAAAATTTTGTTTAATCTGCAATATAATGTAAAAAGCCAATTCAATTTGGTTTTACTCATTATTTATACTGAATTGGTTGTGAATTATTCGATTTCAGTTCCGAAATTAAAATATAATGTTGAGGTAACTTCGGTGAGAGGTTTATTCAATTTTCACTATAAAGAGCTTGAAGACTGTTGCTGAGACCGATAGCTAAAATATCCTCTGGAAGTAACGACCATATCCGAAAATTACTTTGAATGATCAGTTCGACCCTGATAGATACATTACTTCCTTGGTCACTGAACCCGATACTGACCGCTTCAGTACTTTAATCTATGCTGTGACCGCCGCGTCATGTCGTGATTGAATTACGCAGGACCCAAATGGATTATATCTATAACCTAATAATTGATATTACAATAACAAAACAAAAGTATAAAGAGAGTGATTGAGGACTACAGCAAAAAAAAAATCCTATGGAAGTAAAGTACTACCATATCCGAAAATATTTTTAAACAATCAATTCGACGCTGATAGATTTAGATCTTTAGTACCTTAATCTATATTGTGACCACCGCATCGCGGTGCGATCTTAAATTACGTAGGACTCAATAGGATTATAGTAAGAACCAACTTATTGATAATACAATAACAGATTAAAATTGGTTTTGCAAACGCCGTGTCTGTTTATGCTCTAATAAAAATAGTATAACACTGACCTATCCCTCAATTAAGGCAAAAAGCTCACACGTCCGTTATTAAGTAATACGTAGTATTTAAGCTAATTAATTAAGTGAGTGTTGTGTTGTGGACTTTAATAAATTACAGCGGTGCTAAAACAGCGATTTCGTGCTAAAACTAATTACTACCATTAACACCGTAGTATAACTTTGGACACGCACTGTCCAGAAGTTTTGTCAATATTTCAGTGTAACTAATGACTAAAGATAAAGGAACTTATTTGAAATTTGTTTCACGAAGTTTAATTTAAAACTGGAAGTAAATAAATAAAGAAAATATTTGGATTCATCATTTGTACGGAGCAGGTAAACTCGTAAACAAGAAACTAAGTTTTGAAGGTAACTCTTGTGTCAGAGTTATGGGTAATGCATAAACAACTTATTTTTCGTTTATTGTCAGAGGGAGGCATTTAATTTCTCGTGGAACGAAATGGGAAAACAAAGTTTGTTCAGAAATAATTTTATAATAAAGCCTAATTCGTATGAATGGTTTCTAAATATTCACCAGATTGATAAATATGTTTTGTATTGTATATTTATGTACAAAAATAGTGATTGTTTACGGAATGAATGTAAATTATTTTCAAACCTTTTTGAATTTTTATATATATAATGTCCCATTTTTAGGGTTCCGTAGCCAAATGGCAAAAAACGGAACCCTTATAGATTCGTCATGTCTGTCTGTCTGTCTGTCTGTCCGTCCGTATGTCACAGCCACTTTTTTTCCGAAACTATAAGAACTATAATGTTGAAACTTGGCAAATAGATGTATGTTGTGAACCGCATTAAGATTTTCACACAAAAATAGAAAAAAAAACAAAAAAATGGGGTTCCCCATACTTAGAATTGAAACTCAACATTTTTTTTTTCATCAAACCCTTACTTGTGGTGTATCTATGGATAGGTGTTCAAAAATTATATTGAGGTTTCTAAAATATCATTTTTTTCTAAACTGAATAGTTTGCGCGAGAGACCCTTCCAAAGTGGTAAAATGTGTCCCCCCCCCTGTAACTTCTAAAATATATGATAAAACTAAAAAAACCGGCCAAGTGCGAGTCGGACTCGCGCACGAAGGGTTCCGTACTAGTTGTAAGTGTCTACCTATTTTTGATATCAAGAATACAACAAGTAACATAGTATAAAAGTTCTTGTAGTTCGTTGTAACTTTGATCGATGTTAATAATAGTTGATTGAATGAAAGGTTAAAATTGCGGTTAACGGTTTATGACGTATTAAAAAAAAACTACTTACTTGATCTCGTTCAAACCAATTTTCGGTGGAAGTTTGCATGGTTATGTACATCATATATTTTTTTTAGTTTTATCATTCTCTTATTTTAGAAGTTACAGGGGGGGGGGACACACATTTCACCACTTTGGAAGTGTCTCTCGCGCAAACTATTCAGTTTAGAAAAAAATTACATTAGAAACCTCACCATCATTTTTGAAGACCTATTCATAGATGTATCACAAGTATGGGTTCGATGAAAAATTTTTTTTTTGAGTTTCAGTTCTATATATGGGGAACCCCAAAATTTATTGTTTTTTTTCTATTTTTGTGTGAAAATCTTAATGCGGTTCACAACACACATCTACAACCAAGTTTCAACATTATAGTTCTTATAGTTTCGGAAAAAAGTGGCTGTGACATACGGACGGACAGACAGACAGACAGACAGACATGACGAATCTATAAGGGTTCCGTTTTTTGCTATTTGGCTACGGAACCCTAAAAATATATGATGTACATAACCATGCAAACTTCCACCGAAAATTGGTTTGGACGAGATCAAGTAAATAGTTTTTTTTTAATACGTCATAAACCGTAAACCGCAATTTACCTTTCATTCAATAGGTAGGCACGTGCAACTAGTACGGAACCCTTCGTGCGAGAGTCCGACTCGCACTTGGCCGGTTTTTTTTATTATGTCCATCAGGATGAATTTATAGGTCGAATCTAAAAATTTATTCCGATAGACAAATATTGAAATAAAAAAAACGAAGGTAATTTTTGTACTTACTTGTTACCTAACATCAAATATCTAGTTGATAAGTTTATCATTATTATCAGAATTTCAAGCTATAATTGATCCGCGGTAATCCGACAAAAAATTGGTAGGCAGTTTCGGGTTTATAGAGCCTTTACATTATTACAATCCACTAGCGCAAACTAGTTAGCAACTGTTCAAAAACGTATTAACGAAGCAACGGCTTTGTTGATTGAACGGCAAGTTGTAATTACATAAGATGTAATATGTATAATAGAATAAAATATTTTTGATTGTACACACATAAGCAAACAAGACAAAAAAAATAATAATAGACACAGTACAATGAGCGGTCTTATCGCATCAAGCAATTTTTTTTCAGACAATATTTGAATGGATTATGGAGTGCATTACGTAGGTATATGACGTATATAATGTGCAACTTATAAATTGAGGTCTAGTAATTAAATTTAATATCAATCGCATGTAATCCAGTTGCGACCCTTATCTACACTACTTATCTATATATTAAACTGATCACAGTACTTTTGTTTGCAAGATCCAGTTAATTCATTAATCAATTTCAAACGATGGCAATGGTTATGGTATCACTCCAAACAAGTTCATGCCGACAAAATATCAACAACAGTAGTCTACTTCATTCCTTATACCAGGCAAAACGAATATCTGTGATTCGTTTTTATTGATATTTTCCGTCGCAGCACAGTTAACACAATCCCAGTCTCTCGAGGTTTCATTTACGATTGGTTTCACCACCATTGTTCGGCTCGCTGCCAAGTTAGCCAAGTAGGTAGGCACTGTAATACTCTGTTTAAACTTGAAATATATGGATGAATTGAAAATGGCTCTGAAAAACCCACCATAATAGAATAGTCAATCTTCCTACTGGTTCGTGTACAGTAGACTAAAGGGATAGGTTTACACATTGTGAAACGAATTTAAAATTTATATGTCCACGTTTATGAGAAGAGTTCACTATTGTGTGTATTTGTATACCTACAGCTAGCAGAATTACTAACTATCGTATTTTCATAAATATATTTATTTGCATTAATTGATACAGAAGGTGAACCTTGGTCGACTGTAGGTACAAAACCTAATAGCAATTAAAAAAAGATTTTGACATAATTTTCCGACTGGTAAATTTTCCATCTCGTTATAATACTATGTAACTTTATTACACGTTTGTGCCACGTTCTTATTAAATTGTCATGTCAACGAATATTTTCTATTTATTTGAAAATTCGACTGCTCTCCTGAATAAGACGCTACTTAATACTTGTTGTGACTACAATGAAATCTAAATGGTAATTTATCTAAATGATAACATTTTGACATATTGTATCTGGAAATGGCTGATTGTTTCTTTCCGATAGTTATTTGATTCTTTTACTGCTTTATAAAACTGTAGGTATATATTAGAACTGAGATATAACAATAATTTAAAATGAAGTAAATAGCAGTCGAAATTTCGAAACGGTATACCGTATATTTATTTTTGATTGGTATCGTAAGGAAGCTATGCGATCTTGGTCTAGCGGTCATGTTTCTAAACGTAACTAGCAGATCGGGCACAAAACGTTCAATTGTCTGGTCTGCGCCTAATCTCTCATAAGTCGTGTCTGTAAAACCATCCCACCAGACTTACGTAAACACTTTGTGTGTAAAATTTAATATTTCTTTCTGGTTGCTTGAGGGACTATCTTCAGTGCAACCCGCCTGACAAGCGTGGTGACTATGGCAAAAACTTTTCATAGGGAGGAGGCCTATACTCAGCAGTGGACATTATACGGGCTGATACTGTTGTTGATGTTCAAACACTTGTGTCCAAAGCAGATCAATCTTCTTAAAGTTTGGCCGTCATGGCGGGAATCGGCCGAAATAGGACATTACAATTATTTTTCATGTGTCAATTATGTGTCATAATTTTTCAGCGTCTATTTGTGAAATTATATTTTTAGCTACTGTAACCTTGAACTAAACATAACGAGCTTTTAGCAGTTTTTCATTGTTTGTTTGGTCTAACCTCTAACTAGATGGATCTATTCTAAGATACGAATTTACTGCGTGACAATGAACGATAAAAAAACTTCTTGTGAAATTTGTTCAAACTATCTACGAAACTGTATGGCTAAATTCCCAAAGCAATAAATAGAAAGGTATAAAAGAATAATAATATGTATTCTTTGCACGTACAGATTATGTGACAGTTAAATGACATTTTTATTAGCTACCGTGTAACACTTATCAAAGACTCGAGCCAAGGTTTAAGTGACACGCTTGATGATATTTTAGATTTTGATTAATGTAATACGGCGTTGTAAATAAGTTGACATAGCAGTACGTTAAAGTACCTTACATTAATTAAGCAGGATGAGATGATTTACGCACGAAACACGCACTTCCCAAGGACTTTAAATAGGGAAAATTATTCTACCATGTTATGAAACTACGCAGGCAAAATATTAGCAAAAAAATTGTTCACCGCTACATTTTTTCTCTTTTTTATTTTCGTCAGTAATTCTCTGTGCTTATTAGGTATTCTATGCGAGGGAGCACTTTGTTAATGGTTGTATGGTTCGCTGTTTAGGAGACGAAAATGACCGTATAATCTAAGTGAGGGTCAATACTTCTTCATTTTATACGTGAATTGTTGTGATGTGAAGATAAATGGATGAATTTGATTTAATAGTGAAACTAGTTATGAATTTTATGCAATAACAGAGGGGACCACGGGAGTGGGAACTACGCGGGTGAAACCGCGCGTGGGAGCTTATATTTTTGTCATATTCATGTTATCAATGTGATTTATATATATTTAAATGGGATTAATAAAAATATTTCGGATCCGGCATTGAATTCGGAGTCCTCCGAATTCGATGCCAGATCCATCTATTGATCTATCTCAAGTGATGGCGATTCACCTTCCTTTGGACATTTCGGTTGGAATAATAATTATATTAAAATATGCACGTTGAAATTGGAATAGTTGTTTTCAAGCAGCAGAATGATTTTGTATTTGAAACATGAGAAACATGTACGTGAAAATTACGTACGAGAACCTATTTCAAAATATTCTATATTTGAGTGATATCTCTGTCTTATTATTTTTTATAATAAATAAATAAATAAACCTGAAAAGGATTCAATATACTATCTACTACCGAGAAACCCAAGTTAATAAGATGTAATCAGCAGGCCTAAAAGCTTTGCTACTAACCGGCATAACTGCCAATTTATTTGCAGCGTTATGTCATAATAGAGTCAACAGTTATCTAAAACAAAAGTTTCTTTATAAAGTAAAAGAAACTTCTTCGAAGGCACAGCTTTTTGTAGAAACTGAAGCTGAAACCTTGCCAAGTTATTTAATTATGTAGAATTTAAACAAAGGAAAATAAACACTGACGAAAGTATCGGTAACAGTTCAATAAAACTTAGCCAATATACTTTGTGAAGTTAACACTGCTTGTGGCATCTTGTTTGGTTTCAATGTTTATTCGAATTAGTTTTTAACAGGCCTGTTATTCGTTCTAACAAAGCTCTAAATTGTTCTTAATTTTTATAGCAAACGTAGAACAAATTTTTGGCTAAAATGAATTGCTTAAACTATTCCAATTATGTACTAAATGGTAAATGATGATAATAGTTTTAATGGCTTTTGTAGAGAAAGTGGTACGGGTAGTTACAAAAACAAATGGAGCTAAATCATTTTAATAATGTATTTTATGTAGTGTGTAACAACACACTACATTAAATACATTATTAAACTTCGGGTAAAAACGTGACCCTATTACTAAGACTTCACTGTCTGTCTGTCATCAGGCTATAGCTCAAAAACAGCGATAGAAAGACAGTTGAAATGTTCACAAATGATGTATTTCTGTTGCTGTTATAACAAAAAAATACTTAAAATAAAATAAAATAAATAGCATAAGGGGGTTACCAAAAAAAATATATTTTTTGCCCTTTTTTGCTCGATATCAATAACGACAATAGGTAGGCACTTGAAAATGGTACGTAACGCTTCGTGTGCTAGTCCAACTCGCACTTGGCTGGTTTTTTTAAATCAATTCTAATGTTAGATTACTGACGTGATCCCATCTAAACATCAGCCTTTCATAGTCTAGTGCTGCCATTTTACATTTATTGGCGCCTCAACACCGGCCTTCCGCCAGTCTTCTGATATGATGTGATCCAAATTGTCACATAATTCAGTGAAGACGAGCAGAACACCCATACCGACACCTTCTGCCTCTGAGTCTGAGTTTATCGAGAATGGAGTTGCAAGAACAAAACTTATGCTTCAGGAATTGCAAAATGTCTAGACGATTTATCTCAAGTTACGAACGACGTCAATACCTATAAATTTCTATGTGAGCATAGGCTTCCCTCATAGATTTCCAGTGGGAACGATAATGACCTACTTCTACAGGCCCCCTGCGACTTTTATTAGGTCGTCGGTCCAACGTGCTGGCCATCATCCTAAATAAAATCAACTTTTAATTTAAGAAAAGAATAAACTGCTACATCTGTTCTGACCTTGAATACACACATTAAATAAACTCCCAACAGCATCGTTTGCGCCATAGCAAAAAAATACAATCTCCATTATAAGCATCGAATGCAATAGATTATAAATATTTATCATTGAATAGATCGACGTTTTCAATATGATAATGATCAGTTTTATAGGCTTTCAGTATGAATAGAATTTAGGTGCGAATTGCGAGTTCATATCAAGATTAAAGGTGTACCTGTATTATATCGGATAGTGACAGCTCGTCAATCAACACAATGCTGAACCATTGGTTTCATAAATTGATCGCGCATAAAAATAAATACAGGATAAAGATAGGCAAAGAATCATAAAGGGTTTTATGGAATTTGAAAATAACACAAAGGATTCAAACATTTTTAAATGTTGGCCGGAGTCATTGTTTAAATATTTAATGCCGAATGCAAGTTTTGAGATATTTGTCTGGTAGGCAATGTTTATCATTATCGATAAATGGTTTCTACGTTTCCCTTAGAGATGTGTTATAAAGAGATTTATAAATTGCGACGACCATTTGGGTTCCACCTTGGCCGAATAACCATTCGAGGCAGTCGAGGCATTAGAGGTTATACCTAAATTGCAGGTTCGAATCCTGCCGGTGGTCTAAATTTATTAATCTCAATTTTGAAATTTAATTTCATAGGTAATATTATTTTTGGGTTAATATATGTTACTGATGTTTTTTTTCCATTGTTTCAGGTGAGGTAATGGACCTGATGGCACTAGTAGGGTCGGCAGTAAATTTCGTGCTTTACTGCAGCATGAGCCGTCAGTTCCGCCAGACATTCACTAGGCTGGCACGTAAAGTTCTACCCTTGGGGAGGGGGGCAGGAGCTAATCCGTCTACCGCCTCGACCAACGCTCTGAAAGCGTAGCGTTCCCGAACCGCGACCACCTCGGTCGCGTACCTATGAATTAACCATAAGGTATCTCAGAGACACTTTAGTAATTTCAAACTTGAACACAGTGTGAACGTGCTGAGGAACTTCAACTACTGTTTTAAATACGTATATTAGATATATGAGGATGTGTTGCTACAGAATCGGAATTGAGTATAAAGCAGAATTTATGTAGTTGTACATCTGTATAAAAGACAATTTAATATTCTAGAATCAAGTGGCCACGAAGTTTTCTAATATTCCAACTCAGTCTTCTCGTGATCATATACTTTAAAAATCTGTTTACTGAATTGAAGTGTCGCTTGTCACACCTATGTTTAAGTTCCAATAAAAACTGTTTTAAAATTCAGTAGATTTGTTATACCACACAAAAACATTGTATTGATTGTACAGTTATAAAATTCTGTGTATTTTATTGTCAGATATCTATGACGTAGATATCTGACAATAATATACGCTGAATTTTAAATAACTTTATGTGATGTGATTGATGGAAGTCATAGCCATACACTTAACATAATTGCAAAATATAATACAATATTTACGTATACTGTAATTATGAAATAAGTATATGTATAATTGGTGCTTAATGCTCGAAAAGTTAATTATTAATCTTAGTAATAAATGCTACGAACCAAATGTTTAGGATTTAATAATAAATACTTTAGTTAAATTATCTTATTTACTAGTAATGGAGTATTTGTACAGTTAATGTAGTTATAATCTTACATAGAATAGGTTATAAAATAATGCTTTAGCTATATATGTATATATTTTATGCGTTGCCTAGCAGAATTTGCTATTGTCATTTTTATGCTTATTTTGAATAGATATTCACTATTTATTCTAATTTTGCTTTTATTCTAGAAATAAAGCCGTTTGTATTAATTACAAGCCAAATTTACAACGATAATCACGATGCTAATAAGTTTGTAATGTACGAAAACATTGGTCTTTGCAGGTTGTTCTCATTTCTAGGTAAACATTCATGGGAGTAGTTTTAGCATTTCCATAAATAAAATATATCCCATAGAATGTTTTTGCCATAAAAAATGTGTGGTATTTCAAGCAAACTCGCATATCAACAAACTAAAAGAAATACTTAGTAAAAGATTTTATTTTATCACGCCACGATTTCTATGATCGAATATACACATTTATTATTGGAAACTCAATTACGGGTATGTACGTATTGTTTCATGTTTTCTGATCACGTCGTACCGCGTCCGATAGAGTAATGAAATAGAACGCGGAGGTTTATATATGATTGAAGCGGCCGTAGCCCAATGGCTAGGGCGTCGGACGTGTGATCTTGAGGTCGCCGGTTCGAACCCCACCCATTGCATTACCGACGTGAGCCCACTCGTAACACAAGCACTTTAGCTTAGCACGAGGGGTTAACAAGAATACTAGTAGACTGCAAAACTATGCTAGTAATCGTTAAAAAAAAAATCCTGCTACATACTTCAGCCAGTGGATATACCTTTATGGAGATATTTAAAGTATTTTGTGTTTCATATGACATTTTACAATTATGTGATATTCATTTGATACATCTATTTGTGTAAAAAAGGACAGGTAGAACAGATTGATAGAGAATAAAGTTCTTCTAAAAAGGCTTCCATTCTTAAGTTACACATACCTATAATTATGTATTAAAATAGAATCTCGCGAACTTATATACTCATATATACTTTTATATATATACTTTTGGAAGGGGCTTATTTCTTAACATTTACAATCTCGGTAACTTACTAAAGTCGTTTATGTATTTATTTTAGGGATAAGTATGTGGATTTTCTAGAATAACGTAACGAAAGATTTCTTGGAAGAAATCTCATCATCTTATCTCAAAATATAAATAAATACAATTTATTTATATAATTGACACATTATAATATATAGAATGATATGATACGACAATGGAAATAAATAGGTTCAAAAATAGCCTATACGTAGTCTCGTAAAGTATATAAAAGTCATTGACGTTCGCCATATCAACATTTGTTCCCATTTATCTATATTTGAAATGAAACCTTGAAGAGTACTGGAAATAAAAGACAAGTATTCTAAGAAATCTTTTGATTCAGCATGTCTAGAAGTGAGTCAGTTCCATTCGAGTGTATTCAATGGTCTATACGTGATTTTGTGAGAAAAATTGATATGAGAGTGGGAATCGAAATTATTTTTAAAAGGATAAGTAAGACTGATACTACGACCAAATGATGGCAGAATGCATATTTTATCAAAGTAAGCGATTAAGGTAAAATTATAAATTTCCGGATAAAAACTGCTAAAATAAATAAAAATATAAAAACCAAGACCTTCTGGAACTATGTTAGGACTGTTAACTATAGAATTCAATTCAATTCAAACATGCTAAGTAACTAACATTTCAAAGTGGAGATTTATAAATTTAGACCACAGGCAGAATTTGAACTTTATGCCTAGACCAATCGGCCACGATGGCTCCCGGTCGTCAGAAATTATCAATCTCTTTATACCATGTCTCTAAGAGGAACGTAATCTACCTATATTAATCTCAATTTTGAAGTACAGTATGTGGTGCGTTCAAAAATAAAAAATAAAACTACCTAAGTATGTCGAGATTCTGTGCCTTACAGGAATCGAAATAATATTTATGCCAGTCTTAACCCCCATTTAATAATATAACGTGGAAACACATTACAGTTCACGAAAAGCGTCTACAATGTAAATTCTTACGTTGGTACATAATAACATTTCCAGTTGTACTGAGGTTCGTTTGTCGTAGGTATGCTTCGTTGTAAGTTGTTATAAGTTACACAAATTTATTTTTCAATGACTCAGTGATGACTCCACAAGAATATAGGCAGAGATTTTTAATTCGATAATGTCTGATGGATGAAATATGCCAAGAAAGCGTATCTGTACGTAAATTAGACGATCATATCCTTAGATTATAACGTTGCTCTGACAATTTGACATCACGTGTTACAGAGTAGCAAACACAGTATGTTTTTTTTATAAAAAATACCTGCTAACATTATTGGTAGATTTTGATGTGATGTTGAAATTTACATCGGCCTTTGTCATTTGTGTACAAGTGCGCTTACCTTAATGGTCTCAGGAAAATTAACGGTACATTTGGTGCATTGGATTAATAACATCGCTGCATCGTTATCGGATCTACACTGACTATGATCGTGTTAAGGGTCATTGGGGTCGTATCTTATAGGTAGGTAGGTACTCAAAGTATAACAAATATAGAATAGGTAGTATAAGACCAAAATTTAACGTATTTTGCGCTATTTTAAAAACGTATTTAGGTATAGAATTTACTTTTTTTTTACTTCATGCTATCGTTCAAGAGTACAAATAGCATGCCATTTCCCGTTATAAAGAAATAACTAGTATCACAAAATGCCTGCCTCATATTATGTAAATTTTATGTTCATGTTCGTGCTCTCAATGTAAATAGCCGCAGGGATTCGCCTTGATCCTATTCTGTGTATCGGAACGAATTAATAGGATTTCAATTCTGTTCAACGGAAACGTATATAGCGACATGCGTGTTTAATCCATACAGTATCGAAAGAATTTTGTTAAGGCGAAATGAGTCGATTCCGAAGCCATACGATGAGACATTTTCTCGTTTAAAGCAATTTTTATGAGACTAACATCATTTCTGGAAGATATAAGCGCGTAAGTGTTTCTGAAACACATTTTGTTGAAGGCAGTTTTTGATGGAAGTTATAATGGTTAACAAGGTCAGTAATCATATGTAAATGTGGATGTATTAAAGTAAAATATTTTCACGAATAATCGTAGTATATTATAACAGTGTTGGGCATGCCTAGAGTGCCTCAGGGTTCTCGTCGGGCACTACCTCCGCGGTGGTATACTTAGTTCAGGCGGCAGGGTGGCTCGTTGGCCTGTCTAGCTGGGTGTTCCACAGGGACAGTCTTTCTCTCTTCGCCGTCGTCTACGATGGCGGCAAGGGTAACGGGTGATGAGGACGGAAGATCGGTGTTTGTGTTGTTCGCATCATTCCCACGTTCGAAGAACGCTGACGCCCCACCATGACTCGTGATGTCAGCCTTACATACTCGTTATACTTAGCAAGGATTAATAAGATATACAATACTAATTTTACGAGCCGAATTGAGGTTTAATTAATTTATTATGATTTCAGTTACGGAGATTTTTATTATCAGTTCGTTTCAAAGAAAGTAGAGAATGGAAAATATATTTTATTTTCAATATAATATTAAATGGATAGTGAAGTAAAACGTTATTAATAGTTTTTTTGACGGACATAAATGTAGTTACATAAAAAATAAACTATTAATACTGCTGAATGTTCAGTGAAGTATCAAAAGCCTCGTGACTAAATAGCCACGAGGCTTTTGCTACTTCACCGGGCATAAAGGTGAGCAGAGCTCTAGTCTTAGCTCTCTCGCCCCCTTTGGGACTGAGACCACGGCTCAGGGCGGTCGCTGACGGAGGGATAATTATTATATTATTATAATATTAATATTTTTAAGGGGAGTTTTGCGTAACTGTCTTTTAAATTGCAGTTCGTGGGCCTCTCGGATTTCGGGTTTGCGAAAAAAATGCATCAAAAAATTATTTGCAGGTATCAATCAAATTCCATTTACCTTGGAAAGCACTTAAAGGTAAATAAGTATATAATTAAATCATATTTTATCAAATAATGTAAATAGTTACAGCATATTTCAACACTAAACTTGTCAAGTGATGTATGCGGTATGCCCGAGAGGCACTGTCGACTGTTTAGGGATATAATTTCTGCCGCAATATTACATACTACCAGTTAATTCGTACCTGCTAATGCTTGTATGATTCAATATAATACAAACAATACTAGGAATAATATAATTATGCTAACTACGAGCAATATATTGACTATTGATTCCTGAGTATTTGTTTAATGTCTGTTTATAATGTTCATTATTATGTTGTACTTTATAATTTAAACTGCGGCGCTGTGTGAACAAAACAAACAATAATAATAAACGATTAAATACAATCGTAAAAAAAAACAATTGGAATGATTAAATACGAATAATAATATTCGTTTTTAATAATTCCAATTGTTTTAGCTATTACGAATACTGTGAAATAAATAAAATCTAAAGATAATTATGAGATAAATTATTTTACATAGGTATCTAATGCTATTTTTATCAGTTAGGTACCTAAAGTACCAAAAATAGGTATATAAACTATTAGAAATAAAAATAAAGAACACAACTATTCTATAATAGTTCAAACATTATTTTGTTCACACAGCGCCGCAGTTTTACCTGCGTTGAACTGCTGAGCTACGCCCCAGTGGGTCGATGTATGGGCCTGTATATCGGAACAAAACGGTCCAGTGGGTGTTGCGTGAAAGAGTAACAAACATCCATACTAACTTTCACATTTAGTAGGATATTAGTTATAAAATATATTTAGAGTTTTATTTTTTTAATATTTTATAATTTTATTTAGTGACGTTTTCTTTTCTTCAAAAAGACAATCGTAGAGGACCTTAAAAACATACAATAATTCATAGTCACAAAGTATACTGAAAGACTCAGAACAACTATTTGTGGCTTAAATAATAATTATTTTGGGTGGGAATCAAACCCAGAATACCGGGTTTCACAAGCAAATACAGTAACCGCGCGCTGAGAGACCGGTGTAATCCAATGAATAACCATTAATATCGAATGTAAATATGTAAATGTACTTTAATTATTCGATGTGATCTATGAATTAGACATAATATTTATCGCCGATAATGAATATCTGATACACACTGTAATATTTACTAGAAATTCTACTATTAAAGTATGTGTAAAGAAATTTGTACATATTAGCGTTTTGTGAAAGAGACGTATTAGTGAAATGTATTAGAAATGTAGACTTCATTATATTTTTTTCATGGAAAAATATTAAGAGTAGCTGATCGCATGTCATGAAGCTGATGCTTACTCATTCTTATTCACGTAATGTCCACACTTCTTGCGGTGCTATATAGCACGACATTTATCAGTGACATATCCTGCTCGCCGCTCCCACTATAACTCTTAATCTAGGTCTACACATAAAGAGGATCTCAAAGATATCTCTGATATTCTAGAGAGAGATTCTACGTTTCCGAGTAGTACGACAGATGGGCACGTAGCCAAAGATATTGTCAAAGAATATTTATTGCATGAGTCGTATGCATCGTCACGTGTGCGTCACTTCACGCATCGTGGGCTAGGTCACAACAAGTTTAAAGAATAATTAATAATAGTTATTTTGTTATGCGGTAAATTTTATAAATTCACTTGGTAATTGAATTACCTAATAAAATTTACTGGAACAGTCTGGTATGTGATCCATCGCAGAAAATTCAATATCAGATTTTGTAGCTTTTAATACCTAATGTAAACCATTATATAGCCTCTTTATAAAGTAACTAGCTTCCCGCGCGAAGTTTCATCCTTGTAGCACATGGAATATAACTTTTCTCGATAGATAGGTGTTAATAACACTGAATTAATTACGAAAAGCATTTTTAAATCGGACCAGTAGTTATTTAGATTATTCAAGCAAACAAACAAACTCATCAGCTTTATATACTTAATAGTATATATACCATTCATATTTCATTACTTATTCTCACTAATAAAAGGAAAAGATAGTAAAGAATGTAAAGAATTGTCTTCATAAATTATTCTTTTTTTTACTTGTTTATTATAATAAATATTCAATCTGCCCCTGCATGAACGTGCCTACAAAAGAAAATAATAACATTTTAAACAGATTTCCCTTCGGCAAAGCTCTGTATTTCTCTCGATATTTAATTCAGCATTCATTTAGTTCAATGTTATCAATATAATAAAGCATAATTTTATGAATAACTGTTGCCTGAGGAAATTTCCAAGTATTAATAAGAAGGACAAGACATAATTAAATGAAAAATGTTTGACGATTTTGGAACATGATTTTAAGTAATATTATCTATATAGAATTGAAATTAAACCAATTATTTGAAAGTATTTGAGAATACCTACAAGTTTTGTTTATCTTACTTTCAAATATGTGATAAGACAACCGTAAATTTTTTAAGTTTATGGCAACATTGCATTAGGCATTGAGGTTCTGGACTTGAGCCAAAACTCATTTAAATTCATTTTAGAATACATTGAAAGTAATATTTGGTTTACAACAGTAAAATTATAATTTTATTATTTTGAATATCAAGGCTAATTGAACAAAGATATTTTGGGCATTTAAATTAGTTCTTCTCACTAATATAAGTCGTAACCAAAGTCCGTTTAATTAATTTTCAGACTTGGAAGATCTCCTTTTGAAGCTGGTATTGAAATATTTGCTCACTCTCCAGCCAGCCATTTAGCTACACTTATACTGAAATACGTCTAGATACGGCATCGGATTTTAATCACGTCACCATTAATCTTAACTAATCTACAAAAGCGATTCGGAATGGCTTTGCCCAGTAATTTTGAAATCGCTTCAAAACTGAAAGTTTAAAGTCGATAGTGGTTTGAACTTACAAAGTTTCGACTTGGAATTTTAATAGCTTTGTTTGGATTCCTAATGGCTAAGTTATAAAGATTAATGTGGATAAGTTAGTTTAGGTAGTGGTATTATTTACTACCTATTATTTGATTTGAATGGCCGGAGTGATTTGGGTAAATATTTGTAATTTAAAAATGAACTCAAAACTGAACTAAATTAATATAATATTTTCATAACATGACAAGAGAACAGAAAGAAAATTTTTTACACCATAAACAAAACACTTACGAAAAAGGAATTCAAAATAAATTTTAAATATATACACTGGTTATTTACAAAGAGGTTTTTATGCACAACATGTAGAATGTAGGTTGGTTGTCACTACAGTACTCCCCCGCTGAGATCGTTTCTACGATCGATGGTGACGTGGGAATCGGACAACTCTACCGGACCTCGTCTTCTGCACTGAAACCGGATCCTGAACCATACCATTATCCGGACGTGGCATCTCGTCGATAGTTATGTAGGCAGGCTTGACCCGATCTAGGGATACTGTTGCTTCTTTGCCTTGTACATCAATGACGATTGTCTTGGTACCTCGCCGAAGAACTTTGTAGGGACCCAGGTAGGCAGCTTGAAGTGGACGATGGACTGGACCTTGGCGTAGAAATACATGTGTGCATGTCTTCAAATCTTTTGGCACGTAGAAAGCGCGTGAAGAAGAATGCCACGATGTAGGATGTGGTGCAAGTTGTGACATGTGACTGCGCAGTCTACTGGAGAATTCACCGTAGTCCACCAGAACGTCGGATGATGGAGAGAAGAAGTGTCCAGGTAAGCGTAATGGCTCACCGTAGACAAGTTCTGCCGCAGATGCTTTTAAGTCTTCCTTCCAAGCGCTGCGGATACCCAGCAGCACCAAGGGTAAGACCTCGGTCCACCGCGTGTTGGCATGGCATGTTATAGCTGCCTTGAGCTGCCGGTGAAGCCTCTCAACAAGGCCATTGGCCTCGGGATGATAAGCAGTAGTTGTGTGATGAGTGGTTCCCATGAGTGCTGTCATCGCCTTGAATAGCGACGATTCGAATTGACGACCGCGATCGGTCGTAATATGCTCGGGGCAGCCGAACCGGGCAACCCAGCCCGATACGAAGGCGGTAGCACACGCCTCCGCGGTGATGTCTTGTAGTGGGTACGCCTCAGGCCACCGAGAAAAGCGATCGATGGCAGTGAGGCAGTACCTGTAACTGTTACAGAGTGGTAAAGGGCCGACTATGTCCATATGGACATGTCGAAATCGGGCATCAGGTAAACTAAACATTTGAATTGGGGCCTTGGTGTGGCGATGTACTTTAGACCGCTGGCAATTTTGACACTCTCGAACCCATTGTCTAACATCCTTCTTCACACCAGGCCATACAAACCTTTGAGTGATAAGTCGTGTTGAAGCTTTTGCGCCAGGATGACTCAAACCATGCAATGTCTCAAAAACCTTCTGTCGAAAGCTTCTGGTAATGAATGGTCTCGGTTGCGACATGGATACATCACAGTATATAATTGAATCAGATTCTGAGCACTTGACCTGCTCCAACTTCAGTGATGATCCATTCTGAATTAAATGTTGTAGTTCGTCGTCAGATACTTGGTCTTGAGCAAGAGCTTGATAGTTTATCGTATTTGATGATATATCTTCAATACGAGATAGACAATCAGCTACGATGTTGTCTTTTCCTGGAACATATTTGATGTCCACACTGAATTGACTAATGTAGTCTAGGTATCTGAACTGACGTGGAGAGCAGTTGTCTCTTCGCGACGTGAATGCAAATGTCAGTGGCTTGTGATCCGTATATATAGCGAATTCTCGGGCTTCTACCATATGCCTGAAGTAACGAATTGCTTGATAAATGGCGAGTAGTTCTCGATCATATGGGCTATACTTTACTTGAGCAGGAGTAAGCTTTCGAGAGAAGTATGCTAATGGTTGCCAAAATCCATTATTTCGCTGCTGAAGCACAGCCCCAATTGCTTTATCTGAAGCATCAGTCTGTATAGCAAGTTCAGTTTTGGTGTCTGGATGGGCTAAAAGTGCAGCTTGACATAAGCTAGCCTTACAGTCTTCAAAAGCTTTCAGCTGATCACACGTTAGAGTAATACTCTGATTCTTACTCTTCGGGCCAACCAGTAAGGTGTTCAATGGAGCTTGGATCTCTGCTGCGTGGGGTACAAATCGACGATAAAAATTGACCATTCCCAAGAACCGTCTGAGTTCTTTTACCGTCTTGGGAACTGGGAAACTGTTAATACTCTCGACCTTAGACTCCAATGGACTTATTCCTTCTTTTGACACATTGTATCCCAAAAACGTCACCTTTGACTGTCCGAATGTGCATTTTGCGGTGTTTATTAGTACTCCGTACTCCTGAAGACGACCAAACAAAATTCGAAGATGCTCCTTATGTTGTTGACTTGATTTTGAGAAAATGAGAATGTCGTCGATGTAGCCGTAACAAAAATCAAGGTCTTTGAGAACCTCGTCTATAAAACGTTGAAACGTTTGGGCAGCATTACGTAAACCAAACGTCATATAGGGAAATTCGAACATTCCGAACGGCGTGGTAATTGCCGTCTTAGGAATATCTTCGCTGTAAACTGGAACCTGATTGTAGGCTTTGACCAAGTCGATTGTACTGAATATCTTATTGCCAGCCAGTTGATGCGTAAAGTCCTGGATATTTCGTACAGGATACCTGTCTGGTATAGTGCGAGAGTTCAAAGCTCTGTAGTCTCCACAGGGACGCCAGCCATCGTCTTTTTTACGTGTCAAGTGAAGAGCTGATGACCAGGCACTCTCGGATCTACGTGCTGTTCCGCTGCGAAGCATATCATCAAACTCTTTCTTAGCTATAGCTAGACGTTCGGGATCCAGACGACGAGGATGACAAAAAACTGGCGGACCTGGAGTTGTCCTGATATGATGCACCGTAGAATGCTTTGGAATTCCAGGCTTACCTGCTGGACGGGTAAGATCAGGGAACTCTCGAAGCAGCTGAAGATACGGTTCATTGTCAGCTGGGTTGATCGTTGTGCGAACTGACTCAATCTCCTCCGTCTTCTTCTGTTGACGAGCTGGGACGGTGAGTGATGTGACACCATCAACTAAACGTTTGTTGTGACAGTCGACAAGTAGATTATAATGGACCAGAAAGTCAACTCCAATAATTGGCTTCGTCACATCTGCTACCACGAACCGCCATTCAAAAGCACGACGTAGACCAAGATTGAGGTGGAGGGTGATGTAGCCATATGTAGATATAATTGATCCATTTGCGGCGTACAACTGGTACTTTGATTTCTCACTTGGTGTAATCCTAGTAGCCGAGCGTGGATAGACACAAACATCTGAGCCCGTGTCAACCAGGAATTGTAGTTTTGAAGTGCTATCAGTGACGAATAAGCGGCCTTGGCTTTGGGTACAACTGCTGGCGGCCACTAACAGTTGTTTTTGGCATTTCCCGAAATAAATTTACATGGTTGCTGACATTTGTTCGCATTGTTACCAAATTTAAAATGATACCAACAGTACTCATAATTTTTTCGATTCTCTTGGGACTGAGAGCGTGACTGAGATCGCGAACGTGAGCGAGTGCGATTCCTTCTGTACGAGTTATTAAAATTGTTTTGTTGTACCTTAGTTAATGCTGCGACTTGTTTAGTAAGTTCCGCCACCATAGTTTCTAATGCGCTAATACTCGTAGTCACATTCCCGCTAGGCGCTGTCATACTAGCCACGTTCAGAGATGGCTGCGCGATGTCATTGACTCGATCTGCGAGCTCTGCCAAATCTTCTAGAACCATCCTTTCCTGTGAAGCAACTATTGACTGCACGTTAGTTGGTAAACGGCTGGACCAAATAGTACGAATAAAACTCTCTGGTACCTCGGGACCCGCAAGATTTTGTAGGTGCCTTAAAAATTGTGAAGGCTTGCGGTCTCCTAACTCTTCGTGCTGTATTAACTGCAGGGTCCTTTTCTCTCGGGATAGCGAAATACGCTTGATCAACTCACTTTTTAATTTTTCGTATTGGCCCGTCTGTGGAGGATTATTAATAATATCGCTGACGACCCTTATATGCTCGGTGTCTAGTTGCGAAACAATGTAGTGATACTTCGTTGTGTCTTGGGTAATGCTCGACAATGAAAACTGGCTTTCCATCTGAGCGAACCATGTCTGTGGCTCCTCCGGCCAAAAAGGTGGTATTCTGACACCCACACGAAATATATCATTTGTACTAAGATTTTGAATATTTGAATCCGTACCTGTATTATGCGTACTCGCTTGTGATGGTGCTGCTTCACTCGCAGTCGCTCCGAACACAAATCGTTTGTCGTTCATGGTTGTGTGTGGTAGATCAGATACGTGTTGTTGTAACAGCGTCGGTAGGTCACCAGTTTAGGTAGTGGTATTATTTACTACCTATTATTTGATTTGAATGGCCGGAGTGATTTGGGTAAATATTTGTAATTTAAAAATGAACTCAAAACTGAACTAAATTAATATAATATTTTCATAACATGACAAGAGAACAGAAAGAAAATTTTTTACACCATAAACAAAACACTTACGAAAAAGGAATTCAAAATAAATTTTAAATATATACACTGGTTATTTACAAAGAGGTTTTTATGCACAACATGTAGAATGTAGGTTGGTTGTCACTACATTAGTATTATTATTACATAGTTGCAAAGATTTGCCTGCCTGTGCTTGTTTATTTCAAACCTGCCTGGTTTGAAATAAACAATTAAATCTAGGAAAAATATGGATTTTATTAGTCATAATAATATGCTGTAGAGTACACTTGTGGCTTTTAATATGGCATAATTGTTTGCAATTCTTTACAAAATTGACCTTTTTTGTATAGAATTGCGAACAATTATAAAGCATTTTCAACTCGTTTTGCACTCATTAAATATATATATATATATAATACCTTAAATATCCTATCTCCAAGGTTTTATTAAACTTGTACCTACATGTTATTAGTGCGAGATATTTTATAATACATACATGAGTAAACCCCAAGAGGTTTTATACATATTAGAGAAGTCAGATTACAACTTAGCATTAGTCTTGGTCCTGATGTTTGGCGTTCTAAAGCATTATACTTAACTGAGCGGAATTAAGTGTTCCAGCAAAATCCTACGCTAAGTCTTAAGACTAGGAATATATTATCACCCTATATGCTATTAGATTATATTTACTTATTATTTAAGACTATAAATGACTAATGAACATCAGTAATAATAAGTACATTAAATTGGTAATTCGTAGAATTTTATGTAAATATAATACATATAGAGTAAAACTTATGTAATAGTCTAGTTACTGCAAGAACAAAACTTTTTTTTTACCCTTGTAATGTATTCACAATATATTGTTGTATTCACAACGCAGCATTTGGAGTCGTATATTTCAAAACCCAGTCATATTTTATAACCAAGCGGGGTTTTTCCGTTTTTGTGTTTTTCTAAGGTAACTTCATATGTCAAACAAAAACCTGGAAAATTAACTTTGCTTGACTTATTGGGTTTCTGAAATAGCCGATTCTTTTGATCAAATAATCACTGTGTTTATTTGCTATATATATTTAGTTTAATATTCAAATCGATAAAGGCATAAGATGCCTATTATAAATAATGAGAAATTGACATTATCGAATTAATTAAATTTATAGATAGCAGTCGGTAGGCCGGATTGCAAAAAGCTTAATATTTTATGTTAAAATTTCTTAGAAGCTACGTTCTTTATAAGTTAATTAATAATTATAAAAATTAGTATGTATCTAGATATTATTAAGTGATGATGTAAATAAAGATAATATTAAATATTTTTTCAATAATCGTTTTATTTATTGACTTATTAGTTCTTCTGTTTTTCGCCGATGATAGCAATATTGACTAATATTGTATTGCCTTCTTTTATATTTATGACGGCGGCGGCAAACACGACGCAGTCTCACAGTTCGTCTGAAAAAAAATTGTTCCAGTGATTAAGGCATAGGCGTTAAGGTGAGAAATTTGAATATATTATTAGTATTGTAAAAATCATGGGTTTAAATTCTATTGCGTTCACAAAGCACCCACATTTTTCTTATAAATCTTCCATGAACAAACAGTTACGATTTTATTAAAATGTATTAATAGCAATTATGCGACAACCTCCATAGCGCAGCGGTATAATTCTCGCTATAAGCCTTGGAGGTCGCGGGCTCGATCCCCACGTCGGATTAGAAGTATTTATATACATTCTTAGATTTCTTTCTGGTCTGGTTGGTTATAGGAGTAGTCCTATACGGCTACACGTGCTTTCCGAGGCACGGAGGGTAGCCTCCGTACCTCGGAACACCGTTAATCTCGATTGTTACAACATAATCTATAACAAGGTATTCCAGGGAACGGGCAGCACCATTCCCCTGAGTGTTACAGTATTATACTGCAGTCACCCTGATAAGCAAACCATTCTCTTAGGAGTAGGCCCATGTTCAGCAGTGGACGTTATATCGGCTAGATAATGATGAATTCTTATTAGCTTTTACTACTTACTCAGATAAAAATAGTGTGGACTTCTATCTGATGTAATAGATCGCTTTAGCACTATTTTGTAAGATTTGTGGTCGCACAAGCCAGAAGGTTCTTATAATTTATTTCCGTCATTATGATTGGGTTTCCTCTCGGATTTTGTCGGTATGTTTCGTCCATATTCGACCTTTACAAACCCGCACGTCCGTATGGCGGATTACGGCTTATGAAAATTCTGAAAGAGCCGTTATGGCGTGAATATAGTTTGTCTACACAAATATCTGTATCATAATTCGGTATGGAGAAAAGTGTTTTAATGTTAAAATACTTGTAAATATATCCCACACAATTATATGAGTTGAGTCCTCGAGTGAAGTCGCTAAGTTTATCTGGTGAAGTATTATTTTCTGGCTATTGTGATAAATGTTTCTATAATGATATCATAATCCTATTTACTTAAGTACAGTGTTCCCAACGAGGTGGTGCAAAATATTCGTCTACTATCATGTACTATTATGTGTCAGTTAATAAACTACCTATTGTTATATATAGTTCATTCATTATAAGTATATATTAATGTGTTGAATTGGCTCTCGCTGATACATTATTATAATTTATTTGAATCCGTATACGAACCCGAATACACTAATATTGAACACACAGCCGGCGGTCTGGAATGTCTAGTGATTATGCTTATATAGGTACGACGTATAGTTCTAAGCGACATGGAATGGACAAGGCTCAGCAATTCGCTGACTCACCCATCTCCCGTCTTTTAGCCTCCGATAACGGTAGGTTACATCGTAACCGAAATTCAACTTCAATATTTTGCTTACGCACTCTCATTTCCCTACTAAAACAATCGTTAGGGCTTCGCGTAGGCGGCTCTTTAGTTTATGCTCAGATTATTTCGGATAAACATTGAGTATAATGAAATAAACAGTTGGCGTCTATTCGTTGTATCCCTATTTTCATTAATTGTTTTTCCATTAAAATTATAAAGAAGTATGCTATCAGCAATAATTCTGTTATAAGTTGGCGTAAAATAATAATACAACATGAATATAACATTTTCCCATGAAAAAGTTTTGACGAAGAGTTTGTTATACGTCGTCATTGTTTCTAAGGAGCTTGGAAATTGGTTTAAAACTTTTAGAAGACAATGTTTTACATTAATACTTAGAATATTAATAAAACGCGCCTATTATATAATTATCGGTCTACTTATAGATTGATTTGCATATTTGTTCTGACGCGGCTGTTTTTACAAAAATACAATCACACTTCACGCATCCATAGCGTGGAGTGGCAGAAAGTACAAGAAGTACAAGTATTTTATGAAGATAATTCAAATTATATTCAGTCGGCTGGACCCTAATCGGGCCCATACGCACAATACCATGAAGCAAAATATGTAATATAATAAAAAAATGTATGGGTTTTTTGGGAAAATGGTATTTGTCTGTATTCTGTTCTTATTAGTGTCCTCTATATTCCATGCCTTGTTGCGGTTAATATAAAGAGATACCTGATGATTGAACCCTCGAAACTTACTAGAGTCTTTTTGTGCGCGAAACGATGTGGGTAGATAAGGTACATACCTTATCTACTTATAGATACACAGTTTTTTCATAGCGTAGCACGTACAGATGAGTTGAACTATCTAAATAAATGCAGTAATCAGAGCATATAATCATTTGACACGATCTTGTTTTTGCTGATTAATACCCATATTATAAGGTCAAGTCTCGTGGGAATGTGACACGATCATTTATTTTATAGGTACATGAACTGTATCAACGCATTTATCACTGTCACCTTGTTGAGCCCACATCGATGATTAGCGATAACATATATCAGTAAAGTGGCACATTTTGCTGCTATTTGGCAAGAAAAGTTATTTTTTTCAATGTTGAACAATTAATGATAATAAACATTCGTGTATTTATTTGAATTAATAATATGAAAAATGATGATATATTTATGTTTCTTATAGTTACGCTAAGCTTTACATTTCGAGTTTTCAGGTAATACATGTAGGTATTACACATCTCATTCGTCATTGCAATTAGTGTAGCGTCCCTAAACGACGTCGGGACGTAGGTATACGTATATGGTATGTTAGTCATACCTCGACGAGACCAACTACCCACTAAACCTCCCGGTTCTTCCACCGTCTTTTGGGAAAAATGTTTCAGGTATTCTGCCTTTTTTAGAAATTGAACGATGATTGTCGACTACAATAGAGTGCTTCCTTAGCTGGTTAATATATTAAAAGTTAAGGCTAAAGAGAAAAATTACTGTTGTGTTGTGGAATGCGAGAACGACTCAAATTAATTAATTGTTTTTTCTTGCTATTTCGTTCAAAATTCTTATATTTATGCCATAGTTTAAACAACTTAAGGAAACCTAATTTTCGGGATCAATTTGTTAATTGGCACTTAATTATTCTTGGTCTGTCCAACTGTCCGGCTGTGGAACGGCTCCCTTGGGCACGTACCTATTATCTCCCATTGTCATATGTGAAGGCTAATATTACCTATGTAATTTGTCACAGAGTTCAAAACTTGATTCAAAGCATCTTTTAATAAATTGAACTGACCAAACCATATATAGCATCATCTAAATGGTTATTTGCGGCAAGTTTCAACTCGTGAATCCATCAGAAGAAGCAAGTTAGAATATAAGGTTATTTAGCTTGTTTTTAAGTTCTTTTATATCCGTGACGTATAGGTAGACTTGCCAAGTTGGTATTCATTGGAAAACTTAGTCCCAGATTTGCCTTCCTGTAACCGATTATTATTCTCATATTTATCTTTCAACGCGTTTAATTTTAGGATTTTTAAATCAAAAGTGCGAGGTCGGGCGGGCATAGTGGTCGTTCGGTTGATTGACGTTCGGATATATTCGACGCTCTACGGTATTTTTATTTGTACTTTTATATTATATATACTATAATACTACTCTCAGGGCCTCGGAAAGCAGTTAAGCCGTTGGTCCCGATTATTATAACATAATCTATAATATATCGTATATCAAGAAACGGGCAGCAGAGTTTTCTTGTGTGGCACAACATAATACTGCGGTCACCAACCCGTCTGCCAAGCGTGATGACTATGGCAAATACCCTCCCTCGGGAGGAGGCCCATGTTCAGCAGTGGACGTTGTACGGACTGATGATGATGATGAACACATAAAAATATAAAAAAAAATGTATTTTCTAAGGTAATCACGATTTAATTTAATTATTTAATATTCCAATTATTTCCAAAAAAACCACGTTTATAGAATTTCAAGTTTATATTCCTTCAAAAACAAGGTCCTTGCAATAAAAAGTACAACATTTAAGAAAGAGATAATTATGTTGACTTAATCCTATCCGTCCCGGTGACCTTGAACTCAAGAATAAAAGTTAAATGACGACTGAGGAAACGAAGTGAGTCTTATTATAACAATAATTAAATTTAAACACAATATCTTATACAGAGCAATGCAAACTAAGAACCCTTAATATACGCGTAGGTATATATTTTCATTATAAATACCAAAGCTAAGAATATTTTAGCAAGTAATTAAATAACGGAAAAGATCCAGGATAGAATCGATTACAAGACATGTAGGCTGGATTATGGAATGGAATGAAAATTACAAGGAGAATACGTTGAGAAACCTTTTAAGATACAGCTTGAAAACAAGTTGGGGAAATAATGACGATTCCGCAATATTTCTACGTCCTTATATTTACAAATTAATGAATTTATAAGTATGATATTTTAGCATGCTATCATTATTTGCCCAAGGGTTTCGCATCACACGCCGGAAATTTAAATTTTCTGGCATTGGGCAGGATACGTAAATATTTTTTTGTAATTTATTATTCCGAGATACGTTTTTATACTTTTTGGGAGAATCAAAAATTTTAAATGCCACGGTTTCTAGTGTTTTTTTTTTTTTTTTGTTCAAAACTGAAAGTGCGTTTGTCCTCAGTTTCGCCTGATGGAAAGCGACAACGAAGACGAAGATGGAGCACGCGCATTCAGTAAATGCCTATTAATTCTAGCCTTAAAGACACCCAGATTATATCGTTCCGGAAATACAGATGCCGGGAGACTGTTCCACATTTCAGCTGTTCGCATGATGTAAGATGAAGCGAAACGCTTCGTGCGTGTACGCGGGATATCAACAACATATGGGTGGTAACCCTCCCTACGTCTGGTTGTCCGATGATGAAATGGAGAAGGAGGTATTAAATCGTGCAGCTCCTGGGCACATTCTCCGAAGTGCAATCTGTAAAATACCGATAAGCAAGCCACCTTGCGTCGGTGTTGCAAGCCTTGGAGCTTGTTTTCAACCAACAGTTCGTCCCCGATTATCTTCTTTGCTCGACACTCTATTGAGTCCAGCGTTGCAAGCTGGTATTTAGCAGATCCGTCCCAAAGGTGACTGCAGTATTCCATACAAGAACGGACTTGTGCCTGGTATATATTGAGAAGCTGTCCCGATGTAAAATACCGCCTCACCCTGGAAAGGATGCCCAGCTTTTTTGCAGCAGTTTTTGCTTTGGATTCAATAGAATGACCGAAGTTGAGGTCAGGTGTCAGCTGAAATCCAAGGAGATCAAGGTGCTCACCTATCGGCACAGGTTAACCTCGGAATGTGGGAGTCAGTACAAAAGGACTCCGTTTGGCGCTAAATAGACACGCTTGCGTTTTGTTGGCATTAAATTTTACCAAATTGGCATCGCCCCATTTGGAGACAGCCTGGAGGTTCAATTTTAACTGCTCAACTAGAGTCTCTCTAAGGACCTGAACTTCATCCTTTGTAGCTCGAGCATTGGATACGTATCTATCTGACACTGTGCTGTCATCTGCGTACCCAAACAATCCGGGTTCAAGTAGATCGTTTATGTGCAGCAGGAAGAGTGTTGCAGACAGAACGGACCCCTGAGGTACCCCGGCGTTTATGGCCAATAAATCGGATGAATAGCCGTCAAGAACTACTCGAATCGATCGTTCGCTAAGGAAGTCTTGTATCCAGGTGCATAGAACGTCGGGAATTCCAAAACTCGGAAGCTTACTTAGCAGGCTTGCATGCCATACCCTGTCGAAAGCCTTAGATATGTCCAAAGACACGGCAAGAGCTTCACCGTGCTTTTCAATGGCTTAACTCCACAAGTGGGTCGCATACACGAGAAGATCTCCAGTCGACCGCCCAGGACGAAAACCGTATTGGCGATCACTGAGAATATCATTATTCTCGAGATATGCTAGGAGTTTGTTGTTGATAACACGCTCCATACATAGTATGGAAGTGATAGCAATTGGTCGATAGTTGCCAGGGTCAGCTCGACTGCCCTTTTTTGGTACAGGCTGTACGTTGGCAAGCTTCCAAGCCCTGGGGACTTGGCCACATTCCATGGAGAGACGATACAGGCGTGTCAAAACTGGAGACAGCTCAGGCGCACAGGTCCTAAGAACAATTGTTGGGATACCGTCAGGTCCACTGGCCTTATTCACATCCAAATTACGCAGAGTCAGAAGTACCTCTTTTTGGTGAATACGCATCTCAGGCATCCGAGATCCGCAGTGAGGTATTGAGGGTGGTGAATGACTACCAGCATCCAGATGTAAATTGTTCGCGAAGATTGAGGCAAACAAGTTCGCCTTTTCCAATGCAGAGTAGGCCAGCGAGCCATCGGGCTTCAGCAGAGGAGGCAGTGACGGACGGCAAAAGTTCGCTTGTACCGACTTGGCGAGAGACCAGAATGCTTTGCTACCAGATGGATATGAAGCAATCTTGGCTCCTAGTCTACCAATATGGTTAAAGCGAGCCTTACGTAGGGTCTTTTTGCAGGACTTGGCGGCTTTGTTAAAGGCTACCTTTTTAAAGTGGAGATCCGGAGCTTTGCGGCTGCGAGCTTCAGCCCAGGCCTGGTATGCTGCCTGCTTAAGAGCATCAGCTTGAGCACAATCCGCATTATACCAAGGCCGAGCCGTGGCTTGAAGCGATACGTCGGAATATGGAATAAAATATTCCATAGCCAGACGGATCACGTCAGTTATGGCATCTGCAGAACTCGACGGATCTTTATCGGCAAAGCAACTTGGCCGCCAAGGATAAGACGCAAAGAAGTGCCGCATCTCATCCCAATCCTCCTCATCCTCAATCCTCATGTTCATTTGAACGAGGTGCTTACAATATATTCAGCGCCAGCATTTGTTACTCGTTATCTCAAAACAGTGTTCAATAACTTATTTGCTCTGTAACAGCTAGTTCAAGTCCACTACCGAACAGAGCTTGACAAGTCGCGGTCACTGAGGGATATTGCCTTAACAGCTTCGCTGCCACCATGGAAAGTAGAAACTTGCCCCCGGGGCCAAAAGTGTTTTTTTTAATTGACTTTAACAGCTTCGCTGCCGAGCACGCACCGGTGCGGGGAAAGGAGTGTGGCGCGGGGTGCCGGCCAGGCACCGGTGCCGGCTAGCGTCTTGGAAATTTCCTACACTCAGTGCGCTGTCGGCATCGGTAGTAGTAGTGCTACTTTTTATTATATTTGATTTATATAACAAATAACTGTGTTTTATTCCTAATAAACTATAAAACATGACAAAAACTGACAACGCACTCGTGCGTTGTTCGGCACTGGGAATGTCCATTCCATTCCCAGTGCCAAGCACGCACCGGTGCGGTGCAGTTTTTCACCTCGTTCAAAATACAGTAAAATACCAAAATATATTAAATAAATATAATAATAATCCTTACCAATCACTTTTAATCGTCACGCTTTGTAGACGGGTTGAGTATGATGGAAACGAACATTAAGTAGATAGAATACAGATACTGCTACGTCTAGTCTGCTGCCTATCTATCGGGTGAATATCCTTTACGACGACACCCATAGGAGGAAATGGGCTGGTCTTTTCTAAACCTGAAACCACATGTGGCTTCTTAGCCGGTAACCACACGGTTGAGCAACTAATTGCTCAATCGCTTAATATTTTACATTCTAATATACGTATAGTATTCTCATATTTTAGTATCCTGTATAGGATCGGTTATTAGAAACATGCTTTCCATAAATAATGTATTTCATAGTCAGTGGGTTGATAACCGGAGCAAGATACCTCAAGCTCAATACAAATATTTGTCATTATCGTAGTTTACAATAGACTTCTAGGTCTTAGATCAAATGTTTGAGTAGAACACAGTATAACTTCGACATGGAGATTATTCAAAATGAAATAAGTTTTGTGATTGACCATTGTACTGGACTGCTGTGTACCGTGTGTCAATCTACAATATTAATTGAGGATGTCGCAGTCACATCCTCAATCAAACAAAGTAGTTCTGATTACAGCCATAAAATAATAACTCATAATTCAAGACCACACCTACCTAATCTTACTAATGAAGGTTTGAACACAAACTCAAGAAATGTGTTCATGTTATTGACAAAATGTATACTCAACATAACAATTCAATGTTTTGAACAATAATAAAACGATAAAGATAACATTAATATATCCAACCGCTGTTACAATAATAAAGTACTTTAGTAGGGAGCATGAAAGTGATTGTTAAGATAAACATTAGTTAGGAAGGGGTAATTAAAATATCGGTTTGAAAGTATATGGTGCGTTAATATCACACAATTAGTTGGGAATTAATATTCAGCCCTTAAGTGTCGTCCCGTCATTCCAACTCGTGTGATATTATCGTAAAATCGGGTCATAATTTTCAACTTAGTTTAGCAAAGGAAAACAGAGAACGAATCAAATGTTAACGATGTCTTATCACATCGCTGAACATTGATTGAATTATTCATATTCAGAGATTTGATTTAATTCTAAAGCGTAGATAAGTATAAAACTAATGTATAATCGTGTACAAGGGAAGGTATTCATTTTAATGAATTCGTAAATTGTAAGTACCTACATAGTATTATTCGATTAAATTGTGTATCGCTAATATTGCCCCAATAACAAAAAGCGGATACATAAATTAATTAAATGATCATTGACTTCCTAAAACCATAAGGGAACTAGTAACCCTTACGGTTATATCTATCAATTAGCAGGGCTATAACTTGATCAATCACAGTCCCACTAATAGGTATACTTACTGTGATTGTTGTTCTATCGCTAACAAAGAAATCCGGGAAGATTTTTGTGGCGCGCCTCTAAAAAAAATGAATGTTGTCTCAGTGCACATGTTTGCCGCTGTATGGTTAACGGTATAGAACAGATCACCCCATGTCTTCCCATATGTGTCGAAAGTGGTGACTAAAGGTCATACAACTGATGGATAGGTAGCAAGATCTATAAGCTCAAGGATATTCACCGTCTTACTGCAATCACGAATGTGGTGATTACGGTAATATCCCTCAATGACCCAAGCTTGCCAAGATTTATTAAAAGGAGACCCATGTTCAGCAATTGAAGTAAATGGGCTGATAAAGTATGTTAGTAAAAAAGTTAGTGTTGATGCATTCCCCGTGGCCAGTGGTCACATTGGTGTGGCTACGAAGAACACCGTACTTCAGTTGGCCACACCAGTGTTATCACCAGAAACACCCTTTTATAGGCTTTCCTCGCGGCCACACCAATAGTTACACTTATGTTCTTCCTTCCAAAAGTGGCCCTTCATAAGATTTGAAGGGTACCTACGGGCAATGAACAGGGAACGTCGCAATTTCTTTTTCTATGTTTCATTGAAAACACATTTCTTTATGTATAATTGTTGAATAAAACAGTAAGCAGATGGCGCTAAAAGACGTTTTTTATGACAGAAAAAATAACTTACAAACATACTTCCTAACTTATAATTGCATTTTTTTTTATCTATTTATTTAGACTTGTAAACCTTTATTTGTAAACAAGCATCTGGTAAGCAAGATGAGAGCGGCTAGTGCTGCACGGTGATTTTTCTATTTGGACCCCTCTGCGGCCTTAATATTGGGTGGATAAGGATAATTTGTCTGCTCTTACATAAAAAAATATGTAGACCAATAATACTGAAAAGTAACTGTTGCTTTAAGGTTAACTGTTAACTGTTCCTTATTTAAATTCGTCCAGTGTACTTACGTTGGTTGATTATTTAAAAAGAAAAAGCGAGTGGTCTGAAACAGACAGCATTTTGGCTCACGATTCTGACTGACAGTTAAATACTATACTACTATTATACTGCTACTGTTTTTATAAATAAAAATAAAAACAACGTGTATTTATTTCTTTTAACATTCTTTAAAAAAATATTAATAGGTAGGTTATAAATGACAATCAGTGTCGTCGCAGTAGTACCTATAAATTTCGGAGTTCGTTGGTTCGATCCCTACGCCAGAAATACCTACCAGAAATCATTGTGTAAATTTTAAAATTTATTTTTGGTTGGTTGGGGTCTATCCTCCCGGCCTCGGAAAGCACGTTGAGCCGTTGATCCTGATTGTCATAACATAATCTAGGAAAATTGTATACGGGCAGCAGCCTTTACCTGTCTATATGCTGCGGCCCAACTGCCAAGCGTGGTGATTATGGCAACACCCATGTCATGCAGTGGAATTTATACGGGCTGGTAATAAAATCTAAAGTACACGGAATGTAAATGTGAAATTGATAATATTCCGGTATAGAAGCTCCGAATTTTATTCTATGACTGGATAATAACGATCACAAAGCTTGTTTTATGCAGATTTACCTGACATAATGAATATGAATAATATGAGTAATACATACGATGGATAGATTTATGAGAGCAATGAAATTTATGAGAATGTAGATAACTTAATCTGTATACGAAATTCAGGATGTTATAATACTAATTATTGTATAGTTATTTGATATTGAAATAATTGGTGATTTCTCGAGGGAGAGTATTAGCCATAGTCACCACCGCTTGGCAGGCGGTTCGGTACCCGCAGTATTATGTTGTACCAGACAAGGAAACGCTGCTACCTCCTCCTTGATATACGATTATTACAAATGATGTTATAATAATCGGAACCACCGGCTTAACGTGCTTTCCGAGGCACGGAGGGTAGTCTCTCAACCTGATTTGACGTGGTCGTTTATAATTAATGAAACCATAAAATGTATACAATTTTGTTATTAGTATTTTAAACACATCTTGGCTATTGGTAACAAACTCTAAACAGCTTCAACATGAGACTGGACACAAAAAAGTAGGTATATAATAACTACAGTTTTTATTTATCTCAACAAGAAAAGTATACAAAAATCTTGTGAATTTACACTCAGGTGACCTATTTAAACGTTGCTTTATCAGCAATCATATTTTATTAGAAAATCTATAAAATGTAATGGCTACACCGTAATGAAAAGCTGACCGTAAAAATATGAAAATGGCGTCGTGGTGGGTTATAAAATGGAAATACCTACGTACTAAAATTACGTTTAAGTTACGATTTGACAAAATATATCAAATATTTAAACAATTTACGTAAGTACCAATTCAACATTTTTTCATTTTTTTTACACAAACCTTGCTAATGTCACTGCAAATTAATCAAGTCCTTCTTAAGTTATGAACGTAAATAAATTGTGGCGATTCATGCCGAATTACATAAGATTGGTAAACTTGACACAGCAAAAAGTTTTTATTTTTGGGAATACAATCGATCAATGTAAAAGTGAAAAATCGACGTGTCATTTATTAGCAACGTCATAAAATCACGGTGTAGTTATACCTACCATTATCTGCAGTAATTCGGCGTGTGTGTTCGGATGACGTGCTACGACTGCCATATAAAAGCGATAATAGATCATCCTATGGAGACCATCCACAGGAGCAGAATAGCAGTCCAACGCAGGTATAACCGCGGGGCGCAGCTAGTATTAAAGAATTTGGAAGCAAATTTAGCGCAAAACAAACTTTATAATTTTGTCCAACTTTTACACACAAAGGGATATCAAATTTTGTTTATCTACCAAAAACTGTTTTCACCATTTAAACCACCAGTATGTATATAGGTTTACTTTGTAAAATTACTTTAGATGTTTATATTCATGACTGCGTTATTGGGATATTAAGTATTCACTAGATTGTATAAAACAAAGTCGTTTCCCGCATTCTGTCTGTCCCTATGCTTAGGTTTTTAAAACTTCGCAACGGATTTTGTTCAAGTGGAAGTTTTATATGTTTATACCTAATACATACACATCGCACTCTTGCGAAGTCAGAGCGGGTCGTTAGTACTAGACAATTGATTACGGTAGTACTGTAGGTATATTCCGATATCTGACAGTGATAACTAGCACTTTGAAAACATCATATATAACACTTAGGTTACGTTCGTACCCAGCGTTAACTACTGGACAGTAACTATAATATGTCATCATTAATCTGTCTCCTACGGCCTTAAATATTATCCTTGGATTAGATATCTGCGTCCGTTTTGTAACCCTAAATAAACGCAAAGGTGGTGGTGGGTCAACCGCAGTCTGTTATTAATATGTCTTCTCACGTTAGGCATTAACCGTAGAATAGAGATGACAATATTTTATGAGGTGGTTATATTAAAGGTGTAACTGGTGGTCTTGCGCCCAAAAAAGCAATTTACAATAAATTTGGAACATCTACCTACTGTTTTGAATCAATTTCGTCGTGTCGTTTCCGGCTTATCATAGACCACCCCATGGCTTCCCATTGGTGTCGTAATAGGTAAATAAGGGAAATACAACTGATGGATGGACAGTGCATCTCTCAGTTCAAGGATACTTACCATCTTACTGTGATCACCAATCCGGCTTCCAAGCATGGTGATAACGGCAATATCTGTTATCGACTACGGCTAGCCAAGATTTGTTAAGAAGACGGCCATATTCAGCAGTGAAGATGTACTCACTGGCGAGCCGTAACTGTAACCGTTGCATGTACTGTAACCAAAAAACATAGTGTGTACGTGGTTCGCAAACCGGCGTGCAGCGACCCGACGTTTACAACGTTCTCATTTCTAAACCCGTAACATTGCACGTAACTGTAACCGTTACTGTTACCAAAAACATCATGTGTACGTGGTTCGCGAGCCTGCGACGAACGCTACACGAGCGACTCGTAGCCGCGGATCAAAGGGCGCTCGCAGTCCGCTCGTGGACGTCAAGAGGAGAGGTTGTTGCTAGCCGCTGCGAACCAGCTGTAATTTCGAGTTATTTCTTCGTCATTATGAGTAAATGGTCAGATGATAAATGTCTTTTGCTGATAGACGCCTACAGGGAAAATACTGTACTATGGTACCCTAAGGACAAAGATAATTAAACCTAAGGATTAAGATAAGTATGCTGCACGGGCGAGAGACACTTCATCCGACATCGTGGAGTTACAAATCAAAACTGAGGGCAGAGCAGGTCTACCCGTTTGTTACTCCCCGTACACACTAGAACCTCGTTACTGTATCTGTTTGGTTACAGTTACAGCTCGCAAAATGAGTACGCTCGGTGAAAGCGTTCCGGCGACGTCGTGAGCCGTAATTGTAAAACGCGTACACACTAGAACCTCGTTACTGTATCACATAAGTTACGGTTACAGCTCGCTAACGAGTACCTACCCGGCAAAATAAGTCGTGACTTGTTCTTAAAAGAAAAAAATTAACCGGAGTGAAGTCCAGAAAATTAGGGAAAGAAGTCTTCTTGTTTAAAATGAACTACACTCATTTAGTGGTATATATATAAAACAGTACCGTGACTGACTGACTGATTTCAAGACAACGCAAAACCTAAAGTATACCTAATTTATAAATCTGATATTTGGAGTATATATTCCTTAGGTAGCTAAGACGAGCACTTAGGAAAGGTTTTATGAAATTCGATTCAGAAAAACTACGCGTTATTCGTGAAGCTTTTCATTTCTTCAATTGCGGACAATAGCTAGGCATTGATAAAAGTGTGTTGTTCCTGGTAATAAACCTCGAAGATAATTTGGGGTCAAAGATAGCCAAGATAGTCAAAGCACTTATTTGAGTGTTAATATAACCCTCAAATAAGTTGAATGAATTAGACTCATCCCATACGTGTTAATGTGATTTCATACCATCCATCGTTAGCCTATAGACTACCATTGCTAAACATAGGCCTTTAATCTCTAGCAGATACGATTAATGGTGGCCTGACCTGAGGCATACCTACTTAACTGCGGCGTGCTCGTTCAGGGTAAATAAACAAAGCAAAAATACTGAACATTTTTTAATTTAAGAATCTGAAATTTGTATGTGAAATTCGGAGTCTTGATTACAGCCTTTTGAAATAAAAAGGCTAGTTAGCTATATAAACTCAAAGAAACCGTTACGAACTACGTGAATAAAATTCCTGTTGATATGACAGAACAAAGAAAATTTGGAAAGGGTGTCAAGCGAGATTAGATTCTTAATGAGAAGCTATTATTCTTGCTTCATCGCTTTGCACACAACATTAATTTTCGACTCCGTCAACCATCATACGGCGTGTCAAGAATTGTTTGGAAATCAAAATTCATCGTCTTTGATATAATTTCTAAAACAAGGTAAAACTAAATTCTAAATAAGATGTGTCGCTAATACACTATAGGTATACTGGCTGGTGAATAAGATGTGTCGCTAATACACTATAGATGATAGCAACAGCATTGTGTCCATCCATGTACCTACCTTCCTACAAAGAGCCGACTAACTGTATCAAATAAAATTGTATAAATAAATATATTGTGCCAAATTTCGAAGACTGGGAATATAAGCAACCAATGTTGCTTTTCATTAGGTATTTTCATAAAGCATTTATTATATTAAAAATCGAGTATTTTAATTTAATATAAATACCAATATTGCTCATCCGGCAACGCCGTAAAATGAGAGCACTCACTGATTTTATGCATTCTTCTTTCTTTGTTCAGTCCATACTTCTCTGGAATGCGCTTCCTCTCGGTATCAGTTTGGCTAAAAATCGTCTCTGTTTTAAGAAAAAAGTACGCGAGCATGTGTCTTGACAACTGGCAGTGTCGTTGCAGAGATAATTGTTTTCCTTTGAACTAGTTCATATATGTATAGTATTTTTATAATATTATTTATACATTATTCTTTATATATATAATTCTACTGTACGTGTGTATGTCACTGAACTCCTCCTAAATGGCTGTACCGATTTAAATACCACACCCTATGGTTGGTCAGAAATTGCCACCGGCATTAAGTCCACCATGTACTTTTTTAGTGCAATAATTTTAATTAAAAATATAAATTACGGGCACAGAAGTCATTGGTTTTGAAGTTTATTGCAAGTCCATAGAGTCAAAGGGTTAACGTTTTTAAAAAGACCGGTATTCTAATCAAATAGTAAATTCCCTGTACTTTGCAGTGAAAACTATAACCACGTTGGCTGCACTTACTCACAGCATTTCGTGGTATAGCTTGTTTAACCGCAATAACGTGTGGAATAAAAATTGCTTTCAGGAAAAATACATTTGAGGTACTAAAGAATTGAAATATTGCAAAATGTCGAATACAATTTGAAGTACAGAATGCAACGCAGCGTTGTCGCGTTGATAAATTAAAGCACAATGGCGTTTTTAGTTATTTCAGAAAATAAATGAAAGTCGATAAGATACAATAAAACCTATGCGAGATCAATGGAATTCAAAGTAAATGGTAAATATCATAATATCTGGACTGAACTTAAATTTAAGCTTTTAAGGAATGTAATAACAAAATCATCGGTTGAAACCTTCTACACGTTAATTTAATTCGCTTTTGATCGGTTTGGAATAATGGCAGCACTGCCTGGCAGGTTCGTCACAGATCAGCCACTATGTGTGGCCCAGGTAATCCCAGCCAGCGCGCGAATACGCTGCAGCGGCGGTGGGAATGGGTTTACCCCCCGGAAAAAAAAGGTTCATCACAGATCAAGTTAATGCTTCGTTAGATATTCGTCAGCATTAAAGTGTCATAAAGAAACTTATACACCGTGAAATTTTAATGGTTGTTTTCCCGAAGCAGAACAACTTGCCGTCGGTAGTACTATCGAAACATATTTTTTTTTTAGACATGTTTTGGATTTAAAATTATTAAAAAAAATATTAGACAACTCGAAAGCGTGATAAACAGTAGTAACACTAGACGGAGTGAACGGACCTTGTAGGTACTACTCGAATCGCACGCGCTGCTGACAAAGTAAAGAACGATCCATAAACGTTCAAAGCAAAATAAGATCTCAATGGTAGTTATACGGCATAAAATAGCCTGCACGCAAGAATCACAAACGAGCCTCCTTTGTCATTCGCCGCGCGGCGCCTACGCCGGAACGCCCCGCGCTCTCCTTCGACTCCCTCCTTCCTTAGTTGTCCCGTGAACGTCGGAAGCGCAGCACGCGTTATCTTATTACTTTATTAGTATTATGGATCGACATTACAGTTTTAGTAATTTAGAGTACGTCGCTATGGTGCAACTGTACGCTAGGGCTAATTATAATCCCCATACTGCCTGGCGTCTTTACGCCGAGCTGCAACACTTGGCGTCACTCCGTCTTCGCGGAGTTCTGAACCCTCAAGTCATACAGGACCGGACGATCGTAGCGGCGACGGCTACTCGATCATGGGCAGTTCCAAGTGCCAGCACATGCACAGGGCAGAGGTCGATCGGCCGTTCTTTCGCCAGAGCTCGACGAGGAGATCATCGAGTACTTCGAACGCGATCCTCGCCGAAGTACGCGAATGGCGGCAGCTAAGTTTGGCGTAAGCCAATACTACGTCTGGAAACTACTCAACTCAGAAGGACTGCATCCATATCATTTCCGCGGAGTTCATTTAATTTTTTCATTTTTGTTAAATACGCCTTAAATACTTTATTAGGTACTGTAATCGGTATTCAGAAAATTATTGTTCTTAGATAATAAATTTGTTTTAAGTTACGTTTTCTGTAAGTTATAGCTAGAAAGGTATTGGATAAAGCTTATTATTATGATTGGGTACTGTGTTACATTACCTAAGGTGTAGGTATCAGCTGATTGACTAACACCCGGGTCAACGAACGCGCGACCGATCGACGCGAGCGCTAGGTATCGCGAGGTATTACTATCGGTTCGATGTCACTTTCGAGTTCGGTTTTTCACGATTGTTAATCGGCCATTTTTGGTTTATAATATTTAGTTTTTGTATAAATTGAATGTTTAACTAAGACCAAACCTTTTCGCTGCGGGAAAACAACCATTTAAATTTCAGCGTGTATATGTCGAATTCCATTGAATTCATCGATGTAAAATGAGCCTACAATAAAGATTATTTGAAAATTGATTAAAACATTTTTAGCAATTACAAAAAAAAACAATTTAATTGGACATAATTATGCCATAACCCGATTTCAATATTCACTGCATAATATCTTACCGATTCTTTTGAACGGAAAAGAATCGCGTTCGCGATAGATCTTGCAGTGTTTCGTGAACGACTTGAAAAAGATTTGAAGTACCAGGAGTACGGCTAATCAAATTGGGAGTTTTCAAGGAGTCTTTCAGTCGAGTCACGTCCGCTTTTGTCAGCCACCGTTGAGGCAGTAAATTTATTATTATGACGTCATATAATTTGGCTATCTTGGAGGATTTATTACCCTTCTCATAATAACGTTAGTAGCCAAGAAAATTGTTTATCGCAAAATAAACCTTATTTATTCTATTTTTAGCCACTTATAGTAGTTTCTAGCTATTTCAAACTTAAGCTTATCGGGTTGCAGAGCCAGGTTTCATGAAGTTGAGTTGAACTTATTAAAGTTAAACTTAGGTTGAACTTCAACTAGTTCACAAAAAACTTGTAAAGTCGTGTTTATATTAAGTGGCTGATAAAAAGTTGATAGTATAAGTGTCTAACCGTATTGACGCAGACTTATTTAGACAACATATTACATTCCCTTTGTCATTTGTGAATTATGACGCTTTTAAGAATATTGACTAATCTTTGTCGTACATTGTGTTTTTTTAAAATAATGTTGTAAAAATAAAGATACTTAAAAGTCCTTGGAGCGTGGTTTGCAAATATGTAACGCAAAAAGTTGAATCCACTGGATAACGCTTAGGAAGTATAATTCTAAGAAATTAGTTCATAATATTCAAAGTGTGTTTGTTTTGAATTAGAATTTTTGAAAGATTACGCGAAAAGGCTTTCTTACGAAGTTATTAAAATCTTTTGTAAACTGAGCTACTGAGTTTTTATAATAATTGTGTTGTAATTACATTACGTGTATCTTTGTGAAATTAAGGATGATAAAACGCAAATGCTACGCTTTTGGTACTTAATATCTGAAATGGAACTTTGCAGTAATTAATGCAACTGCAAAGTTACATTACTGGTAGTCCTACTTATTTGTTCAGTATTTATAATGTTTTAAATAATTGAAACGAACGAACAAAAAAAAGCAATGATTATTTTGCTTAGAATTTTTAACCGATTTTAGAAAAAGAGGATACTTAGGAGTATAAATCCAAACAAATGATTTCAATGAATATAAACTTACTATTGTAATTTTATCATCATGAACATCACCATAGAAAGATAAATATAGAACCGTGCGCGGTTTCACGTATTTCCTATTCCCGTGCGAACTTCATAATAAAATATAGCCTATTGTTCAATAAATGGGTTATCTAACACTAATAGAATTTTTTAAATCTCTTTACTATTATTAGCCTAAACATTTCCACCTACAAAATGTATGACGTTTATGTATATTCACTATTTAGATTCGTAGTAGTGAACAGATTAAGAATACCTGCATCATCCCGCGGTGTCCAAATTAAACCAATTGTTCCTCTCAACCACTTTACTACCCCACTGATGAGAGTGCAATGCCCATGAGAGTACAATGGTATGCCGAACACGTATTTTTTCAAATTGTATGAGAAACTTAAGTACTTTGATTGCGACATTTAGAAAGATTCATGAATGCCATCTGTTATCAATTGCCTGAACTTATTAGTGCCACCGGACCATGCTATATTTCGTATGGTCTGGTGGCAATCGTTTTATCACACCTTACAAGTTACCAGTACCTTAACAGTTCGTGTAATATTTTTGTTCATATCTGCCAACTTCTCAGTTTATGTAGATAGATAATGCAGTAATAAAATGTCCATGGTACCGAAGGCAATAACAAGTGAAGATAACTCCTGGTCGACATTTGGTCTATATTTTTTTTATTTGTGAGCGTAAAAGTAGGTATCTCAGCGATTCTTGTGTCGTAAATGTTTATGACTGCAATTGGGCCGTTGGTTTTTGTTGTACACTTTTTTCTGCTTATGGAAAGTAAATCGAAAATCGCATTATACTAGTATATGTCAGTGGCATAGATCCACAGATTTATCCCCGGGATAATAAGCCTACGTACCTACTATTTGAAACTGTAATCGGAATTAAATTTTATGTAGTTGCTACAGCCGTTCTGGAGTGATTTAATAAAAAATATCCATTTATCCATCTTACAATTATTTTAAAAGCAAGTTCATGTTATTGTTTAGCTTGGGTAAGTAGCTTACTCTAATAATAAATCAGTCGTTTTTTCACGTATCATTATTACGTATAAATTTCGTTTCAATCATCTTATGTCTTCATGAAATATACCTAGCGATTGTTACTAGATAATAATGTAGCCATAAGGTACCTGAATTAGAAAAAAACGGTTAATAGTAATTTAAACAAATAACCATTAATATCGTATATTTAACAAATTTGTAGGTAAAAAATGATATTTTTTGAACATATTTATTTAGCTATACAAATATATGGACTGAGCATATTTTGCATAGTGTTTTTTTGTTTAATAAAAGTAGTTAATGTTATAACTCGTAATTTCAGATAGTTCCTAGTGAATTGACCATCTACTACAGACTCCCTGTGTCCTTTATTAGATCATAGTTCGGTCCAGGAGGTCGTCCCATATTGCGTTTGCCAGATCGTGGTCTCCACTCGAGTATGTTTTAGTTCCATCGGCCGTATTTCAAACGACAATAATACACATATATATTAATACACATAACATAATAATATATTATCTACTCTCTTTATTATTTAAGTATAGTACATAAAATACTGTTACATTCGCTGTTAAAGTAAGCAGACGCATAAGTAAACCGATATGCGTAGTCGTATAGGATTCTATTCTTGGAAAACTGCAGAAATTATAAGCATCTAAGAGACGCATACGTGCTATTATCATAACTTAGTCTGCCAGTATCCCTACGGAAACTGTTCTTAGCAGCAATTTTCTTTATAGTTACAACTCAAGTATTTAAGTAGAAGTAGGTACATTTAAATAGAATAACTATTAAAAACGTATGAAGATTGGGAATTTAAACTCGATATTTTCTAAAAGCGAATGTTGAATGTGAAAGATTCGTTTTGGATTTATTTTATCATCATCAGCCCGTATGCTGTTGCTAAACATTGGTCTAAGTTACGGAGGATTTGCCATAAACACTATGTATGGTAGGTGGTACGTTTGCTGACTAGATTATATTATGTTTCTATACAACACCGAATGTATACGATTTTCATATAAACGTATGCTTAGCGACCTGATCGGATCGCAGTGACAATTGCACGATATACAACGCGTCTTTCGTGTGCTTACTTGTCATGTTGAGAATATAAAATACTCGTTGGCCAGTGCGCAGATGTTAAATTGTAATCAGATTATTGGTTGCGTGGACTTACCACGCAATTCAACTGCCAGAATTAAATTTTAGATTTTACACAAAAAATATTTTGTTCAGCGCCGCTATATAATGTCACGATGTTTCCCCGCGAACAAACACGCGGTGCGTAGCTAGTAAGGTTCTATTATCGTCAGTCATAAATACCTATAACATTGTTTCGTCACTGCCTTAACAATTAACTAAGTTTTTATGGCGAAATGTATCCGCTTTATAACAAACTTCTTAATTATATCAGAAAAGTTGATGTTAAGAGCAAATTTTATACAATATTTTTGTAGATGGTAGTCCGGAAGTCGGTGGTAAGTACTGAAAGTCGCACAATAGCGGTTTTATGAAATTATTTTTGTATTGTTATTAAATATAAGAGAATATCATAACATAAGGAAACTGTATCACGTGCTATTACCACGAATTATCAAAAAATGTGGGAATGGTGAGATATAATTAACGTTCAAATTAACCACTTTAAATAGGTATATGTATCTGTATAGATTTAAGCTAAACATTGTGAAGTGAAAAATAAAGGTGTAGGTAATTGTTTTTGCCTAAATAAAAATAAAAATATATATCTAATGTATACAATATGTCTTTCGGAATAGGACCACCACCGGTTTGCCGCCGGATTTATCACTATCTCCGTCTCCTGTCTTCATGTAAAGACCAGGGAATGATTAATTTTAATATTTGGATACGACTTTATTCATCGTTAAACAACCATAAAAAGTCATCCCTTTGAGTCAATTCTTAGAACTCCAACGGACAAAATAAGTAGCAGGAAAATAGGAAGTCACATAATTTGAATATGAATAAAAACATACTAGGATTAAATCAAGAGTTTTCCAATTTGGTCCCTTAAACTTCTCAAAAGGGTTTTGGACCATTCAAACGCTGAAATGTTTTCTAGAACTCGAAAAGTTGTAAAAGTTATGAAGGGTTATGGGAAATTGAAATGTAATAGTAGTATATGGCAATGGTTGGTTTAACCAACCATTGGTCCAGGAAAGAAGCGGTAATTACGGGTTTCGAGGCGGGGGGCAAAACAGGACTGAAGTGTTTCGGGGAGAGGAAGATGTTTCAATCATTATATGACAATAGCAGGTACTAGATAGGAGTTCCAGAGATAAAGATGAAGATGCATTTATTTTGTATGAAGCATATGTTACATGTTTTCATGTGGTGTTACAGTAATAATGATGATAGTTTCAACATGTCATGATAGGTACTGACTTCTATCCTTGTGTGTAGGACGTATCGTATTGAATAGGGTGGGGTACCACAATCATTTGTAGTTGTCCAGTACGAAGATTGTAAATAATGTAAAAAAATATAGGTCACTACTTATAAAAGCCATTAATATAGATAGGTATAGAAAAACTCTGATTCGTTTTTTCTATTCACTAATAATAATTAATCTTACATTGACCTCACAAGGACATCCTCTCGAACTTTGGTCTCTAGATACTTAGCGGATAATAATCCTTTCTTAGCGGATGCTTACGCCATAATAACAATCCGCAATCTGATCAGTGTTTTGAGCTGTGTTGTTAAATAAGTCAATAACGGTTCATTTCATACATAGATAGTCTCGAAGATGATCAATAGGAATAACAATAGTCTACATGGCATTAAAATTAAGCTTGGAACTAATTAATGTAACAAGCAATTACATAGGTTTCATCATCATCATCATCATCAGCCCGTATAACGTCCACTGCTGAACATGGGCCTCCTCCCGAAGGAGGGTATTGCCATAGTCACAACGCTTGGCAGGCGGGTTGGTGACCGCAGTATTATGTTGTAACACACAAGGAAACGCTGCTGCCCGTTCCTTGATAAACGATTATTATAGATGATGTTATAACAATCGGGACCAACGACTTAACGTGCTTTCCGAGGCACGGAGGGTAGTCCCACGTAGGTTTAGTAGGAGATTATCGAATATAGTTGAGGGATTTATTATTCTTTGTAAATAATAATAAGATCACAAAGGTATCTACAAGTCACGATTTTCACTAGGTAATATTGAATAGCCAATATAATGATTTGCCGTGTGGTTTCCGGCTAGAATAGACCACCCCATGTCTTCCCATGGGTGTCGTAAAAGGTGTGTGGTGATATTTATAACAATAATGTTCTGCGCACGCATGTGGATATGGTTGCCTAGTAACCGTTACTTCATTCTAATAATGTGGCGACTATAGAACACTGAATGCAAGAACGATACCTGACAGGTATCCCATCCGCCACATTCACGACTTTACACATCAACTATCTGGTTGCACAATTTTTTCTACTATTGACCTTGTCAAAGCATATAATCAAATAGCGGTAAATCCTGATGATATTCAAAAGACAGCAATAACCACTCCTTTTGGTTTTTTTGAGTTCCCTTTCATGACATTTGGCTTGAGGAACGCGGCCCAAACCTTTCAAAGGTTTATTGACGAAGTGTTACTTGGCTTTGACTTCTGTTATGGGTACATTGACGACATTTTAGTATTTTCCCCCTCACCAGAAGCTCATAAAATCCATCTTCGACTGCTTTTTGACAGACTCAAGCAATATGGTGTCGTTATCAATACGGGGAAATGTAATATTGGACAACCAGAGGTCGTTTTCCTAGGTTATCATGTTTCCGCTGAAGGAACAAAACCACTAGACCTGAAAATTGATGCTATCAAGGACTTTCCAGTTCCCAAAACGATAAAGGAGTTACATCGATTCTTGGGTATGGTAAACTTCTATCGTCGTTTTTTGCCAAACGCTGCTCAACTTCAAGCCCCCATGACTGCCTTACTTGCCGGTCCAAAAGTTAAAGGTTCGCACCCAGTAATTATAACCACTGAAATTTTAAAAGCTTTTGATGACTGCAAGTCCTCATTAAGTAAAGCGACACTTTTGGCGCATCCAGATAATTCAGCGGAGTTGGCGATTGTGACAGATGCATCTGAAACGTCTTTAGGAGCCGTTCTCCAACAGCGAAAAGATGACTGCTGGCAACCACTTGGCTTCTATTCTCACAAATTAAGCGCAGCTCAAAAGAAATACAGCCCTTATGATCGTGAGTTGTTAGCAGTATATGAAGGTATCAAATATTTCCGACACATGGTCGAAGCTAGAACATTCAGCATTTTCACAGACCATAAGCCACTGACTTTCGCCTTCAAAACCAACAGAGATAGTTGTTCGCCCAGACAATTTCGTTACCTTGATTTCATCGGACAATTTACTACTGACATAAGATATTTACCTGGTCAAGAGAACGTTGTGGCTGATGCATTGTCACGCGTTGAAGAAATCTCTGCAGCCATTAACTTTGAAGAACTTGCACGACTTCAGGACAATGATTCAGAACTGCAAGATCTCCTTTTAAAAGGCTCTACTCTCAAACTACAGAAAATAGCATCTGAAAAGAGTAACAACTTACCTGTATTCTGTGACACTTCGACCCAAGAAGCTCGTCCATATGTTACTCCAACTTTACGACGAGTAGCATTCGACTCTCTTCATAATCTTCATCATCCTGGGAATACAGCTACAGTGCGACTGGTCACTCAACACTTCATTTGGCCAGGGATACGCAAAGATTGTAGAGAGTGGGCAAGGCAATGTTTAAAATGCCAGTCATGCAAAGTTTCACGTCATACTAAATCACCTCTTTCACCATTTCAAATTCCATCATCTCGATTTTCACACATTCATATAGACATTGTAGGACCTTTAACCCCTTCTTTAGATTTCAGGTACTGTCTCACTGTCATTGATAGATACACTCGCTGGCCTGAGGCATACCCACTTAAAGAAATCACCGCTGAAGCTTGCGCTGCTGCTTTAGTTTCTGGCTGGATTGCTAGATTTGGCTGTCCTACTCGAGTGACTACAGACCGAGGTCGACAGTTTGAAAGCCATCTTTTCAATGCCCTCACAAATTTGGTTGGTGCTCATCATTTCAAAACCACTGCCTATCATCCTGCTGCTAACGGTATCGTCGAGCGACTACATCGACAACTTAAAGCCGCCATCATGTGTCATTCCACTTCTCAATGGACTGAAGTTCTTTCTATAGTGCTCCTCGGCATCCGTAATTCTTGGAAGCAAGATATCCAAGCTACGCCTGCGGATCTTGTGTATGGCGAATCTTTACGACTGCCAGGTCAATTTATATCGCCAACAGATCAGTTCACCGCAGCCGACGTTACACAATACGCCATTCGCCTTCGTAATCACATGGCTAAACTTACTCCAAGACCTACTTCCTGGCACACTTCTTCTCCATTCTAAATCCCTCAAGATCTACACACAGCTTCACACGTCTTTCTACGTCGTGACTACGTTAGAAGTTCCCTTGAACCACCTTATGCTGGACCTTACAAAGTTATTCAAAGACAACCAAAGTACTTTACTATTGAAGTCAAAGGAAAAGGGACGAATGTTTCGATTGACAGACTTAAACCTGCTTTCATGATGCGAGAGGGCGAGAACAGTTCTCCATCATCAACTATTACCACTACAAAAACTAGTGACGAAGAGAAAAGAACGAGGAGCGGAAGATTAGTAAGATTCCCCAATATTTATCGACCGTAGTTACGATCTGGCAGGGGGGAATTGTGGTGATATTTATAACAATAATGTTCTGCGCACGCATGTGGATATGGTTGCCTAGTAACCGTTACTTCATTCTAATAATTTTCTCTGCTTGTTCATTTGTAAAATATCTTCTACGTTTTTAATTATAAACTCGTTGTAAATACTTAAACTAAATATTTTATTATACACACCAGTAGTCTGAACACCTCCACAGGTGACTAAGGGACTATGGCTGATGGATGGGCAGCAGCATCTATTAGCTTAAGGCTTACATCTTACTGCGATCACCAATCCGTCTGCCAAGCGTGGTGATTATGGCAATATCCCTCTACGATCCTGGCTTGCCAAGGTCTGTTAAGTGGAGGCCCATGTTCAGCAGTGGACGTAAACGGGCTATTGATGATGATGATGATATTGAATAAAATATAGAATAATAGGAATCTAATTAATCTCATAATTAATCATATTGATTTTACTTATTTATTATACCAAGGTATCCGGGTTATAAAGTGATTATGTGATTGTGCCGTAATTTACATAATATTGAAAGCTGGCAGTTCTCTTCGGTCACTTATTGGTCAGGCCATGGGATTGCATTTAACGTAACTCGACAAGATATAAATTTAACCTTAAAAAAATCATGTGGGTTGAAATAGAGTCGGCATAGAAACACTATGGAATTTGTAACCTTTTCACGTCGACATGCTTTCCATGTATCTATATACTTAGTAGTTATTTTTAGAAAGAACTTATTAGTTAAAAGATAAAATAAAATTCATTAATTCATTCCATTTCATCGAAATAACAATAAAATATCGTTTTTATTCTAAGTAAAATAAGTTTTCACAATATTCAAAAATTTACTAAATTATATGAAAATGATTAAATATTGGATTTCTCCAGTTTATTAAATTTAAAGGTACCTTAATAATTTAATAAGCTCTTGTAAATAGTTTACAACTAATAGATATCATAATAGATCATGGAGTATACTCAGAACTGATTAATTACTATAAACTTCAAACTATTAACTTGTTTAAAATTCTCGTAATATAAGTAGGTACATAGGTTACAAATTCTATGCCACGTAGATATGGATTACACCACGTTCCTTAGTCATAACGTGCTTAATGTCATAAAAATTCTAATTTGGGTTCACTGATCTAGGATTTCCTTTTGCGTTTTGAATTTTCCTGCATGATTCCGCTATATCTGATTTAAATATCATCTAAGCTTGCACATCTATATAACTTTACGACTTGTTTGTCTGTCCCTCGATAAGGCGAAATATTTTGGATCTTTTCCAATTTAAACAAGTTTACGATCTCTCTAAACTTTGTTTTCCACTGTTGTAACTTTGTGTTTTGAAAATTCTTTGCTTCCAATAAAGACCATTGCTTAAGATCAATGGCCACATCACGGTGTTTTCGGCAGGCTTTATGCTTCATTGGTTTTGTTTGTGCATCTATTTTAATTGCTGTAGAGAAATCACCGACTCTGCGGTTTGTTCGTTTGATTTTGTCGCTGCTCGTTGCTTTATTTAAAGGTTTACCTTCTAAAGGTATATGACATTGGGTTGATACTTGCAATTGATCGAACAATCCATTTCCTACTTGAGTTGCTTTGCATTGTGTATTGGATAGCTCTAACTGTTTAGTAATGTCTGCTGATAAAGTATTGGTATCACAGATTTGTACAGTTAAAATATTGTCATACTTGACCGGTTCCTTTTTAGGGTAATTTGCTGCACTATTGTTTGATGGAAACGCACGATTGAGTGGCTCATCAATTATGGTTGTAGTAGGAACGCTTATAATTTTTTCTAAGGCCCATAATAAACGTGACATTACAATAATAATTATGTGACTTGCAACTGCAGCCACCGGTGATTTTTCAATGACAGAGTGTTTAAAAAACTTCTACTAATTTTGACATTGGTCTTATTAGAATAGTTTTGTTTTTTCACCATAAATCTAAGTTTTTCTAAACAGTTTAGTCTTGAGGTAAAAATCGTTTTATTTATGCATAAATGATTTAAATGATTACATAATTGATGCATAGGTAAAAAAGTTTGTCTTACACCAATATATAGTTACGTAATTTTTTATGCTGAAGGTTTCTGGTATGTGCAAAATTTAACTTCCATATTTAACTTTGCTAAGACAAAAGCTTGTCCTTAAGAAATTAAGAAATCCTGTTTATTGTTGACAATTTTATAGATCCATGCTATTTTTTTACTAAAGAAAATTGTTCTGAAATGCATAAAGATAAGGCTATACAAGTATACATGCTTATTCAAATTCAAGTGACATTTGTAGGCGAAGAATTGAATATTTAACATTTTTATAGAATTTTGTTTATGCGACGTAGATCAAAAACTGCCAGGGTTCAGGTTTACGATGCTACACGCTACATGAGGTTGCTACACGCATCTGCACTCATCATTGACAACTGTGCTCCTAGAATAATGGAAATCGGGCTTTAAACATCTGGATAAATACAACTCGAAGTACCTTGTTCGAACTTATTGATGTATTTAACCTTGAAAGCTATTAAAACTTAGTAGACATTTTCTACAACAATTAATTAATATTCTACAATTATAATCCTTGGTTTGACTTTACTTAATCATTATTTACAGTCGTAGATTTAATCTCAAGATTAACTGCCTTATAAATAGGTTGAACAATAAGATAATTTCTAGTTCTAGCAACAGCTGTGAAATTTCGTTTTCAGTGTTTACTTGGAACTTGGATGAGCAATGAAATAAACTTTCAAAATAAATAACTTAAGCTAAGATTAAATCAAGAGATCAGATATAAAACATCACCTAACATCTGGCGCAGTTGCCAAAACATGTGATTTAAGTCAGTATGCTGCACAAAGAAAAGTACCCTGTGTTTTATTTCACGGTCAAAAAACACAACTAACCAACCTCCAAAGAAAGGTTTCTTAAGAAATAAATAAAGTAAATATAATTCTTTTATGATAAAAGTTCCATAATTTCACTTCTATAAATAACTAAATTTAATTTATTATCCTGTTAATGAGCTCGTATTTTCGTTACCCCTCATTAACTGTACTTATTGATGTGACAAAGATACTTCTTAATTAAAATTAAATTGATTATTTACCTCTTTAAACCATTGGTACACTTACCTTAAATTAAAATGATGATCATTTTCATTGCAATTTGTTTTTCTTGTGTCACCCGATTTTCTTGTTTGCATTTTTTGGGATTTGCATTGTTTTTTGTTGAAACTAATAAGTCCCACATTCCGCTGTGAGAATACAACCCGATTTTTTTTTATGTATATGCCCCTGCCAGGTTAATAACAGTTTTCTTAAAATACAAACGAAGAACAAAAAACCAGAACATTCAAAGTGATATTAGTCATTGGACTCTGGACGAAAATATTAATCACTAGCTTCCCGCGGGCGGTTTCACCTGCGTGTCTCTCGCCTCCTTGGATACTTCTTAAGTAAATATAGCCTATTTTACTCCAGGATATCTTTATCCTAGCTTTCTAATAGTGAAAGAATTTTTTAAATCGGTCCCTTAGTTTCGGAGCCTATTTATTGAAAACAATCAAATATATTCCTTTATAATATCAGTATAGAATAGGTTGATAATGCTAAAATGGTAATTAAATATAATTATGCTTTCGGAAACTCATATGTAGGTAACAAGAGTTCTGATAGCTATTTAGTAAATTTTAACTTCCCAGGAACTAGATGTGAGACTGATAACATTTATTTATGAAATACGTATCAACGTTTTAGAAACTGCTGAACCTTACCGGGTTAGTCTTATACCTTCTGCGGTTTGACAATCAGACCCATGTCACACCAAGAGTTGAGTTGTGAATGTTGTAATTATGTAAATTGTTAACGCGCGTAAGTAACTGCCTTTAAGATTTATCTACATTTTATATTCAATCGTATATTTTTTATCGACAATTTCCGTACCGTAGCGGTATTTGGCTCGCTTTAAGTCTCGGAGGTCGTGGGTTCGATCCCCACGCCGGAAAGGAAATCTTTGAGTAAATTCTAAGATTTCTTTTATTAAGCCGTTGGTCTCGATTGTTATAACATGATGTATAATAATCGTATATGTATCAAGGAACGGACAGCAGCGTTTCCTTGTGTAGTACAACATAATACTGCGGTCACCAACCCGTCTGCCAAGCGTGGTGACTGTGGCAATACCCTCCTTCGGAAGGAGGCCTATGTTCAGCAGTGGACGTTATACTTAGGTTATGATGATGATACCTTTATTTTCCAGGCGAAATGCGTTACAAATCCCTCAGGACTGAGACTAGGTATCGTCTGCGTTTGGTAAGCTATTCATACTACAAAGAAAGCTATACATACTATACAACCATATGTTCTCTAAAAACAGTGATGGGCAACGATATCGGGAACGATAACCTTTCCAATGTCCTCATAAACCTGAGTAAGATAAGTCCGTGAACTGTAAAGTAAGGCAACAGTTGTACAAAACTCGCCTAAAAACCAATCCCCTCCGTTAGGGTCCGCCCTTAGCCGAGGTCAAGCTGGTTACTTAGTCTATAGTTTATTACCATATAATAAAGCTGGAGTCCAGCTTGCCTTTATGACTCACGAAGTAACAAAAGCCTTCAGGCTAACTATGAACGTTCGTCGTAATCTTTTCATTTATAGGTATGAGATATATCGAAAAGATTTAGAAGCCGGATGCCATTACTCTATTTACCTACTTCTATCTATTTTTTTTCATTTAAGTATCAATGTAAACTTATAAAGTTGCAGAATATTTTATTCTTTATGATTTTGGCCTCTGATACACAGGGTTTTCGTCTACAAATGTCAAAGAGGTAGGTTTGTATATTGATATATCAAAAGCAGTAGACGCGCAAAATAGAAACTTATTTCCGGAGTAGCTTTGATGTATCATTGAGGCTGTCTTTAGATTCGAGTGAATAATTTATGTTAGTTTCCTGCAACGCCCGATATCAATATATATATGAGTTATATTCTACTTCTATAGTCCTTTTGTTCAATTTTTTCTTATTGAGATAAATCTAAAATTCGTCAATTTTACTGTCACTTTAAATTATAAGTTAATAATCACGACGTTTGTTTTGAGTATTATTAACATGGTTGGCAGGCGAGTTGTGAATGATACAGTATGATGTGTAGTATAAGTACTCATATCACAGTCCCCAGGCCTCACAGACTTCACGTCGACGTGGGTTATCGAAAAAATCTTTGAAAACTAAGTTGGAAGAGTGAGAGACGGATCGGATACAGTGGTTGCGGAGGGTAGTCCCCTAACCAAGCAGAATCGGAAAAAATCTTAGTTGATTTTTCTAATCCAACGCGGTAATGGCGATCTTGCTCAGTGCAGCAATCGAATCCATGAGATTGGATTCGATTGCTGCACTTGACAAGATCGCTTAGGTACTCCAAGGTTAAATTGCGCACGGAGGTTGTCTAAGTAACAATGATGAATGTATTTTATGATTTTACTTTTCATCAAATTGTTCCTTCTTTGTTCCGTATTAGTGTAATGGTAAATAGTTACTTTATACGTTTTATTTTTACGTTTAGTATAGGTACTTTATTGATTATACAGCTTAAAGAAAACTGTTACAAGTTTACCATTTACCATAGTTTATAAAGAAAATTAGAAATAGAAGTTACAGGGGGCGCCGGACCATGTATTAAGTTTGTCAGTAATTGTAGGTGCCAAGGTTAAGAGGAGGCCCATGTTCAGCAGTGGACGTCAACGGGCTGTTGATGATGATGATGATGATGATCTAAGCTATTGTTTGAATGCATACATTTTTGATTTGCCATATTATTTGGATAACTTGTGTGATGTTGTGCTATTTACTGATGACACTTCACTTATTTTTAAAATGAATCGTAATATTGATAATTTTAATTTTATGAATGGTGCACTCACACAGTTCACACATTGGTACGGTTAATAATTTATTTCTTAACGCGGAGTAAACTAAATGTATAAAATTTACTACGCCCAATGTAACAAATACTGAACCCAATTTGATAATAAATAATGAAGTGCTAGACGCTGTTAACTCCACAGTGTTCCTAGGAATAACATTAGATAACAATTTGAAATGGCATACTCATGTATTGAACCTTGTTAAGAGTATTATTCAAACAGCAGTTTATACGATACATTTTGTTATCACTTATATTTGATGGCAATATCTCAACCTCCTTTATAATAAATAGGTGAGTAAACATTACTTTACCAATTGAGTTAAGTGTTGATTTAGTGTACCCTTATTCCAATTACTACCATGATCACACGCCTACTCCCTATAGATTTGATAGGCATTTATTGGATTAGCACCCGCAAGAAAATATTAGTCAAAGATAAGTTGTATGAGTTTTGATGTGATATAGAAAACAGTTTATAAACCTAGTTTATGAAGAAATGAATTCTGGGCATGCAGACACGACGACAAAATATTTACAATCGAAATAAGTAAATTACATTTTTGGGTCATTAATCCTGTATAGATTAATATCCGAAAATTAAATAAACTTATAGATTAATTATACCGTATAACCTCCGTGACGTAGCAGTATATGGTACGCCTTAAGTCTCTGACATTGTGGGTTCGTTACCACTCCGTACAATAATCTTTATGTGAAAAAATTATACTCAAGTCTGGTTGGTTGACGGAACAACCTTACGGCTTCGGTAAGCCCCCGAAGCCACTGGTCCCGATTGTCATAACATCATCTATCATAAACGTATACCAGGTAACGGACAGCAACGTTTACCTGTGGATATGTTATACATAGTAGGTACTGCGGACAAACCAGTCCGCCAAGAGAGATGAATATATGGCAACACCATATATATGATGATGAATCATACTGAACATGGGCCTCCTCCCGAAGGAGGGCATTTGCCATAGTCACCGCACTTGGCAGGCGGGTTGGTGACTATGGCAAGGGAACGTTGCTGCCCGCTCCTTGATTTACGATTATTATAGATGATGTCATAACAATCGGGACCAGCGGCTTAACGTAGTCCCTAAACCTACCAGAACCGGAGAGAAATCTTAGAATTTACGCAAAGATTTCCAGTCCGGCGTGGGGATCGAACCCACGACCTCCGAGATTTAAAGGGACCCAAATACCACTACGCTGCAGTGGTATTTGGCTATAATAGAAACTAGTACTAAAACTTTTAATATCACGGTTTAATTTTGCATCCTTAACCGAACCGTCAAATGAAAAATCTACTTCGAGGTGCAATATTAGAACTGAAGATAGTCAGTCGGGCGAGTTTTGTCTGAGCTGAAATGTGCAAGCCGAGAAACTAAGTGTGCAATAATTGCGAAGTAGTTCGTAGAAGTCTTAAAGCTCTAAAGGGGCGTTTTTTTGTAGTATAGTAAAATTAGCTTACTATATATTGATTTGGCGCAGTCTATTGTATGAAAGGAGTATGAAAGGATCCCTTCCTTTCATACTCTAATGTGTAACAATTTTCTTGTATGTTTTATTGGTTAAATTTCATTAACCAACAACTGGCTCAGCACCTCTCCAGATGGGAGTGTTATTAAGACATTAAGTCAAATTAAGACACACGTGTTCGTTTGCCTTCATTTTCGTAGTATTTCCCGTGTAAATATTTCGCATTATTTCGCGGGAATAGTCCAAAACAGAGGATCTTTCATGGAGTACCACCTCTTTTACAAGGAAAATAAATTCAATGATTATACTCATTATGGGATTACTACCTTCTCTAAGTAAATAGGTTACAAGTGAAAAAATCGTAAAAATCCCCATCTGATTTTCTAGACCTTATCAATTACTTATCCAATTAATGTTAGACTGTTGAAAAGTCGTTGAATTGACTTAATTAAATAAAATTTATTTATTATATATTTAAAAAGTGATTATATTAAATAATAAGAGTAGATTTATATTAAATACACTGACTATCATTTTTTAAATCCGCAAATAGATAAATAAGATACTTATTGTCCGTTTTAAAATGGTATATGTTTAAGACCACATTCATTGTGATTATATTATTATTAGGGTGAATAAGTAGGTACTATTAAAATTATCGTCAAATATTCTTAAACTGTCCGTACAGTGCGGTTTTAGCATCCTCTTCAACGTCCTATATTCCTTTCCCATGCTCTATTTAGGGTTCCGTACGCGAAGGGTAAAAACGGGACCCTATTTCTGTTGCTGCTATTACAACAAATACTAAAAATAAAATAAAATAAATATTGTAATGGGGGCTCCCATACAACAAACTCCCCCCCCCCTTTTTTGCTCGATATCAATATCGGCAACAGGTAGGCACTTTAAAATGGCACGGAACCCTTATTGCGCGAGTGCGACTCGCACTTGGGCGGTTATTTTTTTCCATAAGGGTATATATTATATATTAATTAAATTCAATATCTATAAACTAGTCGCATTTGTACATATTGTTTCCATTGTATTATGTATTTTCTGTGTACATTAAAAATAAACCGCCCAAGTGCGAGTCGGACTCTCGCACGAAGGGTTCCGTACAAGTGCGTACCTATTTTTGATATCAAGAATACAACAAGTAACATAGTATAAAAGTTCTTGTAGTTCGTTGTAACTTTGATCGATGTTGAATGAATGAAAATTAAACTGCGGTTTACGGTTTATGACGTATTAAAAAAAACTACTTACTTGATCTCGTTCAAACCAATTTTCGGTGGAAGTTTGCATCATATATTTTTTTTAGTTTTATCATTCTCTTATTTTAGAAGATACAGGGGGGGACATACATTTTACCACTTTGGAAGTGTCTCTCGCGAAAACTATTCAGTTTAGAAAAAAATGACATAAGAAACCTCAATATCATTTTTGAAGACCTATCCAGAAATATCCCACACGTACGGGTTCAATGAAAAAATTTTTTTTGAGTTTCAGTTCTAAGTATGGGAAACCCCATTTTTTTTTGTTTTTTTTCTATTTTTGTGTGAAAATCTTAATGCGGTTCACAATATACATCTACTTGCCAAGTTTCAACATTATAGTTCTTATAGTTTCGGAAAAAAGTGGCTGTGACATACGGACGGACAGACAGACAGACAGACAGACAGACAGACAGACAGACATGACGAATCTATAAGGGTTCCGTTTTTTGCCATTTGGCTACGGAACCCTAAAAAAGTAACAAAGATATATAATGTGTCTTAGTTGACTCAGCATAACTACTTCTTTTCGTCTACAACAAACAGTACTCAATTCTAATAACTTCTAATACTATTAAACTATAATGTTTCAGTTGAAATGGTTTGAACCACATAAGATGGCCATTATTACTTGTCTTCAAAACTCTGTAACAGTTGACTAATATGCCAGTTACGTTCCGAAATAAATAAAACCTTTTTTGTACTGTAATTTATACCTACGGATAGCAAAAGAATTCAATAACACGGTCCTTTTTTGTAGACGAGTTTATTTATAGTTGAGAATCTTGAGGTATATTTGAAGATCACTAACTTTTTGAAGGGTACGTTATTATGCTTGGGTATCTTTTATATGAAATTATTTCTTTTACGATTTCCTTCTTTTTGTATTTTATATCAAAAGTTTTTTTTTACCAACTAAGTTCAGTTTTAGTTTATTTTTGTTATAATATTTGAAGGTATTCTTTTACACCGTAACATTTGGTTGTATGCTTATATTTCATGATTATTATTTCTTTAATCCTGCTACTTGGAGACAGGAGTAAAGATCGAATAACTAAAACTAAGTCCAACAAGGACGGTTAGTGCCAGTATAGTAGATGTATAGTCGTATAGAACTAACCAAAGCCATGCCATGTTTTTTCTGTCGGTCCTTTCAAATAAGGGTTGTTGAGGGATATTGCTCTACTATTCACTCCAGTGGCACCGTCAGCTTTGGTCCAAGCCCCGTAAGGGTGCCTTCAGGTGGATGTCGCTTGAACTTGGCCGGATTTTTGTATATTAATTTTGTACCTGTAACCTTTAAGGCATCTTACAATAATGAGTAAAATTGTCATTTATAGCACGACGAAGTTAACATTGATTTTAGGTACTTAAGTGATTCTTTTGTTCATCATCGTCATGAGCCTTTTTTACATCTTAAATCATCTGATTTAAACGCCGTCTTAAGCACTTGCGTTTGTGGCTTAATAATCCAATACGGGATCCACAGCAGCGACCGCATCTATTGCAACTAATTGCAAATTAGGTTCTGAGTGTTAGAGAAGGATGCTGAGATGTAGTTAGTTTAGTTAGTTATACTAACATCTCAGCATCCAACCAAGTATTGTCGTGAGTTTTAAGACCTGCAGACGGTCTTTAAAAGGTCATTTTTCTCCATCGGTCACGATCTACTGCGAAGTGTTCCCAATTGGAAAAATCAATGTCGAAGGAGGCCATATCGCGCTTTACGCTGTTAGATTTAGTCTTATACAGTGTAATTTTGACAAGTATGTAAATACCTAAGTGCTGAATAAATTTCATTATTTCATTATTACCTAAATTATTGATTGACACGCGGATTGATGATTAATGTAAGAAAGATGGTAAGACATCTTGAGCTGATAGATGCTGCTGCCAATTATGCTACACATTATGCTCATGGGAATATAGTTTATTCTAAGCCTGTTATCACACGGTAATTACGCGATTATTACTTTACAAAATAGTTGTACCTTTATCAAATATATGATTAGGGTTGTCTCACCTAAATACCCAAATTCCTTCTTTGTTATGTTCTTAGTTACTTCACGACGAGTCAACATGTAACCTTTATTGTATTGTGTCGAGACATCAAGTAAATAAATTATGTTTGAACCTTGCCCTAGTGTCATGTTTGACTTTTACTGCTCGTAAAAAATGTATAACAATGAAAAGAATCAGCATTCGTGTATAGTGTAGTATTCGAAAAACCTTGTTGAAAGTTACAGTAATAGGGAAAATTTTAATGGATTTTACATTTTTAAGATATGTGTGTTATTAGTTAAATCTTTAAGAGAGAGATTCCGATGGGATATGTTACTACGCGGGTGGTACTTAGCGTGCCACGCTTGGCAGGTGGGTTGGTGAACGCAGTATTTTATTGTAGCACACTTACACACAATATAGTAAAACTGCTACGGCGTAGTACTATACTACGCTATCGTAGCGGCATTATACATTTAATAATAACAAACATCTGAATGTTCAATTTTTTTTATACGTGCTTACAGAATACTTGAATTGTTTTGTGTGCATAATTAATTTTAAACTACAATAAAAAAACATTAAAATCTTCCAAAAATAGTGTTATCTTAATAAAATTAATATAACTCCATTAGCTTTAAAAAAATAATATTCCACGTAACTTGAATTAAATAATTCAGTTCACGTGAAGAATTGTTCGATACTTTAAAAAATATACAAATTAATTTCTAAAAATCACTTGTTTTTACTGGGATTAGACTCAAATTCTGTCAGAGTGTATACAGACAACATGTTATTATTTGTTGGAATTCGTTACATAGAAGGTGAGACACAAGAATAATCTCACTTTATCCTCAAAGTGAAAACATTCGTAAATCTGGCAACGAAGAAGACTACATCAAATGCAAATATAAAAACAGAATTTAAAATCAGCTGGTTTTAATTGTACAGCAAATTACTATAAACTTTACAATGAAATAACTATTATTCATTAATCTCTATCTATCTTAATAAAAATAAAGGCCCTTGACAAGTGGCACATTAAATATTTTCGTCCAAATAAAATAAATTATGCATTTTTTTATTAACAACTTAATTATAATAATTTATAATGATCACTGTATTCAAAACCGTTATAAACAACATTATTCGTAAATTCAATCAAAAGTATTTAACTATTCATCGAAAATAAGTCTAATAAGTATTAAAAATTCGATCAATAATAGTATTTAACTATTGATCGAGTAAACGAATCGAATACAAAAATATTTTTCTTAGTATAAGTAATTTTGGCTAGCCTGATAACCACTCAATCGTCAAAGAGTTTGCGATTAGTGAGCTTTTGATCCATAGTAAATTTGTTTTGTCTAGGTTCGGTTAGTCAGTGACAAAATTTAGAGACAGATTTGTAGTTAAAGGACAGCTTAAATTGACAGGCTGAAAAACAGAAATTTTAAGTGCCTACCTATATACTCCAGGGTTCCCACGCCTTGAGATAAAATTAAACTATTCGGTACCTTGTTAGTTATGATCAAACATAATACTGCCGGCTTTAGTAATCTTTCTTCAAATTCTTCAACAGCCGTTGAAAATAACCAACTAAACTTCAAAAATCCATGTTTGATGGTAACTAAATGTAAATCCCAGAGGATACCGTAAACTATGCAATGCTCTGTAACGACTAGAAAAATCGCAAAAAGTAAAAAATGTCACGTTGCCATAGCAACACGAACAGAAATCGTAGCTTTAATTGACAACTACCTAACAATGAGCGACAAGCCATTTTACCTACAATTGTGGAATTGGTTACACGTCGAACTGTAAGCACGAGTATAAACAGACCTGTGGTGTCAAATAATAATCGTAGTAGTAAGTAATCATTTTATAGTAATTACCACATGAAATATAATTTTATATCTTTTGTGATAATTATGATGAACTATAAAGTAATACGTTGCAAAGGTGACAGAACCAAAATAAAAAAAAATTGAAGAAAACTTTTATAGTGAAAAAAAAACGTTTTTCACTATAAAAGTTTATGCCATTCATTTGACCATCTTATAATCGACATCATGGACCGCAACAATACACGCACTCTACAGTTTTATGTTTAATGTATACCTAACCATCTTAAAATTCACGATGCGAGAGGATTCATTTAAAGAGTAAAACCTTAAAATAATGTTGTTAAATCGCAATTATTTCCATGTATAGACTCGCTTTTGTGAACAAAAAAGAAATGCTGACCTAGTTTAGGTAAATTCTCGTCTACTTCATTCATTAATACTGGCTTAAATTATTTACGTATATTATAATTAACAGAAACTTTATATTGATTACTCTTTTATTTTATTCGCCCGTTGACGTCCACAGCTGAACATCGGCCTCCTCTCGACTGACCTTGTCAAGCCAGGGTCGCTGAGCGATATTGCCGTAATCACCACGCTTGGAAGGCGGATCACAGTAAGATGGTGAATATCCTTGAGCTGATAGATGCTGCTGCCCTCCCATCAGCTGTATCTTCTTTAGTCGCCTTTTAGAATATAAGTACTTAATAAAACTATGTAAGTATCCGAATAAAAACTACATGAATAAGGTACATTACGAATGTAATATGGGTATAGTATGGTTGAGTGGAGTTAATAAAATCTAAGGCGACGTTTTCTATTGGTTAGGCTAAAAGTATAAAGATTTTATTATCTACAAGCTTTCCGCACGCAGTTTCCCTAGTGTAGCTTTCCTTCCCGAAGGAACTGCATCATTAATCTGTATATATAAAAGAAAGTCGTGTTTGTTACAACACTTATAACTCAAGAACGGCTGAACCGATTTGGCTGAAAATTGGTAGGGAGGTAGCTAAGAACTGGGAGAAGGACATAGGATACTTTTGGGTAGGGGTAGGGTAGGGTAGGGGTAGGGGTAGGGTAGGATAGGGGTAGGGTAGGGTAGGGTAGGGGTAGGGTAGGGTAGGGTAGGGTAGGTGTAGGGTAGGGGTAGGGGTAGGGTAGGGGTAGGGTAGGGGTAGGGTAGGGTAGGGGTAGGGGTAGGGTAGGGGTAGGGTAGGAGTAGGGTAGGGTTAGGGTAGGGTTAGGGTAGGGTTAGGGTAGGGGTAGGGTAGGGTGGGGTGCGATGGCGCAGCGACCTCCCCGTGGTGCACCCTGGGCAACGACGGTCACCAATCTTCAATTGGTTACCGGCGGCTAGCAGCTGGCCAAGAGTAGCGGGCCTCGTCGTAGCAACGACTAGAGGTCTGCGGGCGGGGCGTCCCCTTGGGCGCTCCGCTAGTAGTTTATTTATTTAAATATATTTAAATATAGATTACAGCGGAGTCTTTGCTTGGCTCCGCTATTATAATATTTATTTATTGTGTGTAGCTGTCACTGTTGCCCCTTCCGGGCTCCAGTGGCATTGTTGTTATTCAGCGGGGCCCTCTTTGGGTCTCGTTGCCGAGGGACCTCCTTAGGCCTCTCGGAATCGTTAGTTTGTTTTCCGCCTTCTGCGGGAAACGATAGGGCTAGGGTGACCGGCTTAACCGCTGGTTGGGGAGCTTGCTCCCATCTCGTAATCCTCAGTCATGTTTTGGGGACCGAGGGCCTTGGCTTAACCGCCTGGGTCGCGAGGATGCAAACCTCTTTAAAAATGTCGTAACCTAAGTTGTCGTACCGTGACGAGAGGTGGATGGCGGAGGCGTTACTCCGTCTTTAACGGTACCACCCCGGTCGAGCGTGGCGCTGGCCGGTTGTATTCGCCTTGCTATGGGAATGGGCGTCACCCTGTAGTCGACCTTTTATATCGGCCCTACTCGTGGGATTTGTTATGGATACCAATAATAAAAAATCAACAACCGGAGGTGTAGTGAAGGAGAGGAGGGCGAGCGCTAGAGACGCAGTAAGGGGTTCGAGCCCCCCTGCAGATCGTGCGAACGCGTTAGCGGTGGCTAAGGAAAGAAGGGCGAGCGTGGCAACAGGGGGTTCGATTCCCGCTGCAGAGCGCACGCAGCCTACTATAGGCAAGGAGAGGAGGGCGAGCGTGAGGGACGCGGTTAGGGGTGTGAGCCCCGCTGCAGAGCTTGCGCAGTCGCCCGTCATTTCTAAGGAGGTAGTCGTCATCCTGGATAGGATGGACGTCGATGCGAGGGGTAGCTCGCCAATAGGGCGGAAGCGTATCCGGGACCGCCCGAGTGTGAATCAGGTAGATTCGGACTCTGACTCGTCTGTAGCTGGGGACCCTGTCAAAGTACAGGCCAAGGCCCCCAAGCTGGGGATGCATCGGAGCCTGGAGTGCCTGAGCGACACTCGGGTGATCCTTGATACGGAGGAGAGTAGTGTGGAGGGTTCCGACCTAGAACGGGCCGGATCTCCCCATACTAAAACTAAGAGAGGCCGACCGCTCGGCAGTAAGAACAAGGAGGTCATTGTTCTTACCCAAGAGCAGGTTAGGTCCAACGAAATGAAGGCACTCCGCGATAAGTTGCAGGAGGTGCAGAGCGGGCGCTCTTCTGCGGGAGGCGCCGACGCGGAGCTGGGTGCCGACGGGAGCCGGGAGCTTGCGGCCCACCTCGCCGAGATGGTGAGAAAGGTCGCCCGGGTCTCCGGCAACCTCAAAGGGACGATGCAGAAGCAGCTCTACGAGGCTGCGGATGCACTCCAACAGTTAGTAGCGTCTACCCTTAGGTTGAACGCTACTGACGAGATGCAGCGTCTCCGGGAGGAGAACGCCTCGCTGAGGGGTCAGCTGGCGGCTCTCCAGAAGACGCTGGATAAGATGGCGGAGTCGGTGGCCCGCATGGAGAAGGGCGCGGCGGGTGCTGCGGCTGTCTCCGGGTCGCCGGCGTCATCAAAGAAGGGCTCAAGTAAGAGCGTCCGCGGCGGAGATCAGCCGGACTCATTCGAACCTTATATGGAGAGAATGATGAATCGGTTGATGTCCGCCGTGGACAAACGTTTCGTGGAGTGGGAGAGGCAGAGGGACAGAGATGTCCCTTTCTCGCGCCCACCCCTAGCCCACGAGACCAGGAAGAAGGAGTCGGTGGCTTTGTCCATTAGGTTAGCCAACCCGCCGGTGATATCGGCGCCGGGAGTGGCAGCTGCGCAGGCGGCGGTTGCGGTTGCGAAACCGTCCGCCGTCACATCTTACGCGGCCGCTGCGGCGGGCCCGCCGCCGGAGGGTAAGGGAAAGGGCAAAGGGAAGGGCAAGGGTAAGGCCTCGGCTTCGGCCTCGGCCTCGGCCTCTGTCCCGACCGTACAGCCCGTCCCTTCCACTTCGGCTGCGGTACCCGCGCCTGTAGCGGTATCCGCGCCTGCAGCGGTGCCCGCGCCTGTAGCAGGTGGGCCTAGGGTCGACGCGGACGGTTTCGTTCGCAAGGAGACCGCAGCGGAGAAGAAGGCCCGCAAGAAGACGGCAGCCGCGGCGGAAGCCGCCCGCAGGGCGGAGGCCGCCAAAAAGGTTGGTGCTACCAATAAGCGTGGTCGCAAGAACCGTCACGGACGGCTCCGCGCCCCTCGCTCGTCGGTAGTCGTGGTGACACTCTCTCCGGAGGCGGAGAAAAGTGGCACCACATATAGCGATGTCATTCGCAAGGCCCATCAGGTCGATGCGGAGGCCCTGGGCATCACTCAGGGCGTTCGTTTCCGGGTGGGGTTAGCTGGGGGTAGGATTCTGGAGGTCCCCGGCGCTAATAGTGGCGCTAAGGCCGAGTCCCTTAAGGAAGCTCTGGTCAAACTTATTGACCCGTCAGTCGCTACCATCACTCGTCCCGAGAAGACGATCGGGGTTAGGGTCAGCAGTATTGACGACTGCATTTTGCCTGAGGAGCTAGCTGCTGCTCTAGCGAGGGTCGGGGAGTGTCCGGTCTCCGCCATTAGGGCGGGAGATATACGGCGGGACCATCGCGGTTCCGGTACTGCGATATGTGCAGTCCCGATCGCGGCGGCGAGGCGTCTACAGAAAGTAGAACGCGTTAGGGTAGGATTGGTCTCGGTACGAGTAGATATACTCGACCCGAGACCACTTAGATGTTTCAGATGTCTGGTGCCGGGTCACGTGGGCTGTCGCTGCGACGACACCGACCGCAGCGGTCTGTGCTTCCGCTGCTCGGAGCCGGGCCACAAGGCGGCGTCCTGCGCCGTCTCCAAGCCGAGGTGCGACGTCTGCGCTTCGGCAGGTAGGGAAGCCGATCATAGTATCGGCTCCAAATTGTGTAAGGCGCCGACCGTGCGCAAGGCACTTAGGCCCTCAGTTCCGACTACGGAACAGGGCACCGCTAGGCAGGTGATCGAGGAGGAGATGGATACGACCATCAATGGATAGGCCCATGTTCAGACTTCTCCAAGCGAACCTCAATCACTGCGCCAGGGCTCAGGACCTTCTCCTGCAGACCATGGCGCAGCGATTGAGTAACGTTGCGGTAGTCGCCGAGCCGTACATGATCCCCGACCGTCCGTGTTATGTCGGGGACTTGGACGGCTTGGTGACCTTAGTGTCGTCGCCTTCCGTTGGCACCCCGCCCTTTTTCAACGTGGAAAGAGGGCGAGGCTTTGTAAAGGCGGTGTTGGGGTCGCTCAACATCGTCGGTGTGTATTTCTCACCCAACAGAGGGCTGGCCGAGTTCGAGGCCTTCCTCGACGAGGTCGGTCGACTGCTAGTTGGACTGGGAGATCACGCCGACGTCATTCTCGTGGGCGACCTCAACGCCAAGTCCTCGGCGTGGGGATGTCCGGTGTCCGACCCCAAAGGTAGGACCCTTGAGGACTGGGTAGTGGAGCAGGGCCTGGTAGTTTTGAACCGTGGCTCGGTGAACACGTGCGTGAGACAACAGGGTGGCTCGATTGTGGACGTTTCATTTGCGTCCTCCACCCTGGCACGTCGTGTTCATCAGTGGGGAGTTTTAGAGGGCGTGGAGACGCTGTCGGACCATTTGTATGTTGGTATCGACATCTCCGCGTCCCCCGCGGTTCCGACCGCCCGTCCTGCTTCATTGCCTCGACGAGAGGGCCCTCGGTGGGCACTCGGACAGTTGGACCGGGAGTTGCTACTAGAGGCAGCCCTGGTTCAGGCGTGGTTCTCGCGGCCGTGTAACCCGACCTCGGACGTAGATGTGGCCGCGGAGGAACTCGGGGAGTCCATGGCTCGTGTCTGTGACACGGCCATGCCCCGTCTTCGTCCGTGTCCACCGCGGCGGCAGGTGTATTGGTGGAGCGGTGCGATCGAACACTTACGTGTTCGGTGCACCGCCCTCCGCCGAGTATACTCTCGCTGTCAGCGTCGGAGGCCGAGGGACGAGGTCCGCATACAGGAGGCCTACGCCCAGTATAGGGAGAGCCGGAGTGAGTTGGGCGTTGCCATAGGGCAAGCTAAAGAACTTGGCTGGGAGAGAACGCTGGAGGCGTTAGATCGCGATCCGTGGGGTCGCCCATACAAAGGGGTTCGCCGCAAGATGCGACCGTGGGCACCACCAGTTACGGAAAGCCTCCAGCCAGGTGTTATAACAACGGTAGTGGGTGGGTTATTCCCCAGCCAAGAATCGGAGTTTGTCCCGCCTCCTATGGTGGCGCCCGATGATCACACCGATGTGCCAACGGAGGACACTGAGGTGCCGCCTGTTACACAGGCGGAGCTGGGGGCGGCCATTGCCAAGTTGTCAGGCAAGGTCACAGCCCCCGGTCCGGATGGGATACCAGGACGTGCCTGGGCCCTTTCGGTTGAGGCGTTTGAGCCCTTTGTGCTCGCCCTCTTCGATGCTTGCCTGCGGCAAGGTCGATTCCCTTCGGCCTGGAAGTCGGGTCGGTTGGTCCTCCTTAACAAGGAGGGCCGTCCGGCCGAATCGCCATCAGCTTATCGCCCGATCGTTCTGCTGAATGAATTGGGTAAGCTGATGGAGAGGGTCATCGCTGGCCGCCTCACTAAACATCTTAGTGAGGTAGGTCCCGACCTCTGCGAGGATCAATTTGGTTTTCGTAGGGGTCGTTCTACTTTAGATGCCATCACTCGGCTTCGAGACCTATCAAGGGACGCGACCGAGCAGGGGGGTGTGTTGATGGCGGTGTCGTTAGACATTAAAAACGCCTTCAACACCATCCCTTGGGTTTGTATCGAGGAAGGCCTCAGATACCACAGGGTGCCCGGAAACCTCCGGGTACTCATCGGTCACTATCTCCGCGGTAGAGAGGTAGTGTACCCGATAGCAGGCGGCGGGACGGGGCGTTGGCCCGTCTCTAGAGGGGTTCCACAGGGGTCGGTATTAGGTCCCCTCCTGTGGAACATAGGCTTTGATTGGGCGCTTCGGGACACACGGCTCCCGGGTGTCACCGCCATTGCGTACGCGGATGACACTCTGGTGACCGCCCGAGGTCCAGATCATAGGCGAGCGAACATCTCGGCCACAGCCGGTGTGGCTCAGGTGGTCGCTCGCATTCGTAGGCTAGGACTGCAGGTGGCGCTTGACAAAACCGAGGCACTCGCTTTTCATAAGCGGGGGCCTCGGCAAGCGCCCCCTGCAGATTCATGCTTAGTCGTCGGCGGCACCTCCATTGTAGTCGGGGATACGATGCGTTACTTAGGTATCGTCCTCGATAGTAGGTGGAACTTCCGGGCCCACTTTAATCGGTTGGCCCCGAAGTTAGTAGCGGCGGCAGGAGCCCTCGGTGGTCTCCTGCCGAACCTGGGTAGGCCAGGGGGGAGTTGCCGGCGACTATACGCGGGCGTGATACGCTCGATGGCGCTGTACGGCGCCCCGATATGGGTGGACGCACTGGATAGGCGTAATGTGGCCCTGCTGCGCCGGCCGCAGCGGGTCATAGCCGCCAGGGCGGCTCGTACCTACCGCACGGTATCCTTCGATGCGGCTTGTCTTCTCTCTAGTTCTCCTCCGTGGGAACTCGAGGCGAGGGAGCTGGCCGAAGCATACCGTCGGAGGTGCGACGGAGTTTTAAACGGCCGTGATCCGTTTCCGGAGGGCATGGCGACGTGGCGTATTGAATCGCGACGTCGTGTCCTCCGTGAATGGAAAGACCGGCTGATAACCGACCCGCCATTGAGCGGATTACGTACGGTAGATGCGATCCGGCCTCACTTGCTTGAGTGGGCCGGACGTAAAAGGGGCGAGATAACCTTCCGCATTGCGCAGGTCATGACGGGGCACGGATGCTTCGGTCATTACCTGTGCAAGGTGGCAAGGAGAGAGCCGGACACTCGTTGTCACCACTGTGATTGCGCCGATGATACGGCGCAACACACACTGGTCGAGTGTCCGGCTTGGGCGACCGAGCGCGGCACGCTCGTCGCACATGTAGGCAATGACCTCTCGCTTTCGACCATCATCAAGAGGATGCTCGAGAGCGAGGGAGCATGGGAGTCGATGGCTTCTTTCTGTGAGACTGTAGTTTCACTGAAGGAGGCCGCGGAGCGGGTGAGAGAAGATGATTCCAGCTCTCATCCGCTTCGTAGACGTCGCGTTGGCCGGAGGCGGAGGGCCGAAATCCGCCGTCTCCCGCCATAAGGGGTGACCCTGGGGAGCAGATAACATGAATCTGCTCCCTAGGGTCACATTCATGTAGTAGGTCGGGGATGCCACTGTGTTCTGGCAATCCCTGTAGGAGTAGGAAGGTATCCATCGCGGGTGCTTAACACTCGCGATAGAGCCATAGGGGGAGGAAACTCTAGTCCCTTCACCGGGGCGAGAGTTATAGTTGTACTCTGTCGGAGAGATAACCAAAGGCCTATACCGGTACTTGGGTCTCTCATCACCAACGACAGAAGGAGGAACACCCGGGGGCTTTTTTAGTGGGTACATACTCTCTGTGGTGCGACAGCGCACCACGTTCTATAGAGTGTGAGCCCCACATGCCCCTCACTGGCGCAGGGATCACGTATATAGTGATCCCTGCGCCAGGGAGGAAGTGCGGTTGCGCATTTTTACCCCGGTAAACAAAAAAAAAAAAAAAAAAGGGGTAGGGTAGGGCAGGGGTAGGGTATAAAAGTCCACCCGTGCGAAGCCGGGGCGGGCCGCTAGTTATATATAATTATAGCCTTGATATGAAAGAATTGTTGATATTAGTCCAGTAGTTTCGGAGCCTATCCAATGCGAACAAACATACAGTGGAAAGATCTGACTGTTTGTAGAGGAACGGTTGGTGTTCCTCCACAGAAAATGAAGAGCTTCTTTGCCGGACGAGGTGGTGTCCGGCGGCCGACGGCCATTTGTTATTGTTCGAAACTTGTACATGTTTGAATTGACTTGCGAACTTGCATTGCGGGATACAGGTTTGTTGGGATGCTAGGCGATAGATGGTGCCACTCGTTCACTTTCCGTTGTCGTGCGGCTACTGTAAATCCTTTTTCTGTATAATATTAGTATAGAAGTCTTATAAATGTTGGATAAACCAGTAAAGACAGGAAGTGAACAAGAAAAACTAATCTAGTTCATTTAAGTAATTACATAATAGTTGGAAAATAATAAGAATCGAAATTCCTTAAAGGAAAGGAATAGAACCACCACCATAATATTGTTAAGTTTAGTTTAAAACAAATGAAAATGAATGTACACAAACACATATAATTTAAAAGTATAATTGGTGTGATAAATGTCTTCAGCTTCCTAAGCTATGACTAGTAGCCCCCACAATAGTGATTTTAAATCTTTCAAATTTTGACTAGTAAACTCTTCTACAACTTTTGTTTTATTTATTTTTTCAGAGTTGTTCTTCTTTGCATACAGCACTTTGTAGAATCATGATTAATTTTCGGGTGTTTCAGTTTCTCTTCATCTCTGATTCGATCACGCAGGTCTTCTATAGCTCACCAATATTAGTATTTTTGAGTAAAATAAATAAACGTACAGTTTATTTAACACTTAAATATAATTATGCTTCCAAAATTATTATGAGAGTTAACAGTAAATAAACATAATAATATAATATACATATAATTTGTAATTCTAACAAATGTTTGTACACCAGTTAATCAGGTAGAATGTGATAATTCTTAAATTAATATATATTAATGACCTTTCTATTCATGTTCTGATAATGAAAAGATGATTATCATTGTATAGTAAACGCGCAAGGCGAGGCCTTACAAGCAGCAAAATTAGTAGATGACTGAATTGAAAAGATACATGTATCCTACTAATAATATAAATGCGAAAGTTTGTATCTGTGGATGTATGTATGACTGTTATTCTTTCACGCAAAAACTACTGAATTGAATAATGTGTCTGAAAGTAAAGCACGCGGATAGTTTATAAGCTGAATTAAAATATAGGCTACCAAATATCACGCTCCGACCCTCTGGAGCAGAGTGACGCGGGTAATACCACGAGGCGCAGCTAGTTCGAATACAATTTTAACTTCTACTTAACTAATATCTACTTTATTAGCAAAGTGGATTTTTGCTAATAAAGTAAATTGTATTAGTTCGTAGAAATTAGTACATTAAAGTAATCACTACATGTCACGGTCTTCGGTTAAAGGGATAACATATACATATTTAAGAAGCGCCTTTTATAATATATAGTAACAATACAATACTTACAGCTTTCCTATAGTCATGAACAAATAAGTCCGTAATTTATTCCTCAAGATATTTCATTTCATCGGATCAATAGAGTTGGAAAATGACTTCTTTAAAATTATTCTTTCGCTGCGTTCAGTTGCTTTTATTGGGACTGGTGATCCATACTTTCTAGCGGAAATTATTAATGCACCGAAGTAAAAAGAACAATGGAAAATAGTAACATTCAGAAATTTTACCATTTTCTATTGTACATTTATGAAGTTGAAGATAAGAAGTGAATTGCATGAAATGCAAATAAGAATGGACTTCTTTTACTCGTGGATGACGTAGTTTTCTAATGATGGTTTTTTTTTTAATTTCTCCTGTAGTTTCCTGACTCTTTTCAAATAAACAGTCAAATCTTCCTTCCTTTTCTCTTTATAACAATAGTATAGGTCACAATAATCTATGTAACTAAAACGCTTTGTCCTCAACGAATGACCGACAGATCATCTCCGAGCCGAAACCGCTGATAACTTTAAACTTTAATCAACATATATTGAAGTTTATTTTTTTATTTGGGCTCGATGGCGATGATATTGAGGGATTATGACTTTTAGTATTTTAGGGGAGTTTTGTGCAACTGTCGCTCTACTTTACAGTTCGCGGGCCTCTCGGACTTCGAGTCTACGTGGGCATCGGATGGTTCTTTGCAAACAAAGGGTCAGGAGGACGAGGGGCGACGCGTCGCGTTCGCGGGCGCACTTTTCTCCGGCTGGTAGGATAGAGTGGTCTCTGTGTATTCGTATAGGGGAGAGAGGGGTTAAGTTTGTATGGAGAAATAGAAATCTACGCGAACGAAGCCGCGGGCAACAGCTTGTGTATGTATAAAAATTAAAGTTGACGGTAAAATTTCTCTTTCAGACTCTCTTTAAAAGTGTCGAGGTATCGAGGTCTACTTACTAGCGTTGCCAATCGTCGCTTCAGGCCCTTATATAAAATATATTATATTATCATTCGCCCAAATCTATGATACCTATTAAATGATGAATGTGCTTATACATTCATGCTTTCATAGGTATCCGGTATATTACATTTCGCTCTTATTTTGGGTTTGTTGTTTATCTGCGCAAAATAATTGTATTGGAAAATTATGATAATTTTTAATATAAACAGGAAGTTTTGATTAAACTCCTATTTATGAATTATTGCTCATAGTCAATTTAAATACTTATATTAAAATGAAGATAAAAAAAAAACTCCGTAGCGTACCGGTATTTGGATCGTTTTAAATCCTGAAGATCGTGAGTTCGATCTTTGTGCCTTAGAATTTTCTAAGATTTCTTTCAGGGTCTAGTTAGTTGAAGGACTACTCTCCGGGCCTCGAAAAGCACTTTAAGCCGTCGGCCACGATTGTTGTAACATCATCTATAATAATCGTATATCAAGGAACGTGCTGCAGCGTTGTCTTGTGTCGTCCAATATAATACTGCGGTCACCAACCTGCCTGCCAAGCGTGATGACTATGGCAAATACCCTCCATCGGGAGGCGGCTCACGTTCAGTAGTGGACGTCATACGGGCTGATGATGATAATAAATAGATAAAATTGACTATGGTCCCCCCGTATCGGCTCGTCAATATATTACCAACCACTAAATCAGGTCACATTTTTTTTGTAGGATTTTCTTGACAATAATAATCAGTGGTTAGTCTGAGTCGAATATTAAGTGGTGTTTGATATATCTACAGAATGAGCAGTTTAAGTAATTATAAAAATCTTGGTTTCATATAATAAACAAAACCATGTAGTTCGATCAACGAAAACATAGGTTTAATTTTTATGCTTGTGTAACAAAATTTTAACTATTAATGTTTCAGTATTAAAAAAAAAACTTTATCTAAGAAAACTTTTTAAAACAATGTCTTATTAATGAAAGTATTTATCTCGAGAGACGTTTGGTGTGCATTCACCTCAAAACTTGCGTAGCATCGTCGTCGCTGTGTCTGGAACCGTATTTACCCCAATTTTGCAGTTTGAATGAACACGTAGATTGCGACTCCTATTCTATATAATGTAGCTATATAAATGCTTATTCTCCGGACATGTCGAAGAATGTTATCCATATTATCGAAAACAATAAAGGAGACCACGTCAAATCAGTGTTTGTGTAGATTTGTATGCAGCTTTCATAAATGATTTGCTCAAACACGGCAGTGATTTGCAATCAAAATTGCTGACCTGATTTAATATTCAATAGCGTGGACATCAGTTGACGAAATTGCAAAATTTAAGACCTCTTTTGAAAACGTGACCCACTTAGCATAGTGAATCAAGCTGCCGTATTAACTTGCTGATTGAATCCACATAATTAAATACCTGAATCATCATCAACAGCCCGTTTACGTCCACTGCTGAACATGGGCCTCCTCTTAGCAGACCTTGGCAAGCCAGGATCGTAGAGATAATCACCGCGCTTGGCAGACGGATTGGTGATCGCAGTAAAATGTAAACCTTGAGCTAAACGGTGCTGCTGCCCATCCATCAGCCATATTTCCCTTAGTCGCCTTTTACGACACCTATGGAAATTCTAAGCCGAAACCACACGGCAATTCAATACCTGAATAGTGAGAATTAATTTAACATGCTAATTATGGATGTAATTTTAAGTATAATTAGCTGAATACAGGTTCTGAACAAATTGAACTATATAATGTTTGTATTTTATCGAAACTCATTAGCGATAAATGAAGAATTAAAAACAAAATTGGCATTATGCATTTTATTAACATCATTGGCAAAAGTCTAATATTTATAAGTTAGTAGCTTATCGCACGCGTTTTCACCCGCGTAATTACCATTTCTGTGGGAACCTCATAATCAAATATTGTTACTCCTGGATAAAGTAGATTTATAACGGAGAAAGATTTTTTTAAAGCGGTCCCCTAGTTCCGGTGGCTAGTCAATGCAAACAAACAACCAATCAAATCTTTCCTTTTTATAATATTAGTAAAGATGTAGCGAGTATCTTCAATACATAAAGATAAATACCGAATCGGAGTAGGCGGGGCATGCGGATTGGTGATCGCAGTAAGATAGTAAATAATCTGGAATTGATAGATGCTGCTGATCCAATAAACCTAGAAATGTAAATATTTCCATTTTACAATAAGCGGCCGCAGCCCAATGGCCAGGGCATCGGACTTGTGATTTTGAGGTCGCAGGTTCGAACCCCACCCACTGCACTACCTACGTGAACCCACTCGTAATACAATAATTTTAGCTTAGCACGAGGGGTTAACAAGAATACTATAATTAACAAGAAGACTGCAAAATATGCTAGTAACAGTTTAAAAAAATAAAAAAATGCTTGTGGCTCTTATTGGCAATCAATATAAAGAAAAAGAGAAAATCTTTCTCTATTTTATATCTATTTTTATTATTATTATTACCTTGGTATGGTCATGTGAAGGTTTAATGGGGACATAAACCAACTACTATGGTAGTTGTAAATAGGTCATAAAAATGGGATTTTCCATCACTCCCTCTAACTACATCATAAAATGACAGTAGGTAATCTTCATACTTATAAATCTAGCAGCAATAAGTATCTTGTAACTATGGGTGGTTAAGGTGTTAATGATACAAATGTTAAAAGAATTCCTTTTGAATATTAAAATCTATTCTTTGATTAAAAATAAAGCCATAATTATAGTCGAACCTCTATAAGTCGAACATCAAGGGAGACGCCAAAATTTCGAGTTATAGAGTTTTCAACTTGTGGAGGATTTCGACTTAGGCGGATTTTGATTCGACATAAAGAGTTTGAGGTTTATTCTTATAAATTTTGAGTTTGAGAGGTAAAATAAATGTAAATTCAACTTGCAGAGGTGAAAAACATATTTTTATTTATTATAAATCAACATTATTTCAAATCATTTTAAAATAAAAAATATGGCATTAAAAAAAAGTCAGTATTTTTTTTTGCTTTAGATAATTTGGTTGTTCTCTATCTATAGCATTGTCTTATCTATAAAGAGCAGAAAATTCTTCTTCTTCAGAGGTCTGCTCTATAAAATTACGTAAGGTATTCAATGCGGTTCGCGCCTCTTTGATGGAAACCCATGGAGCGAAAACAAATGACTTGCTTAGCTAAATTTCAAAGGAAATCAAAATTGAACACCTGACACCAAGCAAGCAAACACGTGTTTACGTGAGTCATAAATTTATTATCGTATACTCCTAAAATGTTTTCTAAGAAACAATAGTGTACTCACATTGTCGGCAAGTTCTTAAAGTCGGTAACTTATTTTTGTTCGAACAATAGAGGTAATAAATTCCAAATGATCAAGTTGTAAAGGTTGTAAAATAAAACGTTGCTATGTTCGAGATACAGAGGTCAAATTTAATTTTTCGAGTTATAGAGTGAAAATATGTACCAAAATGGCATGGAGGGACTCGGTGATTATTTCGACTAACAGAGGGTCAAGATTTCAAGTAATGGAGGTTTTGGTGTCTGAAGGGAAGGGAACAAAACATTTTTTCGAGATTTGGAGGTTTTTGACTTATCGAGGTTCGACTTAACGAGGTTCTACTCTACCAATTTTATAATTTTGATATCAATCGTATTCTTTAATCCGAAGGAAAGGTGAAGGACTACCCTTCACCCAACCAGACCCGGATAAATCTTAGAAGTAACACAAAGATTTTCTTGTCAGGCGTGGGGATCGAACCCACGACTTCAAAGACTCAGAGCTAGATTTATGCCGCTACGCAAAAGAGGTTATAATGTAGGTATTTAGTGGAATTTGAATGAATCAACTGATATAATCAATAATTATAATAATAATTTATTTAAGAGTACAAGTAAGGGTGTCTTGCCAATATCTACCCTGATTGTCCTAACCCTCATAATAATATGTATATACCCAAAGACATCATAAACAAAATAAAGATTGACAACAAACAAATTACGGACCCATTGACTATAGTCACAAACAGTTTTAATGATTACTTTTTATATAAAGTCATACCTATATATGCACGGCTCAAAAACACAACCTACAACAAATATAAATAACAGCAGAGACTCAATGTTCATGAACCCAAGCATACCGTTAGATATCTTAAGCATTATAAATAACCTAAAAAACAGAAATTCTATGGGTCATGATGAGATCTCTACTAAAATAGTTAAATCTGTGGGATGTCTGATATGCCATCATATTAATATATTATAAACTTGTGCATCATCAGTGGTGTCTTCCCCGAAAATTTAAAAGTGTCGATAGTGAAACCATTACACAAAAAGGACTCTAAAGAACATATTCATAATTACAGACCAATTGCACTTCTTTCAGTTATGTCAAAAATATTTGAAAAGTATTTCTATAACCAAATATATAAATATCTAGAAATTAATAAAATACTTTGCCATGAACAAACGGGGTTTAGACAGAATATGACTATAAATTTGGCAATTTTTGACTTTTTTCGGAATATAATGACGAATATGGACAATAGAACACCCGTTGCTGCTATTTATTGTGACATGACCCAAACTTTTGACTACGTTGACCACACCAGACTATTAAATAAGCTTGAATGTTACGGTATAAGGGGAAACACTATAAAACTACTTGAGTCCTATCTATCAAATAGGAAACAAATTGTGTCAATCTCAAATATAGATACAATATCTAAGACTAAAATAAAATATGCATCAGGACAGCGCAATGTTAAATTTGGGGTCCCCCAGAAGCGTTCTCGGGCCACTTTTATTTCTTATCTACATAAATGACTTGCCGAAATCAATTGACCAACCTATGACACTTTTTGCCGATGACAGTACAATAACTATAAAATGTAATGACTATGAAACCTATGAATATGACATTAATAATTATTTATCATCTATAATTTCGTGGTTAATTGATAATAATTTAAAAATAAATTTAGACATAACGAATATCATGCACTTTAGCCAACGTACAGAAACTGCATCAAATATGAATACAAAACATAACGATACCAAAATACAAGAGGTAGATAATACAAAATTTCTTGGTCTGACAATTGACAAAAAATTAAACTGGAAATCGCATATTGAATTGTTATGCAAACTAATTAGTAAGTCATCCTATGCACTTTTCAAACTGGCCCCTACCGTAAATACCGAGACGTTGATCACTGCGTACCATGGTCTAGTAGCGTCAATATTAAGGTATGGAATAATATTCTGGGGAAACTCGACAGACAAGGATGTGGCTTTCAAAGTTCAAAAACGATGCATTAGAGCCATGTTTGGCCTCAAAGTTACTGATAGTTGTAAACCTCTCTTTATAAAACACAAAATACTCACGCTGCCTAGCTTATACGTTTTAGAATTATGTATGTTTGTTAAATCCAACCCCGGACTCTTCCCTCAGGTGTCAGATTTCGACACACGTAATAGACGAGACAATAACAGACAATGTTTGCATACCGCCAAAACTGCACATATGTTAAATAGTATATTTTGCATGGCACCTAAACTGTACAACAAATTACCAAAGGAATTCAGAGACTTAAATATTAATCTGTTTAAAATCAGAATTAAAAATATATTAAGTACTAAGGCCTATTATAATATTAATGAATTTTTAGCTGATAAATTATAAATTGTTTTTAATATTATTCATAGTTATTTTTAAGATATTGACGTCCAAAACCCATTAAAAAAAATTGACATTTAGTGACTATAAATGAATGATTATATTTTGTACACCTATTAAGGTAGAACATGTTGAAACAATTTTTTATTTGACATCTTTGTAACTACACATGTTTCTGACAAATAAAATTATCTTTATCTTTATCTTTATAAATCCAGTAACCACAAAGAAGATAACTACATAATACTTACTAAATCCATTTTCCTCTAGTTACCGTTTGAGGGTGAAGTTAACAAGATAGTTGCACATATAACAAACATAGGACAAAGAACTAGCAGTACCTCGCGGTTTTATTTGTGTAAGATTCTATACTGGTATTCGGTGGCATAGTGGTTGCTTATGAGACTTGATGTTCTGTGTTCGATTCCACAACCTGGACATTTCTTTGCGTAAAGGACAAATTGCTCTGAGAGTGGGTATGCTTTGTGTCCGTGACTTGTGTGTACCTATATTCTCCTGCGACACACGAATTAATTGCCCTAGCAGGAGAGTTGTCTTATGAATAAAAAAGTACATCTCTCTGTGATTAAAAAAATAATAGCATCACTGTTATTTGTTTGTACCTACATATGCCGTACTAGCTTCCTGCGCGCGTTATCTCCCGCGTAACTCCCGTTCTCGTAAGGACATCATAATTAAATATAGCCTAAAGCCTTCCTGGATAAATGGGCTATCTAACACTCAAATAATTTTTCAAATCGGATCAGTAGTTCCTTAGATTAGCGCGATCCATACGTTAAATAAATAATCACGTAGTTGGGGTATGCGAGGATATATCATTTTGTGAAGCATATTATGGATAATAAACAAATGCCCATAGATAAAACTTATTCGTGTGTGCTATTTTAGAATGGCATAGCCAGGCTTACAGTAAAAATAAAGATTTTTCTCATTTATTATATAGCCCATATAAAACTTGTTAAAGAGTAACAAATTGTATTGTGCGCCTGAAAAAATAAAAGTATAATTTTCTTAATACTAAATGAACACTTAACCTACATATTAAGTACAAATCCAGTAACCTTAAAGAAAGTCATAATACTAAAGCTATTTTCCTTAACTTACCGTTCGAGAACAAAGATAACAAGATAGTTGCACAAACGAGTTCATACTAGAAGTTACAAAGAAGAATACAAAGCTAGAAACCAAACAATGTCATAGCATTTTCATGTATATATGCTATGTTTGTGCTATATTATGTACTAGCTTTTACTTGCGGCTTCGGTCGCATTAAAGTCAATGTCCCTATGTTTCTTCTAATAATATGTGTAGGTACAAAGTTTCATGATGATCGGTTTAGTAGTTTTCGATTGAAAGCGTAACAAACACACTTACATTCACATAATTATATAATATTAATACCGAGTATTTTTTTTAATTTTAAAGCCATCTCTCCCATTTGGGCAAAAAAACCCCAATTGGGGAGATGGCGCAGGTGACTTTACAATTATTATCTATATTACTAGCTTCTAGCGCGTAGTTTCACCCGCGTAACTCCCGTTCGCGTAGGAACTGCATAATTAAATATAGCATACCTTGATAAATGGGGTATCTAACACTGTAAGAATTTATTTATTTATTTATTTATTTAATGCACAAAACACATTACAATCAATATTAAAAACAAAATAAAATTACAGGTTTTGATCTGGATTGTAACGCAAAGATATGTGCATGCAGCTAAAACTATGACAATACAATTAAAAGAAAGCAATTAAAAACATTCTGTAGTAAATCGGCACAGGGTGACTCAAATGCTTCCAGTGAAACTTGAGGCAACCTAACCCGAACTGATATGGAGGATGTCTTTCACGTTAGCAGCAAATCTATTACAGTTGTGATTAAATATGTCGAGAAATTTATTATTGTTACATTTTAAGATGTCGTTATACTGACGGGCCATTCTTGTTAGTGGATTGTAGTAAGATATATTATTTTTAAAGATTTGAAGAGAGAAAAGATTTGTGTCGATTGACCTACGGGCACTGAATTTAATATTGAAATTAATTTGTGAAAGCAGCTCAGGGGAGTCGACAATTGAGTGAATAATTTTATACAAGTAAACAATATCAATATATGTACGGCGCATCTGCAGTGCTTCAACTTTGAATTTACTGAGTCGATCATTGTAGTTTAAATTGGATCGACCCGGGTTAAGGCGATAGTTAAGAATTCTGAGGAACTTTTGCTGGACTCGCTCAATATTGTCGATGTGTATTTTATAGTTTGGAGACCATATGGGACTTCCATATTCCAAAATACTCCTCACAAGAGAATAGTATATACATAGTGTGCTGCGAGGCTTTCTAAAACTTTTAGTGGATCTTAATACGAAGCCTAATATTTGGTTTGCTTTACAGACTAAATGGTTATAATGTTCACGAAACGAGAGTTTTTCATCAATTATGATACCCAGATCTTTAGCAACTAGTGAGCGATTTAGGACTTTACCATCTATATCATAATTCCATGAGAGTTTGTTGCGTTTGTTGGTAAATGATATGACGAAGCACTTGGTGACATTTAAATACATATGATTGGTTTTACACCATTCAGATACGGCATTAATGTCCTTTTGAAGGGATAAACAATCCTCAGGTTTCGTAACCACACTAAATATCTTTAAGTCATCAGCATACAAGAGACAGTTACAAGATAGGCGTTCAATAAGGTCATTTATAAAAATTACAAAAAATAAAGGCCCCAAGTGGGATCCCTGAGGTACTCCAGAAGTTATTAATGTAGGGGATGAAGTATAGCCTTTCAGTGTCACTAATTGTGTTCTGTTATCGAGGTATGAACAGATCCATCTATATAGGTTACCGTGGATACCATATGAGGCCAACTTTCGACAGAATAAATGGTGGTTGACTTTGTCGAAGGCCTTTGAAAAATCGGTGTACACTGAGTCAACTTGACCCCCGGTGGCAAACGCTTGACATAGATAGCTTTTGTACACGAGTAAATTGGTAACCGTTGACCTGTTTTTAACAAAACCATGCTGTTTGTCGGAGATTAATGGCTTAAGATGACTATATAGATGATTATATACTAGAGATTCAAATATCTTAGCGAAACAGGATAGGATACTGATTGGTCTATAGTTCTCGCACTTTGATTTGTCACCGTTTTTATAAATAGGAATGATATGTGCAGTTTTCCAATGTTTAGGAAATACCGCATTGGCCAATGACTTGTTATAAATTATGCACAAAGGAACAGATAACTCCTCAGCGCAACCTTTTATAAAGAAAGGGGGTAAAAGATCAGGGCCAGCTCCTTTATTGCCGTCAAGGTTTCTTATTGTACATAGAATTTCCTTGACTCCAATTGAAATATGTGATAATGTGGTGAGAGTGTATTTATCAATCATGCCTAAATCTCTACAACCACAAGTTGACACGCAATCAGAGTAGTCGTTATCAAAAACAGAACTAAAATAGTGCGAAAAAAGATCACTTATTCCTTGACCACTCGATGCTGAAACGTCATTAAGCGTCATTGTGCTTGGCATGGAGATGCGGCCTTTACGGTTGTTGACAAAGCTCCAAAAGGATTTTACATTTTTGCTTAAAGAATCCTCAACAGAGTGAACATATCTATCATAACATGTCTTGGCAAGCGATTTACATCGTTCGCGGAGCATTGAAAATGTATCATAATCACGTGGGTTGTTGAATTTTTTATATAACTTATGATATTTATTTTTCTCTTCGTTGCATTTAATTAAAGCTTTGCTGTACCAAATAGGGTAAGATGGAGAATTTACAGATACTGTTGGGGTGTTTTTTCTTATTATTTCAAATAAAACTTCATAAAATGCATCAGTACAAATGTCGACGTCATTAGATGATAGTATTCCGTGCCAGTTAGTAGAGTGCAGCTCGGATTTAACTTTTTGAAAATTGCATTTTGAAAAATTTAGTCGTTTTGTGTTGCACTTTTGAAGTTCCTTTACAAACTGAAATGCAGATAAAGTAATCATAATAGCAGGGTGGTGTTTTTTATCGATTAAGCTCAGCTCTTGGGTATCATTGACTCTGATGGTGTCAGTGTTTGAGAGTACTAGGTCCAAGAAGCGACCATTAGCGTTAGCGATATGATTAAATTGACTAAGATTACAAAGCATTAACAATTCGGTTAGGAGATCAAGTTTCCATTTATGCGACGACGCATTCGACGTAGTTGCATCTAAATGAGTATTAAGAGAAGCAGGATGGTATTCAGGGGTATTGAAGTCACCAATTAATAGAAAAGTATCAGAGGGGGCAACATTAAGTATTAGGTTTTGGCAGCGGTTATAGAAGCATTCCAAATGATCACGGCTAATGTCAGGGGGTAGATAGCAAACGCAGATGTGAAGTCGAGTTGAGTGACGAGAATCAAGAACAAAAGTTACCCAGACATCCTCCATATCACTGTCCCATGATGCCTGACGGATGACCTGGTATTTTTTATGAACTGCTAATAAAACACCGCCTCCTTCTTTCTTAGCAGCGGAAGTATCTTTACGGTCTCTTCGGAAGACATTGTAGCGAGAGTCCACCACTTCATTATCGTACACACTTCCGTTTAGATTGGTTTCCGTCAAGCATATGATATCAAAGTCAGAATTTAACAAATTTAAAGTGAATTGTGTCAATTTACTGCGTATTCGGTTAACATTTTGGTAATAAATACTAATCATTGTTAACAGTAAGCATAACTTAACATAAAAACAAAGATAATATTAAGCTTGGAATTTAAGATATTTTGTTAAGCGACTCCATATTTTTGACCAGTATAGCAGGGAAAGATACATCCTTACGAATATAAATATGACCGAAACGCACCCAAACAAATTTGTATTCGTTTTCCTTGCAAAATTTTCGGGCGCTGCTATGCAATTCCTTTGTTTCAGGAGGCAAATGTTCAGACAGATATATCCTACTGCTTGAGTCACCAGTACCGATGTGTGAGGTGGATAGCTTGTCCTTCGGGTGACACTTGTTGAAACGAGTCATTGCAGACAACATAATATCTCGTTGGCGTTGCGAAGAAAGAGTGACAAGAATATTACGTGGTCTCTTAGATGTAGTGTTCATCTTTGCAACGCGGCGACATGCTCTAATATTGTTTTCGGGAATGATTACGCTTAAACACTCGCAAAGTTTCTTGAATAATGCCATCAAGTCTTCGGATTTACTCTCAGGTACCTCATGTATTTCAAGGTTTAAATCCCGAGACATTTTTCTACGGTATTTAGGCGACTTTGTACTTTGCATAGGGTATTCTGTGATTTAGAAAGCTCTGATTCAAGATTTTTAATCCGATAACTGTTCTCAGCAATGTCCTTCTTGATGTCATTTTGTTCAGAGGAGATAAAGTCCGTTGTCGTCGTGAAATCCACCTTCAATGACTCGATAGCACGATCAACTTCCACAGCAATCATATCCTCCATGTCCTTCCGCAGAATAGAGCGCAAATTTGACATAAATAATGAGTCAGGGGAAAGTTTTTGATCCAAGAGATTACTAATGCTTTCCATAGTAACTGGGTGATTTAGTACGTCGGCGCCTGGAGAAGTGCATATAGCAACATGTGACCCGGCTGAACCTTGGCTGAATGACGCGTTCAGCGAGGCAACAGGGGAGTGTTGTTTCCGACCACGACGGACTGGGGTATCATCGTCATTATTTCTGCGTCTGGCAAAAAGGACAGCTCAGCGAAGCCAGTTGTTGAGCACTTAATTGTTTATTAGGCTCGGCAGTAAAGTTGAGACACTCATAACAGAACTTAGAGTTACAGTTATTACATTTCAAAAAGTTATCGTTGCTTATAATGTTTTCGCAACCGTGGCAATGCATGTTTACTTATATATATCAATCGGTGCTTCGAGTATGACTTGTAAATTCGCTGCAGCGGCTTACGTTATTGTGGCTCGGTGGATAAGACAGCGGCTACAGTTTCGTATACTCGGTGTGGCCTCGGGTTCAAACCTCACCACCGGTAAAATTTTGTGTATGTTTTTTCCGCGATTTATTTACACTTGTAAGTTCAAACCACTGTTGACACCAGCCACAAAGTCACTTCACAGGTAAAATGAGAGGTCCGACACTAGCCAAGATGGCCACTGGGTTATACGGCGACAGTCCCAAGTAGAAACGAGAGGAACCGATAATTTACAAATAACTACTTAGAATTAAATTAAATACTTAATTAAAAATTGGAATCACAACTTGTTCGAAGACACGTCCGTTCAATGCGACAATTGCGAAGCGAAAAAAAAAGAATTCTTCAAATCAGACCTGAAATTCCTGAGATTAACGCGTACAAGAAACAAACAAATTCTTCAGCTTTATATATTAGCAAAGGCTCCCAACCTTCTTTTCTCATAGACCCCTATATAATCTTTACTGATTTTGGTGGACCCCCTGTCACTCCATTACTATCATAATCATATTTCTGTGAATTGAAAATCCGAGATTTTACGCCAACTTAAACCGCGTCGCGTATCCTGTAAACCCCTGGGGGTTCACTTGGACTGGGATTCTTAAACACAATACCAGATCTCAAAGTAACAACTATAATCACTGAGCTACCAGTGCAGTCAAAATTAAAATTAAATGGAATAGCCTCCATATTTATACATTTATATACCTACATAGGATAGCTTAATGTCAACGTAGACCCACGTCGCGTCTCCTGTAGACCCCTAGGGGTCCACCTGGACCACTTTGGGAATCGCTGGTATATAGTAGTCTCAAGTGGGATGTTTACCCACAACATCACATCTCAGAAGCAACAACTATAATCAAAGAGCCACGCGTGCTGAAAATTAAAATTAAATGTATTACCGCCCATATTTAAACATTTATATACATAAGATAGCTTAATGTCCCTTTTGAACATTCCGCAAACATAATAAATTTGTGACCAGACTGTTTCAGCTGTTTTTTTGTTGAAATGTATGCTGCAAAAAAGTCTACCAAATTGGCTTAACAAGCGTTTTCCTATGACAAAAAATTAGCCTGAAAATTTCAACAAACCGTCCTTTGTATGGACTTAGCGTCACGATCGCGATCAACCATAAAGGGCCGCACCTAAATTCTAAGCTATTCTAACCTTTCGAAATACATGCAATATAGGTATTTAGGTATTGATAATTATAATATACACCGTGAAATTTTAATGGTTGTTTTCCCGAAGCAGAACAACTTGCCGTCGGTAGTACTATCGAAACATATTTTTTTTTTTTAAACATGTTTTGGATTTAAAATTATTAAAAAAAATATTAGACAACTCGAAAGCGTGATAAACAGTAGTAACACTAGATGGAGTGAACGGACCTTGTAGGTACTACTCGAATCGCACGCGCTGCTGACAAAGTAAAGAACGATCCATAAACGTTCAAAGCAAAATAAGAGCTCAATGGTAGTTATACTGCATAAAATGTCCCGTGAACGTCGGAAGCGCAGCACGCGTTATCTTATTACTTTATTAGTATTATGGATCGACATTACAGTTTTAGTAATTTAGAGTACGTCGCTATGGTGCAACTGTACGCTAGGGCTAATTATAATTCCCATACTGCCTGGCGTCTTTACGCCGAGCTGCAACACTTGGCGTCACTCCGTCTTCGCGGAGTTCTGAACCCTCAAGTCATACAGGACCGGACGATCGTAGCGGCGACGGCTACTCGATCATGGGCAGTTCCAAGTGCCAGCACATGCACAGGGCAGAGGTCGATCGGCCGTTCTTTCGCCAGAGCTCGACGAGGAGATCATCGAGTACTTCGAACGCGATCCTCGCCGAAGTACGCGAATGGCGGCAGCTAAGTTTGGCGTAAGCCAATACTACGTCTGGAAACTACTCAACTCAGAAGGACTGCATCCATAATAATATCATTTCCGCGGAGTTCATTTAATTTTTCATTTTTGTTAAATACGCCTTAAATAGTTTATTAGGTAGGTATCTAATTCAGAAAATTATTGTTCTTAGATAATAAACTTGTTTTAAGTTACGTTTTCTGTAAGTTATAGCTAAAAAGGTATTGGATAAAGCTTATTATTATGATTGGGTACTGTGTTACATTACCTAAGGTGTAGGTATCAGCTGATTGACTAACACCCGGGTCAACGAACGCGCGACCGATCAACGCGAGCGCTAGGTATCGCGAGGTATTACTATCGGTTCGATGTCACTTTCGAGTTCGGTTTTTCACGATTGTTAATCGGCCATTTTTGGTTTATAATATTTAGTTTTTGTATAAATTGAATGTTTAACTAAGACCAAACCTTTTCGCTGCGGGAAAACAACCATTTAAATTTCAGCGTGTATATACTGGGTGACTTTTTTACCGTCTTGAAAATAATAGCGCGTGATATGTATATGAAATAGACAAATAGTCTAAGGCATCGTTATTTTATTATTTAATTTTTTTACTGACATACGTTGAAAATCGTAACGGTAAAAAAGCGTATCTATCTAGTAGGTAGTTACGTTATTTCACTCACTCTTTTCATTTGCGTGTGACTGCGGCTTAGGTATTATAGGCACCTATTTTATTATTATGCACGCGCTATGTATGTATGGTGCTTTTTTAAGTAATTTATGAGATTTTCGAAACTCTAATCACCCAAATACTAGTACAAATATACTGTGGTTATAGACCACAGTATATTTGTAGTAGTATTTGGTATTCTATTCCACTTACACAACAAAGCATATTATTATCAAGAAGGTAAAAAATACACCCAGTATATACTATAAACACTTATATATAAATAGTTTGTTTGTTTGCTAACGCGTTAGTATCATGAACTACTGGGAAACCACGCGTGCTAGTTCTATCTATGAAACAAATTACGTACATTTAAGTTCGTTTCATAGTAAAAGGTAAATTATTGCGAACATACATTGAGTTTTCTCTATATAAAGGTACTACACCACGCTATGATGCCTCGTAAATGCTTAAACTTATATCCGAGCAAGCCAGTTGGAATCGTGACGTCATAACTTTGTGCGACGACCAAACGGTGGTAATATCCTGGCGAGTGGGCGGATTGCAGACTTGATAACTGCATAGTAGTTGTAAAGTCAAAACTTTACGACTAACTTTCATATATGAGCTAGTAATAGATACTCTATTGCTATGTAGTGTGTGTGATGAATTTAGATATACATATACATTATACACAAATTGGCAGGACGGTTTGTTATCAGTATTACCATAGTAAAATAAGAGCAGTAGTATAGTAGTATAGGTTATTTACATCTTCATACCAATTGGCCGTAACGCCGTCTATTTGAATGTAGTCGTGTGCACTAGACGCCGTATGTATACGCACTGTCTTTCACACACACATTTGCTGGTACTATTATTATTATTATGTAGTATTGAACTTTTAAATTATTTAAGGAAACAACAATGTTAAATGTACGTGACAAAATTGAAACTAAAAATTTGTGTAGGATCACTACATAGTATAAAACATAGTCGCTTTCCGCTGTCCGTCTGTACCTATGTATGCTTAGATCTTTAAAACGAAGCAACGGATATTGATGCAGTTTTGTGTATAGATAGAGTGATTCCAGAGGAAGGTTTATATGTATAATACATCAGCATTGAAAAAGCGCGAAGCCGGGGCGGGTCGCTAGTTAAATATGATCTAGTTTTTATATACGGGCGCCCATAATACAGGTAGTAGTAATTTTAATCTGCAATTTTTAATGATACTGAAAAATTGTACCATTCGAATTTCGACCATGAGTATAAATATCTCAATGGCTCGATCCGAGTATATTACTTAAGTAACTAAATTTAGATTACTTTTTTACTCGGCTCAACTTTTTTTTTATAGTTATGATGCAACTGATTTTGCCTTTAAAACTTACCGAAATCTCGAAAAACAAATTAAGTACAAAGATAACGCTAATCCACCCTAAATAGAAAGTCTCTTTACCACTCATTTTATCTGACTTTACTAAACAGGTTTAATAATATGATGGTGTTCGAATTTTCATCAAAATAATAATAATTAAAAAGTGGGGAAATTAAATTACGCGGAAAGTCAACTCTGCCAAATAAAATTCTGCCGACTGAAAAGTACACCATTCTAAATTTGAACATATATAACCTTTCTGTTTTACAACAATTAAACTAAATAATAAATTCAAAAATATTCGGTTAAAGAAAACAATACCGAATATCTTATGCCAACTAATTTAGGAGCATTTAGATTCTGCCAAATAGACCCAATAACTGCATGGTAGTTGCAAAACCAACACTTCACGACTAACATTCATATTTCAACTAATAGATGTTCTATTCTAATGTGCTACGGAATTTTGAGCTGTAATTGATTAAGATATGCATATTGCGCGCTAAGTCTGGAGTAAATACTCATATTATGATTGTAAGCAAGGTCATCCCCAGCATCCATAACAAAAGTTCGCAGTGGGAATGGGGCAAACGCATTTCGGATAATATCTAGTCTTATACGTTTGTTACTCTTTCACGCAAAAACGACTTGGATTTGGCTAAAAGTTTGCACGCGAATAGTTTATAAGCTGGATTAACATATAAGCTAAAAAATATCACGCTCCGACCCACTGGAGCAGAGTGATGCCGGTAAAACTAAGGGGTGCAGCTAGTAAGCCATATTTGGCTTAATTTTATATCTATAATGTAAAATTCACCGATTTAATTTCTGGCAAAAAATGTCCTAAAGTCCCCATCGCCATTTTCAACACAGGGAAATGAGGTTTTTGGGCAAACATTCTAAAATGCTTTTCGCAGGCGATATTGGGTGTGAATTTTTGAATAAGCCTGATTAGTAGGTTATTAGACTGATCTCAATACACAAGTTGGTAGTCAAACAATTACGCGTTCATCCTAAGGGTAATGTTACAGAATTACAGATACATGAGATAAAATACTTGTAAACTATACATAACATTCTTTTCAATTTTAATTTTCAAAGTTAAACTGAAGCATTTCTTGTTTTCTTTCAAGTTTTTGTCGTCGACAATAATTAAATTGGAGACAACTACACTTTTCAGCTTAAGGCCAATTAAATTAAGGCTTATCTCGAAAAGAAAAGGAGCAAGAAGATGTTTTTGTACACAATGTCTTTAATATTGTTTCGCCTTTTACATGTTGAACGACCATAATGTGCATTTAATTGTAATATTTTATCACTATTATAACGTGCCGTAATCTTATTGATATACCTAAATTTTAAATTCATAATATTTTGGGAACTCACGATACAAGGGTATAAGGCACGATAGGTATCTAACGACTTTTTTTTTTTAATATTAGTAGCACAGTTTTGCTGTCTACTTGTAACCTACTAATCTACTAGTAATTATTCTTGTTAACCCCTCGTGCTAAGCTAAAATGCTTGTGTTACGAGTGGGTTCACGTCGGTAGTGCAATGGGCGGGGTTCGAACGAGCGACCTCAAGATCACAAGTCCGACGCCCTAGCCATTGAGGTACGGCCGCTTTGCAAATTCAATAACTAGTTAATTTAAATTAATGACTTCAATTTATTTTATAAATTTAGTTGATTTAATTATAAATTTAGTTGATTTAATTATAAATTTAGTTGATTTAATTATAAATTTAAACTATTTCATTTTAATTTTACCTAAGTATAACTATTGTTTTTATTTTTTATAGAGCACTCCCGTACTAATGAAATTAAATTCGCGGACACAAAGAATATAACCTGTGTTTTACACTACAAAAATACACCATTTATGCTGGGTGGGCATCGAACCCAGATGTAAGAACTACCATAGCCACTGAGCTGCCAGTCCAGTTTTGTTTTGTTTCTTTTCTATTTTATGGTCATACTAGGCGCCTCTTTAGGAATCAGTATCAACACTACATACAACACATTCTAATAAGGTTGTAAACTCTTTGTTTATCATTTATTTTTATTGACGTGTTACTAAATGTCAGCCAGCGTTGACCGTATTTGTTTGTGCCTATACAAATAATGTGATGGGACGGAAATCCGACACATCAAAAAGCGTGAGGTGTAGCTATGTAGGCTTTGTGTCGATGTGTGATTCCGGGTTGGTAATCTAAAATTTGGTAAAAGAGAGATTTATCTTAAGTAAAATGTCACAGAGATAATTTATTTTAAGTAAAATGTCGGCAATCTCCTTTCCGTAGCGGTAATTGGCTTGCCTTAAATCTCGGAGGTCCTGGGTTCGATTCCCACACAAGGAAATCTTTGTGTTAATTCTAAGATTTCTTTCCGGGTCTGGTTGGTAGAGGGACTACCCTCCGTGCCTCGGAAAGCACGTTAAGCAGTTGATCCCGATTGTTATAACATCATCTATAATAATCGTATATCAAGGAACGGGCAGCAGCGTTTCCTTGTGTGGTACAACATAATACTGCGGTCACCAATCCGCCTGCCAAGCGTGGTGACTATGGCAAATATCTCCCCAGGGAGGAGGCCCATGTTCAGAAGTGGACGTCATAGGGTTGATGATGATGATGATGAAAATGTTATTGAGGGGTATAGCCATAATCATCACGCTTGGCATTGACCACGATTGGTTATCGCAGTAAGATGGTGCTGCTGTCTATCCATCAGCTATATGCCCCTAAGTACGCCTTTAACGACACCCATTCTAAGCCGGACACCACAAATATATTGTTTACGTTTTAAGAATAAATTTTGAAAGAGAATGAAACAATAGTTCGTTTAAATAAAATAAACTTAAATCGTACACACAATATGTGTTATTTGGAAGCGGAATGTACACGTATTTTTGATAACTACCATATATTTTATCTTCGTTTGTTCTGAACATGTTTGTTTTAAATGTTTTTGTTGATGTGTACTATACTAAATATACTCAGATATACTCAGCTTCTTGTATTACATATGATAATATTATTTATATATATTGTAAAAGTCATAATTCCACAATCTCATCGCGAGCGACCGCCCTGAGCCGAGGTCCAAACCATTAAGGCTGGAGCTCTGCTCGCCTTTATGCCCGGTGCAGTAGTAAAAGCGTTGTGGCTAATTCCTGTGAAGTAGGTGGGTTTACTTACACTCATTTAACGGATAAAAAGGCCACTCCGACTAAGAACAGATTTGATATTGTGAGCTAATCTATCATTAATTTTAGTTTAGAATCGAACGAAAAACGTTATTTTCGATTTTCTAAAAGTCAAATGGCAACTAAGTAAACTGCTATATTAATTGATTGTCGCTTTTATACTTTGATTGGCGAAAATTTGAGAAACCCGCTGGAGCTAAATTGAAATTAGTTTCTGATTAAACAGTTTCTGAAATAAAATAATTTCAGCACCATTCTCTAGTGATCAAACAGATTTTCCTTATGGAACGTTTTCAGTCCAACCTCAAAGTATTTTCAAATTTTCGCATCCATAGTATTATTGAATAACAACATTTATGTAAGTAAGAATCAACTATATAATTTGTGTTTTTACACCGAAAATATTTCCGGCAGCTACTAGGGGCGATTGTTTATAGATCCGTGCCTCTAGAGACCATCACTCATCACTCTGTGTTTTAACGTTTATAAAACCTCCCGGACACTCCTTCGATCCGCCGCTGGCGGGGGCCGGGTACGCATGAGCAATCCGGCCCCCCGACGGCACCCGCGGCCCATAGGAACCATATTGGCCGCGGGTGCCGTCGGGGGGCCTATATGATTCATTTATGGATTAATTGTTTAATTGTAGATTAATTGTTTAACGAAGAGTGACCGTAATAGTTATTTGTTATACAAGAGTGCAAAGTTGCTTTTTAACCGCGTGTTCAATTTTGATGACCGAGCAAGCGAAGGATACTAAAATTGAATCACGAGCGCAGCGAGTGATTCAAAATTAGAATCCTGAGCGTTAGCGAGGGAATCAAAAGAGCACGAGGTAAAAAATCTTTGCACTCGAGTGCAACACGTAACTTTTCATTCCACCTCAGCGAGGAAATGCGCATTATTAACAGTTTCAGTCAATTCTGTTGGCGTCAAACAAACTTCCTCGTCGCTAGAATCACTCATTTTAGTTTTTTTGCTTGTTTTCAAGTTTCTTGTTTTTAATATAAGGTTTAACAATGACGTGAAAAAATACCGCGTAAAGAACCGCGTACAAAGCAAATTGAAAAAAGAACACCAAGAAGGTTCCGAGTCTGAATTTTTAACAAATTAAAAAAAAGTTGTATGATATATTCGGCACCATAGAGGTAGCAGTAAATAGGTTTAATGTTTTTTTTAATTCACAAACTTAGTGCACACGATGTTCTAAATTCAATTTACTTTATCCTCTAGAGAATAAAAACGGCTTTTCCACTCAGATATTGAAGATTAAAAATACTCTTTCCGAGATGGTGGGATGAAAAATACTTTTTAGTATTAAGTATTTATAAGGTTATAATGTTTTTTTTTTTACTTTGTCTGCCCATTTACGTCCACTGTTGAACACAGACCTCCTCTTTAACAGACCTATGCAAGGGTAAAGGTTATTGCCGTTATCACAACGCTTGGCATGCGGATTGGTGATCGCAGTAAGATGGGATTGTCTTTGAGCTGATAGATGCTGCTGTTTGCGGCCGTTGGCGGGGGCCGGGTACGCATGAGCAATCCGGCTCCCCGACGGCACCCGCGGCCAATATGGTACCGCGGGATCTCCAAGGCCACACTTACAGTGGCCCATTTTCCCAATTATAGGGACGCCCGGAGTGTAAAGGCGTCCCTACTCCTCATGGGCTAGCCTCGAAGGGAGCGGGGCCCATGTCCCCCACTCCCTGAGGCCGAGCCTAGGGCGGTAGGCGGCGGGTTTCGGCCCGCGCCGCCGACGGCCAACACGTCGTCTGCGAAGCGGGTGGGCGGAGGGATCTTCTTCCCTCTCCCGCTCCGCGGCCTCCTTCTGTGACATTACTTGTCTACAGAAGGAGGCAACCGTCTCCCACGACCTCTCGCTTTGGACCATCTTCGAAATGATAGTCGGCAGCGAGTCTGTATGAGTCTGTATACCTACGATATCATTGAAATTGATGATGCAATTAGTCGCTGACGATTCGACTACAAAATGTTTAGAATTGATACTTTTTAATTTACGTTTTTTTTTTTCACTGACACATCGCCACCAAGATAGAAATCCTGTTCTGTGCAGTCATATTTGTGGTTATGATTGTTTTCCAAATATTCAAAACGGCTCCAATGATTTGATGGCTGGCGATTTTGTCATTAAAAATATGAACATTTTATTTTTGTCCAAAACGTCAGCGAGTTTATAAAGTAATGGTATAGATCGAACGAAATGTGTCGTTTGCTTTTTGAGAAACACAATCACACTCATACTGATAACAAATATTTGTGGGTCATACAAATAGTTTAACATTTTAATAACGGTTTTTGCTTGATCATATTGAAATGAAATCAAATATATCGACAGTTGCACAAAACTAGCCTAAAATAAACTAAAAGCCATAAACCCTCAATTTCGCCCTCAGCGACCACCCTGAGCCGAGGTCCAATTCCTACAGGGGACGCCCTCTTGCGCAGGCTTAGTTTGTAGTTCTTATACCATTTGTCTTGGCTGGAGCTCTGCTCGCCTTTATGCTAGGTGAAGTAGCAAAAGCCTCTGGGCTAACTAAATGTATCCGACCGAAAAAAAAACCTATAAGTGAAAAAAATATTTTTTAAAACATACGTACATTCATTTATGTTCGATTTATAACATTATTTAACTAACAAATTTTACATTTTAACGATTACTCAAATTGTAGATAAGTTTAAATCAATTTATTAAAGATTACCATAGATTTAATCACCACGGGTTGGGATCAAGTCTGAAGCATAGAACGCGTCACGTACCTCGTCACAGAGACGACTGACAATATCTAAGCTTCCTTAGTCTTCCTTTATATACTTACGTTGTGAAACCCGGTGAAGATAAACTATAAGAAAATTCAATTCAAAATTCAAAAGATGTATCTACAATAATATAGGTACCTTATTTTGTGTTTCCTTAACATTTATGTGTTTATACAACCTATACTTATTCAAATGATGATCTAATCACACCGGAAATTTTGGCGGATCTGAGGGAGAACGCACGTTTTCATGTGATTATAGCAACCCACACGGTTGCTAATCTGGAAATGTAAATTCCATATTCCAATTTGAACATCCGATTTATTTGTTTTGTTTCAATATATTATATATTAGGTAGTTAAAGTATATTATATCAGTTCCGTAGCATATTATTAACCTCCGTAGCGTAGCGGTATTTGGCTCGCTTTAAATCTCGGAGGTCGTGGGTTCGATCCTCCCGCGAAAACTTTGTGTAAATTCTAAGATTCCTTTCCGGGTCTTGTTGGCTTAGGGACTACCCTCCGTGCCTCGGAAAGCACGCTAAGCCGTTGGTCCCGATTGTTACACAAGGAATCGCTGCTGCCAGCTCCTTGATATACGATTATTATCTATGATGTTATATCTATAATAATCGTATATCAAGGAGCTGGCAGCAGCGATTCTTTGTGTGGTACAAAATTATACTGCGGTCACCAATCCGCCCGCCAAGCGTGGTGACTATGGCAAATACCCTCCCCTGGGAGGAGGCCCATGTTCAGCAGTGGTCGTTATACGGGCTGATGATGATGATGATCATCATTTTAAAATTATAGGAGCATTAAATTTGGAATCCAAGAAAATATTTTGTTAGAAATGTATTAATTATAAAGAAATAGTCAATCGTATCCAAAAACGATTAAGCTCAATGAGGTCTCAATTCGTTTAATTTATACACCACTTTCATGTCCTGTGTTTTTCAAAGTACTACAGCATGAATTGAGCTATATACGAAAGACCGAAAACTAATAATAACAAAAATATATATACATTTTGTAGTAACTACGAAGTGTTGTGAGCTGTTTTCTTTCATTTAATGAGCATTTCCGTCTTATAGTGTAACCATTACTTATACATATGTTTAAGTAATAAGTTTTTAGCAATAATTATAACAATATGATCGTCACACAGCTAAGTACTAGGAACGTTGTAATAAGATTTATCGAGACCAATTAAGTGGGCTGCTCACTGTGATATGCAAAGATTATTATGCTTGTAAAATCTAGTTAGCTGGCTATAGCTGACCCCCGACTAAGTAAGGCAATCTATATAATCCCGACGTTGCTACTCATTGATCTTATATCCACTATGAACTTATAATTATATTACCATTGCATATTGCATACATGTCACTATAGCTATGGATGTCGGTGTTGCCAATGGCAGATAGTCAAATATAAACTGAGATAGCTCAAAAAATAACATTTTCACGCGAAAGTTACATTACCTTATTTTTAGTGTAAAATGTCATAATACTCTATTACCTTAGTCAAAAACTGTTAGAATTCGAAAAATCTTAATAATTGTTGTGCGAATAATCGACTGGCGATTCTGAAAAAGAAAAACAATAAACATATATTACAATCAATCATGAAGCATCTATGTAATCTACCAACCAATTTAATAATGTCTTTCATTACTACTACTACTACAACTTACTTTGGTATCAATGTATATGAAAAAAACTTCATCATAATATATTAATGGAGATAGGTAGGTATTTAAGGCCCAAATTCAACTTGGGTAGCTAAGGCCCAAATTCAAATACCCGTAGGCATTTAACATGGCGAACAAAACAAAAAACATTGTGAACATGGAACGTTCTGTTTCACGATATTTTTTCTGTGTTAGAAAATCTCAAAAATAACATAAAAGTAACACATAACATGGCGGTAACGTGAGAGGATCAAAAGTTACGTAAAATGTTACTTTTGTAACATTCAGGCAACGCTGATGGATGATCACATATGAAATCACTTAGTGATAGTTAGTAGTACGCTATATCTATGTTGTTATTTTGTATACTGCCTGACAAGTTATTAGTATAGCGTTTAAGGTTGCAGTCTCGGTTTCAATTCCATAGTTCATATATATGGTTGAACCAATGCCAATGCCAACCAACCAATGTTCAACCAGCTCCACTTTAACGGGTCGTATACGGCCTCCTGAACATGGGCCTCTCTTTTACAAAGTTTGGCAAATGGTCATGGTCCTTGAGGAATATTATCATGATCACCGCTTGGAAGGCGGAGTCGTTGTCACAGTAAGTTGGTAAGAGTAACCTTGAGTTGACAGATGCATGGTCTGAGTCACTGATGAATGAGATGAATTTATCATTTGTGACCTTCAGTCAGACATAATACAGTTGAATGCAACTTTAGATAAACTATCTAAAAAGTATGAGGTTGCTCAAAAAGAAATACAGAAGTACTGTGCAGGTATGGATTGCTTAGTGGCTGACCTTAAGGACAATGAACAAAAACTATTGTCCTTAACAAATTATTACAATAGGAATGGAGTTAACAGAACTCCGGTAAGTTCACAGTCAGCAGTTTCCTATAAATTACCATTAGAAAAATATCAAATAAATAAATTTGATAGTAGTCTCAATAATAGTGCTTCTCAACAAACATTTTTAAATAAATCATTATTACTTAAAAATTCTCAAAAATACACTAAAAATAACTCAAAAATAATAATGTTTAGTGATGAACTAGGCAAAAATATGGGTAAATTATTTTTACAAGAATCTGGGAATCTGGTGACTAATTACTGTCTGTATGGTGCCAGTTTTGCACAAATAATGGAAAAAATTATAAAGGGTACCTACCAACCCAACTCATCCTTAATTATTTTAATTGGGAGACTAGGGAAATTAAATAAACATTCTTTTATTAAATATTTTGATTTGCTCAGTAAATTAGATGTAGAAAACATTTGCTTATTTACTTTTCCTTATAGTAAATTGTTGCCCGAGACGGAAAATATTTATAGATATAAGTTAAATAATATGTTACATACAATGACATTGTATAATGACAAATTTAAATTAATAGACATAAATGTATTCAATGATAATCAGTATTATGAGTTGACAGACAATAACTATTGTCTTAGTAATTTTTATAAGAGACAGATAGCAAATTCGCTATCATATTGTTTTTATAAATCAGCCAAAATATTGGCTAACGGCACTGCTTCTATTGAGCAGTTAAATTATAATTTGACATTATGTGATGACACCTTGGAAGTTATTCCAAATTCTTTAAATTAGAGTCTAAGACAAAAGAGTATATCTCTGGCAATGTAAATAGTAACATATTGTTATCTAATGGTAATGTAATATCCCCATCAATTGTAACTTCTTTTAATTGTAAAAATAATAATTGTATCAACCTGGTGCATCAAAACATACAGGGGATGTTAGGTAAAGAGTTAGAATTGGAACTGTTTTTGAACTGTCGCAATATAGATATTTTATGTATTACTGAGTCATGGCTAAAAAGCCACCAGGTAATTTTCAGTTCCAATAATCATCAGGTTGCTAGCTCATTCTGCAGAGTTCGTATGATACGAGGTGGCTCCTTAATCATTGTAAAGAAATGTTTAAAATTTAAAGAAAGAACTGACATTGTGAGCCTCTCTGTTGAAAGGGTTTTAGAAATAGCATGTATTGAATTGGAGCAACTGCATGTTTTGAGTGTGTACAGACCTCCATCTGCGCCTTATGAAGCTTCTATTAAAATAATGGAGGATGCCCTGTTCAAATTAGCGAATAGTCATAAAACAATTGTTGTTTGTGGAGACTTTAATATAAATATTTTGGAAAAGAATACATTAACCTGTAACTTCTTAAATTTGTTTAAATCTTTTAATTTGATTAATTTATTTATTGAGCCTACGAGGATTACTGCCTCTAGTGCTACTTGTATAGATAATATATTCACTAACTTAAAACCTATACATAAATTTGTAATTAATATGTTACAGTCGGACCATTGTGGACAGTTAGTATCTTTTCCCAAGAAACCCAATAAAATCCAAAGTAAAAAAATAAGTTTTGTACCCATTAGTGAAAGCCGTCTAGAGTCATTTCATTTTAACTTGTCATATAAATTATCAGGTTTGCCAATTCACAATAACCCAAATCAGTTGTATAATTTATTTTTTAACATGGTTGTTGCTGAATATAATACAATATTTACACCCAAAACTAAGTTAATCTGTAAGGGTAAGTTAAGTTTCAGTGAATGGGCAACACCTGGTATTTACAAAAGTCGTAATAAATTATATGAACTGTATTATGAGAAGACTTTTAATAAGAGTACGATTTTTAAGAATAAGGTATCTAGATATTCCAAAGTATTTAAAGAAGCCTGTTCTACTGCCAAATCAATGTATATAAATAATAAAATTAAAAACTCATCTAATAAAATAAAAGAAATATGGAATATTATTAATAATGAAACAGGTAGAGCTATACATTGTAATAGAGATTTTAATTTAAAAATAAAAAATGATAATATTTCGGCAGATATGGAAGTTGCAACTGAGTTTGAGAATTTCTTCACTAACATACCTCTAATAACAACTAAAACTCTAAATTCATCTTCAATATCTGCTGAGGCGCTATTAAAAGAAAGTGTTTCTGCATGCGTTACCGATTTTAGTTTTAATTTAATAGACTATAAAGATGTAGTTAATGCTTTCAATACCATAGAGAAGAAAAAAACTAAAGACCTATGGGGTCATTCTGTTAAATTTGTATCTAATATTATTGAAATAATAGCGCCTTACCTAGCATACATATTTAATAGTTGTGTTGATTGTGGTGTATTTCCTGACTTGATGAAGCATAGTAAGGTTATACCATTATTTAAATCCGGTGATAGCACTGATCCCTCGAATTTCCGACCTGTTTCTATATTGCCCACTCTGAGCAAAATTTTTGAAAAATTGATTCTTAGCCAGTTGCTCAGACATTTTAATAAATTTAACTTATTACACAAAAAACAGTTTGGGTTTACGAGGGGTTGCTCCACCATAGATGCGGGAACTGAATTGTTAAAAACGATATTCGCGGCCTGGGAAGATTCGCAGGAATCCTTAGGTATTTTCTGTGATCTGTCAAAGGCATTTGATTGCGTTCACCATGACACTCTTGTCAGGAAATTACACCGGTATGGCATTAGGAACCAGGCTCTCAATCTTCTGATTTCTTACATGGGCAATAGAATTCAGAAGGTTGATATAAACGGCAAAATATCACCAGGCTCTGTTGTATCCATGGGCGTCCCGCAAGGCTCAATCCTGGGACCGTTTTTGTTTTTGGTGTATATAAACGACTTACCTTACTATGTAGGAAATAATCATGAGATAGTATTGTTTGCTGACGATACATCCTTGACATTTAAAATAAGTAGACAGCTACGCAGCTATGACGAAGTAAACAATGCAATCTCGAAGGTAGTCCATTGGTTTAATGTTAATAATCTACTTTTAAATGAAAACAAAACCAAAGTTATTAAATTTTCTACACTATTTGTGCAAATAAATGGTATTCGGTTGGAGCCAGTGGAGTCAACTGTCTTTTTGGGAATAACTATTGACTCCAAATTGCAATGGGGCCCACATATTGAGAAACTATCAGGAAAACTTAGCTCTGCGGCCTATGCTGTTAAAACTATGAGACGACTCACTGATTTGGATACTGCTAGAATGGTTTACTTTAGTTATTTTCATAGCGTAATGTCTTATGGAATTCTTCTGTGGGGAAACTGTGCGGACATTGACACCATTTTTGTACTACAGAAACGAGCTGTAAGGTCTATATATAAACTTGGTCCGCGGGTTTCCCTACGGGAGAAATTCAAAGAGACTAATATTCTTACAGTCGCATCACAATATGTCTATGAAAACCTTTTATATGTTCATAAGAATATAGATAGTTTTAAGAAAAAAAGCGACACTCATAATGTTAATACTAGATCTAAGCATAATCTCGTTTTACATGCTACACGTCTCCACAAAATTAGCAATTCTTTTATGGGGCAATGTATACGCTTCTACAACAAACTTCCTAATAATGTTAGAGATCTTTCAACAAACAAGTTTAAACGATATGTCAAAGATAAATTATGTAAAAAGGCTTATTATAAAATTTCTGATTATGTTAATGACAAAACTGCTTGGGAGTGAGTTGCTCTGAAACAATACTGCTTTATTAATCATTGTAAAATATAATTTATTTAAAAAAAAGGATTCCTCTGAGTTTCTTGCCAGTTCTTCTCAGAGTTGCCACGTCCAGAACTGGTGGTAGTAAAAGAATGGGACGCATCATAAGAACATGATTTAAAATATTTTAAATGTGTCTATTTGAATAAAGAATTTTTGACTTTGACTTGACTTAGTCGCCTTTTATGACACCCATGAAAATACATAGGAAGGTATATTCTAAGTAATCCGGAAAATTTAATATATACATACATAAGCTCACGCCTGTTTCCCAGCGGGGTAGGCGGAGACAATGGACCTCCACTTGCTACGATCCCTACACACATCTTTCGCTTCATTCACTCTCATAACATTCTTCATACAAGCACGTCGGTTTAGGGTGGATCTTATTTGACCTTTTGCGAGGATGTCTCCGATTTGGTCAGAGAACGTTCGTCGAGGTCTTCCCCTTCCGATTGTGCCACTCACACTTGCCATGTATACCTGTTTTGTCAATCTTTCTTCATCCATTCTTTCCACGTGACCAAACCATCTCAACATTAAAATTTAATTAAAGTGCAAAATAAAAAAATCTTAGTTTGACGGTTAGTCCTGTAACTGATCTCTCACCATAACAATAGAATCACGTAAGAAAAGGTGATAACGGCTATGCAGCAGTTCAATCGTTTTCGATTTTTTACGTTATCCAACTTCGGTTGTGTCTGTGCCTAAAAACTCCCAGACGATTTTCAATTTAAAGGAGTAAAGACTGCTGTGAGATTGAGCGAAAGAGTTGTCATAATGAACAGATTCATTATGAAAACTCTAGCGCACACCATCACCAAAATCTGTCAGGACAACATTCCTTAGTGGGTATTTTATATTTAATATAGCTCGTTTTAGGTACTCATATACAGTTATAATACATAACTGTATATGTGTACCTATACGTATGATACAAAACTTACAAGGTGGTTTAATTAAATAAATTGAATAACTTTACTCAAAATATAGGCTCAGCCTATAATACTTCTCATATAAGTTACGTGGTATTTAATAAAAAAATCAGTTTCATACAATTTACATTAATTACAATATTAAATATGTTTCTGCATTATTATGAAAATTGTGTCGCCTTATATATATTTTCTCTCTTTTCTTGTCTAAGGGCGTCGGATTTGTGATATTGTGCTCGCCGTTTCGATCCCAACCCACTGCACTACAGATGAGAACCTACTTGTAACACAAGCATTTTTAGCTTAGCACGAGGGGTTAGCAAGAATACTAATAGACTGCAAAAAGTCTGCTAGTATTCTTAAAAAAAAAATGTTCAAAATATCTATTAGTCTTAAATTAAAAACACGATTAATGAGCACTGGTGGCTCAATTGTTATAGTAGTTGCTTTAGAGACTTGGTGTTGACCGTTCGTTTCTCACCCAGGACAATAATTTGTGTAAACAATGGGTATTTTCAATGTGTCTTTCGTGAGTATTTGTAACCCCGCGACCAACTAGTTAAGAATAATTCATTACAGGTGAAAAAGGATTTATTTGCCGTAGAGGGGAAAAAGGAATACGTAATGTATTCCTTTCCTTACTACATAATATACAATAATATGAGTATACTTCTTTGTGTTTGTACAAGAGATTTTAACTACATACTAGAAATTATATATATAATAAAAATTATATAATTGTTAAGCTTTTCTAGTTTTTATGACACATAGGTAATCTTAAGTCTATACTAATATTATAAAGAGAAAACATTTGTTTGTTTGTTTGCATGGAATAGGCTCGCAAACTACTGGACCGAATTAAAACGTCTTACGCCATTAGAAAGCTGCTATATGCAGGAGTAACTCTTTATTAAATTACTAACTTCCCGCGCGCGGTTTCACCCGCGTAACTCCCGTTCCCGTGGGAAATTTATAATTTAATAAAGCCTATATTAGTTCCAGTGATAATGTAGCATTCAAATGGTGAAAGAATTTTTAAAATCGGTTCAGTACTTTTTGAGGCAATTCATTACAGACATACTTACATACAAATATTTCCTCTTTATAATATTATTATGGATGAAGTTTTCACGGGAACGGGAACCACGCAGGTTAAACAACCGGCAGTAAGCTAGGTATTTTATAAAAATGAGTTTATTTGTTACAAAATAGTTTGAAGAGATGTTGTGCAGTTATCATTTTATGAAGTTTTTATTTTTGTCATACCTAACTTTATTTTGTAACTAGCGGCCCGCCCCGGCTTCGTACGTGTGGACTTTAAAAGCCTATGTTACTCAGGGATATGCTAAAAGTGAAAGAATTATCGCAATCCGTTCAATAGTTTTTGAGTTTGTTCAAAACACACATACAAAAATACAAACTTTTCCTTTTTATAATATTAGTATAGATATAGAAACGTATACCATTCAATTAATACTTAACAACCAAAACTACATATGACTGCCTCCGGCGACTTTAGTGCATAGCCCTTGCTCTCTTCGCTCGTGGTCTCACTTAGACGCTGCGTTGCAACGCGTCGGTGAGGATGCCTAATGCATTTCTGCACGGAAAAAACAAAGATTATACAATTGTATAAAATAGTTGTACTTATGTCTTTTTTACCTTTGTCAATAATTTGTAATGCCACTGATATGTGATTCTGCTTAGTAAATATGATGTTTTTGGTGATTTCAGCTAATAAATAAGTCAAAGTGGATATTTCAGATCCTCCGACAAGGACATAAAGTATCAATGCAATAGATGTATTGCCTTATTTTGCTGATCCTTGCCATTCCCTCCCTGTGAGTTTCGACAACCTTATGCTGGTAACAACATAAGTCTATATTGTTATTTGGCTATTGTATTCTAAAAGTGGAGGTACTTCCCAATTGAGCTGCTCATCTATGAATTTTTGATACAGTATATATAACCTTTATTTTGTGTGTATACTACATAGTACATATTGTAGGTAAACATCCAAACCTGTCATTCAATTAAACAGTTTACATCCTTCAAGATCTTTAACTAAATTCCGCTGACACTTATAAAGTTTCCCAATTTCGGCAATCATTGTTAATAATTAAAAGGCCGTACTGGGCCTTGATTACATTAATTTGCATTTTATAATTGAAACAAAAGGGCTCTTCAGCGAATGAGAGATGAAACAAAGTAACATTTTGAGAAACCTACCACAAACGGCGACTTGATCACAGTTTTTGAATTGTACATTTTTAATTAAGGGTTGAAGGACTGTTAATTTTGTCGTGAAGCCTTAATTTGCTGAGACCAAGGGCGAGTTGGTCTGCTGTGTTCATCCGTGTTAGTGTCTTAACAAAACAGCGTATTCATATTTTTTCTATATTCGTTTTTTTATACCCTCGTAGACTCGGAAGTTCAAGAGGCCCACGATAGACAGTTGCACAAATCCCCAAAACATAATTATTCCTGGATCCCACGCCAGCGAAGACCCTGAGCCGAGATCCAAGGTCCACAGGGGGAGCCTACTTGAGCAGGTTGTTATAGTGCGGGTTTGTAGTCCCTGTATTCATCTTAGGAATCGAAATTTAACCTCTAAAAAGATGAAATGGGATATCGGGGAAAGTTTATAATATGAAGAACTCCTAGGAAACTTATATACCTACCTTATATAATATAAGCTACCTTATATTAAAAAGAGTTAAAGTTAAGTTTGTTAATTGGTTGTTAAGTGGTGAGGTAGGGGAGTAATCTCACTAACTACTGGATTGATTTGGAAATTTCTTCAGTGTTAGATAGCTCAGTTTTCAAGCAATATCATAGCTATACATAACTATGAAGTTGCTACAGGAACGGGAGTTACGCGGGAAGCTAGTTTCTAATAAATCAACAGTTTGGCATATTCCTGTATAAATTATTTTCCGTTTATATTATAAAAACGGTTAACTGATTAAACATTTTGTTAGTTAAGCGTAATTTCAATGCTGGTATTTGACCGTACAAAATGAAATCCTTTCTAAATATTAACGCATAAGCTTAGTCCTTTTGAATTGAAAATTTAATTATAAATATTATTTATTCTGCTATTCTGTGAAATATTTTCTTTGTATGCTATATCAATTTATATGTGAACACGGTAGTAGGTACACATTAGTATTGTTACTTTTTTTTTTATTAAAAGCCTTCCGGCACAGTTTTCTTTCTAAAGAAATTGGTGTGGTTAGGAAACCAATTCAATTTCAGCTACGTTAACAGGTTAAGGCCAATCGATAATTAAAAAAAAAATGAATATCATAGAAATTCACTTGTTATATAATTAGGAAGAGTTTTTCATATCTATACTAATATATATTTCATATTTATCCATACTAATATTATAAATCTGAATGTCCGTTTGTTTGTTACGCTTTCACGTGAAAACTACTCAACCGATCATCATGAAACCTTGTACACATATACTTGAAGGTATTAGAAGTAACATAGGGACAACGGCTTCAATGCGAGCGAAGCCGCGGGTATAAGTTAGTTCGCAATAAAATATATCAAGAACTACTGGTTCGATTTAAAAAAACCTTTCAGTGTTAGAATGTCTATTTATTAAAGGAAGGCTATATTAAATTATGAAGTTCCCACGGGAACGGTAGTTATGCGGGTAAAACCACTCGCGGGAAGCTAGTCGGTCATATTTCGGTTATTTGTTTTAATATCTTTGTACTTCGTGATTTATGGGTAGATTTGATTGATTTTGTCTTTACTCCAAAGGATAACCTGACAAATTGCTCTCATTAATATTCACAAAATCCAATCAATCAACAATGATTGAATCCCTTAGGACGTTAGGAGACCTCATAAAAAGTGTGGATTTGCTTTTGTTTTGAAAGTTTTATATAAACTGAAATAAATTTGTGAAGATTTCTTAATTGGGCCTTGTCCGTCGTGATCGAACCCATGATCTGCAAGACTTACAGCAAGACTTATTTATACTGCTACGCCACAGAGGTTGTCACATTTATTTTATTTCAAAACATTTATTTTATGTCAATAAAATACTGTATTGATAAACGACTCCAACTTCTCGGCGCGTCACTTAATTGTCATTGAGTGATATGTGTCAACATCACTCTAGTGGAGCGTCGTAACCTTGAGAAGGGGAGAAACCATCTTGAAGAAAGGACTTCTTTGAGAACAGCGACCAGCGCACCACGCTTGCAACTAATCGCCATCCATCGCGTTAATCAAAGTGTATTTTAGCGAGATTGTTAATAATGATTGATGTGATTAAGACATTATTTCCGTACTACAGTAACTAACTAAGTGCGGTAGAGGCGTTTATTAGATTTTTCTTCTACTACCCACATATCCACGCCACACCAAGATGAGTTTTGGAGAAGGCCCTCCTGTGCTTTTATACTTAAACTGCAGGTTGGATTATGTTTAATTGCACAACAAAATTAATCTTTTATCATTAAATCATTATTACAAAACAAAACGCCCGATTGAAAGTGAAACACAGTAAGGCAAAAGAAAACAATTCAAATGTTTGTAGAACATGTAGCTACCCTCAATGGTTCCGTGAATATTGAATATATATATTTGTTACAATTACAAAAATAAGTACAAAAGTATTTACATACAACTTAGCCCAGAAAAATAAGTACATTTCGAGCCTCATTAACATGCATTTTCGAAAGTTCGGCGTCATTTAAATTATATTTATTTCTCTTGTTGTGACAAGAGAAATGGTAGCAATAATACATATATTTCATTTTACATACCATGTTGATATAGTTGAACTTCAGTTCAGGTCACGTTGTCACCCTTCCTGTACGAGGCCCCAAAAATTGTTAAGATCGTCATAAATCATACACAAAAATAAATGTAAGTCATAATAGTACGTAGTAGTAGTAGTAGTGGTTGGCTTTAAACGGGACCCTCCGTTTATTCAACTGTGGTATTTTGAAACAACACATCCACTCGGATTTACAAGCTTTTAGTTATAATGTTAATAAATTATCTGTCATGTGGTATTTTGGAAAGACAATTCAATCAAATTAAGTAGGTATGACGGTGACAAAATTGCTTACTTTCGGATTCATGCTGTAGTATTGTTGAGGAAATGAGGTGGAAAACAAGATTTATTGTCTATTTTGTTCTAGGCTTACGCCTACGCACCTAACTATTTATAAGCTTCGATCATTCTTAAGCTAATCTTTCTCTTCGAATAAAAAAAATAATAAAACTAGCTAGTGCCCGCCATTTCATCCGCGTAAAATAAGAATACAATAAAAATGCTTTCGAAAAAAATTGCCCGATTTAAAAATGCCTGAGTTACTCGTTTTAGTACTAGTTTTCTGCCAGTGAAAGTTCCATCGAATTGAGATCCACTAAAAGCACCCGTTTGAATGGCACCAGCGGGAATTTTTCTTGCCCTTAACCAACGGCACCTATCAATATTTTTGGCAGGTGATCTTCGCCGATTCTTATTTATTTAAAAAATGTTGTCCAGGAAGACCACCTATGACTTTGCAGCCTAAGTATTAAAAGTAGTAAGTAGAAAAAGATCTGAGAACATTATTATACAGAAGTTTATATTAAGCAGTTTATTATCATTATTTTTGTATCCAGAGAATTATTTATTACATGAACGAAATACATATATACAACTAAAAGTAGCTAATTTAAAATAAAACGAACTTATAAAATACTACTATCCTAAATCTATTCAACTTGGCAAGGTTCCCAGAATACTGGCAGCGCGGCGCATTACCCCGTTGAATGGCAATGCTTACCTGCTGTGCAAAGTAAAAGCAGCACTCGGAGAACGTGCCGCACTAAAGAAGGCCGCTGCGAGGTATTTATAAATTAATTTGGCTCCCCGTCCCCACGGCCCCAACGTTTCGACACCAAAAGGCACAAATACATAACCAATATATTTCATTTAGTGTAATAGTCCTTGCTTTTAAAATATAAGCGGCAAAGCAAAACAATATTCACGATTATTACACGCCCGTATAAGATCCACTGCTGAATATTAGCCGCCTCCGAGTTTGAGTTACCATTGTCAAATATGAATAGTTAAAATTGAATCTATTACTATATTTCTCCTGTCAAAGTTTCGTCGATTACTGATCCTCAGTTAACAAACAAAGTTGTCCTTCGGTGAAGTCTACGGTAGAATGACTGGCGACCTCTCAAATTGTGAATCAATTTACTTAATATACCAACCATTATGGCAATCACGTTCTTTGATTTATTTTATTACATCATTTCACTGTTTATATATCCTTGTCTCTTGTTTCATTTTATTGAAAATTAACTACTTCTCTTTTTATTTAACGAAAAATGTTCATCTTATTCTTGTATAAGAGAGTTTATAAGATATCAGATAAGATGCAACGAAAATTTTAGATTCTCTCGGCATTGCGGAAAATCCTTATTGTCTCATAAATGTGTAAAGGCAATTTCTAAAGGAAACAACACTTTCGTGAAAAGGAATAAACGGTACTTTAAAAATGTATCTGAAATGTCTGACGGTGCAAAATATTGTAACAAGTTTTAGAATTTAAAATATAGGTAAAACTGAATATAAATAGGAAGCAACTACATAAACGGTCAATATTTTACAAAAGCTTTTATAAATATTTAATCTTTACTTTTTTATATAGAGTGGACTGTTTTTTATTGAGCGTAACAGTATTAAATTTAATCCGAATTTCAATTTTTCCTTATTAAAACCTGTTATAATTGTTTTCTTAAAAACCTAAAATATTTTTGATTTATTATTTACATTTTCTATTTGAATTCTTAAAATTTGTTAATACCGAACGATAATTTTACTGTGAAGGCATTGCATGCCCATAAAGCGTTTACGCCAGAGATATACGACTCTCGAGAGAAGTTTTTGCTATAATCACTACGCTTAGCAATTATATTGATAGCCCTATTATGCAGCGGTCTACGCAGATTAATACTGGTGCTTGTTTCATAAATTATTGTTACAGGTAAGATTATTAGAGCCGTAGTGGGATTACGAAAAAAGGCGACAGCTATTGCGGAGCAACTCATAACCGTTCAATCGCAAAATGTCTACGCATATCGCTCATTTTTGGCTTGTTGCTAATTATAGATACCTACGATAAATAAGTAAATAAGTTCAGAAATTATTTTTTTGCTACGTCATAGCTGTTTCATTTTTACATAATCCTACTGTCGGATAGAAATATGCCAACCTGAATCAATCATATATTTCAAACAAATATATTATACGGCCTTCTACCTAGACTTTGAAGAAATATCGTAAAGCAATTCATTGTTCTAATTCTACCCAATAAAGCACTGGCGCAAGAGTATCACTATAATCGATTATACAGTCACAACAAAGATTGACCTTGAAGTACTTAACTCGCTTTAGATTAGTTCTGATACCCATAATAGGTATGAACCACCAAGTTTGTAAGCATTGTTGATCTGCACAAACAACTTGGCTAAACTTTCCGAGGACGCTGAAGCCCTTTATGTAAGCGGTGTTGTACTGTAATCTTTCAAGCCTTAGTGACTTAACATTTTGTAAATTGACTATTAAAAGCACTTGCTTAATATTTTAATTAGAATTTGATTAAATTTTGATTATACCTTAACATAGCCGGCATAGTTGTAACAGAAGAAATAAAATCTACATATTATATATACGTGAAGCAAAAACTTCGAGAAAAGAGAATAAAATTTCGCACACACATGGTTTATATTAGAAAAAGAGTGCAGAATGTTCTTTATTTATGGTCGTATTTTGAGCACACACACATACATACACATACGCATATTAACATAATTATACTAGTGGTTGCTACCCCTAGTAGGCATATGTAAATATACGTAAATGGACTTTTTGTATGTGTTACATAAAATATATACCTAAATCTCTCACGAATGCAACGTGACAAAAATCAATCAAACGATTGCTGTAGTATCTATTAGTGTAGACGTAGTTTAAGTCTACCCTTTTTAGGGTTCCGTTCCCGAAGTGTAAAAACATTTTGACACGGGTTACTATCACATTATCACAACAGTAAGTATACACATAATCACTTCACACGATACTATCGACTTGTTAAAGAACAGCATATATTTTGGAAGCACCTTGCAGGTGTAAAAGTAACATCTGTTAAGTATTAACACCAAAAAGCTAAGTACGGTTGTCCAATGTTAAGTCAAAAAGCAATCGATGATCAAATTGAATTTTCAATATACTTTTTCATCCTAATATAAAAATGTTCACCGTGACACTTTCCCTCTTAATGCTTCTACATTAATAAATAATGACTATGAGTATTCTATTCTATTCTTCTCAGTTGGGGCGAATTGGATCCAGTGGTAGCACTACAGCGCGTTCGTCGAGATACTTATGGTCCGTCTAAATAATAACACTAAGGACGGAACTTAGTCTATTCTATCATATATATAAATAATAAAATAATATTGCTTTTTCATACCTGACAGCTTTAAGGCTATGGATTTCATTTTGTACGGTCAAATACTAGCATTGAAATTACGCTTTACTAATATATACATATTGCCTAACAATTGAATGGATCAACTTCAGCTATCGCTAGCCCCCATGCACATATTAGATACTGAGTCGCGGTTGCTCCGCTTCTGTTGGTGCTTATAATTTATTATTATCCAACAAAGTTTTTGTTTGGTATTCGGAGAAGATTAATGGTAAGATCATTAATAAATACATATTGCCCGACAATTGATTGAATAAACATCAGCTATCGCTAGCTCCCATGACCATATTACTCAGTCGCGGTTGCTCCGAATCAGTTGATGCATATCGTTTATTGTTATCGAACAAAGTTTTTGTTAGGTATTTGGAGAAGATTAATGGTAAGATTATACATACATAACTACATTTTGCCTAACAATTGAACGCAGCAACATCAGCTATCACAAACTTTCATGTACATATTGCTCATTTATCTTTCGGATGTCTGGAAGTGTTTCTTGTTTTAAGCGGTGCAATACGATATTACAGACATATAACATATAACAGTGATATATTTATTTTCTATTGTATTTGGGGGCAAAATAAATCTATATCAGCTACGCTCATTCTGACTCTGACGTCAGAATGTATGCTTTGTATATTTGTTGTTTTTTTTTATTTGTGTGACCATAGCTAATCGTTACAAGAATAATAATAGCTGGCAAATCACCACTATCGCATTTTTACGTAATTTTGCTACTGGTTTAATATGGTATCGATATAACTTTTCAATGATAGGTTAATTTCGTTCTTCTTGTAACCTCCAAATTACTTTTGAGCGCTCATCAAATTGATACAAAGGCAAGCTCAACAAACTAAGTCAGCTTTATAAAAAGTCTATTCTCAAAAGTTTGAATGTAGGTACTAAATAAATCTCTCGGCTGAAAATTTATTTATTGTATAAAGCTCTAGTTTAGATGGATTAAAGCCCAAAAAGATACTTGTATTTACGTAAAATGATACAAGTGTACAAAGGACCCTTTGTTAAATTTAAAAGTATGCAAATAATAAGTACCTAATGTCACTGATAGAAGAAATGTGAATGTCACTATAAGTTGTAAGAAGGTTAGAACATATATCATCAAGTAGCTTTAATAGTAAACAATTACGGTTACAGACACTTATAAATACTTGCAAGCACTCATGATGCAAATACCGGAAGATTTTATTTTGGCGTTCACGTTTATCGTACTACTACCTACTTGTGTCCACAACTTCGTCATAGAATAGGTATTTTGGACTTACCCCAATTTTATAACATTCTTCATTATTGGTCCGCTCCGTCTTAGCGATAATTGGGATTTCTTAAACTGAATTTTTTTTTTCAATTTCAACGGTCGGAGTAACCAGCACTGACAACGTGCTGCACGTTGCACGTCGGTACTAGACCGCAGATCCGCAAAGTCAACTGTCGCTGCGCAGGAGTTGTAGAAAGGATAACGGAACTCCGGTACGAGTAATACGCTAGTAGAGTAGGACCCTTACGATGAGGAGTCCAGGGAAATAGGACCCTCAAAGAAAACAGTATAGTCTACGATATTTTATTGTTAGGTTTGGAAATCCACTTTTTTGGAAATTTAAAGCTCATGTTTAGCACGAGAGCACCACTTGAAGACAGAGGCTTCTCTAGCCGTGTACCGCCTGTGTGCAAACATTGCTAGCGACCTCCAATAAGCGCGGGTTCAAAATTGAATGGGCATAAAGCGTGGGACTTTGTAGCGAGCGCCGTTTGGTGCCCCTAGGACCCTTAAGTCCGGTGAAGTAGCGAAAGCCTCCTAGCAAACTACATAATGTCCCTACGAAAAAAAATGCACCTAGGACCACGCGCTGCGGTATAGACTCCTTCTTAAAGACAATTAGAGTTACGAGTAATAGCATAATCTACATTTATTTTAGACAGTATTAGTAAGGTTTTACAGGGTTCTGTACAAAACATAGTAAAAACATTACGCGGGTGAAACTGCATGGGGCAGCTGCTAGTATTTAATTAGCTTGGACGTGTACAAACACGCGAGGATCTTGTAGTTAAGTGTCTTAATTGACCTTGTGAGTGTATTACCTGAGCGTTTATTACTTAACAAGGAATTAAACCGAATTGCTAACTAAACTCAAGAGGAATTTGTGTGTATTTGCCAAATATTTGTCATTGCAGGAAATTGAGTCACTACTCAATTTCAAATTGTATAGTTTTATAATGGTAGTTATTGTTTTAGATTTTAATATCTAGATTTCAATTCAGAACCACTCGTTATCAGAAGCAGTCCTTACTTATATTTATACGTTAACGACCATAAGCCAAGCATAAGCTGGACCAACTCGCCTTTATGCCTGGTGAAGTACCGTAAACGGCATGGGAAAATAAATACAACGGCCATAAGTATCCCCAAGATGCGAATAGACCAGACATTGATGCCCTACATACCAGTTGTAAGAAGCACACCTTTTATTCAACGAGCTATACTGCCATCTCGATGCAGCGATTAAGCGTATAAGCTACCTAAATTTATATGCGAAATAAAAAGTAGCAATAAGTCCATATATCAACATAAGTCAACAATCTATTTACGTCTACTGGTGACCATGACTACTTTTGACTTGGCAAGCCATGGTTGTTAAGGGATATTGCCATAATCACCAGGCGTAGCAGGCGAATTTGCGATTGCAGTTAAACGATAACTAATCTTCGGTTGATAGATGCTGCTTCCCATCCATCAGCCCTTAATCGCCAATTACGGCACCTATAGGAAGACATAGTTTGGTATCGTCTAAGCCGAAACCACACGGCCAATCCGGAAACCAAAAGTCTAAATATGTTTAGCAAATTACAAATATTTGTAATAGATTTATGTGAATAAAATCTTCATTTTTTATTTAGGTGGACATTGATTATGTTAACAAAAGCCTAGGTAAATAATATCTACCTGAGAAAAATTACAAATTGGTTTACCTACTTATTACGTAGCTTGTAAATGTCGGAAAATCCGTAATTTGGGAAACAATGTAATTTGAAAAAGATTTGTATTCTAATGTCGTCAACTTTATGAATATCTGATAGCGCGTATTTTTTTTACTCCGGCAATCCTACCAATTGCCTTTCGCAATATCCTAATATCCATAAATAAATTACTGTCTTACTAAAAAAATTGGTAACGCAAGCTTTTCATTAATCACAATGTTTTTGTTGATATGATAAATGAGAAGGATGGAATTAAACTTTGTTGAATGTTCTACATGTACGAGTAGGTACGTTTCAAACAAAAAACGTGCCAAGTATGAATTATTGGCGCAATAATCTAGAAATAATGAAAATGTATCGATATACCCATTTGCCATTTGGTCCGTCGTTTGATATTCTTTTGTTTTCCGGTTCACATTATTCCAGTCCCAGAAATTATATTCTTCTTTATTCCTGTATTTTTAGAGTAAATAAATTTAACGTGTGACAGGAGAATTTAAAAGTAACTAGTCATCCGTGACACTTTAGTCAGTTTGTTATAACCAAGTCATCCGTGGTAGCTTGTAATATCATCCTTGCTTACAATTTATTCGCTGTAACTTTTAAGTAGGTACTACAGTAGTTCTGTCTGTATGTTCATTTTTAAATACTACAGCACTTTGACCTTTTTTTTCGGACGGACATATGTAGTTAGCCCTGAGGCTTTTGCTACTTCACCGGGCATAGAAGCACTTTGAGCTCGAACCAATTGCTCTGCGGTAATATTAGACATAGTGTTATAGGTTCTATCCTCACTTTCAATAACATTTGCTGGGGCTGTATGTAGGTACATAATTTATTTATTTATAAAATTCCTGCGACACAGACTTTTATTTCCTTAGTGTGGTTCTAAGAAAAGAATAGGTAAGCTGGATCAAATCTTAAGCTGGAGAAATTAAAAAGTTACGCCCAAAACATTTCTGTTGGTTCACATTATTCCAGTCTCACTCTCATTTCACTGCTGGTTCACATAGCTAGACTGGAACGTTTCTCGAATAATGCAGACCAAGCATTACGTTTTTACCTTTATTTGCTCTTTCAATTTATGTTGGTCATTAATAATAAATTAAAATCGAATGTACGTGACATGTAATTTGTTCGTGGTGTGGGTCAACTCACGGCGAGTGATGTCAAAAAAGTTAAACGACGTGTTAATAAGAACTAAGCTTGTATGTGCTATGTTTTACAAGCATTTCATATTTAATTATAATGTATCGATTTAAACACACAACTGAATTACATTCTTTTTACAAATATTTAATTATTTATAAATCTACGGTCGCTGTAATGTTGCATTTATTTACTCATATTGATATACTATTATAAAGCTTCACCTTAATAATGCTATTTAATTGTTGCATTATCATAATTGAGCAGGCCAACCTGGGCCGGATTGCTCATACGTGCCCGGCCCCCGCCAACGGCGGATGGAAGGAGTGTCCGGGGGGTTTTAGTGGTGTAGGGTCTTCTCCTCGTGGTATTAGTATACCACGCTATGGAGAGGGCAAATCCCACATATTTAGTTTTGTGCAACTATCACTTTACGTTACGGCAATAAAAGGTAATATTTTAAGTTACTTTATTTAATATATATTTACTATTTCCTTGGCTGTGAAGAAAGAAATAAATATACATTAGGTAGATTGAATTGTTGTAAAGTAACGATATTATATTGTACTAGCTTCCCGCGGGAATTTTGAAGAATTTAGCCTTCCTCAATAAATGAGCTATCGAACACTGAAATAATTTTTTAAATCGGACCAGTATTCCGTAGATAAGCATATTCAAATAAACTCTTCAGCTTTATTTGTTTGTATTCTTTGGTATAAATGTATTGCTATTTTAGAAGATATTTTTACTTTGAATTTTGCAATGACGAATATCTTCATGAATAGCGATAGTAGTTTATGGTGTATATTATTAACATTGTGAGTTAAGGGTGGTTTATTATTATTAACGAAAATGGGTAAATGTTTGTTTAATATATTGTGGTGGATATTATTTCTAAGTTATGAAACTAGGTAATGTTTTCGAAAGATGTTAGTATGATTTTGTGATGGCGGGTTAGTTAATTTGCAGACTAGACGACATGAATAATAATAGTGTACGTATCTGTGTGTAGGAGGTAGACATAAGTAAGTAATATCTACTATTAGCGGCCTAAGTGGATCTTGAAAGCCTTCGAAAAAATAATGTAGTTGTGACTAACCTTTTGATTGATCCATGGCGTCTGATGATGATGTTCAGCCCTCAATTTTCGCTGTTCGAGCCAAGTGGACACTCAGAACTTACTAAGTCTCTCTGAATAATGCACCAATCAAACACTCACGAGCTAGCTTGCTATAAAGTTGTTGATGATTCTAGGGTCTATTCAACGATTTAATGCGAGTTTTGAGATTTATATTAGCCACGAGGGGCACTCAGCGGCGTACGCTTTCAATCCATCTTCGAATGTATAAATCAAAATAATAATATCTCTGTAATATATATTAATATATCTATAATAATATCTGTAATACCTATATAAAAATATCTGAATAAATCAAACACTCACGAGCTAGCTAGCTATAAAATTGTTGATGATTCTAGGGTCTATTCAACGATTTAATGCGAGTTTTCATATTTATATCAGCCACGAAGAGCACTCAGCGGCGTACGCTTTCAATCCATCTTCGAATGTATTAGGAAGGATCTCGAATAAAGATTCTATAGCAATCTAATTTAAAGTATTTACGGATTCAAAAACGTTTAATCGCGAAACTGCTGGCCGTTCAGAGTCAAAGCCTTTTACGTCTTGACTCTTCTTCTATGGGGCGGAATTCCAACCATCCAGCACTGAAAATAAATCTTAGATTTATAAAAAGATTATTTAGAAATTTGGCGGTAATAGAAAACATGACCTCATTCAACAACAAACACACAAACTCTTCAGCTTTATTATTACTATACCTTAAATAAATGTTGTAAATTAACCAAAGCTTTGCATAGTGTCAAAATTACTTCATAGATATGCCTGTATTCCGAATGAAATTGAACACGAACTACCTTTCAATTGCTTAAATTTTTTATCGGTATGTCGGAATTTTTCTTAGGTATTTGTTATTTTAATTAAATTTACAAATTGAAATTGCTTACCGAAAAGGTTTGGGCAAATAATGAAATTAATGTTCCAATATTGATATTTAATTAAGAGATATTAGCCACACAATTTTCGAACCGTCACATTCGAAAAGATAAATGAAGTCTTGATATTCATAGATTCAATAAGATACTAAGTAACAAGTAAAATAAGTGTGTCTCTTTCGTATGTCGTATGAATAGAGTAGGCATCTAGACATACCAAAGAATATTAAACATTATGCTTTGGTTTATTCGGTTACAGCGATGCAGCGATGATATGAAAAGCCAAGAATCATTTAATAAGCTCCTGGTCGCTAGGATTAAAAGATTGAATGGTTTTGGTGGTCATGATGGTAGCTATAACATTGTATCCAAGTCATTAATTCTGATTAGAGGCAGATAAATTCCATCAACTGCACCCAAATATGCCACGCGATGTGCCGAAACCCAAAGATTTGCGTGTTACGTCGATTGTCCTACTTTTTAGTGACTTTACCTATTACGATGAAAGAAATCTGCGAATTTAAACAAAACGTTTTTTTAGACAGTTTTATTTGATGTATGGTTTTGGTTCGTAGTTTTTTTGACGACTACCATCGACAACTTCTGCAATGCCGTTGTTTGGATTGTTTGTCATATTTCATAAATTCGGTATCGTGTCACGTTTGTTGCGCAGGTAGAACAAACTGTAATTTATTTACTATATCGTGTAAAACTGAGAAAGTTGCCCTATTTTAGTAGGTTCCTGTGCGGGCTGCGGTAAATGCCTGAGCAAATCCCGCGGTTCGGATAATTTCCGATAAAAGGAAATTGTAGGAGGTTAGTTGCGAAAACTCATAACCACGATGATGTCCATAAGAGTTAAAGTACTCAAAGGGATTACCAAATTTTTTGGGTGTTAACTCGACTACAAAAAATTTTCTCTTTAAATATTCTATTACTTTTATTTCTGAACCTACTATTGCAGATATACCCAATTCCCAGCACCATTAAATAAATGTTTGTCGATTGTTTCACAAGAAAATATAAATTCTTGAAAGTGCTGTTGAAAATGTAATAGGCACGGTAATTTTATTATGTCTCTAAATGGATTGAAAGTGCTTTGAATTAGAAATAACATCAACGTTGTCATAATGAAAAAAATAAATAAAGGACAAAACGAGAATTTAAAAAACCGTGGTAAATTTAATTTTTATCAAATTATTTTGAATGATGATGGGTATCTACTTATTATTGTACAACTTATAGCAATATATTAACACATAAAAGCAATGAGGATTGAATTACTTAACCAATGTGAGATCATGTTTATTATGATTAAAATAGAGGAATTAACCTGGTACTTTACATTCCGCAAATGAACCAAACGGGACTTTTCCACCGTTTCTTATGGGTAGTAACAAAATATAGACAGTAACTTTCCATCTTGCTATTTTAGGCGTAAGTACCTTCGTTGTCTGACTGAGGGCTAATTGAACAAAATTTATTGGTTAAGTCAGAAAATATCGCATACAAATTAATTATTTCGCTTTTGTAAATTATTAAGTGTTTACGGCATTTCAATTTACTCTGTTTTTGGTTTTGGTTTACACTGTTAGAAATTCTGATAAAAATAACGAACTTAAACGGTCAAAGGTTCAAAGTTGTTAGTAGAGATCAAAGACTACTATAGTATACTGTAGAGATCAGTTTTATCTTACCCTTGTAATATGGGTATGCGTATGATAAAGGTCATAAAATGAAAGTAATTCGATTTTTTATTAATATATAGGAGGTATTTAATAAATAGTGGGTGTTTTATATACTAACTATTTATCGTTTAAATTATGGCTTGTTGGATACAAAATTGTCTGAAAAGAATAGTCGGCATAATATAAAATTATTTTAAATCAAAAAAACTATGTACGAAAGCATTTTTTTCTCTGAATGTGTATTATTTCTTTGTATGTTCCATAACCGAGTGATACCTACTTATAAGACTTGTATATATATTTATCGTATTGTTTGTCAAATCACGTTATTGCTAGTTTCATGTTTCTCTAATAATAGATAGGTAGCGTATTTACCTTTGCATGTCCAACTGGCGACAGCGGTCTCGCGAAATCCACACGCTTTTGTATTACTACACAATTCGACCAACCCATGCTCAATTTTGCGATCAAGCAACGTTAAAAGAGGTTTTACAAAATAGTGTGCAATTGAATTGAACACGGTTTTGTAACTGGTCTGTTTGAAACAAATTCATAAAATGCATAGTAAATTAAGGTAATCATAAACTAGAATAGACCAACCCAAGTCATCCTATGAGTGTCGAAAGGGGCGAATAAGGTACAGCATGGGCAGCAGCATCTATCAGCTCAAGGATACTCATCATCTTACGACAAACGTAAATCAGCCTGCCAAGCCTGGCGATTATGGCAATAGTCATTAACGACCCTGGCTTGCCATGGTCTTTTAAGAGGAAGCCCATGTATGTTAACGTACGCAGGCTGATTTATAAATGTATTGCCACAATCAATTGTTTTCTCAAAAAATAATCAGTCTGGTAATTTAGCAGAATAATGTTGTCTCAAAGGGTATATGCTACGCTTATGTTAGGTATATTGATATTCTTTTTTTTTAGTGTGTGTGTAGTTTATATTTTCCGGCGTAGGTACCTATCCCGGAAAATATCTGCTCCTGAATTTCGGTTCGGTTTCGGTTCGGTTGTCCCGGAGTTTGTAGCAAGCACTAACAAAAACGTTCCTCGCTTTATTATATACTAGCTTTAACCCGCGGCTACGCTCGCATTGAAGCCAATGTCACTATGTTACTTCTTATACCTCCAAGAATATGTGGACAAAGTTTAATGACGATAAGTTAAGAAGTTTTTGCGTGAAAGCGTAACAAACAAACTTAAATTCACATTTATAATATTAGGTATGAAGTAAAGAAGTATTAACTTAGTATGTTTTTAATAATATGTACCTTTCTATTAAGGTGAAACGTTCGTATTTCATATATTTAACGGACTTAATTTATATTTATACATTATTTAGCTTGCAAATGTAAAAGACAATAATAGATTAATGTGTAGCCATCGTTATGTCAAAAATGACCTAATGATGGCTACACATAAATAATATCTAAATGACCTGTTGAATATACCGTAAAATTTAATACGGGCAAAATTTTGTGGCATGATTAATAACATTTTGTTGTCCACTACTAATTAACATTTAAGCGTTTAGATTTTTTAGGAACAATTTATTGACTTTAACATTCGAAAAATATATTAATAAAACATATTAAAATAGTTTTTTTTTCAAAGTCTCTATTAAATAACCTAACCTAATTGAAGTACGACTGTTGCGCCTTAAACAAAAATTAGAGGTCCACTTAATGTCGTACATATTTGTTGAGTAACTCAGTCCCTTTTCCAGTCGATCGGATGTCTTGAAGCTGAGTCCATTAGAAAAGGTTAGAAGAGTTATTACGAAGGTAAAAGGGTTATATAAATGAAGCCAAATTAGGTTACCGTTTGAAATTTAACTGAAAAGATTATTGATTATAACAGATGTTTAGATAAAAAAATATGAGAAATAAATTGATAGTACTCAAGTTAATAATATGACATCATTTTTACTATCTGAGTTTATTTTTTATTTTATAGAAAACTAGCGACCCGCCCCGTCTCCGCACGGGTACAATGCTGATGTATTATACATATAAACCTTCCTCTTGAGTCCCTCTATCTATTAAAAAAAGCCGCATCAAAATCCGTTGCATAGTTTTAAAGATTTAAGCATACACAGGGACATAGGGATATAGGGACAGAGAAAGCGACTTTGTTTTATACTATGTAGTGATGTCCCATAATTTTCAAAATTAATTCCTGTGTGTCGCGGTGGACTTTACAAATGTTCTATTCACGGACAAAGCACTTCCAGACTCAGCAACAACTATATGTAGGCACTTCATACACATAATAACTGTAACCACTTTAGTGAAAGTAGGTTTAGGCTTCGTTGAAACTCGACTATTAACCTATATCATCATTAATTAAACACTAGTTTTACTTACGCGGTTTCACGCGCTTAGTTGCCATTCCCGAACCTCATAATAAAAATAGTTTGTATTTCTTTTGGATAAGGAATGTAATTACTTTTTTTATATACTACCTATTGGCCGCTAATTTGTTTACGTAGATTTTGATTTATCCATACAAATTTAGGAACACGGGATAGACAAAATAATTAACATGGTGCTCACTATTTACATTAATATATTTACAAGAACAGCTATATATTATTTAATTACACGTTAATTTATAATTTTTTTATTTTTTTTTATTTGAAATCTTCTTGCACAAAATAGTACATTGGCGGACTTAATGCCAAAGGCATAAATCAGTTTAGTTCTTTTTTCAAATTTATAAATCAATACGTCGTGAAAATTCGATGAGAAAAAACAGAAGAAGTTTATAACAGCATTCGCACACCTGCCAGTAGCGACGCAGAGGGCCTTCACGGAGTACATGCAGCAAATAGTTTTTATTATGAAATATTATTATGTGACTCAGAGGCCTAACGCCACACAAACTTTGTCATCCCTAGTAATCCACTTCGAGGTGGAATTAAAAAAATATATATAATACTCGTCTAGATCCTAAAAGTTTCAGCTTTCCATCAGCACAAAGCCTTTTTGTTTATTTAGATTAGATTATTTAGAAATTGTTTTTGTAATCGGTTCAGTAATTTTCGATAATACAATGGATTTCATTTATTAAATACATACAAAAAAACCTGTCTTTATATTATTACTACCTATACCTAGATTTAGTCGATTTGAAAGCGTGTTTATTACTTTAGTAATTTAAACACAAAATGTTTACAATTATAATTGAGCCTTTTTAAATAACCATATTTATGTGTATCATACACATTTATGATTTGAATATCAGTTTAATGATTTGCAGAAAGTGTTCCGCCAAATAGGTTAACAATCTTTAGATAACGTATGGATATTACAAGGATTGACTGACTATTTGAGGTTTTCTTCAATATAACAAATTGGTTTTGTGGCGCTTCATATTGGAAATTTAATCAATCAAACCTTGTACGGCCTTGATACCTTTTTAGTGGTACGGTAATTTTGTTGACAACCTCCGTAGCGTAGCGGTATTTGGCTCGCCTTGAATCTCGGAGGTCGTGGGTTCGATCCCCACACCGGACATGAAATCTGTGTGAATCCTAAGATTTCTTTCCGGGTCTGGTTGGTTAAAGGACTACCCTCCGTGCCTCGGAAAGTACGTTAAGCCGTTGGTCTCGATTGTTATAGCATCATCTATAATAATTGTATATCAAGGAACGGGCAGCAGCGTTCCCTTGTGTGGTACTACATAATACTGCGGTTACCAACCCGCCTGCCAAGAAAACACAACACATTCCATTCAATAAAGCTTGCCTGTTTTGAAAATAATAAATGCAGTTGGCTTTATCCAAGTGCAAGAGATATGTTCCTCTCAGGACAGTAACAAAATGCATTTTACTGAGCCAGATAGCTTTATTTTCCCTGCCTCATACGGTCAGCTTTCTCAATCAGGCGAAGCCATTTATCTCGTTGATATACGCCTTTCTTCTGGAGTCCGAGAGCCAAGGGCTCTTACGCCTCTTTGGATATGGCCATTTGATTGATAGTCTCTTTTGTTTTTTTTGTTTGTCTTTAAGGCACTTTCTTATTACGATAAGGATAGGTTGTTGTCCGCAATAGTTATTTAAGATAACTCAAACTTCACGTTTACGTCTTTTGCGGAAACTGATGAACGATATTTTGTAATTCATAAAATTATCTAAACTTGTAACTAGCCATAATGACTCGATACAGGAAATAGTACAATGGATTTGTTCATCATGCGGCTTTACACAGAAAAATATTTGAAATTTAAGTTCCCTTAAATAAATCAGTCAAATATATACAGATTAATTATGTTATTTAATACACCATAGCATTCAACGAATAATAGAGTTCAGGTAACAAGGATTTCTCTGTTATACCGCTGTTTATTCATAAATAATATGTTAAAATAAACTAATGTCACTTCATACGCCGACGACGACATTTCTTATAATTAATCAAGCATAGAGGTCCTTTGTTTTACGAATGTTTATATGAAGTCAGCAATATAGTAGGGCTGCTACAAATCTTTATAATGTTGTCCATATTTATTTAAACGGTCTTTTTACGTATTCCAGTAATGATAATTACTTTAAACTTATATCAATTAAATAGATCAATTGTAAGTATTAAGATAAAAGTATCTCACAAATTCCAAAGTAACTCAATAAATTCTCCATTTGAGTTCTTTTATTTATATATTTTCGCATAATAATAATAATATAATTGATTTTATAAAAGGAACATAATTTATATTCTAAAATTACCTTAATAATATCATGCAAATATTTTAAGGAATTTGAATATTTAAATATTAATAATGAATTACTATTACTATGATAATGAAGTAGTAATCTTACTTATTAATAAATAATGATTATTACTATAATAACATTTGCTTAATCTTTTATTTGAAGATAATCTTAAATAAAGTTATAATGAACTTTGAACATCAATTGGCATTTAGTAATGCAACATATTTGATTTGACAGCCCTATCGATTTGTATACGAAATCTGAGGTACTAAGGAGGTAGAGGGATGAGGGACGTGGTGCTGAACTATAAGTTTTGAAACAGTTAAAAAATTGGGGAGTTTTTTAGTGAGAGTCTTGGTGAGAGTTTAGTAACAATCAGTCTGAGACACAGTTAGTCGGGATTTAACTCTAGAGAGTCAACGTGACCACTCCTGAGTTCCCTGGTATTTGTGAACTAGCGGGCATTCAGGGTCTCTCCTGGTGAACTAGTTACAAATACTACGCGGCGGGCTTTTGTACTGGATTTCGAAAGATCCTTAGTGTGTCAGAGAAAACCTCTAGTGTTCTATTGGATCGCAGTGAGTGTTCGTCAAGACAAAATACTACAATTCTATTTTTAGCTATAAAATCAATACATTAAATTGTGATAAATCTTTATTTTAATTCAAAAGATAAAATTTTGAGAAATCCTTATTTTAATATTATTCATATTATTTGAGATTTGGTGCTTTCTTATAATCTTTTAATTTGATAAATTTTACTTTTAATTTGCTAATTTAATATAGATTTAGGTTGTGAAGTGTTGTGCCTATAGGTTGAAGTGTTGGTGAGTAGCGGGGCAGAGGTGAGTCCATTTATATTATGGCTGTTTGCGATATTTAATCGTTATTTTATGTGATTATTTTATAACTTTATTTTTTGAATGTTTTAATTATGTTTTGTGTTATTCATGATTTTATACCTTTGACGTATGTATTGAACAAATCCAACAGATACTATTTTATAGTTATCTCTTAACAATCTTTAACTCTGAACCAATTTTATATGATTTATATAAAAAGCATTTCTGATTGTGTCAAAATATTAGCCATTATTGTAAAACTAATCTTGCTTTGCTGGATTGATGGCTGAGTAACACATTCAATAACTAATTACTATGTGTTTTAATTTGAGTTGCAATTAATAGGTATAAAAAACCAATTGTATCATTATCCTATTTCTATCAGGTGAGCACTTGTGGCAGCCTTGAGATTACTGTACTCAAAAGAGATGGTTTCTCGTATCTTCGGTAGGTTGGGAATGTGCAGTTGTACATAATAAGATGAAATCATGATTCTAATGAATGTTTCAAGGATAAACATATTTTTATAGTGGTAATATTTTGATAACATATATTGAAATGTTTTTCGTATTGCAAGGAGTTGCTCATAACCTTATGTGATATATTTTAATTATGTGATAGCAATATTATTTTAATTGACATCTAAATATAATATGACCGATGAAATATGTCTGAATTTTGATATATTAATATGACATGATTATCGACAAAATATGGTTGAGTGCTGACGTATATTATTGACATACTACGATTGTCTAACTTGTGATAAAATTCACATTTCAATTAATTCAAAGATAATGAATTGATGGTTGATTAATACTGTTAAAAGTATAACTAATAATTAAAGCTCTTGGTAGAATAACCCACTGAGTTTGTTTCGCCGGGTCTTCTCAGATGGGGCGCGTTGGATCCGGTGGTAGTATTAAACCGCGTCCATTTTTATATACTTTAATAAATCAAAAGCCTGTTGAATTAATACATTTCTAAAGTTATACACAAAGTAATACCTGTAATTGGTTTCATAAATAAATATGATTTTAATTTATTTTATTTAATAATCCCTAATTAAAGCCGTAACTTGGCTAAATACGGGAGGGTGGCACAGACTGGACGGTCCACATCAAGCGAGGCGGGGAGGCGCCAGCTTTTTAACCGTAACAAAATAATGTTTGGTCATAGATACGAATTACTCAGGCTAAATTATAATTACATAAATTCCATTCTAACATAATTAACTTTATTGATCAACTATATAACTACTGTACTTAACAAAGCAGTATTTTGCATTATCAATTTGTCTTTGGACTCATATTATTTATATTTTGATATAATATTTTATTAATTATTATTTTATCACAATACTTTACTTAAATAGTTAGATTAGAATCTTATTAGTTCAGGTATATTTTGGTTAGGTAGGTTTTGACTGTTTCCTCATCTCAAAAAGTTCAAGGGTTACTACACTAATAATTGCTACAATAATAATTAATAGTACTACTACTACACAATTAGTACAATAATAATACACAACGTAGTTAGGGAAAGTTATCGTATATCAATGTAAATAATAAGTAGGGATAAATAAACACAACGTAGGTATTCTGATCATTAGACGAATCACGAGCCAAGTTTATTACTTTCAATCAAACATATTAACAGGAAAACGTTTATTTAGCAAATTTTCAAGACGATCATGAGCCATATATATAAATAAAGTCTTCCTTTTGTTCTAATATTAGGTTAGGTTTAGGTAGGTAAATGTGCGATACGTTATTATTACCGAGTTTTTAATACATCATGTTTGGCAGGTTACAATTTGGTAGGCCGGTGACCAGGATTATTGTCATTTTTTAAATTAATCAATAATTTATATTTATTTATCTTTATCATAGAGGTTTTAATATAAGTAATTAATTAAATCAAAATATTTGTTACATTCTTCTATTAGTTAGTTATTAATATTTTCATAGTGTTTTATATTTTGACCATTAGATATTAGATGTGTTTGATTGAATTTAGTTAATATAAAGTGCAGTTTTCTTTAGCTGCACAATTTGTTGCGGTGAAAACGGATATTGAATGAGGAAATTACTAGGTCAAATTATTTTTAGGAGTTTATAGGAGTAGTTAATTTTAGGTTATTTATAAATACTTAATTATATTTAGGTATGTTTTATTATCATATTACGGGATATGAAAAGTGTAGAAAAATAACTGATTTAGTTTTACAAATATCTATATATTAATCTATTACGCGAAATTCCTAGTAAATAAAATTAAATGATGAAGGAGCTTTTGTGCTTGTCAGGATCAAATTCATTATTAAGAAAATAATAATTAAGTTTTGTAAACTCATTCTTTAAATAGATAACTTTCATTATTTGGTGTTACATTGTATAAATAATTACTTGTTTATGCAATTCATTATACAATCCACTGTCAGTTTGTATGTCATTAGTTTACATGACAGTAATTGAATGAAAAAATACTACAAATGCGATATAATATAATTGTACTGTATTATAGTTACAGATTCCTAAATATATAAAGTAGATTATAAAAATGTATTAATGTCATTCAGTTAAACTTAAATAAATAGTTTGTTATTTGGGTTGCGTCAGTAATTTTGAAATATGGCACAAACTCAAGTGATTGTTATAGTTTCTAATCTGGAAATCCTTTTTTTTTAGTTATTGGCTGTTAAGGATTTAGTTAACAAAAACTAAATTATTGGTTAGAATTGAAAGACATCTGAAGTGGCTACAATTTATGTCATAAGTATTTTAAGACTAGGGTCGTTGTAAAACTTATAGATTTATTGAAAAAAATTTAAGTGCAACTTGAAACATAAATATTAGTGTTGATTGATTTAGTGTTAAGTATAAGCGAATGGATGGTTGAACAATACAAATATTTTAAATTATGTATGCTATTACAGTTAAGGTAGTGATTATATACATAGGGTTTAGTTCAAAAACGTATAGGGTTAAGATTAGGTGCGTAATTAAAAGTTATGGTTAAATATTTAATGTTAGATTATTATTTTTGAATTAATTTATTTATCATAATTTCTTACAATCGAGATATGTTTAAAAGATAAAGATGCAAAAATAGGTTAGGAAATAATAAATTAATTACTTACTTGTGTTTAGTATTAATTTCCTTAAACTTTTAATTTTAATTTTACAAATTAGATTTACAATAAAATTAAACTATACCAATAGTAAGAAAAATAGGAATATTAACGAATTATACATTCAACAATTATTATTATTTTATTTGGAATTATTGAAAGCAATATTTAGATTTATTAAATAATGATAGTAATTAATAAATATTGATCAATTGACTATTAAAATTATATTTTAAATTATTGACATAATCTAAATAAATTTGTATATTTACAACGATATGAGGGAGTTTACGTTAGTGGTAAATATTGATTCTAAGTTATTGTGGATCAATGTTTTATTTTAAGTGTATAATAACAATAGATAGGATTTGAGATTAAGTATAAAATTTATAGCTTTAAGTGGCGTAGAGTTTATGGCATTGACTACGATTTGTCTGATAGCGGGTTCGATTCCCGTGTCATGTGATGTGAGTTATTGTTCAAAAATTGCCATATATTATTTAGAGTTGTACTTAGTATGATAATAGGTTCGATTCCTATTACAATATAATGCATAATGGCAGATAATGTTATGAATTTGCGCTTTTCATACAACAGTAATATTTTAAAATATTATATGTTGAGTACATATGATAAAGATCTTTAAAATCGGTTTATACTTATGTATGTAGATATGTTTGTCTATTAGTGAAATATGATATGTCCAGAGTAAGAAAGTAGAGATATTGTTATGATAGATTTATTTTAGTAAAGAAAAAGGGATGAATAATTTTGGATATTTTATTACATAATTTAATATTAATAACATTTTCATTTGAATTTTAATTAATTTCGGTTTTAAACAAATCTATACTATTGTTTTGTAGGTACAATATACATTGACTCCATAGGTTGTAGCATAATATTTTATAATCAGCAGGTATAGGTATCATCATCGAACTGTCATTTTAATCAGTTCAGCTATTTTAAATTATCAAGTAACTTGAATACAATTAAACAAGTTGTTCCTTAATAATATTAGTAAAATATAAGATCAAAAGTTTATGATTAATTTTATCATCATAAATGTGTATTTGTGCTAAAATAATGTATGGTATGGAAACATTGTTCACAGTCTTATGTTGCTATGAAAGATATTGGCCAATAGTTTATTTTTATTTAATCCGATATATTAAGATCTAATTTTCTTAAAAATAAAAAAAGGATGAACGAAAGTAATTACCTACGTATATGAGATTGATGTTTCTATAAGTTTATTACCTTATTATGTAATAGGATAATGTAATATTAATCTAAATAAACATAACTTTCCTAATTTAATTAAATACAATTCAAGAGTCATAAGCTCTGGGGGGCATGTCATAAATTACAGGTTAGAAGTCGTATACATTTTGTTAGTTTATTTAAAGTTTAGTATTTGTAGAGTTAGGGGGGCACAATTTTACAATTTTTATTTAATGTAAGAGCTACTCCCACAATCCAGTTTTCTTTTAATACGTAAATACTGCTTTGTTAATTATAACTACAAGTTTTAAAAAATTAAAAATAAATTATATATATTTAAATAACTATTCTTATTTAACTGAATTGTTAAATGAAAAAGTAATAGTAGTCGATTTGTCAAGGAGTTATTAGACTACAAAATGTTGTGGGTTCAATCCCCACACTATTATTTATTCGGCGTGTTTTATTTCAAATTTAATTTTGAGGTAAAGACAATAGGGGTTCGATTCCCTTATTAGAAATTAACTTGTGATTATGGAGTCATGTTAAAAGGTGTAGGTAAGGTGGGTTCGATTCCCTCCTATAATATCTACTTGTCAATAATAAAATTAGTTTTAAATGTTCATGTTATTGGGTTCGATTCCCTTACATAATATCTGTAGTTGCAGAGTCAGCATGCCATAATTAATGATTTGGGGTTCGATTCCCTATAATATATGTAGTTACAAAGTCGGTATGTCATACATAAATAGTGTGGGTTCGATTCCCGCCTTTATTATCTAATCCACAGTTGCGAAGTGGTAAATGATAAGTAAATAATGTGGGTTCAATTCCTGCATAAGAAATTGGTGATTATTAAGTAGTTTATCAGACAATGAAGGTTCGATTCCTTCATATAGTAACTGTTTGTTGTCATTAATATATTTTGATACATTGAGTTAATGTGGGTTCGATTCCCTCATTATATATTTACCTGTGGTTATTCTGTGTTCTGTGCAAATAATATCAAGATTACCTTATGGGTTCAATTCCCATACTTAATAATTTTCTGGTCATGAAAATTTATAGATAAGAAAAAATTATGGGTTCGATTCCCATAGTTAATATAATTTGTTAATAATATATTATACTTCTGGTTGTGAAAAATGATTAAGAGACGAGATATGTTATGAGTTCAATTCTCATACTAAATATTTATCGGTGGTTTAAATTGAGATGAATAATGTTCTGGGTTCGATTCCTAGATAATTACCTGTGTTTGAAAATATTACTTCAATGTTATGGGTTCGATTCCCATATTACATATCATAATTGTGATTAAGAAGAATCATTTGGAGGCGATACATTATGGATGGCGAAGTGATAAAGTACTTGGGTTCGATTCCCTAAAAACGTATCTATCGAAGATTATGTAAATTGAATGCAAGAAAAAGATGATTTCCCGCACAGAAATTCAATTAATTTTGAGTCAAACTAACAAACAGTGATAAAAGGTAAGGTTCGTTATATAGTTTTTAAGGTCACATATAATATTGAGTAATTCCTTGCAATATATAGTTCTTCCTACAATTATTTTAGTCTATTCTGCAATTCGCGAAAAGTAAAGAAATATTTGTTAAACAGCTTACCCCTCTTAAGTAATGCTTTTAAAATTTAATTATATTAAACCTAACTATTCGCTTTAACGGGTTTTGGTAAAGTCGGAAGTAGCGAGAAGAGTCACGATTGCTGGGACCTGATTGGATGAATGATTGTTTTAGATTTAAGTTAATTTGTCGTTAAACTAGCGTTTCCAAAATGTGTTTGCATTTGGCGTAGTATAGTTATAAGGAGCGAAGCGAGCAAAGCGTAAATAGTAATAATAAGTAAGCAAAGCGTAAGCGTAGTATGTTTGGTTTGGATTCGCTAGTAAAACAGACAAAATGGTATACGAGGACTTCTAATGGAGCCAAAACTACAGCGAATGGCTAATTTGTTGGAGTCTAATCTTCAGATACAGCACACACCACCAAAAATGGCCTTTTATGAGGTATATAGGTGTTAGGTTAGGTCAGCAGACACAAAAAAAAACATCAGCAGAGCTGAACTCATAAAAAGCCCACACTCCACAAGAAGCTAACAGCAGATCTAAGTCCACACTGCTCATTCTCCTTTATTGTGACTTGTTGAACTAAGTTAGGGGTGTGGAATAATTGGGTTGCTGGCGATGTATTTTTGTACGAACTACATTAGTTTCAATTTTGGCGTAGAAAACATTTACCCGGCGATCCACTTGGTACGTAAGCGAAGCAGTACCCTGTGAGTGGTGGTCTGAGTTATGGTCGACTAGCGGATGGTGGGAGTCACGCCCCATCAGTTTTGAAGTCATAAATGATTCTTATGGGTCTACAAAATGCATTGGCAAAACAATGAAGCCACATTTTTGGTTTGGGGAGGCATTTCGCAATAAGGTATAAACACACACACACACATTACACGTCTGGTTTGGTCTCTGACAGATTAGATTAGTTTGTTCTCTTTTAGTTGGAACAATTTTACTTCGATCAAACAGGTTTTCCTGTTTAATCTGCATAAAATTGGGGGGGCAACTGTAACTAGCCATAATGACTCGATACAGGAAATAGTACAATGGATTTGTTCATCATGCGGCTTTACACAGAAAAATATTTGAAATTTAAGTTCCCTTAAATAAATCAGTCAAATATATACAGATTAATTATGTTATTTAATACACCATAGCATTCAACGAATAATAGAGTTCAGGTAACAAGGATTTCTCTGTTATACCGCTGTTTATTCATAAATAATATGTTAAAATAAACTAATGTCACTTCATACGCCGACGACGACATTTCTTATAATTAATCAAGCATAGAGGTCCTTTGTTTTACGAATGTTTATATGAAGTCAGCAATATAGTAGGGCTGCTACAAATCTTTATAATGTTGTCCATATTTATTTAAACGGTCTTTTTACGTATTCCAGTAATGATAATTACTTTAAACTTATATCAATTAAATAGATCAATTGTAAGTATTAAGATAAAAGTATCTCACAAATTCCAAAGTAACTCAATAAATTCTCCATTTGAGTTCTTTTATTTATATATTTTCGCATAATAATAATAATATAATTGATTTTATAAAAGGAACATAATTTATATTCTAAAATTACCTTAATAATATCATGCAAATATTTTAAGGAATTTGAATATTTAAATATTAATAATGAATTACTATTACTATGATAATGAAGTAGTAATCTTACTTATTAATAAATAATGATTATTACTATAATAACATTTGCTTAATCTTTTATTTGAAGATAATCTTAAATAAAGTTATAATGAACTTTGAACATCAATTGGCATTTAGTAATGCAACATATTTGATTTGACAGCCCTATCGATTTGTATACGAAATCTGAGGTACTAAGGAGGTAGAGGGATGAGGGACGTGGTGCTGAACTATAAGTTTTGAAACAGTTAAAAAATTGGGGAGTTTTTTAGTGAGAGTCTTGGTGAGAGTTTAGTAACAATCAGTCTGAGACACAGTTAGTCGGGATTTAACTCTAGAGAGTCAACGTGACCACTCCTGAGTTCCCTGGTATTTGTGAACTAGCGGGCATTCAGGGTCTCTCCTGGTGAACTAGTTACAAATACTACGCGGCGGGCTTTTGTACTGGATTTCGAAAGATCCTTAGTGTGTCAGAGAAAACCTCTAGTGTTCTATTGGATCGCAGTGAGTGTTCGTCAAGACAAAATACTACAATTCTATTTTTAGCTATAAAATCAATACATTAAATTGTGATAAATCTTTATTTTAATTCAAAAGATAAAATTTTGAGAAATCCTTATTTTAATATTATTCATATTATTTGAGATTTGGTGCTTTCTTATAATCTTTTAATTTGATAAATTTTACTTTTAATTTGCTAATTTAATATAGATTTAGGTTGTGAAGTGTTGTGCCTATAGGTTGAAGTGTTGGTGAGTAGCGGGGCAGAGGTGAGTCCATTTATATTATGGCTGTTTGCGATATTTAATCGTTATTTTATGTGATTATTTTATAACTTTATTTTTTGAATGTTTTAATTATGTTTTGTGTTATTCATGATTTTATACCTTTGACGTATGTATTGAACAAATCCAACAGATACTATTTTATAGTTATCTCTTAACAATCTTTAACTCTGAACCAATTTTATATGATTTATATAAAAAGCATTTCTGATTGTGTCAAAATATTAGCCATTATTGTAAAACTAATCTTGCTTTGCTGGATTGATGGCTGAGTAACACATTCAATAACTAATTACTATGTGTTTTAATTTGAGTTGCAATTAATAGGTATAAAAAACCAATTGTATCATTATCCTATTTCTATCAGGTGAGCACTTGTGGCAGCCTTGAGATTACTGTACTCAAAAGAGATGGTTTCTCGTATCTTCGGTAGGTTGGGAATGTGCAGTTGTACATAATAAGATGAAATCATGATTCTAATGAATGTTTCAAGGATAAACATATTTTTATAGTGGTAATATTTTGATAACATATATTGAAATGTTTTTCGTATTGCAAGGAGTTGCTCATAACCTTATGTGATATATTTTAATTATGTGATAGCAATATTATTTTAATTGACATCTAAATATAATATGACCGATGAAATATGTCTGAATTTTGATATATTAATATGACATGATTATCGACAAAATATGGTTGAGTGCTGACGTATATTATTGACATACTACGATTGTCTAACTTGTGATAAAATTCACATTTCAATTAATTCAAAGATAATGAATTGATGGTTGATTAATACTGTTAAAAGTATAACTAATAATTAAAGCTCTTGGTAGAATAACCCACTGAGTTTGTTTCGCCGGGTCTTCTCAGATGGGGCGCGTTGGATCCGGTGGTAGTATTAAACCGCGTCCATTTTTATATACTTTAATAAATCAAAAGCCTGTTGAATTAATACATTTCTAAAGTTATACACAAAGTAATACCTGTAATTGGTTTCATAAATAAATATGATTTTAATTTATTTTATTTAATAATCCCTAATTAAAGCCGTAACTTGGCTAAATACGGGAGGGTGGCACAGACTGGACGGTCCACATCAAGCGAGGCGGGGAGGCGCCAGCTTTTTAACCGTAACAAAATAATGTTTGGTCATAGATACGAATTACTCAGGCTAAATTATAATTACATAAATTCCATTCTAACATAATTAACTTTATTGATCAACTATATAACTACTGTACTTAACAAAGCAGTATTTTGCATTATCAATTTGTCTTTGGACTCATATTATTTATATTTTGATATAATATTTTATTAATTATTATTTTATCACAATACTTTACTTAAATAGTTAGATTAGAATCTTATTAGTTCAGGTATATTTTGGTTAGGTAGGTTTTGACTGTTTCCTCATCTCAAAAAGTTCAAGGGTTACTACACTAATAATTGCTACAATAATAATTAATAGTACTACTACTACACAATTAGTACAATAATAATACACAACGTAGTTAGGGAAAGTTATCGTATATCAATGTAAATAATAAGTAGGGATAAATAAACACAACGTAGGTATTCTGATCATTAGACGAATCACGAGCCAAGTTTACTACTTTCAATCAAACATATTAACAGGAAAACGTTTATTTAGCAAATTTTCAAGACGATCATGAGCCATATATATAAATAAAGTCTTCCTTTTGTTCTAATATTAGGTTAGGTTTAGGTAGGTAAATGTGCGATACGTTATTATTACCGAGTTTTTAATACATCATGTTTGGCAGGTTACAAACTTAAGCAATATTATTTAGTAAAAAGGATTTTTTGGGCTTGCTCAAAATTTGCTACCATTATAATATCTACGTTTATCTAAGCATCTATCTAGCAATAAAATAAACAAAAGTTTATAAATTGTGCATTTATTGACTGAATATTGTTTTATTTTGGTTCACTACTATCGTTGTGTTGGGTTGGACAGGAATAAATGTCGGTTATCTATCTCAACCCGTGCATTATTACAAAGGATCCATTACATGTATTAGAGGCTTAGGCATTATTAAACGAAACCATGATCGGGGTAATACTTTGTACAACTTTTGTTTATCTATATACTGATTCTATAAAAGTAGAAGATTTTATCTTAGTTTGAAAATAACTTTTCAATACAATCGTTGACCCAAAGTCCGAGAGGAGTTTTATGCACTACAGCGGCAGTTGCATAAAAATCCACAAAAAGTTATCGCTTCCCACTTCTCTCACCAGCGACCACTCTGAGCCAAATAAAATAAAGAAAAAAGTGTTTTAGCAATGTCAATGTTGATACAATGAAAAGCACTAAGTCGGTTACAAAGTGTGATAGACATTTATTTTTTACTGATTTATCCAGTTTATAAAATACCTAATTGATTTTGAAAATTTGTTGTTCTTCAATCTCACGAGTATTGGAGCCTTTTGATACCTATAAATTAGCTAATGTTAAAAAAGAAGTCAACAAATTTATGATGTTTTGGCCTCATTTATTCAATTTATTATGTCGCGTTGCACAGGGGAAATCAATTTGTTTGAAATCTATCTTATCGTTTACGTTCTATAGATACACTTTTTTTCGAACTAATTTTTATTATTTAATTAAAATTAGATCGCATAAGAGTACATACGTAGATATTTGATACGTAGATATTTATCTACGTATGTAATGTTAATAAAAGAGAATAAATCGTCTTTATTCAAGTCAAACTATTACATGTATTAAGTATTTGTAATTAGTCGTTCGACAACCTCCGTAGCGTAGTGGTATTTGGCTCGCTTTAAATCTCGGAGCTCGCGGGTTCGATCCCCACGCAGGACAGGAAATCTTTGAGTAAATTCTAAGATTTATTTCCGGGTCTGATTGTTTGAGGAAATACCTTCCGTGCCTCGGAAAGCACTAAGCCGTTGGTCCCGATTGTTATAAATCTCTATAGTAAAATTACGGCAGCGTTATGTACACTGCTACTATATACACGGCTGCCCCTTATATGGTATATGACTATGATAGGTTCTTTCAGATACGTACTTCTGGGGGATAACCCGAAGAAAAGACCAGAGCCTCCTCCTTGGGAGCCTTTAATTGAGTAAAAACTCCGCTTCGCGTAATTTTTTGGAGAGTCTTGCGAGACCTACATATCCTACGCTGACATGGGGAACACAAACTTCGTGCTCCCTGCGAGAGCGGAAGAATGTGTTATGCATTTTACCCCGGATAAAAAGATACTTTCAGTGGCACGAAGGGTTTCATAAGAAATATTTGTTATATTGCCATTGACTCTTAATTTTTCAAATAGTTGTAATTTTTTTTCTTGCACCCTCAGTTAATGCAAATAAAATAAAATGCACGATACGTAAAGAAAAGTTTGATCAATTAAAATTAAATCAAGTAGAAAACCCAACAAAGGAAATTCCTCTTTCATCCTATTTCTTGCCAATATCGTGGGCATGACTTGTCGCTTTCAGGAATCGGTACTTGTAATAGTTAGGGTTGATTTATTATACGATACTTTTTCTTGTATCGCCATAAATCAGTCTAGTTGAACGCGTCTCGTATGCTAAGTTTGAATTTATTTTGATGGAAGTTTAGAAACAAAATAAACATTGTAGTTAACAAATAATACTAATAATATAGTATATTATTATTATAGAAATCATCACTATCCCGTATAACGTACCCTGTAGGACATATTATGTGGGTGGAATATTGACTTAGTTGAAATCACGTTTGGCAGGCGGGTTGGCGAAGTATTATCTTATAATAGATCAGGTTAATTCTGCTGTCCGTTTCTTGTCATTGCACTTTTAATAACGGGGAACAACGGTTTTGACTAAGCGCATCCAAAAAAAATCTTAGATTTGCACAAATATAGTTTTGACCGGCACGGGAAGCCTCGACCTCCACCTCCGGGACTTGTATTAATAATACGTATCAGATGAATAGACAATCGTAAAATTGAACGTTCAATAGACCATCTACTTCAAAATACAATTTTCACGAGATACAAGATCTCTTTTATGACAAGTGTCTAGCGAACAACGAATAGCTAGAATATAAAAATCGTATTAGACTTATTTTACTAGACGTTGAAGTATGTTACGACTAAACTGTGCCATTAATAAACATAAATGGTATTTTTATGTAGGTATTATGTACATTTGTTATTAATTTATTTATTTCGTATTTCTCGTTAAGCCCCTTAGAAGTATTGTCATCCTTTCCTAAAGATTAAGTGAATAAATTGAACCAAATAATTGAATTTATACTGGAAAATAATAAAGTGCTGGAACAAATAATAGTGCAAGAAGGCTTAAAGTTTTATTCCTTTTTTAAACTGTAACAATACTCGTAAGTAACATTGTACCTTAAGATAACATTCGCTGTTAATAAAATTTGATTTCAGTTTCTGAAATAAATTTGCCATTTAGCCTGATTTTGTAGACGATACAGTATTTTCTTGATATAAAATAATACTGTAACACGTTTATTAGATTTGCAAATAATACTACTGTTACACACATTCTTTTAACACCTATGTAACTCAAGTATTATCAATTGTTCGTATCGCGTACGCAATATCTAGTACCTATTGAATAACACATAACACGTCGATAATCATGCCGATATACATAAAAAAACAGGGCTATTTTTATACATTCTTGCCTTTTTTTCAGATGATGACCATACTTCAGGGTGATCGCTGACACTGAGTTCTGTGCTTTCATAATATCCTACTACACACAGTGCCGGCGGGAGGGCCATTCAAAGCCGCCGGCTTTGCCACACAAAGGAGCCGCCGGCATGGCTACACATACAAATACATTGCTTGTACTGCCGGCGGCATAGCCGCTCGGCATATACCCGGCGGCATTGCCGCCGGCATGTGTGTAGTAGCCTTAACATTTCGCGATTCTCAAGATAAAGACAAAAAGAATCAAAATATTTATAGTAAAGTAAGGAGGAATTTAATTCACGGAAAAACGATAATCGTTAATCATCGCTAGTGTTAATAACTTGCTAAGTATAAAAAATTGTTGAATATGAAAAGTATTAAAAATATTTAAATAAATAATATAAAAGTGAACTTCCGTGTTAAAAGTGTTTTGACAGCTGATTTTCTAATTGCAACATTGATCTTTATCAGCCCATACAACGTCCACTGCTGAACAAGGGCCTCCTACCAAGGGAGGGTTTTGCCATAGTCACTACGCTTGACAGGCGGATTGGTGACCGCAGTATTATGTTATAATATATAGGGAAACGCTGCTGCCCGTTCTCTAATATACGATTGTCAAAGATGATGTTATAATAATCGGGACCAACGGCTTAACGTGCTTTCCGAGGCACGGAGGATAGTCCCTTAACAAACCAGACCCGGAAAGAAATTTTATAATAGTTCTAAAAAATCTTTGTGTAAATTATTTACAGAAAGATTTCTTGTCCGGTGTAGGGATCGAACACACGACCTCCTAGACTTAAAGCGAGCCAAATACCGCTATGCTACGGAGGTTGTCAACATTGATCATCCTTTCATAATATATAATGAATTATGAGTGGCTTACTCCGTAGTGTTTTGTCAATTATTATTTTTAGTAACAACAACATTTTGCATTAACGAAGTAAAAACATAATAAGGAAATCTATTCAGCACATGGCGCATGGTTATTTACATATACTACCAACAAAACATCACTTAATTAGCTAATAAATTTTATAACGTTTTCATTTTCATTTTCACTGTAGTAAATCGCTGGACAAACAAACTGACAAATAAAAATATCCGCAAAATAATTTTTATTTGTCCGTTTGTCTGTCCAGCGATTTACTACAGGGAAAATGAAAATGAAAACGTTTATTGATAATGTAGACTAATCGAATCGTATAAAAAAAAAACTTGACTAATAAATTAGTTTACATTTCAACGTAGCTTTCTAAGAGTCTTTCTCTATATACCTACGTTGTGAGACCCGGAGAAGAAAGACTATAAGAAACTCCGAGATCATTCTTTTTGTCATCTTTTAAAGTCTTTGATTAATCATTTGTACATTTTTTAAAAACATTTTAGTATTCCCATACATCTATATGTAGGTACCTACTTGCAGAAGGAAATTGTGACAGAAACAATAATAGTTTCAAATAGGTATCGAGTACATATAGGGAGCGCTCCTCCAGATTTTAATTTTATTAACTATTGAAATTATAATATTAATCGAAATAATAAAATTCGACCACCGGCGGGACTCAAACCCGCATCTTAGGTTAAGCCCCTAATGCCTTAACCAATTAGGCTACGGTGGAAACCTACCGGTCATAGAAATTTATCAATCTCTTTTATATCACGTCGCTAAGGGGGACGTTAGTTTTATTAATCTCAATTTTGAACATTTAATTTGTATTAAAAAAACATTTAAAATTATTGAAATTATTACTATAAAATTCATTATCACCTAAACAATAACATAAAATGTTTATCTTCTACATTATTGGTTCTTTACATTCGCAACTGGATAAAAAATATAGTTACTAGATAGAATACATTTTAAATTATATTATCCATAACAAATAGTAATTTCTAAATAATTGCCTAACGTTTTGTATGAAAATGTGTACTTTTTCTTTCCTAGGCGCCCGCCAGATAAACAATTATTAAATACATGGCTACCGGGAATTTAAACGTGACTTGCTTTATTATTCGAAACATGGAACGAAAATTAATAAAAAAGGAAAAAAAAAATTATTGCTAATGGCTATGGTAACGGTTTCTGATAAAAATATAATGTTAGCTCTTAAAACATGTCCGCAATAATTTAAAAATACGTAAAATGTTGAATATTGGAAACACGTAGATGTAATGAACTTGCTAAAGTAACATCTGTGTTACAGCTTCTATAAGTTTGAGTTTTGGTATAAAGCAGTGATTCTTACCTGAGGGCTAACATTACTGTGTGGATCTATGGTATTTGGACAACCTCCGTAGCGTAGCGATTTTTGGCTCGCTTTAAATCTCGGAGGTTGTGGGTTCGATTCCCACGCCGGACAGAAAATCTTTGTGTAAATTCTAAGATTTCTTTTCGGGTCTGGTTGGTTGAACCTAACCTTACCTCCGTGCCTCGGAAAGCACGTTAAGCCATTGGTCCCGTCCCCTAATGGTATATTAAGAAACGGGCAGCAGTGTTTCATAATACTGCGGTCACCAACCGGCCTGCCAAGCGTGGTGACTATGACAAATACCCTCCCCTGGGAGGAGGCCCATGTTCAGCAGTAGACGTTATACGGGCTGATGATGATGATGATGAATGGTATTATTAAAACTAAATGCTCGCTTTTTACTCGATTAATAGCTAAAAATGACGAGAATGACTCAACAAAGATCACCTACAAAACCGTGAATACAAAATCAAACTCAAAGTTAATCGATTCCTTTCGGTCAAAAGCATTTAAAAAGCTACTTGCACCCGTGCAGATCTTATGATGGTCTTTCAAAAATTGGAATGGGCTTGTGGGACGAGCGTTTATAGTGCAGTCTCACTCAGATTTATTTTACAGTCACGTTTTTCTGTTGCTCAGACCACAGGTATAAAGCACGAAGAAACTTATTCGTGGAATTCTCCTCTTTTCTTAATACATTATTTAAATGCGATACGTAAATAAAGCATCTTAAATATAATGTTTGATCAGATTCTTAGACATCCTATATATACACTTAGTTATCAAATTGAATACATAGTTTCTGACTGTGCAATTATATTGAATAAAATAATTGCTTTAGTATATTGAAAATTCAGCTTAAATCTTTATAATATGTAAAGTGTTTTCTGCCCCAATACCTTGCATACGTACGTTTCCGTTGGGATTATATAAAGGCTGGTTTATTGCGACAGCAATAGTGCCGTAGTACCGTAGCAGCGTAGCAACGTAGCACCGTAGTACTGGGTTTGCGATACACACATTACATACGTAATAATGCTAGTGTTACAAACGGTAGTTTGAAAAAAAAAGTGGTAAATTTTCTATGATTTCGAATGTTCTTTGGTTTTGAGCGCTGAAGTGTAAGTCTTTTAACGCACATAACTTTTGGAATTGAGCCATTGCGGCTTAGATGATTGCGTGGACCACCCCATTTCATCCTATGGGTGTCGTAAAAGGCGATTAACGGACATATACCTGATAAATGGACAGCAGCATTTACCAAACTGCTGCGATCACTAATACGCCTGCCAAGCGTGGTAATTAAGGCAATTTATCAACGACATTTGATAGTCATGATCTGTAAAGAGAAGGGTTATGTCCAGCTGTGAACATAAACACTTTTTAGTGATAAATAAGTAAATAATTAACTATAAGTTAATCGCGTTTACCTTAAAGAAAACAAATAAGAAAGGTGTCGTACTCTTTTTACTTGTTTTTTATGTTTATTAATTATATATAAAATTCATGAGAGTGCCTGTTTAAATTAAAATCGTTCTGACAAAAATTGGTCCCCTGCGTACAATAAATGAAATTCATGAATCATGATATACGAATTGAAGTATCAAAATATTTTATGGAGATAAAATGAATATCACATTTGTCCAACTAATACATTCTTGACGTTATTTATAGTAGCTATTGCCTAAATCGTTTTGGATTTTAAATCTTTTAAGTTGTCAATTTCGCAGATACGATTTATTATAAGTATTATGAGGCTTTCTATAAAGAAAATAAGTTTAAAGTGATACGATATTTTTTAATAATAGTTTGTCTGTTTGTTTGGCGTATCGTTAGTAATCACCTAAACGCTATGCCAATTTGAGTGAAATTTCACTGGTAGTTGACTCCACTTCAGTCCAAGTCAAGTCTTCAACCTGTATAACCAATGAATCATCATTGCTCTCTCTATGAAGTATCTTTACATTGATATATTGTCGAAGTGTACAGAAAATAATAATATAATCGAAATCTCTAACAGCCTTTTAATTGTGTGGAACATTACCTTTTTTATAATCTGTGGATGCTACTGACGCAGCTTATATCATGGAGCAGGAATGTGTTTAAATCATGGAGAGTGTGACATAATTTACCATATTACATTTATGTTATGTCCAGCCCATTTCGATATGGAACCATTAATTACGGAAATCGATATTGTGTTATTACATTTTTGTGGCCCTACAAAGAAGAGGAGCTCTTTGTTCGATGTTATCAAATTAATGTGGTTAAATTAATTATTGGTTTTAGCATAAGGCCTGTTTAAAAATGGAACAATGAAAGGAAAATGTTTCAGAAGCAAATTTATAATATCTGATAGCTCTTTTATACCTGAGGTGGATTGCTTTTGAAATTCTTAATTAGTTAGGTAAGTATTTAGTTCTAATAAATAAATGATCTATTGATTATTTGTATACAAAGTATAAGTTATTATACTAGCAACGAACATTTTATAATAATATTTAAGCTCTAAGGAACAAAGCGATCTTGTTCATATACTACACCGGTAAAACATTAGATCAAAGACAATATGATCAAACAGGTAGTATATAAAATATTAACATTACAAAAATAATTGCTTTCACTTTTCTACGCCTATTTTTATAGATACCTTGTTAATAATAGCGTTTTTAAACGAAATATTGTTATGTCATGAATTATATGAGGATGTAAAAAACACCATATAGACGTTTTTATTTTCATTATGTACGGAAAGTACATAAGGAATCACGCTCTCTTGTTCGATACTGTTAACAAATGTACATCCGATATATCATTATAATTTCTATTGATCTTGTATGTTCAGCTATTTTATACCCGTATAACAACATACCTACATTTATTCTAAGTGCATTTTTATACCACAAAGTTATGTTTAATGTAGAAATCGGTATTTGCTACTTCGCTAGGTGACAGACGAGTTCCAGGGCTTCAGCCTTACAATAGGTGTTTAACGGGAATAGCATTAGAAAGTTATCATATTTAACTATATATATATACAGTATGTTAACTAACAGAGGGCGTTCCCGTTAACCCGCAAAAGTATAGCATCCATAAATGCAAAAAAAAATTACCATTCGAAAACAAAATGTTTTTATTTTTTTAAATATTAAAATATTCACCAAAAATTTTAAATCGATACGTAAAAGAAACACTCTGTGCACGCGTACTTGAAGAAAGGCAACGCTAGTACTACGTTAGGTACTTAGGTACTATTCCGCGCTACTATTTTGATTTTAAACAGGAGGTTTCGAATTTATTGCCAATTAATTATTTTTTTGAATTCGGATTATTTTATGCTTATTTTTCTATACTGATATTTTTGTTTTAATCTATTAATGATATAGATTAACGAGTTTAAGGGAACGCCCTCTGTTATTTAACATACTGTATATATATATATGATACTAAGAGATGTAGTTTTTTTTTATTTCAATCAATTCGTCTGTTAAAATGTGTTGGGTACTTTTTTCATTTGATAGCCTTATGTGTGTAGGTTTTTGAAACGAATGCTTAATAATACACTGCGATTTTTTTGCCGTGCTTATACTTAGTGAAGCGATCTATTTTTGATAGTACCTACAATCGATTAATGAATAAACATAAAAATGTACAGAATAAAATGACATCAAACCTGTGTTCGGGGCCGACCGTTCGTATAACCTAGATAATGTCGTATTGCAAGGCTTAACTTAATAAATAAAAAAAAATAAAAAAAATTAACAGCTCATTGAGCTTGTACAAAATCAATTATGTACATTTGTTATTGCCGTTTCGTTGAGCGTTTTTTTGGGTAAAATCTCAATGATAGCTAATGAGAAAACGTCCTACCAAGTACTAGCAACGACCAAAAAATCAAGGTGTATAAATACACATTTTAGTACCAACAAGCAATTATTTCTGTCAAGAAATTAAACGTGATAAATGTATAACATTATTTTTATGTGCGTGTAAGCGTTGATTTTAGGCAAAACACTTAGCGAAATTAAACGTTTGTACCTACATTAATACAATTTCGGTTCACTGTGGCCTGTGTCATTGTTTAGGGAAGGAAATTAAAACCTTGAGCTGTGTCTAATGGACCGAGCCATTATCATATTAACTGTGTTTTTCGAATAAACGTGGAATTAATAAAATCGGTACCAAAGCAAGTTTTTTTAACGTCGACGACAGTGGTTTTGTACGGTTCTTGTGTAACTTTTTATTTCTGTGTTTTTTGTGTGACTTTACGAGCATATAATTTACGGACACAAAGCACATCCAGATTCTAAACGACTATGCGTGGTTTACACAGATAGTTGCCCCTGTGGGGATTGAACCTAAAGCAATAGGCCTCAGAGGAAACTACACCACAGTGCAGTCGTATTAATACTTCAAACAGGAAAAACGAGGTGTGTAACGATCTAACAAATGTGACAAAAATAATAAACTTCATATGCTAACGCACTGATTAATATACCTACCTATTGTGCTAATCGCCATCCCTGTTTGTTTGTGTAAAATACGCAACAGATACAACGATAAGAACAAATACGATTATTATGATTACTGCAAATAACGCAATAAAACTTAATTACAATTTCCGGCCACAAATATGCCAACCAGATAACCGCGCCATAGTAGCATTGGATTTGACTGTGTAGAGTAATAGCTTTTCAACCGATTGGCCCTATATATTGGCCCTTATTTGATAGCTTATTGTTTGTGTCAATTGCATTTTCCTTAAGAGTGTTAAATGGCAGGTGATAGACTGTGAAATTAAGTCTTCGTTTGGCATGACGCCATCGTACAACGCCGCTCCGCGCAAACGTCACGTAGGAAACCCTGCGGTGACGCAGATCTGCTTCTCCGTCCCTTAGTCGCCTCATAATATGGGAAGAGGTGGGGTGGTCTATTCTGAGTTGGACACTACACAGCAAATAATAAAACAAATACTTAAGATAAATACCAAACTTCCGCTTTTATAACTACCGATTGATGGACCAATGATTGATTTCCCATCACAAATAAAATATGAAAAAAGAATGAATTTCATAACAAAAGAAGTAGACAAAAAACTATACAAGTATATTTTACTTTTCATCCTTAACTTAAAGCTTATAAAGGAAGTTGCATTTCATTTCTTTGAAAAATGATTAACCTTCGTAAATCTTCCTCAAGTTTGAGTTTCAAAACGTCTGATTCTTGAGAATTGATTGGAAACAAATTTCGTCGAAGAGTTTCATTTTATGCTTTCAATCGTGTAATGGTTCGAGAAAATGGAATGAATAATTGTTTTCCAAACCGTGTAAAACCGAGTTTATAAATGGTTATGTAAATTAAAACGATTGGTTGCTTTTTGGGTAGGTATTACCAATTTAGGATGCATTTATAAAGAAAACAACCTCTGTGGAATAGCGGTATAAGACTCGATGGGCGTGGGTTCGCTCCTTACGCCGGATTTCTTTCCGGGTTTGCTTGATTGAGGAGCTACTTTCCGTGCCTCGAAAAGCACTTTAAGCCGTTGGTCCCAATTGTTATAACTAAATATACCAGGAATGGGCAACAGCGTTTCCTTGTCTGTTACAAAATAATACTGCTGTCACCAATCTGCCACCCCAGCGTGTGGCCATCCCTTGGGAAGGATTGGGCCCATGTTCAGAAGTGTACGTTACACGGGCTGATGATTATAAAGGAAACACTTTAGGAATACTATTACTTATACATGTAGGCATAACTTTTCATTTGTTGGGATGTTTTCGTTTCTGTCACATACACTAAACAAGTTTTTATGAAAACTTTATTTTTTAAATTGTTTTATATATGTATTACATTTTACACAGTACGTATTGCATAAAAATATAATCCTACAATAATATCTGTTTAAATTTCGTAGAATTTTCAGCTTACATAATATGAATTTTTAATCACCTTTATTGTTTATTTAAAGCAGGGTTTCTTAAAATGGGGTCCACGGACCCCTTGGGGGTCCGTAGCATGTATATCAGGGGTCTGCAGTAGGTCGAAGACAATCCCACCATGTATTCGTTCTCATTGAGGCCAAACAGCAGCACCCTTCTCATTAACTAAGTAGCAATTTTCAGGGGTCCATGGAATTTTTTAAATTGTGAAAGTGGTCCGTGACTGCTAAAAGTTTAAGAAACCCTGATCTAAAGGAAATTAGTAATCAGTAAAGGTAATCTAATAAATAAAATGTAAGTTTTGTTTTTTACAATTAGAAATCTTATTAACAAGGTAACGCGTAGCTTACCTTATATTTCTGTAAAATATAAAGTCTAGCCACATAAATCTTTTATGTCACTTAGACTTCACCTGTACCTACTTAATATATATAGATGTATCGTGTTTAACAACAAAATGTACAGCAGCTCTTTTCAATTTCGATGATATCAGCGAATGTACAATTGAATTAAGATTGATATGACGAGGGTTTCCTTCCAAATCATGATCTACTTACAGAAAATGTTTGGTGTAATCATTTCATAATTTAATAATGTAACCATACCTCTTGGGGTTACGAATTATATACATGAAGGAAATTGGATTACACAAACGTTTGATCGTAACTTTGATAATTATTGATAGACACCATTATCAAGTAGTGTATATTTATTCCTCTATTGCTTTACTTGTTTGATATATGTAAAACATATTTAAAAAGCTCTAAATACCGTAATTTTGATTGATCATACTATCAAATAGTTATTGTGATAGAGATTATTTTGAAGGTGAACTTTAATGTCAATTACAACGGCCTTAAAATTCTCAAGTTTTACAAAATATTAATAAATAGACACTAGTTTTAAACTTACTCTCGGTTCTCTAGTGTAACTTCCTAATGACTTTTATTTACTTTCAAGAAATGATACCAACGAAAGAGACAAAATTAAATTGCGGCTAACTATTGTTCGGTGTTTTTAGCCGGTAAAGTGCCCGAAAGTCTGGTAGCGTTGCCATGCGAGATGGCAATGCTAATGTGCTGGTCAAAATACAAGCCAGCCCTCCTGTCTGATCCTGATCCGTGACCTTATAACATATCATACCGTAACTTCGAAAAGTATATAGCTCTAATGTATCAACCCAAATGGCTCAAATATATGACCTCAATAAGGAAACAATATTTCCGCCATTATTAATGCATTTTAAAATATATTTTGGCAAAAATAACTTACTTTACTCACAGTGCGACCTAAATATTTTATGTGTGAAACATTTTTTCAAATTCATACCAAAAAGACATAAATCCTGGGATGTGTTTTAGGTTTGTCCATTATCCTGCCATAATTGCCTACAGTGCACATCGTAAATTTCAATGACGTGACGTTATTTAGCTGAAGATAACATATAGCCCAAACTGTAAAAGCACTCTAACTCTTCATGGCTATCGTATACATTTAAAACGTAGTAAATAACACAATTTTCTATAAACAAGAAACCACAAAGTGGGACAGTAAGTCTCGTTGAAAGCCAAACCAATTTACGGGATCAGTACCACAATAATAAAATGAATCACAAAATGTTAATTTCAAATAAACCTTAACCCTTTAAGCTATGGTTCATAAACTCTCCGTTTTATTCCCTACATTTCGACAACTTCATTCTTACATAAATATTTGTTTACAGATTTGTTCCATAACGTGTTTACAGAATGAGTATATGGAGTTTTACTTTTCTTTTGATTTATCATATGTATCATACGGAACAACAATAACAGGGGATATTTCTTATATTAACATAAAATGTTAAATTATTATATTTTGTTAACATATTATGTCTGTTTACCGTGAAACATTCTTCATATTATCGGTAGAAACACACTGGCTACCTATACACTTATATATACATAATTATGTAAATTAGGCCGTAGTTTCGATCTAAGATTTCTATCCGAGTCTAGTTGGTTGAAGGAATACTCTCCGTTCTTCTAGTAACATTTATCTGTGTATACTGTACATAATAATGTATTCATCATCAACCCCTCTACCAAGCAAAAGTAATTTAAGGCAACTGCCCCTTTGAGAAAGGCCCATATTCAGCAACAAACTGATGATGATGACAACCTAGAGCTCAGTGTGATATTATACTTTACTTAACCTAAAATGGTGTTGTCTACACCATTTTAGGTTAGGTCAGCGACAATTTTGCCAATATCTCATATTAAAACAAAAAGTATAGGCCAAACGTAATTGATACTTTACTGATCCTTCGTATGATCAAATGGGATATAGGTACAGGTACGCAAAATATTTTCAAAGCGAAGTTCATTTACCTAATCCTAATAATGACATAATCAACAATAACAATGTGGCACAAGAATTCGAAGTAATCCCAAGAAGTCAATTTACTTTAATGACATATCCTGCTATCTACACAAGTTAAATTAATAGTGCAATCATTCAATTAAGTTGATATACTTACAAACAAATAGTAGTATGTATACACTTGAGGTTGCCATTAAAACTGTCGTAAAATAAACATTTGTTGTTGAACTTTTAACTAGTAAAGTTTTCCCTTGTTTCATTTGAATAACAGGGATACCAGAGGCAGACAAAACAAAGCCTATGTGTAGTCATACGTTTGATGCTGTTGGTAAAGTGTTAGTTTTATCGGAATGAATGGGTAGTTTTAATGTGACAGTGTGGTTACCGCAACAGAACAATTGGAGGATGAACATATTAATTTAAGCACAACAACCTACTCGCTGTAAAAGTAACAACTGACTATACCTAATGAATGTAAGTAGGTATGTGTAAAGTTTGTATTATAATTTTAGGTTCTTCATCTATATCTATCTTATTCTAGCTTCCCGAGCGTAATTTCGGTTTCCGCCTCAAGTATTATATATTAGGTACCTGGCTTTCGACAACTGAAATAATTTTGCATATTGGACCAGTACTGGACCAGGACTTAATGTGAGCGAGGGGGGAGCTGCCAGCTATCACCCGACGGCGGCGGAGCAGTGTTCGCCCATTAGACAAACCTAGATAGCATTTGTTACTTTCGACCTGCCGTTACGTTTGTACCCGGTCTCCCCTACTCCATATTTTGATTTAAAGGTGATTAGATCGTAAAATCTGTTAAAATAAAATAAAAAAGTATAGATAACAGTGAAATACGTTTCTGAATTGCGCAAATGCAACTCGTAATACACATACAATTGCTACTTTGTTTGATCATAAAAATACTGAAATAAATATAGCATTTATACAGTGACTGAACCAGTTGCTCAGTAATTACGGGGGTTCCAACAGACATCTGATATTCTAGGTGGGATTCCTATTTGTGACAATTATTTTTGTGGACCACAGATTATTTCTCAGTCTTAGAGTGCTTTGTGTCAGAAGCTATAGTCGCCCGTACCAAAGGGATTTTCGCAAGTGCGGGAGTTGTTTTGTTGTAATAAAACAAAAATAAATAAATAATTCCGCTCCATTCCAACATGAAAGAAAGACAAAAAATAACAAACTCACTTTCAGATTTACGAGTATGATATTCAAACATAACCTACAACTGTTGGACGTCAACAAATATTGTTAAGCTTGGTTTGTTTTTACTGGCAACATCCGATTTATACAAAATCTTTATCCGATCAAAAATATTTTGTTGTGTATTATATTAATATGTGTTTGTAGACTTTTTGCACAAAGAAACAAAAAGAGATTACTCACTTTTTTTGATTTATTTCGTTCGAACACGGCATGTTAATAGAAGTATTCATTAGTCAATTTGCTTTTGGGATTATGTTTTATTAGTACATGTTCATTGCTCATTAGCCTCCATTAGACTGGTGGGCGGATTAATGACTTCATAACTGTACTCTAATAGCAAGGTAAATACTGGTATCTTGTATAAGACTGTCCTATATGTAAACGATGGAATTAAGTCTGTAACCAAAGGATTTATGAGATTTATGAAGAAGAGAAGGTTATTTATCAACCACACGCAGGTCCTGGATGACAACATTATTGTGAAGTGATCGGTTACTTATCGCAAGCGCTTCGGCGGTTTTGGGCTAAACAAAATGACTAATACTAAATTATTGCTTTTTCAATTCGATCAATAACTAAAAATAACGATACTCACGAAATTAATATCACTTCTAATACCGTGACATACAAAATAAACTTAAGGGAAATCGAGACTCGAGACATCGGAAATATTAAAGATTAGAAAAAAAAAACTTTTAACATTAAAGCCGAGGTTTATAGCTCGAAATATTGAAAGCCACGGCATCGAGGACGAATTTCAAGTTTATCAACAAATAGAATTTGGGTAAATCAAAGTAATTAAGAAAACAATCACCAATCAAATAACGAATGCTAGATTTAATGTTGTACAAAATATATAAAGTGAAGTCAGTGGAAAAGTCATGGATGGTCGTAATTGGATGATCATTAAATATGTAACAGTGTTTTAAAATTAGGGCGTTAGGAACAAAAAAATATATGATGATCAGCTTTCTAATATCGGAAGTCTTTAATCGAGTAAGTGTTACCATTCAATTCAACATGAATGAATGATGAATACAGTGACTTTTGTACAAACCTTGAAGTAAAGGTGAACGGCAGGCTTGTATGGGAATTTCGTTCCGCTAATAAAATTTTATGTTTTGGGATACTTTATGTTTTAATGGGAACTTATTATGATAGACAATCCCTTTTTTAAATTCTTAGATTTTTAGAAGTTGGGATATAAAAGTTATAACCAGTTTTGTTTTTTGAGGTTATGTACTAGTTTACCAATGTAGATTGTTACTTAAAGGCACATAAACATTGTTTTGACAGATTTTCTTTACCTGTCAATAAATAATTGCCATATAAACGAAAAAAGTATTGACAACGAAAATCATTCCTATCATTAAATCGTTAATTATTATGAATATGTGCATCAATTATACATTTTTAGATATAGTGTATTTGTTTTATTATAATTAATGTCATTTCATTTTCTTAATAATTAATATGATTACGATATTTGTGTTATTTTGAAATAACTGCGTTTAGTTTACGATTGTATTACTTTTTTTTAATTTTTTTTAATTCTTATTATTATTTATTCCAAAGTTCTAAATATAGTACACTTACATGAAATTAAGTGGCATAATTGCCTTAATATGTGGTACAAATTCTATAACAGAACAACAAAAAAAATATGCGGTACGAAATCTGCCGTTCACCTTTATCTATCGCATTACATTACTATTAGCAAGTACTTACTTGTAACTATTTTTTTCAAGTTATCTCTGCTTTATATAGATGTTCATCTGCATATAATTCTGAAACTTAAAGTGCTACTAATTTTGCCTTACTATATTATAAACAATTAATCCGTTATTTACTTATGAATTAAGTTAACTTCATCCAGCCCGCTTACGTTCACTGCTGACCATGGGTTTCCTATTAACAGGTCTTGGTAAGTCAGGGTAGGGATATTGCCTTAATCACCACGCTTGGTAGGCATAAGTACCTATCCTTGATCTGATAGATACTGCTGCCCATCCATCATATGTGTCCCTAAGTCACCTTTTACGACACCCATGGGAAGAAGCCGGAAATGTATTACAATCAAAATACACATACACAACGCTCTTGCAAAATATTTTTTTTCCTTTCAACAAGAATGATATACCTATTGGTCTTAGGTATTAAGTATTTATGAATCTCATTGTCTTAATCAAAGTCAAAGTCAGTCAAAAATTTTTTATTCATGTAGAAACATTTAAAATATTTTAAATCATGTTCTTATGATGCGTCCCTTTCTTTTACTACCACCAGTTCTGGACGTGGCAACTCTGAGAAGACCTGGCAAGAAACTCAGAGGAATCTTTTTTTTTTAATAAATTTTATTTTACAATGATTAATAAAGCAGTATTGTTTCAGAGCAACTCACTCCCAAGCAGTTTTGTCATTAACATAATCAGAAATTTTATAATAAGCCTTTTTACATAATTTATCTTTGATATATCGTTTAAACTTGTTTGTTGAAAGATCTCTTACATTATTAGGAAGTTTGTTATAGAAGCGTATAAATTGCCCCATAAAAGAATTGCTAATTTTGTGGAGACGTGTAGCATGTAAAACAAGATTATGCTTAGATCTAGTATTAACATTATGGGTGTCGCTTCTTTTCTTAAAACTATCAATATTCTTATGAACATATAAAAGATTTTCATAGACATATTGTGATGCGACTGTAAGAATATTAGTCTCTTTGAATTTCTCCCGTAGGGAAACTCAAGTTTATATATGGACCTTACAGCTCGTTTCTGTAGTACAAAAGTGGTGTCAAATGGGTAAGTTGTTTCGGTAATTTTATAGCTAAACTATTTCGGAGCTGTTAATTTCAAAAATAAATTCAATAGAACAATTAACATAGTAATTTAATTGGAAACAAACAATAGTGACAATTATAATAGTATGCATAAAATAACAATCAAACTGCACACTACCATGTTCAAGATATTAAAATTCGCCAATTACAACCCGAATAGATATAACAATTAAAATGTTACCTTATATGAGCTTTGATTACTGTATTACATGAATATTAATTGGATACATAATAATTATATTATGCAGTTAAAATGTCTTTGATGCAATAATTCAATTTTTATTATAATTAGGCTGTCAGCTAGACAAAAGTATTACTCAAATGTGACTCTGGATTGGTAAACGCGAAGTAAAAGAGAGAAAGACAACATATTTAATTCAGCACAACACTCAAGGTAATAATTATACACATGATTAAAAAGATAATTAAAAAATGTTCTGCTGTAACGATCAAAATCTAAGTTGAAAATTACTATTAAATTAGGTATGTAAATTAGTAGAATCATACATACATAAGCTCACGCCTGTTTCCCAGCAGGGTAGGCAGAGACAATGGACCTTCACTTGCTTGCTAACTAATCTATATTATGTACTAACTACTTGCTAAGATCCCTACACACATCTTTCGCTTCATTCACTCTCATAACACAACACATACAAGCACGTCGGTTTAGAGTGGATCTTATTTGACCTTTTGCGAGGATGTCTCCGATTTGGTCAGAGAACGTTCGTCGAGGTCTTCCCCTTCCGACTGTGCCACTCACACTTACCATGTACGCCTGTTTTGTCAATCTTTCTTCATCCTTTCTTTCCACGTGACCAAACCAAGAATTAGTAGAATCAGAAGTTACTAAATAGTGTTAATGAAAAAGTAGCGGAATTAATACTACTACTAGTAATCAAATATCGATAAATAGCTATTGTTGTCACAAATTTTCTTATTAATTAAAGTTTTAAATAATTAATTTTATTTAGCACTTAGGCACTTACCTGCTAATGATGTACTCACCAAAATGATTACAAAAAAACGTAATAGGTACCTACTCTTTTAATATGTTAGGTGACTAAATGTCGTATTTATAAACAACTAGCTGACCCGGCAGACTTCGTACTGCCTCAATCGATACATAAAAGACCTAAACATTTGTATAAAATAAACTGGGCCGTAGAGACTTCGTTTATGCGGTACTCCTACCCCTACACTACCCCTACCCTACCCCTACCCTACACTACCCCTACCCTACACTACCCCTACCCTACACTACCCCTACCCTACACTACCCTTACCCTACACTACCCCTACCCTACACTACCCCTACCCTACACTACCCCTACCCTACACTACCCCTACCCTACACTACCCCTACCCTACACTACCCCTACCCTACACTACCCCTACCCTACACTACCCCTACCCTACACTACCCCTACCCTACACTACCCCTACCCTACACTACCCCTACCCTACACTACCCCTACCCTACACTACCCCTACCCTACACTACCCCTACCCTACACTACCCCTACCCTACACTACCCCTACCCTACACTACCCCTACCCTACACTACCCTACCCCTACCCTACCCCTAATCTTCCCCTACCCTACCCTACACCTACCCTAAAAAATCTTGGCAAAAAAATTCAAGTTTTTAATTAACAAAATAAAGCTCAAATTGACTCTACACTTTAGTTAGAAAACGTTTGTATGGGAAAAAGAAAACGGCTGTTTTAAGGGGTTTTCAGGCAATTATTCGAATTTTTCTCGCCGTAAAAACCATCCTTGAACTTTCACGAACATTAAAAAAAAAGAATTGGCCAAATTGGTCCAGGCTTTGTAGAGTTATGCGCTTACCAACACATTTTGCGATTCATTTTTATATTATAGATGAATGCCTGTCAATTAAATTCAGTATGTTTTTATATTATGACACACTTTATATATAAGTAACATATTATGTCACTTATATCTACTTTAATTTTAGATACCTAGTTGTCTATAAATACGGTACTAACATTAAATTTAATTACAATATCATAATAATATGTATTGTGTCGATTTGTCCATTGTTTTCCCCGTAATTCATAGCAAGCAACAATACAACCACCAACATTTATATTCGCAGTCTTCAGATACAGAACAATAGATGCCCTGTTAGATTCGTACAGAAATAGACTATTACTTTTGCGTGACGTACCCGGGAAAGCATTACGTACATAATCGTTTCTTTTGTTTAGCCATTGATGAGATTTTGTGTTATTCGTCCACCGAAGGCACCCAGCTATAATATAACGTTGCTTAAATTTTAGCGCGACATTACTTACTTAATAATTTTATATTAGTACCAAAACAATACCAGCTAACTTTTCACTTTATTTAGGTCAAACGATCCAACTAGGTAGGACCAACTTAGAGAAAGAGGTCAATCGTCGAATCCGACTCGGCTGGGCAGTATTGGCGAAGCTTCGGGAGATCTCGTTCAGAATACCTCAGTGCCTGAAGACCAAAGTTTTCAATCAATTATGTGTGTTACCAGTAATGACATATGGATCTGAGACGTGGTCTCTTACTGTACGCCTCATAAAAAAGCTCAATGTCCTATGGAAAGAGCTATGCTACGCTACCCAGTGGCGCCATTATAAAATAGTTTTTAGTTACACGTTACTTTTAATTTTAGGTAATTTTTATTTGGTAGGTTTAGTTTTTACAATAATTATTCTGTTATTTAAATGATTTTCTTTCATTAATTGAATGTACATTAATGGATAAGATGCATATATATATATAGCTAATTTAAATTAAAACTTACTTAAAAAATAGTAGGTTTACTAGGTATTCTAAACTACTTGGCAAGGTTCCCAGAATTCTGGCAGCATTGCCAGTTAGGTAATTAGCTATTTTTAAGCGGCCTTAGCTCAATGGCTAGGGCGTCGGACTTGTGTTCTTCAGGTCACCGGTTCGAACACCACCCATTGCACTACCGACGTGAACCCACTCATAACACAAGCATTTTAGCTTAGCACGAGAGGTTAACAAGAATACTATTGGACGATAAAATTATGCTAGTAATCTTTAATCAAAAAAATAAAAAAAATAGAATTCCAAAAGCCTTTTACGTATCACATACTGATTCTCTATTTTAATAACAATCTCAAGTAATTATTACTTGAATATGTCATGTACATTTCTTCAAAGTGAAATTGCTAATAATTATCAAACTTTGATACATATTTCTAGTAACATCATATTATATATATATACATACACACATACATCATATATATATATATACACACATACATCATATTATATGATTCTCTACTTTCTTACCAAATTATGAAACAAACTCGCAGCGGCTCTCGTTATGTGGCACGTTCCCCGAGTGCTGGAATTTATCTTGGACACAGTGAGATATAATTATGTATCTCGTACTAGAGAAGCTATCCTAAGCAACAAACTAGCGCCATTTTGATTTTGAAGAGTTTGAACGAAAGTCTGCTGCAGCGCTGCGATATAGCTATTTGTCTAATTAATGAGTTTAAACATGCAGCGCTCAAGCACTTATGGTGAATTTCATGGTGCTTACGCGTTTCGTTAGACGCCATACTAAATAAGGTGTACGGACTGCAGTACAGTTCAAATGAACAGAGTGTGTGTTTGGATCGCGAAATCTAGACAAAGCCAGTGACATTGCTGTCTGGTCCACCATTCTGGTAAATTTGCCAAATAGCATACATTTTTAATAGTTATTACTATATAAGTATAAACTAGCTTCTAAGTGCGTTTCACCCTCGTAACTCCCATTTCCGTAGGAACTTCATAATTAAATATAACCTTTAGCCTTCCTCTATATAACCCAGAAAGATTTTTTCAAGTCCGACCCATAGGTCCTGAGATTTGTGCGTTCAAACAAACGGCCTTTCAGGTTTATTAGTACATAATATAGATTAGTTAGTTTTAGTAGCACCATTTACTGTTAAACAATTAGCATATATTTTAGAAGCACTTCATATATTTCGTTCTGTCAGTAACAAATCATGCTATACAATATTACTAGTAACTTATACAGTTTCAATAAACGGGTAAGGGAATTACCTACCCTCGTGGAATGACGTGATCTGTTTACCAAACGCATATAGACAACGTTATTGCGATGGACTTTAGTAAGGCAGACTAATTAGACATCTACAGTGTGTAACAAAATAGGACTAGTTTACAAATTACCATTGCACGCAATAAAAAGTAATTGTTGTTAATATACTCGTACAATAGGAGAGTGTAGGTACTGTAGGTACAGTCTAATACAGTGGTTTCAACCTTAAGGATATGAAAATCCATTTTTCAAAAAGGTTTGTCTAGCAGGATAATCTAAGACCATTCCAAAATGAAGCAAATATATTTTTATAAGAGACAACCTCCGTAGCGGTATTTGGCTCGCTTTAAATCTCGGAGGTCGTGGGTTCGATCCATTCGTTCGTTCGAAGAAATCTTTGTGTGAATTCTAAGATTTCTTTCCGTGCCACAGAAAGCACGTTAAGCCGTAGGTCCCGATTGTTATAACATCATCTACAACAAGCGAACCAGGGAACGGGCAGCAGCGTTTACCTTGTGTATCACAACATAACACTGCGGTCACCAATCCGCCTGCCAAGCGTGGTGACTATGGCAAAACCCTCCCGAGGGAGGAGGCCCATGTTCAGCAGTGGACGTTATACGGGCTGATGATGATGATAGATATATTGCTCCAGGGCATTTTTTTTCGGGCAACTTTACGTCTACTACCTCTGCCTCTAAGTGGGACCACCGGTGGGGAGTCACTGGTCTAATAGAATCGTATTTATCGCCATCTTATATTATGACTGATTGTTTAAAATGTGCGCCGACTGCCTCGCTGTTGTAGCTGTAATGTGATTGACTGTAACTAGCGGGGTGCCATGTTCGAGCCATAGATTTTGCGTAAAATTGTGTTATTTGTTTTTTTTTTCACGAAATTAATTTAATTACCTACTTGTGATTCGACGTTACTCAATACACTATAGTAAAATAAATGGTGTTGTGGTTTAATTGAATTAGTTTCACTCAAACGATGTACAACATGTTACATGTATGTTCATACAAATAAAAATACCTACATAGAGACGTTGGTACATACTATTTCGGTGTATTCCTCTGAGCGCACCAAAAATGAAAAAATAAAGAAGATCAGGTTTGGTATAATATGATATCAAAGAGTTTAAAAATTCAACTGTTCTTATTGCTTATTTATTTAAAGATAAGTGACTTACTTCTGAGCTCAATGATTGGATCTTTTGGATCACCACGCCGGACAAGAAAACTTTGTGTAAAATATTTTATCCGGGTCTGGTTGGTCGATGGACTAACCTCCGTGCCTTAGAATGTGCAGAAAGACGTTGGTCCAGCCTCTTTTAACATAAACTATACCTAACAATGGTATACCATAGAACGGACAGCGGCGTTTCCCTGGGTGTTGCAACAAAATACTACGGTCACCAACCCGCATGCCAAGCGTGATAACTTTGGTTAAACCGTCCTTCGGCAGGAGGCCCATGATAAAAACGTCTGTTGATTTTGTTTATTGCTAATCCTTCCTGCTCTACTCAGTGTTCCATCGTTGGTGCGTTTCGAGGAAAAAATCGGTGCGCATTATTTGGTGCGATGCAAACTTGGTGCGCAAGGAAAGGAATACCCCCTAATTCCACACCGTAGTGGCGACACAAAAGTATAATATACGGCCCGCCTAATGGACTTTCCAGTTTGATAACTCATATTCATCTTCTCGTAAGACTAACGTGTAATTCACCGTTTGTCATGCACAATGAGAAGCGTTCCGTTGTTCTTATTTTAAATTATTTACAATTAAAATGAACATTTAAATTCATTTACCGTATCTACTAACTACCTTTTTGCGCTACCTTCAGTACTACGAACATTTTTAGATGTAGCTACATAAAGTAGACCAGGTACATTTTCAATTAACATGCGAACACTAAACATTGGTCCGCATTTAAATAATGACGGAGTTTTATGAAAACAGAACAATAATATTTCGTAAGCGTGTATAAAAATATTTTTACGTCCCTTGTGTGCTGACAATTATTTGTTTGTGTTTTTCATTACCTATTAAATGTCAATTGAGCCAATCGCAATGGAGTGGGTGATATTTAATAGAATCATTGTTTAACAATGTTACTATTGGAATTTAAATTTTGTGCTTCCAACCTATACTCATATGGCTTTCTTGAGTTTAACATTATTTTCATAAGTCTCGTTGGACGAGTGATAAGAAGGAGGTATCATAAAATCTCAGAAACAACAAATAGGTACTAAAGGCTTCAAATTTTCCTTTTGCTATAATGGTTTAAAGTTTCCTTTAAGACAGATAGTCATAGTTTCATACAAAATTTTGCGATCTGTTTTAGGCAGTCTGCGAAATTCAAATCCCCAAGGGGTAGCAAAATTTTGAATGAGACTTTGATAGTTTTAGAAACACAGCTACATTTTCACGCAAACTAAGTCGAGGGTGGTAGCTGGTTAGTAATAAAGATTACTAACGTAGATAAGGACAAATACCATAAAACATTACCTACGTAACTACGCATGTTGGACAGATTCCACCTCATCTGAGGTTAGGGCTTACGTAAGATCTTGAATATCCAATGGTCCGATAGCGTGCGGAACACTGAAGTGCTGCGTAGAGCCAATGTAGGTGGCATTGAGTCATACCTTATGCGGCGTCAGCTACGGTGGTGCGGTCACGTGTCACGTATGGCGGAGGAGCGAGTAACAAAGCGCATCTTCTTTTCGGAACTTGAGGAAGGCAAGCGTAAGAATGGCAGACAACTCCTCAGGTACAAAGATGTGGTGAAGCGTCACATGAACAAATGCAACATTGCATCTGATCAGTGGGAGCAGCTAACGGCCAAGCGGCCACAATGGAGAGCCTTAGTCAAATCGAAAGGTTCTGACTTTGAAGCTCAACGCCGCTCTGACCTTGACTTAAAACGGGACGAATTGAAAGCCCGACCACCTGCGGCGATCAATTACACATACCTAAATGGTGTACTCTCGTGTCCGCAATATGCGAGGGCCTTTACTCACAAAATAGGCTTCGTGAGTCACATGCGAGCACATGAGCGCGAAAATCGGAGCTGAAGCAGTCGCTGTGGCCGAAATCGGTCAGGAGCTCATCATCACCTACGTAACAACCCAGGGGATTAATCTAACTATCGGCTATGTGGGCCGTTAGGTATGTGGGCCGATAGGTATGTGGGAGTGTAGGGACCGTATGACGACCGTACCTACATTAATAATTTGAACCCCTTAATGATTCTATTTTATTCTGCACTATTGATGCTGTAACCTTTTCAAATGTTTTACGCAATTATACAATAGGCCAACTTTAAGTTTTAAAGGTTTCGGAAGGTGTGATAGGCAAGAGAAAGTTTAAGATAAAATAAGGCCTTTTAATTGATATGGTTTAAAGCTACTAGCTAGGTGGAAGTGCTTTGTAGGTGAGTAACTTTTATCCTAGATAGAACAAAAGTGTAAACCATCAAAGTACATTAAGTACTGTAGTAATCTACTTTGATGGTTTACAGTATAGATACCTACTTAATCCAGGTTAATCAAAGCAACAATCATAACAAAGCTGTTAACTTCGCTGTCACATTAAATATAAATGTTTATTACAGATAAATTAACTTGATAATCAAATCAAATGTTGTGTGGGTCGAATTTAGTTGGTGTACCATCAGAGTAGTGACGGCTGTCTTCCATAATACGCGATGAAGCCATGACATACTAACAACACGACACTATGACATTAACGGCAGTGGTCCCCCAATGTCATTAGCAAATACAGTTCATTTGTTAAAGCTTAAGGAACGAGTGGTGCCATTATTTGTATTTTCGTGGAACTTATACGGTTAAGTGCAGACATTAAGACACCTATTATTACAGTTCGTTAATGTGGCAGAGATGGCGCTATCGTTTCAGCGCCATTTATATGTTGCTGAAACGATAGCGCCATCTCTGAATGAATGTGCGAAGCTCTGTAGTTCTGTAACGTAGTACTAGGTGGCACTAGTAAACTCATTTGTTTATGAGCGCTTCAAGAAATGGTATCGAGTATCTTTATTTTTAACATATAAATTTATTGATGTTCTTTATTTAACAGTATTTATGATTGTCATATGTATAATTGCAGGACAGCTGACGTTACCTATATTATTTAATAGCATAGGTAGCAGTAGGTACTGCATGTTAAACCTACACCCTGAATTCCATACCACTTAGGTATACACCAAGTATTACACTAACCAATACGTTTCAGTTATTATACAAATCTAATACTTACTCTCAATTGTAGGTAAACTCTTCACATAAACGCCAACAAATTATTTTAGAATGCATTTTTCAATGTGTCAATTTAATGTTAATTAGGTAGGTAGGTATCTACGTAAGGTCATGACTTCGATTTAAACAAATATGCCTTCATTGTTATGATGTTATGGTTATACATTTCCTATGTTATTGTTACAATTTTTTCTAGCTACATTATTCATTTAAAAAAATGGGATATTTTAAATATCTTTTGCATTCATAGATACCTAAACACTGAGTTACAAAGACATTTTTATCGAAACATAATTACATTCCTTATTTTCTATCGTAAATGCATACCTAAATATCTCTGACTACCAACATTGATGGTCAAAAATTTATCAGTTAAGGGCCAAAGATCTCCAATTTCCACCGGAGTACCTACCTACTGTTGCATCCATGGATCACTAGAAATGGACTAAGATCCCAAGCTTTCCAGGCATAACTTATTTTGTGAAAGACAATATGTATCGGTTAGATAAAGTAGGCTATTTCTGCATTAAGCATGTATTACTTTATCATGAAGTACGCGCCTATGTGTCTTTTTATTGTTTATTTTTTAAAGCACACCTACGTATTCCTATTTTAGAAACTATAGTATCTCCCAATTATTTTTTTCTATTTCCTTTAACTTACACAATTTTTTAGTTGTATTTTACATATTAATTCCTTTTGCGGGTCTGCTCGAAGAAATTTCTTAAGAAATTAGCAATAATACTATCTTTTTTTTTATTTTTCTTGTGTGTAAACGAATCAAGAAATATCATTGTATTGTACTTAAATGAACGAATCAGAAAAACATCTGTGATTTTAATATACAATAATGTTTTCCTAATTAAAATGCAGTGGGTCAGTCGGTCAGTCCACCTGACAATCTCTCTAATCTTGCGGTATAGGTATCTATGTTAATTTCACAGATTTATTCCTACTTTGTAAAAAAACCTTGTGTGGAGATATAACTTTTAGATTTTATAATATACATTACGGGATTGACAAGAAAAAAAATCAAACCCAGTGTTTCTTTATTGTATTTTAGTGATTTCGGTGGCTGCCAGCCACCAAAACACAAGAAAACCAAAACAATTGTACATTTACGAAAAGTCTTACAAATACTGACGAAGTTATTTTAATCTATTTTTCTGTACCATCATTTCTTTGTAAAAAGGAACTGAAAACCTTAAAATAAAAATAATATCAAACAATCTCCAACCGGATTCATCAGATGAGAATAAAATGAAAATACTCGACCGCAAGAAAGTTCAGAACAACAGAGCAAAAACACATTTCCGTTAAAATTCCATTTCTTTAAAAGGCCACTGTCTTTTTTTCAAAGTAAAGAGCTTAAGAGACATTTTAATCGTCGGTCTCGGCAGTGTTCTCTCGTTTTTTAGGGTTCTCTTGATAATTGTTCTGAAAGGAAATATACGTATACTAGCTATGTATCTCGACGATATAGATAAAAATACCTAACAATGCCTAGTGCTATTTTGATTTTATTTATTGACCCAGATTAATTATATGAAAAACCTTATAACACGCTTCTATTAAAAAATAAATTTGGGCATAATGTACCTATAAAATATAATACTGGTATTTCTCATCAGAATTAAATTATTTTTAACCTTTTAGTTACTATTATGAATGTGATTATGAAAAAGTAAAAAGGCTAATTAAAAAAAAAAATCTTTACTTTTTAGTATTTATGATTCAGGATTTACTACGGCGTAGTTCCCCCCAGAGGTCCATTGTAGGGGGAAGAGGGCTACAACAGGGTTCGCCCTGGTACCTTGAGGCGCAACATTAGTGATATTATGACATGTTTATACACCCTCATACCATTCAGCTTTCGGCACGTGCTCACCTTGGCATTGGGTCATCCATCTAATCAAATATAATTTACATTCAGTCATAACAAATGGAACGAACTTATTTTATTAAATCTGATGGAGTAGCATATAGATATTATCTAGGACGAAAGTACTCTTCAAGACTAATCAAACGAGCCCAAACTCGATGGGATTGTGTCGTTTTATTACGGACTTCCTATGGCCACCTTCCAGCTGCATCATCAGACCCTGGATACCATTTAGGACCAAAGTACTCGTCAAGACTAATCAAACGAGCCCAAACTCGATAGGGTTATGTCGTATTATAACGGAGTTCCTATGGCCACCTTACAGCTCCATCATTAGATCAGCTCCATGTCATCATAATATTGCATTGTCATACTCTTCATGCCCTAACTTAACACTGTCTTGTTGTCATCATAGCGTCAGCATCAGCATGTCAGCATAGCGATTGCGAAGCGAGGCGTCAACAGCGCATAACAAAACCAACCAATCATGGCAAAGGTGACCTCTGATTGGTCCATTTGAATCAGATCAACAATAGATGGAGCGGAATTGTATAAATAATGCAATAAATAGTTCTTATTTGTGTGGCTACAGGGTGAGCAATTGTTGATCAAATTGGAGCCACATTTGTATGCAGAATCATACATTAGATCAACAAAAACTGTTTTGATCAATAATTGCTAACTGATCAACAATTAACTGATGCTACAACCCGTCTGATCAACATTTGCCGAATGGATACAAATTGCTGGCGGTGTTCATTTTCATATAGCATAGCAAAAAGATTTAAACTTTTAACTAATTAATAACCTAAGCTTTTATCGATGGATCTACCAGGCGACAACAAAAAAAAGGTTTTGTAGTTCTTATGTAATTTGTTGATGAACATTACTTAGGCTATATAAAACATTTATGACTTACAAGAGGTTGAAAGCTTAAAACCGTACATCATATTTTTTTTACATTCGTCCTTATAAACGTACATTTCCCAGTAAAATGATTTCTTTTTTAGTATAAATAAAAGGCGTACACGTCTTTGTTATTTAGGTAAATTATTTATATGCCAATATCAACTCTATTTCGACACGGTAGAGATCCAATTTGCACACCAAATTGATTAAATATAACTTTAGTGCTTATGTTTGTGAGCACTATCTTGCTCTATTGCTTACGAGTCATAACTTAACGTAGCGTAGAAACGAACATCAAAACTAAGGCTTTGTTGTTAGGCTAGAGACTCCAGTCTAAAATTTAAACGTAGTCATTTAAATATCAGATCGTCAAAACAATGTAAGTTTTATATATGTATATATAACACTAGTTGTTCGTATTGTTTGCATAAAAAAATCTGACATTTCCCGGGATTTTTACAATATTTTATTTTATGTGAACCAAATTAATCAAGTCGTTTTCAAGTTATGCGCGTACTTTTTTTTTGGCGATTCATTTTTATTTATATAAACTAGCTGTATGTATTCTGAGTTGCCAGTCAAATATTCTGAGACTTCCCGTGATTACGTTTGTCATTAATGCGCTTACTAAATCTTGTATGACATGCTATTATTATTTTAAGCTACTACTTATGGCAAAATTTGCCCTGTTATCATAAACCTCTGTTGGTTAGGGGAATAGATTATCATAGTTAAAGTTGCAGGTTACTTCAACTATTTTATTTTTTCTAAACTTAATTAGATAGAACATCAATCTAGCAACTTTTTTACTTCAAATAGTATACATTTACAACAAGATGTTTTCTATATGCTCAATGATTTCAAATAGACGTCGGCATTGTATATTTTCTTTTTGATGGCAATTTTAGCAGACTGCAAAACTCTGCCAGGAAGTTTAAAAAAAGAAACTTAATTACGATAAATTATTAATGGTAGTAATATGTGTGTATAATATTTGTATATTAAGTATGTGTAATATTTTCTATACCCGTAACCTGTAGGTATATTTCCGGAATTAATTTGTTACCGTGATGTCAGTTGTCTGACCTATACGAGATCTGAGAGAAAAAAAAAGCTTAACGATACTACTTAAAACTACAATGTTTTTTACATTTTAAAGACAAGAGAGAGTATCTTTGTTGGGCAATATGGTGTTTAAATGTTGGGTTTATATTCATAACAAAGTAAATGCATTGTAATAATGGCCCTGCGATACTCACAATCAGAGAGGTACACTCACACTTGGCCTGTTTCAATGCAAATGATTTCATCGTTTCTCATTTCAATTTTGAAATGTTTTAAACCCTTTTTTACAAAAGAAATCGTTAAAATTGTTAACAAAGCACTACTTAATTATTCTATTCAGAAAAGTTTAATATTCAACTAGGTATTATAAATATTTTATTGGATACACTTGGTTATAAATTGAGGTGGTTTGACTGAGACCAACAAATTATAAGTTTACCGACAATACGATATGAAAAAAATTAAATGTTTGCCGCCAATATATTGTAAAACGTTTAGTAATTATGATATATCACGTTGTATATAACAATATTACATTTTTTCACCCTGGGACAATTGATTTTGCAGATACAAAATCTGATAAAATATAAGAACCCCACCACGATGAAACTTAAGGAATATTTACTCAGTAAATACCTTTATAACGTTCATATTTGGTAAAAATAATATATAAGCATAAGATTACAAGCGTATACTGAGTTACTTACAATATAAGCTGTAGGTAACTAGATTGTGTAAATATTGTTAAAATTTTGTTTTAAGCAGTATTTAAAGCGTATTATGAGTATATATAAAAAAAACATATTAAAAATAATATTTAGATCTCATCTCCTTTAAAACCTAGAACCTAATGTAGTTTTAACAGCAAGATATTTGTTTATAACAACGAACAAGACATTAAAAGTTTTTAAAGTATGTATAATACATATAAAATAACGGCAATGTATTGATTTAGAATAGTAGTATTTTATAAGTTAGTTTAAATTAGCTACTTTTAGTTGTATATTATATATTTTATTCGTAATAAATGTTAAATAACGGCTGAATTTATTTATTTTTCTAACTGCTTTAACATCATTCAACTTATTGCTGCCCTGGGAGGATAGTCCCGTCATGTCATCTGGTGTATTCTATCCTCCCACTTCCTCGTGACCTGCCACCCCGCTTCCTTTGTCAGTCTACTAAGTTTCGTACGAATGTGCCTACAAAACGACAAAAGGATTGATGGATGATTTTCGTGACTGCCTCTACGTAGCCTTTATATTGTTGTACCAGACTTCCAGTAACATTTTTGTATTCCAACATTATAAAAGCGCCAATGAATAGCAAATTCAATGTCAGCTTTTACTTTTATTAAACTATCCATAAAGATAGATCCATAATATTTTTCATATCTAGGCAGTAGTAACTTCTAAAATTGATAATAAATTCTTTATAACCGTATTCATTATATAATAATATGTACTACAATCTCTGTGGCATAACGTAGCTGTGTTCTGTAGCACAATAGGTATAAGATGTCCTTAGATACAAATGGTCGCTGTCATCATCTGCCCATATAACGTCCTCTGATGAAAATGGCCCTCCACCCGAGGAAGCGCTGTTGCCATTGACATTTGGCGCCTTTGCATCTTACCATTAGGTGAATAGAGTAAATTTGTCTGCACGTAATGAAAATAAAAACCGGCCAAGTGCGAGTCGGACTCTTTCACAAAGGGTTCCGTACTAGTTGCAATTTTGATCGATGTTAATAATAGTTGATTGAATGAAAGGTAAATTGTGGTTTACGGTTTATGACGTATTAAAAAAAAACTACTTACTTGATCTCGTTCAAACCAATTTTCGGTGGAAGTTTGCATGGTTATGTACATCATATATTTTTTTTAGTTTTATTATTCTCTTATTTTAGAAGTTACAGGGGGGGGACACACATTTTACCACTTTGGAAGTGTCTCTCGCGCAAACTATTCAGTTAAGAAAAAAATGACATAAGAAACCTCAATATCATTTTTGAAGACCTATCCATAGATTTTGACACGAAAGGGTTTGATGAAAAAAAATTTTTTGAGTTTCAGTTCTAAGTATGGGGAACCCCAATTTTTTTTGTTTTTTTTTTTCTATTTTTGTGTGAAAATCTTAATGCGGTTCACAACATACATCTACTTACTAAGTTTCAATATTATAGTTCTTATAGTTTCTGAAAAAAGTGGCTGTGACATACGGACGGACAGACAGACAGACAGACAGACAGACATGACGAATAAGGGTTCCGTTTTTTGCCATTTGGCTACGGAACCCTAAAAACGAATATTGACTTCCTTTTCGCGCGAAATTTTTATTTCCTCGAAAAATCTCGATTTATTTTACCTATCAAGAGGGAATCGACTTATAAAACCTTGAGAAAACTGTAGTTTATGTGACTATAAAATAAAAACTTATTGAATTTATATTTCTTAGTAGATTTTTTTACAGGCACTAAAGATTTTATTTTTATGTAGGTTTAACTACAAACAAGTTGTGTAACGCTTTTGTACTTATATGATGTTATTTTCTTTCTTACATATAAAAAGAAAGACTCTCATAACAGCTACAAATCTTGTTTATTTCTAATATAATATTATTATACATGAATAGTAACATTAATAATACATTTATGATAGTAAATAGCAATGTTGGATATAATGTATTTCTTTACAAGTATTGAGGTCTATTAAGCTTGGAACTGCTATTAAAAATAGAATTTGTTTAAAAACTTTCATTTTACAGATGAGAGTTTTTAAAAGGCTTATGTTTAACTTACCATCAGATATAGTAAAAATGATCACCAAAATTAAACCCGCATTTTAATGTAAAATGGTAACCAAAGTTTTAACATTTCGCTATCGTATTTAAGCAAAATGACTCCAAATAAATCATTGTTAACCCAAAAGTAGTAAATGATCACCAAAAGTAGTAAATGATCACCAAAAGTACCTAAATGTTTTACTAATTTACTATTCGGTTCTGGCACTCGCCGGCCGCTACCGCGGCACCGCTCGCTTCGCTCGCTCGGCTCGTGCGTTGTATGGCCGCAGCTCTAACCTAACCTAACCGATTGTAATTTTTCATTAATTTTATTAAGGTAGAATAGCGCAATCATTTGCTCGCTAAGATTTGGTGATCATTTACTACATTTGGTGATCATTTACTACATTTGGTGTTCGAATACAATTTGAAGTGCAGTCGTGACTAAGATAGCTAGTACTATTACAATTTTAGACTTTATTTTTCTGGTGTCAAGTATATATTTTTGGTGGTCATTATATTTTATCCCTTTTTAAAACAGTACCTTCTTCCTTGTATAGCGTTGAATTTTCACGTTTTCTGTGTTCTATTAGTGCAGAATAAAGAGTTTATATCTAGACCTCAGAAGCATAATGATGGATGTCCATTATACGTCAAAAGCATTAGGTTGTAAGTGCCAGTTTACGATAAAGGCACATACGACTAATGTTTCTGACGTATAATGGTACATCCGACCTTATGCTTATGATATCTAGATATATCTTAGAAACTGAACGGTTGGTTTTTTTATTATTTGGCAATCATTTCACATCTCCAACAGAATTGGAACTTGCAATTTTACATAAAGAGCAGCTGCAGAATACCGTTTGTAAATTCAGTATGCGATTAACACTGCCGATAAAAACGTCTATTCAAATGTTGTTCGAAACGATATCAAAATATTTCAACAATTTTGTTCGTAATGGACAATTTCGCTTGTTCGTGAACAAGGAATGTATTTTCCTTGTTTAATGGTAACATACATTTGTCAACATACTTACTTATTCATATTGTAATGTATTCTATTTGCTTTGTGAATATTCCAGTAACTTATCAACATTTATACAAACTTTATTTAAATCCTTTAGGATAGATTTTGTAAAGTCTCTCTTCAAATCTAGTCTTTGTTTGATGTTGTAACCTTTTTTTAGGAATAAATCAATACATATCCGTCGCCGCACGAAGTGTGTTTTGCTTTGTTTGTTCAGAGTTTTCAGAACTTCATAAAAAAAAATTGTCATCCTAGTAAATGTGAGAATCGGATTTATTCGGCTTAGCACAAAACACTGTATCTGAAGTTACAGTGTTTTGTCATGACACGGCAGATTATCTCTACGACGACAGCGGGACAAAACCATTTTTCCATTAGAAATAGTTTGCTAATCATTTCTTGAGGAGAGGGCCTACCCATTACAATTTCCCAGCTGCTTCTCTGATGCTTTATAGGCTGGGTCCCGGGAACTTCATCAGCACGAAATCCGTTACCGTCTTCGGTATCTGCAGAAAATATTGTCCTCATTTTAGATTTCAAAGTCTATACGTGAGTTACTTTTAACAGAACATAGAACAATCACAGTTTTTATACGAAACAGCCTTTTCGATCTGACAAATAGAAAATGTTTGATGTTATGTTAGAAGTAAATGCTTTAGCTGATACTCACCTTAAAATCTAGGCATTGTCAACACCAAGTTCCCTTAGGATATTTTTTTCATGACACTACGGATTTTCCCGGACCGTTTACTACTAAATCATAGTAGTAAACGGTCAGGGAAAATCTCGGAAAAACAAAAGCTCATTTAAATGATTTGAGACTCTGAGAGTTATGCCTTTGATGGTTAAACTATCCGTTATGTCTATAGAGATGTCCCAATAGTACCACTTGACGAGAATTCTTGGCTTTATGATTAAGCAATATTGACGCCGTTTTGTGGCCTAATATCACTCTTTGGTATTATTCAGTAGATGGTATTCTGATTGTGACGCTTTGGAACGCATTTCGCATTACTCATCTAGGTCTCGAAACATAGTTTCTCTATTTATCTATCTATCTATCTATACTTACAAAACCAAGTCCGGTCAATTACACTAATTATAATTCGATAACGCCTGGAAGAACAGCGAGTAAAACCACGTCGGTTGGCCAGTAATTTAATAAAAGCTTAAATTAATGGTAACTGTGGTACTGTTGAAATAGTTTTTACATCGCGTCTATTTCGTTATCAAAATGTTTGAGTAATTTATAATATTTTGAGCCACCGCCTTCGGATTGACCAGGTTAAGACAAAAATAAAGATGTATAATATAGGTGTATTAATAATATGTACTTACTTAGTTTACGTTTTAATTATCAAATGTCTCGTAAAAAGTATTTTAAAGGATTTTTGTCAATGTTAAACAAAAGTATTAGTTGCAACATCAAATGCTTGTATGCCTTATTAGACGAGACAATAGAATTAACTTCTTTAATACTTACCTTTGTTTGCCTAATGCTTCTTTTCCACCGTTAATTTATCTAATTATCGCATAAGGAGAGTAACATTACCGACATGTCGGCTATTATAGAAGTAATAACTATTTTTATTTATAAAACTACCTCTACCACCTACCTACATATATGAAGATTTAATACTGTATGCCTACATTTTAATGCAAGATAGAACAAAATCTATAAATAGTTTTATCACAGTACCTTTCATTTAACTTCATGACTTCTTAATTACTTAAATTACTTAAAGAAACAAAGAGAAGCTTACCGCTTTTTATATTCGTCAATTAGATCGACTAGATAGCCTAAATAGCTATATAATTCTCAATGAATTAACGTAGGTACTTTACTTACTGTTATTTTATTAAGCACGTGACACTCATCCTAGCCCACCGGGATAGTAAAACATTAGACATTATGGACATTTTATTCATAATTTTACGTTCCATACCAACTGAGCGATATGTATATAATGTTTTTACCAGATGTTAAATATGATATTGACCGTTTTGGCCACGGTAGCCAATCTCTAAGTAGATTAGCCATCTTTGCTGTAAATATTATAGTACACAAGTGAGTGCGCAAAATAGGTAGTCTCTATTTTTTTTCTCTCAAAATCCAGTGGTACGGTACTGACTGGATCGGTGACAGATTAGGAGAAAACCCGAATACTTAAGGTGGGCACCGAGACATGAGTAAAACACCACCAACTTTCAGACTTTGGGCTGGTACTTAGATGATGTAATAATTTTTTGCCCGACCCGGGACCTCGCTTGTTACAGTCGTGCACATTACCGTTATACCAACGAGGAAGTCAGTATCTTACTGTCTATCTGTATTAGTAAGTACCAACCTGTTACCTTTGAATAAAGGATTCAAAGTTTAACTCCATTAAAAATATAATATTTATAGTCAAGCAAAGCCGTGATTTGCTTGTCTCAGGTAAAAAATAAATTTAATAATAATGTAATAACGTTGATCACTATAGACGAAAACGGTTAACATTTTTGTTTTTTAATAAAAATTCAGAGGAAAGCTCCGGTTCGGGCGAATTTTTTTAGCGACGATTAATATTTTAGAAAAGCACATTTTAATGGCATTTTTATTTTACTGATAAAATTTTAACTAAATTGTAGGGGGATGATTGGTTATTGGGTAATTTGCTATTTTTAATGCGCTGTGAACCCGTTTCCATTCAATGTATGTAATTGCTTGATTTTATGACCCATTTGATGTTTTATTAGTCTCAAATATTCGTTAATTTGTTTTATACGCAAATTGCTTTCAACCTTTGTACAGTCTCCGGGTCAATTTTGACCCAATTTATGAACTAAATTAAATTTTCTCAGAGTAATTTATTTTATGATTCGACATTTCTTGCTATTGACAAAGTTTGGTGCTCAATATTTTCTTAATATAAACATATTTTATGTACGATTGGTCCGGATATAACCTACATAATATCTACAGAACATCCATGTTATATGTAAATAGAGGAATAAAAAAAGAGTTATCCATATTATTATAATAAACTAATACAATTAATAGCCAGCCTGCTGCTCCGCGTATAATTTTGGGTAAAATTTTAAGTAGAACAGTAATTAGTTTCCAAAACAAATACAGCTGTGGTATTCCTCAAAGTATCATCTATTGTTAGTGAAATTTCCGTCAAAATTGTCGTGTGTCTAGTGAAAACTTTCCGTAACAAACAGATCAGTCCGACCATCAAAAATAATAATATACTAATTGTTATATAAACAAAACTACATTTTAAACTTGGCTGTTATTATCAAAATATCCACTTCAAATTAATATGTAGGTTTATGAGTGGATTAATCATGTTATAATATTATTATGATTGAAGCACGACAAAATACGGAAATATTCTGATAGATAATCCATTTTCATTACGAGACACGCGAAAAATCGCTGAAGTTTATTATGTTCTGGTTTTATGTGTACGTTATTAAACCTTTCCCTTACTCCGCATTTTACAACCCAATACTGGTATTTAGTAATATTTTAGTACATGTTACTTTATATAATGTACGATTTTTTCACTCACCGTATAATTGGAATCAGGACTTATTTGGAGACGATTCTAAAGCGATTTTTTGTGTTAGACTCTTTGTACCTACTTCGGCTGAAAGTCGTATGAAATTAACTTAAATTTGTACCTAAATACATAATTTGCATAAGTAACTGGGACTATATAAAGGTATGTATAGTATTGAATAGACACACTTTTCACAGTTACCAAATATGAGCTACTGACGGTGATGACTTCCCATGGAATGAGAGTAGAAAACTTGAAATGACTCATGCCTCGTGGTTACACCTGTGTAAGTGTTGGTGTGGCCACGAGGAATGCCTAAACTGAGGTATTCCTGTTGACCACACCAGAGTGAGTAAGAATTGGTGTGGTACATGACCATCCCGTTCAGTTGTTGCCAGTAGTTTACAGATTTAATGCAAATATATGAAGAGTTTAATTGTTTTATTTTACATCACAGAATATAAAATATAATTCATGTTGTCCAATTGACAGCATCTAATGTTTCTAACTTATCATTTTATTACTTTAGCTACCTAACTTGACCGAAAATTAAGTTATCTTTTAAGCCATTTTCAATTTTTCGGTTTTATGTATAGAAAACTCAAAAACTATTCAGTACAATTACATATTTTAGGGCCTTTTTTAGGGTTCCGTAGCCAAATGGCAAAAAACAGAACCCTTATAGATTCGTCATGTCTGTCTGTCTGTCTGTCTGTCCGTCCCTATGTCACAGCCACTTTTTTCCGAAACTATAAGAACTATAATGTTGAAACTTGGTAAGTAGATGTATTTTGTGAACCGCATTAAGATTTTCACACAAAAATAGAAAAAAAAAACAATAAATTTTGGGGTTCCTCATATATAGAACTGAAACTCAAAAAAAATTTTCATCGAACCCATACTTGTGATACATTTATGAATAGGTCTTCAAAAATGATGGTGAGGTTTCTAATGTAATTTTTTTCTAAACTGAATAGTTTGCGCGAGAGACGCTTCCAAAGTGGTGAAATGTGTCCCCCCCCCCCCCCTGTAACTTCTAAAATAAGAGAATGATAAAACAAAAAAAATATATGATGTACATTACCATGCAAACTTCCACCGAAAATTGGTTTGAACGAGATCAAGTAAGTAGTTTTTTTTTAATACGTCATAAACCGTAAACCGCAATTTACCTTTCATTCAATCAACTATTATTAACATCGATCAAAGTTACAACGTACTACAAGAACTTTTATACTATGTTACTTGTTGTATTCTTGATATCAAAAATAGGTCGACACTTACAACTAGTACGGAACCCTTCGTGCGAGAGTCCGACTCGCACTTGGCCGGTTTTTTATTATTTTGTATTATCTTCTGTCATTATCTATGTTAAAACAATGTCCAAATCAGAAGCACCCACACTTGGCTTCTATTAACAGCGCAATTAAATAGATTGAAAACATTAAAGAAATTCGAGATTTCAACGTAAAGCCCGGATAAACCGCACTTAAGCTTAAATTACTTCCCTGACGGATACACCAGCATTTAAATGTATTCGGTCGAGACAAACGATTTTGGTATCAGCACAATGGCATTTTTAGCTATTGTTTACAAAATGGCATAACAAGTAAGTACCTATATTATTCATAACTTTTGTGCGACATACTAACATTATAAAGGCTGCTGTACCTAATAAGCCAAGGGGCCAGACCTTGCCGTAATGCAGGGGCAGTTGGCGGTACGTTGCTCTGAAAAAGTGTTCACACTTTGGTTCGTTAGTATGGACACAACACTTGGTGTAGGTACTTGTGTATAAATATAATATACGTTAAAAATTGTAAAAAGCGAGGGAGTACTCTGTATTAAGATTTATGTAGTAAAGCTCTATTTACCTATGTAATTTAATAAGGGCTTCCGTTTAAATTAATATTAAACGGTGACCTTAATAATTAGTATGATTCTGACATACCCCTGTATGATGTTTAGACAATTTCATCAAGTCGTAGGTACCTACATATGAGGTACATTATTAAGATCTCTATTAATATCAAATATTAAATAAAATGGTAAATAAATATATCGTTGCGTTAATAGCAGATTTTATGTTGTCTCAAAGTATCTACAATATATTAAGATCTCATCATATCCGTAGAGTTTAAAAGATTTCAGTGTCGCTAAGAGTAAATCCGACAACCTACGTGGCGTAGCGGTACAAGTCTCGCTTCAAGTCTCGGAGGTCGTTGGTTTGATGCCCACATCGGGAATGAAGAAGGTAAGTACTTGTAAAAATTCTAAGCTTTATTTTCGGGTCTGGTTGGTTAAGGGATTACCCTCCATGCCTCGGAAAGCATGTTAAGCGATCGGTCCCGATTGTTATACTTAACATCATCTATAACAAGCGTATACCAGGGAATAGGCAACAGCGGTTCCTTGTGTATTATGACTTAAGGCGCAGTGAATAGACGACTTTTACGTATTAGTTTTGTCACTGTTGCTCCGCGTAAAAATGAAAGAGAAGCGAAGAGACGCCGCGATGGCGCAACGTTTCGTTCGACTCGTTCGAGTTATTTAATACATTAATCCTTGCAAATATCTTATTCCAATCGATAAATAAAAACAACAGTTCCCTTTATTATTTATAATTTAAAACATATTTTTAACGAACCCACTAGAATCACAGCACATTCGTCCACTTGTCTTGATAATATATTTTCAAATTGTGAAACAGGAAATTCCCAGATTTTAAATAATCTCACTTCGGACCACTGTGGTCAGTTGGCAGTATTTCAAGGCACTAAAAATAGGACAACAACTAAGATAACGTACCGACCTATTACAACTAAGCGAGTAAATATTTTGAAGGAAAACATAGTTGCAAAGTTAGATCCTTGTTTTTTGTTACCACGAAATCCGAATATCAATTATGAAACCGTATTTAATGTTGTAGAGTCTGAATTTAGAACAACGCTTAAAACGAAAACTTTCGATAGTAAATATTATTGTAAGTTTAATGAATGGGCCACTCCGGGAATTTATAAAAGTCGATCTAGGTTGTATGAGCTATATGGTATGAAAACGTATAGATCAGATACTGAGTTTATAGAGAAGGTTCGAAAATACTCTAAGACTTTTAAAATAGTTTGTAGCATTGCTAGAGCCAATCACATTCGACATAAAATAGAAAACTCCACTAACAAAATTAAAACAACCTGGGGAATAATAAACAAAGAAAGCGGCAAGACTTGTAATCACGATAAACGCTTAGAATTAAAAGTGAATGATATAATTATTACTAATAAAGCTGATGTAGCCCAGACATTCAATAATTTTTTTGCGGACATTCCAGTAGCCACTACGCGCTCCCTAAACTCTTCAGCCAGTGAGGCTGCGATACTTTTACGTACGACCGTGCCTGAATGCAAATCTTCTTTCGAATTCAAACATGTTACAACAACGGAAATAATAAATGTTGTCAAATCTTTTGATTCGAAAAATACCGGATATTTATGGGGAATATCGGTAAAAATCCTTAAAGAAATAATTGATATCGTAGCACCTTATCTAATGGTAATTTTTAATGAATGTGTAGATACAGGTACTTTTCCTAACAAAATGAAATGTAGTAGGATCATACCTTTATTGAAATCTGGCTCAAAAGACGACCCAGCCAATTTTAGACCCATTTCTATTTTACCAGTGTTTAGTAAAATATTTGAAAAAATTATACTTAACCAGCTCCTCAAGCATTTTAATTTAAATAGCCTCTTGCACACGAATCAGTTTGGTTTTACTAAGGGTCGTTCAACTTTAGATGCTGGGGTTGCTCTTATAAAACGCATATATGATGCGTGGGAGCATTCTCAAAATGCCATCGGTGTGTTTTGCGATCTTTCAAAAGCTTTTGACTGCGTTCAGCACGACACGCTTTTACTAAAACTACGTCATTATGGCATTGATAATGCAGCACTCGAAATGATATCTTCGTATCTTTCACAGAGACTTCAGTGCGTTGACGTAGGTGGCGAAGTCTCTGATACCTTACCAGTCAAACTCGGTGTACCACAGGGCTCCATTCTAGGTCCTTTTCTGTTCCTCGTCTACATTAATGATTTACCTTATTATTTGGATAACTTGTGTGATGTTGTGCTTTTTGCTGATGACACTTCACTTATTTTTAAAGTGGATCGTAATATTGATAATTTTAATTTTATTAATAGTGCACTCACACAGATAACTCATTGGTTTACGGTTAATAATTTAGTTCTTAACGCGAAAAAAACAAAATGTATTAAATTCACTACGCCCAATGTAAGAAATACTGGACCCAATTTGATAATAAATAATGAAGTGCTTGAAACTGTTAACTCCACAGTGTTCCTAGGAATAACATTAGATAACAAATTGAAATGGAATGCTCATGTATCGAACCTTGCTAAGAAGTTAACGTCTGCTGCTTATGCTGTCAGAAAAGTGAGACAGCTCACTAACGTAGAAACTGCCCGTATGGTCTATTTTAGTTATTTCCATAGCATTCTTTCTTATGGAATTCTACTTTGGGGAAAATCAGCCGATATTCAAAACATCTTTATCTTACAAAAACGGGCAATAAGATCTATTTATCAGCTAAGTGCCAGAACCTCTCTAAAAGGTTTATTTAAAGATATAAATATACTAACGGTAGCTTCTCAATACATTTATGAAAATATAATGCATGTTAGACATAATTTAAATATACATCAAAAGAGAAGTGCTTTGCACACAATAAATACTAGAAATAAACATAAATTGTGTGCTGAATACCACCGTTTACAGCGAGTTCATTCTTCTTTTGTGGGGCTTAGTGTGCGCATGTATAATAAGATTCCAGAATATGTGCATGATTTACCTCTTAATAAATTTAAAATCGAGGTTAAGAATACCCTAATGAAAAAGGGTTATTACACAATCAATGACTATATTAATGATAAAACTGCATGGTGCAAGCAGTAAAACAAAGTCATTCTCACAATAAGTACCTATCTGTTGTAATTTTATAAGTATGTATTTATAAAATGGTTAAATATTTTGATTTGTGTAGACTCACTTGTATTGGAACATGCTATGCTGAGTTAAAGTTTAGATATTTTTTATTATTATTGACTCCACAAATGCTACTGTCAGTGAGTTCGTCATGCTCCCTTTGTTTGTCATTGCTTGCGGTGGCGATGTGAGTCGGGTCGCCTCCTTCCCTCTAATATGGCGAGGGAGGCGATGGCTGTGTGCTCACACGTCATACTCGTGAACGGGTGCTGCTTGCGGTGGCTGGTCGTCTTGCTGATGGATGTATTTGAGGTGGTAGTTTTGTGTCCTCTATGACGAGAGATCTACCTCGTGTAGTTTATTCCTTAAAAATGTGCGTGGATGTTTCCTCCGTTTTCATGTGCAAGAGGCTGTTTTTCTTTTGCTTGAGGAAATCCAGTAAATACTTCGCCTACACTAATGGAAATGTTTCAGGGCGTACATCAGCGCACATGGTATAATTGCAATGTAATCAATGAGATTTTGTTAACAAGCTTTTTTAAAAAAAAAGAAGAGACTAAAACACAACAAAAGATGACGAAAAAGAACAACCCCGGAGTTTCTTTCTTCCTTTCTTCTCCGGGTCGTCCACTTAGGTAGCTAGTGAAAGGTTGCAGGTTAGCTAGGGTAGGATTCTCGCCGGCGAGGACCGCGTTGCGCCCCTATCCCTGCCCTGTGATTGAGCGCCTGTAGTCGGTGCTAGTGATCACATCCTCTTTATATATCTACCTTTTTACTTCAGTGGCACCCTGGGTCGTGGTCCTAAACCCCATAAGGGTGCCCTCAGGTGTGTGCCACTTAGATATAATGTGACCACTTGCAATTTGGATGCGGTTTTAATTTCTTCTTATAATAATAATAATAATTGGTTAATTGCAATAAATATCACAGGACAGACGGACGGACTTTGCAGTCTGTAGATTTGTATGATTTGCTACTACTGTTAATTACTTAGTCGGATATCTTATAGAGTAAGAATTATTTGTTAGTTATAATTATTTATTATTTTATCTTCTTACATTGTAATTCTGACAAGTACAAGTGTATGTAAATACCTAAGTGCTGAATAAAATTCATTATTTCATTATTTCATTATTATATATTACATCACTGTTATTAATATTATCAAGATTTGTTTTGCTACAATTTCAATTTAAATGGTTATTTTAAGGTTTTTTTTATCGAGAAAATTTACCGAAAACGTATTTTGAACACAATGGTCCCCCCATAAATATGATCAAGATTAACATATATTTTTTTAGCTGCTCTAAAATGTAAACATTTGGCTAAAAAACTGTTTTGTGAAGCCTATTTTGACTAAGTACAGCGCCTTAATGCTGCGTTACATGACGTGAATACTAAGTAAAATTATACCTAGAGGTAAAAATTTCAACGCGCTGTATCTCCGTTTTTTTTTTTTGAGAAACGAAAACAAAAAACATTTCCAATAGTTTTTAGTAAACTAACTGACAGACTAACTTGAATATTTATTCTTCATGCCTATTCTGTTTATGTTACTTAACTTACAAGTGATATCTGGTTTGTGTGGTGAACTACAGGTGAAATCTTCTTAGACATAGAAGGTTAGTACTCTATACGAAAGCACATTTCATTTAGTTAACTCTTAATGTTCATATTTTATGGTCATTGTACAAATACTGTGTTATTGCACCCTTATCTTTAAGTAAAATTTGAAATAAATTTGTGTTTTTAATATAAAGGCTTTTATCGCATTAAGCCGCCTATGTACAATAAATAATGTTGTCTAGTTTTTTATCCCCAAATGTGCGCCGGCAGGATTAGAACGAACATCATAGGTATTGCCCCTAATGCCTGAACCATTTGGCTACAGTGGTTCCCAACCGGTTGTCAAAATATATTACGTCTCCAAGGGACATTAAGGTGCCATTTATAGATAATTGTTAACATTACTCAACAATTCCTGCCAGTAGTCTAAATTTATTAATCTCAATTTCGAAATTCAGAATGGCTCATATAATTTCGCAAGCTATATGAATATTGCCCTTATCGAAAATGGTCATCCATTTAACTTACACTTAAAAACTCCATATGAGATAAATTACTGACATGGACTGTCGGTGAATAGATAGATATTTATGGGACCGAAATTAATTTATGCAGGTGCACGAGTTCTCATTAACTTTGTTAGTGGAACGGACATGAATTCCTAGAGTAAAACACCAACTCAGTGAAACTGTAAGTCGATCTCCCTTAATTTAATTCATTTAGGAAATCAGTTAGTTACTTACGTTAAAATTATATGCAACACAATTATATAATTCGTAAATTTATTAAACAGATGATTCTTTGATGAAGCGTGAATGAAGCGACAACTACCGTAGCGGTATTAATCTCGTTTTAATTTTCATAGTTCGTGGGTTTGATCCCCACGCCAGACAAGATATTTTTGTGTTAATTCTAAGATTTAGAGGGACTCCGGGCCTCAGGAATCAGGTTAAGCAGTTGGTCCCGATTTTTATAACATCATCTATAAAAAAAGTATATATCTGGGAACGGACAGCAGCGTTACCATGTGCCTATGTAACAAATAATACTGCGGTCACTAACCCACCTGGTTAGCCTGGTGGCTATAGCAAAACCTTCCATCGGGCAGCCAATGCTCAGCTGTGGACTTTATACGGGCTAATAATGATAATGATGTTGTTGATGTACAAAAACATTCAGAATGCACAGTTTTATATTAAATCTAAATTAAAAAGACAAAAATATCTAGTGTTAATTCAATAAATATATCAAAATAAAAAATGTATCTTTATTCTGTAAAGCAATTTTGTACCGTCCTCCCGCCCGCAAAAATTATACACAATATCCAGGAGACATAGTAACAACATGCAAAAATACAATCCCTCAGCCAACCAGACCCGGAAAGAAATCTTAGATTTTATACTATAATTTCTTGTCGGGCGTCGAGCCCACGATCTCCAAGACTTAAAGCGTGACTGACGGTACAAGTGACGGAGGTTGTCCATATAAAACATTACTAAAAATCCGACTTACACATGAAATACCCACATTGAAATCACCATTATGTGTATTACTGCTATTGAAAAGGCTTTTACCCGAAATCATTATCGAACCAAATCATTTTAAATCCCGAGTGGCATACAAATTGCGAACTGGTTTGGAGATTCTATAAAGAGTATTGAATATAGTATAATAGTGAATATTACAGCCGGCAAACTTCAGCTAATATTTATCCGAAATTTGCTATATTGACAGATCATTAGTTAGATGTTGATTCAGAAACTGATGTCCAAAACTGAGTGTTTGTAACCTTTGTGTTTTTTAGGTTCCGTACCCGAATGGTAACAACGGGACCCTATTACTAAGACTGCGCTGTCTGTCTGGCTGTCATCAGGCTGTACCTCAAAAATAGTTGAAATTTTCACAAATGATGTATTTTCGTTGCCGTTATAACAATAAATATTTAAGGGAGTCATCCATACAAAAAACATGATTGGCAACAGGTAGGCACTAGAAAATGCTATAGAACCCTTCGTGCGCGAGTCCGACTCGCACTTGGACGGATTTTTCTTTCTGTTTTCATTATTTGCATGTACACCTACTTGATTGTACCTGCTCCGTTGCGATTGTTACTTTATGCGCCAAACTGCGCACGGTTTGAACCTCGTAGCTTCCGCTCCGAACAAAGATCTTAAAAACAAAATTTAGAAGTTTCAAATAATTTGCTATAGGTATATTAAAATGAAATAAATATAAAGTTTCTTTACTGCTTAAATATTTTCAAAGGCAAACAAATTAATCTTTAACTTAGACTATATATTTAGAAAGCTATATAAACAAGGCTTATCTAACTCTAATATAAAGTGTTATCCTCGAATGTCTAAGATATCAAGTGACGCAATTATTTTCTCTCTCCGAACAAGTATTAATTAGCCGAGTTCCCACTCATTTTAAATAATCAAGTTGCCAACCAAATTATTCACCTTGTTTTCACTTCAAACTTAAGAACAGTTACAAGCTTACTATTTGTCATTTGATTATACTAATACTATAAAGAAGAAGAAGAAAGAGACTACGGACCATATTTTAAAATTCTTTCACTTGCAAAAAGCTATCGCTAAGATATGCGAAAATTTGTATGTGTGGATGTATGTATGTTTGTTACTCTTTCACGCAATAACTACTGATGCTTGTGGCTGAAAGATTGCACGCGGATAGTTTATAAGCTGGATTAACATATAAGCTAAAACATACCACGCTTCGACCCACTGGAGCAGAGTGACGTGGGTAAAACCGGGGCGCAGCTAGTAGGCTATAATTAATTATGAAGTTCCTGCGAGAACGGTAGCTACGTGGGTGTGAACGCGCACGGGAAACTAGTCTTTAGTAAAGGTTTTTTTATCATATTTGTGTAGGCTCCGATAGGTCTTGATTGAAAGGTGTGGACTGTATATATGCAGGTGTATATTGCTTACAAATACAGGTTAATACATTCTTTGTAACGCGATCACAGAAATAATACAATAGGCAATAATTTAAATGAAAGGAATAAAATGCGATAGGCGCGTGCGCTGTCGTGCGGCGATGACGGCAACTCGCGAAGACCGACGAACGGCGCGCTCCGAACCGCCCACATGATACGCGATGATGATCGGGTCGCGGCGAGCCACGACGAGTGTGTGTAGTCAACAATATACATACTCAACAACAATAATAATAACATTAATAGGTTCACCACGCTTCGTTCTAAACGTGTAGATCATCCAGTGGAAATCATAAAACAGAGATATTTTGAATTGGTCCTTAGTCGCCTCTTTCGACACCCAAGGGCAGACATAGGGTGGTCTATTCTAAGCCGGATACCACACGGCATCCATTTACTTATAAATATATAAAAGGTATGAAATCTAGAAGGTTTAATAAATACTTACGTAAATGAAGATGGCGTCCCATTTTCATTTAGGATATTAAAAAGCCTATACTTTTAACGAAGGGTTTATTTACTTTCTGATTAAATTTTATGTTTTAGCCTTTGAAATGTTAAGCCATGTTAATAATAAAAACAAATTGATCTCCAATTTAATCGAATCATAAATCAAATATTAATTTTATAAAATTTGTGATTATTACCTACATTATCAAAAAAAAATGTTGTGTAGGAGGAACTATTCTGCTGAAATTATGCCGAACTAATCCGCAAAGTATTTTGTTGAAATCAATTCTTGTACTCAGTTTGTTCCCATTAGGAAAGTTCCCGTATGGTAGGGGACTTTACAATGACTTAACTCACGTACACAAAGGACACGCAGTCTCGGAACTTCTGGTAACCAGTAGGTTACCAGTAGTTCTGAGACTAGATGTATTATATTATAGTACTCTGTGCTAGATGTCCTACTACTAGTACTACTGGTACAGAATACCAGTCTCAGAATAAAATTTCGTTACCAATGAGCTACCGGTACAGGCCAATTTATAGATGCATAAAAATGTTAACCATTTTTTAACATTGAAATATCACATTTAATATTTTTTCGGCCCAGAGCGATCTTTGGCGGCGGTGATTTCAGAATGATAAGCAATCTACAAAAAGTATAATCATCCTATTTCAGTCCACTGCTGGACATAGGCCTTCCCTAAGTCCTTTTGAAATATGTATTATGACACGAACCTAACGCAATGACCTGCAGTATATTATATACCTAGTATTATATACCTACATTAAGTTTACAATATCACTTAGATTTTATGTTACCTCGAAATATAATAATGAAACACAAATAAACTTGAATAAGTAGAATAATTTTTAGCTCTTTGCTTTTATTGTAAAGGTAGCGAAGAAAAAAGGGAAAGGCGCCCGCGGCAAATAAGCTTCCACCGCACCGTATTATTAATTTTTCGTCTAAAAATTTCAGTACAAAGTATATGGGCTTCGTAAAAGAAAATAATCACATTTTAGGTAAATTAAAGAACGCTCTTCAGTCAGAGAATGTGTACATGGAAATTTTAATTATTTAACATATTTTCCAGTCTACTTGCTGCTTACCAAAAATACTTCTATGCTAAAAATGTGTAATTAGTGATTATTTACGCAACCTCCGTGGCCTAATAGTCTCGACTTAAATCTCAAAGCTGTTGATGAAAACACTTTGTTTAAAATCAAAGATTCCTTTTCAAGTCAGGCCACGTCATTTGTGAGTGGCTATATTTTTTTAAGTTAAAGTTTCCACAGAAACGGGATGTACCCGTTAGAAATCGCGAGGGACAGCTAGTCTATGATAATCTTTTACCAAGCCATTTTCACAGCTCGTCTGCTATAAGCAGTATCTTATAGCATACTAAACAAACTTAAGTACTTAATATATAAAAGATTTACTACATACCTACTTGCTACATAAAACAATGATTAATTCGTGAACATTATCTAAAGGGCTTATGTTATGATTATGTATTCCAGTTCGTTGTCATCCTTATAAAATCATTTTCATGGAAATTTACTTGTACTCATTAATAATAGAATTACATAGTATACGGAAAATAGAATGCGGAGTAGAACATTGTACGTAAATAAGAATATTATACTAAAATATTGTTAATTCAACAAAATACTGTTACTGTTAGCCTGCATCATCCCAGTGCTGGGGCCAAAGGCCTTTCATATACAAATACTTTCATTCAAAAATTCTATTGTCGACTATCGACTAATCTTGAATTCGCTCTGTTATCTTAGTCAGCAGATGGCGTGCATCTTAACTAAGCTTTGGCGTACATGAAAGTGGATTACATGAACACGTGAATCTGGTTACATTTAGCGTGCAACGATTTGGCACTGCTCACTTCATTGCTGTATTTGGCATCTCATGTGATCCAGGGTCGGAATATGTAGATTTTTTAAGTAGATATTAACATGGACCTGCCTTAAAAATACAGGGTTTAACCTAAATTAATGTTATTACCTATTTGTAAAGCACCAAGTTACAAAAATAATAAAGAAACAATATGGTTGAAAATATTTTTTTACTTCAAACACAGTGGTGATAATTAATTCTAAACTTATATTTATTTTACGTCGTAATATGGCGTCGTAATAGGTAACGTCAACACCCAACCGAAACACCACCGGTATCGTAAACTATATATAGAAGGCAAGTCCACGTTATGAAAATGGCGTCAATTGGTACTTGAAAAGCTACATATCCCGATCCCAGCATATGATATAACATCCCCACGGATTTAGATATACCTAGATAACACAAGAGCAACTACTTCGCGTGCCTAGCTTACGTACAAAAATCGTAAGTGGCCACTTTCGCGCTCAATCTGCATCGGTGTATAGCGCTAGTAGATAGTCAGTTAAAAATATTAAAATGATAAATTGTGCTGTTATTAATTGTAAAAACTGTACAAATGCGAGGACAAAAAATAAAGTAAACGTTTCCTTCCATCGGTAAGTCATTTTGTGATTAATATTATGCGTCATTAATCTAGAAAGCAATTATTTTTAACAATTTTTATTCTAATACCCTCAGTAATACCTGATAATACTAGATTTGAGAAGAACAAAACATTCGTATTACATTGCGGCTTTTACTTGGAGCGGTTGATGAGAGATTTTGTTTTAACAAGTGATGAATATCGAAACAAGCGATACTATCGTATATTGCTTCGGTTATGTAATACAGGGACTTTTGTTGATTTTAGCGTTTAGTGCTGTTCATCATATGCAACACAAATCGATTTTAGAGAATCGATTTCGGAAACAGACGAATGATTTTGTATTATATAAGTACTTATTAATATTATGTTGACAATTTTAATAAATAATCGAACCGTTTCGTGACTTTTTTAGCTTTTCTACATGGAAAAGCTAAAAAAGTCACGAAACGGTACGATTATTTATTAAAATTGTCAACATAATATTCAATGATGAACAAGCTAATATGCTTAAAACAACCAACGTTACAACTCAAGAAATTTATTTTAGTCAGTTGAAGAACAAAAACAGTCACAGACAGTAGTCAGTACGTCGAAGTATACACCAGCATTACGAAATACTTACAATTTTGTAAAAAATATATACATATTCCTAACTGCCTAATAAGCCGATCAGGAATTTTATTTTCCTCTGTTTATCTCATTCCTCTGTCTATTTCATTACTCTGTCATAAAATCGATACATAAATCGATTTGAACGATTCTTAATAATTATTTACTGTACACAATTACTCAATAAATGTATATCCGTGCAATAAATAGTATTCGTATAGTAATTGAGAAATGGTATATACAAAGGCGAACTTTATTCAAAATTGAGTACGCAAATCGATTCAAAGACCTTACGCGGTCTTTCCATCACTAAATAGAGCTTGTGACGTCATAATAGGTATTCAAAAAATGGCACGCATGGTTTTCATACATATCGTGATACTGGTAGTAGTTTTTTGATAAGATTCAGGGTAATGCTACTAAGAAGCCAAAAGATCCTCAAAAGACTATAAAGTTTTAAAGAACTATATTATTTTCCAATTAAATTGTTAATTTTTTTATCCGTATAGAAATATGGCGCGTGGTTTCCGGCTTAGAATAGACCGCGGCGACTAAGGGACATATGGCTGATGGATGGGCAGCAGCATCTATTAGCTCAAGGTTTACATCTTACTGCGATCACCAATCCGTCTGCCAAGCGTGGTGATTATGGCAATATCCCTCTACGATCCTGGCTTGCCAAGGTCTGTTAAGAGGAGGCCCATGTTCAGTAGTGGACGTAAACGGGCTGTTGATGATGATGATGATAGAAATATAAAATAAACATGACGCAACAGAATTACTCAAAGTATTAAAATGGAATATACTTCTATAACATTGAAAAAGTAATTCACTTCTGACAAAAATAAATATGCAAAACGAATAATCAATTAACCGATTATATTTCTGTCGTGGTTTAACCATATTAATATACCATCAGAGTATCATTATGTATAACATAATGGATGGCTCTTCTAGAAATATTAGTAGTTTACACGCCACTTCATAAAGTAATAATTTAAAAGCCTCTAGAGTTTATGTAATGCAATGCAACTCAGAAAAATATGCAAAAAAAAGGATTTTTGTATAAGAACCTGGCAGATAATAATTATTTACAAATATATGATTATTTGATGATGATGATGATAAGTTAAAAACCATCGTACGAATTATGAATTTCCCTCCACAATTTTTGGACAGCTAAATTAAAATATAGTGTCTCATTGAAAAATAGATATGCGTTGGGAAAATGTTATAAGGACTATCCTTATAAAATTCGCGCTGGGTGTCGCACAACCTCACTAAAGCTCAAAAGCAGGCCCGTGTGAAATGTGCATGATCAATCAATTTGAAGCAGGCTCCTCACGACGCGTTTACGAAGTTATGACAGCTAATGAATCCTGGATTTATCAATACGATTCACAAACAAAGCGTCAGTCAACGAAAACGAACCAATGCTTACGAAAGTGAAGCGGTCAAGAAGTTTAGGGAAAGTTTTGAGTTTCTTTACTTTGACGGAGTATCTGACATCAATCCATTACGAAACCAAAGTAGCATTAACGCCGTAAAAAAATACCTACCAGAAGTTTTTACTACAATCAGCAACAAGCGACCGGACACCGGGCTCCGCGGGCTACTGCTTCACCATGACAAACGCGCACGCGCAACGCGCCCGCGCACTGTGCGCTCAAAACAAGGGGCTTCTTGGATACCACACCGGTCAAAGTCTTGGATCACCCTCCTAACAGTCTGATCTGGCACCGTGTGACTTCTTTTTGATACATGGAAAGATTTGGGGGAGGCCCAGCAGTGGGACAGTATGGGCTAGGGGACAATCGAATATGTTGCTGAAAAACGGTTACTTCAATACTACAGTTTAAAGCTAATATTGGCATTTTATTATTTCGAGCGATGTGAGACGCAAAAAGTTTTATATCAAATGGTGCTCTAGGTGAGTGAAGTATTACCAAAGATATGTCAATCACACTTTGTAATGGATATACCTATATCATTTTCCAACCTTTTGACAATAGTCCCAGTAGGTACTTAGACACCTTTCTCTGAATTATTCTATTTTTATGTAGGTAGACATAAAAATAGAATAATTCAGAGAAAGCTAGGTGTCTATGAGAAACAAGGTAAAAAGACCACATTTTATTTGTTTGGAAAACTTCGAAACGCTTAAAGTCATTTGTCCTAAACTTAATAAGTAATATTTATAATCATCAGTACTTTCACCCCCTGAAAGGGTGTTGGTATTTTAAAAGTAACCCTGTATACAAGTGGTCTTTTTTATATGTAAATTAATGAATTTGTCCTTATTAGGCTATTTCTTTGAATGAGTTTTATATAATTCATACTAATCACACTAGAACAAGGTTCTAACAATAAATTGCAAATGTTTTATTAAAATTGTGTTCGCGGTGACAGCTTGCACCTCGTGGCCAGCGCGCGGACTGTAAGCTTGCACCACACTGACGATGGTAGTCAATGCGCTGGCGGCTAAGCGTAGCCTGAATTCGAAGAGACGGTGGCGTCGTACTGCCGCTGTGTCATTGCGGTGCTGGGATAGTGTTATGCTATGACCTTTAGGTTTGGCTGTGTGATATCAGTGAAATAGTGTTATAGTAATACTTTTTTTACCATTGTAAAATGGTTTTTTTTTGTTTAGGAAACCAACAGCGATACAATATATACTTAACAGAATAAATAAAACAGCTTTATATGGCTAATAACAGGTTACCCTTAATAACTTAAATATGTGAACACTAAAATATCATGTCTTGCGAACGGATACATTTGCAAAAAAGAAGTGAAAATTTGTAATTAATAACACAATTTATAAGGTTAAAATTAACGCTAACACCATTCATAAGGTTAAAGTTAAAGTTAAAAACACAATTAACTTGAGTAATAAATTAAACATAGAAAGAGGTGAGGTTGTGTAGCGAGCATTATTGATTGCTATTCGTTAATAATAATTTAATCTGTTTTTTTAAATTATTTTTAGTACATTTAAAAATGTCTATTTGCGAGAAAGTTTTGTCATTAAAGGTTCGATCAAGGCGTGTCAATACGCAATTTTTAGCATAGTTCGTTGCATGCCAAGGTACATGTAATAAAGGAGTGTGGCGAGTGCGTCGTAGCGGAGCGTTAAGTGCGATCTGGCTTAATAAGTCTGGACAATCTAGCCTATTGTTGAGTAAAGTAGACATAAGTCCAAGATCTTCCGTCTTTCTTCGAGCATCAGCAAACCATACTTCCGACAGCTATCTTCATAGGACATTGGAGGTTTCCGAAACCGATAGTTTAGATGATTGATGAATCTTTTTTGGATCCTTTCTATCTGATTTTTATAAATAATATATTGAGGGGACCATATAGGACTCGCATGTTCTAAAACGCTGCAAACATAAGCCATATATACAGATATAAGGGATTCCACCTTCTTAAATAACTTACAGGCTCTGATGACAAAACCTAAATTTTTTTAGGCTCTCGTGATTACTATGTCTACATGATGCGAAAATGACAGTTTATTATCGAACAGAACTCCTAAATCTCGAACTGTCTCGACTTTATTAATCATTATTCCATTAAATTGATAGGGGTAAGTAAAAGGCTTTTTTTTACGTGTGTAACTGATGCACTGACATTTCATTATTAAACCCATTGCAGTGCAGTAAGTGTTAATCCCCACTTCCATAATGATAGAATGGGAATATTACCATGAGGAGAGGTTCTGCCCACAAATACTCTAACTATAACTTACTTACTACTTTAATTTGCGTAGTTTTCATTCACTTCTATGACTGCTTCGTTTTCAAAAGTTGAGGTGTTTATTATTTAGTTATTTTAAGTATATGATAGAAAAAAAAAATAACTTAGCTTAGGACACCAAATGCTTCGTAAGGCAATCAAGTTACTTTATTAAAGTAGCGTAATTCATTTACTATGCCAAATAAGTAGTTAGTAATGAGTAGTTTGTTGGTATAGCTCAGGTGGTATCCATTGCTATAACGTGAACACTATTTTCATAAATTTCCAACTTTACTATTGTTCACGAAACATTTCAGTCAACAACATTATTGAAGTGCATCTCGTACTTATTTGTACTTAAACTTATTAAAAACTCCCACTTGAGGTTGAATTTGTTAGGAGAGTTCAAATGAATAGGTAATACATATGTTGGGGTCTATCTGAATAATTTTCTCTACATAACAGCGCAGCGCATATTTTGTTATATTATATTATAAATTCGCTGAACTTTAAATACTCATTAAGAGAAAAATAATGCCTTACTATACTATAAGTATATAAAAACCCGTACTATTTCGGATAGTTCTGAGTATAAAGGTATTTGAATAAGTGTTGACATACTTAGTTCATATAATATAACATAAAAAATAAAATAAATCTGCATGAAATTGAAATATTTTAACCATTAAATTATGAATTATTATTAAAAGTGATTATAAGATTATAAGTTATCTAACTTAAAAATTATTAGTTAATAAGTTTGGATGTTATTACTGAGAAAAACTCATAACATTTGCTAGATGCATAATATAAAACAAACTATATTCAAGAATAGTTTTAGTTACACCATGAATTGATCTTAATAACAACGTCATACTTTTTACTTGGCTTATTACCACGTAAAAAGAACCAGAAACCTCTTATAGGCAGTAAGTGTACGCCAACTTGCTCTGCCGAGAAGAACAAAATTAGTAGATAAAATATTATGCTTGATCAAGCGAGAAGCTGCCTCGTCAAGCGAAGTAATAAGGTTCGGAATAAATTGCGAGATATCTATTTTAACGACCATAACAAGTGGTAAATGTGTGCTTGAATATTATGGAGAGTAAGTTACGTGTATTTTTTTCTAGGTATCATTATCATCGGCCCGTATGAACATGGGCCTCCTCACGAGAGAAAGTTTTTGCCATAGTCACCACGCTTGGCAGGCGGGTTGATGACTACAGTATTACTTTGAAACATACAAGACAACGCTGCTGCCCGTACCCTTGTATACGATTGTTATAGATCATGTTATAACAAGTTTAACGAGCTTTCCGAGGCATGTAGGGTAGTAGAAAGAAATGTACACAAAGATTTCTTGTCCGGCGTAGGGTTCGAACCCACGACCTCCGAGATTTAAAGCGAGCCAAATACCGCTACGCCACGGAGGTTGTCCTTTTTTTTGGACGTACATATGTAGTTATCCACGAGGCTTTTGTTACTTCACCGGACTGGTTGGATAACCATATGATAAGGCTGGATAACTTCTAGGCGAGCAGTGATTCAGCCTTATCAAATGGTTTAAAAACTACAAACTAAGCAACCCGCGCAAGAAAGCGGCTCTGTGGGATTTGGACTTCGCCTCATGGCGGTCGTTGGTGGGGTGGTTTTAAATGTATGTCTGAATATTATGGGGGCACTACTTTATGTATGGGTTGCTAGTGTCCCCATTACATACTACATGGCGTTTGGAGGAGCATCCAAAGGTGTTTAAAAGTTAGGCTCTTTCCCTCGTGATATAATTATCAGATAAAAAGTAAGTTTGCAAGTATAAAACCTCCTATAGTATATATGAATATGCGCGGGCTGGAGCCCTACCTCATTACCCATTGGCTTTTTTGGGTACAAAGCGAATACATTGGGATTTACTTGACGCTTATTTATTGATTAAAATAATTCTGATTAATTAACGGTGACATACAAGACTAATATAATTTATTTAAGTATGTCAGATCAGATCAGATATGTTTGTGAGATCAACAGACTAATGTATAATTATTATGGTTGATAGATTAATAATAATAGGGTGTTTTGGAAACCGCAAGCCTTGAACATACTTGTTAGTATAACTGGAGTATAAATCATGGGGTTTCATTATGTATATTATAATTTACGATTATATCGTACTCGTAATCCTCTTATTGACACAAACATATTATAATTAACACAAACAACCTCCAGTGCGTAGTAGCACAAGTCTCATGTTGAACTCGGAACTGGTATGATCGATTTACATAAAATTTGGTTGTAAATTCAATTTTTTCTTTCTAGGTACTGGTTGAGGGACTAAGTTCTGTGCCTCGGGACGTTATTTAAACCCTTGATCCCGATTGTCATAGCAACATCCATGACAATCGTATACCAGGTAACCGACAGCAGCGTTTAGCCATGTTTAGCCATGTATATTCGGTACATAAAACTGCGGTCAGCAATCCATCTGCAAAGCGTGGTGACTATGGCCTCCTTCAAGGAAGGCCATGTTTAGCTGTGGGCGTAGTACGAGCTGATGATGATCATAATATAAATAAAATGAATTAACAGATTACATTATCGTCATTAATATCCCCTCAACGTCCCTGGCTTGCCAGGGTCTGTCAAGAGGAGACCCATTTTCAGCAGTACCTAGACGTAAATGGGCTGTAGTAGTGAAATATTAAGTAATGAAAATTAATTCACCAAATTTAGATAACCATGACAGCGGCTATGAGTTATGCGGGTTTGTGTGCTCTATTAAGTTTAAGCAAAACAAAGTTTTTGTGTAAAACAATGAACTTCATAAGCTTTGTTGATAAAAATGAGTAGATTAACTGAATGCTATGAATTTCTGTAAGTATTTAGTGACTTATGTCATAACTTTGTAAAATACCTAGTTTAGTATCTATTGTGTTTTTTTGTTGAGAGTCCAGGTCCTTTGTTATTTAACAGAAACAAAACACTTTCTCATTACAGGTTTTCCTATAAACGTGGGATGCATATTACTCGTTAGTTTGAAATTAAATGGTACTTGGCAGGACACGTATAAAAAAGTTCCGCAGAATTATATTATTATCTAGCTACAATACATGTAAACAAATTTAAACATTTGATAAAAAAGTGGACAAAGTGTTGTTTGTGGACTTGTAGTGGACTATGTGGCAGATTATTAAATACAAGCACGTGTTAAGCCCTTGTCGTTTTATAAGAGCCAATGGAAGAGCAATTTTAAATATTTTTATAATCATTTTTTATGATATAAAAAGATTATAGTAGACCAATATCAAGATATATAATTGAATAGAGGCTGAAACCATTTACAGAATGTAATATACTGGTGATTCTATGTGTTTTAATGCATTATAAATTATGAAAAAAATTAAAATAAGTACATAATACAAAAAAATAATTAAATGTTTATTTTCAAACTTTGTGTGTTGTTCTACTGCCAGTTTCAAAGCGCTCTTCGAGACGATCCGGCGACACATATTTGAATGGGAATCTCCACGTACTTGAAGAAGGCTTGAACATGTAGATAGATCATGTCTCAAGCAACCAATCTTCATCACCCTTTTATATTATTATTTAAACTCAGTAAAATAGTTGCAAGTCCATTAACAAGGATGGACCATTCGAAGTACATCCGGTCATCATGTCGAGAGTATAAGAGACCGAAACATATATCAGTATAACACGCTAATGTAACCCTGGTTCGGTCAGCGACCGAGTTTATTCGCCACGAGGGATGTCACACACCTTTTTTGTTAAACAAATACATGGTTATAAGTAGTTTTTACGTTGTAATCAACCTTGAAACTTACCCAAAACACGTCAAAAACTAGGTGTGAAATACAATGTTGGTTTAACCTTGAAAAGGGTCTTTATGGTGGCCCTGAAAAGAGCCTATGGTTCCCGTGGGACATCATGTTGACTTTTGTACTTGCCATCGTGGTCGGAGCTGGATTGCTCAGACTAAGTTCACGGGACCTATGCGTTTACGGGACCATGCAGCCGGTGTTTTGTTAGACATCTTTAATTTTTATGCCGTAGGTAACTACAGAACTATTTAAAACTTTACGAATACAGGATAAAATAAAGGAGTTTAAAAGTGGCAACTTTGATATTGTTACTAATATTATTATTTTAAGGACACTCTCTCCATGCCCTTATCCCAATTTATTTGGGGTCGGAAAAACTCCTTTTTCCTTGAATTAGGCAGTTGAATAACCCATAAATAATGAAAGCATAATTATTACGTATGTTTACCAAATAAATTAAATCAATGCACAAAAGTTGTATCTACTTATAGCTATCGGACCACTGAAACACTACACTACAACTTTGGCGTTACAACACAAAATATATTGTCGATCATTTATAAAATATAGAATTAGTACCTACCAGTACTAAAGTGCTTTTTATAATTATGTAATAATAACGCAATTACAATAACCTGCAAACATTCGAAACTGAGAAACATCAACGTTGAAAAGTTTCGGTGTTTCGATATAAGTAGATACTCGTAGCTTTAGTTCATAGATTTGAAATGATTGACAAGATGATGTTACAAGTTTTACTGTCGATCATTTTGAAGTAACGGATAATTTCCGGGTTGACGTCTAAATTGTCAATTAAAAGCTATTATGAGCTTTTTATTGACATTTCAGACGTCAATTCGTGAATTAAATTGAGAAATATTTTTAAAGCAAATATTGGTACTCTTAAAGTTTCGTAATTTCCGACAAGAAGGATATCACATTTAATTCTACCACTTTTTTGGCTTGCTGGAACTATGATGTCTACTTTCCTTTCTGTGAGGTTTTACTCTGATTACCTAAGTTCACGTGGGAAACCTCTACAATACTCTTCATAAAAAACCGGCCAAGTGCGAGTCGGACTCTCGCACGAAGAGTTCCGTACTAGTTGCAACTTTGATCGATGTTAATAATAGTTGATTGAATGAAAGGTAAATTGCGGTTTACGGTTTATGACGTATTAAAAAAAAACTACTTACTTGATCTCGTTCAAATCAATTTTCGGTGGAAGTTTTCATGGTTATGTATATCATATATTTTTTTAGTTTTATCATTCTCTTATTTTAGAAGTTACAGGGGGGGGACACATATTTTACCACTTTGGAAGTGTCTCTCGCGCAAACTATTCAGTTAAGAAAAAAATTACATTAGAAACCTCAATATCATTTTTGAAGACCTATCCATAGATGACACGTATGGGTATGACGAAAAATTTTTTTTTGAATTTCAGTTCTAAGTATGGGAAACCCCAAATTTTTTTGTTTTTTTTCTATTTTTGTGTGAAAATCTTAATGCGGTTCACAACATACATCTTCTTGCCAAGTTTCAACATTATATCTCTTATAGTTTCGGAAAAAAATGGCTGTGACATACGGACGGACAGACAGACAGACAGACAGACATGACGAATCTATAAGGGTTCCGTTTTTTGCCATTTGGCTACGGAACCCTAAAAAAGGTTTGATACCCTAGTTCCTTAAAGGTGGCGGAATTTTTTGAATTAGTTATACCATTTTTGAGTTTATCGTTAACGGTCAAACAAATCTTTTCTCTCTATAATGTTAGCGTAGATATCTTAGCCAAAAGGTTGGATATACCCATTCGAATGACGCCGTGCCGTGGGTGCTGTTTATGTCGACATAAATTTTCTTTCAGAGCTGTCATAAAAGATTCCAAATGTTATTATTATAGGACATTGTCTGCCGGGACCTTAGTACTATGATGCTGTAAAAATGTACCTGTTTATTAATGGTACAATATCATACATAAGAGCTAATTTTTATAATAAGTTATAAAGTGATTTTATTATATTCTGGGAGATTTTTACATATAGCATCGTACTCAGTGTACATGATTTTGTGTGTTACCACCGCCAGCCTACAGTAAGTGCGGGCGGGTAAGTTATTCTATTCATAAACTATATTGTCAACAAGAGTATCTTGTCTAGTTTGCAACATTAGGGTGTTAAACTGAATACTTACATCGTAAAAGCTTGAAATACTTGATTAATCACAAAAAATAATATCCTAGACTTACACAACAATAAGGTACTATAAACCCTAACGAAAAACAGACGAAACAACATAATGTAATGATTCTATTCTAGTTGGAATCTTAAATTGTGATTTGTGAATGCTTGCTACTTAGTGAAACTATTCTTGACAGTAAAAAAGATTTATGTACAAGTATACTCTTGTGACAGCAAAAAATATAACAAATTAAATAACTTAGGACATCACCTGTGTTCTAGGTTATCTGTATGGGGCACATGTGTATGGACCCTTAGGTCCGTACAACTACACTTGGGCCCCACTACCATCGAGGCTGACCCATGAGGAGTAGGGACGCCTCTAGACTGCGGGCGTCCCTATAATTGGGCCAATGGGCCACAGTAGTGTGGCCCGGGGATCCAGAGCACCAATATTGGCCGCGGGTGCCGCCGGAGGCCCGGATTGCTTAGCGTACCCGGTCCTCCCAACGGCAGATGGAGGAGGAGTGTCCGGGGGGTTTTAGTGGTGTAGGACCTATTCTCGTGGTAAGATTAGCATACCAACGCTATGGAGAGGGTGAGTCCCACATCCCCATTTCTCCCGACAACAAAAAAAAGTTATTGTATGTACAACAAATATACCTAATATTGTATTGTAAGTCAAACATAGGTTATTTAAATTAAACCTATGTTTTTTTTAAATCTTATGTATATTATTTTATAGTATTTAACTCTGTAAAGCACGCTTATACCTTGCTTATAATAACAATGCAAGGTATAAAGCGTGCCTAACATATTATGAACTGCAAGCTCGGGTAGAAACAACCAGATCGACGACGTAATACTCGTTGATGTAGGTACGATGAAGTTGTTAATTCGCGAAAGCAAATAAAATAAATATAAAATACACTTACTATCACTATAAAATTCCCATGCCCATACATTGTAACTACTTACAATCGATACAACGAACTGCAGCTATTTGCTCTACTATACATTACTATATTTCTTTATAGATAAAAACCAATATCGATTCGATAGATAATATACTCTTAGGTTCGAATCGATATTGTTTAAAATATACTTTTCAGTTACTCTCCAAGTTGTTTCGTATACACTGTATACAGAGTAGAAAAGGTTTAGCACTTAGTTGAATGTACTGTTTAGGATTAGGTGTATAAATCAACGTCAGTAGCGTTTAAGTGCTGAGCCACTTCATGTAACTGTAGCCAACTGAGCTCTTGTTTTGTTTAACTTGAGAACACTTAATACTTGCAACGTTGCTTAGTTACCTCGACATAAAAAAGGAAATTTTACCTTTTGAACGCCAAACTCGACAAACGCAAGCGTGGTCTGTGTGCCAACGTTGTCTATAGTCGACAGTAAAAAATTCACAGATAAACACAAAATAAAAATATAATAAGGTATAATATTTTTTATGTATTTTATTGATACAGATAAAAAGCTGAATACCTAATTATTATTTTATTAGTACACAACAAACAAAAATATATAACAGTTATATGTATAAAAACAACATAATTATATTATTGTGCCGGGCTTAGCATATAGGTATGGAGAATCGATTTTGGCAGTAGGTTAAATGGTTGATATGAGTAGGCTTATCACGTACCTAATGATATTACAATGATTTAAATAAAAATGTCTTCTCCACTGAACGATATTATTAAAAAACAGTGACAAATTTTTGAATGCCGAATGGTTTCCGGCTTTGAATAGCCTTCTCTCGTCTTCCCGTCCGTAAAAGGCGACAACGGACTTGCATAGTCTATTAGTCACTTACCGTCTTACTGCGATCACTAATACGCCCACCAAAAAATGGTACCTAATTATGACACTATTACTCGATCCCTGACCTGCCAATGTCTCTAAAAGAAGATACTCTTCTCTTCTGCAGTAGACGAAAAAAAGGCTGTTGAAGAAAGAGTTGAGACCTTACAATACTTTTATTTTATTAATTAACTAGCGACCCACCACATGTCCGCACGGGTGTAATGCTGTTTTATCATAGGTACATATAAACGTTCCACTGAATCACACTATCTATTGAAAAAACCGCATCAAAATCTGTTGCGTAGTTTTAAAGATCTAAGCATACATAGGGCAGACAGAAACGGGAAGCAACTTTATTTTATACTATTTAGGGTTATACTATTTACAAAAAGTATAAGTATTTTGAACGCATAACTAAAAATATATGTTAATAATTCCAAATATTTGGATAAGGCCACATTAAGGCACTTCCACCTTAATTGACTGTTAAAATAATCTAATTTTAAGTTAATCCAGACTTATTGTTATAATTATATTTTTGTTCATGTTAAAGTTTAATTGCTTTTTCTTCTTTCACGTCAAAGCGAAGTGATGGATTGAAGTACTTTTTGTTTGTTTTTCATAGAGATAGTGACGTAGAACATTTTGCTAGGGAAACATATTAATTTTTGTCCAATAAGTACAAATTGACCACGCGTCCTTCGTCGTTCCTACGCCACACATCGCGAACCATTTGATGCCAAAAAAAATTGTTTGAAATATGTGATGTCAATGTGTTATATCCTTATTACCTCTTAAATATTTTCAAGCACATTGAATTTAACTACTAATTCGCTTAAATAAAGCTTATTTTTGAACAATATAGGTATACAATGTCTGATTTCTTCTTTGAAACAGTTATAATTTACATAGATTAAGGCGTTTAATGGCTAATCGAGATTCAATTTACACAAATAAATCTGCGTTTGTTCAACATTTATCGAATACACAATATACATACACACAAAAGCCAAACAACAGTAATAATGGATAACATTAATTTGTAATTAATCCTACTAATAATATAAACGCGAAAGTTGGTAAGTATGGATAGATGGATGGATGTTTGTTACTCTTTCACGTAAAAAACTACTTAATGGATTTGGCTGAAACTTTGCACGGGGATAGTTAATCAGGTCGATTAACATAATAGGCTTTTTTTGTTGTCATACCATTATTTATGACAGTTAGGGGAAAGTAGTCACCATTCGTACGTGGGGAACATTCGTACAGTTAGTATTACAGAAAAACTAAACGGCACACAAATACGCCTTTGCTTGTGTGAATAGACATACCGGCCGCCATGTTGCTAGTGGAGTGTCGCGCCAGTTGCACCACGATGTAGCTGACAAGACATAAGGTGTTTTCGCGCGCGGTGAGTAAATTTTTTACTTAAGTTTAATTCACAATTGTAAGTAGAATTGTTATGTTTTTGATAACAGGGTGATGATTAATTAATGTTAATATATTTTATTTTGACCTTTAACTGTTTAACTTTTCAAATTAATTAAATTTATTAGAATTTGTTAAAATATGTATTTTAATTTACTGAAACGCATGCATTCGGACAGCCAAACAGGGGGCACATTCGTACACGTACAAATGCTCTCCTTTAGATTTTATTAACCACTAGAACATCAAAATGGGATTTTTATGAAAGATAATTGTGAAGTATTCATCATCATCATCATCATCATCATCATCATCATCAGCCCGTATAACGTCCACTGCTGAACATGGGCCTCCTCCTATTGTGAAGTATTAGAATACTGATATACTAATATCGTAGAAAAATGATAATAACTTTTCTTTTAAAATGTTTTTATTAAGTACTTAAACCTTATAATTAATATTTTATTGCAGAATCATGGTCCGAAAATATAAAAAAAATGGTATACGTTCACAAGAGGTAGATGAAGAGTCCATGCAATTAGAAATTGATACATAATGTATGTGTATGAACGTACCCCATACGTTGGGTACTTTCGCACAAATATCTTATCGTAGAAAAATGACAATAACTCTTTTACCTGTAGAAATAATAATTTTGGGACTTTTTTGTAACTAACTACAATATATTTGTTACATCCAATCACATAAACAAGATATATTCGACCGTTAGTCATAAAATAAAAAAATAAAATCTAAAAAGCGTACGAAGGGTAACCACTTTCCCCTATATACCAGGAAAGTACCTACTAATACTTCTTTATCTACAATAAAAAATGTAAATTAAATTGGATAGTACATCAAAATGATTGGTTCGTTGCTATACTAACGCAATATGTATGTGCAATCAAATATTGCATACTCTGAATGGGACTGGTTTTAAACTTACTGACTTTTTTTTTACTAACTTCTACCATAAAAAACGGAAAATTAGGTACAACTTCTTTTAATCTTGAATAAAACATCAGTTTAACCTGTCGTATGCAACGACCTTTTCTTTGACTACATACATGAAATATCTAAAGGTATCCACAAAACTTTATTTAAGTTTCTAACGAATAAAATAACCTCTTCTCTCGCGCGTCTCTGTGAACAACTTAAGCCATATAATATTTTCATCATAATTAAATAAATCATTTGTAATGCCAATTTATTTAACTCAAGATTTGCTCTTTTTCTGTGAAAATATTGACTCCAACAACAAACTACGTATTTACGGGTTAAATAGAATATATTCGTGGTATATTTAGAAAATGTGACGAAAACGTGCCTACTCAACAAAGTGCAAAATGACATTTTGGTCTAAGAATAAAAACAAAATAAACTATACATTTAGGCGAGGTTTGAAGCATAGAAATACTGTAAATTAGTAAGAAGAAACAGTATGTAAACCGCAATAAAATTATTTTATAAAATACAGACACTCCAAGAAATATTGAAGATGTCAACTGATTCGTATTCATGGGAAGAACATTCGGTTTTTACTTAAACTTACGTTACTATGTAAAAAGTACGGATACATTTTCGATCCCAGAAAAAAACGAATAGTCGATTGAACATAAACATTTTACGCATTGAGGAAATTAAATGTTTGGCTTCTTACACATTTAGGGTCGACCCGACGGTTTATGCTGCAATAAGCATATAACATAAAAAAAACTATTTAATTGATTGATGATTTGGCTTGGACAACTTTTCGCGTCTTTGGTGATATGTGCTACTTTCATATGAATGTAGGTTTTCTCAATAAGCTAAACTATATTGTAAATAATAGTATTTGAGTCGTTTTTAATTGCATATGCTAATCGCATCTAATCTTGCTGGTTTCCTATTCGCAATTGAAGAAAATGTTGAGTTTGGTTTTTGGACTTTCCTTTTTCTGTTCCCTAATTATCTTGATTCTTATATTACAATGCCCTATATCAGAAGATGTAACCTAACCTTGTAAGGAATATAAACCGTTTACAATAAAAAAAGACTTAACACTTTTCCTATATATGGGTCTGTGGCTACGGCAGAGGCTTCTGAGGTCTGGGTTCGATTCTCATGCGGGACAATTATTTTCTGTGGTCTGGGAGTGGGACGTGTCCGTAAATTATGAGTTTGTGAAGTCCCCCGCGAATTCCCTAGTTTGTGTTTTGCCCCCATTCGACTTTGGATCTGACACCGCTGCTGAAAAAACTTACCACTGGGAGATAGTACCGTTGGGAACCTTTGCCCTAATTTTTTGTTTCATCTCACAATCGTATTTAAAAGACCGTTGATTTCACTAGCTTTTTCTTCGCTATCGAATCTATTTAACTTAAGCTGCAATGTGTTACTGTGAGCAACGGAATTCTGTGGCGTAGTGAATATGGTCATTACATTGAGTGGTCATGCGTATGATGCCGCCTGACAACTAAGTAATGAGCGAACCATCGAACACCCAGATATAAAACTATCCGTACCGGCGATATATTTTTATGTAGGTATTCGTGTTTTGGCTTACTTTAGCGATTTGGGTCAAGTAAAGAAGCAATGTTTGTTTTGGGGATCATCTTATTTTACTGACATGGATCTCGGATTTTGTTTTGAAGTTTTCTTATCAAGAAAATGTTGTACAACTTCACTGTGTAAGTAATTATCTATGTTATAAATATCACATTTAGATATTTTTATTTATTTATTTAAATATTTTAGCACTAAATGTTGGTCGTAGTAGTGCCTGTGGCATTGTCTGCCAGTCGCTATTGGGTGGCCATTGGGTAATGCAGAGAAAAAATGGTAGGTGCACAGAAGTAACAAAATTCTAAGATGAAATTTAATACCATATTGGTACATGAAATAAAATATACCGACATTCTAATCTATATATATAAAAGAAAGTCGTGTTTGTTACAACACTTATAACTCGAGAACGGCTGGACCGATTGCCATGGTTTTTGATTTGTTGGATTTGTTTCCGTCCCGAATAGCAGAATACATTTTAAAAACAAAAGAAAGTCGTGTTAGTTACACTATTTATAACTCAAGAACGGCTGAACCGATTTGGCTGAAAATTGGTAGGGAGGTAGCTAAGAACTGGGAGAAGGACATAGGATACTTTTGGGTAGGGGTAGGGTAGGGTAGGGTAGGGTAGGGTAGGGTAGGGTAGGGTAGGGGTAGGGTAGGGTAGGGGTATGGTAGGGGTAGGGTAGGGGTAGGGTAGGGGTAGGGTAGGGGTAGGGTAGGGTAGGGTAGGGGTAGGGGTAGGGTAGGGCAGGGATAGGGTATAAAAGTCCACCCGTGCGAAGCCGGGGCGGGCCGCTAGTCTATATATATAAAAGAAAGTCGTGTTTGTTACAACACTTATAACTCAAGAACGGCTGGACCGATTGCCATGGTTTTTGATTTGTTGGATTTGTTTCCGTCCCGAATAGCAGAATACATTTTAAAAACAAAAGAAATTCGTGTTAGTTACACTATTTATAACTCAAGAACGGCTGAACCGATTTGGCTGAAAATTGGTAGGGAGGTAGCTAAGAACTGGGAGAAGGACATAGGATACTTTTGGGTAGGGGTAGGGTAGGGGTAGGGTAGGGTAGGGGTAGGGTACGGGTAGGGTAGGGGTAGGATAGGGGTAGGGTAGGGTAGGGGTAGGGGTAGGGTAGGGGTAGGGGTAGGGGTAGGTTAGGGGTAGGGTAGGGGTAGGGTAGGGTAGGGGTAGGGTAGGGGTAGGGTAGGGGTAGGGTAGGGGTAGGGTAGGGGTAGGGTAGGGGTAGGGTAGGGGTAGGGTAGGGGTAGGGTAGGTTTAGGGTAGGGGTAGGGTAGGGCAGGGGTAGGGTATAAAAGTCCACCCGTGCGAAGCCGGGGTGGGCCGCTAGTTTGATATAAAACTTTTTGCATCTCACATCGCTCGAAATAATAAAATACCAATATTCGCTTTAAACTACATAAATAGTATTGAAGTAACCGTTTTTCAGCAACATACATATTCGATTTTCCCCTAGCCCACACTGTCCCACTGCTGGGTAGGGAGGTAGCTAAGAACTGGGAGAAGGACATAGGATACTTTTGGGTAGGGGTAGGGTAGGGTACGGCTTTGGTAGATATGACGTATGTCACTTATTTATGTTATGTAATACTGCTCTAATTGGGTAAATAAATAATACAGAGAGATATATAAGAAAACACAACAGTCAGAGGCTTGTTATTGTCTTACATATCTACTTTTACTTAGTTTCATATTATTTATTTTGCTAAGATGACATTAATGATTAATTAACACGATAGTGTGCGTTCACATTGCGAGCGTAGAGCGGTTGCGACGACGGGTTTCAAACATTTCATATGTTTGAAACTTCGCACCAGTTGTCGCTTTCATAGTGTAGTGAGTAAAGCGGAATAGTATAAAGCTATTATCTCACTGCTAAGCACCACGCATCTACGCGCGTATTTGCTGGAGTGCAGATCTGTATCATCGTGCATCGTTTTTTTACGCACTAACGCGCGTAGTTGCGTTTTGTGGATTCACGGTGGCACTGACTCATTTCATTAAAAGCTGTTTGCTGTCACTCTCGCCACTCCGGGACTCTCGTTCTCTGTGCTATACCTTACGTCTCGCCCGCACCCACACGCGTGATAGTATGTTTCTCCGCCTGCAGGCACGTGATCTTCGTACGCCTGTGTTGGACTGTACGTGTGTACGTGTGTCTATACAAAGGGAGATAATGACAATCAATGTTAGAACACGGATTTACGCGCTACGCTAATTGAATCCGTGTTATTTGCATGGCAGTGTGATAATCAATTAATAGAGTGGGCGTAGCTGCACTACGAGCCTAGACAGCAAGAATTTTAATGCGCGGAAGGCGGTGTTAACACACCGGTTCTGCCGTGTCGCTCGGCTAATGCGCGTCTCTATTTTGTTAGTCGTAAAATGACTGTACAGAATTGCTTATTATTATTCTTCTCTATTTATGCTTATAAGTGCGATTCAATCTAAACCACCTTTATAGCAAATCAATCATCCTCATTGCTCGCACATCACTGCGACCATCGCAAGCTCTCGCTACCGCGTATTTAATTTTGCGTGGAGTCACATTCTTTTAAATGATATATATTACATTGCTGAAACGGATACAGCCTTTTTCTCAGAAATACACAATTTTGTATAATATATGTGGTGTACAGAAAAAACTAAAACTCATTTCTTTGCAAGATAATTCTTTATCTAGTTAGTACTTATTTAAACTAAACAAAGCAAATCAAAAATGCCCCGACATTCTAGGGCTCACCGTTACAGAATCATGAAATCTACTTATGTTCTACGTAATTTACTACGCAATTCCAAATTCACACAAATTCAAACTAATTTAATCTGTTTAATAATGAAGCTACATTTAAGAAAGCTAAAATTTTGAATTTCGTATTTCCTTCGTGTGTAAAATATTATTTGTGTATTTTTTTCAAAATTCATAATTCATTTATTATCCATAAACATGGATTTATAATTAGGTGTGTTATAAGAACAATGCTTCCAGAAAAATAGTTCAACATCTAATTGTTCAATTATACTTTACCACAGATGTAATAATATGACCTATGTATAACACACCAGGGATGCACGGTAGATACGGCTGGCACGGCAGGTTTTATCTTAACCCACCAGACCAGACAAATTTTAAGTTACGTAACACAAATATTTTGAGACAGGAATCTATCCCACGACCTTTGAGACTTAAGATCTGAGTTATTACGCTAGGCTAAAATTACATAGGTATTATGAGTGTATTAAATTTCTTGGGGAAATATGGACATTGTCTCTAATGCCTTTGATATTTTAATGAGTAAAACTCTTTTTTTTGGAAGGACATACCTATGTTGAGCCTTTTGCTTCCTCGGCGAGCGCACTAGGAAAATAGTCTTTGTTTTTTCGGTCTTTGTAAACTTTGTTATTTTGTACGTTTGTTTCGCAATACAAAGGCACTGAAATACTTGTCGATTGCCTCTAGTAAGAGTGAACTTAGTATTATAATGCTAATAACGACGATGTAAACTGTAAATAATTATCTTCTTTTTATTTAAAAGAAGATCCACAAGACCCCGCCACCCGCTACCACTGCCGTCTTCCGCATGTGACACATGCTCACGAAATGCGAACGCCCGATGTGGAGTCAGCCTAAGCCCTCGGAGCGCGGTTTGAGCGCCAGAAAAGTATTATAAGAAAACGAAGTAATAACGAGCAGGAAATCCTTATGTCAAGAAAAAACTTTCTTACGCTAACTCCAAATACTTTCTTTTTCAATTATTGCTATTCACAAGTGATGGGCAAAAGTAAATAGTAATTGAATAGGGCCGAATTCGATACGAGTGCTTAAAATAAATCTATCAAAATTTTAATTTTTATACTATTATTATAAATTTATATACATTTATCTTACTATTAGCTTATATTCCGCGCGCGGTTACATGCGCGTTTACATAGAAACTTCATAATTAAATATAGTCGTCCTCGATAAATGGGGTACCTTTCTGAAACAATTTTTCAAATTGGACCAGTACCTAGTTCCTCCTTGAAGCAAACAAACAAACTCTTCTATTGTATAAATAAACACGGTAAAATATGTTTGGTATGTATTGGTATAAATAAACACGATAAAATATCTTCGAAAAATCCAAGATTATCTTTTTTCTTACTTATTTGATGGCGTATCAAATAGTCGTCAATAAAGATTTCCCGTTGTAATGTTCTTCTTTATAGGCCAGTAGGCTTTGCCAGAGCAATGTACGGGATTCAATACGACCGTAGTTGGAAGAAAAAATCTATTCTTCATGTAGCAATAACTGTTCATAAAAGGTTTTCTGAAAAAATGTCCCACTGGTTTTCATTCAGTTGAGTTTCCAATGGTTTATGTTTTTTTTTTATATACAGACTATGAAATTATTCGCTGGAATCCGAAATAAACATTTCGTTAAAGTTAGTAGCGGTCAGTAGCGTTGATGATCAAACAAAATTAAATGTACCTAACTCGCATATCTTTTTCCCTATTGTCATACTTACAAGTATTTAAAAGGACTCAATTTGACTTATTTTTAATTAAGGACTATAAAAAATGGATGTGAATTGGCCAAGTCTAGACCACTATCCCATTTTTGATAGTGACGATATAATAAAATATGATAATATGAAGATTAAATAAAATAAAAAGTAGTTACTTAGACGCTATTTATATTCAATAAGTATATAGTCCTTTGATAGCTCATTGATATCCTCTCATTGAATATAAACGACATTTGATGCGTAAAGACAAATTATATAATAGCCCGTATAACATTCACTGCTGAACATGGGCCTCCTACCGAGGGAATGATTTTGCCAAAACCACCACTCTTGGAAGGCGAGTTAGGGCCGCAGTATTATGTAATAACTACCGGGACCAATGGCTTACCGTGCTTTTCTATGCTCGAGAGGTAATCTCACAACCAATCAGATCTGGAAAGAAATTTTAGATTTTCACACAAATTTTTACTTGTTTAGTGTGGAGATCGAACATCATAATGTAATTAATAATAGGATTTTCTTAATAAAATATTAATTGGTTCAAACATACACTGTAATGAGCGATCTTTTAGTAACCCCCAGTCTAAATAACAGTATAGGTTAACTTTCCCAATGCCTGCAGGCCAGTATAATAAAGGTTTTTTGTTTTGGTTGTTTACCCTTACGAGTGTTTTTTGAGGTTGAGAAAACTTTGTACCTCACTTTTTGTGTGTATTTGAAAAAGTCAAAGTTATTATAGGTTTATTTTTTCATACAGAAGGGCTCACAAAGTAGAAATTAAACGCGTGTTGTGATATTTTTATTCCGTGATCTGAATTTCAAAATGTTTCTTGGTTTTTTGGCCGTGTGGATCCGGCTTAGAATTAATCTCCTCATGTCTACCCATGGGTGTTGTAACGGTATTTATAGCTAATGAGAAGGCAGCATCGTCTGTCAGCTCTAGGTAACTTACTCAACGACCTTGACTTGCTAAGTTCTGTTTAGAGGAAAAACTATAAAACCAATCACAAATTGTAATTTAAAATATCGTTATGTAAATTTATACCTGATAAAGTTATCGATTGACAAACTATTCTCTCTGTGTAAAAATATTATTTAAAATGCGTTATTTATCATACAATAGTGATCCGGTGTTCTGGTTGGTGTCATTTAATAACGCGGTTCACGTTATAGAAAATCAGAATCGTACTTTTATTTATCATGCTCTTGCATTTTCGATATATCAAAATCACTCATCGATTATTACCAGTCACACAAGCTTATTAACGAGAATTTTTATTATTAACTATTAAAGTGATATTTTATTTGTGCATCATAATTAGATAATATACCTAATTATCGGGTCAATATACATATGTGTTATGGAGTGTAAAATAAACTTAAAAGCTGTTGCAATTAATTATTCACTTTCGTTTTAATCTTATTCAAAATAATGTCAATTCCTTATTAGTTACCTACCATGCATAGTATTATTTTTAGTATTAAATTGAGGTTTTTCAATAACTGACCGGAAAATGCGTTTATTCAGATTTTTTACTATTAAAGCGAATAAAAATGAAAGCCACTTACTTCTGGGAGTTGAAATATAAAGTGTCGATTTAACTAGATGGAGATAAAAGGAGCAAAAATCTGACGCTTCTTGCCATTAATGCTTCGGAAGGAATAAAATACAGAAGCTGAATGTACTGTTTATTTTGTCGTGAAAAATCTTGTTAAGTTTATTTGTTTTTTTTTTTAGGTACGTACTTTGTGCCATTTGTTATAACATAAAATAAAATAAATAAAATAAAAAAGTTTTTATTCACGTAAACCTATTACAGGTATTTGTAAATAGTCAAAACATATTTGGCTTATTTTTGATTTAATTAATTCATTTTGTTTGTTTATTGCTACGTATAATAATAGTTTATATAACTTTAGCCTAAAAGCTGTCAGGTATGAAGGTACATTATTATTGTATTATTTTATATCTATGATTAAATCTATGTTCTGTCCTTTGAGTATGTTATTATTTAGACGGACCATAAGTATCTCGACGAACGCGCTTTAGTGCTACCACCGGATCCAAAACGCCCCAACTGAGAAGATCCGGCGAAACAAACTCAGTGGGGTTATTTTACTGCCGGTTTCAGCGCGGCCTCATCGAGACGATCCGGCGAAACATACTCAGATGGGCATGTCCAACAATTTTAAGCGTCCTCCTGAAAAAGTGTAGGATGCCTTATAAATACTGATATTTCTTCTTATGAATAAAACAGAATTTAGGTAAATAAAAACAATGTAAATTGAGTGAATTCAGCACTATCTTTCTTTTCAAATCCTTTGCCGTAGCCAGTCTGCCCCTGAAAAAAAAATATATAAAAAATAATTAATTTGTTTTCTTTTTTTCAAGCGTAAGATGTATCGGGGACATCATTTTTACCACATGTTTTTGCAGGATGTTAATGCTCATAATATTTTTTCATAACTTGCTTTACATTGTACATTTTATGTATTTTACATTGTTTTTTATTTATTTTATAATAGCTTGTAAGCTTAAAAAAGATAAAAGCTTATAGTTGGTTCCAATCTACGTTTAGTCTATCTAGGCAGCCAAACAGCCAGGGAAGCCGACCTAAGTTGCAAAACGTAAACATAGGTATATTCGTTGAGCAATCAAGTAAGAAACTAAGATTTCCTGGTAACAAAGGGAAAGTTTCAAACGCGAGGAAAAGAATGCGTTGCATATTCATAAAACTCTGGAATTAGGTATGTATTCTTAATTGAAATTGACATTGCTATTTAAGCACACCGCGTTCCATAGATAATATATTGTGAAAAATTTAGCATTCCTTTTCATTTTTTGTTTTTGAAATAATAATTATATAAAAAAACAAAACACACTAGGATTCCGTGTGCCGTAGAAACCAGTCTCTTTCGTTGTTGTGTAAGAGAGTTTTCCAAGGAATACTTGTGTTCTGTCAGTTTTTTAGACTTCTGTCCATCCATACTAATATTATAAAAGGAAAAGTGTATGTGTGTCTATTTGTTTGTCCGTCTTTCACACAAAAACTATGAATGGATTTGGCTGAAACTTTGCACGGGAATAGTTAATACGCTCGATTAAGATATAGTCTACCAAAAATCACGGTCCGACCCACTGGAGCATAGTAACGCGGGTAAACCCGTGGAGCGCAGCTAGTTACAAAATATAATCTAGTTGCGTATTACGTGCAGTTAGCCAATAAGCTCGCTTAATCTACCAATTTTAGTGCTGTAGTGTCAGTAGTGGTAGTTTAATATAATATAACAAGCTTTTTATGTACCTTATAAAAATGTAAAATTGACTGGATGGATTTCTATAACTAGGAACGGTTTCTACGCGGGTGAAACCGTGATATAAATATGTTCCGAGATATCATAATAATAAATAAATACAAACGTTAGCTTGTACACGTATAAGGCAAAACTAATTATGTTAGAGACACGTGAGCAAGCGTAAACGTGAACTGAATACTAACTTGTTTTAGGGAAGTAAGTAGGTGCTATCGAAATACTTCATAAAATATGTTCGGCATTCTATAGACGAGCATATATTTCATGCATTCATCTTATAAATTGAATAATGTGAGTTCGTGAACTGGATATAATAAGACCAATAATTGTAGGATGAAAGCGATAATTTATATCAAGTTTCCTCCGTTTCTTTTAAAGACCTATAAAAATACTTTTTTGGAAGTATCAAAGAAAATAAGATAAATTCAAAGCTAAAAATACAACTAACGAAATTTTCGTGAGAGATTCCTCTCACGAATATTTCGTTAGTTGTATTTTTACAAATTGTAACTCGAAATGTAAGGTTATTTGAAAGTCTGTTTAAATTCGTGTATGACTGTTGGAAACAAAATAATCCGATGAACTTTTTAAATCAGAATAGTTATTATGATAATTATCGACCTGTATCGAGTTAGGTCTAGTTTTATAAAAAACTAACTTCCCAAACTGTTAGCTCCTGTTCTTGTCCAAAATGTATAATAAAATATTGTTAATGTTACTCCTGGATAGGGTTGCTGCCCGTACTATATTATATAGTATCGCACTATATTTCAGTCAAATGTAAATGTATGTTTATATTATACAAAAATAATATAGTAATATAGTATTTTTTTTGCTAATCTAAAATTCAACCCATTTAAAAATTTAGACCGCACCCTCAGGCGCGGCATATGCTAGTTCAAAATAGCTGGAGGTATAAAGAAAAAAGGTCTTTAAGAGGGGCCTCCGGACAGAATCTTAATGCGGCACTGTATGGATCATACACATGGAAAAATTATTTAAAATAAATTTGTAGGTACTATATTTTTCCTGAATTTCAAAAAAAAAATGGCAACCCTCCTCCTGGATAACGTAGATTTCTTATGGTGAAAAAAATATCGAAATTTATTCTTAAAAAACATATAGGTATACAAAAATACTATAATCTACCCTCTTTATAATATAAGGAAAGATAACGAAAGTATTGACTATCCTCAAGTTTGGGTCTGTTACATTTTTTTTTATGAGCTGACAGATTCCCGTTCTCCACCGAAAGTGATGTAAGCAATGTGGAAGAATGGTCCAAGTGCAAACAAGCCTAGCAGCAGATATACCTACGACATTAACCAACATGATCAGTGCTTCATTGATAATATGTATTATAATATTCCAGCTTGACTATGGTTGCCATCTCTTAAAATTTGGCAATCCGGACAAGACGCGTGAAAAACCCACATTCTAGAACCCAAAATCCGGACCATGTTATTAAGTTTTTTTAGGCATAGTCAGTGTAATAAAAAACGCAGCGTGCGGGCACAGTACGTTTGTCCCGAGTGGCCCGAGACTTTCAAATTTTAAACCCGATTAGCAAACGAAGTCTGGCCCAGACACTCCCCGGGCGCACTCTACACTAAGACAAATCCGGAGAAACCCGGACGAATGGCAACCCTAGGTTTGACTGACTGAAGATTTCTTCTTCAGCGGGAACTTTCTTAAACTAAACACATATTATAACTGAAATGAGAAAAAGTTTCAATTGAGTATAAGATCCGTGTTTTAGGCTGGATATTTATGAAATTTTCTTTATGAGATCACGTCTTAAAAGTTACTTTATTAATTTATTACACAATTTTGTAGACTGCTGTGAGCGCTCGCTGGGAAATTATTGTGTTAAAGTTGGTAATCTCAACGACGCGCAACGGTCTTCCTTAATAAAAGTAGTTAAGAATTTAATATTAAAAAACTACAAATCACTTATTTATTTTGTAACTAGAATTTAGTGTACGTTGAAATATAAAATGGATTTTAGGAACAGTGTAGTCTTAGTAGTATTGGAACCATATTGTACTTAATTGAAAAAAAAGTGTATGTATAAAAAAATCGTATTTGTACTGTTAAATTCTAGTAATACATATTAATGAGGCCGTCAATAAGTTAGCGTTAAATTTACCAATATGTACCTACTAGTGTCCGCTACTTGCTTGCGCAGGAGAGTGAAAAATGCAATGGTGTTGGACAGCAAAAAATGTCATTCCATTTTGGAACATTTCTCTTCCAAAAACAATTTAGTTAAATAATTAATACAGAAACTATAAGCTCTCAGCATTGACATATTGTTAAAAGTTTGTTGGTTATATACGAACTAAAAAAGTGTCTCGATACCTAGCTTCTTCTTCGTGTCACTGGCACGACTGAATTTTAAATCCCATTGGCCCAAAACTTAGCCACTTGCACGGCGTCGTCAGTGGCAGCGCAGAGGTCACAGAGAGCAGGATAGGAGGTGGTGTTTTGCGACATAGCTCCACAATCACACCCTACTGCCGTTCCGTCAAGGTAGCCCCACTTTACTAGGTTGGACTTACATCTTCCCACTTGTGTCCGGAGCCGGTTCAGGGACTTCCAAGTAGACCACGGAAGGTTACACCCTGCAGGGAGATGCTCCTTTGGTGGTAGATAGTAAGTAGGAGGGGGAAGAGTATCCTGCCATAGTTTGCAACGGGCGTCGGTCGGTTTTCCGGAGAGCGACGCTGACGATTTCGAGAAGCTGTGCCTGCTTTTTAATCGTTGCGTTGGTAGCTGGGCGCCTGATAGCTGATGGAGACAAATGCACAAAATTCCCCTAAAAACTAAAAAATCATAATTCATCAGGTTTAATTTATATGCACACCGTACCTGGAACCCCGTTCATATTGTGTTGCTTCTATAAAAAAAAACAACAAGTAATTGGTATTCTCTTTCAGGTAGCTTCACTAGGAGGGATTACCTTAGTTTTTTTAACATTGAAATAAACACAAAAGTCGACAGGCCTCTGTTGATTTTTCTGAGGAAGAAAGTATACAACCAATCCACTTTCTACTCCAAATATTTACTCTTCGGACAGTCCACTGAAATGTTAGATAAAGGCTATTTTTTTTTGTGATTCGTCTAAAGATGAACCACAAAACATTCAGGTTAATAAATGACGTACTGCTTTGTGCTTAGGATCATTTGAATATTTTGATAACATCGCATGCCTCTGTACACTTTTTAATTAAAATATCATACACCGTTTTTAATTTAGCAGTTACATGAACATGACGTCGAGACTGTTTTCGTATGTGCATATTAAAACAGGTTGATGTCTTATTTTTATTCTTGTTTGTTATACTGTATAGCAAATTGTAAAATAAAGAATTGCATACATTTCGATATACTGTTACTATTACAAGTGTACCTAATATACGAATACAACTAAACATTACTTATTTAAAGCTATCTTAAAAAACAATAGCAGCGGTAGCGTTCTTTGTGTGCCGGCAGAGCTTTCATCGTTGAATGCTTATCGGCCGTGTAAAGTTGTGTTATTCCAACTACAACTTTGCTTTGTTTGGTTTCCAGATTTGAGCTTAAAGCTATTCACTCATCGCCCAAACGAGTTCACCAAGTCTGTCTTTATTGTGTAGCGATAACATTATCAACAGGGAACTGAATATTTTAGTCGAAATTGACATAAAAAAAAAGAAACAGAGCAAAAGAGACAAAAAAAATAATCTCGGAGTTTCTTTCTTCCTTTCTTCTCCGGGTCGTCCACTTAGGTAGTGAAAGGTTGCAGGTTAGCTAGGGTAGGATCCTCGACGGCATGGCCGAGGACCGCGTTGTTGCTTATTCCCCGAACTGTGATCTCGTGCCAGTGATCATCACCACTGTTCGTAAATCTACTCTTTACTCCAGTGGCACCCTGAGCGTTGGTCCTAACCCCTTAAGGGTGCCCTCAGGTGGATGTCGCTTAAACTTTGGCCGGATTCTTTGAAGTTAATTTTAATTTTAGACCTGTTCCCTTTAAGGCATCTTACTATACCTAATGTGTACATTTGTCATTTATCGCTCGACAGACGGACAGACTGATTAAAAATTCTGTAAGATCAAATAATTATAACAATGTTTATAGCTACTTAAACGATACTTTAGTGATTTAGTCTTATACAGTGTAATTTTGACAAGTACAAGTGTATGTAAATACCTAAGTGCTGAATAAATTTCATTATTTCATTATTTCATTGAAATCACAATTCTGTTGTCTTTACATAGCACTATTGACTAGTAGGTAAGGTAATACGTTTGGTAGGTATACGGTTGTGAAAGCGATTCTATGAAAACACAATCACTTGGGAAGTAATACATATGTATATGGAAATCTAATGTGTTATATTTTATGAATGGATACAGTAATATTTGATAAGGATAATCGTTGTTTAATAATAGTTAAAATAAATTGTCACAACAAGAGAATAACTGATAAAAGATTGTTTTGTTTTCCAATTTAAGCCTTTTTTATCGTCCAATCATTAAAATGTGTATGCTTGCTAGTAAATATATTAATTAAATACTTTGATATTTTAAATAAAATGACTATTAATTCTTATTACTTTTTTAAATAATTGAATGGCTTGTAAATAGGTATGTTCTATTGTCATCATCATCATCATCGTCTGCCCGTACAACGTCCACTGCTGAATAAGGGCCTCCTCCCGAGGGAGGGTTAGATGACCGCAGTATTATGTTATAACATACAATAAAACGCTGCTGTTCGTTCCCTGGTATACAACTGTTATAAATGATGTTATAACAATCGGAACCAACGGCTTAACGTGCTTTCCGAGGCACGGAGGGTTGTCCCTCAGCCAACCAGACACGGAAAGACATCCTAGAATCTACACAAAGATTGCTTGTCCGGCGTGGGGATCGAACCCACTACCTCCGAGATTTAAAGCGAGCAAAACAACGATACGCTGCGGAGGTTGTACAGAAAAAAAAATCTTGTTTATAATACTTTAATAAAGAATATATATCACACACATACTAATAGCTGTTTACGTATATAATTCAGAACCGTTTAAGTATTTACCACAAATGATAAATGGTTGATCGCTTGGCTTTGTCAAACATTATTTTCATATTTTTATATAATTTTAGTCTAGAATATTGTTGACTGTCCGATAATGTATAAGCGTCAGTGTGAGTTATAGGTGTTTATTTTATATTGTGAGTATATCGTACTATCGCCGCGAAACATTTCTGTTGTATGGTTTAATTTATTTCTTGAATAAAAATTGCTATTGTGACATATTACTACTACTACTATTCGACTATTGTATATATAATTAAGACATGTCATTGTCATAATATTTTTTTTTCTGACATACCAATAGACACTACGCGTTCTCTTAATTCTTCAGCCAGTGACGCAGTTAATCTTCAAGCCCGTAATCACTATCGCCTCATTTATTAGTGATAGCGCTAGTTAACTAGAGCACGGTAATAGTATAAATTATACTATTCATCTATACAGTTATTATAGATAGATAGATACTTTGTTTAGTTCAAAAACATTATTACAGAACAGTTATGTGATGAACAAAGTATTATTCTAGATTAATTAATCAAATATACATAACTTTAGTAGTTCAGTAGTCTCCACACTAGGATTCCCTGTGTCGTGGAGGCTAGTGCCTTTCCGTAAAAAAAATACTATGCCTGTATAAATAGAAAGAAGTAAAATAGAGTAAGATTTTCTTATACTCGTTTTGCTTTTATTTTATATGCACCAACCAAAATATATCTGCATCACCCAAAGGTAAACTGGTAGATAATGCCTCTAACATTAAGTCCGCCAATGTACCCCAATGTACATGTAATGTGCAGATAATAAAAAAAAAATTACCGCGACTAGGGCCACAAATAACTAAAATAAGTTATCTAATCTTATTTTTGTTATTGCACCTGCAATGGTTGCTCAGTCACGTCTGAGACCTGGGTTCTAGGTTCTAGGTTCTTTTTCCACCAATTATTTTGCCTTCCTCAGGGTTAGAGTAATCTAAAAAAATAATCTTAAGTAACGGAGACATCCACGCTGCCACTAGCAGTGTATGTAGGTACATCACTTATTAGCCGCCCTTATTCTGCGGGCATTTTCCTCTTTCCGCAATAAGCTTAGGCAATCACTTTTAAACAAAATTAATAATTAAGGTTATTTATATTTATTATTGACTTAGGTATTCGGTACGGTGGAGTAGTTTTATAGATGAAATGCGATAATAACTATTTTACAAATGAAAATAAACAGTCGACAAAGATAAACGATCCACTGGCATACCATAATGCTCAAAATCTTCGATCATAATACATCAATCGATGAGTTAAACTTCTTTAAAGTACTTGTAAGTGCGCATCTTTCAAACTTTTATTGACAAGTATTAAAAAGTGTCCACATTATTAGGTACTACAACCGCTTGTGCACAGGACATTGATAAATTGGCCAATTTGTTCCCAAGACTGTAATTTAACACTTTTAGATATGAACCAATATCCAAAACGCTTTCTTGATTCATCATAGCAAGCTGAATAATAATATGTATAATCTTCCAATATGTCGAAGATAATATATTTAGGAAAATCGAAGTACCTACACGTCGCCGCGTATATTAGGATTGACAGAACAATTATCTTCGGCGATGAAGCGAGGCTATGATTAAAGTGAATTGAGGTGTTTAAATTGCTATAACCTTTTATCAAAAAACCGGCCAAGAACGTGTCGGGCACGCACATGAAAGGGTTCCGTAGCCATACATGTCTAAAATGTCTATTTTTTTAAATTAAGTAATAAAGTTAAATTTCATTTTGCGGTTGACTCCATACATTTTATTAGGACGACCGTAACTAAAAAAGTTGGTCTAGTTGTATAAGGATAACTATCTATAATATCGAGTCCGCTATAAATTTAGTTGAAAGTATTTACGTATTTATATCAAAAGTTAAGGGGGGAGGACGCTCTAATTTTAACTTAGTATTAGGTTATCTCGAGACTGGAGGATTTGATCTACATAGTTCCAAGGCAGTTTTTGTTGCATTTCAAGAGACCTTTCCAACGATACCCTACACGATGGGGTTAGTCGAATTTAATTATTTTTATTCACTTTTCGTTGTATGGGAGGTGGAAGGGGCAAAATTTTAAAAACCAAGTTTTGGATCTTCAATATACATTTCTACGCCAAGTTTCGTGACAATTGGTGCCATAACGATGGAGTATGTCCCCTGTACTAGGAGACGGACGGACATGACGAAACTAGAAGGGTTCTTTGTGGAAAATATGCATTAAATGTGTTTTTAGGGTTCCGTAACCTAAAACACATATAATGCATATTTTTACAGATTTGATCAAAAATATTTTTTTATTTAAATTAAATCACATTTACTTTTAATCATTAAATGCAAATTACTGTTTTTAAATTAATGTTTTTTTTTATCGCACAACCTTTTATTGTTTAAATGCAATTTACTGTTTAAAAATAAGTGTGATTTAAACTAAATTAAATTTTAATCAGTAAATGAACAGTAGGTAAATGCGATTTTCATCACCATTATTTATTAATAATGTTGGAAAGGTAGTTGTAATATTTTACAAACCTTGTAGAAACAAGGCTGTCATAAATAAAACAAACTGTACTTAAGTACTTACTACAGGTAACAGTACTAAAATGTCCATGTATTCATTAAATAGGTCGCACATTTGCAAAATGTAATTCTAACACACTACGCTTGATTAAAACATGAATTTACAACAAAAACTACTCGTCACGCCAAACTCTCATTAATTTGTGAATTCTGAGTATACGTTAGGGCTACCATCTGTCTGGGTTTGACCGGTTTATTTCCGGGTTACCTGATTTGAAGTCCGTCCGGAGAACATCCGGATGTGGTTCCATTTGAAGCTGGGATTTTGAAATTTTACGAGTGAAGTTACATTTTGCATATTAATTTTACGACTTTGTGTGTCTGAAAATGAACCCTAGTTAACGGTTTAATATATAACTGTATACATCTTTATTCATAACCAAAACCATATACTGGCTGTATACAATTTGTAAACACATCGCATAACTAAAAATTACAATAGCCATTTCACAGACATAGATTCATTCGCATCGTATGCTCCTAAATTTAAAAATAGTTAAAACAGAACAATCTGTGTTTTTTTTTAAGATTACTAGCCGAATTTCGCTCTCTACTAGTATTCTTGTTAACCGCTCGTGCTAAGCTAAAATGCTTGTGTTACGAGTGGGTTCACGTCGGTAGTGCAATGGGTGGGGTTCGAACCTGCGACCTCAAGATCACAAGTCCGACCCCCTAGCCATTGGGCTACAGCCGCTTAAAATTAATTATGATTTCTTGCGTTATTGTAAAATTAATACGAGATATATTTAGCAGTGTCTCATTATTATACCTAACATGTGGATAACGTTGTGAGCTACACATTTATATATTTCTTGTTTATTGTATTTAGTTGTAATTTGAATGTGTATCTGTTTGTTTTCCCAAATAAATAAATAAATATATTTAGTATTGTGCTAATAATAAAGGCACCGCTTATGAAAGGGAAAAAATCTTATTATTAGTACCTAAGTAAAACTAGCATTGCCTAGTTGAATGGCAATACTTATGTGCGGTACAAAGTAAATACTCGGGGAACGTGCCGAACTAACGAGTTTTTTTTTTAAATTAAGTTGATGTGTTTCTCTGTACATTATAATGTACTGTAAAACTTGTTCTTATCAGAAAGTGTTGACTAAATTATTGTATAGAGTATTTCAGTGCACTTTGTATTTCCAATATCTGTTATAGGTTTCCGTATTAGGTAGCGTTTGACATTTAAGCCATAGGCCTCGGTTTTTGTGGGTTCGATCCCAAAGCCGGACAAGATTTTTTTGTGTTAATATAAGCCTCGGAAACCACGTTAACTCGTTGTTCCCTACTGTTATAACGTCATCTATGACAATTGCGTATCAGGGAACAGGCAGTAGCGTTTCCTTGTATGTTATTACATAATACTGCGGTCACCAACCCGCCTGCCAAGCTCTCCCTCGGGACGATCCCTATGTTCAACATTGGATATAATATGGGTAATAATTAATATTCAACTTGTCGCTAATACGGAGCGATTAGAGGACCAGTCAATGCTTTTGGTACACGTTATTCTTTATGTGAACACGAACTGACAACTTAATAACAATGTTGAGATTAAAGCGAACAAAACGAATGGAGTTGCCGAGGAGTGAAATATAGATTTTTGTATTATTGAAATACAGAAGTAAATAAAAATCCGATCTAACTCACATGAATGATTGTACTAGTTAGTAAAGCAATCCGCTCAGTGAACGAGCTCACGTATATTATAACACTCATGCATATGAACACAATATCAGACCATTAGATACTGTCTTTTTGAGACTTCTTTGCGCAGATTTCTGTTTCTTTAAATACATTTTATACTTACCAATTTCACCCAGATTTGTATTCAAGGTAGTTCCGAAAATCTTTCAAATTCTGACGATTAAACACTATTAAACAACTTTTCTTTCGATTTTTTTCGCTGTTATTTAGTGTACTTTTTAGAAACATGATTGAGTTTTAAATTTAATTTATATAGTGTGTGTTAAATAATCTACTTGGTTTCACAAAAATAATTGTTAAATGAATAACGTTGAATTTTTAGGAATACAGTTGTGGTCAAAGGGCCCTCACTCCTTTGTTGCTCCGAGACCTCCAGACTTCTAAATCTTTTGGTCTTCAGATTTAAAAAGCTACTGCCACATATTTCACCTAAAATATTAGTTTCCTAAGTCTAATAATTTTGGCTGTCAGTACAATTATTCACGTTAAGTTTTCATACAATGTAACGAAATAAATGTTATTTGGTTGATAATTGTTTGTAAGGTGGTAGTAGAGCAACACTCTCATAACAGCTGAAATCGCTCAGGTTTTCCATTATTCATCGTTAATGATACTTCCGTCGATCAATACCTAACCCTTTCTTTTCGCTGCTGGTCATAGGCCCCCCCTTATTTCCGCCATAACACCCGGTCCTTAGCCCTCTACATGCAGTGCACCTGCTTCGGCTAACCTTTTCAGGTCATCGATGCAGCTTACCGGGGGACGACCTACCTTACGCTTTCCGAGACGTGGTCTCCACTCTGGGACCCATCTGCTCCAATAGCGATCAGTCCACCTGCAGACATAGCCACTTCAAATTACTTATCATGCGGGCTATGTCGCACTAAAGTATACACATATAAATACTTACTAAATAGTCAACGATTTTGACAAGTTTTGTTGGTCACCTTATAATTTACATTTTGCACTATCCGACCACCATAAGTAGGGTCGGATATTAAAAATGTTATTACAAATATTAAACGTTAGGTATAGAATACATACGTAGCATTTTGTGTAATTATTGGGTGTACAGACCGCAGCGTAGCTTAATTGATTGGAAATTGCTGTAACTAATAAGCACAACCTCCGTAGCGTAGCGGTATATGGCTCGCTTCTTGGAGGTCGTGGGTTCGATCTCCACAGGAAATCTTTGTATAAATTCTTTACGGGTCTGGTTGGTTGAAGGACTACCCTCCGTGCCTCGGAAAGCAGGTTAAGCCGTTGGTCCCGAGTATTATAACATGATCTATAATATTCGGATATCAGGGAACGGGCAGCAGCGTTTCCTTGTATGTTACAACATAATACCCAACCCGACTACCAAGCGTGGTGACTATGGCAATACCCTCCCTCGGGAGGAGGCCGATGTTCAGCACTTAAAGTTATACGGGCTGATGATGATAATGATGTACCTAATATAGAATGGTTTCGATTTACTCATATGGAAATATTTCCACGTCAAAGTAATACTGGTATGTAATATTGTAAAGCCATGAAAAAATTTAAATAGCAATACCGATCCGAATAATATATAGGTATTATGGGCATTTTAAATGGTATGTACAAAATCACTGCTAGTAAATTTTAAAATAAGAATAATAAACGCGTAAATGTCAGCTAACCTTCTTTAGAACGAGTTTACATTTGAATGAGCAGTAAAATAAAATTACTCCGATCCATCTGATATTACGATCACCAATCCGTCTGCCAAGCGTGGTGATTATGGCAGTATCCCTCTACGATCCTGGTTTGCCAAGGTCTGTTAAGAGGAGGCCCATGTTCAGCAGTGGACGTAAACGGGCTGTTGATGATGATACAATTTGTTGCATTGAATAATTAAGTACAATTAGTCATCTAATAGTGTGTAAATACAGGACCATATAACAAGTGGTGATAATATAATTTTTATTTCTTTTTAAAAAGACAACTGCCACTAGGGTGTTTATTCCCTCTGTTGCGGGGGACTTTACAAACACTCAAAGCACAATCAGATCAACAGAGAATATTCAGATCAACTTTCTGTGTAAATAATTGTTCCAGGTGGGAATCGGACCAAAAACACCAGTGTCCTTCTAAAATACGTTCGTCCTGCCAGTGGTCAAGATGCTTTTTCACGCCACGTCGAATGAAAAACAGGAAAGATGTGCGGGACAGAATTCCATCAAATAACAGTGTATTACAGCGTGTTGAATCACTTAGGGTTAAAACATTGCGTCTGAAATCTCGTCCAATTTTATATGTATTTTTATTACTAGCAGAATAGATTCCAAACATGCAAGCGCCATCGTACGAGAGCAAATTTTATTACAGTCATTTCCACTGGAGAATTCAGACAATGTTAATGTAGATAGTAACAAACTTCTGGAAGTGTCTCTTTTGTCTCAAATTTTCTTCTATATTTCTTCATAGCGATTAAATTAATAGGGCGTGGGGGAGCTGGCAGCGTTTGATGGATGTGGTGACGTTGCAAACTTTATTTCATTACGAAATTTTTGATACACTTTTTAAACATTTTATCAAACTTTGTATGTAGTGGATGCATTAGTAATAACGTTTTGCTAGCTATATCCTATAACAAAATACGTAATTTTAGTTAAAAGCTACTGAAATAACTTGGCTTTGAGACTCATATTTCCAATGTCTGTGTGCCGCGGTTTAACAGCGTTGATATATTCTGTAAACTATTTTTACATTTCTACATTAATTTCAATCGAGTTTCAATCACATTATACATGACTAATGTTTAATTGAAACTGCCAATCTATACTTTTAGGCAGTTTCAATCAAAAATTAGTCATATTTTAGTAAAAGTAGAATTCGTAGATACACCAGTTTTATCAAGAGTAATGCAATTGTGTGCATTTCTTAAATGTATTTTTTTATTAATAAAACACATTATAAGTATATAATAAAATCATTTTAATGTGGATAATAGTGCAAACAATGAACACGAATCAGTAACTTTGGTACACGCACTAGTCATAAAATTAAATACAAATACAGAGGTACACGTATCACCAAAGAAATCGTGATCAATTCGCGTTTCAATAGTCCAATATAATGTATTAGCTAATATAATATGACAGCGAGATTTACTACAAATTTATAGGGTCATAGATTAGTAGAAGCAGACATAACAATAGAAAAGATTATTAAATCGTAGGTATTAATATTATGGAATCGATATTTATAAAGTATGTTGACATGCCTTTACAAAATACTGATTAAAATAGAGTCATATGATGACAAAATTACTCTATTTACATGAATCATCTCATTGGACCCTAAAAAAACTACAGTAAATTATATACATTACTTATTTTAATAATATAAAATCTTACTTCAATGTTAATGTTAACATTAAAATTAAAAGTGTTTGATTAGAAATAGTTTTTGCGTCATGGCTCAATAGACGCAGAAACTATGATACAAAAAAAATTACTATTTAATATGTATTTACATTGAATATTTAGCTAAACTATTTACATTAGATTTAACTTAGCACATATTGACTCAGAGTCACTTACTAACACAGTCTAATAGTAACTTAATAAAATAATTATACTACACATTACGATCTGATATTTTGTAGGAAATACATTTTTGAAGTTATAGAGAGCGAAGGTACCTGCAACAAACAAAATCATATATTGCACATGATTTTAATGTTATGTAAAGCATTCGCTAGAGTTCGAAATAATAAAGTAAACATGACATGAAAATTATACATAATAATCAATAGAAGTAAAATTATTAGTGTAGACTATTGAGAACACACAAAGTTATACTTGATGCTTCTGTACATAAATGTTATTGGTACGATGTCCAAATTTGATCAATATGTGATCAAGCATGGAGAGTGATCCATCAACCAAATCCTTTGAGATTGAAGAAAAAAAAAACTTAGATAATTGATGGTCATATCATAAACTGGTACCCAATAAATAAACGGCGAAAAAAGACCTAGTATTAAATGCGCCGCCAAAAACATTGGCTTTCATTGGAAATCATTGGCTTTCACCGTCTAATAATACCAATATAATTTAATAATTAATAAAAATAAATATGTTTGTACCTTCTTAGAATCATTGCGAAAGAAAAATTAAAAGAAAATCGTTTGGTGTGGTATAGATGCGTAATCTGCCCGACTAGCATAGGCAGCGCGACTCGAGTCTACTCTACGGAGGCCGACCAATCACACAGCAGAGGTCGGATAGAAAATAAGAGAGCGACCAAAGAAAATAGAGGTGGGTCGTTAAATAAATATATAATTATTTTACTTTCAATCAAAAATTTAAAGTAAATAGATAATGATAGACAGGTGGGACGGAAGAATAAAATACATTACGCCAACCCCAAGTAATTTTGCAGAAGGGCAGGAGGAAGAGGAAGATGTTTATTTATAGAAATAGAATATTACCAATTTTTTATGACACATAAACTTTCACAAAGTGTCGTACATAAAGCTAATTTCAAAATTAGGCTGCGGCCCTGCAACCACCAATATTTTAGAACTAGCAGTCGCTAAGTGAACGAAATTAAAAAAAAAAATGTTTTTTAAAGCGTTACATTTTTACTTTTAAAACCTTTGATACAGTGTACCTATTCATTTTCATCCGTCTACCCGAAGTCCTAAAAGTATATTTAAATTAGTATATAGTCATATAATGAATCAATTAGTGTGCGTCTTATTTAATAATCATCTACCAATTTGGAATAAAAATCTTGAGTACCTATCGGTGTCTACCTATGCACTTCTATTAAAATACGTCTATCGCATCCAACTTATTAAAATATAGATACAAATTTTACTATGAAATTAGAACGATCGTGCCTGAGCGAAATTCATGGATTCAAATATAATTCAGTGTAATTTATATTTAATCCGTGCTAGTATGCCGTAGGATGAACCCGAGTTATTACACGTTTTCATAGACAAATGGAATCGTAATATTAACACAATGAATTTTATAATATTCACTGTGTTAACATTAGAATTCCATTTGAAGTGAAAAGAAAATACCATTACTTTATAAAATACTAAATGTAATTAAGTAATTCTTGGAAACATTCGTAACTGAATACTGTAACATATTTAGGAAGTTAGAATTAGCGGAATCTGGGAACCTAATGAAAAGATTAAGGAAAATTAAACATGTAATGTAAATTACTAATTAATACTAATATTAAATAGCTTAAGGTTATTTTTTTAAGATTACTAGTAGAGTTTTCTTTACTACTAGTATTCTTGTTAACCCCTTGTGCTAAAACGCTTGTGTTACGAGTGGTCTTTACGTCGGTAGTGCAATGGGTGGGGACAGAACCGGCGACTACATGTTTGAAAATCCGACACCCAAGTCATTGGGCTACGGCCACTTGGTTCAATTGATCCTCATTATCATTTTAAATTTCCAAATGTCTTCGTATAAAACAATATTTATTATGTAGGTACTTTTGTTTTGGCACATTTTCTTTTTGCCTATTTAAGTATCTATACATTTTTTGTAGACATATCTCGTATAATGTACAGAACAAGAATAAAATTTACTTAGACTTATTTCAGCAGAAAAAAACAAAAAACAACGATCACCTTTAAACAAATTTTAAAAAACAAACTTTCTTTAGCAATCAAGAATACCCATCCGTTAATGGTTGTCATTGAGCAATTTAATACGTGGTTTAAATATAAGTACGTGTATAATATGTAAGTATGTATATGTTACGGCTAATAGCCGAAGTGCGGCTACACCTAGTTTTAGCCGGCTACAACTAGGTGCAGCCGACAACTTGCGGTTAAACTTAGGTCAACCTTAATAAGTTTCTATAAGTTGCTCTAAGTTAACTCTAAATTAAACAATACCTATGCAAGGGACAAAAAGGTGTTGGGGAGGTTAAAAAAAAATCTAAACCTAAAACCAATGGAGTCGAACAGGGACTTATAAACGCATGTGGCCGACTGCACCTAGTTGTAGCCGGCTAAAACTAGGTGTAGCCGCACTTCGGCTATTAGCCGTAACATATATAAGTAAGACCGAATTTTGAGGTTCTTTATTTTAGGTAAAACATAAACAGTAAAACAACAAATTATCTAATTAAACCGTATTAATTTTTATTGGTTGTAAAAAAGGAATCCTTAACTTATTTTGTGACACATATTTACCCAAGCTATGCCGCATGCCGTTTTAAAACTATTCGTCTATTTAATGGATTAGGTACATTTATATCTGTATTGTTTACCGGTTTTTGTGTGGAATGAATCACGTATAGTAAATCAATCCCAGACGATTATTGATATGATCTAATAATAAATACCTAGGTATAGCTATTTCCTTCATAAAAAGTTTTGCTGTAAAGCAATATAGAGTATTCCATCACATACAATGTCAAACCCAATGGTGGAAAGATCGTTTACTTCATGCGTGCTCCATCTTATACCCGTTTACTATCTACTTCGAATGAGAGAGGATTCATTTTAATTTTATATAAAGCCTTGTAAGAACTTTAAGCGAACTGGGATCGTTAAGTAATTTTCTTATGGATATTTTTTTAAGCTGATATTTCAAAATAAATGATCATAGCTAACCATATGCTGAGAGTTTTAAGATTTTAACAACAACATCATAAATGCTATTCAGCTATTTAAAAAGCCGAAAGATGTTCGTGGGTTACCTACACTCTTCAGGATAACGGCTGTAATTTTTTCGACTAGATATCGGCGAAGTTGTTTATTTATTCTAAATAGGATGTAACTGGCTTCTGATATAAATTAGATAAGAAATTTACTGATCATGTATAAGTATATTATTTTTTGTATACGCCAATGCGTATGATTGCGAGACGAACGAAATATTTACACAACAAAATTTAGGTTAATACAACTGCAGTTGGATGAAGAATGCACAATTCGCTTTATGTCCATGAATACTAGGTACCGAAATTGTATTGTTATCGACGCCACATAACATGATATATAATCACAGTACCTAGTTGTATTCTTCAATGTTTTTCAAAAAAGCTCGGAGGAGATGTAAGAAAAGCGCGCCGTCTATTTACGAGGTTGTGATGCTAATTTCGTGCGCTAAATTTTTTGATGATATTGAAAAGATGTACAAGCTTTTAATTTTAAAATGCCATTTCTGATAAAACGTTTTACTCCGCTTCTATTTTTTGACATTTGTTATAAAATTTAGCTAATAAAAATGCTAAAGACATTAATATAGTTAACAATAAAATTGTGGTTATTATTCATAAATAAAATTGAGTTACCAATTTATACACAAAGCATTCGTATGTTGTTTTCAATTCAAACTCTCTTTCAAACATTCTCCATGTTAGAAGTTAATTTTATGTTTTGTAAAAATATTACGAGTAGTCAGTCAGTCAAAATGTATCTAATATTAACCAAAAGGGAAGCGGTTTTTTTTTTCATAGTGCGTCACACTTCAGTTAACGCGTTGATTACTTTATGAATCTTAATTACATTTCAACTTTATTCAAAATGCTGGTATTTTTATCATGGTATTTATATCTGGCATAATATAAACTCATATTGTTAGTACAGAATAAGTTGTAAGAGTTCCAAAATCATACTTAACTTAATTGTATCAGTAAATATTTAGTTTAAATTATTGAATTGAATAAATGTCTTTGTTAGGCCAGGGCAATCGTGTACGAACTTTGCTTTGAAAAAAATCTATGTTTTGCATGTCATATTTGAAAGGTTATACAATACATTTTATGCTAAATACTTGTTTTTCGCCCAGATGCTGGTTTATGGAATATTTTATCTACATTTGTGGACTACCTACTTGCCGTGTGGTTTCCGGTTTAGAATTGATAACCCCATGTCTTCTTATAGGCGTCGTAAGAGGCAACTAATGGCTTGATTACACCTACCGAGTAGAGTGGCGAGACAGTGCCCTCGGCCGAGCACTCGGTATTTATAAACACATTACCGAGTGCTAGGCCGAGTGCTCGGCCTACCAACAGGCCGAGACAGTCACTCGGACCCTGTTCTATTTACTAGGGCGGGTACCCAACTCCCCGCTTCCCCGCACTGTCTCGCTTTGTCACTCGGTGGATCTAAGCAGCACTCGGCGAACGCTCGCCACTCGGTGCGTACACGTCACGTGTCATTCCGATCTATGTTAAGCCTCAGTTTTCCTTGCACTTCTTCTATTAACTAAACTGTCTCGCCACAATATCAAAAATACGTGTGAACACTCACTCGGCTACAGCACTGTCTCGGTCGAGTTACATTTTACTGTCTCGCCACTCTACTCGGTAGGTGTAATCAAGCCATAAGGGATCTACAGCTGATAGTTGGGAAGAAAATCTTAGTGCGATCTGTTATCCACCTGCCAAGCGTGGTGATTATGGCAATATCCCTCAACGACTAGGGCTTGCCAAGGTCTGTTAAGAGGAGGCCCATGTTCAGCAGTAAGCGAGCTATTGAAGTTGAAGAATTTGTGAAACTTATTCAACTTTAAGCATAATATATTTATAAATTAACTGTTCTAACATGTTTCAAAAAGAAAAGTAAGTCCTTACTGAGTAATAAAACTTATAACTACTACTATATATTATACTTCTACCTAATTATCTGAACTCTAGCCTAATTATGATGAAATTACTCCCCCTAGAGCAAGTTACATAATGTTATTTTAAGTTTTCATAAATGTATTATTTACACCGCAAGGTACCTTAATTAGTAAGATAGTAGTTACGGGCCATAAATGATTATTTAGAAACTTTTATCTTTATTTACCACAAAAAAAAACTTGTATTTTGATCGATGCACTATAACCTGAATATAAATAATAAATTTAACGATGGCAGTCCTACTTATATGACTGCTTTTTCTTGTACGCCACTTTTGTGCTTGACTTGCAGGAATAAATATAATATAAAAAAAGTATGTGAAAGTAAAAATATTTATAATATAACATAATAACCTGGTTACAATATTTTCAAGGTTAGTTGCAAAAAGTATTATTTTCAGTGTCGTTACTGCATACGGCATTCGCTTGACCTCTTTTAATATCTACACCTTTGACTGAAGAAAGTTGGGCTGTAAATATTTACGACCGTGTATTGCATTTTAAAAGTGTAGTACTTACTTAATATGTATTTAACGATATCGATGTATTTAAACTAGAATTGTATCAACAGAATATCGTGTTTCGTAGTAATTGGATTATTCAAATTGAATTCCATGCAGCAAATGCAAACATTATTTTGTAGGGTCTACCTCTATATAAATTTAGATCAAGATCGTTGAAAAATTTCACGAAATTGGTTAATTAGGTGGTGCAGTTTGAAATGATATATTCAAAACGCTACTACTACTACTACTCTACTATCTACAAAAAGAAATAAGATGCCATCAAATATTTCACCTTTAAAAATAACCGTAAACAGATGTGTGATCTATGTAATGCCAAGTCGGTAAATTTATTATTAGTGTTAAGCTATTATATAATTAGTGTACAGGATACGAGCAGGAGGAGGGAATTTACCAGTGAAAGACGCGTAAAAACACTATCACGATATTGTATTCAGAAAATTCACAACTTCATCCTCATAGCAAAAAATATATATATCTTTTTTCTCGTCACAGTGACAGACTTATCAAATTTAAATTTCAAGAAGAAATAAAAAACTATATACAAAAGGCCGGTACAAAATTATTAGATATATAAAAGAGGTTGGTCGGTCCGCAACAATTAGTTAACCTAACAACATCTTAATGCGATGATGATGATGTGAGGTGCGATTAGGAACGATATATACAAAAGATTTGTCCGGAACTAACTTTTAAAATAATTAAAATTATTTTTATCAATTTTACTGTCTAAAATATAACATATTTCCAAGGAAATAATAACTTACAATAATAATAACTTTCAAACTACAAACTTTACAACTAACAAACCTAGCTCCTAATTGTAATAATTTTATTAATTACTTGATGGATTATGTTAACGTTTAGTTTCTTTCAACTTCTCGTGCTCTCAAATGTTAGGAACATTTACAAACTGAACAAACTTGCTGGTACTATAGCAAAAACTTGAAAGTTACACAATTCGAGAGAAGTTTTATGATTCTTATCTCGGATAATCAGTTCTCAGGCTAACCTCTTATTGGGCGCGCGCGTTTCTCGAGCGTGTGCTTAATGCCGACAAGGTTTTATTTCGAACGGATATTATGTAGTTAGCCAGAATACTTTTGCTACTTCGGCTCCAGCGAATATTTTTAAAAACTACAAACAAAGCCACCTGCGCATGAGAGTTCCCTCTGCGGAAGTAAAACCTCGGCTCACTGGAATGATGATTTTTAGGGGAATTTATGCGAACAACGGTGGGGTTAGTGGGCGACGGGGTCAGCTACAGTTCGGTACTTACGTTGTTCGCGTCATACACACACTTGATAAACGCGAGCGCCCAATGTGTGGTCAGTCTTAGGTGCTTTATAGCTCTACATATTATTTCGTTTTTGTATAGTGATATACATAATATAAAAATAATGATAGACAATAAATACCACATCACATTGTGTTATGATTTTTTGATCATTTTATTACTACGTATAAGGGTTGTAAACGATTCGTCTAAATTAAGTGAATTATTGTGCTGCAACTATATCGAGTCAAAAAAATGATAGAATATCAGACCATTCATATTTTTATATGTACTTTATTCCGTAACCAATGCACATACATAAAGAGCCTACGCGTAAGGTACATACTCTTTAGAACCGTAAATTGAAGTCTTACATATAAAGTAACAATAACAATCTGAAATTTTCCGGAACGTGTTTTTATGCTACAGCTACATCCTACGCATTTACCGAAATTAAGGCACAATAACACGGCGATCCTTCTATATTCTCACGTAACGACAACAAAAGAACGCAATTCTAACAAGATTTACAGAAACCTTATAAATATGTTTTGAAAATAGCTTTAGGATATTGTTCTTGTTTTAGATTGCTGTCCTTCTAATTGCAATGTCAATAAACAGACGGATAACCTTGGCCCATATCTGTTTCTCATGCTACTACATCTTTAATACCAGGGTCGAAAGCAATGAGAACAGAAAGTATGATAAAATAATTACAAAAAGTTAACTACTTAGTTTGTGGTTGATTTCGACAAGACTATTGACTTTTGAATGGCTAGGGCGTGGGACTTGCGATGTTATGGTCGCCGGTTCAATTCCGATCCATTGCACTACTGATGTAAACCCACTCGTAACACAAGCATTTTAGCTTAGCTTTTCATTTTGACTGAAACTTTAACATTACTAGCACAGTAATGTTAAAAAAATAACGTATATATTCAAATTATTGTTTGTCGTAAAATATAGGTAAAAAATACATTTAAGTACCAACATAATTCTAATTCATATTTTTTTACGTAATGTTATTGCATCCTTATGTAAATATGTTGATAAACATACGTCAACGTAGTCGCAAATGTTCGAGTCACTAGTGTATTTGTGAAAGTAACCATATTTCAACACTCCTAGATGATTGCTCTCCTACTGTCAACTTGATTTTGCACTATTTGCGTCCCATATGTCAGTATTCTTTTTTCATTTTGCAATATTCAATTCCATTAACATCGTGCATATTAATATCCATTTCAAACGTTTCTGGATTACGTATATCTCTGCTATGTTATTTGATTTACCAACATAGGTAAAGAATATTTAAACCATACTTTATACCAAATACTGCTGGCGCTAGCTGGATTTAAATTCAGCTGGATATAATTCTTAATGATAAATGAAGCCATTAATGTAACTATCAGATAGCTTTTGAATCTTTTAATACTTGAAATGAAAATGTATTAAGTGATATATTTATTTATAAATATCTGCTTTTTATTTTCAGGTACATATGTTATTTCTGTAAGACGAATTCTACTAAAAGGCTAAAGTATATCAGTTAATGGCTGGCAAAATTGATGCGAACATATAATGAAGATAGAGAGGGAATATTCTAAAATAATACAAACTCTCTATGAAGACATTGAAGATAATATTATTAATCTTCAAGATGACAGCAGTTTCACAACCAATCGAGGAAAAAGCCAGGCATAAAAAAATACATTGACCGTTACATGAAGTTTATTATGTCTGTATGATAACTGGACGAAAGCATTTTAGATTCCTATTGTGTTTTTAATTAAAATGAAATCAATCAAAACCATTTTATATTATTTTTATGGTTACCATAGAAAATATTATGAATATAATTTTTTGTGTCGGTATGTTGTTTGTTTCTATATGCAAAAATATTAAGACAGTAGTAGTAAGTAAATTAGTATTGTATTACTATAATAGTTTTTTTAAGCAATTAGAACCATTGATTGAGGAGCCGACCTAATGATTTAGGTAACTTCAAAGTTTAATTCTTAGAGCTTAAATTTTAATATAGTTTTATTATTAACCTAATGTAGATTTAAAGTAAATGAAGTATCAAAACGATTTTTATCGCAGTATATACATATATGGGGTTGTCACATGATCGATTGTGGCGACCCTATTATTCTTACTATAGATATGGATTAAATGTTATGCAAAATTAAACAATTAGCGTGTCTACATTAAAAGCTTGAGTAGCTTTTAATGTAGACACGCTAATTGTTTAATTTTAGTATAGAAACAGCGAAAATGCTTTGACAAATTATCACATCTAATTTATTCCCGAGTGAATTACATATTAATACCTACCTATATTACCTACATACACCCTAAAAACATCGCTGAGCCTTGTTTCCTGCAAAGTCTATTTGAACGTATTGCGCACGTTTCGTATTTCGTTATTTCTTCAAGTTCCATCTAACAATATGAGAATTCAGCTCGTTTCATTGGGTACATTTTGGAAACATACTGTATTCAAAATGAATTCTGTATAACCATTATATTACTTGTATAATCTTCTTAATGCACAGACTTAACTATCGGGTTTAAGAAAGGTGTGGTTTGTATGAAACGCATTTATAATATAGCTGTGCATTTACGGCACCTATCATATATGAAAACAAAACAGGGCATAAGTCAATAAAAAAAACGGCTAACAAACTATTTGCAGATGGTTGTAAGCTAAACAATCAAAATTATTCGCGCTTAATATAGAGCGATTTTGTAATCTTATCTTTGTAATTTATAAGACATCCGTATGATGAGATTTTTGTAAATTGAAACTTTATATTATTTGTTTAATCATTGAATATTGCACGCTTTAAAATTACAAATGCGACACCTGTTTTCACGTGTCATATAATTGTTTATTTTAAAAATGCTTAAAAAATATAATTATTTTGCTTAAAACGAACATCAATCACGGTACAATTTTAAGGCTAATCATTATTAATCATTACCTTTTTAATAATCCGACGTTTCGACATGGGTTACACCAGTCACGCATAGACAGTCTATCCGTGACCACGACTGGTGTCGTTTGATTCGACGAATGATTTGCCTTAAAATTGTACCGCGATTGAGACCCGCGTCTACTAAAAATTATGTGTACAAATCGCGAAAGTTTAAAAACATTTATAAATCACGGTGACTCTCAGAAGATTTGTAGGATGAATAATCTATATTTTAATCCAAGTTCGCATACATTTCAGTATTGTGAGATTGATTCACACAAGATTAAAGTGACTTTATAAGTCTAGTCTATGTCTAAATTCAAAGTTTATTTTAGGGTCAAGTTGGTTTAATGCATACACTCCATAAATTCCATATATTGTATAATAAAAAAATTACGACAGTACAGTAGTACAGTATACTTATACATATATTATAACTTAATACACGTGGCAAAAACGTCATTGGGAGAGGTCGATGTCCAGCTGGAGGTGTATTGAAAAGCTTGAACATTAGGTATTTCTTTAACTCACCTATACTATTTAAATTATACTTTCTTCTACCACCCGTATAAGGGCGGGGATTTGGCGCTATAGCGGCCCGGTGACCTGCGAACAATAATTGAATCAATTAATACATGACAATAGCTAGTCCTTTATGACATCGGATCAGTCTCTAATCTAGATAAATGACATGTAGATTATTCTATCAAATGACTAACGATGCGGTAATAATTATGCATACTAATTATTTGTTAATACAATTCGTAATACCTACCTACCAATATAATTTATTAAAACAATTTATTCAAATGGCATACAACTAAAATAGGTTTTTTGTTTTATGCCATTTGCATAAATTGTGTGTTCTAATTAAAAAATATCTTTAAATATATTGGATATTATTCGATTGCGTTAAAAATTTTGTTTCGTTATTCCCACGGTTTTTATAATTTTATAAAAAAAGGTTTATAAAAGCTTCAGAGCTATTCCAATGAGTGCTAGTCAGTCATATCACTCAGGTGATAAACTCCGTTGCATGTAATTAAATATAACTGAATTTATCACTTGTCTCCCTCGTTGCGCAGTTACTATATAGGTAGGTATAAGTAGTAAAATCATTAGTGACTGTTTTAGTTATAACGTATTTGTGTGCCTAGACAAAACAACATTATCAATAAATATTCTAATTTTATTATCTCGTTTTTATTGAGTCTACGCCCTAACTTTAAATATTAGTTGCTGTTAGCGTTTAACCTGCCTCTAATAGGCGGTTAAATCGGACAGATTCTCAATTCAATGCTTTATTACCATTCTGTTATTGAATTGTACCTGGCTACTACTTGAAACTGCATAATTTAGCTTTCAACAAATTCGCAGAGCAGGCATTGTTTCATAAATTCCGGTACTAGGTAATAGTTAATTTGCTTTTGTTTTTGGTCAAGATATGTATTTACCCACGAGGCTTTGCTACTTACCGGATATATGTTTTTTTAGGTAATGTTCTATCCGACTCGAAGGATTATAATATTGTGGTGTATATGTTGTTTTTTTATTATAGGTTGCAAATATGATTCATTACATAGAAAAACGTCCTTTCTAGAAGTTTATTGACAACTAACTTAAAAACATTGAATAAATGCATTTATAACGATAAAGATTCAACAACAGTTTTATTGTTAAATTATAACCTTTCTTATAAACTTCTGGCGAGATTTATACTTGTATGGTACTTTCATAGACCTAATAACTACATTTAGCTTCATTCATAAGTCATCCTAGAAGTCTACTATAGGTAATATCGCGGGTACCTACTTAAATTCTTAAGCGTACAAATTTTAAAGCTTGCGTAATAAGTTAACTTATTATGTTTAAACGACCTTGGCTCATTATTTCATGTAATTTTACATTTAAGTACCTTGTAAAATCATAATTAATGCGCATCCAGACTTCTGTATAATTTATAACACTCAGTAAACTTCTTAAGAAATCTTTCTTGAAGGTATAAAACTCGATGATTAATTAAAAAACGCGCTCGTCCTTTTCAATTAAAGTGCGCCAGATAATTAGTAATTTGTACTAAGATTATATTTGGATTGTATATATTTATAGGTATAATATTAGTATAAGTCTCAGACCATTTAGATATCATTTTAAAGGTCGTTGTCATCTCTTTAAATTAATTATAGATATTACATTTTTTTTTTAAATAACGTACCTTGACTTTGTTCTTTATTTCAAATTAGGATTCATTCAATTTAATTCAAAATTATGTGAATCAATAGGTATATACAGTGAACAGATTTTTTTTCGTGATTTCAGTATTGATCCCATAATAAAAGTTGCTCATAATCATCAGTACTTTCAACCCCTGAAAGATAGTCGGTGTTTTAAAAATAACCCTGTATAATTAAAGGCATAATCAAAATAAGAAATAAAGTCTTAACGATGCGTACATTACCTACTGAATCTTCTATTGATGTATACGTATTATGTTTATTCACGTCTATTTTCCATAGAAGCAGACAGAAACAACGGAATTTCACTTGCTACGATCTTTGCACAGCTCTTTAAGTTCCTTTTCTCATTACATTCATAATATATTCACGTCGCCTTATGATGCTTAGAACCATTTTAAGGATATTAGACAAGCTACGTCTAAATATAAAATGTTTCCTAATTGTAGCCGCTTTGCCAAGCTGTTTACTCTACTTCCGTGGGTTGTATCTAGTGGTCAAATTTTGTTTACATTATCATTTTATCATTCATGATTATAAATATACGAGTATTTATTGCTTATAAAGTTTCATATTTATATTAGCTTTTGCCCGCGTGCCGCTTCTTCCGCGTAAATTATAAGCTATGTAACAATGAAAATTACGTCTAAATCGGTATTAAGTTCAAACAAAAAGACAAAATAAAAAGTAGCCTGAAATACGCTTCTTTCTTTAGTCTGATTGTTTAGTAGTAATAGTAAGTAATACCGATTTACACGGGACTAGCCGGGACTTTATATAATTCTTAGAGAAAGTCCCATCAAAATCGGTCCACCCACTTAAAGGGGCCAACCAGCTACAAAAATTAACCGTCACTAACAGATACACATACTTCTTCAATTGAGTTTTTGTTATAAGTACCACGTTCGTCATCAGCCCACATAACATCCACTGCTAAACAGGGGCCTCCTTCCGAGGGATCCGCCTGATAAGCGTGGTGACTTTAGGAAAGACCTAAAGTCACCACGCTTATCAGGCGGGTTTATTATATAGTAATACACAGGAAAACACTGCTGCCCATTCCTTGGTATACAATTGATTATAGATTATGTTATAACAATCGGGGCCAACGGCTTAACACAATTTCCGTGGCAGGCAGGTCCTTAAACAATGCTGACGACACACTGGTGACCGCCCGCGCGCCCGATCATCGGCGTGCGACCATCTTGGCCACAGCAGCCGTGGCACAGATGGTCGCCCGTATTCGCTGTTTGGGCCTGCAGGTGGCGCTCGGTAAAACCGAGGCCCTTTGTTTTCATGGGCCTCGGCGAGCGCCGCCTGCAGGCACCCACCTCATAGTGGGCGGCGAATCTATTGCTGTCGGGGACAATATGCGATATCTATGCATAGTCCTCGACAGCAGATGGAGCTTCGGGGCCCACTTTCAGCGGCTGGCCCCGAAGCTGGTGGCGGCGGCGGGTGCTCTTGGCCGGCTTTTGCCGAATCTCGGCAGACCCGGGAGCACCTGCCGCAAACTGTACGCCGGAGTGATCCGCTCCATGGCGCTCTACGGTGCCCCCATTTGGGTCGACGCCCTGAAGAGGCGAAACATGGCCCTGCTGCGACGTCCGCAGCGGGTCATGGCCATCAGGGCGTCCCGCGCCTACCGCACGGTAGCGTTTGACGCGGCCTGCCTCCTTGCGGGGTCCCCTCCGTGGGACCTGGAGGCGGAGGTTTTAGCCGCCGCGTACCGGCGGAGGTGTGAGGGGGCGCGTTCTGGCCGCGACCCCTTCCCGGAGGGTGTTGCACGGTGGCGGACTGAGGTCCGTCGCGAAACCCTCCGGATATGGCAGGAGCGGCTAGAGGCCGCGCCGCGGAGCGGATTACGTACGGTGGAGGCGATTCGGCCCCATCTAAAAAAGTGGGCCGGTCGCCGTCACGGCGACGTCACCTACCACGTTGCACAGGTAGTAACAGGCCATGGCTGCTTCGGCCACTACCTGTGCAACGTGGCGCAGAGAGAGCCGGACACTCGCTGTCACCACTGTGACTGTGCCGACGATACGGCACAGCACACGGTGGTGGAGTGTCCGGCGTGGGCCAACGAGCGGGAGGAGCTCGTTGGCGTGGTGGGAGACGACCTCTCGCTGCCGACCATCATTTCGAAGATGGTCCAAAGCGAGAGGTCGTGGGAGGCGGTTGCCTCCTTCTGTAGACAAGTAATGTCACAGAAGGAGGCCGCGGAGCGGGAGAGGGAAGTAGATCCCTCCGCCCACCCGCTTCGCAGACGGCGTGTTGGCCGTCGGCGGCGGGCTGAAACCCGCCGCCTACCACCCTAGGCTCGGCCTCGGGGAGTGGGGGACATGGGCCCCGCTCCCTTCGAGGCTGACCCATGAGGAGTAGGGACGCCTCTACACTCCGGGCGTCCCTATAATTGGGCAAATGGGCCACTGTAAGTGTGGCCCTGGAGATCCCGCGGTACCATATTGGCCGTGGGTGCCGTCGGGGGGCCGGATTGCTCATGCGTACCCGGCCCCCACCAACGGCGGATCGAAGGAGTGTCCGTGAGGTTTTAGTGGTTGGTAGGGTCCTCTCCTCGTGGTATGAGTTTAGCATACCACGCTATGGAGAGGGCGAGTCCCACATATCCCACCGCCAGCGCGCGAATACGCTGCAGCGGCGGTGGGAATGCGTAAATGCATTTCCCCCCGGACAACAAAAAAAAAAAGTCCTTAAACAATATATTAGTCAGACAGTTCTAAATTTAAATTAATTTTAACAGTAACAGCTTGCGCAGTCTCCAGATTATCATTTTAAACTGCGCAAACTGAGTTTAAGGTGCAATATAAAATATGCAAATGCTAGAACCAGTATGTCTACACGACTCTAACGTATGCACTCTTAGAACTTATAATTGAACTTCCGGCGCAAGTGCAATGTCACCCGCTTGAATGGTGTAGTAAAAGCGCAAGATATACCTACACCTGGGTGTTCGGCTTAGCGGCCTTCACAGTGACACGCATGGAACTTTCAAGGGAATCGGATGCAACCAAGAGTATGTAAAGTATGTTTTTATAAACCTGCGAGGATTGACCAGAGATCCGGATGTATATTAATTTATATAAAATTTGCCATGAGCAGACGACGTAGGTACAATTAATTACCTAATCACAAATCTTAAAAAAAATACAGTTGTTCTTTACAATTAGTTATTAAGTAGTAGTTATTATTACAATTTATCTATGGCTGAAGTCTTAGAACATATTTGCGATTCCTCAACAGCTCGTTCAAGTGTACTGCTGAACATGTGCCTCCTCTTAACAAACCTTGGCAAACAAGGGTTGTGGGGAGGGTAATGTATATTATGCATAATCCCCACCACGCTTTGGCACATAAATGCTACGGTCCATCATTCAGCTGTATGTTTTTTAGTGGCTTCTTACGATACTCATGGTATAATATAGTCTAAACCGAAATTTAGAAGTAATTATCACGCGTTCAGCCACTAGGGATTAGTTGGTTAGACTTAATACTTACCAAAACCTATCGGTTAATACTAGAATTAACTAAGAGTAAGTACGTATAGTAGACGCGACGTAAAATTATTAACAAAAAAAATATATATATGGACAAGATGGGGAGATTGATTTTTAGCCACTTTATAAATTATCAGATTACGTTTCACAAGTAGGTACCTACATGAGACATCAGGCAACTTTCGCACATACAATACGTACGCATACTATAACTGCAATACAGTCTGGATTAAGTATAATAATAAAGCATTTTTGTTAATGTAGTTATCGTTCTTTTTATGAAAAAGTTTGTTTGGTATTAAATACGTTTTTATAGTTTTTTTTTCAATATTAATAGCAATTAGTCAAGTAACAAATGTTGTTATCGAAATAAGAAGTCACTTGTAAATATAAATTACTTTGTGTTCATTAGCTTCACATTTACTTGGAATTGGAAAAAATATTCACGCTTTTAACTCATTCGACTTTCAGTTATCTTAAAGTTAAATAAATTACGAAGGAGATTAATGACATTCTGGTTTATCTAAGTATATAGCTCTGACATAAACTTATTATGTTACAGATAGCTTTATATAAATCTAGATAACTTATCAATTGTTTAATGGGCAAGTCAGTCTGAAATGGACAATCCACGTTTCGAATCTATACTAATATATATAACAAATATATAAATAATAAAGCTGAAGAGTCTGTATCTTTACTTAAACGCGTTAATATCATACACTAATGGTCCGATTAAAAAAAAATCTATCAGTAATAGATATCCCATTTATCTAGGAAGGCTATAGGCTATTTTTAAATAAGAAGTTCTTACTTGAACGGGAGTTACGCGGTTGAAACCGCACCGGTAAACTAGTAATTTTAAATAGAAAATCCGTAACTATTTAAATTCTAAGGATGCGAAATTGGATTTAATTACATAGTTAACAGCAAACATCATACCTATTTGATTAATTAAAGATCGTTATATAACTTGGTAATGTTACAGGTCTCATTACGCAATATCAATCTTCGGATGGCAGATGGATTAAAATGTAATAATTATATTAGTGTTAATTTTAAGATGCAGTTCTATCTTGTAGGTCATTTCGTTTTCAATTCTTTGTCACGGACAGAGAGATGGATACAATATTTAGTTGTTTTAAAAATAGTTCAGCCCATTGTATACCGTAATATTTTCATAAATGCAGCAAATATTCCAAACTAATTTATTTTAAAATCTCTCTCTCTTTTATAATTACGAATAAAAATATTCTGAAAAGATACTCAACGCATAAAAGCACTCAAATAAAATGTCAATTTCATTCCATTTTACAAAAGCCGAAAATGGCAACGTTTGGCAAGGAAAGGCTGCGAGTATTCCTAAATGAGGTAAACTATGATAAATGTAAAAAATGTAGTAAGATAAAAATAAATTCTAAAGCATCGTAAGGCATCTCTATTAATATTTTAAATGTGAATATAAGTTTGTTTGTTTTTTTTTTACACTATCACTACTTAACCGATCATCTTAAACTTTGTATACATATTCTGGGAGGTAACATAGGATATTTTCAATGCGAGCGAAGCCGCGGATAAAAGCTAGTGTAACATAGTAATTAAATGAAATAATGTTTTTTTTATTCAGCACTTAGGTAGTTACATACACTTGTACTTGTCAGAATTAAAATGTAAGAAGATAAAATAATAAATAATAAAAAATTATAACTAACAGATAAGTCTTACTCTATAAGATATCCGAATAAGTAATTAACAGTAGTAGGTAGGCAATAGCAAATCATAGAAATCTACAGACTGCAAAGTCCGTCCGTCTGTCCTGTGATATTTTTTGCAATTAACCAATCACTAGTTTACAAAATTTAACTTTTTTTTTATACCCTGAAATAAATGTATATAAATATGTTCATCGACCTTCCTTAAGCCTAAAAGTGTTAGCAGAAATATTTTATCACGTCACAATTTTTTCCGGCAGTCAAATGTTTTTTTTTTTAACGACCTAACGTAGTGACTACAGTTTATTGTTTATTCATTCGTTTCAAACGACAATTTATCTTGTTTCGGATTGAAGATTCATTTCCTGCACTCGCATCTGAATTTTTTCCCTGAAAACTTAGAAAGTATGAGTGACAAACAAGGTGAACGTTTCCACTAAGACTTAAATGTTTTTGAAGAACGACATCAAGGATTTTGGGATGAAAACATGTTTGGGGTTTACTGTTGGTCCATTATAAGAGAAACTGTTATAAATAACTATAAAAAGAAGGCAAAAATTAGTCATTTTTAATTTTATTTTGTATTAATACCAAAATTATGTATTCCCGTTTAGTAAATAAATATTTTTTGAACCAAACGTGACAGTTTTTTTTTTTGTTTTTTTGATAATTCTACCCAAATGAACAATAAAATAACAACTTTTAGCTGGGGTATGAAAACCGTGTACTTAAACAATATCTATCTATATATATAAAAGAAAGTCGTTTTAGTTACACTATTTATAACTCAAGAACGGCTGAACCGATTTCTAGACGAAAGTTGATCTGTCACCATTGTCAAATATTTATAGGAATTCAGAATTCAAATTCAGAGTTCAGAATTTTATTTTGAAAAGAGTAACGATATACTTAGTACACTGTTCATGTTGTGATTCTGGCTTTTTTCGGTCATTTCCAATTGCTTAACTTTTCCGCGGTGATATTGAAATCTAGAAAACTTCTATCCATAATCGATGGCGTTAATGAAATTACGAATTTATAATTCTAATTTGTGTGTGAATTGTTTTTGTGTTTTATTAATTCTTTTTGTTCGACGTGAACGACGTGGTCACAACCACATTTTGAACAAATATAAAATTGCTGCAGTTATTGCTTTGAATTCGTCAAAACGTAAAAAAAAATGGTTACTATAAGAAATTCGTCGCTGTCGTTCAATGTCCATTTTTTTCCCGGTTGAAAATGCATTAGGCATCCACGGCCACAGTGGTGGTAAGTAGTATGTAGAACTCCCCTACGCGGGGCGCACGGAGCACAACTACAACTCTACGCATCATGGATCGGTCTCTTAAAGAAATTAGGACTACGTTCCCTACTCCTCGAAGCCGAGGCTCGGGGGACAGCCTGCTGTCTGTACGCCTTCGGTGAAATGGGAAGGAGGGATCTTTCTCCTGAAAACACTCCGCGGACTTATACTGAATGGGCAATGGTCGATAGCAAGAGGACGGATCCCATCACTCTCGCTCCACCGCCCAAGCCGGAAACTCCTCGCCCCAATGTACCGTGTGCTGTCTCTGTGATGACTGATGACATTAAGTTTCCGGATCACCCTTCCTCTTTTCTTTCAGAACATTCTAGCATTTTGGGCTAGATCGCTTGAACCAGTTTTTGAAGTTTTTTTCTCATAACTAATAGTAGATAGGTGATACGAAGTGCATCGATGAACTTTGTATCACCCTACTTAACATTAGTTATTAAAAATCATTAGCAAATCATCGATCATGGATAGAGTAATTTATTTTTTATTGTAATCTTATGGCGTTTGACATAACATTGACCCATTGCGTGCTACTCTTAGTGCACATCACGGTTAGTTCATTGCTATCACGCCTTATATTAAAAGTTCAATTCAATTTATAGTTTTAGCTAAGACAGTACAACGTCTGTCGGGTCAGCTAGTTATTATTATAAGAAGAAATTAAAACCGCATCCAAATTGCAAGTGGTTACATTTTATCTAAGTGGCACATACCTGAGGGCACCCTTATGGGGTTTAGGACCACGACCCAGGGTGCCACTGAAGTAAAAAGGTAGATATATAAAGAGGATGTGATCACCAGCACCGACTACAGGCGCTCAATCAATAAAACATGGTACCATAACTTAGTAAAATATCTTACTAGAACTTTATGTAAGGTTTTAGAAATCACAATAAAATAAAACGTACGAAATATAAACTCATTTTATTATTATAACAATACGATACCTATTGGTGAAAATCCTTCTACTACTTGTCGAGTAAGTAGACAGCGTACACATTTAATTGAATTGTTTTGTCAAGGTTTCTTGTATAAACAAATTCCAAAATGTACTTTTATTTGATTTTGTTTTTTATGCTACTTCCTAGTGGAACTCAGTGAGTGGACAGTGTTTTATTTAAGTATAGTATAAAACAAAGTCGCTTTCTCTGTCCCTATATCCTTATGTATGCTTAAATCTTTAAAACTACGCAACGGATTTAGATGCGGTTTTTTTAATAGATAGATTGATTGAAGAGGAAGGTTTATATGTATAATACATCAGCATTACACCCGTGCGAAGCAGGGGCGGGTTGCTAGTTTAAGTATAAATAGAACCTCATTAAAAACATAACATAAAAAAAATGCTTAAGTAAGCAACGCAATTCTGCCGTAAAAAGTAGTGATATCATATAAATAAAGCATTTTGTTATAAATTGTTCGTAATTTTCCTTATTAGTTATGCTATAATTAATAAGGAAAATTACGATAACTGTCTGTTAAGAATAAAAAGGTAGGTATGAATAAAAAAAATTGGAAAGTGATTATAGTAAACACAAATCAATAGGAAAACAAATATAAGTGTAAGATTTTTTTTGAGCCAATATTTACCCTAATCTGTGGGTCAGAGGAAGTGATCATTTTTTAGTTATTATCGTAATTTATAGCTATTGATCTGAATAGAAAAAGCGAGAGTTTAGTATTAGACTGCCAAAGCGTTTTCTTATAAGTAAGTATTTTTTCCACAGTTATATCGTTGTCTAGGCTCTCTGGTTGATAGCAGCGCCTACTTAGGTACATACCCCTACTGTACACAACATTGCGGTCACTAACTCGCCTGCCAAGCATAGTGACTTTGGCAACATGGCTTCGAGGGAGGAACTTGGATATTCAGGAGCTAATGTTATACGGGTTGATGATGATGATTATATGATGATGATAATAATTAGTGAAAGAGTGCTTAAAAATATATGCAATCCCTTAAACAGTAAGTAATACCAACTTTTTTGATTACGTAAATAAAGAAATTTCAGACGCCTGAATTATTCTTCTTTTTAATACAAAAAATATTTGTATCGATTTTCTGAAGTATGTTTTGTTCCAATTATCTCTATGAAAAAATGAATATAGGGAAAATCCTTTCAATCACGATATATGTAGGTATCGTCCAGCTCCAACCTACTGTTAAAAGGATTGTATCCATTTTGGAATGAACATTTTCGCATCATCACCACATGCAAAAAAAAATCCGTGATTTCTAACATTGTGCTACCTACCTGTGTGGTAGGTTCTAATTTGTTCGATAGTTTCGCCGGCTCCTCAGGGGCGGAGAGCATCCGGCGGGCAAGTCTTGCGAACGTGCACCGAAACTGCCGGCTCATGCTGCAGTATAACACGAAGTTGACAGATGACGTGAACAGAGCTAGCACGTCCATTAGGTCCCCTGGGAACAAATACGTACTATTTTAGCATAATTATACAAAGCTGGTACGTACTAGCGAGCTATAACTAACATAGGCTTTTTGGGAACGCTACCTATACGTTACGCTCGCGAACCGCGTGAAGATATGCGAATACATGGATTGGAGACTGTAAAAACAAAACGAAAACCATTTTAAAATTGAAAAACTTATAACCAAGATGTAAAAGTATAATAAGTTCGCATCAGGTACAACAAGCTTTTAGCTACGTGATGACAATGTATGCGTTTTGTTATACAACAAGTCACAGCTGAAATTTACTAACGTAGGTATTTTGTTAACACTTTATGCGCTGTTTGTGTTATAGGATAGCTAAATCCAACTACTCCAATGCGCGCAGTTGAAACATGTAACATGCTTTTACAACAATACCCGAACATAAATGATTACTACTGTTGCCCGCGACTTTTTCCCCATAAAATGAGGATTTTCGGTACTACCGTTTTAGAGATTAGCTTGGAACTATCTGACATAGGTACGTACATTATTTATAAATTGTACTTTTGTTATAAGTACTATTAGTAGTACCTATACATTCTTATTATTTTGTATAAAAATTACATTAATCTTTCCTACGCTATTCCATATTATATCTATTTAGTAAGTAAATATATTTTTAGATCTAATTATTCTAATTATTTACTCTGTATATCCTATTTTATCTCCGCTTCATGCAAATTTCGAAATGTAGTCTCAGTTTATGTATTCCTCGCGGTTAGATATCTGAGATTGACAAATAATTCCCAAAGGCTTGGAGCAGCTGGGGTTCAGATAGTAGCGGTTGAATTATCATAAAGGGTGACGATAGATCTTCATTACCGAAACCTGAATATTATGTATCTTCTTAATATTTATAGATTGACCTACGAATAAAATGTATACAGAATTATGACAAATTGTGGTTATCACGGCATGAAAGTTTCTAAGCCCCTCTTTTCTAATGACTCACACTCATTTCAGTAATTCATCAAACTATTCAGTTTAATATCAGTTATGTAAAACTAGCCCAAAAATGTTATTATAACACTAAATTAATTCCTTTTACAATACATTTTGTTGATTACTAAATGTTCTTTTCAAGAATAGCCTTCCAAAGGAGAAAGTAAAAATATTTTCATTTGTCGTAATAATATTATTTCTATTGAAAAGCCTTTATCCAAAACGATTACCAACCCGGTCTATTTACTACGAGGCGCATTTAGAGTAGCCTTGAAGTTTGGGGACAGTTCCAACTGAATGGCCAAGTTCGAAAAGGGCATAACTCAAATAGACAAGCTATATTAGATGTGTCCTTTTCGAAATTACATAATATTCAATTATGTTGCTACAAAATCTTAAAATTCATTGAGATGGGATTGATTTTCAGCTGTACGTATTATTTTTTTGATATATCGGAATAGTAATTCTTGGACACATGGAATATTAGATACTACTTTTATGTACTATTCTATATGGTGTTCCAAGCCTAATTTTGTTTTTTAAAAAAGGGAACTGATTTATCACTACACTGCTCAATCCACAGAACGGTTTGATAGACAGCTAGTTCTTACGCGACGCAGGTATCCGCTGAACAGGATTTTCCAAAATTCTTAAGGGTCTATACTTTGCATAACTAAATCCGAATAAATTTGAACGTTAGGTACAGGAAGTCACGGAAAAATAGCAAACTAAATAATAGTCCAAAAGTTATTAAAACTATACAATATACATATATAATTTACACATAAAGAGGACCGTGACCGAAGCATTTCACTCAGAACTAAGTTAGTTAGGAGCTCAGGCACGACCACCAGCACAATCAGAGAAAGAGAGGAAATTATTTTAATACAGACAGATTTAATTTAATTGGTATAATTTATTTATTAATTGTAAGTAGGAAAAATAAAATACATAACTAAAAAGGAAGGTAAGGTATTGGTATAATTAACTGTTGCGTACTTATTATTTTTCTATAGCTACATAATTAAAAATATATCGCTAAAATGTATGTACGCGCATAACTTGGGAACGACTAAACCGATTTGGCCAATTATTTTCTTATTATGTTGATGATTCCGAAAAGAAAAGGTCTTTAGGTCAGAAAATATTAGAAATAATCACCGGAATTTCTAAAATATTTGACGGACAACAGTGAACACATACAGCTATTTTTTTAATAAAAGGCGCTGGTACTCAGGTTATTTATATTATTATCCAAAACTGACAATAAAAAAATAAAAAGTACACTAAAGTTAAGAACAGACAATATAAAAGAGACGATATTCTTTTCCTTATCCATAATCCATAAAAGGTTAGGACCTCAGGCCTACATCATCGTTATTAGTTATTTGTTCTGAATACATAATAAGGATTATATCAAACGATATAATAAGGAGCTTTGAACCTAACGATTATATTTTATATTACTAAGCACGTTTCCTTTACTGAATTACATAGTAAAATATATGGATTATGAGTATCTAATACTGCCGAAATACCTTGAAACCTTACCAATTTAATTAAGTCAGTAACGTAATTGCCCTCACATTTCGAGGCATTAGTTTACCACTAAAATGATGCCGAGATACAATATTGTATGGTTGATTCATCGTCGAAACGTAACTGTGTACTAAACAAGCTTTGCCTTCGGTATTAAATACTATGGTGTATATTGTCCTTTATTTGGTAAATATTGGCTAGATTATTCAGACCTTATGATAAATATTTGTATTATATTACGTTATGGCTAGAGTGTAGAGTGATGACTTTAACATGAATAATGTTAAAGCATTGCACAAAGAATCAAATACATACCTACCTAAATGCACAAGTACAACCTCAATCAAATAAATTGAAATCGACAACCTTTGGATAGATACTCAGAATAATTCCATTATGTGCAACAACAACTCTAGATGTGTCTTATTAAATTGGTACCTACGTAATTTTTCATGTACATATTGACATGACGGTCGTTGAGGGATATTGCCATTATCACGACGTTAGGCATGCGTTTGGTGATTACAGTACGGTGGTAACTATCCTGGAACTGATAGATGCTGCTGCCCATCCATCAGCTATATATCCCTTAGTCACCTCTTACGACCCTGATCAGCCGGAAACCACACGACGAGTACATATAAATAATAACAAATAATGGTATTTCATAATATGGAATAGAATCCACAGTATATTAGTTTTACAGAATTCCGGTAAGAACATCTGACAAGCGTACCGCCACAATATGTGACCAGCAATGTCAAGATGTCGAGTACAAATTTCAACCTGTTCAACAATGTGTAAAATGTATAAAGGTACTTTTTACAATTTGTAGATTTACAAGTTTTTCTGTATCTCTCTTTTAGATACCTACTATAAACATTTAATAACTTTTTATGCATAAGGTTCGTAATAAAAATGAATGTCGTTGAAGTCTCACAGTTGACATTCAAATCTGTTACGTCGAATCTTAACAAGCGATAAATAAAATAAATAAAAATAGAACATGGACTGATTTGTTTAAACACGTTTTCAAATAAAATAAAAACCTTTTCGCAAAAACGATGTTATCTTACATAGAACACGAGATATTCCATAATCTGGTGCTCCTTAACAAAGAATTTCTAGGTATCAACCGGTTGGGGACGAAAAGATACACAGCAATATTCACGCAAAAAAATACTTACGTAGGTAATATGTACCCAGAATATTGAAGTAAATATTTGTATGGATTCGTGGTACCTATATTATGATTGTTGTGATTATTTCTGTTTTTGTCGTTGGTTCTAGATTGTTACTTTATTTACGCAAATTTTTAAATATTATGAATATGGACTTAAATATATGCTTTAGATGTAAAATTAACAGCTCCACAAATATAAAAGAAAACAAAATCTTGCTAAATATACTACTTTGGCCTGTAGGTACTTAAATTTAAAAACAGACAACATTTCTGGGACACCCGTGACAGGAATGATAAACACAATATATAAATTGTTTTAATATGTAACTTACTAGTATAATATCTCTCTAAAAATTGTTACATAATATTAACTATACTAGCTAACCTCACGACGATGACGGGTCGCTTGCTCAGTTTTTTTTGGACGGACATCCATGTAGTTAATGGCTTTTGCTAATGAGCAAGCGTATACCTTCTTGTAAGAACTTTTAGATAAGATAAGATTTACCTTTCAATACTTTTCTATATAAACTTTAACCACCTTTTGCATTTGATTGCATTGGTACAATGTATGGGTATGCCCGTTTTACTGAGAGAAAGAAGTATAAGAGAATAAATAATAATATTTGTCTATTCTCGCACATAGTAATACATAAAACTAGAGCCCCGCGCGTGGTTTCAACTCGCGTATCTCTCGATCACGTAGGAATTTCATTATTAAATAGCCTAGGTGTATGTTTTTTTAATCACACCAGTAGGTTTTGAGATTAGCGCGTTCAAGCAAACAATCAAACTATTCAGCTTTATATAAGTTTAGATATGGAATATACAAAATAATTCCAAATTGATTGCCATTCTATACAAAATTAAGCTGAAAATTAAAAAAGACGTACATAGTTAACTACATATTTTGATACATACATGTAATGTATTTATAACTCTATATGCGTGAATTTTATTTTTTATCTGAAACACATCTATTGAAAATAAAATAAGCAGTTTTCGTATGTTTCCTAAATTAACATGATGTAAATAGCAATTCTGTTCTTCAACATCCGGTCTCAACATTCAAAATGAGGGTCACAAAGCCAGCTTTACTTCCAAGGCACGCGGTAAGCCAGACAGACGAGCTGATGTTACTTTGAGAAATTGTGTTATTTGCCGGATAACAACAAAATGTTCACGTATTTCATGTTTTATTGTCATACTTATGACAGTTATATAAATCTAGGTAATAACTTGTAAACCAGTTTACTTTAAGTTAGGCAAAAATATAACGGCACTTTGATATCAATTCCATTAAAACAATGACAGTTAAGAAAAAAAATCCATTAGATTATTTTTATAATTATGCATGTTTCTTTTAATGATCTTCGTTTATTTTGTCTTTACTAATATTAAAAAGTTAAAGAGTTGGTTTGTTTGCTTGAAAGCGGTTATCTGAGAAACTACTGGTCCGATTTGAAAATTTCTTTAACAAAACCTATATGTAATGATGAAGTCCCTAAGGGAATAGGAGTTACGTGGGTAATACCGATCGCTTGAAGCTATACTTAATCAATGATACGTAAATTCGCGCAGTGATTTCTCTAAACTAAACCCTTAAACTGCTACGGCGTGTCGTAGTATTACCTAATTCGTAAAAGGCAGAAGCAATGTAGTGCTCTCTATAATATTTGCAAAGATATTATTATAATACTTTCTAATATCCTTTAGCTATAGATTTGAAACTAAATTATTAATATCTATTTCATTACAACTGATTTACGCTATTGCTTCACAACCGCTACGTCGTTGCAACGCTATAGAAAGTATCCATTGATTTTTTTAAAGATAAAACCGCAGAGATTCAATTAACATCAACATTTCTGGAGTGGTCTTGTTGAAACGTTGAAGTTTGCTAAACAATATTCACATATTATTCAACAACGTTTATTTCTTTGTTGAAATAAAAAGCGCAAGACTTTTGTCTGAATTTTTGAATTTTGTAAAAGCTTTTCATGTGCTTTTAATATATTTTACAGAAAATAATAATGAATAAAATTCATTAGTATTTTGCTAAAATTAAAAGCCTAAAAACTATTTCGTGTGAAAAAAAAAATGTTAGCGGGTTTTAGCCACATAGATCGTTATTTTGCGGGGCCATTTATTTTTAAGCTAGTGATCTTAGTTGCACTTTGCGCTAATCCTCTATTTGCTTAAACATGTCTGCTTAATTGATTGTAAAATCCCCAACAAGCATCAGAAAGCACGTCAACTGGTTATCCAGTTGACGTGCTTTCAGGAGTTACTTGTGTTCAGGAGAATAATATTTACAATACACTTAGACCTTGCACTTGAAAGATTTAAAAGCATTGAAGTAGTGTCTTGAGTCTTTTTTATTTAAACTGCGGAAGTTTAGGTGCTTGCGAGTTTGTTACTAATTGTAAGAGAGAGTTGGCAAACAGATTATACCTGGATTCACATTTAAGTCTTATATTATAAGTAGTTAGTGTATTACATCACTATAACACGTAGGGTCAATGTAACGTGTAAACTTCGGGGCGTAGATAGCTTAAATATAATAATATATTAGATTGATATTCATAATTTATTTGCGTTATACAAAGTGATTGAAATTACTTATTGCCGTTTGTTTATTACCATCGCAAGCCTATATAAAGTGTTCAGCTATATAGGCTATAATTAACTATTTGCATTAATGCTAAGCTATTTTTAGAGCCACTTAAAACAACACATTGTTGGAAAGTATTTTGGTATAATTAAATATATATTTACTTTATCACTACCAGGGGGCTTCTATAAAAGTTAATGTTACGTTAAAATAAGAGCGAGTTGCCGTCATTGTCATTTCAATGACAGCTGTCACTCAATTAGAGTGTAGTGCAGCGGCCATGTCTGAAATACACTTTTAATCTAACTACGGTCCGTTCATCATGCGTTTTGCAATTTTTATACATCTTTTTATAAACGTTAGATTATTTGAATTGTTTTTATTAATTGGAATATCAAAAATTAGCTAGTGTAGTGCAATAGTTATTTTTTTCAAATCATTATTTATGTGAAACTATAATAGTTTCTTAAAAACTCTAAAGATGATAATTATAAATAGAATTCTGGTGTAGGCGCCTTGATAGATATCAGAAGCATTTTGTAATAACGAGAGAGAATATTGCGGGATCTGTATTTTGCAAACAAAACAGTAATAAATATGTTATTGTATTGGCTCATACTAGAGTTTATCATGACATGTTCTCGCCCGATTATCCATGTCCACTCGCACAATTTATATTCTGATGTTGATCCACATTATTGACATAAAAAAACACTAAGTCTGTTAATATTTAATACTTTGTAACAATGTTTATTTATTTTATAATAAGTCAATATTGATGAGTCATTTGGCGAGGTTGAAAATTAAACATGACAATTTGCCAAAAGAAGCATCGGAAAGATAAACCATAAAACCAATTATTATTATCCCTCTTGGGAAATTAGATTCTTTATTTATCAACTATGTAAACAAACGCGTTGTTGTATAACATCAAAAATGTATCATAAATGATAAATAAGAAACAGATGAGACACAAATATTATGTTTGTAAATTGAAAGACAAGTTAGTGAATAAGTGAACCCACGGGATAAATTACTAGTCATTTGTAAAAATATTGCGACAAATATATTGTGCTGATGAATAAATTCTTATCCCACTACATATATTATAAGCGTTTATTAATTAAATTACACTTCAATTTGTTCCTTACACTCCTTTAAAACTGCGACAATATTTTTAAATGAGTGTTTAATCGGAAATCTGAGAAAATGTATGCATGAAGTCAACATTTACTCAGATAAACTTAACCCAAACCTAAATTAAGATGAACAATGATGACAAATAATGATTATGATGACACTTATTAAGAAGTGAGGATTATAACAAAATTTCTAAGATCCTGAAAAGCCACTTAAAGTACCTACATCTAGAGAGCTTCATTTGAAACATAAAAATATAATAATAACTGTCAAACGGGCCTCAGCAAGTTGGTATTGGCGCCTCATACGCCTACCAAAGGTACGTAGCTATATTGTAGCAGAAACATAATAGTTAAACATTGTTTATATGCGTGTAACATGGTATACAAAGTTTATGTTTTGCTTAAGTTTAAAGCTGCATGCATCAAAATTAAGCTTAAGCTTTAGTAAATTACAATTTAAGCTTAAGAAATTCCTTACTGCTATAGATAACAAGCACATAACCAGACAGATTTTATTATATTTGTTGACTTAGGGATCTCAACTTATACTCGTCTGCGCTGATCACGCCGATTTTGGGAACTTGTATCGTTTACTGATTTAAACATTTTCTGTTCGTTTTTTTCCTCTCTACAAACTTGCACATAAACTTATAACGACGAAACGTCTACGATATCGAAGATGATGTCTAAAATCACATTTTGATTTCGTGCCGAAGATAGCATATTAAGCACACCATCTGTATCGATTACTGTGAGTAAAATGTTTATGTCCGTACCTACGACAGCCGGTAATACTTTATGGATTAATAAAGGGTAAATAATATGGGTTCGCTGCTAACTGTGTGCAAATACACATAACAGTGAACTGAACTCTTTTCATAAACGAGGACAACACATTCAAAATGCTTTTCACAATGTGTACACACATTTCGTTGGTCACAGTGTACAAGTACATGCACATTGTACATGTTCATGACTATCAAACTGTATCAGATTCCACATTGATATGCAAGTTACCGAATATTTGCTGCTATATTGGAATCTATTTGTTGATTCTGAAAGTGATCAAATCGAATTCAAAAGCTCACTACTACAGGCGTTATATGGATTAATAAAGCATTTTCTTTAAATATGTATTTATTATGAAATATGGGAATAAACTATTTACAAAACAAAAAATGCACTGGCATAATTCAAGAGAAAAGTCAAAGTACCTAACACATTAATGTTTTTTCAGACGGATATTATGTAGTTAGCCACGAGGCTTTTGCTACTTCACCTGGTTTAAAGGCGAGAAAGTCTCCAGTCCTATTAAATTGTTTATAAGCTTCAAATAAAGAGGGACTTATGGGACTTGAACCTCGGCTCAGAATAGTCACTGACGAAGGGATTGAGAGTTTATGACTTTTAGGGGAGTTTTGTGTAATTGTCACATTACTTTACATTTCGTGGGCTTTTTCTTTAAAATTTTCTGTAAAATGTGTTGTAAGCGAGCACTGTATTTGAAGAGTGCAGAAAAGAAAGAGATGACGGCTAGATTGTACTTATTATTACAATTATTTTATAAAACCAAATCACAAAGTAATGAAATTATTTGAACGTCGGATTTTTTAAACCGACCAACCAAAAAAAAATCCAATACAAATTAAAACTAAAAAATCCCATAATCACAACCTAACCAAATCACATCCTTTACAATGACAAAAAAAGAATCATCGACATCGGTTGCCGTGATATTGAGTTATTCGTCCATATGTGGCGCTTATACTTAATGCAAAGGAGAATGACCTTTAGCCCTGGTCCAAAAAAAAAAAACTGCGGTCCCCAGGCATGCACCTATTGTTGATCGACTCATTCATTTGAAGTTACTATGTGTGCAAAGACGCAACAAAATCGAACCTGAAGTTCACGAGTTACATTTTTCATGATTTTTTTTCTAAGGACTTATTATTTGCTTGTAATATCTAGATATCTACAGATTTTTTTTATTCTGTACAAAAAATATCATATTTCAGATGATCTTTCAAACTAACCATACTTGGGGTCATACTTTTATTTTTTTAAATTTTTTTTGTTCCACAACAAACATTATCCTTTAAGACATATTCGGTTCTCTCATGGATGCCATTGTCAGGACTGACGAAATTGAAATGGAACCACACAAGTAGCACTATCTTTCAAATAAAAAGAAAAAATCAAAATCGGTGCACCCTGTCAAAAGTTCTGTGGTTCAAACATACAAAAAAAACTCGAATTGAGAACCTTCTCCTGTTAAAATGGATTGATAACACAATGGAAATTGATAGTCAAGAAACATGACATAGTATAAATGAATAGTAATACATTTTTAATAATAAAATAAAGGCTTGTCATGCAGCAAGTCGTCAACATTTGTAGCTTAGTAATATGTATATCCGCATATAGTTATCATTCAATCGATATAAGCGAAAAGGACTCACTTAGAAAGGCTATAAAACGAAAATGGTTTTATACGACGAAAAAATTCAACTTGTCGTTTATCGGTTTGCATATTATCCACTAGTCTAACTTACCAAATAAACTGTAGCACTTGAAAAAGTCAGGAGCTAAAGCACTGGCAAGGCCCAGTAGACCCTGGGGTACTTCAGTGGACAGGAACAGGCCCAACACGGCAAGAAGCATGCGCGTGGTACGATCCGTTCTGCTGGACCGACGGGCACACGATTCTTCGGCAAGGCACTGCTTCTCTGGCTGTGAAAAAAAGCATTGTTGATTTGAAATTGTAATTGAAATGAAATAATATATGGGAACTATAGCTTTACCAAACATTTTATAAAAAAAAATTTCACATAATATGTGGTTGTATGTTTCTAAAACAATTGTTCACTTTTATTGGTAGCAACATAAAAAAATACTGATGTAAATAAATTTATTAGAAAAAAAAAACTTAGTGTTAAAGAAAGTGTAGTTTGTCGCGTAAAATTGATGCTCTTTTGTTTTTGTTATATTTTTCAGTATATTCTTCTTTATTCTTTTTTTTCTTATCTACGCTGCCAGTGAAGTGTAATGTGGATAAAGAAAAGGTTTTGTAACGTGACGGGACATTTGCTCAAGTTATCTTTTAATTTATTATTAGAGCGCTAAAAACGTTAAACTAGTTAATAGATACTTAGTATGTAGGTATAGGATGGTATGGAAAAATTAGTCCCGCTTTATGGCCGACCTATGAAAAAGAGGGATCCACAAGCCCTCCACTGCCAATAGGTAGCTATGGCCTGAAGCCAGGAGTTTTCATCCACGTCCAACAACTATGCTACAATGGCTCATTAGGTTTTATTAATTGTCTCTATTTTTTGACCCACAACAGCGCCTTGAAATTTCGTGTGTAATTTCGTATGTAAAAATATACGTGTCCAATATTATTTAGTAATCTAACTGACGGACTATGTTAATATAACGATCAGCACCAACAACTTGTTGTCCTTTCCGAGGCACGGAGCGCGAAGGTAATTCCTTAATTAACCAGGCCGAGAAAAAAGTCTGTTAGTTTATACAAATACTTTTTTCTGGAGCAAGAATCGAACAGACGACCTTCACAATTTAAGACAAGACTTATACCGCTTCGCCACGGAGGTCATCCTACGTAATACAATGTATTACCTAATATTGATGAACTTTACATTTTACAAAGGGGTCGTTGATAGAGTTAACCATTAACTATTATCGTAGTCGTTAAGTCATTGAGTGTAAAACTACATTTAATCAAAGCTCAGAGATTGTTGGTATTTCATAGCCACCTAAATATTTTATGTAAGTTTCGACAAATGGCTCAGTTTGTTCATAAATTAAATTTACTTTGTTAAGTAACTGCCAAAAGAACATTGTTTAATTTAATTTATCCTCTTTGTTGAGTTATAATTCGTAATTGAGTTGACCATCATCAAACCGCTAATTAGAAGAAAGGCAGAACGCCCAAAAATTACAACATAAAAATATACGTTAAGATTAAGATACTTACTAAATTCATAATAACTTGTCAATCATTTAATTCATAATTCCCTTTTGTCTTCGGCTGGCTTATTATTAAGATGGAACTTAGTAATATGAAGACACTTACATGCTAAGCCATAAATAATAAAAGGGTTTACATGCCACTTAGGACAGGCCTTACTTAGTTAACAAAGTATTAGTAGGTACGTAAATTTCTTTCTGTAATAGTCTTGACTGAATCTTGTTGTTAATCTTATTAGATGGCTCATTCCACCTTGTTCACCTTGGTGATATCACCCAGTAGCACTATTTTTGTGAGTGAACAAGATGCGCCACAGTAATAGAAACGGTGTCATTAATACCAAATTAATTTTTGCATTGCTTTTAATTCACCTTCTTTCACCTAGGTGTATTAACAATCTTTAGTCCTTTTGACTAAAGATTCCACATTTTTCACCCGGGTAATATAAAAGATTTCACCTTGGAGAACAATGTGGAAAGAACCGGCGCATAAGATAAACAGCAATCAAGAGTCAGACAAGACTATATTACAAGGCAATTTACCCACAAATACTTTGTTAACTAACTATATTCTTAGGGCAAGAAACTGTCCCACAGAGGTCGATTGATGAATGTACATTCCATTCAATAATAAATTATTATTATTAATAATGTTGTATAAAATTAAATTAGAAGGAGCACTAAAAATGAATATTAACCTAAACTGTTGTTACCTCCGCTGTTTCCGTGGATATCATTGCTTTTTAATCGTGAAATATTTTTTATTTTATTTAACATGTAGTTTTTGAATTTATTCCACACTTTAAAATTTAAGTACACAGTTACAGTTTTTGCGATAACGATAACTAATGAAAATCACGAGATGATTTTATTACATCTGGTTAATCACAGGTGTTAAATAGGATGTGATGGAAGACATATGGTCTCCATAACTACTACTACTATGACTACCTACGTCTTAAAAGACATGTAATTGAAATAAACAATGGAGGTTTCCACGTTGAATCTTTAAGCGTAGTCATAATATGTTTTTTGATTGCCGTGGAAAGCATTTATTAACTCCTAACGCAACATTATTTAATGGCTGCCGATTACAGTAGCTGAAAGAATATTGAACCTACTAGAAATATAGACGAAAGTTATTATGATAGACTTAATTTATTTTTATAAATGTTTCCGGAGAACCAAAAAATAATATCGTATTCAATTTTAATTTCTCGCTCTCCTGCGTGCCCCTCTAGCCCCTTAGCAGAGGGCTCAATAAGGAAGAAAAATATCCATCAGCTAATTATAAAATAGAGCTTGTAATTCATATTTCACCTGTAAAATATTCTATCATAAACCTACATTTTAGATAAAGTAAACATATCTGGCTAAAAAATCCTGAACTCCTGTTTCATTAGCCGTAATCTGCTTTGTCAAATACAAAGAGTTCTCGCATTTACCTATAAGGTAATCCCAAAATATGTGCTATCCTTTTAACTATAGCTATATAATGTTATAGATATGTATATAATAAATGTTGTTTTTTCTATGCAACAAAAAAATATATTTTCAAATTCTTGTTTCTTTCGAGAAATCCGCCAATACCTAGCATTAGCTACACATTCAGTGTGTCATGTACTGAATCAAATCGCGCTTTTATTACGTATTTCATTTTTATTTTTAGTAATATAACAATAATTATTACACAGAAATTGTTTTATTTACGTAATCATCTCATATTATCATCTACTATTAAAAAGTTTTATTTGGTAGCACCTTATATTTACATCATAAATGTATCACATTTAATTAGGTGCTCGGTGATATTTGTAGGTTTAAAATATGTTAATAGCATTTTTCAACCATCTGATATAGGTATTTTATCGGCCCGATAAAATCCAATACGACAGAAAGTCCATACATAATCTGTTAAAATTAAAGTGTATGCCTCTAATAATGTTTACCTGAATATTAAAAAATGGCCCTAACATTAATTATTATTATATACATACGTGCCTACCTTATCCTAAATGCTGGTATTTACTTTGCTGCCATGATTCTGGGAACTTTGCCAAGTAGGTACTTAGTGTCAGTTTAAATTAGCTACTTTTATATATAACTATTATATTATATGCCAACTAATCTATTTCTCTAACAACCAATCTCTAAAACTACTTAATTTTTTTGTGAAATATAACTTTTCATATTAGGCATAGGTATAGTTATATTTCACGTATTATTGTATTTAAAGGTTTATTAATACAAAATCAGCCATAACGATGCAATTTAAATAACAATAACACTTCTTTGTTGCTATAAAACTTAAAATAACACATTATTTTCGTGACTCATTGATTTCCCTCAGCTCATTATATATTAATTAACTACGCGTGAAGAAACGCGAAGACAAAAGGCATTGTTTTTGCAAAATATTTTTGAATATTTTTATCTCAGATTTCAATAGGTATAAATAGTATGCACAGTTATTTCACACTTGTACACTAGTAGCATTGGTAAAATTGACTTATTATTTTGTTTTTCTCTATGTATTGTCTCAATTTTAATAGAAATATGTTGTCGTATTTTTATACTTTAATTAACTATAAAAAAGTTGTCTAATGTATTTTAAGTATCGTTTCAATCTGAATAATTAATTATGGAACATCGAATAAGGTTATACAAAGGTAAACACTTCGGTATAATCTATATCATTCAAAATTTCTTAAAAGGCAATAAGGCTTATGAAAAGCGTTGCGTAGTTGGCGCCACGCCGTCAGCACAATCCATAAACGAAAAAGCAAAACGGAACGTAATTTTTGAAGATAGTTTCAATATCACGCCGAAATGCATGAATTGCTTTATTCAAACATCCAAATACAACATTAATACCTTATTATGTTATAGTTTTACCTAAGAAAAATAAAATTGATGACCACAAACATATATCTAGAGTCCAGAAGCATAAGTTTGGATGTGCCATTATACGTCAGAAACATTCGTTGTATATGCCTTTATCGTAAATTGGCACTTATGACCAAATGCTTCTAGAGATAATAATCCGTGCTTATGCTTCTGAGATCTACATATTATTATGTACATCTAGTGGTAAAACTTTGTATTTCCCGTTTCTTCCTTGCACACTAAGAGCTCAAAGCAATCCCTTTCTCATAACATACCAAAACTTAAAACTAATAAAAATAGTTGTGTATACACAACAATTGTTTTAAGTTTTGGTAATCTAAACAGATCTCAAAAGCAACTACCAACACTAAATTAATGTACCATCAGTTCTGTCAGCTAAATTATAATAAATTTACTTACAATGTCAAGCATATAACATAAAGACCCTGAAACACGCTTGTAAAAACATTCATTAGATTTATTTCAGCAAGAAGGTCTTCTAATGTTTCTTGAAATAATACATTTCTAACTAATTGCTTTTGCGTTGATAGTGCACAAGTTCTTAGTATTATTACCAACTGACATATTACATGTTCATCTATTTAACGCGCATTAGGCTGTTTATAGTACCTACACATTTGTAAGACATTTAAAAACAAAATGCTTAGTTTTTTTATATTTAGACGGACCTATAGTTAGACATAGGCTTTTACTACTTCACCGGTCATAAACGTATCAAGAAATGGCAAGACTTAGACTCACCCCACATTGGGCGTGCGTCACACACGAACGATGTGAACGATGCAAACAACGCGAGCGCCGTGCACACTCGACCCCGTCACCCTTCTACTCCCGCAAGTGGCATACGCTCGTGGAACGGAATCCATATTATATTCGTTTCTTATTCGTATTCGTCTCCTTTTGCCTTTTTGTATAATATAAATGTAGCCTATTTTTATGAGGACGCACTATCCTTCTTCTTATTATTATCGAGTGTTATTAAACTGTATGCCTATTATTTTATATAGTTTGTCATCTCTTAATGTAGGACGGTGATACACATTTTTTTTATTCATTATTAATCAATTATGTTTTATTTTTCAAAATGTGGTTTTTGTACTAGGTGCAACAAATTCGAAGGCGTTTGCCTTCGAATTTTAGCCTAAGGTGCACGCTGTAATTACTCTAAGCTAATGCTTATAGTTTAAAACACGTTTAATTAAAAAAAAAATGTCACAAAATGTAGCTCCTTTTCAGTGTATTACCTGCTGGCCGCGCAACCACGGAACTGAAGAACTCAATGGCACTGTCTAAGTGTCTATCTCAGTTCCATAAGTACGTCCTTGTTGAATATTTACAAGTTATGAACATAACTGACAGGGTGTTCCATAAATAGAGTTATTATTATATTCCTGCCCATAACTGTCAAATTGGAATTTGCCCTAAGGGCTGTCAACATTTTCACGTTGCCGTTAAAAGGCAATTATACTAAGTAACAGGTCACTACACCAAACATTTGATGGGATCTTGAAAGAGGTGTTGCAGTTTGGTCCCTACGGCCGCCCCATGATTTGATCCAAAACAAACCAAAGACACCTAGTACTTATAACTATAGTACGACTAAAATAACGATGGAAATCCAACTAACAGGTATCATAAATTGGAAAAATCTGATGATGGATGTATAGATATTTCTTTTACTTATAGCTACCCTGTCTCACAAAAAATACTGAAAATAATCGATTTGGCGTAGAAATACTTAATCAGCTTGATTTACATTTTAGGCTGTAAACTTGGCGCTACGACCAAATAAATGCAGAAGAAATCATTTGCGAGTGAAACCACAAGTAGTGTTAAGAAACTTCATAGTGCACTCGTTCAAATTTGGACCACGGCAGCAGTGAATTTATAAGGAGATTGCGATCATTATCTAATTGCATCTAAGCCATCTGCGCAGGGCATAGTAGTACACCAGTATGTTCGCAAACACAAGTGCACTCTATGTTCAGTAACTTTCAAAATCCGATGGTTCTATCGACATGACCGGTGAGAAACCAGATGCAAGGCCTACCACCGAGACACGCATGAAACACTACCAACCTCCTGATTTCAGTCTTGTTCAAAAAATATCTAGTAGACTAATTTTTGTCCGACTCGGGCATCGAATCCGGGACTTCGGTAGGTCGTAGATATTACCGCTAGACCAACGAACTGAATGGTTTATTAAACCAACGGGGTAAAATCGTAATGGTTATCATACGCTGTACATTTCGTAAATAAAATTTTAGTTCACGCCTTAAAAACTCACGCCTTGTTTTTTACCTACAAAGGAGACCAACATTTTAACTCCACAGACAGAAAATTCTTCATAAAAAGACTTGATAGAGCTTTGTGTTGATTTATCTATATGAGGATATTACAACAATACAAACGTATATTTTTTTCTTTGTCTACAAGAATCTCTGTTATCTACTCCATTTTCCTTATTTTTACATAGATAAAGACGGGAGAAATGGATGCGACAAGGAAAACGCATTAAATTAAAGATAAACATTTATTGCAAACACTTAAATGTGTTTGAAATAAATGTTTAATACGGTAAATGTGTAGTTTCTATAGATTTTTCAATGTTGGCAATCTCTTTAACTGGTAGTATCATGTGTAGTACTAACGTACAAAAAAATTTACTTATTACGAAATTACCTACATTAATATACATAAGTAATACAAGCAGGAGATGTGGCTCACTCCGCGATACATCAGGTGGATCAGCCATTACAACTAGTATAGAGTTTGTTTTTAAATAATTTATTTATTCTTTATTGCACACAGTAAAAACATAGCATAAAGTTTATACAACGGAAACAACATGTACAAAGGCAAGGAATTTATGATATAAAAAATAAATTCATTACTTCACAAAATAAAATCTTTACCACCGTAATCACTATACTTACGTACCTATAGTTTGGTAACACTGTATATAATATAAAGATAAGACACAGCAGTAATCCACTAATAGGTTTCGGAATTGATTATAAACTTTGAAACTCAATAAGTAAGCATCGGTTGAGCATCAGCTCAAACATCATCGGCAGAAAACATTGGGGCGGAAAGTTACAGGAATTATGCGTTATTAAGTTTATCAACCACATTGTAGTTAGGTTCGTTTCAATCTTGTTTACTAGCAACAGTAAATATTTAAATGGACTAGTAATATAATAAAGCGAATTTAATCTTATAGTTTTTAAGGATAACTTCTACTAAAGTTATGAAGAAAAATTCAAGAAAAAAAAAACTACAGAATGCAAGGCATTTTAGAAACGATTGTATTATATGCGATGATGGAATAAGTGTTCTTAGAGTTTATATAAATAATCCACAGAACGTGCCTTACAGATTATTGTAACTTAATACTAACTTTAATATTGTGATAATTATTATACAATGTACAGTACTAAGTTGCTAAAGCGACTCACCAAACCAAAATAAAAGAAAATCAAGCATTTATTTTCACTATAGAAGTGCTATGCCATAAATTACAATCGATACTACAGACCGCAGTAAGACACGCGCTCTATAGTTTTATGTATAAGCATTTTAAGGTGGTAGGTACTACTTTGAAAAGTAAACCTTTAACCTATTGTTCAAGGTCTACTGCTACTATTAAATAAAAGTGAGGATTCCCACATTATATAGCAGATACTTGAAGGTATACTACTAGATTTAAACTATTAGACTTGAAATATAAAAAAAATAATTAGGATATTCTTAAAGTGTTCTTATTATATTTCTATATTTAAAGTAGCCTATAAATGTAGGTAATGTTATACATGTATTTATCAGCATATTATAGCTGCGGCTCACAAACTCTGCTCTGTCCGACTTTTAACCTGAGTGTTAATCCAACTTGTAATCGATGTACAAAATATCGACAACATCGGTTCACAAGCTGTTGCGTGAAAGATTACCCTTTAACGAAACAGCTACTGTAACGATTCTTAAACATCCAATATCCATATAAACCTTTGCGCTTATAATATTAGTAGGATATCTTTGGAAACTCACAACATCTTCTGTATATCGACGAATTGTTGAATGTACATGCACCATATATTTATGTCATTTATATGGTTCATAGACTTAACAAAAAGAAATTCATTTCTATAAATATGTATGTAAGTAGGTATTTATATATAAAACCCTAGCACGCCCAACCTCTGGTAAACTATTTTTCCGGTACATAAACAACATTTTGCAAACCCTCACGAGATTTGTTTGGCTCATTAAATTGTTAAGTTAAACGGAAAGGGTAAATTTATGTCAGTAAAATTCTACAACAATGAGCAAAATTTAGGTAACTGCGTGTTGCGCAGCATACACAAAGATTTGCTTATTCCCAATTACCACGAAAAATATGGTCAGGAAGGTACAAGGAAGCATACATAATTGCACTCATAGTTCCGTAAAAAGTTGGTATGAGGAATCCTCGATTGAATCCTTTTATAATAAAATAACAGACACGAATTCTGAAATATACGACATAAATGGTAATTTTTTTTTATATATATTTATATATTTTATATATATATATTTTCTGCATGAATTTAACAATAATATGACGTCTACTATTGCTTTCGAAAAGCAATGTGTTATTCAAATAACACGCACATTTCCTTTGTCATTTATTATTTTGCCCCCATAGCTTAAAGTAGATACTTGTACATGAATGAGAAGTAGAAGTCGCCCTTGAAAATACACAAATCAAATGTAATAGTATAAAATTAGCTTCCGCGCGCGATTTCACCTGCGTAACTCACGTTTCCCTATAAGCTTCATAATGAGATATAGGTTCCTTCCTCGATAAATAGGCTAATAACTGAAAGATTTTTTTTTAAATTGAACCGTTATTATCTGAGATTAGCGTGTTCAAGAAAACCAACTCCTCAGCTTTATATGTTAGTACTAGCTCACCTCCTACATTAATAATAACATAATCCTTATTCTTGAATTAAAAATTTATAAAAAGGATATTAAAAAAACCGCATCAAAATCCGTTGCGTAATTTTAAAGAATTAAGCATACATAGGGACAGGCATACTTCCCGACTGGGAACAAACTTTGTTTTATACTATGTAGTAATTATTTGACCTATTTTTCTTATAAAAAAACATTAACGGTAAAGTGATACTAAGTTAATGTCAGTTCAATAGAAAATATTTCACAACAAATGAAATGAACCTTTATAGCCACTATAATAATTTTTCACGCGCTTTTATTTTCCCATCTTAGTAGAAATAAAACCTCTCGTGGTTTGACTAAAAGAATAAAATAATGATTTCAAGTGGTCTAGAATCGTGCTCTGAGTCTTTAAAGACTGCTTATAAATACCATTTTTATATTTGAGAAGGGTAATACATATATTATTATATTTGAAGTACCGTAATGAAAAGGATTTGCAGTTATTATTATATATCTATAGCTAAAACTTACACTGGGTGACTTTTTTACCATCTTGATAATAATATGGTGTGTTGTGAAAGTAGAATAGAATCTATAGACTACAGTATATTTATACTAGTATTTCGGTTATTAGAGTTTAGAAAATCTCATAAATGACTTAAAAGCAATACTCCCTACATAGCGCGTACATAAATATAAAATAGGTGCCTATAATACGTAGGCCGCAATCACACATGAATGAAAATAGTAGGCGAAATAGCGTAACTACCTACTTGTACCTATTATTTTCTTTTCTTTTCTTTATTAGGGAAAAAAACATTATTACATTTTATTTTGTTAAAAAGTATGTATACTTACATAACAATTCGTCAATGTAATAACCACGACATTTTCCACGAATTAGTACAAAAATATTTGCTGTGTTGAACAAGGCACATGATAAGCTAATTAATATTAAATAAAAGTTGTGAAGTGATTATGATCTAAGAGAGCTTTTGTCTGGCCAATCAGCAACGAATTTTTTTTTTTTTTTTTTTAATCTGCATGAAGTTCTCGTAATGGGGCTGATATTATTCCGCGCTACGGATTGGCCCGGCGTAGCTCCAATAATATTTGTTTTCTAAATCTAGACATTTGTTGTATATTTGTGTAAGACGATGAAGAGGTGCGCGAATACCCGCGTTAGTTCGACATGCGCCTGATCCAAATAAGGGATAGTCACGCACCTCGCGTCGATGGGCAGATCTTGGTACTACATACTTAATCTCGTTGCTTAGAGTACTACAATTAAGTCTATTATTAAGCAAATCAAAGAGTATCATTGTCTGGAGAAGCATACATCTATTATTAAGAGAAAGCAAATTATATTTTTTTAAAAGAAGGTCATACGGTATACGAGCACCACGGCATCTGTAATGAGCAGATCGGAGGTACCGCTTCTGCACTTTTTCTATTAAGTCTTTATATTTGTTATATAAGGGGTCCCACACTAAGCAAGCGTATTCAAGTTGAGAGCGGATAAGAGAACTATACAACAAAATATATGTAGACGGGCGGACAAAGTCTTGAGTGGATCGCATTACGAAGCCGAACATTTGGAATGCCTTAGAGTTGATGGCTTCGATGTGAAGATCCATGTGTAATTTATCATCAAGTAGAATTCCCAAATCTTTCAGGTTCGTAACTCTAGTTAATGCGTTATCAGATAGTGAATAAAGGAATTTCTTTATGTTTTTATTTTTTGTGAAGCTAATGACATGGCATTTGGGAATACTAAACTTAAGCTTATTTTTCGTACAGTAGTCGGAGAGTCTGTTAAGGTCGCTTTGAAAGTTAAGACAATCCTCGTTATTCTTAATAACTTTATATATTTTCAAATCGTCGGCATAGAGGAGAAAGTTAGTATGTTTGAAGCAGGTGTTTATGTCGTTTATGAATAGAACAAAGATTAAGGGGCCCAGTATGGACCCTTGTGGGATACCTGACGTCACTTTTGCACTTTGGGAGCTGTAACCATTAACGACTACTACCTGACTTCTGTTGCTAATATAAGAACAGAACCACCGCAAAAGATCGCCCCTTATCCCATTATAGGCAATTTTACTAAGAAGGAGCTCATGATCCACTCTATCAAATGCTTTCTGAATATCCGTGTAAACTGCGTCAACCTGTTCGCGTTGGTCCATTTTATTGAACAGGAATTCTGAAAATATACCTAAATTAGTCACCGTTGATTTTTCTTTAACAAAGCCGTGTTGTTCCGGTATAATGTTGTGGTGTAGAATCAGATAAATACCGGCATGTATAAGTTTTTCAAAAACCTTAGATATTGCACACAATATTGAAATAGGACGATCATTCTCGTTGTTATGTTTAGATCCGTTTTTGTGAATAGGTATTATATAGGCACGTTTCCATATATCAGGAAAATAACATTTATTAAAGATAAAGCATAATGGTTTACTTATAGAGTCAGCTGTGTGTTTAAGAAACACAGCCGGTATTTTGTCCGGTCCTGGGCCCTTAGCAGTGTCAAGTCGTTTTAGTTCTTTCTTGACCGTATAGGTGTCAAAGGAAAGTGTATTTAATAAAACGCATTGATCGGTGACATTTTTTGGTGGTGACCAGTCTGAGCGTAAGGTAGACGGGACGTACACAGAGTTAAAGAAAGAGGAGAATAAGTTACAAATAGTTGCAGGGTCGTTTGATTCATGGTTCTTATATGTCATACTTGAAGGGATACCTGGCTTGGATTTTTTATTTGGATATATTTGGATACATCTGCTTTGAATCTAACTCGGAGCTGTGAGAAGACCTCGTAGTCCGAGGTATTTTCGTAGGTTTTCCACTTAATCCATGCTTTTTGTTTATTTTTGAATATATGTATGAGAGAATGTTATAAAATTATTATAAAATTATGTCAGTAAAAAAATAAAATGATATAGTAACTATGCCTTAGACATCTATTTCATATACATATCACGCCCTATTATTTTCAAGGCGGTAAAAAAATTCACCCAGTATATTTTTCTTATATGGGGCAATGTATACGCTTCTACAACAAACTTCCTAATAATATAAGAGATCTTTCTATTAACAAGTTTAAACGATATATAATAGTTAAACTATGTAAAAAAGACTTATTATAAAATTTCTGATTATATATACATAACAAAACTGCCTAGGAGTGAGTTGCTCTGAAACAATACTGCTTCATTAATAACTGTATCAAACAAAGTCATTCATAAAAAAAAGGGATTCCTCTAAGTTTCTTGCCAGTTATTTTGCGTTGTCACGTCCAGAACTGATGGTAGTAAAATAAAAGACGCATCATAATAACATTATTTAAAATATTTTAAATGTGTCTTTATGGAATAAAGAATATTACTATACTTGCTAAGTTATAATTCATATTTCACGTTCGTGTACAAATTAAATGTCTAAAACAGACACAGCAGAAAGAAAAAGATCCAAAGGTTAATATCGTACAAATTGTTAAAGATATAACATACCTGCATACCTACTAATATAATATTAAAGGTAAAGCTTGTAAGAAACATGGTTTCTAACAACAGACAGACTGTCTAAATTTATCCCTATAGTTTTACTTTTGTAAAGGAAACGTAGGCACCATCCACTGATACTACTTCTTAGCAATACTTTTACTTAGACATTATGAGTAGTCTGAACCTTTCCCAAAGCAACTTCGTTTTTACGTTGATTGTCCGCTGTGTTGTTTGCATATTAAATTTATTCATGATATTTTTGGCACAACTCCACGACCCCATGCACTGGATTTCTTTGATAGAATATAGATAAGGCTTGGCATGTGTCCCAAGACGATTCTATGAGAAACTCCAAATTTGATAGTCATTTACATTTTACTAGACACATGGTTGCACCAGAGTCAAAACCCGTATTTAAAAATTTTTGTTTATTTGTGATACTTTTTAAATTTCTATATTTTTTATCCACCTGATGTTTAGTGGCAGAGGGGTCCAAATACAAAGTCGTAAATTTACAACACTAGCCATCCTCATTCTGTCAGCCATTTCTTCTCCCCAAGTGAGATTTAGCGACATTTCTCACGCACAGCAACACAGTATTAAACAAATAGGGTTGGTAACTTGGCTGTTATGTTCTTTATTAACACTATGTTCTACCTCTCTAAAATATTTCTGTACTAATATTTAGTGACGAGAATTTAATCAATTGAATTTAAATCAGTAATAAAATAGTTGGTCCATATCTCTGCGGTAACCCTATATCGAATTGTCCTCGAGGCATCAATGGACTATTTTACTAGTAAATTGGTTCCGTCCATTACAGATTCGTCGCATATTGAGAGCTCAATGAACCCGAATTATTATTTTATTGGTTAAGACACTCTGGTTTAAACTGGCATGTTACTCCAATATACTGCATCATATGCTGCTGAGGAATTCTCATACTACGAAATCCTCTTCAAGTTCCTAGTAATGTTACTTGCTCATCTCTACCTGTACCATTATAATAATAGGGTTTTGCATTAATTTATTACCAATTTTAGAGAAATCGGCAAAACGAGTGTTCTGCACTTTTCCTATTCTTGATAATTGGCACATGCTAGGCCTCACGTCACATCTTTTTTTAATGTATCTGTTGGGGTCCTAGCTCAGTAATGATGAATTAAACTAAGTGGACTGTATAAAATGGTAAATGATAAACTCTTGATATTAAGCGACGCTACGGCTTGGCCTTCCTCGGTATAATTAGACCGGTTTATGTGTGAGTAATGAACATGTCTTTAAACTCAAAGCATTCACAATAATTCTACAAGAAACTTTAGATAGGTAGGTACGGAAGAAGTTAAAAACATTATCATTATTCTCTCTTTGATTGAGAATTCATAAGTAAAATATAACAGGATCAAAGGCTACGCCAGTGACAGATACCAAATAATATATTAATTAGGTACATGTAATTATGAAATATTTATACTTCAGCATAAAATTTCTCGATAATTGCTATTTCATAGCGACGATTTGCGAAAGAGATACACCTACACCTTAATTATATGTTATTTTGTATCGCAAAAACAAACCTATCCAAAGTAACATTATATAAAATGAAGGCGCTCAAAAGCTAGTTAAGTCTTATATTGATTTATATATTATTGAATTTACTGGCTAAGAAAATAAATTTCCATATAGTTTGAGTAGCCAACCATTGTACCTTAACTACAAAGCACTCAGAGGTTTTCGATCTTGGTTGCTTGTTTACACGTGCATGGCTTCAGGCTTTGTAATATTTGCCCTCCAGAAATTGTTTCATTGTATTTGTAGTGTATTTTTGAAAAACGCAATGATGACTATTTTTGCATTTTAGCTTACGTTTATGTAATTAAAGTAAAAGCCTTATTCGTGGGAACAACTAAACAACTTATGTTTTTTATTTCGTCGGTTTTAGAATATCCTTGAAATAATACCAATATACTTATATTATATTTATTTTTAGTCCGTTTAAAAAAATTGAATCTGTTTAAAGAAAGTTAGACATAACTTGGCTATAAGGTTTTTTTTTAATAAGTTCTTTCGGTAGCGCTTTGTAAAAACTGCCTCGGCACGTGTACTTAAAGGATTTGGATTTGGATTGCCATGGTAGGGGTTCAAAGTAGATTCACTCGACGTGTCACCGGCGCACCGTGGTTCATTCGTTATCGCAACTTGCATTCTGATCTCCAACTGCCTTCCAACAAGCTGTGGATGAAAGAGGCGTCGGAACGCTTCTTTGAATCCGCGGCTGAGCTCCCAAACCCGTTGGTTGTTGCAGCATCTGACTATAGGCCTTTGCCCACTAAGTGTTGTAAATACGACAATCACAACTTACCAACTAGCAGTACACAGACTGTAAGAAACTAGCACCATTACACAGAGACCACTCTATCCGACCCGCCGGAGAAGAGTGCGCCCGCGAACTCGACGCGTCCCCTCACGCCCTCCCGACCCTTCTTCTTCTTCCTGCCCTTGTCCCATGTTACTTGGGGTCGGCGCAACACGTTTTTTTCTTCCATTCTCCTCTGTCAGCCGTCACGCTATCATTTACTTCTTTATCTTTCATATCATTCCTCACACAGTCCATCCATCGTTTCTTTGGTCTTCCTCTCCCTCTCCATCCATCAAAGTTTATATTCATCACTCTTTTAGTCACATGCGATTCGTCCCTCCTCATGACATGTCCATACCAAGACAGTCGATTCCCTTTCAACTTTTCTGCAACTGGCGCAACTTTTAAACTTCCTCTAATATACTCGTTCCTTACCTTATCCATTCTTGTCACGCCACACATCCACCTCAACATTCTCATCTCCGCTACGTGCAATCTTTTTTCATCCATCTTCTTCACAGCCCAGCATTCCGATCCATACAGTACGACAGGTCTAATCACGGATTTGTAAATTTTCCCCTTTAACTTGAGTGGCATCCGTGGGTCGCAAGTTGTTCCAGTGACCTGTCGCCATTTCATCCATCCTGAGTTGATCCGATGCGTTATGTCTCGGTCTACTTCGCCATCCCCTTGGACGAGCGACCCGAGGTACCGAAAATCGGAACAGATTGGTATGGGCGTTCCAGCAAGAGTTATGGGCACAGGACTGGAGAGACCGCCGAAATCACAGAATAAGTATTCTGTTTTAGTCCTACTGACTTTCAGGCCAACATTCTCCAGTCTTTGCCACCACACCACCAATCTGCTCTGGACCTCTAGGCCACTCTCGGCAACCAACACAATGTCGTCGGCAAACAGCATACACCAGGGACCCTAAGTTTGTTAAAAACCTTCCGATGCCCTTGTCGACCCGAAGTCTAAGAGGCCCGCGAACTGTAAAGTAGAGCGACAGTTGCACAAACCTCCCCTAAACTAAAAGCCATAATCCCTCAATCTCAGCGTCAGCGACCGCCCTGGGCCGAGGTCCAAGTCCCACAGAGGTACGCCCTCTTGCACAGGTTGCTTAGTTAACCTGCCTGTAAATCTGTAAACTCTACAGTCTAAACCATTTATCTAGGCTGGAGCTCTGTTCGCCTTTATGTCCGGTGAAGTAGCAAAAGCCTCGGGGCAAATTAAATGTGTCCGTACCGAAAAAAAAAATTGTCAAGGTATTAAAACACGTTTTCAATGAATATACTGAATAAATCAGAATAGGTCCGTTTTTTTTTATTTGAAGCTTCTAATGTACATTTTAATAAATGTATACACATTAATATAGACACTAAATCTATACGCGCTAATCACTGGAAGTACTGGTCCGATTTGAAAACAAAATCAGTGTGAAATGGCCTATTTATCGAGGAAGATATATTTAGTTATGAAGTTCTTACAGAAACGGAAGTAACTCGGGTGAATACGTACGCGGGAAATTAGGTTAATTATATGCAAAATAATAGAAATCTGGCCATTCGCATGTCATCATTAGTGGAAAAATTGTAATATATCTTTAACTACCTTTAATAGGTAGTTAAAGAGTTATCTATTTAACGTTTATTACGTTAAGCAATTATTCTATTAAGAAATAGATTAAACAAATAGGTTGTTTATTAGTTTCTTACGTACATTAAACGCATAAGCCTCGGATTTATGTGCGAGAATGATAAAGTGAACTAAGTAATCCTCTTAACGCACTGATTTTATTAAAATAGCTCGCCGCGTACATCAGACGGCACTGGTAGCTCAATGATTACGGTAGTTGGTTTTGAGACGTGGTGTTCTGGTTTCCATACCCACCATTGGTAACTATTTGTGTAACCCACAGATATGTGTTCTGAGTCTGGCTGTGCTTTGTGTCAATGAATAATGAATACCTAAAACATAGTGTTCAGACAAAGTTTCGTATTCAAGGCACTAGGCACCATGAGGGCACTTTTTTATTTAAAAAAAATACTAGCAGCTACTACTACTCTTTGCACACTGTTAGTATTCTTATAAACCCGTCGTGCTAAGCTTAAGTGCTTGTGTTTCAAGTGGGTTCACGTCGGTAGTGCAATGGGTGGGGACCGAACCGGCGACCACACGATAGCAAGTCCGACGCCCTAGCCATTGGGCTACGTCCCCTTCCACCGCTTTTACTTGGCAATGTCATGTGTCACTTTGATGATGTCTAGTATTATAGCGATAAAGACATGTAGTCTCTCTCTGACTCTTCTAAGTAAATACTGAAAGCCAAGTATTGTGTGAATACCTTAGTCTTTGTCATGTTTTGACTCAATTATTCTGTCACTCCCACGCTCTGTAAATCTTTCGAGCGTATCGAGAAATTACATGTCCATATTGATTTCACTCAATAAATTTTGTTAAACCATTCGTGAGCCTTTGTACCAACAAGAGCTGTCTCATAACTTTAATGTTCGAGGTGATTTTATACTAGTCAAAAGAACCGTGGTTATAATGTTAAAAAGTAAAAAAATTACACTTTTTTATTTATTAAGAGATTCTAGAAATTACATTGACCTTAAAAAAAACATCTGCTTTGATTTAATCCTATAGTCAAACCGAAACACAGTTTTATGGGACATATGTATAATGTTTGTAAGTTAATAAATCAATATTATAATTTTACCCCAAAAATTTTTTTGTACATACTAATTCACGTTCTTATCGTCTTCTCGGATCTACAAGCGATCCAACTATCTAACTAAAGACTAAAGAATACCACTTATAACGGACAAAAAAAAAATATTTTTTATATTATTCCATGGTTTTAAAAGTTGCTATTGTATAATACTTTCAATCGGTATACCGCATATGGGTACCTTACTAAAATAATTATAAAAATTTAAAACTACACAAAAATAGTATTAATTTTCATTCAGTTTCAAAAGTCATTAGCAGGGTTTTAGTAATTATAGCTTTTCAAAATTTAAACATAATGAGCATAATATATATACGTCGTTTTTACTAATAAAACTAAGCCAGTGCGCCAGCGAATCAGGTAGCGAAATACATGAAATTATATTTCACTTCGTATACTCGCACACATTATCCAATGAGGTACGAAATTTCAATCATGTCTCAACGAAATAATTAACACATGGTTAAATTTTATGTGACAGTCTTCAGATTTAACCTTTTCTAAATATTTTAATTGAATCCAATGGTCCGTGGCAACCGTGGAGACCTCCGTGGCATTGTGATAGGTATACGCCTCGCTTTGTGTCTGTAGATTGTGGGTTCGATCCCCAAGCTAGACTAGAAGTCTTTTTGTAAATTCTAAGATTTCCGCCCAGATCTAGTTGGTTGTGGGACTCCGTGCATGGGAAAGCGAAAGCACGTTATGCCGTTGGTCCCGATTGTAATAGCATTCTCTATAACAATCATATAACAGAGAATGGGGGTTTTCCTATGTGTTACAACACAACCGCTGCTGTCACAAACCACCTACCAAGCCTATGGCAAACGCCCTCCCTCGGTGCCCATGTTTAGCATTGGACACTATACGGGTTGATGATAAATGGTCCTCGTAGAATTCACATTCAAGATTAATATGATGTACGTTTAATAGGCTTGATACCCTTTTAGCCAAATGTTGCTTTTTGGTCCACTGAACAAAGGATTCTTAATTACGATCAATTTAATTTTATATAGTCATTTTGAAGGGAAAGGTTCCATTCAGGCCAATTATTAAAGACAAAATGAATTATACCTTCTGGCAATTAGAAGACAAGTGTTAGCTGTTTTAGCTATTAATCGGATAAGGCAATAAAGGGTCGAAATTGAACGATTCAATTTATTGTAATCATTTGCATTATTAGAGCACGTGCAGATTCATTTAATTAAAATATTACCTACCTCTGTATCATTCTATTAAATTAAAACTTAAAACAATCTTTATAACATTCCATTTACTACTAATATGTTTGTTTTGTTACAATAATATAATCATTTTATCGTGATATTTAAATATTTTGCTATTAACTATTTAGGTGTATTTTATAACACTCGGAGCTTATTTTTACATAAAGTAAAATTATTTATTTTCATAACAGTAAAGCGTACAAAAAACTACTTGTTTTATAGACATGACTTATATTTTGTTTAAGTTGATAAGATCAAGTTAGGGAATAAAGAATTTAACACATTTTTTATCACATTAACCAGGCGATGTTTTTTTAATCTTGATGTTATTCTATAATACTTCATCACATCATACATCGGATATTCCTATTGTAAACTAACAGCCGATTTTGCTAAATTCATGTAATATAAGAAAATTGAGCAATATTGGGGAAGATATCGAGTTTTGTAATCCTAACTACTAGATCCTTAGTTTGCGAAGGTTGCAAGAGAGAACAAAATATCAAATAACTTATCATAGTTTCGGTAAATTTTACTGGATATTGTATTAATAACGACTAGATAGTAAGAAGAAAAGCAATATAAGGTTGTCAAGAATGAACTTACCTCGTTGGGGCCGATTGTAGAACGCTTTAAAAGTTTCTGTCTTCTCCGCTCAGTTGTCGTCAACTTTGATATTAAACATGTACTAAGTATCGATAACGCTATACTTGGAACTAATTTTAATATTACACTATAAATCCACATTATTGCTGTCACTAATTTCGCGTTTCTAGACAATTCTAGAACATATACCGTCCGATTGTCTGGTAATGCTAGATCTTCGGCAAACTCTGAATTGTTTTGGGATGTCACTTCACTGGGTACTATATTCATTGCAAAATAAATAGGAAGACACAAAAAAGGGCATATCACATAAGCGCTCACTATTGCGAGTGTCGTATTTTTTTTATTGCACCAAGTACTGTTCCTTTGGGGATACGCGATCGCGACATATCTCCACACCGCCAACGTCACCGCCAACCAAATGGAAATAGTGTGAAACGTTTGACTGAATATTGAATGGAAGTAAACAAAAACCGCCCATGTGTAGGTATTCTTGTTAACTTGAGGTCCTATTTTGATGTTCATGTGTAGAGCGTAGGGTATATACTCTAGCATGACGAGAAGGTCGGCGAAGGCCAGGCCAGAGAGAATGGAGTTTGTTGAGCTGGTCATCTCGCGGCGACTCAGCACCGCAATGTTGATGGAGTTGGTGGCCGAGCCGACGATGCATATTACGAGTGCGACGTAACCGTGCAGGCGACTGTAGGCCTTGTTGAAGTTGGTGGCACCAGGCACGCAATAGGCGTCGGTAGCGTTCGCTATGGTCGCGTTCGCCATGCTCGCGATATGCCCGTGTCCTGCTGCGGATGGTCATCGGCACTACAGTGACGGGGCCTCGCACGAACACTTGAACTAACTTGTTGCGTTCTACGTCGTCATAACCTGTAACAAATAACGTCCGGCTTTAAATTACCATCATTGATGTCAATTTTAAAGTAATAATCTTTTAGTGCCTCTGTAGCCAGCAATATTCAAGATTTATTAGGATGCTGCATACGTAGCATTGTGCAAACTTTGCCAATAAAATACGTTTTATTAGAAAATTTATATTCTATTCGGTTAACGTCCAATATTTCAAGGTCAGGTTTGCATAAAATCTCTGGGAATGAATAACGCTTTAGATTTGAAATGTTGATGGTCCATCATTCACCAAAACCTTTCATGTGCGTCAGATACGTAAAATACATGACGTGTTTTACATTTTTAAGAAAAGAAAAATGTATGGGTATTAATGTATTGCTTGCCATTAAAACTTTACTTGCAATTCACCCGCGACGGACTGCTACACTAATCCAGTAGATCATAGCGTGATGTGTTATTTATGGCCTATATGTTATTCAAGCTTATTAAATAAGCAAGTGCCAAATATCAGCAAAATCCTTCTTTTACTTTTTGCGTGAAAGAAGAACAAACATTCATACGTCCATCCATACAAACTTTCACGTTTATAATAGGAGTTATTAAACTTCACGTTACACGCAATTACAGGCGCACTCTTTTTCCTTTACTCTCAAAATCCGGCGGTACATCATGACCAATGAGAGATCAGGTGAAATAATGAAATAATGTAATTTATTCAGCACTTAGGTATTTACATACACTTGTACTTGTCAAAATTACACTGTATAAGACTAAATCACTAAAGTATCACTTAAGTAGCTAAAAACATTGTTATAATTATTTGATCTTACAGAATTTTTAATCAGTCTGTCCGTCTGTCGAGCGATAAATGACAAATGTACACATTAGGTATAGTAAGATGCCTTAAAAGTAACAGGTCTAAAATTAAAATTAACTTCAAAGAATCCGGCCAAAGTTTAAGCGACATCCACCTGAGGGCACCCTTAAGGGGTTAGGACCAACGCTCAGGGTGCCATTGGAGTAAAGAGTAGATTTACGAACAGTGGTGATGATCGCTGGCACTAGATCACAGTTCGGGGAATAAGCAACAACGCGGTCCTCGGCCATGCCGTCGAGGATCCTACCCTAGCTAACCTGCAACCTTTCACTAGCTACCTAAGTGGACGACCGGTGCATTATGAAATCACTCCAGTAGGTTTGGAGCGTATTCAATGCTAATAAACAAACAATTAAATCTTTCTCCTTTATTATATACATAGATAATATTATACAACGGTTAACATATTGTATCAAATTTTCATATTTTATTATTACTTGTCTTATAATGTTTGTCACGAATACCATTTATAAAGTGTAATGTTGCTAATAATTTTCATGTAGAAACTGTTTTGAGTGAAACTTGGTTAAATAAACGCGGTGGTAAACTCTTCTGAAAGTCATTCGAATTCAAAATTCATTTATTCCGTAAAAATGGTTACTTTTGTTTGGAATCGTCATATTTTTTCCCCTACCGTGCAGTGTATGACGTGGCGACTACTGAGAAACACTGGCAAAAAACTCAGAAAAACCCTCTTTTAAAAAGTAATAACATATCACAATATATTACTAACCTAATTACAATATACTTTATTTTACATTGAGATTAGAACGATTTAATCCCAAGCATTTTTATCACAAAGATAATCAGAAATTTTATCATAAGCCCTGCTGCACAATTTGGGGCTAATAGTCATTTTAAACTTATTTATAGACAATTCTCTTATACTATTGGGAAGTTTGTTGTCGAACCGTATACATTGCCCCATAAAAGAGTTACTTATTTTGCGGAGACGGCTAGCATGAACCACAAGATTATGCTTATATCTAGTATTTACACTATGTGTGTCGCTTTTTTTACATAATGAGTCAATATTTTTATGTACATATAACACATTCTCATATATATATTGTGATGCAACGGTTAGAATATTTATTTCTTTAAATTTATCTCTCAAGCTTTTTCGGGGACCCAGTTGATTGAAATAGCCCTTTGCATACTCATAAAAAGTGTTTTCAAAATATTTGCCATCCTTTAGCCATGCCTAATATCTACGTTAGGTATGGTACTATAGTACCTATTCATTATAGTGATGGTATTATCAAAACTTCCCTCCCACAAATTTACTTTAGTATATTACCCGTTTCGTTTAAATATATGGACTTGTGTTAAGTAAGTAATTATGTCATATTTTATTTTTAACATACACTTACATGACTTTAACATTTTTTAACATAAAATTAAATTAATATCTAATATGTAGTATGTATGTGTAAACATCAAATTCTGTAATATTATTATATCTTAGCTGCAATGTTTTTGCCGCTTCACCAGGTAAAATACAAGCAGGGATCTTTATATGGCGTATTTCCCATGAGTATTAACTAACGAGTTCTAGAGCTTTTGCTAGATCAGAAAATCCTACTGTATCGGGTTGTAACATTGATAGCTAACTGCAAGATCTAAATTGAATTTTGAGACAACATATTGGTAGCTGGCTCTGGAGAAATGACTGCCCTGCTTATTGTACTTGCAGTAATCGTCATTTTTGGGATTTTAACTTTTTTAACCACTAATAATAGAGTATGTGGAGAGAACATGTACCAGTCGTGTGAGAATTAACATAATAATATTATATTACAAAGTTAGGTGCAAAAACACATTTTTGGCGACAAATTTTACTATGTACCTACATAAAAAATGTAGCTAGATTGAAATGCTTTTGATGCCTCTTCATATATTTTATTGCGAAGATATTTACATACCCGCAAATTGCGGGTGAAATCATTTCGTCATCTGGGGTGTGCCTAATGGAAGCTAAGAGATTGTATATACATGCGTACTAAATATTTACATATATTTACTCCAAGAGGTAACCTTTGAATTTCCGTATAGACGACGAACATACATGAAAAGGCCAAAATAATTTATAAATATTCATGTTTATGTGACGTAAATTAATTTTGTAGTCACATACGACTTGTATAATAATAAAGTCGTTGAGATTCCAGTGTTGCGTAACTTTTATAAATTAAATGCAGCGTTAGTGTACAGATTGTCAAAAATACAAACCAAATGAAATTTATCGTGGGTGTGTGCTAATAAGGTTTAATTTCGTTCACCAAGAAATATTTTCAATATTTGTGTAGTTAAAGGTCGAGATATTACCTAATCTGTATTTACACGTGTTTTAAATGAAAGTTAGTAAATATGGATGAGTTATTAGATATTAGATATAGTTTAAAGGTGCTATTGTCTCGTTAATTATTAAAATGGGAGTAGCTATTAACTACCTGCAATCATTTATTTAATTACTTCATTATAAATTTTAGGTTTTTTTGTGATGTTAGTTAGGTAAGTAAAAAGATGGAAAAAAATGTAATCTTTTAACAGTTACAATTATTATATAGCCATCAATATTTATGGCTCAATTGGGCTTATTGCTGATCAATTTATAATATTACATAATAAACCTAAAAAAACGGCATAATAAACCAATTAGGTATTCGCTTATTATTTACTGAAAAATCAAATATTATTCGACTAAAAACTATAAATTAATGATTAGAAATAGTTGCAAGACTGACTTAATAGTTTGCTAAAGGATATTTTTATTATAAAATATCAAAATTAATTAAATAAATAAATAAAATCAATTTCAATTTTACCGGAATTTCCAAACAAAATGAGACAAAGTTAAAATTTAACACTTATCCTTAACATTTGTCCTTAATGGTTTTAAATGGCTTTCAAGCTAACTCCATTTCATATTACTCAAGTTTAGTTCTAAGTATTCAATTTAGTGATCAGTAGGTATTCGGTTACTGAATACAGCTCACTCTCTAGGCTTGACCGCTAATTCTAAAAAGGTCCTTATCTAACTTTATTATAAATATATCTATTCGACCCATAGCTACCTAACACTAACCCAATTTAGTAAGTAATAGATTGCTAAGTCTGAAAAGGGCATCTTCTAGTCCTAGAAAATTGTATGAAAATTCCCCGACTTGGTTGACCCTGGGGCAACGGTTAATACACGGTCATATAAAGGTCCTGAGGGAACCAAATTACTACGTAAGGTATACAGAAGCAGTGTATTCTAAAGGGCTATTCTTATTATTTTGTCACAAAATCATATAGTGTACAGAAACAAGGAACACTGTTCCACCGTAACATAGTTGATCGAGAATCAGTTTCATAATAATTAAAGAATTTAACTATTTGTAATAATAAACGCTTTGTTATTTGAAACTTTAGAATTGTTTAAGGTATTGTTTGATATTGATTAAGCAAATATTTTATTTTATTTTTAAACAAATTTATAAATAAGCACAATTCACGGACACAAAGCACACTTATATTTCATCCATCGTATAATTTAGTTTTCAACCATTGCACTATAGGCGAAGAACGTCGTCTTTTATTAAAAGCCACCCAGCCTTACATAATCCTTAATTCTGTCAGCATCTTTCTCGAAATAGTGTCTTCCAACCTGGATAACATGTGCATGTTTTTTTTTTAATGAAACCTTTTTTTTCTCTAACCGAGAGAAAAAATTATATTGGAAATATTTCTAAATTAATAAATGGAATTATTTAATTTAATAGATATAACAATGGAATAATAGTTGTATTCTGAAATAATACGTCAAGAATAAGTTTAGTTGGGCGAAAAGATTTCCGCATTGAATTAAACATTCCTCCTGAATGAGCCTTTGAACGTGAACGTTCTTATACTTGATCTTTGGTAAATACATCGATTGGTATATGCGACACAAACACAACTCAAAATTGAATTTTGGACAAAATACAGCTTAAAATTGAATTTTGGACAGAATAAATTTCACCGTCCATGATTTTAATTACATTTATCATTGTTTGTAAATGATTTGATAAATATCGTTTATAGATTTTCATTACATCTCGAATACCGTGATTGAAAGCTTTACGTCAAATAAATACATGCCACGTCAGAAATTGTTACGAAGTTACGATGAAACAATATATTGTAAGAATTAGATGGTATACTAATGGATACAAATACGGTTAATATTAAAGTGAAATAATTTATATTTAATACAACCTAATAAAGTTTTTTTCATTATGCAGACTGTTGCGCACTAATAGGTATATTATAATATACAAGAAATAATAAAAAAGGCGCTGGTCTCGGTTACGTTTTCTTATATTGGCTTTGACAAAGAAAGTCAAACAAAAAAGTATAAAATATGACAAGTACACTAAAATTTAGAATAGAAAATATGTTCAAATAGGCTCAATTCGTTACACAGACATATGTGCAACCATATTTGAATCGTTTATTTATTTATGGATTACACAAGAGTTATGTAAAATAATAACAAAATGACAGACTCAACTATGTAGAAAAGTAGGTCTTAAGAAAAGTTCTCCTTTCTTAAGAAAAGTTTTCCTGTACAGCTGCGAGAGTCAAAAGATAGAATTTAAACACTGCTGGTATTCGATTGTTATATTATATAACAGTACAACAGCTTTCGAAAAGTAAGTTAAGAAGTCCCTCAACCAACCAAACCCGGAAATATTGCTTCGATTTGACGTTGTGTCATTTGATATGACGTTGTGATTTATTGTCCGTAGCGGAAATTGAATCTATCACCTCCGAGGCTTAAAACGAGACTTATACCGTTACGCCTCGGAAGTTGTCACACAAAAGTATGACAACTTCGTCCAACGCCATCCTTCGTCCTACTATTTGTATGTGTCACCGGAAAATAAAAGAATCGTAAATTAATCAAATTTATAGTTAGTTGACAAATTTTAATAACGAGGTTTTGGGTGGTTAAAAAACGATTTTTTTTATTACAATCGTAGCATAGTCTTGTTCGGTTAGGTTATAGTGGTTGTAGGGTCCTCTCCTCGTGGTATGAGTTTAGCATACCACGCTATGGAGAGGGCGAGTCCCACTTAACCCACCGCCAGCGCGCGAATACGCTGCAGCGGCGGTGGGAATGTGTAAATGTAAAAAAAAAAAAAATCGTCAAATGTCATAATAATTAAGTAATTAATATATCGATACGATTCGTATTATTCTCCGGTGACATAAAGATATAATAAAATTGGTGAATAAAAAAAACTGAGATATTTACATTTTTCCAGGAATTTTTATTAGTTACTACAATAATAAATCACACTAGCTTCTCAAGAATTACTCATTATACACAGTCCCATTCAAACCAAATTACTCACACCCACCACAAACGACATAACTTCAAAACACGCATACCAACACTACACACACTGTACACTGTGCGCACCCTATTTTTGTATTTTAACAATTTTTAACATTTTTTACTTTTGTTTACTTCACTTTGACATTTTCAACTCTTTTATATTGTTTGTGTAGTCAGACAACGGAAACCACTGATTGACTCAAAATACAGGTCCTCACCTAGTTTGAGAGTCAGAGGCCACTGAAATCTGATACATATGTAAATAGCCTTACAGCTGTCACACCTGTCTTAGTCCGGTCGGCGTTCTAGACAGCCAGTCGGATTACCCTTTAAAATAATAAATAAAAACATTTGTGGCGACCTAATTCACTGCCTACTGATACAGGTGTAAACCAGCCATTATATTATTAATAAGCTTGTTGGAAAATTGTAGATTATTATGTATTATGAATAGTGCTGATAAACCTGTATAAGTATTATTTATTACTATTGCTAGCTTTGACAAAATTAAGGTCGCTTAAGTTGACAGCTACCAACATATTAATTTTATTTAACAGATTTGGACACATATATTTTGGAGCTAGCTTCTTATTCTAGAACTTTGTAAATGGTCTACTTTGTATGAATAAAAAGAAAGCCTAATAAATAATATAACAATATATACTAAAGGCGACGAGAATATATTCGAAGTAATTGATGTGGGTAGTTTGTAATTTTATTTTTATGAGGAATTTGTGATTGCTTGACAATATACCAGCTTGCAACCTTTTTAGACTTTTATACTCTTTTATAATATTTGTTTATGAAAAGATTGTTTGTTGATTTTTTCGTTTATTATATTTCAACATTAACTGGTGTTTCATTAAACAGGAATTCAGCCCACACACATCCCATCTTTTTCACAGTTATTACTCACTAGTTTTATGTTTTCATCTTAGTTTAATAATATACAATTAAGAAACTTTATTATACATTATATTGTGGCAACCTCTTTTGCCACACCAAAAACAGTGACAGCTATTAAAATGTTTTGCATGTCATTGGTAATTTTGATTGATTAAAAAAACATCATAAATATCACTCGGAGGACCACTGTTTCTTTATTTATAAAAATATGTTAACTCCTAAAGTTATTTTTTTAAATTTATGACCATTAAAATCATATTCCAGTGACTGTACACATACACTCCGTACAAAAAGTAAACATTAATATCATAATAATATATTCTCAAAAAAAATATTTTACTATATAAAGCCCACTAAGGTAATAAATCAAATATGCCACAACATTGAATTCTTTAGAAAGAACCAAAACATAAAAAAAATATTCACCAAATATATTTTATTCAGTTTACAAACTAGGCCTTATTTAAAGAAAACGGAATTTAAATCTTCATGAAAATGACAAGGGACACCTTTGATGAAAACTAAAAAGCAAAACTTTTATGTACTTGCTATGTGTGACTTTGCGACACTGGAATAAAATCATATAGTGCGGGAATTGTCTTTTCAAAAAAAGAAATCATAAAAAGTAAAATAAATAATAAAGTTATAATCACTACATTACCCAGACAAAAATAAAAAACCTTCGAATAATATTTCAACAACAAGCATGTAATAAATCACTTGTAAACGCCGTATACAGCAGTATTGGTTTTTTCATCACTGACTTCAATAGTCATATTTTATTTACCACGCAAATAGCTGATAAACCATTATTAAGAGTTTAACTTGACATTGGCGCCGTTTTATTTGTACTACTATTGACCGCAAACATTGTGTACTGAATCTGATAATGATCTCCAATAAACGAAATGAGATTTAAAATTGAATGAAAGAAAATTGAGAATTTTGGTATTAACGGGTTTAAATTGACAGCATGATAACTTAGATAGTAGTAGTATTTTATAAGTTAGTTTAGTAATAAAACCGCGCGGAAAATAGTACTTAGTACTTTTTCGTAGTAAAATGCGACGTGGGATACAATAAAATTCAGTTTTGTAACTTCATCATCATCCTCATCTCAGCCATAGGACGTCCACTGCTGGACATAGGCCTCCCTCATAGATTTCCAGTTGCTACGGTTGAAGGCGGTTTTGTAACTTAATCTGTACTAATATTATAAAGAGAAAAGATTTGTATTTTTGTGTGTATGTTTGTAATGAATAAACTCAAAAACGAATGTGCCGATTCCAAAAATTCCAAAAATGTTCTCCTAAATATTTATTGTTTTAATAACCAGTCCTTTGATATACTTATAGCTCCTAATACTGATTGTACCTCCTCAGCTTTTAAGTAGTAAACATATTCACTACATATTTTTCGTAGTAAAATGCGACGTGGGATACAATAAAATTCAGTTTTGTAACTTCATCATCATCCTCATCTCAGCCATAGGACGTCCACTGCTGGACATAGGCCTCCCTCATAGATTTCCAGTTGCTACGGTTGAAGGCGGTTTTGTAACTTAATCTGTACTAATATTATAAAGAGAAAAGATTTGTATTTTTGTGTGTATGTTTGTAATGAATAAACTCAAAAACGAATGTGCCGATTCCAAAAATTCCAAAAATGTTCTCCTAAATATTTATTGTTTTAATAACCAGTCCTTTGATATACTTATAGCTCCTAATACTGATTGTACCTCCTCAGCTTTTAAGTAGTAAACATATTCACTACATATTTTTCGTAGTAAAATGCGACGTGGGATACAATAAAATTCAGTTTTGTAACTTCATCATCATCCTCATCTCAGCCATAGGACGTCCACTGCTGGACATAGGCCTCCCTCATAGATTTCCAGTTGCTACGGTTGAAGGCGGTTTTGTAACTTAATCTGTACTAATATTATAAAGAGAAAAGATTTGTATTTTTGTGTGTATGTTTGTAATGAATAAACTCAAAAACGAATGTGCCGATTCCAAAAATTCCAAAAATGTTCTCCTAAATATTTATTGTTTTAATAACCAGTCCTTTGATATACTTATAGCTCCTAATACTGATTGTACCTCCTCAGCTTTTAAGTAGTAAACATATTCACTATTGTACTTCATTAACATGCTTCACCATTCTATTATTATTTTTAAGCCCTTAACTTTAGAAACCTATAATATAAAATAAGGTACATGAATGTTTAAATTCATGCTGATGCTGGTTATCAAAATGTATATTTCTATAAGAGTTTGACAAAAAAAGATAAATTTTGTTATATCAACCGGCCAATTTAGCTGAAGTAGAGATTTCAATATATAATATTGCTAGCGTCAATAATAATTAATTTGTTTAAACACCATATCGTAACAAAGCTTCGATAAAGCTTTTATTAAAATATCCCGAGAGCGCTTATATCGTTTTATTGAAAATATGCTATATCTGCAATGCAGGTATTAATTGAACAAGACTCGCTACATAATTTGTTCATGTAATACAGAAATCTTTTCAATGATATTCCAGTTAATTGTGCATTCCCCAAACATGGTTGTTGTCTTTACTGTTGGTTTAGTGGTTGCTATTTTTATACGTCACGACACGGCACGAGTCACGACTATCGCATGACATAACAACATTGGTAAATTTTAATTAATTTTATTATCGTTGACATGTAAACTAATTTATTAGTCAATATTTTGTTATCATTAGCATTGTATTTGACTTTTAATAAATACGATCGATTTGTTTCGATTATCAATAAACGTTTTTAGGGTTCCGTAGCCAAATGGCAAAAAACGGAACCCTTATAGATTCGTCATGTCTGTCTGTCTGTCTGTCTGTCTGTCTGTCTGTCCGTCCGTATGTCACAGCCATTTTTTTCCGAAACTATAAGAACTATAATGTTGAAACTTGGCAAATAGATGTATGTTGTGAACCGCATTAAGATTTTCACACAAAAATAGAAAAAAAAAAATGGTGTTCCCCATACGTAGAACTGAAACTCAAAAAATTTTTTTTCATCAATCCCTTACGTGTGGGGTATCTATGGATAGGTCTTCAAAAATGATATTGAGGTTTCCAATGTCATTTTTTTCTAAACTGAATAGTTTGCGCGAGAGACCCTTCTAAAGTGGTAAAATGTGTGTCCCCCCCCCCTGTAACTTCTAAAATAAGAGAATGATAAAACTAAAAACAATATATTATGAACATAACCATGCAAACTTCCACCGGAAATTGGTTTGAACGAGATCAAGTAAATAGTTTTTTTTTAATACGTCATAAACCGTAAACCGCAATTTTGTTGCAAATGCCTGCCTATTGATTGAAAGGTAAACCGCAATTTACCTTTCAATCAATAGGTAGGCATTTGCAACTAGTACGGAACTCTTCGTGCGAGAGTCCGACTCGCACTTGGCCGGTTTTTTATTTTCATTTACCGACTAACATTATGTAGTTAGTCACGACGCTTTTGGTATTGCATAAAAACTATAAACAATAACTATAAGCTACCTGCGCAAGAGCACGGCTACTGTAGAACCTGGACCTCGGACCTTGGGCGGTCGCGGGCGAGGAGATTGAGGAATGATGACATTTAGAATTTTAGGGGAGTTTTGTGTAGCTATCTCAATTGTCCTTAGTTAGTGTTTGCCTTTGTGCATTTGTTTATTTTATTTTTTTAATTTAATTGTGTTTTTAGTTCGATAACCATATTCGAAGGTTATTTGGTTCATCAGAATAACAAGTTGTAGGTATTATTGTGAGTTGTTTATATATTTATAAGCAATAATTTTACGAACAGAAAACATCAACCCGTAAAACGTCCACTGCTGAACATGGATCTTCACCCGAAAGAGGGTTTTACCATAGTCATCACGCTTGACAGGTGGTTTGGTTGTAACAAACAAGGAAACGTTGCTCTCCGTTCTTTGGCATTGGCAGGTACACTCTTGTTATAGATAATGTTATAACAATCGGGGCCAACGGATTAACGTGTTTTCCGAGGCACGCAATGTATTCCCTAGAGTCTGGTTGGTCTAGGGCCTAGACCAACCAGACACGGAAAGAATGTTAGAATTTACACAAAGATATCTTGTCAGGCTTGGGGATCCTCCCTCTGAAACTTAAAGCGATACTTACCTATACCGCTACCTATGGGGATTCCTTGTCCTTAAACTAAAGAAAAGTCTAAAATTCTCTTCTAAAACTTCTTGTAAGAAGGAAGGTGGAGCTTATTGGTATCGATTAACAACTTTAAATTAAATTATTTTAATGAATTCCTTCTATCCATGTCTATTATTAAATAAGTATAAGAAAAAATAAACAGAACCAGAAAAAAAAATCATGGAATAGCTAACTCCTCCTTTGAACAGGAAAAAGGTTGATTCGATTATACGAGAATAAATGTTTTTTTGTTGTGACATGAACAAGGGCTCACTATCTTTTATCCATGATGATACTTATTTACATATTGTTTTTGTATATCAATAACAAATTATTATTACTGGATTTGCGTCACTAAATTTAAGATACAGAATACCAATATGAGGTTTGCCGTTTTTGATATTGTTTATAACTTTCGTATTTGAGTCGATATTTATGTTTTTTTTTAAATATAATTATTACAACTTTGGGAATAGCGATCCCAACATTGAAGTCTAGAAAAGGAAGCCTTTTTATGAAATAAAATGGATATATTCAAAAAGAACATTTGAAAATACAGAACCTTATCCAAGATTCTACGTTAACTTACAGATAAGTCATTTAGTACCAGCTACTATTTAAATAAAACTTAGGACTATTTAAATAAAAGAACTGACGAGTCGAGTGTTTAAACCGTTCTTAATTTAAGATTACTTTAGTCTTACTGGACCTGCATATATTTGAACACTAGCTTCCCGCGCCCGGTTTCACTCGCGTATCTCCCGTTCCCGTAGGAACTTCATAATACAATTTAGGCTTAAAGCCTTCCTCAATAAATTGGCTATGTAATACTGAAATAATTTTCAAATCGGACCTGAGATTAGCGCATTCAAGCAAATAAGATACCTTTTAACCTATGATCAGATAAAAAAAAAACACTTTTATATATTAAGTATAGAGTATAGACAGTGTCACCAACGATCTCAGTGTTACTATTTATTCATATTTTTCAATGTACCTACCTACTATTCTCAATATACTAAGTACGTTCATATTAAATTCGTTTACACTTTTCTCTATTCTAAATCTATCCCGTAAACTGAATAAGAAGATTTGAACTGTAATTAGAACTAAAAGCTTTTCAATCAACGTTATATTCAATGGGTTTCAAGCTCTGATCAGAAGTTAGTGGTTTCACGAGAATATTCAGTGAATTGAATACCTACTGTAATTTGTATCTTACAGTTGAGGAGCAGTTGCATTTGATGATTAAATTACCGGGCAAACAGCTGTGAACGAATATTAAACATAAGTTGAACTTTAAAAAGTAACTTTAAATAATACTTAGCGGTTAAGTCTCGGAGGACATAGATTAGAATACGCGCCAGGCTAAAAATATTTGTGTAAAATCAATTATTTATCTCTGAGTCTACTTGGTTGAGAAAATTCTTGTTTCGGAAAGCACGTTAAGTCGTTGGTCTCGATTGTAATAACATAATTATGACATCGTAATTATCATACCAAGTATGATGCTGAGCAAAGTTTACATGTTCATATTCTATAAGTACCTACATAATACTGCAATAGGGGTCAAAATATCAACCCGCCGCCTACCGCACTAAACTGGGCCTCGGGGAGTGGGGCACATGGGCCCCGCTCGGAAGTTCGCGCGGAAGTTGTTTCAAACTCGTTCTAATGGGTAAGTAATCCCATATTTAGTTATGTGATTATTACTAAGCTATTACCGACTCTAACGACATACCAACTCCATTTACCTAATACACACCGCTAAATATTCTTTATTCGTATGACACGTTCAAATATAAACAAAAAAATGTTCTCATGATTCCGTTTTTATTTCTACCAGTTTTTAACGTGTTTCCTATGAAAATACTCGACCGAGTCCTATTAATAATTATTATTATACTTGTTTGAAAGTGCAATTAAGTTAATAATTTACTCAGAGAAAAATAAACTGATAATATTATAATATAATAAAGGAAAAAAATATTTCGAATAATTGACTTTATTACACTTAGTTATAAGGATTTTCATTCGTCGGATAAAAATTATTAGGGTAGTAAATTTAAATGTGACAGATTTGATTTGTGTATTTTGAATAGACATTCCATCAAAATTAAAATTTATACCTCTGATAACTAAAGGAGAATATACTAGCCCTAGATAAAGAAGTATATTGCTTCAGAGCAACCGCAAAAACTCCCGAGTCTAAGTCTAAGAACTAAGTCGTATAATACTTTTGGTTGTATATTCTGGACATCTTTAAGACTAAAGTGAACAGACACTTTCTAGGCAAGCGTGTATCATCTTAGGCCTTATCTTTGCCTTCCATCAAGCGAGATTATGGTCAAACGTAAGCCTGCATTTATTAAAAATAAAAAGAAAATCGATACTTAGATTTTAATGAATTTTCTAACGTTTATATTCTAACTAGTTATTAGTACCAAGGTCCAATAATAACTATCAAACCAAAATGATTGGCTTTTAGTTTTGTTCGTCGATATTTACAAAGGAGTTGAAGTACCTACCTTGGTGCCCGCCCTCGCTTCGAAAAACATTCGTAAATATCATTGTCCTTAATCAATTTTTTGGTCTCTCGGTACAGAAGTTTAGGTCCATAGTTGTTATTTTACTCTTAGAAAGGTTTTCTTCAAACAGCGCTTTTAGAAATAATTAATGTAACACTTTATTTACTTTATTACTATCTTTCGACTTTTAACTTTGTATTTTTTATCTCTTATAAAATTGGTATTAACCGTCTGCGCCACTGTTTGCTCCATTACAAGGGTATATGTTCATGTTCAACCTTATAAAAGTGACATATTTTCTTCTTAAAACGGTTAAAATGTTATGTATAAAGACAACAACAAATTATAACACAATAAATATATATTTTTAAAACATCGGTGGCTTTATTTTTTTAACACAATTCAGGTTAAGTACAATTATTATGGATACCAGCATTCATTAAGCTGATCAACTGGTTCTAATTGCTGTTTAATATGTAGGTTGATCAAATCCATACAACACATATATAATAATAATAATATCTAGGGACAATGTCACACGGATCATCCTAGCCCCAAACTAAGCAAAGCTTGTACTATGGGTACCAGGCGACGATATACATACTTATATAGATAGATAAATACTTAAATACATAGAAAACATCCATGACTCAGAAACAAATATTCGTGCTCATCACACAAATATTTGCACTTACCGGGATTCGAACCCAGTACCACCAGCTTCGTAGGCAGGAGCACTACCAACTAGGCTACGGTAACCGCGAACTTTTAATATGTCAATTAGATGAATAGTTGTTTACAACGCTTAAAAGCACGACTAGACTACACGACGCTTAGCTTAATGGTCAAAAGTTAATATACCTTTAAATTTGTAAACATACTGTATTGAAGGGCGTACGCAGCAAAATTTAATATATAGTAAGTATAGTATAGCTCATCAAATACCTACCTACCTAGTTAAAGTTAAGGTTAAGTATTTACCGTTGGAGGCTCACAGTCTTACTAGCAAAGCAAAACTTAATTATAAAACGAGGGCTGTTGTTGTTCAACGAACGGATTAGACGTGTTATTAAACGGCCACCACTTTACTGCGACACATACAGTAACGTTCATAGCGTTGATTTAAAACAGCTTTTATTTTTATATGTTAGTTTTAGTTAAAGGTTAATCTATATTCACTCTAACTGCTAGCTGTTCAAACCAGAAAAACTAACACATGGTACCTGTTCATTACTCGATCGTGTGTCACATGCGGACGACGACAGAAGGTACTGAGTAACGGGGGACGAGGGCTCGGTGCTTGTGAATTTAATAATAATAATAGGTTTGAGGAATTCACAGGCCCAATGTGTGTTAAATTTTAAATCATACATTTCACCAGCTCGTTTATGTCCAACTTATGTCTAACAAGCCAGGGTCTTTGAGGGATATTGCAATAAACCCCACGCTTGGCAGGCGGATTGGTGATCGCAGTGAAATCGTGAATACCGTTGAGCTGATGGAAGCTGCTGCCGATCCATCAGCTGTATATTCCTTATTCGCCTCTTGCGACGCCCTCGGGAAGAGATGGTGTGGTCTATTCTAAGCCGGAAGCCACACGGTAAGTTAAATTTTATTTATCTATAATCCCCAACCAGAGAAGCAAATTTTTGACGATCTAGATCACTACAGTATTTAAAACTTTATAGCTCAGTTAGTCAACGATGCCGTCAAAGTTTAGGACACTTTAAGAATGTGTATTGCTCAAATTGGAATATCCTGTCTCTTAAACTAGGGTGACCACTTGTCTTTCTTGAAGCACTGTTCGACATTCCATTAACTTTATACTTGTTATACGCTTCGCCGATTAATGCGCTTAATTCACAAAGAGATTAGGAATTATTGGTTCTGTTCGAGTTATTTCCTGTACTGAATACTGGTCCACTATTTGTGACACATCGAGCCTTAGGTGGGCCTTGTATCAAAACGTATTGGGAGAGCCATTTAATCGACAGCGAACATATGACGACTTTTTTCTTAAGCACTTTTAAAGCCTTCTGTAGCGCAGATCCATGTAGGTTTGTTGAAGCTGATACGGCGATAGTAACTGAAGCTTTAAATGGTAAAATGATATATATATATATATATATATATAAACACCTTTTTGCGTAGTATGTTGATCCAGCAGTGAGCCAATGCATTATTGGCTCCACCTTTTTTGCGGAATATCTTGACTCCGTTTTGATATATTTCGAGCGGAGTGACAACGTAGCCTTCCAGTTGGCGACGTTGCCGTACATATTCCTAGGCATGTATTTATACTCCATGATTTTTTTACCCAAATATCGAAACATAAATGCATCCGTAACGGTCGTATTTTTTATACTCAACAATCTTTCTTGGCTCCGATATTTATCTCAAATCCAATACTTATTGGCTCCATATATAGGTACACTTTAACTTTGTTTTGTTTTCATTAAATCCGTTTTATACAATATTTACGAAAATTAATACATACCTTGATCCAACATTTTATATTCGTAATATATCATACATTGTAAGATCCAACTCAAGTTTTTTTTGGACGGACATACCTACTTAGCCCTGAGGCTTTTGCTACTTCACCGGGCATAAAGGTGAACAGAGCTCTAGCGTAGATAAATGGTTTGGTTTGGTCTGTTTTGTTTTCAAACTAAATAACCTGCGCAAGAAGTCGTCCCCTGTGGGACTTAGACCTCGGCTCAGGGCGGTCGCCGACGGGGAGATTGAGGGATTATGGCTTTTTTAGGGGAGTTTTGTGCAACTGTCGCTCTATCGGAAGGTTCTTAGCAAACTAAGGTTCGGGAGAGCCAACTTGAGTACGATCGAGAATGCGAGTGGGGACACGAGAATAGCACCGCGCCCTCTGCGCTCCGTGTTTCCACTTCTAGGGAATTCTCCCTAATTTAGGGAAAAATAGCTGATATTTTGGAAAAATTGCTGATGATTAGAGACAATTTGAAAAAAACAAGGATTAAGGGAATTTTAGAGTAAAATAAAAAATATCATCATCATCATCAGCCCATATAACGCCCACTGCTGAACATGGGCCTTCTCCCGTGGAAGGGTATTTGCCATAGTCCATAGTCACCACGCTTGGCAGGCGTGTTGGTGACCGCAGTATTATGTTGTACCACACAAGGAAACGCTGCTGCCCGTTCCTTGATTTACGATTATTATAGATGATGTTATAACAATCGGGACCAACGGCTTAACGTGCTTTCCGAGACACGGAGGGTGGTCCCACAAGCAACAAGACACGGAAAGAAATCTTAGAATTTACACAAAGATTTCATGTCCGGTGTGGGGATCGAACCCACGACGTCCGAAATTCAAGGCGAGCAAAATACCGCTACGCTACGGAGGTTGTCAAAAAATATACTGATGATAAACTACACTTCGGTGTTGAAAGTTGAGGATGAAGATGTAAAAATAATCTCACGAAATAATCTGATGAATCTGACCATATATCAATAATATCCTATATGTTAATGCAGGGTGTCAGCAAACTCCATACCAAATTTCATCAAAATCCATTCAGTAGTTTTTGCGTTAAAGAGCAACAAACATACTTACATACCCACAAACTTTCGCATTTATAATACTATATTTCCGCCCGCGGCTTCGCCCGCGCAAAAATAATATCCTTTATGTTAATGACAACCACCGTGGCTCGCTTTAAATCTCGGAGGTCGTCGGTTCGATCCCCACGCCGGACAAGAAATCTTTGTGTAGATTCTCAGATTTCTTTCCGGGTCTGGTTGGCTGTGGGACTACCCTCCGTGCCTCGGAAAGCACGCAGGGAACGGGCAGCAGCGTTTCCTTGTATAATTATCGCAGTATTATGTTACAACATAATACTGCGGTCACCAAGCCGCCCGCCAAGCGTGGTGACTATTGCAAAAACCCTCTCTCGGGAATAGGCCCATGTTAAGCAGTGGACGTTGTACGGGCTGATGATGATGATTATGATCATGATGATGATGATGATGATGTTAATCCAAGGCAGCAACCTCCATAACAAATTTCGTGAAAATCCATTCAGTAGTTTTTGCGTGAAAGAGCATCAAACATCTTTAAATAGGTACTCACAAACTTTCGCGTTTACAATATTAGTAGGATATAGAAGTTTAAGGTTTGGCGAGCTGTTACTACTGTTAAGTGCCGACAAAATACAATATAAAATTTCGTTTCTTAAGTAGCCCATGACAAAACGAAGCGCCGTGATTGGTGCATTTGAATCGGATCAACTAGTGCCCAAATACCAAAAAGGTGGATTTGTATAAAATCGTCATAATTATTATTATTACTCGCGGAAGCACTATTGGCTCCAATCGGAGTCACTTAAGTATAACGTATCCGGCAATGGATCAAATTAAACTACCTGGATCAACAAATGAAAACGGATCAACAAAATACTACCTATATGGCACGGTGGAGCCACTAAGTGCCCGTGGGGATATCTATATATATAGTTTATTATTGACTATCTTGACGTGGGAATAAAAATAATGATATATAACAATAATCTTTGTCTAAAAGCAACAATATCAATAATTTTATAAATTTAATAGCTCCAAGATTATTTATTTAATTTGAGAAATGGATGTTTTTCCGTACACAACGCCACACTTTACCATAACAGTTCAATGAAAAAATACTACGCCATTTAATTTGTTTTTCGAAAATCATCCAGTAACGATGTTTCTTATTACACGGCATAGTTATGTGTATGTATGTAACAATTACCGAAAGTAATGTATGGATAACTGAAATTCTAAGAACAATATGTTATCTGTAATAAAGAACAAAAGATTTCTGTGATATTTTTACATTATTATTCACTCTTTTCGCAGTCTTTTTCCTTTTTTCTAACAAGCGTAGAATGTTTGTGTTATCTTCATCTAATTTATTTCAATTGTAATACGAAAAGGAATTGTTTTCCCGGAATTTATTATGTTCCTGTCTATATATTTTTATATTTTTCGACCTTAAACATGTTCTTATTACATCCAACTTCGGAACAAATCATTTCCGGGCCTTTTTACGAGGAGATTCCGAACAGCTTTCAGAAACTAGTTAAAAGATTAAAATACAATATATTATTATGTTTATCAATTAAAACGATTATTTCACTATATAAAATAAAAAGATCTAAGACTAAAAGTATTGACTACTGACGTTTTTTTGTGAATATTATAAAAAACTTTTACGAATGAAAAAACATCCATCAATATTTTAATATATATATTTAACGCATTGACGGGCACTACTTCTGAAGACGTTAGATGAATACCTTGATTCGGCGACGGCAGATACTTAAGATTCTTCAGATTTTTTATTTTGATCCTTATGCTAATACAAATACGAATCCCAAGATGCAAAAAACTCATTTGGTATCACACCGTAAGCAACTTAATCATTTACAAGATGATCACCGTCTAGTTCTTTTGTATAAATAGTATACTTATATAGTGTCATATCAATAGTTATCTATGTGAGTAGTGTCCGTCAAAGTGTTAATTATTTACAACCAACCACACACGTACTAGGCTGTATTGTTTTTTTTTTTGTTATGATAGAGAATAGTATTTTATAATCAGTACTTACGACAGTTAAATGGCAATGAAAAGATCAGAACATGTGACCTTGGGATGTCCAGCAGTGGACTGTATTCCGCTGCTTATTTATTTGTCCTATGTTATAGTTACTGTATTATTGAAGCTACATTAACTTTATACATTTACATATTTCAAATATTATTTGCTTGCATAGTAAACGCTGATAGATAGATATATGTTACGAAAATAGGTCCGAATCGCCATTGTCGTAACATCTATGATATTCTTTTACCAGGAAGCTAATCACATAACGATATTACTATGACTTTGACTTTATAAAAATATCCCGGCTCTTAACGGGCATAACCAGACACCAGAAATATTAATTGAAATATAGTAAAATTGTTCATGTTAACGACTGTGTTAAAAAGAACATTTTTATATTAATTTCAACTAATTTGCTAAATTATTTCGAAAGCAATTTAGGGCCATCACATAACACAGCATTCGTTATCGTGACGCTCAAATGCGTACGAATTTTATTTAGGAGTATTTCTTAATTTTTTAAATTTTCTTCATTTATCTTTATTATTGAAGGATTGAATAGTCAATAAAATCGACTGACACGATTAACGATCGTCGATGTGAAGACGATTTACAAATATTCACTACTAAAAAACCTCTCGTGCTTTGCAGTTGTAAATCTAACAGCAGTAGGACGTGTATAACGCACAATGACATTTTACAGCGATCGGAATTATACTAAGACCGGGCAACCATAACGGTCGCTCCACAGACTCGACGTCAATTCTATGTCGCAAACTACACGACGAGATAGATACCAATAAACATTATAACCCAAAAATTAATAGTCTTTAAAAAGAAGCATATACACACTTATATGTTAGTGTTTAAAGCAACATATTTATTTTCACGTTTTCGACGAATGCCAAATGAATATTCTGCTTTTAGCAAAAACTATGTTACAACTCGATTTACCACAACAAGAAAATCTACGCTGCGGTAGAATAATCAGAGATGTTACTCGTATATTCAGATAAACTTCAGCACATGTACGCCCTATGAGCTGTTCTACTGAGGAAATACCTCACCCTCCCGACCCTTAGTTTGCTAATAACCTTTCGATGCCCTCGTAGACCCCAAAGTCCGTTAGACCCGCGAACTGTAACGCCCAAAGAGCCCAAAGTCTCACACAGGACGCCCTCTTGTGCAGGTTTTAAACTAGTGAAACAAAGCAGAAGCCTTCTGGCTGACTAAAAAAAGGGAAGTAAGTACCTACATGGTGGACAAATAACAAAATACCTTCGCCAAGAAACATTATTGATTAACGTTGTGTTCCTGAGCGTAAGTTAGGTCGCCAAAGTTCACGAATAAGGGGAACTAAGGGCCAGCAGGTTAAGGGTGAATAGTGCTGCGTATCCACTGTTCGCATACTAGTACTAGGTGTATTTGAATTAGGATCCTTTGCAAATTTTTTTTGCAACTTGTCATTTGGATGATAGTAGTAAAATGCTGACTTGATTTCTTTTGTTGGCAGGTAAAATACCATACACTTCCTGTCTTCACATTGTATTGCCGAACCTGGGATTCGAATCCGGAACCTCGATGGTTACATTCGAACATAATATTATTCCACTAAACTAACTACGCAACTTCAGATTAAATACGTATGGAAATTCATTCACATTCTCTCATCTACTGGCCAGTTCAAAACAAGCAGAACAAAGTTTTGCCTACACCGACCCTACATTATGATATAGCAATCTGCCCCTTTGTGGTTCCGATAGCGATTCCACAAATTGATTATAAAGGCTACCTTCGACTACAATGCTCTTAAGTAGCCTGTGGAATATATGGCGTACGTGATCCCAGTGTCCATTAATTATACCTACCTAATATGCCTGTGGAATATACGTGTTCCCAGGGTCCATTAATTGGCAAATGACCTACAGGAGACCAAATCTATGTATAGGGCTACTATGATATTAGTTACACTCCTACAAGAAGGATAAAAACAGAAATAATTAAGAACTTTAAATTCATGTCTTGAGGGGTGATAGTCTTGCATTTTTTCCATACATAAATAGGTTACCGTAATGGATGACCATTAGGGTTTAGTAGGTATGTTCCTACTCTACGCATGACCATTAATAGGGTTAAGAAGATAACTGTACAAGGCCAATGTTAATGTATCAATAATGTCATTGATAAATCCCTGAGCGACGTTGATACACCACACAGTTGAAGAAAAGGGTAACCATTGGTTACGTAAGATAAGCTTATAACACGAATCAACAAAGGAGATTTTATTCGAAGATTTAGAAAGGAATAACATTAAAGGTATTTTGGTGAATAAAAGACGAATACTTTCATGATTTAGAAAAGATATTTGTCATCATCATAATTAAAACACCATCGTACACCATGCGGTTTTCAATTCGTTTATGGTTATGATATAATATCTAGGTATTTTAATATTACAAATGTCTTCACGGGAACGGTGGAACACAAAGGTGGGCCAACAATATTATATATACCTAGTCAGGTCATGAGTATTGTCACACAGTAAAAACTTTTCTTTTAGAATGCTGGCCACAAAAAAGTTTATAGAATTCGAATTTCGAATTGTTCATGAAAATAAAAATGTATACTTTTTAGAATTTTACTCATTTTTAAATATGGAGTGGACGCTTAAAGAAGACGTGTTGCAGTTATTGCGTTGGACCGTTGCGGTTTCGCGCCAATTAAAATTTTTGACATACTGAAAAATTTGAATATAACCAAAAGATTCGTTTATCGCACCATCAAACGATACAATGAAGACTCTAGTGTAGATGACAGGTCAAGAAGTGGTCGCCCTCGGTCTGTTAGGACTCCAGCAGTGATAAAAGCTATGAAGGCGCGAATTCAAAGAAATCCCAAACGTAAGCAGAAAATGTTGGCCCTTCAGATGGAGTTAAGCAGAACCACGGTGAAAAGGATGTTAAATTAAGACTTAGGGCTTCGGGCATATCGAAGAAAAACAGGAAATCGTTTGAATGCTCGTCTAATGGACCTGAGACTGAAGAGATGCCGCGCTTTGTTGAAGCGGTATGCGGGAAAAAAATATCGGGAAATTCTTTTTTCGGATGAAAACATTTTTACCGTAGAAGAGAGCTACAACAAACAAAATGATGTATAGTTTCTTATTGGGGCTTAACAGAGGTACATTTTTGTGAGAAAGGTGTAAAAACGAATGCAGTTGTGTATCAAAATACAGTCCTGACGAACCTTGTGGAACCTGTTTCTCATACCATGTTCAATAACAGGCACTGGGTATTCCAACAAGATTCGGCGCCAGCTCATAGAGCGAAGAGCACACAAGACTGGCTAGCGGCGCGTGAAATCGACTTCATCCGGCACGAAGACTGGCCCTCCTCCAAACCAGATTTGAATCCTTTAGCTTACAAGATATGGCAACACTTGGAGGAAAAGGCGTGCTCAAAGCCTCATCCCACTTTGGAGTCACTCAAGACATACTTTATTAAGGCAGCCGCCGATATTGACATGGACCTCGTTCGTGCTGCGATAGACGACTGGCCGCGCAGATTGAAGGCCTGTATTCAAAATCACGGAGGTCATTTTGAATAAACTTTAGTGTCATAAGATTCTATGTTTTGTTACGTTCATTTTGGTATATAAATGGTTACATAATGAATAAACTTGTTTCAATTATTTTATATTAAACATTTGACAGAATTTATGACCTGACTAGGTATATATAGGGTGACTGGTAATTCGTGACCGATACCTAAACACATCATTGTGCTCATGATAACAAACAACTTTTACTATAGCACAAACCTGAAATCGCGAAAAACAAATCAGCTGCTCCCTACCAGCAGATTTTTTTTCGCGATTTCAGGCTTGGTGCCATAGTAAAAATTGTTTGTTATCATGAGCACAATCATGTGTTTAGGTATCGGTCACTAATTACCAGTCACACTATATATACTAGCTGTTTCCGCCTTTTCTCATAAACAATGTTTAAACCCAATTAAAAAATCTAGTTACGCCTTAATTTTATTTTTGAATTAAGAGTTCAAGAAGGTAAAAGAAATGTTTTCACAAATGATAAATGAGTGTCTGCCAAATGATTTTCAGCGAAACGAAGTTAATGCTATTCGTTGTTATACAAAATAACAAACTGACTAAAAAAATCTGCCATAAAGGGTAGACCCCATAATATTATTGCCACTAGACTAACTACGCAATTTCAGATTAAATACGTGTGGAAATACATTCACATTGTCACAACTACTAGGCAGTTCAGAACAAGCAGTAACTTTATTTTTGAATTCAAGATGGTAAAAGTAATGTTTTAACAAATTTGAAAAATAGTCACGTCTAGAAGTACATTTTTTTTGGGATGAAATATAACACTTATTTTAAATAAATAAAAATGATGAAAAACGAATGAGTAAGTCAGTCAAGTTCATACATTAATATTTTCAGTTTAAATATCTACATAGAAAAATACAACAACACGTCCTAACATCATAAAAGAAAAAACGAATGAATAAACATAGTAGTTTACCAAGTAAACTTGAAAAATATGACCCAAAATCTATTTTAAGGGAGCTTATCAGACTACGCAATATGATAATATTACGTGACATATAACTTCGAAGCCTTACTGTTGCGTACTGAATTTTAAATCAGACTATAGGTACTTCGAGAGTTTCATTTTAGTACGAAAATTAAGTTCGTTTGCAACTGCAGTAATTTTGATGGAAATGCTAAAAAGTTTCAATATTATGATTAATTAAAACTTCCTGAAAAGTCATTTTAACTCTCAAAACTACATTAATTATTTTTAATTGAAAAAACATTCCTAATCGTAAAATACCTGATTCAAAAATGTCAACTGCCGTAATAATGTGTGTAAAGGAGAAAAACTATATTTATTTAGTATTTAACAGCAACCAGTATCATTGTTCACGTGAGCTTCTATATTATGTTGTATAAAATAAAATAAATAGCATAATTTGTTTCTAAATGATAGCCCATGTGCATCATCAAAATAAACAACATTTCCTTGCCAATTTTTCTTTCATTCAACCGTTTAAATGTTTCGCATGAAATTAAAATTAATACTATTATTGTACGAACAGAAATATATTTTCTTTGTGTTTTTTTAAACTAAATATACTTTTTAACACCTGTTCTTGTTCTATTTTCTTAAACAAAATTCAAAAGTGACATTGAACTAAAATGAATGAGAAATGTTTACAAGTCTCTGCTACTTAGTTGTTTCACAATTCTTATTCTAGTAACTGACAGTTTGAGATTGAACACTTGTTTAAAATACATTTTAAATAATATTTATATTTATTTTACATTTCTGTGGGCGAGTTGTATGTAGTCAAATAATTTATGGGTTATATTTTCAGGTTTCAAATAACGTTAGTAGTATGCAATGAAATATATACGAGCCTTTGAATATAACAACAAGTTCAAGTTTTATATTTATCACTTATGATGACATTGATTGTATATAATAGTTTTATAATAACCATTTTAGATGTAGGATGTAGAAGCGCATTCTGTAATTTTTACGTTGTAATCTGGTACGTATTTAAGTCTTCCCTTTTCGCACGCATGTATTTACAAGTAAACCCAGAGCCCTTAGAATAAACGTTTCGTTTCCAAGGTACAGTTTTCTTCTATGCCTACCGTTTTTATTTTATTAGTTGATTCAAAGTTCAATATTAAATTAATCAATCAATAACCTTTACCCAGAAATTGGGAAATGGGAAGGTCTTAGGAAGGTAGAGTGTAATATATACTACGGGTATAATAACTAAATGAATGAAGAGGTAACCTTGGAAGATAAACCCCAACCCTTTTTAAAAATAGTACAGAATTTTCAGAAAGATTCGATTCGAAACACTGTCATCTAAATTTATAATTTTATTTTAATTAACAAAACATTTTTTTGTTTAAACCACTATTAAAATCTAATTAGCAACATGCATCCATGAAATATATAAATATACGTACATAATAACTAGTTTTCCAATTATTGAAAACTAGCCGATAGTCGAATTTAATCGCAATTCAAAATTGCTCGAACAAAATGTTACTACGTTTAAATGAAAATAAATTTAAATTAACAACATTAATTTCGGCAGTATTATCTAAAATATAGGTTTTGAGACTCTGCAACCAATCTAGCTAGTGTTTTTAGCAAATCGTTAGTCTATGGAAAATAAAAAATACAAAGACTTCCTAGCTAGGCTATAATTATAACAGCCTTAAATAAGTTCCTACTGAAATAAATTACACAGATAGAAGAATATAAGATAGGTGTATCTAGAATATTAGAACGCAAAAGTTGTAACATACTGCGCATGAAACCACAATTAGATTTATCGAAGTTATGATATATTTAACAAGCGAACGACAAAATTAAAATACGAGTGTATGTAATATAATTCTACGTGTTAATGTTTTTATTTACAAAAATTAAAAGAAGCATAATATTATTTTATTTACGTTGATTAGTTATCTGAACACACAATATTTTGTTTTCAAACAATCATATAAAATAGAGATAGTTGCCAAAAGTTTTAAAGTGTTTGATTTATACGGTGATTTAAAATCATTAAATATGTGGGTTTATCTATGATACTGTCGGAGAGATACATGGTTAACACATAAACTACTAAATATTATTATTATGAGCATGACGTGTCCCACCACAGGGCAAAGGCCTCCCTTCCTTCTTTCCATTCCAACATTTCCAACAAGTAACCTGGGACCAATCCTTCAGGGAAGAGTCGTCTTGAAATCTGTTTCTCGGCATTACCGAGACTCCGGTTCCTGGTGCTAGGAAGCCAACTTTTATTACTTTACTTATACAACTTATATTACTTTCAACCTAAACAGTCCATTTACGTCCTTACGTACTTAGGCCTTACCTTAACAGACCTTGGCAAGCCATGGTCGTTAAAGGACAGGTCCGTAATTACGCTTGGCAGGCGGATTTGTGATTGCAATAAGTTGGAAATTGATGGTGCTTCCTATTCATGATGGAACATCCCTTAGTCGGCTCTAACTACATTCATAGAAAGACACGAGGCAGTCTACTCTAAGCCGGAACAAAATTCTTATTCTACAATATTAATTGTGTGAATTTCTTGCTAATTTATTTAGTAGTTTAAATAGTAGTACTGGGCTGGCGACATCTGTCGCATGTCACCATTTCCTAGCACCAGGAATCGGCGACGCGGTACGCTCAGAAGGAGATGGCGAGACGAAGGATTCTCTCTTCCCTGAAGGATTGGTCCCAGGTTACTTGTTGGAATGGAAATAAGGAAGGGAGGCCTTTGCGCTGTAGTGGGACACGTCGGGCTCATAATTATAATAATTTAGTAGTTTATGTGTCAACCATGTATCTATCCGACAGTATCATAGATAAACCCACATATTTAATCATTTTAAATCACCGTATAAATCAAACACTTTAAAACTTTTGGCAACTATCTCTATTTTATATTATTGTTTAAAAACAAAATATTGTGTGTTCAGATAACTAATCAACGTAAAAATAATAATATTATGCTTCTTTTAATTTTTGTAAATAAAAACATTAACACGTAGAATTATATTACATACACAGTTCATATTTTAAATTTGTCGTTTGCTTGTTAAATAAATCTTAACTTCGATAAATCTAATTGTGGTTTCATGCGCAGTATGTTACAACTTTTGCGTTCTAAAATTCTAGATACACCTATCTTATATTCTTCTACCTGTGTAATTTATTCAAGTAGGAACTTATTTAAGGCTGTTATAATTATAGCCTAGCTAGGAAGTCTTTGTATTTTTTATTTTCCATAGACTAACGATTTACTAAAAACACTAGCTAGATTATTTTACAAATGTATTGTTTTCATCATAATCATGATCATTATTAGCCTGTATAACATCCTCTGCTGAACATGGGCCTCCTCCCGAGGAGCCCTGTGGATTTTGCCGTAGTCACAACGCTTGGCAGGCGAGTTGGCGACCCCAGTATTGTTGTTTTACACAAGGAAACACAGCTGCCTGTTCCCCGTTACACGCTTGTTATAGTTGATATTGTTACAATCGGGAGCGACGGCTTAACGTGCTTGCCGAGGTTCGGAGGGTAGTCCATCAACCAACCAGACTTGTAAAGAAATCTTAGAATGAACGCAAAGATTTCTAATTCGCCGTGGGTATTGGTCCCGAGATTACGAGTACGAGTCATAATGTAAAACTACCTATACATTTTTAACAGAATGTACTACTTATTTTTGTAAAAAAATATTTCTACGTCATTACTAACTGACAGAAAAAATCCTTAAATATGTAAAGTTCTTTTTAAAGTGTAAAACTTGTTTTATAAACGTAATTATAAATACTCATGCATTATTCATGATTCTTATCGGTTGCTTTTCATTTATTTATACGACAAACAATATTGTCGTAATTGTAAGTCCCTTACAAATCTCTCAAACCCCAAAATCAATCAATAGAAAAATAAGTGTTTTTTGCTGTCACTAATAAAAGGGCCTATTGATAGTATCTTCTACTACGTGATCTTTTTTCTAAGTGGTCCGAAATACGACAGTAAATTTGTTATTAAGGCGGAAAAATATTGGATTTTCCTGAGAAAATATTACTAAAAGATACTGAGACCTGGCACTTTTACCAATACGGCAGGAAATTACGCGTAATATTGTCAATTTACAGTTAATCGATTCTAATTATTATTGAATTATGTATATGTGATATGTGATAAGTATATTCGTCGGTCGCGATTTTATGCTACCACCGGATCCGTTAGCCCACTAAGCGCCATATAGCTGATGGATGAACAGCAGCATCTAAAAACTTAACTTAAATATTCTATTTGTTGTATTATTTTTATATATTTTTTATACTTATAAAGAATATTTTTTATACATACTCGGTTTTAAAATAAAATTTAAGAATTTTACGGATATTTTGTTGGTAAATTCGTTTTTTTTTATTATAAATAATATTGTTATTTTTTTATACTTACCATCTTACTACGATCGCCAATACGCCAGCAAAGCGTGGTGATTAGGGCAATATCCCTCGACTCAGGCTTGCCAAGGTTTGTAATAAATAGCAGAAGTTATCCAACTAAAATGATTATAGATGCGAAAATTCAGATATTTTGATGTTTGTGATTATGTTAAAAGATATTGTTCATCTCATCTTTTTAATGTCTACTTATTAGCAGTCAGCATTTTTAAATTGCGATCTCACTTATTTTTGGACTGCACTTATCGCTCACTGGTTACGATAAATGCCATTAAAACTACTATTATTTGTGAGATCTGCGGATAGTTGTGCTAAGTCTGAGCATGCTTAACGACCTTAAATCAGGTCTTGGTAAAGTAACCCGCCTGGCAGTTGTCTTTAAAAAAATATCCAAACATATAAATTTTATGTTGACTGGTAACGAATGCTACTGGCATTATGTCTTCCGATGTACCAACTGTTACCGATGTAACTAGTGCAGAAATTAAAAAAAATATATCCTAAGTACAGTAAGATGTTTGAGATCAAAACATGTAGGTATTCATTTACTTATCTTTGTGATACCTACAAATGAAGATAATGCTGTTTATGAAATCAAGTGCTAACAATGCAATAGTGTGAAAAAAACGTAATCAATAGATTATCAGATCGTTAATTATATAGTATGTAGTAAAACAGTACATTTAGCGCCAATTGCGTAATTATAGGTCGGATAGATGTATTAAAAAAATATATAATTATTCATAGAAATAGTAATACAACGTTATAAGCAAACCCAACTGATTGAATACGGTGTCTTAGGTAGGTATTTTTTTAAGTCACCGTATAAAATCAGTTTGGTATATGCGTATTTTTTGTGTAATACAGGACCTTTAAAAGGCAATAGTGGGTGTTACTTAAAATATTTAAAACTAGCTGCGCCCCGCGGTTTTACCCGCGTTACTCTGCTCCAGTGGGTCGAAGCATGATTTTTGCCTATATGTTAATCGAGCTTAGCAACTATGCCCGCGCAAAGTTTCAGCCAAATTCATTCAGCAGTTTTTGTGTGAAAGAGTAACAAACATCCATCCATCCATACTCACAAACTTTCGCGTTTATAATATTAATAAGGAAGAAATGATTTGAAGGACACTTTATTTTGTTCTTTTATTATTGTCCACGGTAAAGACAAATTTGTTAATAGTCTTAACTAATTATTAAAAAAATACACCTCTCTCTTGTGTTAAAAGATAGGTGTTTATTATAAAAATAAACGTGATTTTTAAATATTCAACATAATGTTTGAATACTTACTTATACAGTTTCTAGTGTAACTTGTTTTAGATAAAAAATAAAGTCCACGCATACGTAAGTACTTATGAATACATTACCTACATTTAACATAATTAATACGTATGTTTTTTTTATAAAATACGTATGTCATATAGAATGGCAATTATTTTCTTAGTATGCCATATCGTAGGTACGATATTTTTATTGGGCGTAAAAGCGTACCTTGAAATATTCATGGCTATTTAATTATTCAATAATGTAAAATGTTGTGAGAAAATAAATGTAAAAATTGTAACTAATCTACGGATATACTTTAAAACATAAACAAAAACTTGACCTACGTACCAGTTTAACTAGTATATCTTCCGCAAAAGTATTGAATATTTATTTTAAATCGTAAATAAGTTTCAAAGTCCGCCAAAATAGACTAAACTAACTTACCTAATATTATACTTGTTGCCACTAACAGTCATTGTTTACTGTTCATACACAAATCAATTCCAATCGGATGTCCGATACTCCGAACCGGTATTTAAACGCGCCGCGTCGGAAAATGGAAAACCGACAGAGCGAAGCGTGCGTCGACTGCGGGTACAAGAATCGCACTGCCTCTACGAGCGAACACGCCTGACATCGCGAAAATAATTTTACTAAGCCACCTCAGTTACTGCGCCTTTGCGCTATCATTTCCTACATGTATTGTTTTCTGCAACTTTCTTTGTAAATAAATACCTATTCCGCAGATTTATGAAATGTTTGCGATACATTATTGGGATAGCGGTGATGGAATGAAAATTAATGATGGATTACTTTCAATGTATTTATTTACGTGTATGCAGGTTGTTGGGTGTTGTTCCCGATGACAGTAACGGATACTGGCGTCCGAAAGAACACCGGGCATTTTAGCAGGTTGATCCTCGTGGTACGATTAGGATATTAAGTGTGGAGAATTATACTTACCATTTTACGGCAAAGAGGATGTATAATGCATTTCCTAGTATAAAAAGGGTGAACAAACCCTGGCTGGCTTTCATTAGTTTTCTGCCACGTAACTTCAGGTTTATCGAGGCTATTTTACTGTTCTTGTTAAATATCACTCTGTTTGTATCAAAGAGCAGGTTATGACTGATAGTACTGACGTGTTTACCGCTGAATTGGTAATGAGTTTATTCAAGAATAGAATATTTGGTTTACTATGTATATAATAATATGTAGTCCACCAGTCTGATTTTCGTCTCAGAGGCCAATCTTTAGGGAGGTTAGCCATCTGCGCAGGTCATGTTCATACAGCTTAAAGTGCTCTCCAAGGTGAAACAACAACTATTTATAGACTTCAGTACCTCGATATTTCTAAATAAAAAAAATCTATTATATAACACATTGTTATGCCCAAGCCGGGATTGAACTCATGACCTCGCTGGTTACGGTCGAACTTATTACCGCTGGATCAACGAGGCAGTTTACTATCTCCTCAGACTTTCATACTTACTGTCTATATTAATATATAAAGCTGAAGAGTTTGTTTGCTCGAACGCGGTAATCTCTGAAACTACTAGTCCGATTTGAAAAATTCTTTCAGTGTTAGATAGCCCATTTAATGAGAGAGGCTATAGGATATCTTTAATTAGGAAGTTCCTACGGGAACGGGTGTTACGCGGGTCAAACTGCTAGCGGGAACCTAGTTAGAAATAATAAGAATTAGGCGATCCTAGCTTCTGCTAACGCGTCAAATGGAATCACTAACATTGGATAATGTTTGGATTTAAATGGGCTTAGTTATTGCGTATTCTCTCTTTGGCTAATTGCGCCAGCAGTAGAGTTGAATTGATTAAATATTTAACTCATTGTGACATTGCTATCTCCAGTTATGTAAAGTGCTTCCAAAATATGTGCCATCCCTGTAACGGGAAATAGAGTAACGAAATCATTATATTACTATACTGTACTGTAACAACCCATTTACGTCCACAGCTGACAAGCTCATGGAGTTATTGCCATAATCACCACGCTTGGCAGGCAGATTGGTGATCGCAGTAAGATGGTGAGCTTGACCTGATAGAGGCCCCAAGTCGCCTCTTACATCACCTATGTGAAGAAATGGGGGGATGTAATCTAAGCAAATTTGGCAAAATTAAATTTAAAATTTAGTGTAGGGGTAGGGTAGGGGTAGGGTAGGGTAGGGGTAGGGGTAGGGGTAGGGTTGGGGTAGGGGTAGGGGTAGGGTAGGGGTAGGGTAGGGGTAGGGTAGGGGTAGAGTAGGGTTAGGTTAGGGTAGGGCAGGGGTAGGGTACCTGTAGGTACGGTGGTTGATGTGAAGTTATTATTGTAGAAATAATGTAAGTCCGAAGTAAGAAGTAGAAATAACAGTTTATTACACAACAGAGCACAGGTTACAGTTCACACAACACAAGAGTTACACTTTTAAATAGAAGGAGAAAAGCGAAGATAGAAATATATGTAGTAGGTATAGGAAAGTAACATAAATAAGCGCGTACAAACAAAAGCCTAATATTAGTATTCGCGCGGCGAAGCTAACATTCAAATGTAGCATAGGTATCAGTATCAAAGCGGTAAGCTGACTACTCTCGCGGCGGCGCAGAGGTGCGCGTGCGGCCCGTAAGTGCGAGTGTATCGAATCGTGCCGACTCGCTCGCACACACGGCCATCACTAGAACAAAAGACGCGTCATAGCACTGCACCGGCCGGCGTAAACAACTTTCACTAATAAGAATCATTTACCGCTGTCCGTTTGTTTGTTGAATTATTATATGCTAAATTTTTACTAATATTTATTTTTACACATTTTTATTATTATTAATTTTTACACATCTTATATTTTATAATTTAACCAATATGAAATAAATAGTCAACATTGAGTAGGGCACTACATACCTATAAAAGTCCACCCGTGCGAAGCCGGGGCGGGCCGCTAGTATCTTATATATTAATGCTAAATTAGGTGTTTGTAACAAGCACAAGAGAGAATAAGACTACGTTGACTGCACCGCTGGCTATGGTAACAACAGTGGCTTCTGAGACTTGGTGTTCACACCCGTGAAAATTATTAATGCGCAAATATTTTATATCATTTAGTTTGAAACCTAAACGTTTAAACATAATAGTAATTATATATTTAACAAAATATAATTCTTCTTTGACATCGAGCTAAAATGGGGAAAAACAAAATAGTATGTTGTATGGGAGCCCCCATTAAAAAATATTTTATTTTATTTCTAGTATTTGATGTTGTTATATCTATGAAGCTATCGCGGTTCTTGGTGCGGAAACAGCCTGGAGACAAACAGACAGCGAAGTATTAGTAATAAGATCCCGTTGTTACCCTTAGGCTGCGGAACCCTAAAAAATACACGTAGTACAATTTTGATCTCGTTATTACAAAATAATATTTGCGCTCCCTCCCTATCTTGTCCTCCAATCATTCCTTAACACCGATACAATCACATTATTTCTAAATGACATCACGCCTCAGACGTGTGCTTAACTTCATTATTTAATGTTATAGGTACCTATAGTATTTGGTTGATGTTTTTATATGTACATACATCACTTATTTTCGTGAAGACAGAAATTGGTTACATGCTGTGTGGTGTCCGGCTTAGAATAGAACACCCCATGTCTTTCCATGTGTGTCGTGAGCGGCGACTACTGGGCACATAGCTAATGAATGGGATCTATCAAGAAGTTAGAATTTTTATTAGGTAGCAGTGTGGTTTCCGTCTTAGACCACCCCATGTCCTCCCATGAGTGTCGTAAAAGGCGACTAAGGGACATATAGCTGATAGATGGGCAGCAGCATCTATTAGCTCAAGGTTTACATCTTACTGCGATCATCAATCCGTCTGCCAAGCGTGGTGATTATGGCAATATTCCTCAACGATCCTGGCTTGCCAAGGTCTGTTAAGAGTAGGCCCATGTTCAGCAGTGGACGTAAACGGGCTGTTGATGATTACGTAGCAACCTGATTTATTTTTAAGCATTAGATTATAATTTCATTTTTATATTTAAGTATCATCAACACAATAATAAGAATCATGATCAGTCCATTGGCTTTACATGATTAAAATATGATACTTACTTTTATATTGATACTAGTTATAGTTATGATTATTGAAGGATTAATTTACTAAAAACTTATTTATATTTTTACAGACATAAAACTATAAAACATCATTAACTAGATTGAAGCTCAATTATTCACCGAAAGGACGTAAGCTGTAGGTATTTTAGGCAGTAATAGAAATCAAATACATCATTTACTAATAAATAACTCGTAAAACTTTCATAACGCAATGTTGAAATTTTTAACTAATATATGAAAAATGTTCTAATAGTTGAATAACAACACACAAAAAAACTGGTCAAGTGCGAGTCGGAATGGCGCCTGTAGCCGTTATTGATATCTAGCAAAAGAGGACAAAAAAGAAAGTTTGTTGGTATAGCGGCAATAGAAATACATTATTGTGAAAATTTCAACGGTCTAGCTATCGCAGTTCTTGAGATACAGCCTGGTGACAGACAGATAGACGAGACAGCGAGGTCTTAGTATTAGGGTCCCGTTTTTACCCTTCGGGTACGGAACCCTAGAGCCTTGTAGGTAGATGTGTTAAAACAATTTAATAATGCGTGGAAAAATGCCAATAGTATGAGTTCAAGAGACAGGAAACTATTCCGACAATAAAGAATTGTATATTACATTGAGTGCGTATTCGAATTAGGCTAAAAGCATTTTAATTAAATATCGCATTAGGTTTGATATGACTGCGAGGTGAATTCATATATCATACGTTATCATACGTAACAAATACTTTGAACTCTATAAGGTCGTTTAAAACTCTTTATTCATATTAATATTAATATCATAGGTACATTATGATTGAAATATAACAATTTATTTCGGTTTTAAGAGATAATATAACATATTTATACTGGTTTCTGAGATGGAACCAACTATATTTTGATCGTCGACGACTTTTAACGACAAAACCTATTAAATTTGATATGCATGCTTAATAAATAATACTAAAATAATAGTTGTAATTATAGAAATCGAAAACTTAGTAGATTCTTATAATAAATTATTAAAAATATTTTACTGATACATATGTGTGACGTTTTCATTTTTTTAATTGTTATAATAATATAACAACTTTAAAGATCGAACAAAAGTCATTATATAGCTAATATAGTCGAATTATATTTTATTTTTGTATTAACATTATGAAAATACTAGAGATGAAAGAATACCTGTAAAATCAAGCTCATTATAAAATTTGCCGCACTTGTTATTGTTATTATAATATTACGTCAAAGACGAATAGTTCCCACGCTCCGTTCGATATACATCGTAATTAGATTAAACCAAAAATATCTTATAACATTTGTCTTTTATTGTGTGCCAAGTCTTGTTTCATGTTATTTTATTCAGTGTCGAATATTTTTTCCGCTTTGCGTATTACGCAATGTCGTCTTTAATATTCTGAAACACACTTTTTCTTCAATGAAAGTTGTATGAAAACATATTAGGTACACTGCAAACTTGGTAAATTTACAGGTACCTAGGTATGATTTTTCTTTCTCAAAATAGTTTTATTTTCATATTTTATTTGATAAGACTCATTTTTCTGAAATTATTTTTGTCTCCAATTTAACTACTTAGTTACAAATTAATATGATTTCTCATTTTGCTTCACAAAGTTTCTGATCTCAATATATATTTCTTCCATATAAAGTAAATTTACATTTAAAAATTTTAATGAAAAAAAAAAACAAATATCCATGTTTTCATTAAAAAAAAAACAAATCAAAATATTTGCGCCTTCCTTTACAAAGTCGCAAATATTTTTGTCTAACAATATCATTTAGTTTTTAACGGTAAACGTTTAAAGATAATGATAATGATATATTTAACAAAATATAATTCTCCTTTATATAATAACTTCCAGCAAGTCGTCTATAAACTTTTATAATTAAGTTTTGTTAAAAATATCAGAAAGCTTCACAGTTAAGTACCTACGAAATATTTTAATAAACCAGTATTCTCAGCAAAGTTGGAAAAGACTGAAAGTGCCGTAAGAATATCATTTAAAATGTTTTAAATTTTCTGTGTACATTTTATTTATTAAATTTCGTTTAATGATAAAAACTGCCAATGAGTTATGTCAAATCTGTATATCCATCAATCAACAATTTTGCCAAAATGACTACAATATTTGAGGTTTTTCCAAAACTTTCTTATGGTTGGGTTTAATTTGACCTAATAAATTGCCGCAAATAATATACCTACACTCCAATTTTCCAATTACTATAATAAGAACACCAATTCCCAATATCTTTAGTAATTGTATACCAGGGAACGGGCAGGAACATTGAATATACATAATATAGCAGTCGCCTAACTGTCTGCCAAGCGAGGTGACTGTGATCATTCCTGCCATGGGAGAATGTCTATAATATGTAGTAATTACATCAAGACAACCTTCGTAGCTCCGTATTTGGCTCGCTTTAAATCTCGGAGGTCGAGGAAATCTTTGTGTAAATTCTAAGATTTCTTTCCGGGTCTGGTTGGTTGAGGGATTACCCTCCGTGCCTCCGAAAGCACGTTAAGCCGTTGATCCCGATTATTATAACATAATCTATAAGAATCGTATATCGAGGGACAGGCAACAGCGTTTCCGTGTGTGGTACAACATAATGCTGCGCTCACCAACCCGCCTGCCAAGCGTGTGACTATGGCAAGTACACTCATTCGGGAAGAGGCCCATGTTCAGCAGTGGACGCTATACGGGCTGATGATAATGATATCAAGATTACAATCTAACTCCAACTATTTAAATATAATTTCATAAAATTAAAGATATATAAATAATAAGTAAAAGAGAAATATATAAAAAGTGGATTTTAAACGTTGTTAGAGGTATATTCTTATAGTCGTGTCTGGTAGACACGACTATAAAGTTATGAGCTTATGTATAGGTATAATCAGAGGAAAATAGTATATACATGACCGGAAATCCAAACAATCTGGACACTCGACAAATTCTTCAGTTACTTTGATATATTTTTGTAAGTATGTCAATTATTTGCTTCAGAATTATTAAAAAGTATTCGACCTTGTCTACTAGTTTACTAATACACTTATATGTATAAACCGTGACTTTTGTCGTTTCTAATACTCAGTGAAGTGATTTATTTTTGATAGTACAATCGATCTATTTATATAAAATTTCTAAATCGGTAAATATTTATATTATAGATTAAAATTACATCGAACCTAACCTAGCGTGTTCGTACAAACTAGACTATCTTGTACCTATTGCAAAAGTAAAGCATTTTGCCAGCTCCTTGAGGGAAGATTTTTTCCTATAGTAACACTGATGGCAAATCATTCCGCTATTATCAATGACTAAAACTAATCACGGTGTTTTTTTTTATTATACTTCATACTATAAGAGATTACTAGCTCAATTCGTTTTACGATCTCATTTTACAAACCTGAAGAAGACATTACTACGACTTTTAATATACCAGGCTAAGCCATAAATACTGATACAATTAAAATAAACAAAATATTACTTTTGAATTTGGAATCTGTGATTTTTATATGATTGTTGTTGTTGATGAATTTTTGATATATAAATGGAGTGGGGTGATAAAGAGAACCGAATCGCTGTGATTGCATTACACAAACTAAGTATGGAGCCAAATACAATCTTGAAAACTCTCCATACGCTTGATTTTAGTTAAATGTTTGTGTACCGGGCTAATGATAGGTACAATGAAACTATCTGTTTGTGACAGAAAAAGATCAGGCTGACCACGTAGTATTCTTACAAAAAAGGCGATCAAAGCAGGAAGAGAAAGAATTGGAAGAAATCCTGTCCGAAAGCAAAAGATTTTATCTCGGGAGATGGTTCTAAATACTATATCTAGAACCATGTAGCGTATTTTAAAAGATGGTAATTTATTAACTGATAATTTAAAAAGAATAGGGTGGTAAGATGGAAACAAAAAAGGAGGTCACATAAAAAAAATGTTTACGGATGAGTTTTTTTTACAATCGAGCAATATTTAAAAAAAAAAACCTGTTTTGCTGAAAGCTCTAAAGAAGCTTCCCAATTAGTCAATAGAGTACAACGTGGGCATTATCCGACTTCACTGATGGTTTGGTAGGGTGTTAGCTAGGCCGACGATACGGCGCAGCACACGGTGGTGGAGTGTCCGGCGTGGGCCAACGAGCGGGAGGAGCTCGTTGGCGTGGTGGGAGACGACCTCTCGCTGCCGACCATCATTTCGAAGATGGTTCAAAGCGAGAGGTCGTGGGAGGCGGTTGCCTCCTTCTGTAGACAAGTTATGTCACAGAAGGAGGCCGCGGAGCGGGAGAGGGAAGTAAATCCCTCTGCCCACCCGCTTCGCAGACGGCGTGTTGGCCGTCGGCTCGCCCTAGGCTCGGCCTTGGGGAGTGCGGAACATGGGCCCCGCTCCCTTCGAGGCTGACCCATGAGGAGTAGGGACGCCTCTACACTCCGGGCGTCCCTATAATTGGGCAAATGGGCCACTGTAAGTGTGGCCCTGGAGATCACGCGGTACCATATTGGCCGCGGGTGCCGTCGGGGGGCCGGATTGCTCATGCGTACCCGACCCCCGCCAACGGCGGATCGAAGGAGTGTCCGGGAGGTTTTAGTGGTGTAGGGTCCTCTCCTCGTGGTATGACTTTAGCATACCACGCTATGGAGAGGGCGAGTCCCACATATCCCACCGCCAGCGGCGCGCAAATACGCTGCAACGGTGGTGGGAATGCGTCAATGCATTTCCCCCAGGACAACAAAAAAAAAAAAAAAAAGGGTGTTAGCTAGGAAGGAATTTCCCATAGAAAGAGTGCGTGCAAATATCTATAATCTTTATAACTGGCCTCATCGTTTAAAGGACTGTATTGCAGCCAATGGAGACCACTACGGTAGGTAGGTATGTACTATGGTAGGCTCGACAGTTAATTACTACATTTTTATTTGCGAGCAAAACATGTGATTTATTTATTTTTTTAAACTTTAGCGCTAAAGCTGACCCCACAGGAGCCTGCTCTTGCCTTTGCGTTAGTTACATGCGGACGGCGGCGGGAGTAGCCGGTGACGGAGTCGTGGGCCCGGCGCTTGCGTTATTGTTCGTATTGTTTGCGGCCAATGTGGGGTCAGGTTAACTAGTATATTGGTAGAATTAACTTCACACACGTCTTCCGAAAGCTAGTAGTAGTGGGGGGCACCGACAACTTCAGCAGCATGATCATATATGTCGGTCACCAATGCAGAGTAGCATTGCATCGCGGGTAAAGCCGCGAGGCGCCACTAGTCTCAAAAACAAAATGCATCTTTTCAGTATGTTGTTTTTTCGAAAAATAAATATATCAAAATGATCTTATATTCTTATATAAACAACACAAAGGCAAACAAAGAGACATAAATCATCAAAACACAAAGTAATTTTTATAAAATATTTGAGCCTTTACTGAATCTTTTACCATTATTCATATTCCAATATTTAAGATGACTGAGTAGTGCAGTAAAAAATAAAAATATGACCAGCTTTTGTTCACGACTTTGTTCCCGTGGTCGTTTTTACCATTGTTTTGCATGTGGAAAATTCAGACTAGATTTTCCAGTAGTCATTCCAGAGGTTAAAATACTAATAAAGTAAAATAAAACGTAAACAATAAATATTACCTATTACAAGATTACATTGAAGTGTGGCCAGAGGCTGATGTTTGGATACTCCTTGCGTCTCATTGCAAACTATCGCGAAATTGAACGAAATAGCCGTGTGGTTTTCGGCTTAAAATAAACCACCCAGTCTTCTCATGGGTGTCGTAAGAGACGACTAATAGACATGTAGCTTATGGAAGGGCAGCAGTGTCTATCAGCTTAAAGAGCACAAATATATCCATAAACGGCTATGACCAATTAGTTAGTCAGTGAGTCAGTCAGTCAAGCTCCATGTTTAGCAGTGGATATAAACGAACTGATAATGTGCATTTTACCCTGCAGAGGGATTTTGTGTATTTGAATAGCGACAATAACAATAACAGACATCAAATAACTATGCTCGTAAATACGTTCCAGGGCTGAGATATATCTACAGTATCATCAAATTATATTAAAAACTAAAATACATAGAATAGGTATGTAGATTGTAAATGATCGACATACATTTTTTTTTGATTTTGTTAAATATATTGACTATAGTCAAAAATAGAATTTCACTTAGTGCTAGGGGCAAATACATATTTGCTTACAGTTCAATATAAATGATGATGGAGCAATGACCGAATAAGTGAATAGCCGAGATTGATCTCTGCATGACCGATAAAATATTATAATGTGTAGTGTGGGCTGACATACCAACAGAACGCAAAAATAAATATAACATCAAAAGCACTATGAATTTAATAAAGTTCTATTATATTGTATGTATTCATTCATTTCATTAATTTAAGCATTTCTTTTTTTTCGGACGGTCTTATGTAGTTAGGCAAGAGGCTTTTGCTACTTCGATACTTAGAGCTCCAGCCTAGATAATCTTCGAAGCATTGCATTCATTTTAGGACATACGCCCTAGTCGCGTCGAATTCTTTAATTAATATTTCGTTTTAATTCTTACAGATTTTTTTTTATTATATTAGCCCCCACGCTTAAATTGAATGATTATTAATTATATGAATTCCACTAAATTTGAATATTATTGGACATGGAAATAAAATTAATCTCGCTAACGCTTATACCGACTAATTAAAAAAATAAAATACCTACAAATAGATAAAACCAATAAATTTACGAAAAATTATCTAACTTTGTTATTAAAACATACACCATGTTAGACCATACATATTAGAGATTTCTTTGGTAACTTGCGTAATGCCATGGCAATTAAACGTAAAATTAAAAACATTAGTCATCTCTCTGCTGAAACTGCCATGTTTTCTGTCACATTATAAAAAGAGTTCTATGGTTTAAAAAAAGCGACCGTAACTGACATATTGACTGACAGTTGGATGGTCTCGCATATTATTTTTAATGTGCATACGACATTTAAATGTAACAATAAACCATGTCTTACAGAAATTATGCAAGTGACAGTTCTGACTGTCAAAAAATTATAAGTCACTAACTGTAATATTTACAGCATAATTCATAAAATATTACTATATATGAAATTTGATGAAATATAATTCAGTTAGTTCAGTCAGTTATTCAATTCAGTCAATGTTATGCATAAAATTAACCTCAAGCATTAGGTACATCACAAGATAATACACCGATATTTCATTAAACTAAATCAGCAAATTTAATTAAAATTAGGGAACCGCAGCATAGCACAAAGGGCTCACTGATAAAAGCACGTACGCCTACATGAAACACTTCCAATTAATAAATAATATTTTCAACTGTATTTTTAAATTGTTCCCGACAATTTTCGTGTACACCCACATAAAGGCTCGCTGCATAAAGGTTAAGTAATTCCTGTCTTAAATCATCATAATCCTAGACATTACGATGATAAAAAAAAAACAGTATTTTACTTAATAATCCTAAAGATGCCGTAAATAATATTAATTCTTAATTGCTGGCACGGTATCAACGCAACTTTATGCGCCATAAATAAATACCTTGGCAAATCGTAAAGTCTTCCGCCAACCGTAGTTCCAGATTTGTATCAAAGTTAGCGCTTGTTGGCACGAACTGGCCATGGGGGTGAGTTTATAAATGCTGTATATTTTGATCCCTTGCGACCGACTAAGTTAACATCGGATCTAAAAAAATATACGAGAGTTTTATTGTGCATTGTTCTATTTGCCTTTTTACAGTGGGATGTTTGGATTTATTTGTCTGTAGATTTCATTGACTACTATTATAAGGTTAAACTTTTCTGTAAACTGTAGGCCAAAGCCTTTATACTATCTTTCAATGATCGAAGAAGTCAAATTTATCTCGCTTTCTTTTTTAAGACATGCCGCGATGTTGCTTACCGTCTGTAAATCCTCTTGTGTTTAACGTAATGAATATATCATTGGTACATCGACATAAATCCAAATCGTTTAAAAGTTATATTTATTATGTGTACATACTTTATAGCAGTATTGCCTTGACCACTTTGGCCACTCATTTTTTATTGTGTGCATAATTATGGAGATTTAATGAAACCACATTTTTTAAAAAATCTTCTGAATTTGTGATTTTACGTAACGATTGTTCGAAAACTTATTCCATTATTATTGTCCTTTTTTCTATGATTGGTAGGACATAGGTGTATAATATTCTCGTAGGTAATCAAATATTACATGTTTGGGCGGCTGACCTGAAATCTGATGATGACAATGAATTTTATCATGATAGCATGTGCGACATAGATAAGGCGTCTGAATAGTTCCAGTCGAAGTCCGATAACACGAGTGACCGATATTTTTATAAACGCTGAAGTGGTAGGAAACACTTTACGAATGTACTAAATAGTTATTCACCATTTATGTTATTCTTATGTACACTTATATATTGTAAAAGAGTGAAACTGATAAGTCTGTAAGATTGGTTAAAGTTATGACGACTTTTATTTATTCTATAAAAAAGCAGCCAAAGAATACTATCTACTCTAAATGTAAACTACACTTTTCAGTCAAAATTTCTCTATCAGTCCGTAGGCTCTTCTAAAATCGTTTTATAATGTACTGCCTTAATAGTGACAATAGACTGACTGCTGACTTTAATTTAAAACCGTACTCATAGTTCTCTTATTTAATAAAATAACACTCTTAGAGACTCTTTATCGAAAAGAACTCAAAATAAAACAATACCTTTTATTTAGCTGTTCTAGGAAGTGATACTTCAAGCATAAAATTCGTAAAAAGGGACAAAATCATCGGCGGCAGTCGAATATAAAAAAAATTGATCCGTACACATTTAATGAATACTGAAAAATAAAAGTAAAACATTTTTCTGTAAACGATTGATGTTATAAAAACACATCATTATTCATCACATAGCCATTTACGAACTGAATTGTTCCATTGATTTCATCCAAACATTAGAAATAAAAGCTTTGAATAATGTTAAAATTGAACAAAGAATAAATTATGAAATGCTATATTGAAACGAGAAAAAATGAAATACATGATCGGTTAACTTTAAATAAGTATAAAGTTACGGCAACGTTTTTAAGAGTTTTTTTTTTTTTACTACGAAAGCACACTGTAAAGGCTTTTATAAAACTAGATGTACAATACAACAATACTCAAGTGACAACGCAACGGGGCGCGGACCGCCGCGTTTACAAATTCAATTTGTTTCGTGTTGTAGATTTAAAGGGTGAAGTGGCTCAGTGTACCTATGCCATCGTAGCCTCAGGTAGTCATAGGTATAGTAGGGTAGGTTATATTTAGAGAAATTTAAAAATGACTCGATCCTTATAGTTTACAATTTAAAGACATACTAAATAATTCAATTGATTTGCCACAGCCATGAAATTGAATTATTTAGCTACTAAATCCTATTTAAATTTTGTAGGAATATTTGTAACAATCCAATATATTTTCTGTACTTAGAAATCTTGACAAAGGGTTTAAATGTACAAACATATACACACATTTATCTTTAAAATCCCAAAAAGGATAGGGCTTAACTGTTTACGTTTGAGTTCCCATAATAGGATCTTCCAAACATTACAATTTACACATATACGTCATCTATACTTCTATAATAATATTATAAAGAGGAAAGGTTTGTTTGTTTGTATTTTTAGATTTTTATGTTTATATGTTTGTTTCAAATAAATTCAAAAACTACTGAACGGATTTCTATATTTTTTTCACTATTAGAATACTACATTATCTCCAAGTAACATATATTTTTACACGAAATGTGCACCCGTGCGGACGGACGGCTATTAGATATATAAAGAGAATATTTCAAACCTCATCTCAGTTTTCGAATTTGTAACAAAATATTTATCAAAAGGCTTTAAAACAAAATCTTATTTGAATAAATCTATTGAATCAAAGCCTTATCTATTGAAACCAGTCACATTAAACTGCTGATGGCCATGGACCCTCATAATCGTTATAGAAGTTAATCGATTTTATGCTAATTCTATGCTGGCAGACTGATAAATCTAAAATTGCAGACTATTGTTAGAAAACTAAATGGATTTAAGTTTAATTATAATGTCTTTATCATGACCAAAGAAAACACAAACTCGAAATGATAATTCATTAATAAAATATTTAAATGTGTTTTTCATTTTATCATTAAAAGAAAATATGTTTTTAGCGCTTGGTAACATTTAGGTAACGATAATAATCAACTTTTAAAGTGGCCTAAAGGATCAAATAGGCATTGTTTTTTGGAATGAATAAATATTTTGTTTGATGTATCGCACATAAATTCTGATTACCTACTTATTACAACAATTTATAATCTAGACCAAATATGTTAGACTGACGAGTTTCTGAAATAGTAATCACAATCACAAGTTATATCTTATTTTGGATATTATTATTCTATTTATGAGTCAACACTCACATACACACTTAATTTTTATATTTATAAATATATCAAAAAGTTGGACCCCAAACGACCGCGGGAGTGCGTCAGTTAGCTTTTCCTTCACAATGAAAAAGGACACTACAATTTTTTTTTCTTTCAATATTGAGTGATATACATATTTTAAATCAGAAAAAAGGCTAACATATATTTTTTTTATAATATCTACATACATACATACACACATAAGCTCACGCCTGTTTCCCAGCGGGGTAGGCAGAGACAATGGACCTTTTATAATATCTAAATAAGGATAAGTTGTGCCCTTTTTATTATGACAGCAGAGCACCTCAGACAGAGGAACCTACGCATAATACGCGCCGCGCCGTCCAAATGGATGGCCTTTTGGACCTGATCTAAGCGCCTTCTTCGAGCAATTTTACCGCCTATTATTATTATTATCGGTGTCCAGCTGCAATCAGACGTCCCATACGAGTAAACGGAACTCACTCAGTTACACATGTCCGGTTAGTAACTAGATCAGGGACAAAAAAGGGCCCTCCTTAAATAAATCTACAATATGATGGTCTTGGTGATCGTTGAACTTTCAAACAACTTATTCGATTGAGGTCAAATTCGCACAAGCTATTTTATAGTTTTATCGAAACTACAGTTTGAACTATGCGAGAGTAAAATATGTAACCGATAGAAAACTTAGCGAAACGACTTCTATTGAATATACTTACGAGGAATATAATAATAATGCAAATCCAGAATAATAATATGTGACTACAAAATCGTTTATTTATAGGGATCACAAGGCCAGATATGTAGTACATTTTGACTGCAACTGCCTTTTGACGCCTTGAAATGAAATGAAAATGAAATGAAAACGTTTATTGATAATGTAGACGAATCGATCGTACTTATTATAAGTCAAATACAATGATACAAATATAAAAAGAGGAAAAAAAAAAATCTTGACTAATTCATTAGTATACATTTCAACAGTCATGTTATTAAATATAATTTAAATCTACCAATGTGGCATGTGATAGTCGCGTACTATAAATATAATTAGAATCAACCAGCGTGGGCTGGGATTCGGTCAGAAGCATAGAACGCGTCGCGAGCCTCGCCTTGCAAGGACGACCGGACCCTATCCTAGCTTCCTACGAGTCTTTCTCTATCTACCTACGTTGTGACACCCGGAGAAGAAAGACTATAAGAAACTCCGAGATCATTCTTTTGTCATCTTTTAAAGTCTTTGATTAATCATTTGTACATCTTTTTAAAAACATTTTAGTATCTAGGTTAGTGATCCCCATACATCGATATGTAGGTACTCGCAGCAGGATATTGTGACGGAAACCATGAAACCTTTAAGTAAGTATCGAGTATAGGGAGCGCTCCTCCAGATTTACATTTCTTTTTTTTTTTACAATTGGAACATACCTACAGTCTGATCAGTTGTCTTACATATATATTAACAATTACTAATTTATAAATTACATAGAATAGACTTTTAATTTAGTTGCAAATTCGGTGTGATAGCTAAAAGGTGCCAGTCTGCCGCAATGTAACCGATGGACTCATCCGCCAAACATCTCCATCCTCCATATATTCTTTGATATTGTAATAACCGCGAGTCATAAGGACCTTTTTAACATATTTTTTGAATTTATGATCCGGCAAAGCTGTTACATTTAGAGGAAGTTTATTATAGAATCTTATACAATTTCCAAGAAACGATTTACTTGTCTTAGATACTCTGAAAAAAGGTGTAATGAGCTTATCTTTGTTTCTAGTATTAAAATTATGTACGTCCTTCCTCTTGCTGAATTTATTCATATTTTTACGGGCGTAAACTATATTTTGATATATATATTCAGAAGGCACAGTAGGTATATTAGGAAAGCGTGGAGAGGTGGGGACTGGGTAATCTGGGTAGAAAGGCATGACATGACATGAGTGTTGACGGCGGAATGAAGGAATAGATAAGACGGTAATCCCCCGCCTCGCCGCGCACATACCTAACACGTGCTGGAATGTCGGTTTTGGTCAAACTATAAAATTACAGCACAACATGATACCATACTTAGATTTCTCTTTAAGCCCCAATTTATTTAAAATTTTCTTTCTTGGTTACTTAGCTAAATTGGCTTAACTACATGCTTATGAAAAATACGACGATCAAATATAATGTTGTTTTTAAATAAGCAGAAATAGAGTTAAATATATTAAAATCAAGTTACATGAACAAATACTTACGAGAATATAATTGTCATTGTTAATATGTAAACACATTTTAATTTATTATATACCGATACACGTACATTAAAAAAAAAACATTTAGTATAATTCATGTTGCCTGTAGGTAAATGTTGCCTTTAGCGCTGGATTCCTTTTAATTTGGCCCTAAAATCAAAATCGATCTGGAGGATTCAAACTTTAAACATATAAATATTAATAAAATACATACATACAACTAAAAGCAGCTAATTTATTTATATTAAAACTAACTATTAAAATATTTAAATTTGTACTTGGCAATATATACTTCCCAGAATGCTGGCGGCATTGTCTAGTTAAATGGCAATGCTTATTACTGCTGTGCAGAATAAATAACAGCACTCGGGGAACGCGCCGCACTAAAAAGGGCCTTGAAAAAGCTTTTCTAAAAAAATTGGCTCCTGGTCCCCAGGGCCCAAAATGTCGAAGTCATAAGTCGATGATAAGTTGTCACTTGTTTAAAATATGGACCGCCACTTACAGTTGTACAATTTAGGAGAGAGGAGTAAGCAATAGATGAATCTAATATTGATAATAATAATAATATGGTCCTCATCTGAAGAATCTCTAAAACAACATTTTATCATAGATATGACATGCATGAATTTTCTCATGTTCAAATACACCTTAATATTTGTCAACACCAAATCGGACTATGTCAATGCATCATAAATGGCGCATCTATTCATGGACGAATAACCTGTGAATATTTATGACAAATCTGTAAATTCATACATAGTTCGACTTATATTCATGCGTTTTGTAATTTGTAGGTCACGTGGCTTTCATAATCAACAAATTGTTTGTTTTTCTTTCATTATTCTAGGTAGGTACTGCTGCTTCTGTTTCATTCGCGTTGCAATCCGCGGCATCCGTTTCTGTAGGTACGAATTCCATAATTAAATATAGCCTGCGTTACTTCTTGATAAAGTAGCTTTTTAATACAAATGCAAATCCAGTTCAGAAGGTTTTTTAATGCAAACAAACGATCAAAACTTTCCTCCATTTTTTTCTTTGCAACATTTGTATAGAAAAAATATCTATCACTATTTATTTTTAATTTATTTATTTGTTTCGAACATTTTATAAACAAGCATAATTATGCATATGTCCCACAAAACCGTGCGGCCGTGTTATCAGTTTGACTGTAGAATCAAGTGTCCGTGCAGTCATTGTTTTATAACATCACTGTTACAGTAAATTTCTAAAATGTTTTTTAAATGTTTTGTTTTCATGCCGAATGTAATCCGACAAAAAATAAAACGGAACTCAACAAATATTCTATTTAGCAAAGTCACGCTCTAAATTGACCATCTCCGCCTAGCGGTAAAATACGTTAGACGACGTTAGAGACGTCGAGTCGTACCTTAGGGTATAGAAGGGCGAAAGATAAGACTATAATGAAGTTTAATGATATTTTTGAATCTATTTGGTTGCTAATTTGAGAAATCAAATTAGTGGCCAAATAAATTCAAGAAAAAAAAATCCTGAAAGAAATTTTACGGTGACTAATTCCAAGAATGGGACAACATTACCAAAGTACAGATATTACGGCCATCTAGACTGATAGGTATTATAAAGAAAAAAGATTTGATTGTTTGCTTATATGTTTGCATTGAACAGACCCGAAACTACTGAACCGATTTCAAAATCTTAATCTAAATCTTTAAAAATTTACAATTAAAATGCTACCTCTTACCTAGGAGTCACATAAACCATATGATCAAATATTCTTATGAAGTTCCCACAATAACGGGAGCTATGCGGGTGATACCACGCTTGGAAAGCTGGTTGTAGATAAAGATGATAGGGATCATTAGTTTCAAATTTTGTGTCAGTACGATACATTTATGTGTAATGGGATGCTTAGGTACACTATTTACAGATGTAGGTACTAACTACGGTTTATTTTCTCGGTGTGTATTGTCACTGGCCCCTAGGCTAACTCAGGCCACCTTTTGGTACGTAGTTTTTATAGAACTATATTTTTTTATGGGTACTGTAAAATAACATACCGTACTAGATCCCCCTTTCATACTGTTGCTTTGTTCTATAATCAGAAGTCGAGTAGGTATTGTCGAGTGAAAGCATTTGTGGAATGAACTGGAAAAATGCGTGAAGCAGACAGTCTAGTGTGTATTTTTAGTTTCTTTATATAAACTTTCATTACACGTTTGTGTTACGTTGCATTTACTAAATGAGTCATATGATGATATGACTAAATTTACAAGTTAACTTGACAAGTTATTTACCAGAGAAATGTCTATACATTAATTTATGTTACAATTTTGTTATGTTTTTAAGAATGTGTAGCAATATATCATATATAATAATCACCGCCATGCAACAAGGCACTGCTTTTAGCCTTCTGGGAACTATGTGGAGGAATGTTTCGACGCCCAAGAGTAATTTGTATAGAAATATATTTTTTTGTATGTAAGTTTATAATACACATGTAATTTATTATATTTTTTTGTCTTTGTAACTAAAATACTTTATTTATATAAATAATAAAACTTATAAAAATATAGGTATTAAAAAATATATATATATTTTTTTTTAATCATTGTATTTTATATTTATTATGTTTAGTTGTAGAATATATAGGATGGTGTTATTGGTAAAACTATATTATATTTATTTCTAAATAAACAACATCACTAAAAGCCATCATACAACAAATAATCTATGATAAAGTATGGATTTAGATTATTTAGTCTTATAACGTAACATAATGGCAATAAAAACTGTGCAACGAGATTTTTATAGTTTCTCATCAATCTAATTTTAATATCAAGGTTAAATAGGTCATATTTTAGTGTATTCATAAAATTTTAATATAAACATGTGCAACTACATATACATTGCATAGGCAATTTATTTCGATGCCAATGAATCGATCTTATATTTTATTTATTATTATTGTTTTGACTCGCCTCTATCGCTTGTCCCTGACGACTGGTCGAGTTCCAGTATCCTGGAAGATTGCCAATGTTCAACTGGTTCCCAAGAAAGGTAGTCGTGCTGACCCTGCCAACTACCGACCAATCGCAATCACCTCCATACTCTGTAAGGTTATGTAGCGTGTTTTAAACAACCGTCTCCTAGCATACCTGGAAGACAACGACCTCCTCAGTGACCGTCAATTCGGATTCCGTCGAGGCCGGTCTACTGGGGATCTTCTTGTTTACGCTACTCACTTCTGGAGCGAAGCCATTGAGAGACACGGTGAGGCTCTTGCCGTGTCTCTTGATATCTCTAAGGCTTTTGACAGGGTTTGGCTCGCAAGTCTCATTGGTAAGCTTCCGGTTTACGGTATTGCTCCCGAACTTTGTACCTGGATTCAGGATTTCTTGAGGGGAAGGTCGATTCGAGTTGTCATTAATGGCGCCTCGTCCGATCTTCTTGGTATTAATGCCGGTGTCCCTCAGGGATCTGTTCTCTCCGCGACTCTTTTTTTGCTGCACATAAACGACCTGCTAGTTACTCCCGGTATCTTTGGGTATGCAGACGACAGCACAGTCTCGGTGAGATACTTGTCTGATGCGAAGTCTGGGTCAAAGGCCCAGTCGTTCAGGGAGCCGATGATTGAGGGGGTGAACTCGATCTTGGAGGCTGTCTCCTTATGGGGTGATGCCAACCTGGTTGGGTTTAACCCCTCAAAAACACAGGCGTGTCTTTTTGCGGCGAAACGGAGTCCATTCCAACTGACTTTCCGGAATGTCTCCGTTCCGATCAGCGACCATCTTGAGCTCTTAGGGCTTGACCTCTCTTCTAATCTAAACTTCGGTCACTACATCGAGTCCATTGCAAACACTGCAGCCAAAAAACTTGGCATTCTCTCCAAGGTGAGGCGGTACTTCACATCGGAGCAGCTCTTAAGTCTTTACAGAGCTCAAGTTCGCTCCTCAATGGAATACTGTTCTCGTCTTTGGGATGGGTCTGCTAGATATCAGCTGGATGCTCTGGACTCATTGGAGCGCCGAGCGAAGAGAGTCATATTTTTTATTTATTTTTATTTATTATTATTATTTATTCAGATAACTAATGATCCATTACATATTACATTACATTTATTATTGTTAGTATGAGCTTAAAAACTATGTTAGTACCTAATAACTAAGACGGAATTAGTCCTCTGGGTGAGGCTCCACACCAGGGGGCTGTCCAATCTACTTGCTATTACATCCAGGATGCCGTTACTGCTTTCACGCAATCTGCTTAGTAGTGAGGCTGTCTTTTTGCGCCAGGTGGCATCAAAACCATCTGTGCGCGACTCAGCGAACATCGTTGACGCACTACAAAAGCGTGGTAACCGCAACAGCACCCTGAACGCATTGTTAAACTGGATGCGCAGAGAATTGTAAGCCCTTTGGGTATATCTGACCCACAGGCTCGCTGAGTACAGAGATGTGCAATACGCTTTGAATAAAGTTACTTTAACCGCGTCTGTACATCGAGCGAACCTGCGGGCCACCATGTTCACCCTGACTGACAATGCCCTGCGCTCCCTCTCCATGTCTACATCATCTCCAAGGTTTTCGGTAACCACATGCCCAAGATACTTGAATTGGTATACTCGATTAAGAGGACTACCATTTAGTAAGACGGGTGGAACAACACTTGGGCACTTTGTACCTGCCTTGAAGATCATGCACTCAGATTTTTTTATATTATAACTCAGACCGTGTGCGTCCGCATACTTTTCACATACGGCGAGTAACTTCCGCAATGCACAAATCGAGGGAGCCAGCAGCACCATATCATCGGCATAGCTAAGGTTGTTTACGCTGACACCATCCACGTAGCACCCTACGGGCATTTGACTGAGTTCCTCGATCAGCGCCTTTACATATAAGTTAAAAAGCAAGGGTGAGCTCAACCCCCCCTGCCTCACACCGCACTCCAGTCTGTATTCATTCGACAACTCACCCGCCCACTTTACATTATTTTTCTGATTAAGGTACCAATACCTTAAAATGGATGTCAACTCCGGCGGTAAGCCCGTTTCATTTAGCTTCTGCCATAATATATCATAAGACACTAGGTCAAACGCTTTTGAGAGGTCTAGAAAGCAAGCATAAACCGGGGTCTGTCTATCAGTGTAATATTTCACAGTGTGCTTAAGGCCAAGAATAGCAGCCTCAGTCGACAGGCCAGGACGAAAGCCGAACTGAGCGTCATGTAACTTAACATACTTGTTCAAATACGAGTTAAGCACACTGTCAAATACCTTTGCTACAATCGTGGCTAATGAAATGGGTCTGTAGTTAGATTTTTCAGACGCATCCCCCGTCTTACTCTTGGCAATCGGTACCACCAGAGTTTTCATCAGGGCAGGAGGTAAGTGTGAATGATTTATGCACAAATTACATAATAATGCAAGTACTCTCGGGAGGTGTAAACCAGCATGCTTGAGGTGTTCCACGCTGAGAGCGTCAAACCCCGGTGACTTTCCTCCCTTTATACCCTTAATAGCACGACCGATATCCTTCGCACGAATTAAAATTGAAATATCTGTCCCCTGCGCATCAGCCTCAAACAGTCCGCATGATGGTCCTAAGGGTGACTTTACTACAAATTGTTCATAGGCAATAGCTCACTGGTGGAGGCAAGTCAAAAAAAGAGGCAACATTACACACAACAACATTGTGTATGGCACCTTTCACACACCTGTATTATGTACCTGTATTACAGTTTTCTATACGTTATCGCGACCATATTCATTATAAACAAGATGTTAACTTCGTCTACATAAATTTCCATGTACCTATACAATGTATACATACAAATTTTGGTCCCCCGTCTCATCTCTTTAAAGCGTCAGCTAGATATAATATAAAGGATAATAAATAATTAAAGAAATGTTAAAATTACAATGAATTGGTAAGTTGTACTTAACAATCCCTAGGCCAATTATTACAACAAAAATAATCGGACCACGCATTAAGATAAAGATTATAACATACATTGTCTTTTTCAAAATTATATAACATACAAAAATCAAATATAAAATAAAATGTATGTAAAACGTCTTATCGATATGTAATCAATATTTCTCCTGTGTATCTTTATAAAACAAAGTTACCTTCATCAAAATAAAATCACCTTTTCAATTTATATTCCACGTAAGATAGCTTTCAAATCATATTATTTCTCTGTACTTACACTGATGTGTATTTAAGAATGTAACGTGTCACCGTTTTCAACATTCCATCATAATCTAGTTATATTGTAATTTACCTGATTCTACGTATACGTTGTAACATACACGGGTTGATTGGTTTCGCGTGAGTGAACGAGGGATGGCAAGCGAGGGATATAGGTATGAGGTCATTAAAAGTGTATCTCAAGATATCATCCTACGAATAAACCTGCACGAGTTTATGTAGATCTGTTAAGAATGGAAAGGGCATCTACATCCTTAGATAGGAATAGAATGAGATAAAAAATACATTTATTTATTATTTTTGAAATGGAAAGGCATCGGAGATAGCTTATGTTACTTATGGATATTATATAACTATAATGATGATAACTTTTTAAAGCGTACATCAGCGCACGTGGTATAGGTTATTGCAATGTACTCTAATTAAGAGACTAAAACACAACAAAATATGACGAAAAAGAACAACCCCGGAGTTTCTTTCTCCCTTTCTTCTTCGGGTTGTCCACTAACAACGTGGCTAGTGAAAGGTTGTAGGCATAACCCATAAAGGTGCTCCAGGTGTGTGTCACTCAGATATAGTGTGACTACTTGCAATTTTGATGCGGTTTTAATTTCTTCTTATAATTTATTTTAATTCTGACAAGTACGAGTGTATGTAAATACCTAAGTGAGAATAAAATTCATTTATTTCTTAAGTCACTATGTTGCTTCAGAGACCTGGTATTCTGGGTTCAATTTTCACCCTAAACAATTATTTGTGTGAACCATGGAATCTAGTGTTACTTACTATGCCGTGTGGTATCCGGCTTAGAATCGACCACCCCATATCTTTCCATGGGTGTCCTAAGAGGCGACTAAGGGATATACGGCTGATGGATAGACAGCAGTATCTAACAATTCAAGGTTACTCACCATCTTACTGCGATCACTAATACGTCTGTGAAGCGTGGTGATGATGGCAATATCCCTCAACAGCTCTGACGTGCCAGTTCTCTTAAGGAGGTCCATGTTCAGCAGTGGATGTAAACTGATAAAGTAAAGTAGGTGTTACTTCGTGTCCGTGAATTATTTGTTTGTAAAGTCCTCGCGACAAAGCGTTTAATTCCTATAGTTTTAAAAAAATAAAAATAAAAATTTCAGTAGTTATTAAGAAATTAGTTGGGACTTATATATTATTATATTTAGGTGTAAATTGCTAAATTAAAAGCAATTTGCATAGTCAAAACAAATTTAAAATTAATATTTTTGAATTGCGCACTGCATAACGAGATACCTAATTGCTTTTGGTGTCGACATCTGCTGCGGTTTCATAAAAGACGTCTTTAATGAATTGGGTTCAATGGTAAAGAAGAACCTTTATTATTTCTTAGTACTAAGCTGTTTTAATTATACCAATATTAAATAAATACTTTATTCATATTTGTTTTGTGGGTATTCCATTTTCATCAACGTCTGTGCAGTTTAATAAGAAATATATTTATTTTAAATTGAAACAAGTCAAATAATTTATTGACCCTATAACGTATAAATAAGGTACAAACTGTAAACATTTTTCTTTCGAAATAAAAATGTTTATGTGTCCATTTTTTCTAATTAGCGAAAAAAAACTATATGACAATAAAATATTTCTATGTCTATTTCTAAAAAACAATTGGAAGGAATTGCAACGGCTTCATATGGGTTGCATGGCTTCATATTTTACTAAAATCGTTGAACACCTACGACCTATATTACATATTTTAGATAGATTCGATTTCACCATAAAATACAAAAATCACGCTGCTGTCCTTAATTTTATGTCCACCGATGGTGTTTTTTTTTTTTAAAGCATAACTCAGTAAGCATTTTATTTTTTCTTATTTAATCATTCTGTTTCTGTCGTTAATGATCTTAGATGTTAAAAAGCGAACTTTAAATAAGAAAATCAAAGACTGTTCTATTATTGACTACTGTATCTCATCTCAAATTAAAGTTTGTGATTGTAGTTACTGCGGTTATTCATTCCTTGTGTACGGTAAATAGCTATTTGGATAGTTAGAGATCCGACAAGCGTTATTAATATAAGCGTACCAAACTAAAATGTCTGTAGTCTATTGTGTCGGTGAAATGAGGCGAAACGTTCTAGTTTCACGTCGGTATTTATTTATATACGTACCTACTTAATGTTCTATTTCTATTATACAGTGTGCTAATAACACAGGGGTATATATATGAGCTTTTTAAAATCAACATACCATGATTTACCTTGCTTTTTATTGTTACACAAGTAGGTCAATACGTATTAGACAGATTTCCTGGTTGGCAATGAAAATTTATATCACAATTCTTGTTTTGTCTGACTTGTTCTATTAAGTAATTTATATTTTTTTATTTTTATTTTTATTTTTACTATTATTACTTTTATTTTTATTTTTTTTATCTTCACTTGTCTTGCACCAACAACATTTAAACTTTAAAACTGAAAATGATTACCTAAGTCCTTTAAAAATATAACAGAGTTCTCCTCGTACACGGCAGATTCAAGTTATATTTGAATTTTTTAAAAAATATATTTATTTAAAACTTCAGCCCTTTAAAAGTACATAGTCGTAAAGGCATTTTCTTTTAAGCAACCATAGAGTGGTGCGAAGGCACTGTAATAATTTTATATGGTTATAATACTTCAACAAAATATTTTTGAATGCTATAGACTTAGATATATGATTAATCTCACTCACTTGATTAGATACCGGACTAGCTTAAAACCCGCTTAATATTGTAGTGTGTATAAGACACTGTACCGATAGTATGTGATTCCGATGGCCTTCTTATTTCTTGTAGTGTTGTTTTTACACAGCCTATAATGCAAACTAGAATATTACTTCGATTATAACCAAAATGTAACTATAATAAAACTTTCGATACGTATTTCTCCCACAGAGCCGAATTTGTCAATATCTAGTCGAGCGCGAGAACAATCATAAGTAGTATATATATGAATATAAACTATATTTTAATAAAATACATTGAGGAATAATATCCTATATTACTAACGTACAGAATACATCCTCAAGTAATTAGCTGCTTCCCGGTCTTGGTAAACAAACGGCTGTACTCTCGCAGTATCTATGCATAAGAATTTGTTATTGTTCGCAGCTATTGTTGTTTTCATAGACTTGTTTGTGATTAGTCACTTAGCGTAGAAGAAAATACTGCGTTTCAGAAAGTAAGATATTACCTACTGATATTAGTTACTTATGAATTTTATAGTTATTGTCTCGCAGCATTAGCATATAATGGCTGTGACAGTGAGGTACAAGGTACAAGTACTTAACAAGGTACTTAATATGTTTTGCTTATTCGTCGTGTTTAAAAAAAAGAAATAAATAGTCCTAAATCAAAAAAAAGATCGTGTGATATTGTAATCTTCCAACAATTTTCAACAAGGGAATAAATATCTTACAATTCACTTTGTGGTCCACAATTAGTTGATATAATACTAGACATTGATTATAAGGTTGGAGCGGTGTAAATGTCCGGTGTTGTATAATTCTTCATACAAAATAAAGTTGTCATGTGTGAAGGAGCATGTGATTAATACACAAATGGTGTTGTTCCCACGTCCCATCCAAATGCCCAACGCCTCACTAAATTCTCATTGCGATCGTTCTTCACTGTACCTAGACTTGTTCAAGTATGTATAAATTGGACCCAAAACTTACAACTTGAAACAATATGGATATCTTTGTTCTGACGAGATCTGCAACATGTGCTTGGGCGCTAATGGCGTTGTCTTAATTACGTCAATCCGTGTTTCAGTAAATGTGCCTTCGTGTTTAATGCTTAAAATTTGTCACTAGCCAGCGTCAGTTTTCAGGCCTTTTAAAAATATTCTCCTGCTGAGTACACGAACAAGGAATTTCATAGTTATGGCTTCACTAATACTTCGTTCAGAGGACAATTTTTTTATTGTATATAAACTAAGTCTAGTATTTTCTAAGATAGATTTTTAAGTATGTAGCTGACAACGGTATATAATGTATCGCAACGCACCGTAAACTACAGAGTTAATCTAGATTTCTCCAACTTTGCCAGTCATTTTGATCCTTTTAGTGATAGATTTTTTATCCATCCTAATCGAATTAGTTCCTATAGAAAACTAACTTCCCGCGTGCGATATCACCCGCATAACTCCCATTTCCGTAGGAACTTCATAATCAAATATAATAGCCGTCCTCAATAAATTGGCTTTCTAATACAAAAAGTTTTTTTTAAAGCGGTCCATTAGTTCCTGAGATTATCGCTTTTAAGCAAACAAACAAACTCTTAAGATTTATAAATAAATACAAAACCGCCCTGAGCCGAGGTCCAAGTCCCACAGGGGGCGCCCTCTTGCACAGGTTGCTTAGTTGGTAGTGCTTAAAGCTTTATAAATTAGTATAAGATACACTCACCAAGATTCAGGTCTCTACGATCAGCGGTTAAGACTGTGTGGTGATCTGTCAGCCAACCAGGACAATGCGTTTTATTAATATAGATAAAGAAGAATATTTTCAAAGATTTTCAAACAACTATATAAGGAAGCAAAGTTATCTTAAAAGTTAAAAAATAAAAGAACTTACCTTCAGATGTTCTAAGTAATTGAAACTTTGTAGATTAAAGCAGTTTCCTCATCAACAAAGGTTAAATTTTCTCTTTTGTATTACTTAAATTTTTATTATGTTTAACTAAAGGAAGATACATAAAAGGGGAAGATTTTGGCGTATTTGACTAAATTATGGTACTCTCTGTTTTTCCTTCTTTCATAATAATTAATTTTGATTCGTATCTAGTATATTTAGATTTATTGAATTATTCTATTAATACCCGCGCGTTTTAACTGTTTTTCTATGTAAATCCAAAATATGTATAATTATAAAGTAATTCTTGAAATCAGATCAATAATTTTTTTATAAAAATACCTACTAATTAAAAAGAACATTTTTTTCCTGTAGGTAAATAATATTAAGTAGGTATAGATATAAATACCCCAAAACCTTTGAATATGCTTAATTATCATGTATCATGAAGTTTAAAATTAAATACAATTGTTGTTAAAATACAGTGAAAACATAGACAGACACATTCTTAGCTACCTACAAAAAATTATACATTGTCTATCTTTTCAGTCAGAAGTTAGTTTCCTAGGGAGCGTATTCCTTGAGACTTAATACGATATAGCATCAAAATTGATGCGTGGGATCCTTAATAACTTTCGGAGATAACTCTATTTACTATACCCAATTCTTTTTTTAAATTTCAAGCGTTTGTATTAATTTAGATTGTAAACTTTTATAAATATTTATTTTCAGTGATAAAAAAATACTTTTGACACATTTATGGTAATTTGTGTTATTTTAGTAGTTGTTAATACGTAGCCAAATGATTTATTTATACACAAAGTCAAATGTAGGGACTTAGTTTTTAGTATTTTTCTAGCATACATGACACAGATATGCACGACAAACTTACCACTTAAGAAAGCAAACGAAATAAAAAAAAATTGAACCTTCGAATACCATGACGGAAACCGCGTCTCTGACAGCATACCCTGGGGCCATAGCAATAAATAAAGAATCGTCCAAATATGTTTGATTTAAGTAAAAATCGCACTTAGTGAAGTGGTCATAAGTTCTAAGTACTTTCGTTTTTTTTTGTACCAAATGGTCAGATTGTGTACGGTTGGGACACACGCAGGTCAATTGTCATGGTGAAAATAGTCGAAACTTTATCTGTCAGCGGCCTAGAGTCTCTTAAATGAGACATGAGGCAGACTCTCCGAGGCGGCCACCGAGGCCCGACATGTCAACATGACGATGTCCGTGTAGGTAAATACGATTTTTAGTCTGGCGTACAACGTGTCGTTGCACTTACATAACTATCGACTAGCCATCTCGCACAGACGTACCATAATAAATTAATTTGATTCTGTAATAAACACTAGCACAGTCAAGCCGCGTACTAAATTCACCCTTGACCTTCAAAAAAATACTTTCGCGTCGCTGTCTGGAGAGAATTTTCCGTGAAGGTTAAAAACATTGCCGCGTTGAATGGTAATGCTGAAAAATTAATTTATATTCTTATTGAAAAATACAAATCCTTGATAAAGATTACTGTGACATGTTTTTATTACACAGAATAATAAATATTCACGCTGTTAGACATTATCAAGATTTATCAAGATTTATCAAGAACGACCAAGATTTATTAATGTTAGATGATTTTGAAGTACAGAAGCAATACTTAAACAAACGTAGTATTCGTTCAAAGTTATAATATTTATTCAATTTATTTATAACTTTGACACACATTAAATAAATTAAACACAGTTTATACAATGGAAACAACATGTACAAAGGCGAGCTTAATTCAATAATAAATTCTCTTACAACAAACCTTTATGGAAGAGATATTTGATTTGCACTTTTAACTGCATAGCCAAGGGCAGTCCTAAAAAACGAAATGTCCAAATTCCTCAATTTAATCCATTTGATATATTTTTGACTTTTAATTTTTTTGGGGGTTTTTATGAAAACAGACACAATCAAGTAATTCTTGTCAGTTTATATTACTGAGTAAACATTTATTTATTTATTGCTTTCATGGGGTTTAAGTTAGTTAAAAAGATCTAATATTAAAGTAACAGACATGAACCCCGTTAGGGCACTGCATTACATGCATAGCACACTGATATTACTGATAGTAATGCAAACATACAAACCATAAAATATTAACTTTTTATAACATTAGCATAGACTAGGATAACACTTAATAATAATTAGGGACTACAACATGGATTGTGAAGACAACTATGGCTAAAACTAAATTAACGTTAAATTTAAAACTATTAGTCTTACTACAATTAGTTAGTTTGTAGTTGTTAGTTAGTTACAAGATTATTATACGTTTCCTTACTTGATATTAAATTATTAATGTCTGTTGGGAAGCGATCGATGAGTCATTTTCCCAAGAGAAAACTTCTTGGTATACGGCATATTTAAAATGTCTGATTCATTTTTACTTTTTTAAGATAGGGCTATTGTACTGCCACGCAGGGAAACGATTTCTGAATGAATAATGTGTCTGGTACAAATTTCAAAACTTTAGTAATGTCCATGAAAGGTCCAATAAAGACGTATAAATTATCATAATAACTTTGTAATAAGTAGTAGAAAATTGTATAGAAATATTTTTAGGGGCCGTACTTCAGCTCCTGACACAGTGCAAATTGATGTGTGAAATATATTCTCATCTTGAACCCCCGTGTCGTAGCGGTATTAGGCGCGCTTTAAATCTCGGAGTTCGTGGGTTCGTACCGGACAGAGACAAATGTTATAACACACGAAGAAACGACGCTGCCCGATTCCTGGTATACGCTTGCTATAGATGATGTTATATTAGTCGGGACCAACGGCTTTACGTGTTTTCGGAGGCCCTTAACAAGATTCCTATTCCGGCGTAGCAATTGGACAACCTCCAAGACTAAACGCAAGACTTTTACGGCTAAGCCACGCTACGCTAAGCTATTTCTTTCTTTCTAACTTTTCTTATATAACGAATGTTTAATTTTCGGTTTAATCGATTGATTTTCAAAAATCGGACATATGAGTAGCCTGACTACAGGCTGACACGCTCACATTCATATACTAGACAGAAAATATCCATGCTAAGTCAGTCCAGTCACGAGAAATTCGTGACACAAAAACGTAACTATAATAATAAATAAAATAACGACCAAATGGCCATCGCGGGTTCTGGCTCTATAAAATATGAAACAGCTCCACTATATGTACCTACTGATCTTACCGATCTCAGTTCAGCCAAATCAGCCAGATCAGTTCAGATCCTTTGGACTTTATCTGACTTTTTATATATGAAAATGGTTTAATCTTTCATACGATAAGTAAGCCCAAAAATAATTTTCGATTTATTGAAGTTCTACAATCCTATTCCAGCAAATATTATAAATTTACCATATTACTGATGAACACATAAAGGCGTAGCAACTATCATTGATGATACCCATGCTTCTCTAAAGTACCGTCATTAACACCTATCAGGAAGGGTCAAACTTCCTCAAAGGGTATTAATGGTAGCAATTAAATAATTTGTGAAACTGCTTCGTCAAATATATGTCTAGAAATACAGTTTATATAATGAACGGAAGCATTAAAAAGTTTAATAGCAGTCTCACAGACTATAGCGTCGAAACTAATTCTAAGTAAGACCTTCTTTGCAGACAATTCACATACACACGTACAAAGATTACTTTCTTGCTGACTTACAGCTCGCATACGATTGATACTGGAAATTTCACAATTAGGAAAAGTTAATATAGATTGAGAATTGAGACTGTATTTTTGAATTATCCCCGATTGTCCCCTCTAGCCATGTCCTCCAGGGTGACATCTGGGAATTGTCTTCCCAGTTGTCACCAGGGTGACAAGCTGTGCCGACTGTTCCTTTTGAAAACTGACTAAAGGGGACAAACGGGAAGTATTTTTCTCAGTTGTCACCGGGGGAGTGACATTTGCTACGATTGTTTCTTTTTCAGGAAAGAAATGTAATCACCGTACATTTCAGCTTTTTTATTTCTTATGTTACATAGAATCAAATAAATAATAACACAATGTCAACACGCTTACAACATAGGAAAAATATTAACTATTAAGTAAGTATATTTACTTACGTAAAATGTCAAAAAAATTATATAGAATCAAATAAAAAATCATCAACATTATGTTTCCGTTAATTGGTACAATCACAGAACTTTAATTAATACTAATCGTATAATCACAGATAATCACTAAGGGTAAAGTTACACGTGCTTATTAATCGCAAGCTTATTTGAAATATTGCTTATTAATTTTGTGCCTAGCGCCGCAGATATCATGACACAAAATAACTATCGTAACAAAATAGTCCGTCAATCTCATTTGGACTTGCTTATTTCAAGAGCAAGTTTTTAAACTTGCTCTTTGATTTTGTGCCTTGCGCCGCAGGTAGCATAACACGAAATCGAACTCATTCCTCCATCTCTCTCTAAGCACTCTTGAAATAAGCAAGTCCATATGAGATTGACGGACTATTTTGTTACGACATTCTATATAATTTTTTGCGTGTTGACACTGTGTTATTTTTTTATTTGATTCTATGTAACATAAGAAATAAAAAAGCTGAAATGTACTGTGATTAAATTTTTTTCCTGAAAAAGAAACAATCGTAGCAAATGTCACCCCCCCCCCCCCCCCCCCCCGGTGACAACTGAGAAAAATACTTCCCGTTTGTTCCCTTTAGTCAGTTTTCAAAGGAAACAGTCGGCACAAATTGTCACTCTGGTGACAACTGGGAAGACAATTCCCAGATGTCACCCCGGAGGACATGGCTAGAGGGGACAATCGGAAATAATTCGTATTTTTGAACTTGTTTACTGTACAGTGACAGAGGGGGATTAAAATGGGCTAATTATTTTTGAGGTGACTATTTGGTTACAAAAAAATAACTAGGTAGCGATTAAACATTTTTAGTACAATTATATTATATGACCTACAAAAGTCCATGATCTATAAAAACTAAATAATGGCTGCTTCTATAAAATAGAAAATATATTAAACAGGGCCAATTAAATAATTGGTGAGGCATTAAAAATAATGACTAGGCGGCCATTGATTTATTTTATAAATCAATGTCGGCGGCTAATATTAACAGTGAGATATCAAACATTGTATTATTGGCAACTATTGGTTAGATTAGGTTAGGCAGTTAATTTTATAAACCATCTCTTTGTATAATTTATGAAAGCCTATTTTCATTAAACTAACAATAAATTTAGTTGCCACACCAAAAAATCACTGCCAATTTAAATTTAAACAAAACTTACAACTCAAAATAAAGCTGCTACTTTATACTTAAAATGCTACTTCACTGTAGCTGCCAACTTATTATTTTTACTACCCATTTTGATTATTTTTAAAACCCTAAATCAGATTAGTTTGTCGCCGCGTTAAATACATGCCATTTAACGATTTGACCATGACTTCGACAAATATGTCTATTATGCTGTATGTCCTTAAAATAAATATTAATGCTATGTTATTGCTACGGCGTTGGCCATGAAATATTAACAGCAAGGCAAACTAAATAGTTAATTTAAGCAAAACTAACTTATAAAATACTAACCATTTTAAATCTATGCTGAACGTTCTGGCAACGTTCCTAGAATGCTGGCAGTTTTTTTTACTTAATCTTTCACCCCGTTTAAGTCCACCGCTGAACATGAGCCTTCTCCTAATAAACTTTGGCGAGCTATGATTGTTAAGGGATATATTGCCATAACTACCACCCATGGTAGGCAGATTGGTGATCACAATGAAATGGTGAATCACTTTGTGCTTATAGACGCTGCTACCCATCCATCAGCCGTATGTTCTTAGTCGCCTCTAACGACACCCATGAGAAGACATGACATTGCCATTATATTCATCATCATCAGCCCGTATAACGTCCACTGCTGAACATGGGCCTCCTCCCGAGGGAGGGTATTTGCATAGTCACCACGCTTGGCAGGCGGGTTGGTGACCGCAGTATTATGTTGTACCACACAAGGAAACGCTGCTGCCCGTTCCTTAGTATACGATTATTATAGATGATGTTATAAGAATCGGGACCAACGGCTTAACGTGCTTTCCGATGCACCGGAGAGTAGTCCCTCAACCAACCAGACCCGGAAAGAAATCTAAGTTTGATTTACACAAAGATTTCCTGTCCGGCTTGGGGATCGAACCCACTACCTCCGAGATTTAAAGCGAGCCTATTATTAACACTTTCAAATGAAATATTTTCATAAAGTTAACAAGCGTAGTAAGCTGTAACTGGTAAAGTTATTCCGACCAAACACTAAGACTTTAAAGTTACGTGATTAGAGGATAGAACTGGCTCAAGAAATTAATTGAGAATGATTTATTTAGTTTGAAAACTTTCACACTAACTTTCTGAAAGTATGATCACCGTCGACTTTCGTTTTTTAAAGCTTACTAGCAGATTTTTGCCGTCTACTAGTATTTTTGTCAATCCCTTGTGCTAAGCTAAACTGCTTGTATTACGAGTGGATTCACGTCGGTAGTGCAATGGGTGGGGTTCGAACCGCCGCGGCGGCGGCGCGGCGACCTCAAGAACACACACAACATAATACACTATATACACTAACTAATCAGCCTTCAAAACTTTTGTTAAGTTACAAACGAGTTTCCGAAAGGTTTATTTACTTTATTAGGTTTGATTATCGTGTTAGTTAAATTTTATTTAGCATTGATTAACTAAAAGTATAATCATGAGATTTTATTTTGTCCGTCTGTATGTTTTCACATATATAAAACAATAGTTCCGATTTAGACTCTATTTGTTAGATAGCTACTAAAATTCTTATTTTACGCGGACGAAGCCGCAGGCGGTAGCTAGTAAATAATATATTCGAAATGCGAAGACAAATATTCTATTACATGCTGTATATCGTACCATGCCTTCGTTGTATTTCTTATAGAGAAATTACACATGAAATGAAACTAATAAATCGTAATAACAAAGACACAGCAGGTACGTTATTGCTTCGTAGTGTTATCTATATATGAGTATAATGTATCTATGTAGTATGTATACACTATGATTTATTTTACTGTACTTAAGCCTTAAGCCCGTTTATGTCCACAGTTGATGTGCTTAACGTGCTTTTCTAGGCACGCCGGGAAGACCTCGACCTCGTTTTCCCGGCGAGCATTTCTTTCCGGAAAGAAAAGAAATCTCAAATACAGCGATCAGAAAGCCGCGGCGTATCGAACCCACGACCTCCGAAACTTATAACGCCTTGGTACGAAAGTTGTCATACGATATTAGTAGACTAAAATGGTATGTTAATTTAGCGATGCAGCATCTGACCATTAAATTATTCAAGCAGGTATCACCGAAGAGATGACGGTCCGTTTTAACACGTTAAAAATATCACAATATATTGATTTTATCTCCGGCTTTACAAACTAGGGGTTAAACGACAAAAAGTTCTTCACAATTTTTTTTCCTGATACTTTTTTTCCCGAGGGACGCGCCATTAAAAGCATTCATTCTAAAGATCGTTAGAAATAAGAACGATAAGAGTGAAGCTTTGACAAACTGAGCGGTAAAACCAAATGGTTCTTTTTTGGGCTGTATTTGTAAGAGGTTTTTACATTCAAGATTTCTTTTTACTTTACTGACCAATAGGTATATTTATACTTTCATATAAAGGTATTTGATTTTCATTTCATTTTAATAATACAAATAAGAATCTTAGGTCACCTTGTCTTGTCCTTTTGTACGTTGTATACGTTTTCAAAGATACGATGACTTATCATGGAAATAAGGTACGATTTTTTTAATCATTTATTTTAATGTAATATTTATTTTGTTTGACACGTTTTATATAATCGGTCTTTCATCGGGTCGTGGGGCCTTTGGGACCGAGACCGCGGTCCCGGTCCCTAGGTGGAAACCTATAAATAAAATATTTATTTTTCAGTAGTATTTTGGGACCACAAATATAGATTAAAATATGTCTTACGAAAGTACGGTCAACCAAAAAATTGTGAATACGTATAAATAAAACTATTTTTATTAAATGATAAATTGTCTTTTATTTCTAAAACACAGCTTTTCATTGGAATGAAAAAATATGTAGGTACTTATTAAGAAATATAATTACTATAGATACTATATAGATATGATAATAATGTTCAAAAATGAAATACAACAGTTCAATAATTAAAAACATATGTTTTTATCCCTTACATCTACACATTGCACATAACAATCTCCTTCCTAAAATTTAACGTCCAAAATAAATGACCAGATAAGTGTTGGTCATTGTCTAGAAAAATTTTGATTTAAATTAAATTTAAAGCTAATCAATTTTCAATACTTTTGAGACTGATGCAAAATTATTTTATATTGTTGAAATGTTCAATGTTAAGTTCAAGACTGTTGATTATAGTCTAATAATTATTAACATGTATGCGAGACTTATTTTATATATAGGGTGTTTGGCGCATGGACCGACACATTATTTTCAGGGATTTGGGAGGTCATTAGCTAGGTTCTACCCAAACACCCTTTATCCAAAATGTCACGGTTGGTTACATATGACTTTTTTTTTAATGAAAATAATGCCCAAAATGTTTCCTTTAATTCGAAATAACTTTGTTGTTTGTGGGTGTAGTGGCACAAAACTAATTTTGTTGCATTCTCCAAAGTCTTTTTAATCTAAAAACATATTTGTTTTATACAACTGGTTTCAAGAAAATTCCTTATAAGCTTCCAAAGTTATTTTTTTATTTAATGAATGAAATTTTACAATTTCTAAATTAATTATAAAAAACTAAAAGCCATTTTGAACTTAGCTTTATTTTAAAAAGTTCTTTAGATGATACCCTTTCTAACGGTATGCTACATGTCATAGAAATTATTCATTATGTTGTAAAAATAAGGGAAACTACTATGCCACGGCCGAAACGCACACAACAATGGAACCAGTTTGAACGATACCGTTTGAGAGAGACAGGAAACCTACATCATCAAGAACCTCGAGTGAGTGCCGTGCAACATAATGTAGCCGTAGATGAAATGATTCTTCAAGCTTTTGATGAGGAACCTACAACAAGCATACGAACTGTTGCTGCAAGACTTAACTTAACAGTATGGAAAGTCTGGGCGGTTCTTCGGGCAGATGGGAGGCATGCATTTCATTACACCCCTTTTCAAGGTAAATAACACACCAGCCCTTTTTTATTGTAACAAAAAACCCGTTTTAACCTATTTTAATTTTTAATGACTAGTTATTTCGTCAAGGAAAGATACTTAATAAATTTTTAGTCGTTTGATTTTCTTTGTTTCACAATTTATTTATTCATGTTTGAATTTCTTTTAAGTTATTTCCAGAAAAACAAAAATCTTTTGTGGTATTGTAAGTATCTCAAGGATTTTTTTTTTGTTTTTGAGCTCGAAGATGGTGATAATGCTAGACGGCTGGATTTCTGCAGATTTAAACTGCATACAGACGTCGACGATGGCGAATTCTTGAAAAGAATTTTGGGGACCGATGAATCAAATTTTAGCCGTGAGGGAATAGGGAATCTCCACAATCTTTCACCACTGGAGTCAAAAAGACCAAAATCCTCGCGTCAAAAGGCAGAGTTCTTTTCAAAGACAGTTCAGTGTCAACGTTTGGGCTGAAGAGAATGATAAAACTAAAAAAAATATATGATGTACATAACCATGCAAACTACCACCGAAAGTTGGTTTGAACGAGATCAAGTGAGTAGTTTTTTTTAATACGTCATAAACCGTAAACCGCAATTTACCTTTCATTCAATCAACTATTATTAACATCGATCAAAGTTACAACGAACTACAAGAACTTTTATACTATGTTACTTGTTGTATTCTTGATATCAAAAATAGGTAGGCACTTGCAACTAGTACGGAACCCTTCGTGCGAGAGTCCAACTCGCACTTGGCCGGTTTTTTTATTTGTGGTCCCAAAATACTACTGAAAAATAAATATTTAATTTATAAGTGGAAACCGGGACCGCGGTCCCGGTCCCAAGAACCCCACGACCCCTATCATCGTCATCAGCCCGTATAACGTCCACTGCTGAACATGGGCCTCCTCCAGAGGGAGGGTATATGCCATAGCCACCACGCTTGGCAGACGGGTTGGTGACCGCAGTATTATGTTGTGCCACACAAGGAAACGCTGCTGCCCGTTCCTTGATATACGATTATTATAGATGATGTTATAATAATTGGGACCAACGGCTTAACGTGCTTTCCGAGGCACGGAGAGAAGTCCCTCAACCAACCAGACCCGGATAGAAATCTTAGAATTTGCACTAAGATTTGGTGTGTGGATCGAACCCACGACCTCCGAGATTTAAAGCGAGCCAAATACCGCTACGCTACGGAGGCTGTCGGTCTATATTAATATTATAAAGAGGCAAGATTTGATTGTTTGTTTAGCTATGTTATCCAAGATTATAACATATGTTTTATTAAATGAAGAATAATGAAGTTCCCGAGGAACGAGAGCTACTTTGGTGTACCATGCAAGTGTGGTGTAGTATATTGATAATTATATAACACGATTGTTGAATATATTTGTATACTATGTACACATGCGTGTTATTCGATTTCCATAAGTAGGCATATAAGATTCATGCTTTTCTAAGATAATAACATTTTAGGTTTTGATTAACTTGATCTTAACTCGTGCTTAGTTAGTAGTCTCAAATTTATTCTTATTATTTGAGTATATTAATAGATATAAATTAACATGTAGGGTGGAGGGTATCTATCATATAGTTTACAAGTAATTATAGGACGAAAGAAACACTTTTTTTTTTAACTTACATGCCTCGAAAAGACTATACATTAATTAATATATGAACTTTTAAAATTTCAGAGAATGTTAAGATACTCAGTGTAGGTACCTACCTATTACTTTTATACATATGTAGTGGTTTCCACTTCTAAGAATCGAAATAGTTTATAATTACACGGCATATTATAAAACAGAAACATAATATCGCGGCTGTTTGTATATGCGATATCGAAATACTCATAAATTGTTAATCGGGTTTACATATAGTTCTGGGTTCGATTCCCAACCAGAAAATAATTTGTGCGAACCACGGATAGTTTTTATGTGTCCGTGAATTTAGTGGTTGTAAATTCCACACGATACAAGGATTATTTTCCCTAGTTTCTTTAAAAAAAAGTGGATAGAATTGTTAGACGCCATGCAATAAGAACGGCGCTGACTGACAGCACAGAAAGGTATTGTACTTCATTTGTATAATTTTAAACCTTATTTCAGTAAAGATAGTATTAGTATTGAAATGAGGATGGTAAAAATAATAATTTGATCAAAAAAATTACCTTACCGTGCCGTCAGTGACATTTTTTTTAATACCACTACCGCACTAAGGAATATAAATTCCTGTGTCTTGGGAAACTTTACAAACACATAACATATGGTTATTAGGTCTTAGAAGCCACTGAGAGCCAAGAGAGTAATACTTTTTTCTTTTATTTCAAGTTTAAGTTCATACAATAAACCTTCCAAGATGTCACAAAATGAGCTTAAGAGCAGTAAAGCAGTAACTATAAAACGTGCCAGACAGTCTATCGTACTCGGCGCGCTTTAAAATTCACGAGGAGCGTTTCAAGTCTAGAAAATAGCCAGTTGAATTGACGCCGGGATATTCGCGCTGATCGAAAAATGGAACATCACCGACATTGGCTTATTACCATAACTCCAATTCTAAAACAATTTTAAAAGACTAGATACGTAATAGATAAATGGTATGTTAAGCACCGCAACGCTTTTGTATGATATGGTATGGTTTATAAAGATACCAAATCCACAAATTCTTTAAATAGCTCTCTTTAATAATGAAAAACATCGGTGACGCTACCTAACCAAACGCTTGCGAATTATAAAATGACAACTATCGTAATAAAATACAAACAAGGTACTAAAACATTTAATTTTTTATTTTAAATTTGTGGTGAACATGCATGGTTCACGACTATTTTTGACTGTCACTAAGCAAAAACTTTGATTTCACGGTTAAATAATTAATTTTCATTAATTTTCTTAAATTATTACTGCAATTAATATAAAGCACTTCTCTTATTTTTTCTCGCTCTTGTTGGTTGATTGATATAACTTTAAGGAGTAATAGAAACAGACATCCTTTTATAAGTTTATGACAAGAATCTGAAATTAATTTGCCAAAAGGATAACCTTTTCCAAACACTTTCTTAAACTTATTTAAATTTGAGTTGTATCCTCATCAATATACTGATCATTTTGGAATAAAAGTAATAAAATTTATGGAATTAGAAACTGGCATATCAATTCAGTAATATTTCAATAGAATCCAAAGTCTAAAATGTTCTGCTGAGCAACCAATTTTCCACTTTAATTAGAGATAAATTAATTCTACGGCCATTTGACCCAAATTTTATTGGTTTGCTATTGATTTAGGACTACATATGGTAAATAGAGCGTTATTAAAGTTTTCTATGAAGACGCGGTAATACTATACAGAACAAATATTTTCTAACAATGTCTCTAAGCTACGTCACTCGGCTTTACTCGGTTGCTAACTTAGACTAAACATAAACATAGTAGGTACTTATGACACTACGCGTGTAGTTTGAGTAAACTAGCACTTATATAAATAAACTAACTGCGCCCCGCGGTTTTACCCGCGTCATTCTGCTCCATTGGGTCGGAGCGTGATATTTTGTAGCCTATTAACGTATAGGCTACAAAATATCACGCTCCAGCTCCAGCAGCAAAATATCCAGCTTATAAAGTATCCGCAAACTTTCAGCTAAATCCATTCAGTAGTTTTGCGTGACAGAGTAACAAACATCCATTCATCCATACTTACAAACTTTCGCGTTTATAATATTAGTAGGATATGTAATGTATGTTAATCCAATGTATGTTCAAATAACTTATGAAGGTACCTACTTTGTTTCCTCCTTTATGGTTTTATTTTAAAGCGCGCAGCGTAGTCTCGCATAGCATTGGATGTTTTTCCCAGGCCTTCTCATCTGACGCTATTCCCGTTTCAACTCATATGACAATTTACGATATCGTTTATAAAAACTGAGACATGAAAAGTGGCAGCGAAGTAGTATTTTTGATCGAGAAGTATTCGTAAAAAAAGTAATATATGCAAAATAGCTTCTACGTAATGTGATAGTAGTAATCAAATATGTGAGAGTTTTCGAGGCAGATGTCCGATCTCACACCATAGCCCAGTATTCCAGTACATTTAACATCCCATCCGTATAGCCCAAATCAAGTCTCTTCCTTACGGCAATAGTTTCGCATCTGTGGAGGACTGTCCATTGTTATATCAATGGATAGACAGCATCTTCCATTAATTGAGAATATAGATGGGTAAACTAATACAATACATTTTTGTAACCATTATTCAAATACAAATTGTAATAAAACTAGATTAAGTAGCACTTGTGTAGGTATGTGTGTGTGTATTTGTGTGTTTGTGCGTTGTGTATATACATATAGTAGATGTAGGTATGCAGATATGTCAGGGTTCTTACGATGTTTTTGAGAGAACTAGCCTTAACCACTTGGCTAAAAACCTTAGACTATCTATGGGCAGACAGAAGCTCATAGTCTAAGGTTTTTAGCCAGAAGTTACGGCTAGTTTGAACTTAGACTGATAATTAACAATAATAAACGAAGTTTACTCGGCGTTTATTGATGAATTCAATTGACTTAACTTCGCAATTTAGATATGTAAACATACCAACGCCCTACGGGAGCGCTGGAGTGCTAAACTCAAAAGGTACTTAGTGTAATTTGATGCAAAGCTAAAAGGTATTTCCAATTCATTTTACATGAAATTTGAACGTTCTGTTTAGGATTAAACCGTGATTGGGGAAATTTTGTTGACATTTCTGTTTGTCATATTACCATTATAAAAGGCGTGACAGGAAGAAAAAAGTCGATAAACTTTGGTTTTCCTGCGGAGCAACATCTGCATCTAAGTAACCTAAATAGCAATTTATTTGGTGATGATGAACAATAATGCTTAACAAAGATATATGAATTGAAATTTCAGTTATAGGTAAACGTTAAAGTCAAGAACAAAATACACGGTAACAAATGTGTACTTTGGTTCGATACTGTACTCTATTGTATCAACCTATTTACGTCAACTGTTGAACGGAAAGGGATATCCCCATAATCACCTTAGCTTAGCTGGTGGATTGGGAAGCACAGTAAGCTGTTAAGGTATGCTTGGGCTGATAGATGCTGTTGCCAAATCATCAGCTGTATGTCTCTTAGTACTCTCTTACGACGTCTATTATAAATTATAAGCCGGACACCACAAAGCGTCGGTCGTATGCTACGCTAAAAACATTTAAAACCTGTTTACATCAAAGAATTAGCTTTTCATTACCATCATTCTTTTTTATTTTATTTAAGCCGATCTGATAATCGGCTTAAAATTGTGATAAACTGGTTTTAAGAAAGTAAAAAAGAAATATTTCATAATCAAGTATCATCTACTTACAGATATAAAATCTTTACCTTCATCGGGACTCGGGACACGGTTGTGAAAATATACTCTTACTTTTAATAAGATTTTCGAGTATGTTGGTACAAGCAGCTGTGATACGAGTACGTAGCTCCAAGTTTCCTCAAGGACTCCCAAGGGCTCGTTTGCATTGTTATTACGGAAGTTAAGTACAATGTTATTGATATTTTTTTTTGTATATATATTTATTTATTTTTTAGTCCTTATTTTACGGGCCAAATTTTATGAATTGTTAATATCATGGACTTAAAAAAAATACCCTCATAACGTAGGAAACAATTTTAGTATTTATAAGCTAAACGATGGCTTATATTTAATTGATTTTTAAACTACATTATATGAATGGTTAGTTCATTCATCTTTAATAATATTATAAACACAAATGTTTTTGAGTATGTGTTGATGGATGGATAAATGTTTATGACTCTTTTACGGAAATACTCCTGAACAGATTTGGCTGACAAAATGTCAGCCAAATCTGTTATTATAATAGGCTGCAAAACATCACACTCCAACCCACTAAAGCAAAGTAACGCGGTTAAACAGTTAAAAAGGGAAAATAACTTTTCATTTTACATTCTTCGCGAGGAAATATGTAGAACGCTGAACAATAAACAGTATATGAGTTCAAAAGACTTCTAAAAGGCTTTAATAGCGTGCAGCGTCACGTCGTAGCCAGGAAGATACCTATTACATTTTCTTTGGGCACAATTTTATATTATTTGTAACGGGAAAATTGTGTTTATTAAATCTTCTTATTTCTAAACTTTAATATATTTTGAGGAATTAAGCATGCATTACTAAAATTAGTAACTTTAGATTAAGAAAAGATAGATACGCACTTCAATGGTATCAGTTTATTTCTATTGATTTATGTGCATACGTAATGTATGCATTTAAATCAATGTACGTATGTATATTGAAGGTTTAAAACATCTTTATACGTTCACATAATATAATCACGGCAAATAATAAAGCATTAAACCACACGAATTTTATTACGTGTTATCCCTGAATAAGGCTTATTAACTCAAAACGAGATGCGGAAGGAAATACAAGTAGTTAGGTACATAACAGGACATCAGCTCGACGAAGTAAGCGTGACTGATTGTTTTCGGGATAAACGACAGCTGGGCGATACAACTTTTAACAAGTTGAAAGCCATGACAATATTTGTCCGACAGCATACTATCCTCAATTTTTTCTTTTTTTTTTTTGTTCTCCGGTGGCAAATTCATTTACGCATTCCCACCACCACTGCAGCGTATAGAAAATAGAAAGAAACAAAATACATTTAATTCAGCACAACACACAAGATATTACATATAACATGTAAATGTACAAAACAATGAGACGCCTTGCATGTTCTGCCGAAAAAGTCGCCACCTCAGCATAGGCTAGGCGATACCTAGCGCTGGTTTTAGTTGGCAACTCGAGTAGTGACCTACGGACAAGGGACGGTACACTTAAACAGTATAGGTACAATTCATGCATATTAATAGGGAAAACCAAATAAAAAAAAAAAGTAATAAATGAATGGAATACGTATTATATATATACATAGCTTAACGTCAAACGAAAATAAATATATATTGAGTATTTGTCCTTATTAAACATAAATACATATTTGGTAAAAAATATATATATTTTAAATAAATAAATAAACTTTAACTAATGCTTTAATGATACTGCATATTCCAAAATTACACAATAAAAATTACGGCTACTTACGGTGCAACTGTCAGCTGTGACATATGGGTGAACTGCCGATTAATTTTATTGTCAACTAAGCATGTTTAAACGTGTGGCTCTTTACTTATTGTTAAAGCTAAACCTAAGTAATCCTAAAGGTAAGTAATTCAAGAAATTCAAGTTAATTATTATATTAAAATTCGAATCAAATAACAATTATTACAACTACCTATATATATTTAATTAGTTAATAACAGAAATAAATTTATTGAGATTGATACTTTGAAAATATATAAAGATTAAAAAATTAAATTAAAAAGTCACGGTCATATCACTGAAACGTTCATGTTCAACATCTCATAGTCTGCTTGTTTTGTAAGCATAAGCTGTTTAATTTTATTTCTAAATGAATTGATATTTTTTTTATCCGCTCGCTGGCGTCGAGATATGTGGTACTCGCCCTCTCCATAGCGTTGGTATGCTTACTCCTACCACGAGGAGAGGACCCTACACTACTAAAACCCCCAGACACTCCTTCGATCCGTCGTTGGCGGGTGCCGGATACGCACGAACCCACCCCCCCCCCCCCCTCGGCAGCATTATATCTCCTGGCGCAATAACAATACAAAAGAAACCGTCCGAAAATTGGATCTCATCATCATCATACAACGTACAACGTACGTACAACGTCCACTGCTAAATATGGGCATTCTCCCGAGGGAGGGGTTTGCCATAGTCACCACGCTTGGCAGGCGAATTGTGACCGTATTATTTTGTAATACACAGGGAAACGCTGCTGCCCGTTCCCTGATATACGCTTGTTATAGATGATGTTATAATAATCGGGACCAACGGGAAACTTTGCACGGGGATAGTTAATAAGCTCGATTAACATAAAGGCTATAGTAAATCACGCTCCGACTCACTGGAGCAGAGTTACGCGGGTAAACCCGCGGGGCGCAGCTGGTATAAAATATATGAATACGTTTACTATCACATTTTTAGCCACCCTGCAGATATCTAAAATCAATGACGTGGCCTTATACATATTAACCGTTTGCAGCAGCATGCAAACGAGTGGGTTTTTTGTAGGTTGCAGGATCTTTTCCTTATTGACAAATTAAAGAAGCCCGAAGCTATTAGATTATTTGATTGGAAACACGCCTTCTTCCGGATAAAGTAGGTACATAATTAGATCAGAGGAACTGATACATTTTTAATGACCAACGTACCCTTGTTAATTTTTAAATTGGGTTCTCAGTTACTTTACGGAAATTGATTGCTTTGCTTCATAAGATTGCCCACGTTAGATTTTCACTCTGCCTCTGTATAATGATACATACGATGTATATTTGTTTGAAGTATGTAGTTATATGTATGTTAATCCTTACTAATATTACTAACGTGAAAGTATGTGAGTAAGTGCGGATGGATGGTGTTTGTTATTCTTTGATGCAAAAACTGAACGCAAAAAATGAATGAAGAAATAGAAGCGACTATAGTCCAATGGCTACGACTTGCGGTCATGCGGTCGTCGGTCCGATCCCCATCCATTGCACTTCCGACGTGAACCCACTTGTAACAGCTCTTAGCTTAGCACGCACGGATTAATGTAATAACTACACATGATACTATTCAGAGCCGTATTTAGAAGTTCGGAGGCCCTGGGCAACAAAAGAGAAGAGGCTGCCTAGCCACAAATTAGTTTCACTCTAAACGTGTAGAAAATTTGAAGTATGTACCTACTTTTCAGGATGATTTGAATTCTCATATTTTACTGATTGTCTAATTTAAGTGAACAAGTATAGATGAATAACCGTTATTGCAATATTAAAAAACTCTTACATTTATCATGATTCTCAATTTACTGTACCTAAAGGTACAACACCGCAAAAATAAAGAAAAGTTGTAGATTTTACTCGTCAGAATTTGAAAATTTTAAATCTCTGTTGTGGGGGCCCCCCTATTGTGGAGGCCCCGGGGCATTTGCCCTGGATGCCCTCCCTTAAATCCGGCCTTGATACTATGTACAATTCAAGGGATGGCATACATTCTAGATAAACCTCATATTCTTTTTACATTTAGTATTTTGAAATAAAATTAAACATCAAGAAATCAAATAAAATAATATAGTGTATGTGTATAAATAAAAATACGAGCGCGAGTCCGACTCAAACTTGGCCAGTAATAATAAAGAAAGTGTAAAAATAAAGCATATTACAGGGAAATTGCGATGCCTCAGAATAAGTTACTACCTTCAATAAACCTGAAAGAAAATCCAGATTAACGAGTTCATTGTCCGTGTCCCCGAATACCAAATCCTTTTATTGACAATTCACTCACTTTCCTCAAAAAGGTGTTTTTATCTCTTATGTTGAGCTTTACCAGAAATCCACCTTAAATCGAATCACTTTTACCTCTAAAACATTTAATAATATCTCTTTCATTGAATCCTAAATTACTTATTGTCTGTACAGCCAGACTTATTTGCTAGGTGTTAATTTGAGCTGTTTAAAATAGATGTGTGTACACTGTACAATGTTGAATATATACAGGGTTATTTTTAAAACACCAACAACCTTTAAGGGGGTGAAAGTACTGATGATTATAAACAAGTTATACTATGGGACCAACCATGAAATCGCGAATAAAAAATCAGATATTCCATACATTTTGTCGAGGTAAGTGATTTTTTTTCGCGATTTCCAGTTTGGTCCCATAGTAAAAGTTGTTTATCATCAGTACTTTCACCCCCTGAAAGGTTGTTGGTGTTTTAAAAATAACCCTGTATAAGAGACTAAACCGCTTAATTTCTTAAGCTTTATAAAGCAATCTATTTCAATCTATCTGGCCTAGGTACTCGTATTTCTCTTGAGTCAACTAAAGTGTTAAGTTCGTAATTTGGTGACGTGAATCACATTGCTACTTTATTCACTTATTTGCTCTTTAGATCCTCTTTATGTAAATCCCCCACCGGAGACGAGTAGGTTCACTTTATGTTATAATATACTGGGCGACTTTTTTACCGTCTTGATATGGTGTGTTGTATAACTGGAATAGAATCTACAGACCACAGTATATTTGTACTAGTATTTAGATAATTAGAGTTTCAAAAATCTAATAAATCACTAAGAAATATATCCTACATAGCGCGTGCATAATAATAAAATAGGTGCCTATAATGTGAGGCCGCAATCACACATGAATGAAAAAAGTGTGTCAAATATGTAGCGTAACTACGATTTTCACTCTATGTCAGTAAAAAAAAAGATCGTATCTATCTAAAGAAAGTATCTATTTCATATACTTAAATATAGGGTGACTGGTGATAAGTGACCGATACCTAAACACATCATTGTTCTCATGATAACAAACAACTTTTACTATGGCACGAAATCTAAAATTGCGAAAAAAAAAATCAGCTGCTCCCTACCATTTTGACGAGTTATGTGAATATGAATGTATGGAACAGCTGATTTTTTTTCGCGATTTCAGGGTTGGTGCCATAGTAAAAGTTGTTTATTATCATGAGCACAAGCATGTGTTTAGATATCGGTCACTAATTACCAGTCACCCTATATATTTTCCTACCTATTATTTGGACGGTAAAAAAGTAACCCAGTATAACCCTGGTCGCCAATCAGCCTACCATGCATGGTGACAATGGCAAATACTCGTTCGAGGGCGGCCTATGATGATCGATAAGGCCAACGAGCGATCACAATATTCTAAAGATACACCTATTATACATATTTTACGCAGGAAGCTTGTTGGGTTAGATGCCCGTTCCCTGGTATACGGTTGTTATAGGATCCCCTATAACAATCGGGACCAACGGCTTAACGTGCTTTCTGAGGCTTGGAGGGTAGCTAATCCCTCAACCAACCAAACCCGAGAATACATTTTAGAAATATTACTAATATTATAAATAAAAATATTATACTTATATTATAATTATATATATTAAACTTATACCGCTACGCCATGGAGGTTGTAGGTATATAAATTCCCAACACTCACGCTAACAAATTTATACGCCGCGCAATTTTTTTTTCCCTGCAAACTGATAAGTGATAGAAACTTTGACAGCGAAGTAGGTCGAACACTATTTATATTACGATAAACAATAATTATACTGGAGTTACTTGTTGTTCAGTTTTTTTACATAGTTAGAACAAGAAAGTTATCTTGTTTGTATCAAAACCTACCATTCTAATATCTGAAGAGTTTGTTTACTTGAACGCACTAATCTTAGGAGCTACTGAACCGATTTAAAAAAAAATATTGCAATGGTAGATAGCCCGTTTATCGTTGCAGGCTATAAGCTATATTTCATTATGAAGTTCCCACGGGAACGGGGTTTTCGTGGGCAAAACCGCGCGCGGGAAGCTAGTAAATAATTATTACGATGTTTTACATAAAATATAAGGATCGGTGTTATTGACATTCGCAGTCACATCGCCAATAATTTTATAAAACTCGTTCGACTCTCGACTGAGTCTTTTAAAACAAACTTGACGGCACCGACGGCTCAGTGGTTACGGTCGTTGCTTCTGAATTCGGTGTTCTGGGTTTGACTTCCACTAGGTGCAATTATTTGTCTGAATCATAGATAGTTTTTCATTCTGTCTGATTGGGCTTTTTGTTGGTAAATTTTGGGTTAGTAAAATCTTGCACGACACAGAAATCAATTTTCGAAGTAGGGCGCGAGATGTCAATAAAATAAAATAAAAAATATGTTATACAATTTTGTCGAGTGTCAGATTCATTTAAATTCTTCTTAATTAATTTAAGTAGGTATTTTCCCAACATTCACTAAACACGAAACTATATAGCTACATCATGTCCTAATAAAGTTTTAGACGATACTAATTTAAATAAAGTTTTCAAACGCTACCCAAAAGTTCTTCAACCACATAGAATTTAATCGAGCTTAATATAGGTATAGTAGTCAAAACAGCTCTAGAACAATGAAATCAATCAGCAAATAAATGTTTGAGGATCAATTCAAGAACATTTTTGAATAAAATACGATGTAGTACTACTACCAATTTAATTACAGTTCATCATTTGTAACTTTTTTGAACCATTAAAAATATTTTGTACGATAAAAGAACGACTATTTAATTTAGAAGGACAATGAAGGTAAAATGAAAAGCAGTTCCTGTTATGCAGTTATAAAACATATTAAATTTAATTATAATAGCGCTTACGGCTGCGACATTCATATTATATTCAAGACGACTTGCTTTAGTACAAGTTACCGTTTTTATTATATAGCTTTCTCTTTTAAGTGGAAAATTTATGTAGGTAATGGTATTGTAAAATGTTCAAGCCGCGAGAAGTAAAATTAAAAGAAGAAACGAAAAATTTCTAACAAACAGTAATTAAGTTTTACTCACTGACTATGTAAAAAGTACTAAAAAGCTATTTTCGATGAAATTGACTCTTTGCAAAGGTCTTTACCCAGCTGTTGTCTCAGACAGGCTAATTGACTCATTGAAAGCACTAAACTATTGTAAACTTCAAATCAATACCTTCTATGGATCGTACTCATAAAGAACGTCCTTTTTACAAAGGGACGGATCGTAAAAGTTTTCACTTCGGACAACAAGAACACACGTGTGTTTAACACGTTTCTCGATTATACTAGCTATACTTTTATCTATAAGTATGTAAGTATAGAAAATATTAATATGTATTATAAAAACTAACTATTACTTACGGTAAAATCAAAATAATACACCGTATATTTGTATGTGCGGCTATATCAAGGGATGAATATAGGTTGATTAACTATTTCTTCTAATAAATGTTACATTAATTTTAGACGATTATACAGTATCTACAGGTTATTAAACTGTTCATAGTATTTGCGATAATATACGAAAATCTTACTGATAAATACATAATTATACTTATGTCATGAATCACTATATGAAGTAATTTTCAATTAATAGAATTAGCGGTTAATTACATAATCATGATCAATGTTATATAGGTATGTAAATTCAATATGTAGATTGGTAGTAGTTCAAGAGTTATTAGTTAAAATTAACTCCTGAGCTATCTTTGTTAAAAATATAGGTAGATAGTTATAGATAAAGGGTTGTTATTTGTTCCGGTTTCGTCAAATTTAGTCCTAATTGTAGGCCATAAAACTTTCCTCATTTCGACGGAAGGTTTGAGGACGACCAAAGAATTACAAGTGCGTGTAATTAGGATCGAAATATTGAGGCGGTTACTGTACCCAACTAATTACGTGCCATAACCAAAATAACGTAAGGGTTGAAGAACAAAGTATATGAGGCTCGATGTATAGAAGCGTGATGGAAGAAAAGTTCATGGAATTTCATCAAGCGACCCATACAAAAAACAAGCAAAAAGATAATAATTATTGTATTTTAAGAAATTAACTAAGTTCAGAACAAGCTGACTGACCAGACAAGTCTGATTAGTTGACGGGCTTAGTTCCGGACTACACTACATAGTTCGGAAAGCACGTTTACCCATTTATGTATCCATACATGTATATATACATGTAATCAAAGAGGGTATCCTCTTAGATTACATTTTAAATTTAAGTAAGCAATTCTTATAATATTATGATTTTCAATTAGTGTCAGTTCGATGCCTTTTTATAAGAGAATGAAAAACGGATTATATTCATAATTAAGGTTCGGAATGGTATCAATTTGAGCTAATGATCAACATTGCCGATATCGATTTAGTTAATCTGGGTATAATCCCTATACCGTGTACATAATTCAAGTCAATAAGGTCAATTTACAACCAAATCTAATAACTTATATCGCTGACACGAACTCAGCGGACTGGGGTGAATGTAGCTCGGTGAGCGGGAGGCGAGCAGATTAATTCAACGGCAAAAAAGACGGCGACGTTAATATCGGTCGTGCGTCTCTTCCACTGCCACGCCATTGCCCCGCAGCCCGTTAAATTTGAGTCGCAACTTTATAGCGCAGATAGGCTTTAGCACTTACTTATCCACTTGCTACCAGACAGATGTTTGCCGCGGTACAACTTCAACCGCAAAGTAAAAGTTCAAATGTTCGTTTTCGTGTATGCTACAGCCCATGTTTAAAAGCGACTAACACTGTATATTCTGTGTTATACCCTGATTATATTTGCATAAAATTAATCAGAATAGTGTCAAGTTTGTCGTGTTCATTAAAATTTGCGTTTGTTACTTCGAAATTTTCGCTATCGCTGGGTTTGTTTATTGCTGATACAGCAATTTTAGAACTAAAATATTAAAACTAACTAGTAGTCAAGCAGTGGTTGAAACTCGACCTTTATTTATTATAACATCTCTCTATATAAACTATAAGCATGCAAAATTGCATGTCCACGCAGTTTTTGTTAAAAGGGGTATAAAGTTTCATATAAAAAAATATTTCTTGACAGCTGAAATTATACCTAATTAATCACTTACACGGTATTGGATGATTACCGATAATTTCATACTTATATAATAGGGGTAGTCTGCCCACCACTACGATAAATGCAACTTGATTAAAACGTCGGGAAATATAAAAAGGTAATTTGATCGCGTTAATACCTGTATAAAATGAATTATAATATTCTCATAATAATAAGAGCTATGTGACTGAAACCGCGCGCTTTAGCTAGTACTAAATAAAGAGGAACACGATAATAATTGATATATTATACACCTACACCAAATTACTCCACAAACACGCTTCGAATTCTATAACATCATAACTTTGTGAAAGTAATACGATACCCTTTTCAGCCTCAATATAAAGAGAATTTCAAAAGAATGGAGTTAAGTACGTAGACAATTTATTTTCATACATGTAAAAAGGTTCAATATTTCATAATTCTATGGTTTGTTAAGTTTATTTGAATAATCAATAAAAAAAGTAACACTGGTTTTATATTATTTTTTATAATCTTCGGAATGTATTACACATATATTTATATAGTTAAACGGTGGGCCTCGCGCCATTTTGGATACGTCTGCCTAGTTTCAAATTCAACCAACATAAAAAGCAGATAACATAAAAATTCAACAGCGATAATTTAGCATATGAATTTAAATGTCGCATTGTCTCAACGACATTAGGGACATGACACAATTCGATATTTTTTTTACATACAGCAATCAACAACATAAATTGTACTTATAGATGACAAGCTACGAATTGCTATGACAACGAGGCTTTTTTAACGTTATAGTACTTGCGATGAACTCCACTCTCCAGAGGCTGTCTACTAGTCGCGCGTCGCCGTGTTGTCGGCTGTCGCGAACTTGTCGTACCTTACAGAAATATAACGCTTGAATACAACCGTTAACTGTATCATCATCAGCCCGTATAACGTCCACTGCTGAACATGGGCCTCCTCCCGAGGGAGGGCATTGCCATAGTCACCACGCTTGGCAGGCGGGTTAGTGACCGCAGTATTATGTTGTAACACACAAGGTAACGCTGCTGCCCGTTCCTTGATATACGATTATTATGGATGATGTTATAACAATCGGGACCAACGGCTTAACGTGCTTTCCGAGGCACGGAGGGTAGTCCCTCAACCAACCAGACCCGGAAAGAAATCTAAGAATTTACACAAAGATTTCTTGTCCGGTGTGGGAATCGAACCCACGACCTCCGAGATTTAAAGCGAGCCAATTACCGCTACGCTACGGAGGTTGTCGTTAACTGTATAAAGATCGCTTATTTTGTTAATTATTCTTATTTTGTTAATTAATCTATACAAATATATAAAACTGAAGAGTGCGTTTGCCTTAACTTAGGGACAACTGGTCCGATTTAAAAAAAATATTTTACTCGAAGTTTTAGTTAGCTCATTTATCGAGGAGGGCTATATTTTATTATGAAGGTCCCGCTAGGGAACTAAAAAAGCTAGGGTAGGGAATGTAAGTTACGCTGGTAGAACCACGCGCGGAAGCTTGTAGTTTATAATATGAATTTGATATATGCAATATAAAAACGAAAATTACTTGCACATAAACTACACCTACGATATTATTTTCCCAAGGTGCTTAGCACGTAGAAAACTAATATCGATCTTTCAAAGGTACTTCGTAGCAACCTCCATGGCGCAAGGCATAGCGTCGTAAGTACCTATCACCTAAATCTCGGAGACCGTGAGTGACCACAGACCGGACAAAAAATCTTTGTGTAAAATCTAAGATTCTTTTCGGGTCTGGTTGGTCAAGAGATTGTGTGTCCCGATTGTTATAACAACATCTATAACTATCATATACCAGGAAACGGGCATCAGCATTTCCCTGTGTTTAACGACATAATTCTGCGTTTACTAACCCACCTGTCAAGCGACTGGTAATGGTAAAACCCTCCCTCGGGGGGAGGCCAATGTTCCGCAGTGAGAGAGACAACGCCGCAATATTTTGAAACGACGTTCTAAAAGATCTATTGCTTTAATTGCTTCGCGCGTTCTATGCTTGTTTCTTTGACTTGGGTAGACAGAATTTAATTAACTTATTGTATGGAAACCTACTCAACCCGATAATAGTAATAACTTTACGATACTAAGCCTGCGTGTGTAACTAAAGCTTACATCCACAACTCAAGTATTAGTCTACGTTCACATAAGTTTCGAAGAAATTATTTAATGTTAGAAACGTGGTTAAGCGTATGCGCGATTTGAATAATATTTAGTGTTCTTTATTACAATCGACTTTTCACGCAATTCACAGAAATAATACGAAACATATTTTTATAATGCGGCACATTTTACGATTGCTGGTAATTACTTTGAACAGCAGATAAGCATTACCATTAAACGGGGCAATGCTGCCAGCATTCTGGGAACTTTGTTAAGTAATATTGATTTAGAATAGTAGTTATATTAGTAGTTATGTTTTATTTTTACTTTATTTATTATTGAAATTTTTTACTTAAACACACTATTTATATATTTTAAAAAAACCGGCCAAGTGCGAGTCGCACTCGCGCACGAAGGGTTCCGTTTCAGTTACAAGTGCGTACCTATTTTTGAAATCAAGAATAAATAAAAACGCGTATGTTTATGAAATGAAATGTTATTTTATATTTTTATATTCTAGTTGATTGAATGAAAGCTAAATTGCGGTTTACGATTTTTGACGTATTAAAAAAAAACTACTTACAAGATCTCGTTCAAACCAATTTTCGGTGAAAGTTTGCATGGTAATGTACATCATATATTTTTTTTAGATTTATCATTCTCTTATTTTAGAAGTTACAGGGGGGGGGACACACATTTTACCACTTTGGAAGTGTCTCTCGCGCAAACTATTCAGTTTAGAAAAAAATGACATTAGAAACCTCAACATCATTTTTGAAGACCTATTCATAGATACCCCACACGTATGGGTTCGAAGAAAAAAAATTTTTTGAGTTTCAGTTCTATGTATGGGGAACCCCAAAATTTATTGTTTTTTTTCTATTTTTGTGTGAAAATCTTAAAGCGGTTCACAACATACATCTACTTGCCAAGTTTCAACATTATAGTTCTTATAGTTTCGGAAAAAAGTGGCTGTGACATACGGACGGACAGACAGACAGACAGACAGACAGACATGACGAATCTATATGGGTTCCGTTTTTTGCCATTTGGCTACGGAACCCTAAAAAACAACAATATATCAAAAGTGTTCTAACAAATATATATCAAACCCAACCTGGATTTGATAAATATTTGTTAGTGCTCGCCCTGGATGAATACTTTCTTAATTGCTTAATATAGGAGTAAAATAGGGGATTAAATTTTGTGTGTAGAAATCAAATGATATTCAAACTAAGCCCGAAGCAAAAGCTAATTGGTACATAATAGGTGCCTAACGAAGCAATACCATGCACTGTGTGCGGTGCATATCATTGTACCGTGTATGTCAGTTAGTAATGAGACTAATTGAGCCGAGCGATGTTACGCGTGTGAACTGAGCCTTACGTTGATACATTCATCGTTTCAGTCTCAGAGGAAATCTGTCTTAACGTAACCTCATTTCCTTGATAAAGTGCGGCTCTATTGGGGACGGTACCCCGTAGTATAATACCATTATAAATTATTTTCATGTTCATGGAAATTTAAGCCAATTAGGCTAACAATAATTTTGCTATATGTATAAATTAGGTGGCAAGATGTTATTTTTAGTCCATTTCGAAATTGATGGTTTTGAATTAAAAATACAGAGGTAACAATTACATACTTTATTGTACTGTAAAGTAAGACTGTTAGTTAGTAAGAACTCGCAATGAAAGAAAATAAAAGTAGTTCTTTGTTTGAATTTGAATAAACTGCTCGTAGTATTTTTTTTTTATTCGAGAAAATAACGCTACACCGTAGCAGTCTTTTCAACCGATGTAAATTGTTATAGATGTTAGCTTTATAATTGCAGAATTCACAATTTGGAGCTTCTATAAAGTTGGTTAGATATTTTTGTTCTTGAAATATCGTTGCTGGATATGTTTTGCTACAAAACTTAGAATATTCAGATGATTAATGATTGATCATTTTCATCATCACTTTAGACAACACTAAGTACTCTGCTCTAGTAGGGTGGAGCGTGATGTTTTATAGCCTTTGTGTTAATCTGGCTTATGAACTATCGCGTGATAAACAAACAATCTTTCAGTCATATCCGTTCAGTAATGTTTGCGTGAAAAAGTAACAAACATCCATCCACCCATACTCACAAACGTTCGCGTTTCTAATATGAGTAAGGACACATGTTATTAAATTCATATTTTTATTATATTTACAAAATGTTATCTTAATCCGTTTAACCGCAGCTGTTTTTTTATCTAGATAATAATCCCTTAATCTCATCGCAGGCAACCGCCCTGACCCGAGAACCAAGCATCACAGGGGGCGCAGGCTGCTTAGTTTGTAGTTTTTAAACCATGTTTTAAGGCTGTAGCTCTGCTCGCCTTTATGCCCAGTGAAGGAGCAAAAGCCTGGTAGCAAACTACATATGTCAATCCAAAAAAAAAAGTCAACTAGAAACACTTAAACGGTTACCGCTATCATTTTATCTTAAAGCTAAATGTTAAACCGCGATCGTCAGCTTAAGTTTCACCATTATACTTAAGAATTAATGTTGAGTTCATTATATCAAATTGAGTGTAAACACGCTAAATTGGCGTAGTCGCTGGGAGTTAAGGTAAATTACGACCTTGCGAATCTATTATGACTTTGATGTTCTCGTGGTTCATAAATATAATTAGGTTATATTAAACCATATCTTAAAAATATTTATGATATTTTAATGAAATCTGAATCTAATTTTTAAGGGTTTCTTTAGATCGTCAAAAAAGTTTTTTTTCCGGGTCTAATTAGGTGAGCTGCCTTCCCTGTCTCGGGGTTTTGTTTAAGCCACTGGTCCCAATCGTCATAATATTACCCGGTAACGGGCAGCAACGTATATATAATTGAGGAAATCTAATCCACGATACCTATAATACATTTTTACTTCATTAACATTGTATCATCTCACAGAAAGTCTGAATTACAAAGTGAAATGTAAATCTGTAACTTATTTCTGGTTTTGTTGCTTCATAAAACCCAAAGTTCAAAAGATAAATAACTTTGTAGCGTATTATACGAGTGACATTGTATTTTAAAACGTTGTGTTCTTAACACCACTTTGATGTATGTTTAGTGTCATTTGCTGAATTCTTGGGTATAAAACAATCTGTATATCTTTATATATATAATTCTTCTGTGAGTGTGTATGTCACTGAACTTCTCTCAAACGACTGGACCGATTTTGATGAAATTTTTTGTGTGTGTTCAAGGGGATCTGGGAATGGTTTAGATTCACAATTTTGTCCGCTGGACAATGTTTTTTTAATTTATTTTTAATTTATTAGTAGTTGCCTGAAAACCCCTTAAAACAGCCTTTTTCTTTTTCCCATACAAACGTTTTCTAACTAAAATGTAGAGTCAATTTGAGCTTTATTTTTTTGCTAAGATTTTTTAGGGTAGATGTAGGGTAGGGTAGGGGTAGATTAGGGGTAGGTGTAGGGTAGGGGTAGGTGTAGGGTAGGGGTATTTTTAGGAATTTAGCTAAATCCCAAGAAATAGCAATATTTTGCGAAATTCAACTACTAAGGTTGTAAAAAGGTGCGGCTATGTTTTATAAAACTTCTATTAAATATCTGTTTAATAAAAAGTCTTCCAAATTACTAGAACGTACTTATTACTTATTACAACTAAAAACTAGTTAACTGTTTTTCTTAACACCATTACAAAGGCCTGTGAACCTTGCCTACTACTTGGCAAGTTTTAAAATAGTGGTTTTAATAGGTTAGTTTTAATTTAAATTAGCTACTTTTAGTTGTTATTTCGTCATCTGGACATGCCAATATTTATATGTATGTCCACTTAGTGAAACTTAAATTTAATCTTTTTATGTTTTCGTCAACTGGGCAATGACAAAGTACAGTCATGAAGGTATTTTTTTTCACCGATATTCACCGATAATGATCGAAAGTTGGAGACTTTCGATCACTTTCGGTGTAATATGTCACTATGCTCTTCATTGCGGAGCTAGTTTTATTACACTCTTTTGTATTCCCGAGGTGGCCGGTGACAAATGTCGTAGTCTGCTCTAATTCGTTGACACAGGTAATAAATCCCAACCCGGTAACCCTTTGGTCATATTAGCTGTTATCAGTTTACTTTATTTTGTGTGTGCATTAATTGCTGTATTTGTGCCATTTAAAAGTGACGTGGATTTTTAATACTGGTAAGTACTCAGTCAATTTAAGATTTAGTATCGTTTTTTTTTTATTTCATCAATGCCACTCTTTTATTTTATTTAATTTTTATAAAAAAATCTTATTCATTTTTTAATGTAAAGACAAATATGTCTATAGAAAAAGTCGCAGGCCCGTCTATGGCTAACATGAATACATTTTCATTTATCAATTCACAAATAAATCGTCTAGTTTTATTAAAATATGAATACAAATATATACACCTAAGGACAAATAAAAATTAATCTTCAATGTGGCGTTGTTCGAAAAAGTTAACTTGTCCAGCTGTGATAAAATTAAATTTAACTAACACCATTATATTAAAAACAACTGATCATAATCATGAGAGTGATACAACAAATAACGAGATTCTAATAAATTTAAAAGATTGCGAGATAGCTTGTATTTATATTAATAAATCATCTAAGTAATATAAATGTTTAAAAGTTACACATTGGTTTTATTTCAAAAAAAATCTTACATAAAACGAAAACGATTATTAACCCCACTGTACTTCTTTTTCGCAAAAGAACTAGGTATGTCCAGTTGACGAAAACATAAAAAGATTAAATTTAAGTTTCACTAAGTGGACATACATATAAATATTGGCATGTCCAGATGACGAAATAATAAGTGATCCTAATTCCGAGTTTTACCAACTCGACACACTCATGTTCAGTCTCGTATGTCCAGATAGAGACTAACCCACAGACAGCGGCAAGCGACTTTGTTTTATACTATGTAGTGATAAGTTTTTGTACCGTACCCAATTTTATCCAATCACATTTATTTTATGTGTATAAGTTCCATACCCATAGATGATAGTTTATAGTTTCCTTCAGTAATAGTTTTGCTAAGGAAGCCGCAATAAAATCACTAATAAGTTGTTAACATACATTTCAAAGTTTATTTCCACGTTTGTCGGTTCCATTTGAGACCACGCTGTGAAACTAAACCAATACAGTAAGAAAGTTATTGTAACTTTCCGAGAAGCGTTTATTGTGCCGAAACGGTGCGAACGTCTTATTTGTTCTACTTAAGTTTCTTTTTATAAATATCTTGTTTTTTATAAATATTTCTTTTAATAACTGCACCGGTGGCTTCTGAGACCTAATATTTTAGGCTATATAATCATTTATTAGAACCACAGAACAGACAGTTCTGAGTCTCGGTGAGCTTTGTGTCCACCAAATGAGTTAAGATCCCCGCGACACAGGGACATTCCTTAGTGCAGGATTAGTATTAAAAAAAAGTATCTACCTACAAATGTTATGAATTACTCAGAGAAAAATTCTGGTCTGTTACGCTTTTCACGCCACTGAACCGATTTTGATTGAATTTGTTACAGAGCTATACTAGATCTTGGGATAATAAGGTACCTTTATTTCTGAAATAGGGGAAGAAGTCGTATGTCAAAACAATAAAAAACAGAGCGGAGTCTTTATGTAATTTATTTTGCCTACTTTTACCTCACCGATAGAACATAGAAATGTGTATAGTGGAACTAAGTATTTAGTTTGAAATATAATCCAATTAAGGAATTAATCAAGAAACAAAATTAAATGTAAATAAAAAATATAAACAGTTTAGTTTATACCATCATCCCGAGTGAGGGTTTTTGCCATAGTCACCACGCTTGGCAGGCGGGTTGGTGACCGCAGTATTATGTTGTACCACACAAGGAAACGCTGCTGCCCGTTCCTTGATATACGATTAGTATAGATGATGTTATAATAATCGGGACCAACGGCTAAACGTGCTTTCCGAGGCTTGGAGGGTATTCCCTCAACCAGCCAGACCCGGAAAGAAATCATGGAATTTACACAAAGATTTCATGTCCGGTGTGGGGATCGAACCCACGACCTACGAGAAATAAGCGAGCCAAATACCGCTACACTATGTAGGTTGTGTGGTTCTGATTGAGTGAGGGACTACCGTCTATACTTTGTAAACCATGTAAAGCCGTTGATTCTGATTGTTATAACACCATCTAAAACAATAGTAGGTGTCCCAACCCGGCAAACAGAGGCGGATGATCCATAAGGCAAACTAGGCACGTGCCTGGGGGCGCGATGGTACAAAGGGATGCGTGGGCGGAATAGAGGCTGGAACAGCAACTGTAGTTGAGGCTGCTACTAGTCGGACTAAAGAAATGCCAGCTCCAAATTGGAGTATCATCTACCACACATGTAGTAACGCCAACTACAGTGAACAATTGTTTACTAGTTTTAGTTTTTTATAAAATAGGGTGGCCGATGAGATGCTTGCCTACGGCGCTCTCAACGTTTAATCCACCTCTGCCGGCAACCGAACTTAGTGACTTTTGCAAAACCCTACTCGTGACAGGCCCATGTTCAGCAGTGGACAATTATATAGCAGCTTGCAACCCTGGTGTTCCGATAAAGCTTATTAACCAGTCTTATTCCGAGCTTCAAATAAGAGTTGAAAACTTCAAAAATTATTTTATTTCTTCCCCTATAAAAAAGGTGACAGGCAAGTATTTATATGTCCACCACCATCTTAATTTAAAAGCGTAATCTCGTTTCGTTTAGTGTCCATTGTGAATGTAAAATCTCCTTCTAAGATATTCAGAAAGCTTTACAAGGACGCTTACTTTTTATTTTATATTTTTTAAACTTTTACCTATTTTTTTTTTTTTTTACAAACAAATGACGATGTTTTCTGTTAGGATATATGGCTTAAATTAAAGCCGATTGTTCTGTGGAAACCTTTTCACAACATATAACCCGTAAAATCTTAATAATAATGTAGCTTCGTATTGGTCAACCATGTTTTAACAAAATCTTGAACCTCTGCGGCGTGACGATATAAGTCCCCTTTAAGACTCAGATGTCGTGGGTTCGATCCTCTCGCTCTACAAGATTTTTATGTATATTCTAAGATTTCTTTCTGGGCCTGGTTGCTAGGGAAGGGGCGTTTCCTTATGTGTTACATAATACTGTGGTCACCAGCCTGCTGACAAGCGTTGTGTCTATAATGTGGTAAAACTCTCCTTCGGAAGAAGGCCCATGTTCAGCAGAGGACGTTATAAGGGCTTATCATGATGATGATAAAACCTATGTATTGTTTAGTTACAGTAATAAAAACTGTCCCCCCTCAGTTTCACCCCTGTAATGATTTTTCTTTGTACGAGCAGAAACCTTTTTTTTTCTTATATAAAAGAGGGTTGTCTTCCGGGGGTTTATGTGAAATACCCATAAAACATGCTTGTTAAACTCAAAACCGCCATCTTTCGAAACTCACAGTTGTTTTTTTTCTTAAATAAAAGAAATAATGAAATAATGAAATTTATTCAGCACTTAGGTATTTACATACACTTGTACTTGTCAAAATTACACTGTATAAGACTAAATCACTAAAGTATCACTTAAGTAGCTAAAAACATTGTTATAATTATTTGATCTTACAGAATTTTTAATCAGTCTGTCCGTCTGTCGAGCGATAAATGAAAAATGTACACATTAGGTATAGTAAGATGCCTTAAAGGTAACAGGTCTAAAATTAAAATTAACTTCAAAGAATCCGGCCAAAGTTTAAGCGACATCCACCTGAGGGCACCCTTAAGGGGTTAGGACCAACGCTCAGGGTGCCACTGGAGTAAAGAGTAGATTTACGAACAGTGGTGATGATCGCTGGCACGAGATCACAGTTCGGGGAATAAGCAACAACGCGGTCCTCGGCCATGCCGTCGAGGATCCTACCCTAGCTAACCTGCAACCTTTCACTAGCTACCTAAGTGGACGACCCGGAGAAGAAAGGAAGAAAGAAACTCCGAGATTATTTTTTTTGTCTCTTTTGTTCTGTTTCTTTTTTTTTATGTCAAGTCTTTTATCACAATCATGTAATATTGTACAATGTATATATGATGTAAGCGAATGCAAGCACAGTACCATTTATTGCCTGGTCAATTTATACCGACCAGGAGCTCAATAAGACAAGAAAAAAAAAAATACAGTAAATACTATAATGTAGATATTAAAGTTTACTCAGGCACAAACAATCTCCTACAAAGAAACCTAATGGCGGATGCATTCACATACATTTACAATATGACAATTTACACAAGTTCAACCAAAGGATATACCTATAATAATAATTATAAACAATAGCAAGAATGAATTAACAACATATAAAATAAAAATAACATAACATAACCCCGACAACAGCCGACCAGTCACCACAAGCAGCACCCGTTCACGAGTATGACGTGTGACGCAGCCATCGCCTCCCTCGCCATATTAGAGGGAAGGTGGCGACCCGCCCCACACCGCCACCGCAAGCAATGACAGACAACGGGAGCATGACGAACTAAAGTGGGGATATCTACAAGTCTATTAATATTAAACCTTTAGTTGAACAATGTTTAAACTGTTTCAATAACTGAGTTTATAATGTTGTCTGTGTTTCACTGATCAACCAAGCGTTATTGTCGTTTAAATAGTCGTTTACTGAATAATAAGCCCTTTTTATTAGAATCCTCTTAACAGTTGACTTGAATCTATCATGAGGTAACTCTTGTAGGTGTACAGGTATTCTGTTATACATACGGACTCCTAATCCCACAAAAGATGAGTGTACTTTTTGTAGGCGATGGTATTCGGTGCAAAGTTTATGCTTATATCTAGTGTTTATTGTGTGTATGTCACTTCTTTTCTTAAAAAGGTTAATATTTTGCCGGACATAGATTATATTGGCATAAATGTATTGCGAAGCGACTGTTAGTATATCTATGTCCTTAAAAAAGTCTCTTAAGGAGAATCTCGTACTTAGTTGATAAATAGAACGAACTGCACGTTTTTGTAGTATAAAAATGCTTTGAATATCAGCAGCTTTACCCCAAAGCAGAATGCCATAGGACATAATACTGTGAAAATAACTAAAGTAGACTAAACGTGCAGTTATTACATTAGTGAGTTCCCGTACTTTTCTAACCGCGTAAGCAGCTGAGCTCAATTTTCCAGCGAGACAAGAAATATGGGGACTCCATTGAAGTTTCTTGTCTAGTGTCAAGCCTAGAAAGAGGGTCGAGTCCACAGTTTCTAGATTAACATTACCCATTATTAATTTTGGCTCTACAAAACTTACATTGGGCATTACGAATTTGATACATTTGGTTTTCTTGGCATTGAGAACCAAATTATTAACCGTAAACCAATCGGTGACATGTGCGAGAGCATTATTAATGTCATTAAAATTATTCCTCTTTCTATCTACCTTAAAAATAAGGGAGGTGTCATCCGCAAAAAGTACCATATCACACATGTCTTTCAAATAAAATGGCAAATCATTTATATATACCAAGAACAAAAATGGGCCCAGTATCGACCCCTGTGGCACGCCTAATCTAACTGGTAAGTTTTGTGACTTTACTCCCCCAATGTCTACGCACTGAACCCTTTGGTGAAGATACGATGAAAGCATGTCAAGCGCGACGCCCCTTACACCATAATAATTTAGCTTTAGCAGAAGTGTATCATGATGAACGCAATCGAAAGCCTTTGAAAGATCACAGAACACTCCAATGGCATCCTTAGATCTCTCCCATGCATCATATACATGTTTTATTAAGGCTACTCCCGCGTCTGTAGTCGAACGTCCCTTTGTGAAGCCAAACTGATTATCGTGTAGGAGATTGTTAAGATTGAAGTGCCTGAGTAATTGTTTGAGCATTAATTTTTCAAAAATTTTGCTGAAGGCTGGCAATATTGATATTGGCCTAAAATTTGCGGGATCATCCTTGGCACCTGATTTAAATAATGGTATGATTTTACTACACTTCAATAGGTCAGGGAATATACCCATATCAATACATTCATTAAAAATAGTTGTTAAGTAAGGCGCTACTACATCAATTACATTTTTTATGATTCTAACTGAAATTCCCCATAAATCACCCGTATTTTTGGGCTCAAGAGGGTTGTCTTCCAGTGAAATACCCATAAAAAATGCTTGTTAACCTAAAATGCGCCATCTTTCGAAAGTGACAGTTGTCAAACTGTCACTTTCGAAGTTTTCCATCATCCTAAAATAATGTAAGTATTTATTATAAGATTTTTTTGGGAGACGGGAACCATGCTTGTAAACATGGCTCCGATACATTGGTAGTCATTCTCAATATTAGTGTTATCAATAAATGTGAGTAAGTTTCACGAAAGTATATCTTTTCAATATCTGAAAGTCAAGCTCCACAAGGGGCAATTTTTATACCAGTCACTAAAAATGATGAATTAGCAAAAGCCACGGGGCTAACTATATTATGTTTGAAAGAAAAAAAACAATGATTGTGATTATTATAAATGCTGATACATACTAACGCTATAAATATAGCAGAATATTGTTTGTGTACGAACTCCACTTGTTAAGTCGATGTCAATTATTTTCACCCACGTTTGTCGCAACGTAATGATTTTTCGTGATTGTTATTATTGTGTAATGAGAATATTGTTTTCGGATTTCTTTTAGATACTGTCATTCCCCAATTTAATCTAGCTATGCTGGCCACACCACTTCGTATATTGTAGATTGAAAAGGGCCTTACCGCGCACTTGTAATTTTATTTTGTGTTTTTTTGTTAAGTAAAATAAAATTAACTTTACACAGCAATTTCTTCACTAATGTTATCAGTCGATAAATGACATTGTCTCCTGTTAAAGAGATGGCATATATTTAGGAAGTACCAAAATTAAAAATGAATGTCTATTTCAAATCACGCAACTCACGGTCAAATTGATGACGACTTATATTGATGTGTTCATAATAGTTATGAAACAAAGTTTAATATATAAAAGAAAACTATGGAAAAAACCACGTAAAATGACCCAATGGTTTGACGGGCAACACCTGGTATGAACAATATTTAATTATGATGATGCGATGCAGGAAGTTAAGGGAATACCGCCAATATTTATTCACCCTTATAAAATTGTCTTTTTGTGATTTATTCGACAGGTTTTCGTTTATATTGTAGTGTATTGGGAGGTAGGTTTAAGTGCATTATTAGCCACCGAAAGTACGCCGCCGGAATATTATTATATTCCGGCAGGAATACTATATTTATTAATTTATCTGGACATCCAGTAGTCGATATGCACACGTATAGTGTAACATTATTATAAATGTAAAAGAAGAAGGGAAAATCACCGGTTACCTACCTATAGGTCTTGAGCTCTGTCTTGTGGGATTGAGGACGCCCTAAGTAACTTTGCAACTAAATCCTACCTATATTGTTGTCGTGTTGTCCATCTATAAGTTTTAATTATGGTTTATTATTATTATAAAGAAGCATAAATGTTAATTTTCTAAAATCTGTTTTGACAATCTGCCAAGAATAGTTCGAATCGTCTATTAGACTGGTGATTCATCATACCCTAATAATTATAATAGATCGTCTTAGCTGTGTGGTTTCTCCCTTAAAATAGAGCACCCCATATCTTCCCATCACTGTCTTAAGAGGCGACTAAGGGACCTATGCCTGCAGGACTGGCTGCTGCCAGCATCTAACAGATCAAGAATACTCTCCGCCTGGCAATATCCCTCAATGACCCTTTTTTTTTTTTTTTTTTTTTGTTGTCCGTGGGGAAATGCATTGACGCATTCCCACCACCGTTGCAGCGTATTTGCGCGCTGGCGGTGGGATATGTGGGACTCGCCCTCTCCATAGCGTGGTATGCTAAAGTCATACCACGAGGAGAGGACCCTACACCACTAAAACCTCCCGGACACTCCTTCGATCCGCCGTTGGCGGGGGTCGGGTACGCATGAGCAATCCGGCCCCCCGACGGCACCCGCGGCCAATATGGTACCGCGGGATCTCCAGGGCCACACTTACAGTGGCCCATTTGCCCAATTATAGGGACGCCCGGAGTGTAGAGGCGTCCCTACTCCTCATGGGTCAGCCTCGAAGGGAGCGGGGCCCATGTTCCCCACTCCCCAAGGCCGAGCCTAGGGCGGTAGGCGGCGGGTTTCGGCCCGCCGCCGACGGCCAACACGCCGTCTGCGAAGCGGCTGGGCAGAGGGATCTACTTCCCTCTCCCGCTCCGCGGCCTCCTTCTGTGACATAACTTGTCTACAGAAGGAGGCAACCGCCTCCCACGACCTCTCGCTTTGAACCATCTTCGAAATGATGGTCGGCAGCGAGAGGTCGTCTCCCACCACGCCAACGAGCTCCTCCCGCTCGTTGGCCCACGCCGGACACTCCACCACCGTGTGCTGCGCCGTATCGTCGGCACAGTCACAGTGGTGACAGCGAGTGTCCGGCTCTCTCTGCGCCACGTTGCACAGGTAGTGGCCGAAGCAGCCATGGCCTGTTACTACCTGTGCAACGTGGTAGGTGACGTCGCCGTGACGGCGACCGGCCCACTTTTTTAAATGGGGCCGAATCGCCTCCACCGTACGCAATCCGCTCCGCGGCGCGGCCTCTAGCCGCTCCTGCCATTTCCGGAGGGTTTGGCGACGGATCTCAGTCCGCCACCGTGCAACACCCTCCGGGAAGGGGTCGCGGCCAGAACGCGCCCCCTCACACCTCCGCCGGTACGCGGCGGCCAAAACCTCCGCCTCCAGGTCCCACGGAGGATCCCTCAATGACCCTGGCTCGCCAAAGTCTGGAAGACCCATGTTCAGCAGAGGACATAAACGGACTTATGTAGTAAAGATCGTATTATATATAGATAGTAATATTTAAACTAGCTGGTCCACGCGGTATCACCCGCGGAAGGATATAGCATTACAGTTGCCTACGCCCCTGTGCCTTTGTAGTTACTAACAGAAATAAACAAAAAAAAATCATACAACACAATAAAAAAGAATCAACCAAATTCAAGTCAAGTTTTTCTCCAGTTTTATGCGTACAGCTGGAAATTTCTGTTTATTTATATAGGTAGAAGAAGAAGAATATAAAAAAGTGTAGCAGTAGAAACAGATTTTCTTGTTATTAGAGAAAGGTAAACCAAAAGTAACATGCAGATAGGGTCAGATTTAATGTAGGTATCTCAACATTAATTAATTGTTTTGTGGTCAAAAATTAATCATCTTTGTTACACTGTTACACCAATTACTCTGCTTTACTATGACCTCCCAAGATAAGATTACATTCCAGGCATAAAAATTATATATTTTTTTAGCTTCTTAGGAAAACAAAAGAACTTTAAAGTGCGTAGGTTGTGATCAGACTAATGACCAATACGGTAGGGTCTTCTAATGGGTTTCGTAAGCGACTAAGCCACAAACAGCTGATGAATAGGTAGCAGTATCTATCAGTTCAAAGGTATTCACCATGCCTGCCAAACGTATGCGCTGATACATTAAAGCAAGCAAAGGTAACTACATAAGTATGTACAATTGTTATAAACAGCATAAAAAATTAGTCACTATGTCAATCTTACTAAGTACCCTTTGTTATTCCCGTCATCGTGTGTAGAGCTTTCATCTTCTATGAATAAGATCAAAGCTATTTAGACAGAAACGCTAATTCACAAATTCTAATCTAAGTGGTTTATTTGTTTGAACATTGTTGGCGAACTTCATTATGAAGCGTTATTAGAATGTATATTAATTAATCAAAGACGAGGAAGTTATTCACGTGAGCATTTTCACTGTCATTAAGGTAGTTTGAGATTCCCGGTCAGTGAGCAATAATTTAAAATAGTTTAACTTCGCATGTACTCATACAACACCGCAATAAATCTAAAATAACTAACCATAAGTTTCGAACTAAATAGTAACTAACTAAATATGTAGTTATAGCTAGGTAAGTAGTAGAACATCTTACTTGGATATTTAATGTTTTTAAACTTTCGCTATTTGTACACATCATTTATAGAAGACCGACAAATGTGTGTCGGTACTCGGTAGTTCGACACAGAACTACCGACAGTTCCATAAATGAAAAATATCACATTCAAGTTTTATATAACTGAACGCTGCGCTCTACCCCAAAAACGGTTAATCTTATGAAAAGAAAGTTCAAACAAAGGTTGTAGAGAATTTTATACTCTACGACTTTTATAATTAGTGCAAATATCATTTAAGCAATAGGAAGTGAGATATTGGGACAGTGGGTAGTCTTAGGGATGGTGGTGGAGCATGTAGGGGAGTGCTCCACCAACATTTGAGATGAGTTTTAAGCAAAGCGTAATTTTAAGCGGTAATAATACATGTCATTATTTTTAGTATTACTAAGCCTTCGCTGTCACCATGTTGTAATTAAAGATATTTACATTGACATCATCATCATCATCAGCCCATATATCGCCCACTGCTGAACATGGGCCTCCTCCCGTGGAAGGGTATTTGCCATAGTCACCACGCTTGGCAGGCGGGTTGGTGACCGCAGTATTATGTTGTACCCCACAAGGAAACGCTGCTGCCCGTTCCATGATTTTACGATTATTATAGATGATGTTATAACAATGGGGACCACGGCTTAACGTACTTTCCGAGGCACGGAGGGTAGTCCCTCAACCAACTAGATCCGGAAAGAAATCTTAGAATTGACACAAAGATTTCATGTCCGGTGTGGGGATCGAACCCTCGACCTCCGAGATTCAAGGCGAGCCAAATACCGCTACGCTACGGAGATTGTCGCAGCAAAACCTAATTAATACACAAGTGACGGTAGTTGCCTAAATCCGTGATGTTCGAACACGCCGTTGCTGTAACTTTGTGGTTATCCGTGACCATGACTAGTGTACTCCACGTCGAAACGCCGTTTCTACATGGGTCACACCCATAAAAAAATCTTTAAATTGTACCGCGATTTAGTCTTGAATTATGTCTCAATCGCGGTATGAGTGTCTATAAAAAAATATAATACAATTTAAAACAACCTACCAGTTTACAAAACATACATACCATAACAACGTACCAGTTTACAAAACATAGGTTATTTGCGGTTAAAACCGCAAATAACCTATGTTTTGTAAACTTTAAAAACATTTCCTGAAATACCTTCAATGAAATGAATCTACAGAAGGCATGATTTGTGGAATTTGATATTAATTCTGTACCTACTGTATACTGTGTGTAAAATCCTCATACCTTTTGATAACTTTAACTAAACTTCAAAACGATACCTAGAAGCGACAAAAGCATTTCATATTAAATTCAATGTATACTTTGTGAAACGGGCTTCCTGAGACGGTGTAATTATGAGGCTTTATCAATTAAAGTTTGATTGAAAGAACCTCATATTATATGTATGGGTTTTATTTTGTACTTACTGTGGTTGTGACCCCGCCCGCCAAGCGTGGCCTTACGAGAAAGGCCGTTGTATGTATTACAAAGACCTCTCTCGTAGGGCCACGATGGACCTTACAGACTGATGATGATAATAGAGTATTGAATAGAGGAGCAATCATTTAAGAAAGTAAAAAGAAAAAATAAACTTAATGGTGTCGTGGGACACCAGGTAGGGACGATGTTCCTTCGGCTAATGTAGAATCGACGGTACCAATTATTTTTATACTCGTGATAATTTCTCAACGAAATGTCCGATTGGAATAAAACAAAAAGTATTTTACTTCTAAATAAATACCCTTGATAACATAATGATTAATTTGGATAAGGATTAATATTATGATATACATTTAACGTAGTTTCTTTCTTCAGACGATTTAATATTTTTTATGAACATAAAAGCGGTTATTGTGACTAAACTATGATAGTTGGATATATACTCTTGCGGACCTTTTTGTAGATCTTAATAAGACCTACAAACCCTTAGTACATCATTTTGTTCTATTGTCAATAGTTTTTGCAGCGCACGCATAAATAGGTTTTCGCTATTACACCTTGGGTTACAAAATCGCAATTTTCTTACGGATCCCTAATTTTTTTGAAAATAAAATATAGCCTATAACCTTCCTCGATAAATGGACTATCCAACACTGAAATCATTTTTGAAATCGGACCAGTAGTTCCTGAGATTGGTGCGTTTAAACAAACATTTAACGGTTTTCACTATCAGATTTTTTTCAGTTCGGTCGCGCGGCAAAATCCCTGTCTCCTCCAAGCCTGCCGTAAGGAACTTCGTTCCAAAAAGAAACATAGGCAAATTAATTTTTAAAAACCTCTTTTGTGCAGCACGTTCCACGAGTATTTTCTTTGCACGACAGATAAGCCATTCCACGAGCCAATGCTGGGAACTTTTTTACACGAGTTACTTTTCATTTAAATTATATAAAATTCTGTATGTGTACATTAAATTAATAATTTAAACAGAATGATGATTTTGATATCTCTACATCCTTTTTGCTTTTTTTATGCATACGGCGCAACAAATATTATTAAAACTCAAAAGTGCAGTATCGTCATTTTTCTCTATACCAATTAAAAATGGTACAAACAAATATATTTTTTTGGTTTAAACACACAGACCGGAAATTACCGCTGCATGGATACAGACGCGTTATTGTAGCGGTAATATCCGGCTCGGCTAACTTCTATTGCTAAAAAAAGTCTTGATTCAATCGAGGAACTAAAATATACTCTAGGGTTAGTAACTCAATCTATTCCCCGAACTCGTTAGTTCCATGAAGCAAAATTTCCGTATTTCGCGTAATTACTCAATCGCATAGGTTTGCAGAAGTTTATTTCTCTACACGATTTTTTTTCCAGTCGTTTTTTTTCCAGAGCAGTTATTGTTGTTCGCAAAATAATGCCGTGTAGTTTCTAGCTTAGAATAGACTACCCCATATCTTAAGCCAACGTGAGAGGCGACATAAGGAACATAAAACTAATGGATTGGCAGCTTTTCCGAAAATTAAAAATCTTAAAAAAAAGGTAAATACAAGTTTCTAGCTTCATCTAGCAATCAGGACTTTTACCTTTTATTCGAATTGTAGTTCAAATTTGTATTGCGCGATAATGGAGCTGCTATCTGCTTTTAGTGTTTTGCGCTTATTGTAGGTACAAACTAATATCGTAAACATAATAAATATACATTTATTGCAGTATCACCGATGATATATAAGTATAAACTAGTTAATCAATAAAATACTAATCAAAACTAGAGAGATTAATAGAATATTACATAAAAAAGAAAAGATACATAGATACACTAATTTCTGGAGGTGAAAAAGGTTTCCGTCCAGATAGCTGAATGGCAATACTAAGCCTTTGTGCGAAATACCCAAACCATTATATATTTAGGTATAGTCGAAGCGGGATTCTGCGGGATATCATCATCATCATCATCAGCCCGTATAACATCCACTACTGACCATGGGCCTCCTCCCGGGGGAGGGTATTTGCCATAGTCACCACGCTTGGCAGGCGGATTGATGATCGCAGTATGTTGTAACACACAAGGAAACACTGCTGCCCGTTCCTTGATATACGATTAACGTGCTTTCCGAGGCACGGAGGGTAGTCCCTCAACCAACCAGACCTGGAAAGAAATCTTAGAATTTACACAAAGATTTCCTGTCTGGCGTGGGGATCGAACCCACGACCTCCGAGATTTAAACCGAGCCAAATACCGCTACGCTACAGAGGTCTCTGCGGGATATATTACGAACATACATAATTATCTACATGACTAAAAATAAATGTGCAAGATGAGTGAGATACAAACTCGACTGTTCCTTTACCGACATACACTTAAGAGACATTTAATTAAAGTTCCCTAAGATTTACATAGTATATTTATCTTGTGTTGCCATGTAAAACGATTGTCTCAAAGACGTTTGAGAAGACAGTACCTACCTACATTACAGACACTTAGACACATGTGAGCTCCTTGCAAATATCTATTTAAATACGAATATAGGTAGGTAGATAATATTAAGTTATACCACGTGCTTTAAACCGGCAAATTGCTAAGCGACTGGTCGGCGCTACGTCAGGTACAAAGGGTGTACAAAATCTTGGTATTGCCATTCAGCGCGGCAATGTTGCCAACCTTCTGGACACCTTTTTCGACACCCAAGATTTTCCCAACTCTATTTCTTTTTTTAGGGTTCGGTACCCGAAGGGTAAAAACGGGAACCTATTACTAAGATTTCGCTTTCTGTCTGTCTGTCTAGACAGTTGAAATTTTCACAAATGATGTATTTTTGTTGCCGCTGTAACCACAAATACTAAAAATAAATATTTAAGGAGGGTTCCCATACAACAAACTAATTTTTTTGTCATTTTTTCTCGATATCAATAACAGCAACAGGTAGGCACTTGAAAATGGCACGGAACCCTTGGTGCGCGAGTCCGACTCGCACTTGGCCGTTTTTACTTATTTAATGTTTTGTTAATACCTATCGCTTCTTAGTATTTTAAAAGATCTTTTTAGTTTTGACTGGCTACTTTCGTTATTTAATTGTTTATATAATGTATAATTTATGAATAATATAATGGTGTACTATTTTATTTCCCATTTTCATAATGCGGGAGTTGACTTACAACTCCCGCATTACGAAAATGAATCCCCGTATTACGGGACAATTAACAAACATATAATTTACGAAGACAAAGCACACCCAGAGTTAGAAAAACTATATTTGGTTCATTCAAATAGTTGTCCCAGGGCACAGAACCCAGTGAGCCACCAGAGCAATTTTAAGTATGTAAATATGTGTATTACGACAACATCCGTCGCGTAGCGGTTTTTGGATTGCTTTAAATCTGGTAGGTCATTGGTTCGATCCCCACGCCACACATGAATTCTTTGAGTAGATTCTAGGATTTCTTACCGGGTCTGGTTGGCTGAGGGACTACCCTCCGTGCCTCGGAAAGCACGTTAAGCCGTTGGTCCCGATTGTTTTAACATCACAATTGTATACCAGGGAACGAGCAGCAGCCTTTCCTTGACATACAAGGAAACGCTACAAAACAATATTGTGGTCACCAACCCGCCTGCCAAGCTCGGTGACTAAGGCAAAACCATCCCTCGGGAGGAGGTCCTTATTCAGCAGTGGACGTTGTACGGGCTGATGAAGACATAAGTGTATACTTATTTACATACTAAAAACTGCTCTGGTGTATTTAACTTAACAATTTAACATTTTAGGTAATTGTATTCTACCTAAAATTAAAGAAAATATAATACCAGCAATAAATAATTGAGTATTGAGTACCTAATTTACTACTGAAGTGTTTGGGCTGTTAAGAGTGGGCACTGTCTTTCATTTTGATAAAGATAGTAAGGACTTAAATAAGCTTAGGTACAATAAGTATATATAATTAGTTTAGTATATAAGATTGAAGTAGAGAAGTATTCTACTGTAGATTACACCGAGGGGAGATGCTATTGTTGCTAACATAAAATTTACATAGTAATGCCGAGATAGATTTAAGCTCTTTGCGAAAGATCTGAAGTGTTGTCGTTACACGCTCTTTAAATTTAATACCCAGAAGCAATTAGGGCTATACAACGATATTAAAGACTCATTTAAATATAGAAAACATTTTCATTCAGGTATATTCCTTTCATATATTTTATTTGTCGTCTTGCAAAAAAATAAATCTTTATTATTAAGCAATCAGAACTCATTCTGAAAATATATCGAAAAGATCTCGATTTTTCTATCAATGATCACGGTAAGGTTATTCTAATTTTCAATCCAAGTACGTAGATCGGTAAGAGCGATAGGATTGCCATTATTATTTTATTTTTTCTATTAAAGAAAAGTTAACTATGCAATAAAAAATGATAATTTCTTTGTTATGTCAATTTATAGACCAGCTAAGACATAAAATAAAGAATTTAAATTAGATAGCTAGATATTTATTTTATCCTGACCGATTAACATCTCTTAAACGGTTCACCCTTGTTTGGTCGACCAACGTTTGATACAATATTACTAAATCGAACAACGTTTAAGAAAATCATCACTTAGTATAATATCGTTTGACAGAATTTTCAGTTCATCGAATATTTATTTGCTATAACAACATTTGTGCTAATGATCAAAAGGTATAATGTTCATTTGATGTAATGTTCAGGTGGTATAACATATATTTTATCGAATATTCAATTGGTGTAATGTAGTGTAGAAAATAAACGTTGTGTTTGTTGTCAGTGCAGTCCGACTGGGATAAGTTAGGTTAGAAGACTAAGGCGGGAGCGAAGCGAAGCGGAGCTCCCGCCTTAGTCTTCGTGGTTTTTTTTTTTAACCACTCAGAAGTAGGAGCCCCGCTTCGCGGGGCTCCGTCGAGCTTAGTTAGTAGACGCCATATGAGGTTTATTTTAGGTTTAATTGTGAATAAAAAATCTGTGTCGTATAATAATTTATTAATCAACATAATTCGTAAACCATTAAACCGCTTGTACTAAATTATCTTTACTTATATCGTCTACAAACTAAGCTCGACGGAGCCCCGCTTCGCGGGGCTCCTACTTCTGAGTAATTAAAAAAAAAAAACCACGAAGACTAAGGCGGGAGCTCCGCTTCGCTTCGCTCCCGCCTTAGTCTTCTAACCTAACCTATCTGAGTCGGATTTATTGTCAATGAAAGGAAACAATTGATTACTGAACTGAATGTTCGTTACGATCTTTCGACTAAATCATTATTAGTCTAGTGAAACATTAGTTTAAATAAAATTAGTGCATTTGAAAATTCGGAGAAATGAAATTTGTTCAAATGAAATTAGTTCAAATAAATAATTATGCTAAATAAAAATTTACCAATGAATTATTCGGTCAAATGAATAATTCTACGAAATGACTTTATTGCAACTAAAATTCGCCGAAGTGATTTTCGACGAAACATTGTTCGACCAAACAAGGGTGAACCCTCTTAAACAATACACACGTCTACCTATATGGCGATGACTAATGTGTGTTGGTGATTACTACAATTTTTGACATTTAGGTAGTATATAGTACTGTAACGCCTGAGTAGGGGGTGCGTAGCTCAGCAGGGCTTACTGCTAGTCCTCGCAGAGGGTGTGTGAGGGGTACGATCACAATCACTAAACACTCTTTTAAATTAAAGATAGCACACTTTATAATTGTATATTATCGAACACACAAGTAAGACCAACACTTCTTATTACAAATTCACCCATTGTGAATTTGTATTAAGAAGTCTCGCCCCAACTCTTACACCTTCGACAACACAAATCTTACCCTCTAAAATATAAATATCATTTCACTTTTTATAAAGTTAACAATCATTAATACGTTTGACTTTCAACAACATCAAGCTTGAAGTAGTATTTATTCATTTTTATTTATTTAAATATAAAAATTGTTCCTTATTCGTAATTCAAACACGGCCATTATATTATGTAGTGAGGGATTAAAAACTTAACCTCATTACAGTACGTTTATATTATCCTCCTAGTATTATTATTTTAATCGGATATTTAGGGGAAAACATGTTTCCTTTTCATCCACTAGCAACAACACATTTGGGTGAAATTGACTGATAGAATCTAGAAATTCAATGTGTGTAATAATTTCACCTGAACCTTACTCAAGAATGCATGAAACCATTGGTGGATACCATTTAAACCCGTTCAGGAGATTTGTGTAGGTACTGACAGATAGAGGGACAGTCAGATGCCAACGGCGGACTATCTTTTATAGTCCATATGATTATTATAATAAAATATTCATAAATATTTTAAAGTGATGTACCTAGTAATATTATGTGCCGGTACAGCAAGTCTAGTAGGTAGTGTTGTAGTAGGTATTACCGATAAAATAATAACGCAAAAGTTATTTTATAAAATGACACCAACTGTGTCTGAAACAAATTCATTAACATAAAACACGTTTAAGCCAAACCTAATGTAACATGCTCAACACCAATTACTTGTACAAAACTATAGTCTACTACATAAAGCTTCAATTAAATACATACATATTCAAATAGTTACGAGTCACGTCAATAGTTTGACAAACAAACAACCGCAATTGCTCATTCACTCAACTCAGTATGTTAGTAGCATTTATATACATATGTACTTAATTTAATGAAAACATGATATAGCACTATTGCGAACTGCAATTTAAATATAGAAACTAATTTTGACGGAGACCCCTGCTCCTCACGGGTGTAATGATGATGTACATTGAGACACACAGACCGCGGGAAGCGACTTTGACTTTTATACTATGTAATGATACAGTTCCAATAGAAACCTATTCATAGAATGTAAGCAAGTAAAAATACTTAAAAGTGACGAAGTTGTTATAAGCAATATGTTTTTTCTTTGAGTCACTATTTTTCAAATAAAATCTATACAAACACTACGTAATATTACATTCATATAATACAGTTGGGGCTGCCCGATAGCGAAATAAACAAAAGACAGGTGTACTTAAAGCTGAAACCTGTAAAAATATGCTAGACATCATAATGAAATAAATAAATTTATTCAGCAATTAGGTATTCACTTAATTCATTATGGTTATCTTTACAGATATCTGTATGTCCTGCGATATATACGTAACAAATATTCACATTATCTTAAGTTGCTATAAAGGTAAAATCACTGTTTTTATTAACCGTGAATTACTTATTTAGTGAAAATTGATAGTAACCTCATATATTAGCTAAATATATACATAGATTTACGACGCAGAACAAAACGATAACGTGGACTTAAAAAGATTTCAGAAATTACTGTCTTCAAACATAAGAGAAATGTAGAAATACGACCGCGTTGATGCATGTTACAATGTTCTTAATCAATAAATAGCATCAGCTTTAAATTGCAAAAAGAAAATAGAAACCAGGTATTTTATATCGCCAATTATTATTGTTAATATTATGCGATAGGTACAGATATTCTCGTAAATTTCTACATTTTTATCACATTCACTTAAGTTTAAGGTTCCTTTAGGTACGACGATATTGATACCTACGATTTTTTTAGCACAATAGTAGATCTCATCCATACAAGATTTATTACTCGGTACTCCTAAACGAATGTGACCGATCACATTGCATTGTTGGGAATAGAGAATATCCATAATTATATTCCTTGTGTGTCCGCTCGTTTTGTTACTTACTTACTTACATACCGATATGATTGGTTTTTGACATAAAATATTCATTGGTCCGTTTTATTATATTTTTTTCATCTTGTAATACGTTTAGGGCTACAGAATAGTGATTACATGTCTTTCTTCCTCTAAACGGATTACAGAACCCTGATTACTTTAATTATGTATAACTATCATCATCTGATTCTTGTATATTTGTTACTTGCTATAAATTGAACGAAAATCTTTACCCAAATTGGTATCTAAGTATTTTACAGTAGTTCGCAATAGTGTAAAATCATGTTTTCATTATGTTAAGTAAAGCTATATTCATAAATGTTATATATCAACCTTTGAAATAACCCATCACGGTATTTAAATTACCGCTGTCTATCAGAAATATAATAAAACATATAAATTTAAAATATCAAAGTATCACTAGGCTATATTAGTTTAATGTGCATTATTATTATGGTTTCTTAATTCGGGTAAAGCCAGGCCTATATTATGCTTATTTTGCATCAAAATTTACTATCTCTCATCCAAATTCCCAGTCTATTCAAGTGGTTTTAGGAGCATTAATGCAAACTTGGAGGGTATTTTACAATAAGCTTTGTTAACGCAGACAAAAGCGAACAAAATTTAAAGCCGCAAGTCAGAGGTCAAAGGTTGCGTGCCGGATTACAATATGCTATACTACGCAACTTCCATCAAAAACAACCTTTTGACAATAAATTCAATAAATCATATTGACCTTAAACTTCTATCATTTTTAGTTAATGACTTTGAAACTCATGAAAGCTGGTGTTGTGAAGTGTATATGTCGCAGCCAGATCGTACAAACCGCCGCATGACATACGGCTAGCCGTTTTTTACAACGGCGGATTTATTGGGTGGTAAAAAAAAACCTATACCAATGGTGTTCGTATAAAGACAACCGATTGGTAAATTGTGAATGCCAACTAAATAATAAAAGTAACTGGACCAAAACTTCTTGGATATGCCCATCTGAGTACGTTTCGCCGGATCGTCTCGATGAGGCCGCGCTGAAACCGGCAGTAGAATAACCCCACTGAGTTTGTTTCGCCGGATCTTGTCAGTTGGGGCGTATTGGATCCGGAGGTAGCACTAAAGCGCGTTTATCGAGATACTTATGGTCCGTCTAAATATAGGTACTCAAAGGACAGAACTTAAATTTAAACATAGATTTAAAATAATATTGTATTTTCATATCTGACAGCTTTTGGGCTAAAGCTATATAAACTATTATTATAAGAAGCAATAACCAAATAAACTTAATTTATTTAAATCAAAAATAAGCCAAAATATGTTTTGAATATTTACAAATACCTGTAATAGGTTTACGTGTATAAAAACTTTTTTATTTCATTTATTTTAATACTAGCCGCAGAATTGAGTTATACATAAATATGCTTAAAAGATACTATTAAACCAAAATTAATAACAGTTTCATGACATTTCCTACTTACATGGTTACTGTTAAAAATATTTTAAAATAAGGTTCTTACAAAGTTTTTCGTCTTTGTTTTTTTTTTACCGACTACAAGTTCTGTAGTAGCAACTGGGAGAAGAACTGGCAAAAAAACTCATTTTAATCCTATTTTAGTGTGTCTTTTTTAATAACTTGGAAACGATGTTGAAATTACTATTCTACTAAGAAGCCATGCCAATATATTGTATATCTATGTTTAGTGGCAAATTAACATAAAAGTATACCATTAGAGAGCAGAAACTTCTCCATTTTGAAATAGATACCTAGAACTAGAACAGTGTTTGTAATATTCATATGTCCGCAAAGTGACATGATATACACTAGCACGAACCCGGAATCTTGCTAATATGCTATGAATAGGTTAACTTGGGTAACTCATCTACATACATACATGGTCACATCCTAGATTCTTGTCTACCAAATAAGTATAATTATGTTGTAGGTATGAGTAGATTATGTATAAATTAATTAATAACTTTTAGTAAATAATTTGTTTTATTTGACTACACTAGTGGGTCAATGTCAACGGTTAAGATACTTTCTGATGACTAAGACCTAGTGTCCTCGGTTCAATATCCACCCGCCAATTTAACTATTAGTATGAACTACGGATTTGTGTTTCGAATCTGTGAATATTTGAAGAATTTGGGTCCGTGTTTACAAAAGTCCCCCATGACACAGGCATTTATTTTCCTAGGACAAAAAAGTGGTTTTAAAAATATATATAATATTTTATATAATACTAGTTTTTTTCCGTGACATGTACACGTGGACATAAGAATGAAGTATCAATATTTTTATTGCGGCCAACAATTGAGAATGCAATACCAACAAAATGAACTTGGCACGAGGACAAACACATACAAGTTTATTTTTGTGCAAAAATAACTAAAATTTTTTTCCTATCCTCCACTTTGCATTCCGACATCCAATTATAATTTAATAAAGTTTATTTAACGCTTTAAACAAAGTTAAACCAAAGTTAAGTACGAAATATGTTTAGTAGTTTTGGAGATTCCGGTAATCGTTTTAACAGAACGTGAGATCCGGACAATATTAAATTTATAACAGTAGTAGGTACTAGGAGACAAGTGTTCAGTGACAGCCAGCGACGTCGGGTGAAGTGGTTCGATGTAATTTGACTTGCTCGACATGTGAAAACATCGCACTTTTTTTTGCAGCAGCAGATCTCCACCATTAATAAATGGTTCAAAAACTACACACTAAGCAACCTGCTCAAGAGGGCGCCCCTTATGGGGCTTGGACCTCGGCTCAGGACTATGACTATGACTTTTAGTATTTAGGGCAGTTTTGTGCAACTGTCGGTCTAATCTACAGTTCCCGGGCCTCTCGGACTTCGGGTCTACGAGGGCATCGGATGGTTCTTTGCAAGATTAAGGATCGGGAGAAGCAACATCACACGTCCGTACGGGCTTAAAAATCTTGGAGGTCGTGGGTTCGATCCTCACGCCGGACAAGAAATCTTTGTGTAAATTCTAAGATTTCTTTCCAGGTCTGGATGGTTGAGGGACTACCCTCCGAGCCTCGCAAAGCACGTTAAGCCGTTGGTCCCGATTATTAGAACATCCTCTATAACAATCGTACACCAGGAAACGGGCAGCAGCGTTTCCTGGTGTGTTCCAACATAATCTGCGGTCACTAACCCGCCTGCCTGGTGACTATGGCAAAAACCATAAAAGTAAGGATCCACTATGTTAGTATTTTTTCGACATCGATAATAATAATCTATAGAAATCGACCTATTAGTATTTTACTATAATATATTTGTTCCTTCGACCAAAAAAAAGTCGTTTCAGCATGAAAAAAATATAAAAATGTTTTCACCAATAGGTAATATTAGTTTCATTCATAATATAAGTGAATTGATGTTGAGGCAACGAAAATTACAGTTAAATCAAGCCTCAACGACTTAAGGCCATCAAAGGAGTATTACTGCAATTTTCGTTCTATTTTCATTTATTTTTCCTCTCAAAGATAAATAACACCAATCCATCTCCGAGAATTTATCCTCTTCAGTAAATCAATCTAGGTGTGGCGCGATCCGCAATGTTTATTATTTTTGTAAAAAATGCTTGTTAAGCAGTTAATAGATGAAATTATTAACTACCTAATGCCCGTGACTTCGTCTGCGTAGCGTCTGGTTTTACTTAAGACACTTTGATACCCCCTTTATTTTGTTTTAATTGTTTAAGCACTCCGTCTTGGGTATCTACATAATTTCTAAATTCAATGTGTTTAAATGCCTAAACCATATTAAGTCGAGGTACTGTTTTATAAGCTGTGTTTTTAGGCATAGCTAATAATTGGTACCTAGTATTACATATTTTATAGCACAGTGTGACCTAAACCCGCATTTTACGCACGAATTTCCGTGACCTAAGTTGCCTATTTCTGCACGGTGCGTAAATTAATCGACTTACTTCACATATGTATGAAAAATGAAAGCAAACACTTTTAAATGTCATTTGAAGTTTGAAAATTGACAGAGAAAAAGTATGAAGAAATGAATAATAAAATGATGACATTAAAAATTGCAATGATTTGAATGTAACTTATAAATTAATAAATTCACCCAGCGGAACCCCCCCCCTGCTTCCCCCCACCACCCCCCAAGCACTCTCGCTACGCTCGGCGCTCGGGCGCTAACTTTACGCCGTGCAATAATAGGTTGTTTAGGTCACACGTATCGTAATCCACCAGCCCCCGCGAGTCCGGGGCGGGGGGTTTATGTCACATCTGCTATAAAATAGTATACGATACTCTTGACCTAAGTAGCCTATTATTGCACGGCGTTTAGCACCTTCACGCCGCCGTGCAGTAATAGGCTACTTAGGTCACACGTATCTTAATGTACTATAATTAAATATGTTTAATTAAACAAATGTTTATTTTTTACGAAAAAGTATCTGCGAATTAGAAGGCCATTGATTTACTTAGCAAAATATACAATATAATCTAAGCTACAGTACGAACGGACGTCGCCCTTAACAGGTTCGAAGTCATTTTAATCTGTAATTGATAATGGAATTCAAAAAGTCTATTCACAGAGCGGTTTTACTATCAGGATTACATAATTTCACTGTGTATTAGCAACCATTAAAAGACACGGTGTATACAGCACATAAAAAAACTTTTATTAGCACATCCATTTACGATGGCAATTTGATGTTTATACCACAGGGATTCGAACTCGTTTCAATGAAAACGTTCTAGAAGTACCAATTATGATAAAAGGGGCATTATGTATATCTTTGGGGATTTCAATATTGATTGGCATAGTACCACAAACGACTAGTGTATCATGGGCAGGCAGTCATCCCGCGGCTTCGCCAACGCAATTCAAGTTTATCGTACTTACACCTAAAACTTGGGGCATGGATGTGGAATAAATATGTGAAAGCAACAAGTCAATTCAATATCGGTAACAATCTATAGACTTAGACGGTGTCGTCATTTCTTTATTATATTTTTTGTATGTCCGTCTAACGCAAATAAACATAAAATTTTAATAAAAACATAATAAAGGAATGACTTAAGATAAATAACAATGTAATGTGTTGTTACAAAGGCTGTCCAAAATATAACGAGTGTATTTGTGTTGGTTCTAAGTGTTCTGTTTTTAGTTTCTCCATTCCAAATCAAAAGATTGGTTCAGTTTTTAAAAACAATTAGTAAATTTTACAAAGTTTTAGCTGAAGAATAAACTACAAAAATTATTCGATAGTTGCTATTATTTAATGTTGACTGTTTCCTATATCGAGCTTGGCCTATATCGGGTTCAATAATCCGTATTATACCAAAAGCCTTTTATGTTTTCGCTAGCACGTGTAGGAACAATATACCAATTTGATCTTCATTATATGATATACGTTCACCTAAAAGATTAGAGTTAATATACTTAGATACTAAATGCGAAAATGTCTAAGGATATAATAATATGGGTAAATGTGCGTATCGAAAGATTAAAGTATGTTTGTTACGTTTTCAAGCAAAATTGTAAAACAGACTTGGAATGTGCACAAATACCTTATTTTCGTTAAACTATAATTAACTAACTAACAAGCCTGTGTTGTCCCACTGCAGGGCAAAGGCCTTCCTCGTCTTTTTCCACACAACTCTGTCTTTTGCGAGTGCCGAACAGTCCCTACGGAAGGAGTCAAGCTCGTCCCACTAAATTTAAATAAGCCAATTACAACCAAGATTATCATCATAAGGATTAAAAGTGGTTTTTTGCTATAGTCAACACACTTAGTCGCCGGAATGGTAACCGCTGTATTATCTAGAGTGTATACACAGGTAAACGCTGTTGAAAAAAATTCCTAGTATATAATAAATAATGTTATAACAATCGGGACCAACGGCTTAACATGTTTTCCGAAGTAGGTACCTCAACCAACCAGAATAATATTAGATTTCATATATTTTGTTTGCACATCACATTCATTTCCTCATTTAAAAGCTTGAAACCATAACTTACTATTTACAAACGTTACGTTTACATAACGTACGTTAAAATGTTTATTTTTATATATTTATTTATTTAGGATTGCCAACAGTTATTACATCATTAAGGATTAAAATTTACAAGGTATGACGTACTTGCTAAATGCATAACCTACTATAGGCAAACACCGCATGCAAAAATAGTCTAAGTACACAAGGAAAGTTATATAAATTTAAAAGCAAATAAGTATCTGATATTATAAAAAATACTTAATACAAATGTTGAAAACTGTTTATAATAAAACTCACATATACCTTAAGGCCCAATGATCCACTTTCCTTTCCGTGCACTGTGCACTCCAAACATTATGAAAGCCTTTAGTTTGCTACTTACATAAGCAAGGTCTAAACTTTGCAATTGATGGTCAAATCTATTACTGTCTTATTTTTTTCCAAATATCCCGAAACTCATTTACTTCTTAGAATGTTCATACACTTTAATATAAAGAACATTTCAAAGCACAAAACACCAAAATCTTGATATCGAACTATCATTTCATTTTAATCAACTATCACAATCTATCAATTAACACTTCCATAGTTTGAAAAGCCTTCAGGCTAATTTACTTGATTTATGCCTTTTGACTGGGTAACGACTAGACCTAAGTTTTGAGTGTCTTAACAAGCTTATTTCTATTATACAGGGTGTCCCAAAAGATTACGTAGCTGGGAAGGGGGGTGATAGGGATGGTCACAAGGGTCACCAGAAAAATATAAAAAATTCCCTCTGGGTGTTTAAAAAAATAAATGGCATTTTTTAAAAGACTAAAAATTTTACACCTTGTGCTAACTGTACCTACAAATATGGCTGTATTTTAAAAAAATGCTGTTATGTAATCTTCAATAACAACATCAACATCAAAAATAACAAGGTGTAAAATTTTAAGTTTTAAAAAAAATGCCATTTTTTTTTTAAATACCCAGTGCGGATTTTTTTTTTATTTTTCTAGTGACCATTGTGTCCACCCCTGTCACCCCCTTTCCCAGCTACTTAACCTTTTGGGACACCCTATAACAAAAATAATCCATTATTTTCTTGAGTATTTAACCTTTTGCCATGATAACAGGCTAGGTTAGCCAGGCTTTTGTGATATGTTAAACAATTTTTTTTTATGTTAATAATATTAGGCCATACGAATAAATTGTGCCAGAAAAAGAAGAAAACAGTAGATAATCATACTACTGTTATTCTAGCGCAATTAACAAAATTTTTATAGGAACAACATTTAAGTTGTTTACATCTCTTTTCTAATAAAGCTTATAATAAATAAGTAAACAAAAGGTTTCCAATTTATTCATCATCATCATCAGCCTGTTGTAGTCCACTGCTGAACATAGGCCTCTCCCATCGATTTCCAACGGGAACAATCGCTAGCGGCGTGCATCCACCAACTCCCCGAGAGGTCGTCGGTACATCGTGCAGGCGGTCGTCCTACGCTGCGCTTGCCAGTTCGTGGTCTCCACTCGAGAACCTTTTTGCTTCATCGGCCGTCAGTTCTTCGAGCTATGTGTCCTGCCCATTGCCACTTCAGCTTGCTAATCCGTTGAGCTATGTCAGTGACCTTCGTTCTCCTGCGGATCTCTTCATTTCTGGTTCGATCACGCAGGGAAACGCCGAGCATAGCTCTTTCCATAGCTCGCTGAGCGACTTTGAGCTTTCTTATGAGGCACATAGTAAGAGACCACGTCTCAGATCCATATGTCATCACTGGTAAAACCCATTGATTGGAGACTGGTTTTCAGGCACTGAGGTATTTTGGACGAGAAGATCTCCCGAAGCTTCCCAAACGCTGCCCAGCCGAGTCGGATTCGGCGATTGACCTCTTTCTCTAAGTTGGTCCTACCTAGTTGGATCGTTTGACCTAGATATATGTATTTTGTCACAACTTCGATAATGGAGTTCCCAACGGCTATAGAGTTGGGCACTACATGGGCGTTATGCATGACTTTCGTCTTGCACATGCTCATTCTAAGCCCAACTTGTTGAGAAACTCCATCGAGGTCATTGAGCATCTGTTCAAGGTCCTCCAGCGATTCTGCCATGATCACTATGTCGTCGGCGTTCCAATTTATTATAAGACATTATTTTTATTCAGTAAAACAAAGCTAAAGAAACCTTTTTCTTTTTAGTACCTATCCTACTAGAACTTTCTATGTGACAAACAAACATAGTAACGTACCTCATGTTTATTAAATAACAAATTTTGGGGAAATAATGAAACTTAGTGGCTTGGTTATAATTTATAATCGGGCTTCATTCTCGTCATACTTAGAATTAAAACATTTTTTCGTAATTAAGCAAATTAAAGCCTCATTTAAAAAAAAACGAGGCGTGATGCGGCGCGTCGCGCGGCGTGACCTGCATCTGAAGTACTTACATTATCAACCCGCAAATGTCCACTGCTGAACATGGACCTCCTCTTTAACAGACCTTGACAAGCCGTCGTTGGGGGCTTGGGCCCCTCCCGAGCCCCCAACGACGTCGGGTCGGGTCGTTCAGGGATATTGCCGTAATCACCACGCTTGGCAGGCAGATTGGTGATCGCAGTAAGATGGGAGTATCTTTGAGCCTCCTTTATGGCACCCATAGGAAGAGATATAGAGTGGTCTATTCTAAGCCTGAAACCACACGGTGGCCTGCGATAAAAATACATTGTCAGCTTGCAATAAAATCTCAGGAATTACCTAGAAATTGTATAGTCTTAATATAATTTTCTAGTATGAGAAATTGCGAACTATAAATGTTTTGCTCATGAACAAAATTATTTCAAATATTAAATACGGCGTACTGAAATAATAAAAATATTAGTAGCAGTTATGAAATGTTGAAATATTTTTGTAACTAAACTGTAAGTTTATAATAATCATATATTTTTTAAGTATTCTTATTAGTTATATAAATGTAGGTTAAACAAATATTCCAATTTTAATAATTGGAAGAACTTTATGTAGGAAGTATACATAGTATCTATTCATTAAAACTTAAACAAAGCCGTTGTCAAATGACAATTTTCAAACTCAAAAAATTATTAAAATCGATGAACTTTTAATGAGACTCTATGAAAACGTTTCTTTGAGAGAATGGACACCTTCTGTTGCCGAAAATTTATTCGCAACTTTCGGTGTCCTTTTATAAGTATTAAACTCGGAAATTAAAACGCAATAAACATAACATAAATGGTTGAGGAGTCCAAGAATTTTATCAAAAGTGATCAAAGAAAGCATTTCACCATTCCATTTTTCCATGTCCGTTCAAAGGGAATTCGTATGAAATGTAGCAATACCTTTACGAATTAAATCGTATCAATTCGATATTTTCATTAATGGAGCCTCCCACCTTATAAATTGACCGCTATTTCTAGGGTCGTATTTTCAACTCCATCAACAGCCCGTTTACTGCTGAACTCCTTGAAACTTCTTGAAAGATGTTGCCATAATCACAACGCTCGGCTTACGGATTGGTAACCGCAGTAAAATAGTAGTAACCCAGAGTTGAATGACGCTGATGCCAAAAATGTCATGTACAATGTGCCGACCATTGATGAAGATGATCTAGAACGAACGAATAGTATGGGAATTTAACATGGGAATTTTGTATAGCTGGTATACAGATAAGATATGAATAATAATTTAACAGCGTGGATGTGCGCAAAATAATTGTTCTACGATAAAGTTCCAATTGCGATTATTTAACAGCGACAGTGAAGAACTCCTCATGCAAATAACATTATTTAATCACTAGCTTCCCGCGCACGGTTTGACCCGCGTGATTTTCGTTCCCTTAGGACCTTCATAATTCATTATAGCCTTCCACGATAAATGGGCTTTAACCAATGAAATAATTCTGCAAATCTGACCAATAGTTCCTGAGATTCAAGCAAACAAACTCTTTAGCTTTATATTTCAGTAAAGGTTTTGTTTTCCTGTTGGCATATAGGCCCCCAGAAGTCATTGGGAGGTATTTTAGGCAGGCAATGCGTGAAGAATACATCATATTGGTCACATTCTACACTACGGTCATCGCTGACAATCAGCCGGGTCGAATGTAAGTTTTCAGACTATACGTTTCTTTACATAAAGTTGCAAGATTTTCTATTCAAAAATGTGCCTATGGCTACAGATTCACGTTCTCATTGTGTACTATTTCAACTGTACTAAATGCCTACATCAAATACGAAATAAGTATTGTAATAAAAGTTTTCAATTAAAAAGATATTGCACAAAAGATTCAGCTTCGTTAACGAATACAAATATTTATCCAACAAGACAATGTTTATGTTTAGAAACTTACATAGTAAAGTACATTTTGTGAATCCCCCAGAAGCCGAACGTTGTTAAACAACGTTCCTTAAACTAATATTAATTAAATAACATTAAGACAAAATACAGCTATTAAAGTGCTGTTTTATTTATAGGCGCACTCCGCGGTTTTAACCGAGAAGCGTTAATTGTAACTGTTCTGTACAGTAGTCGCGTGATGGACACAAATTCAATTGGAAAATTCTGATGATATTGTTACTCATTTAAAATGAAAACTTGCCTTTTAAGTGTTAAGTGCATATTGTCACGGGCAACTATTTAAGTGTTCTTTACTTGTGATTTTATAATAATACTTAGAGTGTCATACCCATGACGATAGCTCAACCGATTATCTAACTATATATATCCATTGTTGAATACGGGGCCTCTCTCGAAAGGGGTGTAGCCATAGTCACCACGCTTGGTTGACGGGTTGGTAACCGCAGTATTATATAGGTACAGCATAAAATTATTATGCTGTATCTACATAGACAATAGAATCGCTTAATCACATGACAAATGTCAAGTACCATACATTAGCGATTTTATTATGCTCGCGATTGCTCTGCTGAAGTGGCTAAATGACAATGTTCAAGTCCTCTGGCATCTCGGCAGCGCGGTCGCTTCCGGAAGGCTTGAGGAATAATGACTTAATTTTTTGGAGAGTTGTGTACAACTTTCGCTCTAGTTTATGAGTGCATCGAATATTAATAATAAGCGTAAGCAAAGATCAAAACGAATAAGATCAACAATGGAAACAACATATAGCAAAACGAAATTTGTACGGTAAAAAAAAGTAAATAACGAAGTACTTAACACGCCCATTCATTCCACTCTGTCTCTTTTCTATCATAACGAATCAAGTTTTAACCTTGATACATAAAAATCGGTACTTCCTTTCCATGCTTAAATGCTTAAGTAACTTCAAAGTGATTCAATTTATCTCTTTCTCTAAAACAAAGGCACTGGACTTAACAACTTTATAACAACAAGGAGGTACTTCTAAGTCCACTTTTATAAAATATGAGTGTAAATATTTTTTTCCTTACAAGCACTTATTTTGTTTGCGTACTAACTGTTTATGGCAGTAAAAAATGTTACCCATCAGTAATTTTTTAAAACAATATATTAAATTAGTTACGTAAATAAATATATTAAATTCGTTAATTTTATTGCCACTTTGCTACGTATTAGGGTGACGCTTTATTGCCTATAACTAACCGAAGTCTCAGTAGTGGGCCAATTTTCATTATAGTATTGTCTATTGACTTTGCGGAATTGAGGAACATTGAAATATTACATTTAAATTAGTTACGTAATAGGGATTATAGTAAGAACCCGCCTGAGGGTAACGGAAGCCCTCATTATTGGCGTTTGGAAAAATATCCGAGGGATTTTAGTGGATAAATGCTCTACTTGTGGTATGTGTATGTATTAGCATACCATCCATAACATTGGGGGAATCCTACATACGCCAAAGTAAAGTGGTTTCACTTGTCCGTTTCCTCAATTATCCGCGCCAGCGACCGCCCTGAGATCCAAGTAACACAGGGGGCGTCCTATTGCGCAGGTTGCTTAGTCTGTAGTATTTAAACCATTTGTTGAGGCTGGAACCCTGCTCGTCTTTGTCCGATGTAGCAAAAGCTTCCTGGCTAACTGCATAATGTTCGAAAAACGAAAATGTCGTGAAAAGAAAGGTCTCACTTGAAATTTATAGAGCATAGTGTTTCGCGTTCTACCTATAACTAGAATCCTGTATACTACTATATATTATATAGGCACCCGCTTACGGCCATCTCTGTAATTAAAATCCAATTCCAATTGCCCATTACGAAACTTTTAATTAGATGAGCGTCGTTCTGGAAACACATAACATTTTCTGCGAACATTTATTTTTAACTTTGTATGAGAAAACTAAAGTAAGTATAACTTTTAACCAACTTTAAATAAAATCGCTTTATACTTTTGTAGAATTGGGCCAAAATAATAACATTATATTACGATTGAAGTATTGTACCTACCAACAGATAGATGAAGTTGTACTAACTCGAAGTTTTCAGTTTAAAGAAGTTAGAACTTCCACAGACTGAGCTTATCTTAAATTTGCGTTTTAATACTTAAATCTTCGCAAAACGTTTTAGCACAAATATAATATTATTAGAATAACACCTATAGAAAGACTAGTGGCTAAGTGGTTACGATAGTGTTTTGTCTGAAATTGTATGACGATGGGACGATTCCCAATCGGGACAACTGTCTGTGTCATATCTAGTTGAGTCTGTTAACCTACTTCTGGGTCTAAATGTGCTTTGTTCAAATTACCTCGCGACATAGGTCACGATTTAAATAAAAAAACTTAAAAGAGATTCTTCCTATAACAATGTTAAGAAGTCTACCTCTGTAATTTTTCCTCGAGTATGTAAATACAAGTATACCAAGACCGGACCTAAGCCAAGTTCCAAGCCCTACAACCTTTTGGATCTGTCCAGTCTTATTGGTAAGAGACAAAGTTCGTCCGAAAAAATATACGGCATAACCAGTTTTCAGTATTTTAAAAGTAAAGTAGAATTATAATTATGATCTAAACAATGATCTACAAACGATCATTGTTTATACCATAATTATAAGGCCCCTTCTCACAAAAAAAAGGAGGTGTACCTATATATAAACACTCACTTGTAGTTTGTATACAGACTGCTTTTTTCTTTTTCATTATAGTCGAATTTAGACCACCACTAATTATATTAAAGACGTTATTATTATTTTCGTGATAATATAGACAAGCCTTCGATTTTATTTATTCAAATATCACACCAACCCCTTTCCGAGTAATCAATAGATTAATTAGGTTATTTTACTTAATGCTTAAGGGAGTTTTTAAATCGTTGATTATATACATATTATATTATATTATGTTTCAAGCACATCATTTTGATTCGAAGTCAAAACAACGCTCTCAGTCCCATAATTAAATTTAAAAACTTTTCGGACACAACGGCACCGGATGCTTTGGACAGAATGCTTGAAAAAGTTGTACAAAATTGTCATATTTTAATTATGTTCATAAAAGAGTTTCGTAAAATGTTAAAAGTTTGTATTTAGCAGTTAAAAATATGAAAACGTGAGTCGCAAAAAGTGGGTCATCTAATAGTCATAACACAAAATCGTGTATCTGACTCTGGGGGCCGAGTCTGCTATTTTTTTAAGTATAGTGCCACCGTAGTGCCATCATGATATCATTATGCTAAAAACGTTAATCTACTAATCTCACTATGGTGTCAGCGCTGGAATGGCAGTCGGTGTTGCTACCGCAGAAAAAGGCCGTCAACAGAAGTAGCAGGGGAGATGGTTAGGGAGATAGTAATGTTTATTTAGGCGATTTCAATACTTATAAATGTATCATTTGTTATTATATTCAACTACGCTAATGTCAACGTGGCGTCATAGTGACACTATAATGACGTCATTTAGATTAGTAGATTACCAAATGGGAACCGACCATTGAACCGTCATTGACAGTTCATGAACACGCCATTACGATAGTAGACCCGGGGCCCTGGTCACCTATCATGCTAATTATTAAAGGCATTTTCGTAGTCAATTCTTCATATTTTCATCAATCATAAACTTGTTGTTAAATCTCATAAAGTGATATAAAGTTGGTCACAGTCCTAAACGAAGTTACTTAAAAGCTTTTCGGTTATTATGTTAAAAAGAACAGTACCTAATCTAGTGATAATAAAACAATTTAAAAAGATTACAGTACCGACACGGTTTTACCCGCTTCACTCTGCTTCAGTGGGTCGGAGCGTGATATTTGTAGCTAACATATGAGCTAACTTTTTAAATTGTTTTTATTATCACTAGATTAGGTACTGTTCTTGAATCGAGCTTATTAACTACCCCCGTGCAAAGTTTCAGCCAAATCCATTCAGTAGTTTTTGCGTGAAATAGTAACAAACATACATAAATAAAATAAACTAAATAAAATAAAAATCATTTTTATTTACGTAAACCAATTACAGGCACTTGTAAATCGTCAAACATTATTTGAAAATTAAAAAAATTAATTATTATTTATCTTAAATTACATTTGCTGTTTATTTATAAACCTATTCAAATTACATACATCCACACATACAAACTTTTGAATTTATAATATTAATAGGATTAGTACGATTGGTAAAATTGTCTGTAATACAGGAAACATTAGATTTAAATAATGTATTTTATTTATTACGGACGGGCAATTATGTATTAAGTCACGAGGCTATTGCTACTTGTTGGCTAAATAATAAGAATCGTAGGTTTATCAACTTTCTAGTTAGTTGATATAATAATGAGGTTTCGGATGGTTAAAACAAATAACATAAACCTAAACCAATGGAGTTGAAGTTTTTTTTCGTAGCATAATCTCCTTTGATTAGGTTAGGTCAAGTGTCATAACAATTAAGTAAATAATATAATTATTATGCGCAGTCACTGAAACTGGCAACTAAATTTAACAATATGAGTGGCAACTTACGATTTGTATAATTTTTCGGTGAAATATACATATTTGATATTCTTTAATAAAGGATATTTCTCATTTAAATACAAGTTCACAAATAAGAGGAAACTATACGGCCTTATTGTCAACATCAAAATATATTACCTACAGTTCAAAGTGAACAACTTCGACAATTAAATCCATTGAAATAGCCTCAAGGCTCGATTGTCTGTGAATGCCTGTTATCATCCAGTCCATCGACTCAAACTTCCCAACAGCCAGGCAAAGTAACAAAGCATTTGGTAAGTAACTTTATGAGTTAGAATTTAGTTGAGTCCTGACTTACGAATCTCTGAATATAATCGAAAATAACTTAGATTAAGTCTTAGAAAGTTATAAGCGAGTAAATAGGTACTTATTCAGATTATTCGTGGCAGTAAGGTTCGTGCAAGCATAAGAACAAGTTAAATTAATGTAATACATTTTTGGAACTGGTACTTTTTTAAAGTGTGATATGGACGTTTTAGAGTATAATTAACAGTATCACTACATAGTATAATACAAAGTCGTTTTCTCTGTCCCTATATCTCTATGTCCCTATGTATGCTTAAATCTTTAAAACTACGCAACTGATTTTGATGCGGTTTTTTTTAATAGACAGAGGGGTTCAAGAGTAAGGTTTATATGTATAATACATCAGCATCCGTACGGAGCCGGGGCAGGTCGCTAGTGTTTCAATAAAAACTGACGACTTTGTAACATTCGCGTAAATCTGAGTTAGCTGACAGATGCTGCCATCCATCTGATGTCCCTTAGTCGCTTAGGTCTCCTACGACACCTATGGGAAGACATGGAGTGGTCTATTCTAAGCCGGAAACCACACAGCTAATAAAAAACAACAGAAATACTTACTTTTATGCAATTCAAATTCAATATTTAAAATCTTAATCAGAAAGAGATTAGGAGAAGTCTTTCTTATTCCTATTTTTTTTCTGATTAAATTCATTGTGGGTCCCAAGGCAGTTTAACGTTTTTCCGGGACTTGGTGAGCCTCGGTGCTCATTGCCATTACCAGTGTGTGCCACTGTTGATCCTGGCTTACAAGAGTTGCAGTGGTAGGAATAGGGGATGGAATAGTTCAAAAAAAATGTGATTCTATAAATTTTCTAGTTAGAAAAATCTGAGTCTGGAAGTTTATGCTGTTTCACTAATGCCTGGATAGAAAGCTGTCGGTCCTTCACCTGATCTCTCACCAGGTCGATTTTGAGTCAAGGCATTAAGAGTGCAACTGTTTTTACGCACTCACTTGTGCACTGCAATACAAATGGCTAGTCTCCTGAGAAATTGGGTGCCGTGGCCGAAATAAATAAAGTACATTCAAAGCAATCTAAGTGAATACTCAGTTACTTTACTGCACAGTTACTCGTTAAATATGCAAAACATCTTTTTGAAACTCTCTCAACAACTCTGGATTCAAACTTTGCTATTTCATACCTGTTTATGCATTTATAAGAAAACTGCTATTTCCGTATATTGCAAATGGATGCGCTACAAGTTCCTCAGCTCCGATAAATTACACCAAATTGGTTGGCGACTAGCTAAAAGAGGGATATATTTTCAAAATTAAGGTAAAGCACTTTGAAACTGAATAATTTTAAACGATGTACATTTTAAAGTTGAACATAACAAAGTCAGTAAAATAACAAAGGCAGTAACATTACCTTAGTAAGTTATAGCTTCATTTTAATTTCAGAGGTTTAATTAGTAAGGATTAACTACATACAAGATTACACGAATTTACTGCCGGTTAAAGGATTGCTTTTGTGTTTAATTTTGTTTGGTGTAAGGTTAGCTGCTTTAAAAACGGGTGTTTCCTTAAATTGTTTTTTTTGTGTTATAAATGTTGGTTCACTTGTTTTATTGCCTTACATTTAAGAATGTATTTATCAGCCTTGTAAATTCAGATCATCCATGATAAACTTCGTAGCGTAGCGATAAAAGATGGTAAAACACTCCCGTGAAAATCTAATCATAATTCCTCAAGCTCCCTTCCAGCGACCGCTTTGTCAAGTTCCAAAGTCAGCGCCCTTTTGCGTAGTTTTAAGGCTGAAACACTGCCTGCCTTCATACCTGGTAAAGTAGCTAAAGGATCGTAGCTAACTATATAGGTCCGTACAAAAAATATTGTAGAACACCTTTTTTGAATACCTACATTTTTTGTTTAAATTTCATATATAACACATCGAGAGTAGATATACTACGCATCTATTGAAAGAAAGGTAACTGAACTGCAATATAAAGGTGCAGATAACAGTGTATCCATTTATCTGAGAGGTTTATTGTCGGCTATAACTCACGGGCTCACACCTTATCGGAAACTACAAACTATCTGCTGTCTCCACGACTTGGCTTTTACAAACCAGTGTTACGACTCCAATAAATTTAATAGATTGGATAGTTTCAACAGAAGTGCTTCACGGAAGTAACTGAGCGGTTTTCATAGAAAAAGAAAGCTATTTAATTTAGCTCTTAACGGATAATGGCAATATAGTACTCACAACATTTTAACCTTCATAGACTTGAAATAAAATTCAAAACCAATGAATTATAATCATACCTCCTACCCGCTGAACGAAGAAAATAGCAGAATTTAATAAATAGGAGTATTCGTTTTAGAGTTTTATCATTTCTAATCTCTCAATCGTCTATACTTGTATCATACAAAGTAAAGATTTGTCTTCAGGTTTTAGCGACCAAACGAAATTATGCGGAATTTTAACTTTTCCAAAGGAAATTATGCCAAATAAAATTCTGCCACCTTAAAAGAATTTCGCCATTGTCATTCGGACCTATAAACATTCGACCAAAAAATAATTATACCAAATATTTTTTTAGTCTTAAAAATATTCGTTTAAAAAAGATTATGCCAAGCGTGTTATGCTAAATAAAATGCGGAGCATTAAAATTCTGCCAGATAGAGAGAACCCATATAATGATGATATAAATTTACAAAGTTTTCATGAGAACTTGAGCTATGCAGGCTAATATAAAAAAAAACACAACCAATTTTCAAAACTCTTCCGCCATTTTAAACTAGATTTTGTAGTAAGTTTGCTTGAACTCGCTAATCTCTGGAACTTTTGGTCCGATTTAAACATTTCGCACCCCTAGATGAACACTCCGGCAACTCAAAAAAACCTCATTTTTCAGAAATGATGAAAAACAGTTTTTAGAGTATATAAGAAATATATCAAAGCTACTAACTCAAAACTCGTAATTTTTGAGTTAGCGGAGTCTTCATCTAGGTGTGCGATTTATTTCAGAGTAAGAGCTCATTTATCGAGAAAGGTTATAATTTATTACGAAGTTCTGGAAGCGGAATCTAAGCGGGTGAAACCGCGGGGTAAGCTAGTACTGAATAGTCCTACTACTTTTATTACAATTTATAATACATAACATACCACCCTCTAAACGGCTCCAAAAACTATCCAGCTACCTAATATCAAATAAATAAATTTATATGTATAACACTCCAGGGCACTATACCTACCGCCTATTATTTGACTGCTACACACCCTCTTTGTCCAACAATAAAATTAAATTAAAACAGAATACGCGTGAAATGACTAAATATTTGAAACCAAATTAAATAATTAATTGTAAAAACTTCAAATCAGATAGTCAATGTTCGTAGATCGGAAAATTCTTGTTTCACGGCCTAAGTGTGATTCTACTCTTAATAGTAAAGTAGAGCGATAACTGCACAAAATTCCCCTGAAAATCTTGAGTCATCATTCCTCAATATCCCCGTCCTGAGCCGAGGTCCAAGTCCCACAGGGGGCGCCCTCTTACGCAGATTGCTTAGTTTGTAGTATTTAAATCCTTTTTTTAGGCTGGAGCTCTGCTCGCCTTAATATCCGGTGAAGTAGTAAAAGCCTCGTAGCAACTAAATAATATCCGTCCGAAAATTCGTCTCTTAATAGTTACTGTGCCGGTCGACTTTTTTTAATTTTAGCTGTATTTAGGTAAATGTACACACGACACATTACTAATTGAGTCATAAGTAAATCTATATTAGCACGCATTTTCGCGTTATATTAAATTATATATTTAACCTTAACTTTTTTGTTGTATATACAACAACAAAGTTAAGTTTTAATACACAAACGATTAAGCGTTTGGATATTAAAATATTTATTTCAGTTTTGTGGTTGGTAGAGAAGGGTATCTTTTGTTTTCCCCTCATAAATTTGATAAGCATCTGTAGGCGTACACTAATCTTAGGCTTAGTTACGGTCGCAATTTAACCAGTACTTGTTAGAAGTTAGGTGAGATTTCGCCCCGAAATTTGTTGAGCGAAACTGTATTAGTTATATATTATTTTTTATCTTTGAAAAGGTTTTTTTATCTACATCTATACTAATATTATAAAGAGGAAAACTTTGTTTGTTTGTTTGGTTGTAATGAATAGGCTCAAAAAGTAAAAATTCTTTTACCATTCGAAAGCTACATTATCCACGAGTAACATAGGCTAAATTTTATTTTGGATAAAAATAGGGTTCCGTAAGATATTTGAGTTTTTCGGACACAAGGTGTAAAAAATCAACCAGAAAAGTTACTTATTTTGCGTACGCTGCCTAAACTATAAAAGATAGAACCATAAAATGTTCTAATTAATTGTAGATCTTATAAATATCTACAAAAAAGTCCTCGGCACACTATACCTATCTATGCCAAGTGAGGCACAACAACCATTTTTTTTTTTAGAAATCTTAACATTTTTTTTGGACTACATATAGAACCGTTTATTTTACTCATGCTATTAATCCTTATCAACATAAATTATTTCATCACTAAGAACAGTTTATGTAGATAATATTTGGTCTTCAAATGATTAAAATTGGACGTTTGGTTTTGAAGTTATGGCGAAATTAAAATAGTACGATTTCTGCTGCACGGCCCGTTGCGAAGTCTAATAATTTTCGTCCGATTTTTTTAAGATTTCGTTCTTAAAACTACACCTACGCAAAAGTTCTTGTCAGAGCTAATCAACCGTAATAACTGTTGAATAATGAACTTTTAACTTAGAGCTAAACAACAGTTCTTTTCAGGGCTAACCAACAGTTCTTTTCAGGGCTAAACAACAGTTCTTTTCAGAGCTAGAATATTACACGCTATTAATATTTTCTTGAACATTTGAAAATGCCTAAAATGCCTAATGCCTAAAATGCCCATTTATTACATTTAAATATTTTCATCATTAACAACTTTAACATCCACAGAAAGACAATCTGTGCAGCCTGCGGATAATGACTGCGTCGTCGATGTTTGTGTCGGTGTCTGTGAATTGACCTGGGAATCATTTTGCTGACCGTGTCTTTCCTGGGTAGGCTTTTTGCAGCGGTAACCGACATCCGCACGGAGCCGCGGGTGACCGCTATCACTACATATTATAAAACAAAGTCCCCGGCGCGTATGTCTGTCTGTCTGTCTGTTCGCGATAAACTCAAAAACTACTACATGGATTTTCATGCGGTTGTTACCAATCGATAGAACGCTTCTTCCGGAAGGTTTACGTATATGATTTGTTTAGTTTATGTGTACATTTGACTAATATAATTATATTGATATTTGTCAGAGGTGTCGGAAAAAATGAAGCCATTTGGGAGCTTTCAACGAAAACGCTGCCTAAACCCTATGAGATATAACAAAACCATGTATGGCGGAAATATTCTTCTCTTTTAGATCTACAAAAAAGTTTGCAATAGCATATGTCTATCTTTCAAGGTTAACTTGCTAAATCCATTATATCTTTTAGAAAAATTATCATTTCTAATGCGGTAATTGTAAAGCTAATCAGAATGTATCCTTATCATTTTAAATAAGCTAATATTCTTAAGCATTTCATGCAGATTATTTTACCCTTACACTATATACTTTAAATGAATAACTTAGAAGTTATCGCAAAATAATATCCTTAAGAATTATAGGCCAAATTTTTTGTTTTGTGTTCGTTGTAACTATGATGGATACTTGAATACCTATTTATTTAGTGTTTATTGTATTGTTAGTCCTGAAGAGTATAGGTATTTGATACGATAAAAGTATACCCACCTACTTATTTCACTGAGTTTTAGTAGGTACCCATATTAATTTGTTTCTGTTTGTTTTCACCAAATTTCGCCCGTTTGTTAGAGGTTTAAAGACATTCTGTAGTATAAGTATCAGTATTGTACCCGTGCGAAGCCGGGGCGGGTCGCTAGTGTAAAATAAAACAATATTTAAAGTTTCTCATTCAATCTAAATCTCAGGAACTACTACTAAATTGGCTACCTGACATTGAAATAATTTTTCAAACCGGACGGTTTGAAAAATTATTTCAATGTCAGGTATCCAATTTGTCGAGGAAGGCTATAGGCTATATTCAATTATTAAGTTCCTTCGGGAACGGGAGTTACGGGGGTGTAACCGTGCGTAGGAACCTAGTATGATCCTATAGGAGTATATTCCTACTGCGATAAATTAATTTGTCAATCAAGCGTAGGGCATCAAAAAACCACGAAGAATAAGTTTCCACGTTATACGTGATTTGAATGGTAATTGCATACCTATCCAAACAATAAAATGTCAATCAAAATAACATGAAAATAATTTAATTCTTGCAGGAAAATAATATGTTTTCCAGATCATTAATTGAATCATTTGGCTCTCTAAGTCGCCTCTGACTCTCAATTTCGCTTATTTTATTTATTTCATGGATTATAAAGTTACTTCAATGCTACTACAGAATTTCAACTTAGTTATAGTAATTTCAATATGTAATACTAGACTAAGAGAAGACCAGGAACCATTCGTTAGTGCAAACAACAAAGTCAATATGAAATTAAAATGCAACACTGACAAATTGGTTCATTCATAATGGATGACTATTAGCGATTGACCTACTGCAGTCAACTGACGCTACGAATGGAAAAATGTGGTAGTGTAACATGGAATAATTCATTCGTATGTAAATTATAAGTAGCTGATATAATGTCTTTTTCGTTAATAAAGACTCTGGATTTGATAAAGCTGAGTTGTATCAAAAGAGACAGGCTAATATTTTCCATTGGACTCTCTGGACAAGTGCGCAGGGCCTCGTTATTCTGTGCCCGACAGGGTTCGTAATTGGTGCCAAATTTTATTATAATGTTAAAATATATCTATAAACACATTTTGAAATGCTATAAAGTATATGCTGAATTGTAAAATTGCCGAAAGGAGAGCCGAAGTGAAGTGCCTAAACTTCTAGAGGTGAAAGGAGTGGTTCGAAACAGAGGATGAGTGGACTACGCAACGTAAAGGTAATAAATTTCAAAAGCACAGCGCAAATAATATTATTGATTAATGTTTTATTCCTGGGCGTGATGGCGGCAATAGGAAAGAACCGGCGGGATAAGGGTGGCTGCTGCTGTAGATATCAACTGTACTGGCATTAGCAGTCCTTGCATTTGGACCCCTATACCACTTAGGCTACAGTTGGTCAGGGGTCATTTTTTTGGTCAGCAATAACAAAACAAACCGTCCCAAACTGAAAAAATGGGCCGGAAGAATTTTTGGGAGGGCTTATTACCACGTTTTACAAATTGGTACTCGCCGGCTTTGACTGTTTTTACCACAACCAGCGGAAAATGGTAATTCACGGGCCATTTAGCTCGTTGTCACTATTGTGGTTATACCGACGATGCGGCAGAGCACACAATTGTTGAGGAGGGTTCCGATCCGATATGTACAAATGATTAATCAAAGACTTTAAAAGATGACAAAAAGAATGATCTCGGAGTTTCTTATAGTCTTTCTTCTCCGGGTGAAGGGAGTGGTTCAAAACAGAGGATGAGTGGACTACGCAACGTAAAGGTAATAAATTTCAAAAGCACAGCGCAAATAATATTATTGATTAATGTTTTATTCCTGGGCGTGATGGCGGAAATAGGAAAGAACCGGCGGGATAAGGGTGGCTGGTGCTGTAGATATCAACTGTACTGGCATTAGCAGTCCTTGCATTTGGACCCCTATACTACTTAGGCTACAGTTGGTCAGGGGTCATTTTTTTGGTCAGCAATAACAAAACAAACCGTCCCAAACTAAAAAAAAGGGCCGGAAGATTTTTTGGGAGGGCTTATTACCACGTTTTACAAATTAGTACTCGCCGGCTTTGACTGTTTTTACCACAACCAGCGGAAAATGGTAGTTCACGGGCCATTTAGCTCGTTGTCACTATTGTGGTAATACCGACGATGCGGCAGAGCACACAATTGTTGAGGAGGGTTCCGATCCGATATGTACAAATGATTAATCAAAGACTTTAAAAGATGACAAAAAGAATGATCTCGGAGTTTCTTATAGTCTTTCTTCTCCGGGTGTCACAACGTAGGTAGATAGAGAAAGACTCGTAGGAAGCTAGGATAGGGTCCGGTCGTCCTTGCAAGGCGAGGCACGCGACGCGTTCTATGCTTCTGACCTAATCCCAGCCCGCGCTGGTTGATTCTAATTATATTTATAATACGCGACTATCACATGCCACATTGGTAGATTTAAATTCTATTTAATAACATTATTGTTGAAATGTATACTTATTAATTAGTCAAGATTTTTTTTTTCTTTGTATATTTTTATCATTGTATTTGACTTAAAATAAGTACGATCAATTCGTCTAAATTATCAATAAACGTTTCATTTCATTTCATTTCATCGCTCGCTGGTGGCCATCACAACTAAGATGGCCTGAAGTCGTGAGATTGGCATCTCTCGATCTCAGGGACTTATGTGAAATGATACGTAAGCAGTAAGATACTATGGCTGGTAACCTACTGCTTACGTGTCATGTCCCATAAGCAGCTAGGGGATTATGATACTTGATTCCTTCGTGGTACTGCAACGAAGGCGTACGGCTCATACATCATCTTGGCACTTGAAATAATGATACCATACCAAAAATTAATAAAACTAGTGGTCAGCCCGTGGTCAAAATTCGAACTAACTATTAAAATTGAAACTCTGCACTCCTTCTCTGTATAAACTATATGTGTGCAAAATTTAATATTCCTCCGCCCGGGAAATTTTCGTAAAAGTTTTTGCCGCACGTTTTTTAATATTAAGATAATCCAATAACAAGGTAGCGACTGTGTCATGATATGAAAGATAAAATGTTAAAGCTCTAATATAAAATGTCACAATGCAACAATATCAGTGTAGCTTTAATATGCAAGGTAAATATTACACAATTATGTTATCTTTCTACCCGTAAAAGGTTGACATAACATTACAAAAGAGGGGTTTTAGGAGTTGCTTTAAATTAATGAGGCAGGAGTCGAGTATTTTTGTTGTATCCTATATTTAGACCAAAACGAGGGCTTGTTTGAGTCTTGGGTCTAAATTGAAACTCATATTTAATTTTTGGCCGCGTTTTTACCCATGTCATGTTACTGCTTTGCACCTTTGACATGAATGTGTGATGGATGATAGAAATTAAATGTTGGTACTCGCCCAAGTTTCAAAGAAAATTCTTTACTAACGTAATCACTTCCTCTGTAAAGGAATTGCTTATATTTTGAAAACACTTTATTATTATAGCTAAAAAAAAAGGTCCTGCGCGACAAATTATCATGAACGATTGGACAGGCTTCAATTGTTTTTGAATAATTGAGTAACATTAATGTGTATACACCTCACAAACAAAGGAACTATTCCTTTGTTTGTGAGGTTTATGTTATACGAGCATTTCTAAATACAAGTATAACCGACCCATGTCGGAAAATAAATAACTAATAGGTGTTTAATTTATTTGTTGGCTCATGACGACCTATTGGGTTCCGTGGAAATACCTAGAAAGGTGGATATGAATAGAAAATTATGTTATACTTCCCGATTTATCTATCATGTTTAACATTTTCTATGTAAGTAACAATATTTATTTAATATGTCAATTTATTACGTTAATCTAGTTTTTCATAATGTAATAACAATATAACATAGGAGATGTAGGTAATATGTATATACTGGTAAAGCGCGTTACCTGTACTTATGCGATTATCTTAGATGTTGTATAATGTTATGACAATCGTTACTAATGGCTTAAAATATTTGTTTGACCCAGCTCGAACATAAATATTACATTTGGTACAAGCATTTTTTTCTGACGTATGAATAGGGCCTACGTTCTCTGATATTTAGGTCGAGACTTATACCGCTTGGCTATGCAAATATAGTTATAATGAAACAAAAAAGATTCGTTATCAAAAGTGGAGTATAAAATTAATATTTTCAAAAATTCTTACGTAAATTCTCAGATGAAACCGTGTGAAAAATCTAGAAGTCTATCACATCAACAGGCCGTTTATTTATGCTCACAGCTGAACATGGGCCTCATACTTACACATCTTGGCTAACCAGGGTCATTGAGAGTTGATCGCAGTAAGATGGTAAGTGGCCTTGGGCTGATAGATGCTGCTGCCCATCCATTATCTGTATGACACTTAGTCGCTTCTTGCCACACCCATGGGCAGACAGGTCTTGCAGGCTAAATGAGACAGTTGCACATAACTAACCTAAAAAAACTAAAAGCCATAATCCCTCAATCTCCCCGTCAGCGACCGCCCTGAGCCGAGGTTCAAGTCCCACAAGGGACGCCCTCTTGCGCAGGTTGCTTGGTTTGTAGTGTTTAGACCATTTATCTAGGCTGGAGCTCTACTCGCCTTTATGCCCGGTGAAGTAGCAAAAGCCGTAGAGCTAACTAGATGTGTCCGTCCGAAAAAAAAAAAAGTCTGATTGAGTAGTCTTTACTTAAACATATAGGTACGTGTATATCGACTGCACTGGTTGCGCAGCGGATACAGTAGGTTTCTGAGATATGGTGTTCTGGGTTCGATTGCCACCTGTTACAATTATTTGTAGTGTTTGTAAATTACCTCGCGACACAGGGCTTAATTAGAGGCCTATAAAGAGTTGTTTTAAAAAATATGTTCGTAAGTCGCTACACTTACACAATAACACGAGCCTTCTCAAATAACAGTTCACTAGTCTACGAGCAAAGTTATTCCAACGATGCAGAAATTAAAAAAACGGCTTCGCAAAAGTCACTTATAAAGGTTTCAGGCTCGTGGCTGTGAACGCAGTTTCATTGAACCTTTCACCATTCAAGTACTATCCAAAGTCCTACCCGACGTAACAATCTTATTATATAGTCTGTAGTACAACCACGAGTTGACAGCCAAGATGTATTTTTCTTTAGGTCAACGATTTATTTTGTGACCAATGAATTTATTTCCTTTCCCTTTTCAAAAAGACAAATCCTGCACTTGAATATTTGATGTTGGAACTTTATAAACATAGTATTTACAAATCACAACTAAACTCAAAACAAACTATCCGCGGTTCATACAAATAACTTATCCCGGTGGGATTCCCGGTGGGAATTGAACCCAGAACCCACTGCTTGAGCTACTGGTAGTACAGTCAAAAATATAACTAAAAGTAAAAATTAATTATTGAAGTTTGTATGTTTGTTTGCGCGGTAATCTCATGAACTACTGGTCGAAATAGCCCATTTATCGAGGAAGGGTATAGGTTATATTTAATGATGATGTTCCTACGGGAACAGGAGTAACGCGGGTGAAAAAACGCGCGGTAGTTAGCGTCAAAATATGTGGAAAACAGTGTTTATAAAGATACCAATAGAGACACTTCATTTATCTATACATACATTTTCAATGTATAAAATGTATTTCATGTAATTTTCTGTGGCAATAAAGTATAAATAAATACATAAATTACTTCATACTCCAGCATCAATCAATTAAAATAAGTTCCTGGTACTCGTACTATGCACAAAAACCTCAAGAACTTGGGAGGGGTCACAAAAAGTAATAAATACTTAAAAGAATATGAACACGAAAAAGAATCTTTGTATACTTCTCGAGATGGAAGTCGAATCTGTAGTGGAGTCTCGAGTCGAAAGCATTTGTAACTTTGATGTGCCACTCAATATTTTCGTTGATTGCTTGGTGGAGTACATAAAGAGCTTTAGGTATAGCGAGGTTTAGGTATCTACCTAAAGTTACTTGCTATACCTAAAGCTAGTAGGTAGAAGGGGTCTCCAAAATCGTATCGCGGACAATTCAAGAAATTATATTGAAATTAATTTATTTCTTCAGTAGAATTAGCAACTTATTTCAAGCACTAAAAGCGTGATAATTACCTTGATAGTTTCAAATGCCTAATTTATTTTTGAATTTTATAAAACAAACTATTATAATATAAACGGAAGTTTGGTTGGGTAAGCGATTACGTTGTATTCGCTATCAGAAGTTATTCCTTTGTAAAATTTACAGCACTACTCTAACATGCTATTTTGCATATAACTATATGCTAAGCATAAAGTGATTTGCTATGCTAGGCATACAGTTATTTTCAAAAATGTCACTTTGTACATGTTTAAAACTAACTACGTGATGAATTTGAATATTTTCTTTTAACTTTCTAATAAATTAGGTATAGCATAATGTAATTTTTTACTTTTTTGACTTCAGTATTATGGTTCGAGTTATTTATATATAATCGCTTATGTTACTCCTTTTGGCCCGAATATTTAATGTCTCTATTTTATAAAATCCATTCTTAGTCAGCTGCGCTTCCAATATAAAGTCAAGTAAATTTAAATTGCTTATCGAGATTGCACTAGCGAAGGCTCCATTGTGTACTTCATTTTGTATTTCAATGTCAATATCCCTTACTGCAACGTCTTTGAATTCAACGGTTTTGTCGAAATTTGCATCTTATACCCAAGGTGAGGTTTTTAGGGCTGGAGTCCAGTGCTTTGTGGATATCAAAGGCCCTCAAATAGAAGCAATAAAAATACAAATAGCAAATAATTTAATGAATTGGTTGATCACTTACTTTAGTCCTGGGCCCCTAGAATTCACGGTGCTTCTTTTTTTTCGGACGTACATTTGTGTAGTTATCCACGAGGTTTTTGCTACTTCACCGGGCATAAAAGCGAGGAGAGCTCCACCCTTATTCACAGTCCGTCTCTGCTTATAACTACAGGCAGACAACGGAAAGTTTTAAAATGCTAATTACAGCCACCTATTTAAACTAAAAATATTATCCATTAGCACATTAAAAAATATAGTTTGTCCTTCTGACTATCAGGAAAATGACCTGTATTAATTTTAAACTTACAACTACAATATAGTTAAATTCTAGTATTGCGAGAGATTAATGATAAGGGCGCTGTGTAGGTGTGATTGAATGTGTGGGTTTAGTACCTAGAGATAGTAATTGGGTGTGGGCACGCAGGTGCAATTGGCAATAACACTCTAATGGCCCTTCCGCCTCATCATTCTACTAATATTATAAATGCAAAAGTATGAATGGATATGTATTTTACATTTTCACATCAATGTTATTAAATGGATTTCGCTTTTAGACTTTATTTAACAACTCGTGGGAAAAGAGTGTTAGAGAAAAGTGTTAACATAAGGATTATGTAACTTATAACATAATCCTTACGTTAACACTTTTCTCTCATACTAGGAGTTAGCTGGTTGAATTAAGCTCGTCTTTAATCAAATTGTATTTCTGCATAAAAGTACATATATGTATTTTTATATATATATTTATTGTAAAGTACTAAGTCATAAGCAAGAAATCAGTAAATTTGTTTATCCAAACTGATGGTTTATCCGACATTTCCACACGCACGAATAAAGGCCATATTCTTTAAATAAAGAACATGGCCTATATATTTTCGCAGAATAGAAAAACAATTCAATTCATTCGAGCCATGTCATTTAATTCGCACGGAGAGTCACCTACTCAACATTTATTTTATTACTGGGTTATTCTGATAACTTGATATGCTTTAAGTACATTCAAACTTTCGTTCAATAAGATATGTGTTTAAATACCAATAGTTCACCAAACAAACAGACAGTACCTATTCGCTTAATTAAACTATGACTCAATTGTGTTAATTCGCTACCGTCATCGCTATTCAAGTGTAACACTAGTTAAATTAGGTTCAACACCCGATGCTTCTGACTATTACAGGGGGGATTCTTCGAGGGAGGCATACGCTCAGCTGTAAACGTTAAAATATTAAGCAAGCTATACAGTGCGCATTATAGAATATGAACTGTCGGCATGGGTATGAACAATACCGCCGTGTCTTGACCAAAAAAATAAAACGTCCAGTCTTACAAAACTACAGCGTCACTATAAGTTCTACTTACGACCTTCTTCTTGGAAGACAAATCACACATTATTTGCTTGGTGAGTTGCCGCTCGCATACAAACAATATAAACAATATCAATCGAGATCAACGATATTGTTAACTTCACAATTTAGTCAAGCAATCGTTCATATTATAAACATTGAGATGGTACAGCATTTTTAACGTTTACTGTATCTAAGCGTTAGGTACTTACATAATTCCTTGAGTATGTGTATTCCTTATGTATTTAACTGAAATTTAACCCTTATTGGTCTTGGAAACAAGAGAGCTCAACATTGCCTCTTACGAATCCAAAATATAATATTCTACTAATTCCGGTGGAAACTGACCCATCGGTTCATTGTTTTCGCCAATATTAAAGGGAAGGTATAATGCTATGGAAAACTGAACAAAAGATTCAAAGAGTTCAAAGGAAAGGTTTGTTGAGCATAGCAACAAAACCATTCCAAAGGACAGTAATATCAATATAAGGTGATCATCGTCGGCCCGTATAACGTCCACTGCTGAACATAGGCCTACTCGCAGGGGATGGTATTTGCCATAGTCACCACGCTTGGCAGGCGGGTTGGCGACCGCAGTATTATGTTGTACCACATAGTTACCACATGTTGTACACAGGAAACGCTGCTACCCGTCCCTTGATATAACGGGACCAACGGTTTAACGTGCTTTCCAAGGCACGGAGGGTAGACACTTAACCAAACAGACCCGGAAAGAAATCTAAGAATTTACTCAAAGATTTCCTGTTCGGTGTGGGGGTCGAACCCACGACCTCCGAGATTTAAAGCGAGCGAGAAATACCGCTACGCTACGCAATATAACATAGAATTAACAAAATACGAGTACTTACCTGTATAAGGATTTTAGTTTCTAAAAAAACATCCTGCGAAAAAGTCGGACTCGCGCACGAATGGTTCCATACCAATGACTCGGTAAACAACATTACACTATACTATAACCTTTTTTTAGTCAAAGTCAAAGTCATTTATTTGCCAGAATGTAGGTGTACAGAGTATGGTCTTAAATCTAAAATGGCCCAATTACATTCCACCATTACAATGGTATGCAAATATTTGTTTTAATTCTTAAAATCTATTATAACTCTTATGTATTTAAAAAAACACTCAATAATATTACAACTGCACTCCCGTAAATGCTAGTATCATTATCATTAATTAATCATTCTCAAAGTTATAATAACATATGTCTGTTTAAAGAATAAAGTGTCAATTTAAATGTATCCATAAAAATAAATATGTCAAAGATTTTATTAATATCGTTAATATACCTATGTCAGTGATCAAACTTCTTCTCCGCAAAATGACATAAATTCATTGAGATCATAAAAATATTTTTCTTTCAGCCACTGTGTCAACTGTTTTTTAAACTTGATTAAAGGTAAATCTTTAAGGAAGTTGGGTAATTTATTATATACCAATTTTTAGCATTCACAAACGAATTCCTTTTATACAATTCGAGCTTGCATTGTGGCAAACATAACTTATGCTTATTTCTGGGAGCTGCATTTCGTTTAGTTACATCTTTAATCATAATGAATAGTTCCGGATGATGTTGTACAAATAGGCTTAATCCTTTTATTTACATACAAGGCAAAATATTGTACTCTTTAAACAAGTTTTTACAACTATCTGTGTACCAGGCTCCACAGATTGCACGCACACATTTTTTTGCACTCTAAAAGCTTTATCCACCGAATTTCCCCACAATAAAAGACCATAATATGAGAGTACGGACGAAACGTCGTGTGCGTATCCGTGATATACACACAAAGCAGCTTCTGTAGATACCGTGACTCTTAATATTTTTATAGCGTAAACAAATCTGTCGAGTTTGTCACAAACATGTGATTTCCAGTTGCAATTCTGATCCAACATTATACCCAGAAATTTAATATTTGTTACGTCGTCAATGACAGTATTATTATAAGTAACATTTAATACTAATGGTTTTCTTTTGTTTGTATGAAATTGTATCATTTTTGTCTTCTCTATATTAATTAGTAGATTATTAGAATTTAGCCAGTATATTATGTTGTTTAATACTTTGTTTATTTCTGATTCATATACACCGTGAAATTTTAATGGTTGTTTTCCCGAAGCAGAACAACTTGCCGTCGGTAGTATTATCGAAACATTTTTTTTTTTTTTAAGACATGTTTTGGATTAAAAATTATTAAAAAAAATATTAGACAACTCGAAAACGTGATAAACAGTAGTAACACTAGACCAGTGGTTCCCAACCTTTAAGTGATGAAAGACCATTTTACAAAATGTTTATCTCGTTACGGACCACGACCTGTTTTGCGGAATTGCCCTTAAGTTTACACTATTACAATAACGTCTGTATGTTATAAAATACTACGTTCTGTGAAGAGATATTTTTATGCGTCGCAATAGTTTTTGGGCAGCTTCAGGTCCATGTCCTGTGCTTCCAGGGACCACCAGTGGTCCGCGGACCACCGGTTGGGAACCACTGCACTAGACGGACCTTGTAGGTACTACTCGAATCGCACGCGCTGCTGACAAAGTAAAGAACGATCCATAAACGTTCAAAGCAAAATAAGAGCTCAATGGTCGTTACACGGCATAAAATAGCCTGCACGCAAGAATTACAAACGAGCCGGATTCCTTTTTAATTCGCCGCGCGGCGCCGACGCCGGAACGCCCCGCGCTCTCCTTCGACTCCCTCCTTCCTTAATTAGTTGTCCCGTGAACGTCGGAAGCGCAGCACGCGTTATCTTATTACTTTATTAGTATTATGGATCGACATTACAGTTTTAGTAATTTAGAGTACGTCGCTATGGTGCAACTGTACGCTAGGGCTAATTATAATTCCCATACTGCCTGGCGTCTTTACGCCGAGCTGCAACACTTGGCGTCACTCCGTCTTCGCGGAGTTCTGAACCATCAAGTCATACAGGACCGGACGATCGTAGCGGCGACGGCTACTCGATCATGGACAGTTCCAGGTGCCAGCACATGCATAGGGCAGAGGTCGATCGGCCGTTCTTTCGCCAGAGCTCGACGAGGAGATCATCGAGTACTTCGAACGCGAACCTCGCCGAAGTACGCGAATGGCGGCAGCTAAGTTTGGCGTAAGCCAATACTACGTCTGGAAACTACTCAACTCAGAAGGACTGCATCCATATCATTTCCGCGGAGTTCATTTAATTTTTCATTTTTTTTAAATACTCCTTAAATACTTTATAATCTAATTCAGAAAATTATTGTTCTTAGATAATAAACTTGTTTTAAGTTACGTTTTCTGTAAGTTGTTGCTAAAAAGGTATTGGATAAAGCTTATTATTATGATTGGGTACTGTGTTAAATTACCTAAGGTGTAGGTATCAGCTGATTGACTAATACCCGGGTCAACGAACGCGCGACCGATCGACGCGAGCGCTAGGTATCGCGAGGTATTACTATCGGTTCGATGTCACTTTCGAGTTTGGTTTTTCACGATTGTTAATCGGCCATTTTTGGTTTATAATATTTAGTTTTTGTATAAATTGAATGTTTAACTAAGACCAAATCTTTTCGCTGCGGGAAAATAACCATTTAAATTTCAGCGTGTATGTTGGTATTTACCTCTTTTATAATAAGGGTTATGTCATCAGCAAACAGAATTGTCTTGTGGCAAACGATATTTGGGAGATCATTGATGTACATGAGGAACAAGAAAGGTCCCAATATACTGCGTTGAGGCACTCCAAAATTATTTTGCTGATTCTGTAACCACTTTCTTGTCATTTTTATGGATTTTAGAGATTACCACACATTGTTGTCTGTCATTCAAGTAGTTTCTCAACCAGTCGTTTGCTTTACCTCTTATTCCATACCTTTCTAATTTGTGCAAGAGCAATTTGTGGTCCACAAAATCGAACGCCTTGCTCATGTCTAAAAAGATCGCCGCGACTGGTAAGCCATCATTGGCTAAGCCAAGCCTGAGTGACAATTTTCATTAAATTGAAACATGCCAATGAAGTGCTACTATTCTGTCTAAACCCAAATTGCTCATCTTTAAGTAACACTTCTTAGCATATTTTTTTCAAAATTTTTTGTCATGATTGGAATCAGAGTCACTGGCCTAAAGTTGTTCATGGCTGTGGTGTCCTTTTTTATAAAGTGGCCTAACTATTGATTTTATGAGTAAATTTGGAAAATTGCCTTCCTCAAAAGATAAATGTATTAAATAACACAGGGGTTGACATATGTATGGTGCACATAACTTAATTATTTTTGTAGATATGTCATCTACTCCTGCTGCATTTGTGTTATTCAGACTTTTAATTATTCTGAATATTTCCATGGCATCTGTAGGTTTGAGGATTATTGTATGTTCATTATTAAAACTGATAGTTTTGTTTATCTCGTCAACATTATATTTGCTGTCTGGACTTATAAATGCATTTTTTTAGCATATTGCTGTATAATTTACATTTTTTATTTAGCTCTTTTCTATTATAGTTTTATTAATTGCAGGGTTAGGTAAAGATATCTCTTTCTTATACAGGACCTTCTTATACCCTTCGTTAACCATTTATGGTTCCCATTTTTAGTTGATCTTTTTATTGTATGTATTGGGAAACATAGATCATAAAATAATTTAAAGAGGCCATGAAATTCTGTAAACGCATCTTGCAAGTTTTTAGTTTTATAGTACCAAAAAAATCACGTTTGTTGCATGGGAGCCCTCTTTAAATATTTAGGTATTTTATTTTGTTTTTAGTATTTGTCGTTATACCGGCAACAGAAATACATCATTTGTGAAAATTTCAACTGACAGCGAAAATTTTGCGATAGCTAATCGCGGGTCTTGAGATACAGCCTAGTGATAGACGGACCGACAGACAGCGAAGTCTTAGTAATAGGGTCCAGCAGGTACGGAATGTCATGATATTCTCAAGTTATGCGCTTACATACATTTTTGCGATTCAGTGCCAGTTTACGTAGTTAATTGTTTATAAATAAGACTACAAAAACTAAGAAGGATATCGGGATCACATACCATCGGTACGATATTAAGTTGCCGAGTTTACGATACCTACTGTTTTAAGTGAGCGCGGTATTCAGTCAAGCGCGCAAGGCCTATCGTCGGTGATAGTGCAATATCGCGTAAGTGACAATAGCTAGATAATAAGGTTTAAGATCGAATGTACCAAATTAATATTTCGCGCCTTTCAACACAAATTTAAAAAAAATCTTGGTAAACGAAATTATACCTTAGTAGCCACTGTCACTTACGTGGTATAACACTATCACCGACGCTATCATTTATCTAAGAATATACTTAATATGTACATGATACTTTCTGGTATAAAAAGGTAGGCACATACTGGGTGACTTTTTTACCATCTTGAAAATAATAGGGCGTGATAATTATGTCTAAGAAATATATGTCTAAGGAATAGTTATTTTATATTTATATGTTTTTAATTGACATAGAGTGAAAGTGGTAACGGTAAAAATGCGTACCTGAGTAGGTAGTTACGCTATTTCGCTCACTCTTTTCATTCTAGTGTGATTGCGGACTAGAAGAATACGCACCTATTTTATTATTATGCACGCACTATGTAGGATATATTTCTTTCAAGTAATTTATGAGATTTTCGAAACTCTATTTACCGAAATACTAGTAAAAATATACAGTGGTCTCTAGATTCTATTCCACTTATACAACATACCATATTATTATCAAGAGTAAAAAAAATCACCCAGTATACTGACCTACCAAACAGGTATTCGTAATTGTAAAAGTTTTATAGATTAAATGACTTGAATACAATTTACACTGATCATTTTATCAATATAAGTACCCTTCACTAAGATTGAAAAGGAACGTTAAAAAAAGTTATTTTTTATTTTTATTTCAAACAGAATGTTCTTAATCACTAAACCATATAGATCTAAAAATGGGAGTGGACTATTTCTTTGTCCACCAGCTTATTTTGGATACCTACACCATTCAGCCTCTCCTACGTGTGACTTTACTTAATTAACTCTAGTTGATAACCGCAATATTTAGCATAACTAAACACAGTTAATATTCATGAATATATTATTATTAGCAAGCCTACATAAATAATTGGTTAGTAGGGTACTTAGTTACCTCTCTCTATTTATATACTATTGAGAGGGATTGGCATAGTCAATTGGAACAATACCTATAGGTAGGTATTACCGAACTTTAAAGGACATGGTTAATTTTACTGAAAATACACATAGGAGAAGGTTAATAGGCTATAAGCCCTACAAAGAAACTTCATTAAAGACTTTAAATATGCCTTCTGGCCGTCCTTTATTTATTTTATTTTATTGATTTCTTACAATATCCTTACAGACTAATCTAATGCGATATTGTAGTTGCTTATTTTCTAAATTACAACTCAATTACTGACAAGCTAATAATAAATTAATAGAAAATTTTAATAAGTGCCCTCCTTGTGAATTCACTCTGAGTACAACCAAATATATCCAGTTCATCAGCAATGAGGTGGTGCGACGCGCAGTAAGTTAGTGCGCGCTCGCGGCTCCGCCTGAAGGCGCGGCCGCCGCCTACGTCCCACATAGCCGTCTGGTACACTCAGACCCTCCCTATCTAATATATCTGCTTTATGTGCCCCTCCTTTAGTTTTCCTAAATATGTAGGTTTAAAGTCCTTATTTCTTTAAAGGCCTTAAATGGGCCTCTCTCTCTCTCTCTATTCCTTTACTCCCCAAATCCGAATTAAAGATCAGGCGCAGGACCGAGAGGTTAACGTGCTCGCTCAGGCACGGGTGAAACACCACCAACTTCCTGACTTCGGCCTGGTCCCACCGGATTTTGAGAGAAAAAAATAAAAAGCTACACTATGATATGTGATGGCTAATCTCCTAAGAGTTTAACTGTCATTGCCAGAATGGGTCAAAAAGGCTTTGCTTTTATTATTAATTTCACTTTAACAGGCCGCTTGAATGCTGAACATCAGTCGGGAGGACTTTATTCTTCATTGACTGTTACATTATTTCATGTCATGAAATCCTAGTTAAACTTTACAATTACTTTCACCATTTATATTAAGATTACCAAGGAAACTGACCCCGCATTACACTCTATTGATATGGCCCAACACAAAGTTTTGTATAAATAAGTAGCAGATCAAGGAACAGTCAAATGCGAATACAGAATAATAATTTCCCACCACAGTGTTCGTGGATGGTCCTAAGCTAGTCACGTTCAATATACTTTCTATAAATCCCTATGGAGGTCCAGTGAACTCCATTAAAATGAAATACTAGGTCTAAAAAAAAGGCGATGTAAAATCAGCGAATAAAAAAAAAAAAAAACACCTCAATTTGTTGCTTTTTTGTTGCTAATTAGTTGCCAGAATATTAATTTTGTTGCTTCAACCGATCGAAAAAAATCGGCAATAACGCTAACTTTTCAATAAGATAGCGTGGAAATCACTGGATGTGGGCTGATCGATCAAGCGAATAGTGGTCAATTTGTTGCTAATTTGTTGCTGAAAGATGGTAGGGAGAAATAAATAAAAAATAATAAAAATAGTTATTCTTCAATTATGCCAAAATAAATAATGTCCACGCTAGCTTAACTAACTATTTTTCCGTAAAAAATCGATTGCAAAAATTTTTTGCTGCTCATAATGCAGCTTCTTTTAGCATAAAGAGTCAGCAACAAAATAAAAACCGGTAGTCAAGAGAAGTTGGAGATCGGTATACAAAAAAAACCAGCTACGCTAGCTTAACTAACGATTTTTCAGTAAAAAAACTATTGTAAAAATTTGTTGCTGCTCATACTGCAGCTTGTTTTAGCATAAAGAGTCAGCAACAAAATAAAAACCGGAAGTCAAGAGAAGTTGGAGATCGGTATACAAAATAAAACGGCCACGCTAGCTTAACTAACGATTTTTCCGTAAAAAAACGATTGCAAAAATTTGTTGCTGCTCATACTGCAGCTTGTTTTAGCATAAAGAGTCAGCAACAAAATAAAAACCGGAAGTCAAGAGAAGTTGGAGATCGGTACACAAAAAAAACCGGCCACGCTAGCTTAACTAACGATTTTTCCGTAAAAAAACGATTGCTAAAATTTGTTGCTGCTCATACTGCAGCTTGTTTTAGCATAAAGAGTCAGCAACAAAATAAAAACCGGAAGTCAAGAGAATTTGGAGATCGGTATACAAAATGAAACGGCCACGCTAGCTTAACTAACGAATTTTCCGTTAAAAAACGATTGTAAAAATTTGTTGCTGCTCATACTGCAGCTTGTTTTAGCATAAAGAGTCAGCAACAAAATAAAAACCGGAAGTCAAGAGAATTTGGAGATCGGTATACAAAATAAAACGGCCACGCTAGCTTAACTAACGATTTTTCCGTTAAAAAACGATTGTAAAAATTTGTTGCTGCTCATACTGCAGCTTGTTTTAGCATAAAGAGTCAGCAACAAAATAAAAACCGGAAGTCAAGAGAAGTTGGAGATCGGTATACAAAATAAAACGGCCACGCTAGCTTAACTAACGATTTTTCCGTAAAAAAACGATTGCAAAAATTTGTTGCTGCTCATACTGCAGCTTGTTTTAGCATAAAGAGTCAGCAACAAAATAAAAACCGGAAGTCAAGAGAAGTTGGAGATCGGTACACAAAAAAAAACCGGCCACGCTAGCTTAACTAACGATTTTTCCGTTAAAAAACGATTGCTAAAATTTGTTGCTGCTCATACTGCAGCTTGTTTTAGCATAAAGAGTCAGCAACAAAATAAAAACCGGAAGTCAAGAGAATTTGGAGATCGGTATACAAAATGAAACGGCCACGCTAGCTTAACTAACGATTTTTCCGTAAAAAAACGATTGCAAAAATTTGTTGCTGCTCATACTGCAGCTTGTTTTAGCATAAAGAGTCAGCAACAAAATAAAAACCGGAAGTCAAGAGAAGTTGGAGATCGGTACACAAAAAAAAACCGGCCACGCTAGCTTAACTAACGATTTTTCCGTTAAAAAACGATTGCTAAAATTTGTTGCTGCTCATACTGCAGCTTGTTTTAGCATAAAGAGTCAGCAACAAAATAAAAACCGGAAGTCAAGAGAATTTGGAGATCGGTATACAAAATGAAACGGCCACGCTAGCTTAACTAACGAATTTTCCGTTAAAAAACGATTGTAAAAATTTGTTGCTGCTCATACTGCAGCTTGTTTTAGCATAAAGAGTCAGCAACAAAATAAAAACCGGAAGTCAAGAGAATTTGGAGATCGGTATACAAAATAAAACGGCCACGCTAGCTTAACTAACGATTTTTCCGTTAAAAAACGATTGTAAAAATTTGTTGCTGCTCATACTGCAGCTTGTTTTAGCATAAAGAGTCAGCAACAAAATAAAAACCGGAAGTCAAGAGAATTTGGAGATCGGTATACAAAATAAAACGGCCACGCTAGCTTAACTAACGATTTTTCCGTAAAAAAACTATTGCAAAAATTTGTTGCTGCTCATACTGCAGCTTGTTTTAGCATAAAGCGTCCGCAACAAAATAAAAACCGGAAGTCAAGAGAACTTGGAGATCGGTATACAGAAAAACCTGCCACGCTAGCTGTTAGCGATGTTGAGCGCCACAGCGGGGAGGGCACGCACGCGGGGAGCAGTGACGCGCCGGCGGCGGCGGACGGCCAGTGCTACCACCTCAGCGACTTTGTCGCTAGATCTAGTGATTTTCAGAGCTGCACAGCGATTTTCTGATATACTTACTTGCTAAAAAATATTTTAGCAACTTTTGCCATCGGTGGTTGACTTCGGAATGGTTCCTTGCAAAAATACTGAAAAAACTACATTCATGCGACTATAGCGCAACTGGATTTGATTTTTTTTTTGTGAAATAGAAATAAAAATCCTCGAAATACTCGAAATTTTTTTCTGTATACCGATCTCCAAGTTCTCTTGACTTCCGGTTTTTATTTTGTTGCTGACGCTTTATGCTAAAACAAGCTGCAGTATGAGCAGCAACAAATTTTTGCAATAGTTTTTTTACGGAAAAATCGTTAGTTAAGCTAGCGTGGCCGTTTTATTTTGTATACCGATCTCCAAATTCTCTTGACTTCCGGTTTTTATTTTGTTGCTGACTCTTTATGCTAAAACAAGCTGCAGTATGAGCAGCAACAAATTTTTGCAATAGTTTTTTTACGGAAAAATCGTTAGTTAAGCTAGCGTGGCCGTTTTATTTTGTGTACCGATCTCCAACTTCTCTTGACTTCCGGTTTTTATTTTGTTGCTGACTCTTTATGCTAAAACAAGCTGCAGTATGAGCAGCAACAAATTTTTGCAATCGATTTTTTACGGAAAAATCGTTAGTTAAGCTAGCGTGGCCGGTTTTTTTTTGTATACCGATCTCCAACTTCTCTTGACTACCGGTTTTTATTTTGTTGCTGACTCTTTATGCTAAAACAAGCTGCAGTATGAGCAGCAACAAATTTTTACAATCGTTTTTTTACGGAAAAATCGTTACATAAGCTAGCGTGGCCGTTTTATTTTGTATACCGATCTCCAAATTCTCTTGACTTCCGGTTTTTATTTTGTTGCTGACTCTTTATGCTAAAACAAGCTGCAGTATGAGCAGCAACAAATTTTTGCAATCGTTTTTTTACGGAAAAATCGTTAGTTAAGCTAGCGTGGCCGGTTTTTTTTGTATACCGATCTCTGACTTCTCTTGACTTCCGGTTTTTATTTTGTTGCTGACTCTTTATGCTAAAACAAGCTGCAGTATGAGCAGCAACAAATTTTCACAATAGTTTTTTTACGGAAAAATCGCTAGTTAAGCTAGCGTGGCCGGTTTTTTTTGTATACCGATCTCCAACTTCTCTTGACTTCCGGTTTTTATTTTGTTGCTGACTCTTTATGCTAAAAGAAGCTGCATTATGAGCAGCAACAAATTTTTGCAATCGATTTTTTACGGAAAAATCGTTAGTTAAGCTAGCGTGGCCGGTTTTTTTTTGTATACCGATCTCCAACTTCTCTTTACTTCCGGTTTTTATTTTGTTGCTGACTCTTTATGCTGAAACAAGCTGCAGTATGAGCAGCAACAAATTTTTGCAATCGTTTTTTTACGGAAAAATCGTTAGTTAAGCTAGCGTGGTCGGTTTTTTTTGTATACCGATCTCCAAATAATCTTGACTTCCGGTTCTTATTTTGTTGCTGACTCTTTATGCTAAAACAAGCTGCAGTATGAGCAGCAACAAATTTTTACAATAGTTTTTTTACGGAAAAATCGCTAGTTAAGCTAGCGTGGCCGGTTTTTTAGGGTTCCGTAGCCAAATGGCAAAAAACGGAACCCTTATAGATTCGTCATGTCTGTCTGTCTGTCTGTCTGTCTGTCTGTCTGTCTGTCCGTCCGTATGTCACAGCCACTTTTTTCCGAAACTATAAGAACTATAATGTTGAAACTTGGCAAGTAGATGTATGTTGTGAACCGCATTAAGATTTTCACACAAAAACAGAAAAAAAACAAAAGGTTTTGGGGTTCCCCATACTTGAAACTGAAACTCAAAAAAAAAATTTTCGTCGAACCCATACGTGTGGGATATCTATGGATAGGTCTTCAAAAATGATATTGAGGTTTCTAATGTCATTTTTTTCTAAACTGAATAGTTTGCGCGAGAGACACTTCCAAAGTGGTAAAATGTGTGTCCCCCCCCCTGTAACTTCTAAAATAAGAGAATGATAAAACTAAAAAAAATATATGATGTACATAACCATGCAAACTTTCACCGAAAATTGGTTTGAACGAGATCAAGTAAGTAGTTTTTTTTTTAATACGTCATAAACCGTAAACCACAGTTTACCTTTAATTCATTCAACTATTATTAACATCGATCAAAGTTACAACGAACTACAAGAACTTTTATACTATGTTACTTGTTGTATTCTTGATATCAAAAATAGGTAGGCACTTGCAACTAGTACGGAACCCTTCGTGCGAGAGTCCGACTCGCACTTGGCCGGTTTTTTTTGTATACCGATCTCCAACTTCTCTTGACTTCCGGTTTTTATTTTGTTGCTGACTCTTTATGCTAAAAGAAGCTGCATTATGAGCAGCAACAAATTTTTGCAATCGATTTTTTACGGAAAAATCGTTAGTTAAGCTAGCGTGGCCGGTTTTTTTTGTATACCGATCTCCAACTTCTCTTGACTTCCGGTTTTTATTTTGTTGCTGACTCTTTATGCTAAAACAAGCTGCAGCATGAGCAGCAACAAATTTTTACAATAGTTTTTTTACGGAAAAATCGTTAGTTAAGCTAGCGTGGCCGGTTTTTTAGGGTTCCGTAGCCAAATAGCAAAAAACGGAACCCTTATAGATTCGTCATGTCTGTCTGTCTGTCTGTCTGTCTGTCTGTCTGTCTGTCCGTCTGTATGTCACAGCCACTTTTTTCCGAAACTATAAGAACTATAATGTTGAAACTTGGCAAGTAGATGTATGTTGTGAACCGCATTAAGATTTTCACACAAAAATAGAAAAAAAACAATAAATTTTGGGGTTCCCCATACATAGAACTGAAACTCAAAAAAATTTTTTTCATCGAACCCATACGTGTGGGGTATCTATGAATAGGTCTTCAAAAATGATGTTGAGGTTTCTAATGTCATTTTTTTCTAAACTGAATAGTTTGCGCGAGAGACACTTCCAAAGTTGTAAAATGTGTGTCCCCCCCCCCTGTAACTTCTAAAATAAGAGAATGATAAATCTAAAAAAAATATATGATGTACATTACCATGTAAACTTCCACCGAAAATTGGTTTGAACGAGATCTTGTAAGTAGTTTTTTTTTAATACGTCAAAAATCGTAAACCGCAATTTAGCTTTCATTCAATCAACTCGAATATAAAAATATAAAATAACATTTCATTTCATAAACATACGCTTTTTTATTTATTCTTGATATCAAAAATAGGTACGCACTTGTAACTGAAACGGAACCCTTCGTGCGCGAGTCCGACTCGCACTTGGCCGGTTTTATTTTTTTGTATACCGATCTCCAACTTCTCTTTACTTCCAGTTTTTATTTTGTTGCTGACTCTTTATGCTGAAACAAGCTGCAGTATGAGCAGCAACAAATTTTTGCAATCGTTTTTTTACGGAAAAATCGTTAGTTAAGCTAGCGTGGTCGGTTTTTTTGTATACCGATCTCCAACTAATCTTGACTTCCGGTTCTTATTTTGTTGCTGACTCTTTATGCTAAAACAAGCTGCAGTATGAGCAGCAACAAATTTTTACAATCGTTTTTTTACGGAAAAATCGTTAGTTAAGCTAGCGTGGACATTATTTTATTTGGCATAATTGAAAAAAAACTATTATTATTTTTTTTTTTTTATTTCTCCCTACCATCTTTCAGCAACAAATTAGCAACAAATTGACCACTATTCGCTTGATCGATCAGCCCACATCCAGTGATTTCCACGCTATCTTATTGAAAAGTTAGCGTTATTGCCGATTTTTTTCGATCGGTTGAAGCAACAAAATTAATTTTCTGGCAACTAATTAGCAACAAAAAAGCAACAAATTGAGGTGTTTTTTTTTTTTTTTTTCGCTGATTTTACATCGCCATTTTTTTAGACCTTGAAATACTTAGCACTAGGAAAATACCTCACTGTGTCGCATAAGGCTTTAAAAATAAATCATTCACGAATACAAAGCTCACCCACACTGTAACAACTATTTATAGTTCACAAAAATTGCCGTCTCAGGTGGCACTCGAACCCAGGTAAACCAGGTCTCAGAAGCAGCAATTGCTATTGCCGAATTAATGACCACTGACTAATCATCATGGACTAAACGAGGGAAAAGGAATGCAACCCTTCTTACCCTCACTCAGAAATATTGTATTTGGATTCCTAAAATAATGTGTATCAAGAATGTTTGTGAATCTTCTTTGTATAAATCTATAAAAGGTACCTACTTACTAGTAATTTGAGTTTCATTAATTCCATTTATATTTCTATGTACACTGCACAATTTTCAATATACTTTTTTTTTTGCTCTGGTCTGAAATTAAAAAAAACTTTTAACTGGAAGAAAGTGAGTGGAACGTGATGTCGCCTAAAATGGAAATTAAATTTTGCTTCAGCGACCCTTTATTGCTCTTAAGTATTTATGCCCTTAGGTTTAGTTCGTGAGATAAATAAATCATGATAATAAAAAATATGCTAAGATACATGAATTCTAATGATAATTTTTCTATGAATATATTTTTTCTCAAACAACATCATAACGAAAATAGTTAAGTATCAATAATTCTTATTTGAGTAGCTTAGCACTCAATTCTTTATGAAAGAACAGGATTGTAATTATACAATTGCTTTTCGAATAAAACTTACGAAATTCTAAAAACCAACAACAACAACTGACAAAATTAAGAAAATGTGAAAAGGCGAAGAGTTCTTCGCAAATGGTAGAATGTAGTAGCAACGAGTGATCATTCATTATTTCATATAACTTTTAGGTATATTGCGTGACCTGCCGGGAGACCTGCTCGCTTTTATGTCCGGTGAAGCAGCAAACGCCTTTGTCTAACTACTAAAAAATGGTCCAGACAATTGAAACGCATTGCTATTTTGACTCACTTTATTACACTTTCAAATCATTTAATATTAATCATACACTGATCTTCACCAATTACAATTTCAACTGTACTCTTCAACTGTAGACGAACAACTAACTAAATGACTAATGACTAAAAGAAAAATTCCGGAGTTTCTTATATCGGTGTGACATCCGGAGAAGAAAGACTATTGTCTTTCTTCTCCGGATGTCACACCGTAGGTAGATAGAGAAAGACTCGTAGGAAGCTAGGATAGGGACGGTGGTCCTCGCGAAGCGAGGTTCGCGACGCGTTCTTGGCTTGGCTTTAGACCTGATCCCAGCCCGCGCTGGTTGATCTAATTTCTCAAACCACTCGACTTATTATTATTATTTTGTGTATACTCGTTTTGCTCGCGACAATTTTTCATTTTATTTTATTTATAAATATATTTATATATTTTATTGATCTTATTGAAAATATAAGAGTAGTATAACATTAGTGACCATATAAAAATATTGTTCTTAATTAAGTATCAAAAAAATGTACTTAAATGTGTTATGCTTTGTAAATGACGTATAACAAGCGCGAATTATTCGTCTACGTTACTAATAAACTAATTCATTTCATTTCAACTGTCCTGCGCACATGTCACCTACCACCATTCCTTCCATCCATCATCCTCATGGAAGTGACGTGCGCGCAAAATAAAATTAATATCAAAATGACATTAGTAAGTCAATATTTCTACATTACAACACCACAACGACAACACAAAGAATATAAAGTATTTGTCATACATAAATCAATTAAAATATATTATTATATATAAAAAGTCTTACACTTTATACATAATAATATAAATATCGGTTTCACACATGTCTTTTCCTTTGATTTGAAAATCCAGCGAGTTGGTTTTACCGAGAATTAAGATATCGTAGCCGAGTTACTGATTAGTTGAATGGTCCTGTCGATGAAGATACAGTAAAGGCAAAAATATTGTCCGCTTTACCTGGATGGAATAATTTATTCAAACGGTCCTGTGACAGGTATGGTTTCTGTGCATTCTGACAAAAAGCCACCGAGTGCGATAAGCTGTTTAGAATACCATACGTATTTACCCAGCACCTTTATTTTTTCATTATTATCAGCCAGTATTTGATGCCAGCGAATATATAACGTCTACAGCTGAACATATATGGCCCTTGTTCAGCAAAATACCTAGAAGGTGGTGCTCCCGTAGTCACCACACTTGGCAGTACAGCATGTAGGTACACAGTTAAACGCTGCTGATAGTTTCATACAAAAATATGCTATTCTAAAGTTCAAACCGCACGTTTAATCTTGGTACGTGAGCAGCAATAAACAGCAATATTTACTCGCGTCGGCGTGATTGCGTAACCTTTGAAGCGTTCAAATTAAATGGTTTTGCAGACCACTAACTACCAACCAGTGGCGTGATGAGCCTTAAACGGGTTCCGTATGAAAACTTGTTGGAGAGACACTTATTAAGCACTCTACCACACAGTTTCGGGGCCCTTGTGCCCCGAAAATATACCAAAAATACTTCGACGTACCGGTCTATATTTTTTACTTTATTACGACGTAGGTTTGTTGCAAACATTCCATATTTAAATAGGTACCTACGTGAAACTAATTTATTGACAGTGGTTTGCAAGAACAATACTCAACTTAAAGTATTCACTTAAATACATGGCAGTGGCAGAAATTCCTGAATAAGTCGGCAGATGGCCATAAAAGTAGTCACTTGAGTATGTTGTGTCTAACTGTCATGGTCTCTATTGCTGTCGAAATAGAAACCATTAAATTTACACCATTCCCAAATTAACTCATAGTCTCAACTTAACTATTCCAATTATGTATGTACTTATTTAGGTACAATTATAATTCTAGGGCTGCATTATTGTCTAGTAGTACCTACAACTATCTGAATTCACTGCAATGTGGTCTAGACATCAGGATGTCTAGACCATATTGCTTCACATACTAAGTTTTCTTATCACGTGTTTTCACCGTTTATCGATGCCTTAAATTTTAATGTACGTTTCCAATAACGATTGAGGTTCGGAATTTATAAATAGGTACTTAGTATGTTGGACGTAGATTTCTTAGCTTTAATAGCAATGGTATTAAATAAAGTTTTCTGTATCTATAAAAAGAGTTATATAGCAAATGTAATTGATTACTTGATGTAATTGGCAATTACAGTTAGTATACAAATTGTCACAAAATACTATATTTTCGTTACGTGGACTATTATATTTGGTCCCAAGTCGTTAATTGGGGAAAGCGTCGCCATTAAAAGTATTCCCTTTTTACTTGGTGACAAATTGACATCATAAATTCTATTCACTTTAATTTGAACTCGTATTTCTATGATGCATTATTTTAGACAGCTGAATTCGAATTCCTTCCAATTTTCAACCTAGCCTTCCAAGGCTAGGTTGAAAATTGGAAGGAAATGTGTATGGACAATATCTATAGACGACCCGGTTCCTGTTTAAACCAAGTTTGCTAATACCCATACCGGACTGGTAACCATTAGTTTTAACTGAATTTTACACTAACACCCGATTTCTTAAGCAAACATAAACAAAAAAGAAGTACAATAACACAGCAACTACAAAAAAATAAAAATTCTTTTTTCTATACTTACCAATATTATAAAGAGGAAAGATTCATATTATTGTATGCTTATTTGTTACGAATGAACCCTAAAACTACTGGAAGGAAGTAAATAATTCACAGTTAGAATGCTACATTTTCCCTGAGTAACATAGTCTATATTTTTACTAGAAATGTGTACCCGCAGCGGCCCGGCGGCCCGGCTTCGCACCCGGGACGGGCCCGCGAAGGGCCGGGACGGTTTATTAAAATCTTGTGTTAAAAAAGGTATTTTTGTATTAAACTAAACACTGACTGTTGATATAACATGAAAGCCATTAATTATATCTACTGTAACTTCACGCTCTTAGGTTGATGTACTTGACATATTTCATGAGTGAAACACGCTCTTAAATAAAACACAAGTCATACAACCTTTATAAGATCCCGTATCTGACAGATCCATTACGTAAAAGGTAGGCAAGTATACCTATCATCTCATTAAGCTAAAACATTGTAATAGCTATCAATGGTAAATTAAATAAGTATGTTTTAGTTTTTCAAGTACCAGTGCCAGTACAAGTAAGTTATATTCATACAAATTTCGTTCTGTATAGGTACATCGTTTAATTATGGTTAAATTGTTCTTAATTATAAAAACAACGTGGAGAAGAAGTTTTACGTTTTTATAAGAAAATAAGAATAATTAACTTATTTTTATTAATATATTATACGGGTTTATTCTACCATCCTCACCTTAGTAAAGAAGTTTCCGATGCCCTCATAGACGCGAAGTCTGAGAGGCCCGCGAACTTTAACGTGCCGCTCGTTGCGGTGGACGTTACAGTTCGCGGGCCACTTGGACTTCGCGTATTGTTGTTCTCGGACTTCGGGAACAGTTGCACAAAACTCCTCTTAAAGACTAAAAGTCATCCTTCAATCCCTCCGACAGCGACCGCCCTGAACCGGCGTCCAAGTCCCACGGGGGGCCCCGTCTTGCGCAGGCTACTTAGTTTGTAGTTTATAAGCCATCTGATAAGGCTGGAGCCCTGCGCGCCTTTACCTATGCCTGGTGAAGTAGCAAAAGCATCGTAACTGACAACATAAATGTCCAAAACAAAAGGCACACAAACAACACACTCTCTTTTAGTATATATTCCTGAAAATCACAATTACCTTCCAAGATTAGAATCTACTTCTACGTTCAAAATTGTTTCTGGCAAATGAAACGCTAACTATCCGCCGTAAGCAATAACTATAACCATTCAAGATTCTCGACTCAAATTAATAGATCATAGAAATAAATTGGATCCTACGACTAAGGCATTTTGACAACCAATTTTCAATATTTTAAACTGTAACACCCATCTAGAGCTTCCATAGAGTTCCCATAGGGACCTCATGAAAATATAGACTATGTTACTCCTGGATAAGAGTTGCCCACCGAATCTTATTCAATTTCGATTTAGAGTATCGGTTAGAGTTGCCATGTCATGAATTGGGGGTATGAAAAGAAATGAACGCATCGTAAGAACATAAGTAATTTAAAAACACAATTTGAATTAGTGACTATTACTTACTATCCAAAAGATATGGACGGCTATACGATAATATGGTACGTAAACGATAATATAACGTATCAACGCACATTTTGTTTTGCATACGTCGACCAATTATTATTATAGGTAGGTATTATGTTTTCATTAGATTTACAGTATTGTACTCATACGCCTGAAATCTCATGATATTATACTACGCGTTAATAACAGTGTTATCATTTCGTCTCAGGCGTTTCGAATTACACACCTAATAACTAATAGTTAAAGCCTATATAATGATGGCATAAATGTTAATTTAAAGTAACTAAACGAAAACCCGTAACTGAATCAGAACGTAGTTATGAAGCTACACAAATCTAACATCCACATAAGATTTTTTTTATTTCATTATCGAAATTTTGGGGCGCGTATAAAGTTTTTTTTATATATCCTAGGAGTTCGGTAGGTGCACCTTTCCGGTATAAATAGAATCCTATATGCTTTTCCAAAATATATGAAGGTACTCTAATTCACGTAAAGTGAAATTAAGTGTAATTCAGATAAGTCTTGAGGGTTTTGAGCTCACGCTGGGTGCAATGGACGGAATTTATGTACCTAAGCAATTATGTATTCCTCGTGTGTTCAGTAACTTTTTCCACATACTGATCACCATTCATTACCAACCAATGTTGGTTATGGCGGATTATTAAAAAATCTCTATTGTCACAACATTACTTATCCAAAGTAAATAAAATTGATTTTCATTGTATGTAATATGTAATCCTATAAAGTTACACTTGATTAGTTGGAAACGACTCTGTAATATTGGAACTATCTGCGCTTGTTTGTTAACTAGAAACTTTGTCATCGATCTCCTATTTGTGTTTGCAGCTGTGAAGCTAATATTAGCCTTCAAGCAATCAACATGGCGATGAAACTAAATGGTCGTAGGTGGAACTGGATCACCTACGGCTAATAAATAACACATGACGAAATACAACATGTGTTCAGAATATGCTTCCAAAATATATCTGATATCCCTTTAAAAGTGGATAGTATCGTGTTATGAGATTTCTAGGCTGGAGCTCTGCTCGCCTTTGTGCCCGGTGAAGTAGCAAACGCCTCAGGGCTAACTACATATGTCCGTCCGAAAGAAAAAGAAAAAAAAGAACGTGTTATGAGATGCCGCCGTCTTATTGTCATCGCACGCGCAATGATACGTCCGTCCAATTAAAATGATTGTGCGTTAAATATACTTGTATAGCTACTGAATGTCCTATTGAATGTTGCACGCTCATACAATGCGCGTAACTAAAGTATCTTATGTGCGTACTTTTGAAAGAAGTTATCCCCTAATAAGCCATGCCCCCAGTTTTTATCTCCTCAATAGCAGCAAATATCCGTCCTTTCATATCCTCTTCAGTTTTGGAAACAGGGAAGATACATAGGTATATTTTATCCATAGAGGGATAAAATGTAGAGTGTAACTAGAGCAATTAAGGAAACGTGATCAGAACGAACATGATTGTCACGTAAAGGGTATTAGTACCTTCCAACAAACGCAAATAGTGGATCGTGTTTAAAATCAATTCTGATATTATAATTAGTTGTTAGTTGTTAATTAAAGTATATGTGTGTAATACACACATAACAATAATGTAATAGTACATTACGATATTAGTGCGTTATGATGGTTATAACATGCGAGGCGGAATTTCAGCCCGAGCCGAAGGCGAGGGCGTAATTGAGCCGAGCATGTTATAACCAATACGCACGTATATCGTACGACGTTTTTTAATACATTTGCGAGGAAACAGAAAAAAAAAACATTTTTCAATTTGAGAAAAATGGCGCGAGGATTATTTTCTGCCGTAGCTGCGTGAAAACGTTGGCAAAGACGTTGGAGCATGCAGCCAAGTTTGTAAATTACCGAATAAACTGTTTTATTTTATTTTAAATAAACTGAATCTGTGAATGCACACTGTTGCTTTCCCGCCATTTTAACAGCGCGCTAGCGCTGCCTACTGACTGACTAATTTGAATAGCAACAGCGCGCGAAATGGCAAATAATACTATTATGGAATTTGTATGGACTATAACTTAACTATTTGCTTTGGTAACACACGCGTTTTTTATGACCCGCTTTACATATTTAAAACCGGTGGAATTACATCAGCTTTACGAGCAACGGTGTTAAAAAGTAATATAGCATAATTAACTGTTTAATATTTGTATACCAGTATATCTGGTTAGACATGTGGACACTATTTTAGTTCTAAGACCTGTATAATTACCATGTTTAATACAAATAAAATGATCTTATTTTATCTTAGGTATCATATAACACAAATCAAGTCACATAAACAATTATTTAACTAGGTACTTCTTTATTGAAAAATCTGAAGGCCAGAATACGACATGTTGTGCTACATTAAAAAAACTGAGTTTCAATAATTGTTACATCACAAGTTGGTTGATCACAAGCTTGCATGGCCTGAACTGAACCATGGCCATGACTGAATTTATTTATGAATAATCAAATGCACTGATTGTCACGAAAATTGGTGGAGAGATGTATATTGAAGATCCAAAACACGGTTTTTTAAATGATGGAAAAAATAATTATTTTTTCCAGCCAATACAACGAAAAGTGAATTAAAAAAATTTAATTCGACTCACCCCATCGTGTAGGGTATTGTTGGAAAGGTCTATTGAAATGCAACAAAAACTGTGTATTGTGTACCTATATCAAATGGACCTTGATACGGTATAAAATAAAAAATGGTCTTGGTAAAGGATTGGTAAGTAAGTAGATCTCTAGATCAGTTCGACTGCGGTGCTGTAATATTTACCTACCTAACATCCGAAGGTACCCCGAGTTGGCTAGTGACTTAGTATTTTTTTTGTTGAGGAATGCCTGTATTAAATTCGGACATAACGTATTGTTTTTTTTTTCTTTCTTGTATCTATCAATTTTGGATATGATATAAATACGTCTGCTTTCCCCTTTTAGTCATAAGTTTACTGCAAAATGTTTATCGATAGTATATTAGAGTAGTGAAACACAAATGAAACTATGTGTATGAAAATCCTTTATTTAGATAATACCTTTATATTTGTAGCCAAGTAAATAGCCCGTCAGTTCAAAGTAAACTCAGAGGAGTTTCGCAAAAGTTAATGACAGTTAATTAGATATGGGTTGAGTAATTATATTAACCTAACTTAATTCTACTGGTAACCCTGTTCATTTCAACTTCATTAGTTATGTGAATGTGAACTATGTGTGCAAAATTTGCTACTAGCTTGAATAACCTAAGTCAGAGGTCGGCAACCTTTAGAATCGGAAGAGACAAAAAAATCTATTTTCAACGTTTTTAAGTATTTAAAGAGCCACAAAGCCAAAAAATCTTGCGCCGAAAGCGAATTACACCTTTTTTTTTAAAGCAAATTACCTTCGGAGAATATAAATAAAATAAATAAAAATAATTTTTATTTACGTAAACCTATTACAGGCACTTGCAAATAGTCAAAACAATAATTTAGTATTAAGTATTATTTAGATAATATCATATTTTATAATATTATTATTATTAATTATCATATTTTATAAATTTTCAAATTAAACAAGTATTTAAGTTATTATTTTAATAATATTTTAGTCTTAACGTCTTAGTTTATTATTTAACTATATTGTGTCAAATAGCTTGTTCTGTCTATAGTAGGTTAGAACAATTGTCATTATTTAGGTGGACCATGAGTATATAACGACGGACGCGCTTTAATGCTACCACCGGATCCAATACGCCCCAACTGAGAAGATCCGGCGAAACAAACTCAGTGGGTTATTCTACTGCCGGTTTTAACACGACCCACATGAGACGGTCCGGCGAAACATACTCAAATGGGCAGAACGTAGGTTTTGGTCCAGTTACTTTAACTATTTATTGGCATACACATTTTTTGCCCAAACGGTTGTCTTTGAAATATTTGTTTATTGTGTTTTTATACTAGGTAATAGAAAAATAAAAGAATTTGAGACAGAACTAGCGGTCTATGAATATTATATATTATTATGTAAGTAGGTCAATTACAGATAGTTCACAGAACATCACACTATTATGCGTACTACTATTTTATTTGGGTACAGGGTCTCTAGGAAGTGTTACGCAAGTAGGTTTATGAAGCCAAACGTCTTTATCCTCAATATAGTCCTTAATGCTATAATAGCCTTTAGATATGAGGACCCGTTTAATATATACTTTAAAAGTTGGATCAGGCAAATCAGTTACATGACTAGGGAGTTTGTTATAAAACCTAATGCAATTTCCCATAAATGATTTATTGGTTCTACTAACTCTAAAACCGGGTATGGCAATTTTATGTTTATTTCTCGTGTTAACATTATGAATATCACTTTTTTTGCTATATTGATAAATATTTTTTTTAACAAAAATGATATTTTGTTATATGTATTCAGAGGGAACGGTAAGAATATTAATCTCTTTAAACCTGGTACGCAAGGAGTCGCGACTACCTAAACCGTAAATAGCCCTAACTGCTCTTTTTTGTAATATAAAAATACTATTGACATCAGCGGCTGACCCCCAAAGCAGTATTCCATAGGACATAATGCTATGAAAGTACGCGAAATACACTAGTCTAGCAGTTGCTTCGTCTGACAATTGCCTAATTTTCCAGACAGCATAAGATGCGGAGCTAAGTCTACCGGTTAATTTTTCAATATGAGGGCCCCATTGCAGTTTTGAATCTAATGTTATACCTAGAAAAACTGTTGATTGAACTAGGTCTAACGGTTCTCCATTTAATGAAGCAATTGGTTTAGCGTTAGTTACATTTGGGAGCACAAATCTGACGCATTTAGTTTTACCCGCGTTTAATAAAAGATTATTTGAAGAGAACCAATGTGAAAGTATACTAAGTGTTTTATTCTGTTCAATAAGGTTAGTATCTTTTCTACTGACTTTAAATATTAATGAGGTATCGTCAGCAAAAAGAACTATATCTGACAGTTTATTTAAAATGTATGGCAAATCATTTATGTAGACTAAGAACAGAAAAGGACCCAGAATAGATCCTTGGGGCACGCCCATTTTTATCAAATGCTCTTTCGAAGCAACGCCGTCTACGTATACTATTTGTTTCCTATCAGATAAATAGGATACAACAAGATCAAGCGATTTTTCAGTCATTCCATAATATTTTAACTTCAGAACGAGCGTCTCATGATTTACACAGTCGAAAGCCTTGGAAAGGTCACAGAAGACTCCAAGAGCATCCTGCGACCCCTCCCAAGCCTCCAGTATGGATTTGATCAGAGTGCATCCTGCGTCCTGAGTAGACCGGCCTTTAGTGAATCCAAATTGCTTGTCGTGCAATATCCCATTTAGATTAAAATGTGTCAACATTTGATTGAGCATAATCTTTTCGAATACTTTACTTAATGTTGGTAATATCGAGATAGGTCTATAGTTAGTCGCGTTATTTGAGCAACCTGATTTAAATATCGGCACTATTTTACTAACCTTCATTAAGTCAGGAAATACTCCATCGGTCAGAGATTTATTAAAGATGGCTGCTAGAGTAGGAGCGATATTTTGTATTACTGTGTCAATAGCTTTAACAGAAAGTCCCCACAAGTCTTCTGTACCTTTCATTTTAATTGTTCGGAATGCCTTTACTATATCAACATCATTTACAGACTGGAAGCCGAATTTAGACCCGTTTGATTTAATATTCGTTTTTAATAGTCGTGCTGTGTAAATCGAGTACAAGTGGCTGAGAGATAGAAATTCTGCCTAATTCTTGTTAATCGATTTAAAACTATTTTCAAATGATTTTATAATATGAATAAATATATACGCATGGAACTAAAGATCCGCAGCTTCAAATCCAAAGGGCTCGCGAGCCGCAGGTTTCTGATCCCTGACCTAGGTGATTTGCTCAGTTATAAGTTCGTAAAGTAGTTTCCCAGAATTCATCTAATATATGGAACAAGTTATAAGTTATATTAGGTACTTAATTAAAATCTATGTATGCACCTACTACCATTTAATGTGAAATGAATTTAAAATAGGTAATTGACTTCGTTACATTTTCACAAAACCTACCTATTTTATTTAAAAAATAATTGACTACATTCAGTATTTTTTCAACCTATTTCACTGACTGATAGTTCTATTTTTATGAGTATTAGGTAATTTTTATGAAATAAGTATATTTGTTTCAAACAAAGATAATCACTGATTATGTGACCTGCGAAGGATATAGGTACGTCGCGCGTTGGTTAGGTACCTACCTATAGTAAATGAAATTGTGTTTAATTGTGTTAATTAGAAGTGACAGACAGTTTTGGTTATACGTTAAGGAATATAAAAAATAAAAATTTTATGCGTTTGTCAACGTATAATCCATTTATTTACATTTTATGAATATGAAATATTTCCACGAATTTCCCACTGGAACGAACTGTTGTAGCGATCGGGCGACAATACGGTTTGACCAACCGATGCTCACAATATTGTATTAGGCGCTTAATATAAAGCTTAAGCTGTAGCTCTTAGGGCCTATGCACACCACGTTTTTTAAACGCGCCGTTGCAGCGCGTCTGTAGCGATACAGACGCGATACGCACGCGAGTCAGACGCAGCCAGCAGACCTTTGCACACCTGCACGCTTATGAATCGATACAAACGCGCGTGTGTATCAATACAGACGCGATGCAAAAGCCACCAAATTGCTAACGCGCGTGTGTATCGATACAAACGACAAGAAACTGCTCTGTAGGATAAAAGCGCGCCGTCGACGCGCGTTTCTAAAACGCGCGTCGACGGCGCGTAAAAAAGACGTGGTGTGCATAGGCCCTTAACGGCTGTAAATTAAACACAATTGTAATTCATTACAATTGTGTTTAATTAGCGATAGACTCGCTGAGGTATGTTACCTAAAAATATTTATTTAATTTCAATGAAAGTGGCTATTGCTACCTAAGGTTTAGTTTCCAGCAGTTCTTCTCTTTAGTACCTACCTACTTACCTAATGTAATGATACACACTTTCTCGTTAACTGTGTTTTACGTACCTATATCTAGTAAGTAGTATAGATGTAGGTATTTTAAATAATATTAGGCGCTGTTTTACGTACCTATATCTAGTAAGTAGTATAGATGTAGGTATTTTAAATAATATTAGGCGCTGTTTTACGTACCTATATCTAGTAAGTAGTATAGATGTAGGTATTTTAAATAATATTAGGCGCCCTTAATCAAAATCGATCATAATTTTAAAAAATATATAATCATTCTGTACTTTTGCTATGTATTGGCAGGTAGGTTTATTTTATTTCACGTATTAATATACGTATAGAAAAATATCAATTCGTCACCAACAAAATGATGCATTAAGTTTTGATTAACTTAGAATATTTGAATGCACTAAATTTACGAACTCCGCGTTGGTATTCCGTAGCTTGTATTCAAACAAGTCTAGTGGGGGCCAAAGGCGACTTTTAGAGCGACGACCGACCACGCGACGGGTCAACGAACCAAACTGCATTGTGCACTGCGTAACTACCTCGGTAGTTTATTTCCTAGGGAGATAGACAAATTCAATTTTGTACCTTGGCAAATTTAAACAAGGCAATATCATAAAGCTATCGGCATTGCACTAGCGTCCGAAACTTCTTGAAAAGATATTTGTTTTTGGCGTGACAATCTACCTAGTTAGTTTGGTTTATCTTGGTAATATCTGTAAGTAGATACCTACTGATGTTTACCAAGTAGAGTACTTTTAAGAACGATGGCTTGTTTAAATTTTTCTATCTGATTGACACTTGAATTTTAGTTATTAGTTCCTACTAAGTCTATACTTATAAATAAAAAATGTCTGTAATGAAAAACGATATAGCAAGTTTTTACTAAAACACATGAATGTACCTAAAGCCACAGGACACTCATAAAAAAATGTCTGTCATTTTATTTGTTTGTTCCGGCTAATCTCAGTAACGGCTATACTGATCATGACGAAACTTTAAAAGGTTAATACGGTGTATACGGTATAATATTGGTTATTTTTATTTTGTCTGTCTATTTGTTAGTACCGATTGAAACGATATGGCAAGGGTTTCAACTCAAAATAAAATACTACAATTTTTTTTTTTTTTTTTGCAAACAAAAATTAAAAATGCAACCCTTTATTAAGAAATACCAGGAGCAAGAGGTTTATTTTTACTTGCAAATAGTTCGTTGACATCGATCAGTTGATCGCTATTGATGTATTTATTTCAATTTGAAAAGTTTGGTTTCTGGTATCTATGAATTTAAAAAACTTCCGGACTTGTAGAGATAGGATTAAATAATCCTTGCCATATCGTTTGTTATGATCCAAAGAAGCCTTGCTCTTTCTATGTGTAAACCCTTTCCGTTACACCTTGTATATGTGTAGGTACGTAGGTACTTTATCTTAATGAAGAATTTCATAATTCCGAGAGATTACCTAGTTATGTATGGTATGTTTAATGTGTGAAATAGGATTAGACTAATTGTTGTCTAAGTGTGTTCAGGAAATCCTTTAGTTATATATATTTTTAATGCTTTATCACCTTTTGGTGTGTATTTAAATAACGAATGGATTCAGTTCGTTGTACCTATCTACATACACTTCATACTATACTGTATACCTACTACAGGTCACAGGCATACCATAAAGTCAAATAAGCATCACAAAATTACAATCAAGAAAAATGGTCCGCATTTAAGTTCAATATGTTTTCATTTTCAAATGAATCAGCTGAGACTGACTGAGATGACTGCACCGGTGGCTCAGTGGTTACGGAAGTTGCTTCTGAGACCTGGTGTTCTGGGTTCGATTCCCACCCGGGGCAATTATTTGTGTGAACCACAAATAGTTGTTCTGAGTCTGGGTGTTCTTTGTGTCCGTGAAATGAATTTTTGTAAAGTCCCCCGCGACACAGGGATTTATTTCCCTAGTGCGGGAGTTGTCTTTTTATAAAAAAGAGACGCCCCCTACAATTTCTGGCCAATTATCTTTAAGCTTATTTCCAATATAAATCGTGTCCTAATGTCAATTAAATTCAACATTGTTAATTAACTAGATTATTTACCTAATTTAGCTTAAAAAGTTAAAAATAAATGAACCCATCATTTCGAAAAAGGCACGAGTCACACATTTTTTCAATACCAGTTTTTGGCGCCATTTATTTATTGAAGTGTTACTTTTTATGCCAAATGGTTTGCCTACCTCCCCAAAGCACACAAAATCTGGCGTCATTTGGTTGGTGGAAAGTTATCGCCAGGCTTAATTAAAGTGAGGAAAAAAAATATTATTTTTAGGTAATAAGAACAAGGCTGGCTTTTTTTGTGCTTAAAGTTTATTATTCCCAGAGGCTAGGAAAAAAAAGCCAGCCAATAATAGTGGTGGGAACATGTCGAAAAAAATAATTGAAAATTTATATATTAAATTGTATTTTGCTCGAGAAAGAGCTAAGGGGCATGAAAAAGGCGCGTGGAGGGGATACACGTGACTACGGCGTCCGTGCTCTCTCGGTAATGTGCCTGTAATTGGTTAACGTAAATAAAAATAATTTTTATTTTATTTTATTTTATACAGAATATAAAAACACGTCCACGCGCTGTAAAATAGACGCTAAACTGAAACAGCTGGCGCTCCGGAAACGTTCGGCTCTTTCCGCTCAACGAGTGCGACGAGGCCAGCCAGGCGCGTTCGGTTTACCTAACATGAACGACGCGCCGAGAGAGCACGGACGCCGTCGTCACGTGTATCCCCTCCACGCGCTCTTTTTCATGCCCCTTAGCTCTTTCTCGAGCAAAATACAATTTAAAATATAAATTTTCAATTATTTTTTTCGACATGTTCCCACCACTATTATTGGCTTTTTTTTCCTAGCCTCTGGGAATAATAAACTTTAAGCACAAAAAAGCCAGCCTTGTTCTTATCACCTAAATTTTTTTTTCCTCTCTTTAATTAAGCCTGGCGATACCTTTCCACCAACCAAATGACGCCAGATTTTTTTTGTGTGCTTTGGGGAGGTAACCATTTGACATAAAAAGTAATCCTGATCACATTACCTTTTTTTTATTTTTTTCTCACCCCATAACTCCCACATCCACCACGCGAATCCTGCCAGGTCGACGTGACGACGAATGCTCCAGGTAAGCTGGTAAATCATTTTTATGAATGATCAAATTACCTTGCCGTTTCGGTTGTCAGCTGGTGGTTATTGAAGAAACCTATTGTTTTTTCAGAAAAAGAACAAAACAAAAGAGAAGCAAGCATGATTCCGTCAATCATTCAGCCACCGTGAACCCCCTTTCATAGAATAGCTAACCCCTAGAGTGACACTGACCTAATCAATGGACTTTCATAGAAGAGTCAATTGACTAATTAATTGCAATGATTACGTACTAATTTCTGAAAAACATTCAAGTGACACACTTTTTTACCTATAAAAACTATTATTTTATATTAAATTTCACGGAAATCAATTCCGTAGTTTAAGCATCTTTCTTCTTTCTTTCTTCTTCTTCTTTTAGAAAAGACAACTCCCGCACTAGAGAAATAAATCCCTGTGTCGCGGGGGACTTTACAAACATTCATTTCACGGACACAAAGAAAAACCAGACTCAGAACAACTATTTGTGTGAACCACAAATAATTGTCCCGGGTGGGAATCGAACCCAGAACACCAGGTCTCAGAAGCAACTTCCGTAATCACTGAGCCACCGGTGCAGTCATAATAGCATGACAGCGATAAAAGATTAAATATTACGATAATAGATACGTATTATAGATTGAGAATTGATATGAGATTGTGGGAGTTTATTAAGTTTACTTTTAAATTGAGTACCCAATAGACTTGTTATTAGAATAAGCATGAATTATTTCTCCTTCATAAAAGTAATGATTTTCAATAACATTCAACTTATTTACAAAAATAAGAGACACAGGCCGCGGAGTCGAAACATAAAGTGTTTGCTATTCATTTGTGAGTTCTTTTAAGCACCTGGGACTAAGGCGACTTAAAAAGGCATGACTATTATACAAAAACTTAATATCAAATTCAACAACTTTTAACAAATTTTATCATTAATTATTGGATCTATAGGCTTTTTAGAAAATTCTATTTACTTAATACATATGATGTTATAATATTAAAAAAAACCTACTTCATTACTCAGATATCTATTAAAACTAGTTACTATACTATACATCACGGAAGGATATAAATAAAAACACCAAAACAGATTAATGTGCGGTTATAATATTATAAAATACTTTCAGCCTATCGAAACATAATCCTATCGGTTTTATTCGATATTTACATAGAAATATGAAAGGCGGGAGGACATTACATAATAATATTATGATACATCGGTGTACAAGACGCGGCCATGGGCACGCCATTTACACCGATCTCAATTTGCATATTAAAACGTTTCAGGGATCCTAGCATCCACGACATCAGAATAGAAAGAGATAACGCATCGCTTAAATCTGTCTCTGTCTAACATCGAGCATGCCAAGTAACAGGGAAGGCTTGCGTGCTAATATTAAACAATCAATGATTGACTGGTATATCAAAACTTGGTGCAGACCAGGTCCCGAGCTGGTGCACTTATTTCTACTCTCCGGGAGTACTGAGACGATCCTAACATCTAATTTGACATCACATAATAGTTCCAATCACTTCTAAAACCCGATTTACAATACTCGAGATATTGACTAAAGTTCACCCGAGGCGTTTCTTTGGAGTATACATAATCAGCACTGAGTTATTATTGTGACATAATTATGTTGAAATAAAAAAAAAACCAAATCATTAAAAGAAAGGTGCTTAATATATAAATATATTTATAAATCTTACATTTAAATTGTTACATCTTTATAAAGCGGTGTTTTATAAAAGTTCATTTAGTTAAAAATTATAAGAAGAAAAAGGAAAGTACTAAAATTCATGTTATTCAAACATCTACTTCTAAGATGTGGATTGCAACCACTAAAAGCGGTGATTTACCTAACGTCAAGTTCGAAAAACTTTGCTTTTTTCCTCCTTTCCAAGAGTTTTAAACTCCGAAGTGGAGTGGAACTCCAATAACTTCAGTTATCCGAACAGTACCCAGCGCTCAATATACTCCCAAGAAACAACCACTCGCCTAAACTGTCAGTCTTTAATTTGTTTCAGGTCTGACGCGGTATAAATCTATCAAGGCAATCAGTCGTCGAGCGGGCGCGGTTCAGGGAAGCCGCGTGCACAGAGCGCGTCGGGCGCGGGTTCCACGTGCGGAGCGGGCGAGGCCGCGGGGCTGGCGGCCGGGGACGCGCGGCTGGCGGCCGGGGACACGCGGCTGGCGGCCGGGGACGCGCGGCTGGCGGCCGGGGACGCGCTGCCCAGCGGCGACGGCAGCGTGGCGTACACCGTGGGCCGCGGCGGCTGGTACGACGGAGCGTACGAGTCGCTCCGCGGGTTGTAGAACGGCGAGTCGTCCGCGCAGCAGTCCAGGTTGGGCGAGTAGGGCGTTGCCGCGCCGCAGGAAGGTGCGTCCGAACTGGAATATTCAATTTTACGTCAGTATATATTGAAATAACGACTACAATTTCTCGTTGATTCCAACTCTCATAAATTTTTCAACTTCCAAGTCTCGTATCGAGTAACTGTTAGCAGAGTTTAGTAGAGCTAATTAAAAATTAAATTTAAACATATATATAGCATTTATTTAAATACAAAATTGCAGACTTATGGAGGTCATATTACGGAGGTATTTAGCACTTTTAAATAAAATAAGTTTGTCTTTTAGAGGGATGTTTCATGACAGCTTTGAGTAGAAAAATAATCACAAAGAGGTTGATGAGTATTTTTAATTAAACCTGTCAACAAACAACTTCTATGAAACTGACTGAAATTTTTATTCGATATACGTTTTATCGAATAATAACAATTATTTAGAATAAATTGCTACTATAGAAATTAAAAAAGATAATATTTAGAACTTAAAACTATATTCACTGTTATTACAGTCTACTCACCTAGGCCGATACGCTGGGCCGGCGGGCGCGTACACTGCCCGTCTCGGTGGCGAAGCTTCCGGCCTATGGTGCGAGCTCGGCGCATGCGCATCCGACCAGCGCGCTTTACTCGGCGTGAAGTCCCCCTTTATGTACAACTGGATCGGCCTACGGAACCCCTTGCTGGCGTGCTGAGGAACCCCCAGGATGCAACACTTGCTGAACCCCACTTCAGCAGATAGGAGATACTCGCGGAATTTGTTGGGGAATAATTCGATTGAGTTGAAGTTTTCATAGATTGTTGGCTGGAAATAGAAAATGTAAAATTTTAGATGGTAACACATAAAATGCTTAAGCGATTTGTTGCTTGACAATAGGGTTTAAATGAACAATTTAAATTACATAATCAGTGGCTATTAAAGTATCGATAATTAAACATTTGCAACGATTAGTTGCACGCCTACCGTGTTCTCTTCGGTGTCGTGTCAAGTTTTAAGGCGACTATTAGTAAATCTATTACCTGTTGTATCCTACCTATAACGATTAATTTCCACTTAATAAAATATTATGCATGACATACATTGCTATAAGCAGATTTTTTATTCAATTGCAAAATACGAACATTATCGAACGACACACATATGTTATAGAAAATATTAGAATAGATAGTTATTTTAAGTTTAAGACACTATTAAAATTTGATGTTAGTTAATACAAATAAATTAAAATAATAGAACTAACTAATTGAATATAAATTATGTATGTGTAAAAAATAAAGAGATAATTACCGTTAAACGCTTCTTTTTCTTATAACTAGCCCAGTTTTGCGCTTCTAGCACCAATTTTCCGCCGGGACGGAGGTCCGCGAACATTTTTCTGAAGGCACGCTTGATGCCGGCATCTCCCCAATTTAAGTGCATCCACTTGGTAGTGGAAAGGCAGAGAATCAGATCGAACTGAGGACTTTCGGCACCAGAACCAAGCGGTACCTCTTCTCTTGGCACATAGTTGCCCTGAAAATAAAAAAATGGTATGATTTTAACCTACTCAGATAAATTATTATTGATTCTGTGCTCATTTTAATGAAAGTTATGTTACTACATTAGGCATGAAGACAAAAAAAATATAATTAATCCGTCAGTTAGATTACTAAAAAATAATGGACACGTTTTTGATTATTTATCAAATCCATAAAAATTGATAAACATACAGAGCAACAACAAACTATAAAGTTCAGGAAAGGAGGACTTGTATCGTCACTACTAGGTAAAATTGTATCGAGAAGTTACGCCACACAAAATTTCAACGCTTTGTATCTTCGTCATTTTTGTTTGAAGAACGAAAAAAAAACGTATTCAATATTTTTTGGTAATCTAACTGAAAGTACTAAATAGTTTTTTTTTTGTTTTCATGCTTATTTTTATAGCTGAACTTTATAGGTGTAATAACGATTACAACATGCTGACAATTATTAAGACATTAAAATAATGTTTAATATAATAAAGATATTCCTTACTTTTATTTATTTTTATTTTTTATCAATAGATCTTAAGTTTTAAATTCAAATATGTTTATGCAAAAAAAATTAACCTTGCTTTGATATATAAGTTGATATATGTCACCAAAAAAAATCACAAGTTCATTCACACAGGCTTTGTACTATAAACATTGCAACCCCTCAAATATATGCCTCACAAAAAAGTTTGTATAATAGGAACAAGTTGGGAGCCATATGTATGTAAACTACAGAATACTTGTATTGAGTGCAAGGCGAAACCACTTATTATTAGTTACTGCCCTCTCGAGACAACTTCATACATCTGAATAAGCATAAATTTGCATGGATAACTAGTTCAAAATTTTATGTAATATGCATGTACATTCTTAGTGTTTGTAGCATAAAAAGATAAAATGTTGAGCATCAACAATAACTAATCGTGGGGAGCTGCCGCATGGTATCTACATATACAAGCTTTTGTATGTATACTTCTCATTCGCATACCAGTTAATACTAATTAGAATCTTCTTGCATGATAGTATTGGCTCATGTATGGAAATGTTGTGACCCTTCACTTGTTTATCTATTCATTTATTGCAGGGAACCAGATGAACAATGTTAAACTTCTTGTCATCACTTAATAGTACCTATTTAGACATCAGATTTGGTAGTAGCTATGTGTCATTATAAATAATAATCATTTGGATGTGCCTTTATCATAAAATGGCACATACAACGAAATGCTTCTGAAATACAATGGTACATACCACCTTATGCCAGTTATAAGAAGTTATATCTATCTCAGACTTATTGGCACATTACATATAATCACGCCTTTCTCCCATGGGGGTAGGCAGAAACTACAGAACGCCTCCTGCTACGATCCTTACACACTCCCTTTGCCTCGTCCACGTTCATACATCTAGTCATACACGCACGCCGGTTGCGAGTACTACGCACCTGACCTTTCTGAAGAACATCACCTATGAGGTCAGTGTATGTCCTTCTAGGGCGTCTTCCCGGCGTTTCCACTCACATCTGTCTTGTAAATACCTTTTGTTACTCGCCTTTCATTCATCCTTTCCACATGACCAAACCACCCAACCAAACATACTCTTTTCTATTTTTGTCACTACATCTTCTTTTAAACTGCAACGTTGTCTAATTATATCGCAACGCATCTCTACAGCATTTATCCTACTTTCATGTCTCTTGCCACACCCAGCATTCACTGCCATACATAAGCGTAGGCACCAGAACACTATTGTGAACAGCCAATCGAGCCTTTGTAGACATCGACTGGCTGGTCACAACCGCGTGTATAGCACCATTTACTTTATTTCCCACATTTGCTCTTCTTTCCACATCGGCATCAATCTTTCCATCTCTTGTGAACATACTTCCTAAATTATTCCTAGAATAAAGAATTGTGCAATATAGCTGCAAGAATTTTCCAGCTAGCTTACTCTAACTGTGCGTTGTCTGTATGTAATATACAGAAGTTTTTTACAATAAACAGTCGAAATTTAAAACAAAAAACTCGTTTTTGGATGAAATGGATGTTTATATTTGTGGTAAAATATTTTACAATTCTCAATAATAATTGTGTCATTTTATATAAGCCTAGATAAATATAGAAATTATATAAAACATTATTATTTAATACATACCTGTTTGAATGTTACATTATATGGGAAGGCAGGTGGTGTGATTTCTGAAGATGGGTCACCCAGTGGTCCATACAGCATTGACATAGACATTGGGAAAAAACACTGTCCCTGCTCCGGCTTGTGTACAGCCTTCCTATTTTTCCGTGGCCTCCGGAACTTCCTGCCATGCAATGCCTTCTTGTCCTCACTCTTATCAAGCTTTGGATCTGCTACCGGACAGCCTTCTGCATCACATTTGTTTTCTTCACATTTTTCACATTCTGCTTTCTTGTCATCCTCAAGATCTACCTTTTTGTCGTCGTCCATCTTTGGTTCTGCCGGAACTGGGATGAAAGATCTTAGATTCTTTCTCGCCCTGCCTGAAAGTGGAGGAGTAGAAGCTTGTTATTTTTTTTTTTGTTATTATTATAACTATATTGTAATTTATATAGAATGTTTGCAATCAACTAGTAATACTTTGTGTAAATCTATGTTAAAGACAGACTAAGTGCATAGTTTTAAACAATGGTATTTTGTTGCTACTGCTATGCTATAGTTGTAGATTTTTTCTTTGAAGAAATGATAATGAAAAAGAAGTAGTAATTACTATTTCAATTTACCAAAATATTATAATATACTTACTAGTATTTAGATATACCTAACTTTATTAGAGTAAACTTTAAATAAGTAAATATATTAAAATTATAAATGAATGGGAGAAAATATAGTACTACCCAGAAACTATAGTAAATAAAATGAAACATTGAGCAAGTATATTCTCTCATGTTATACTAAGGGAGTAAATTAAGAAGTGTAATTAGTTCTAAATTAGTTTCAATTCATATTAACTGTTGTGTTGCTATAATCTATGTAAATAATACAAATGGGTTCAAAAAAGGCTTAGGCTAGAAACTACAATTTGGTATAAAAAGTAAAATCTGCTAAGATGTTGCATGCTTGTCACTACTTCACAGTTGGATTCAAGCCAAGAAAAAAGTTATTTAATAAGGTTAAGATTGCAATTTACTTTCTAAGTATTTGTTCAACTTATAGCTGAATACAGAGTGAATACATACCTATTAATACGGAGTCTATATCCATACCAACAACAGAGCGCGCACCAAGAGTGCGAGCAACTGCTATTGAAATGTGTCCCACATTGCAACCAATGTCTAACACATCCTTATTCTGGAAGAGATGCCTATGCATTTCAAAGACTTGCAAACGGATGTCCATCATGGCATTTAAATTTCGATAGCCATAATACCTGAAACAGTTTTTAATACAATTATTAAAGAAGAACATTAAAAGGGAAGGGTGACGAACAGATTTGTTGAATAATGGAAGATATATTTTTCCCGGATCCCATGGCAGCAAAGGGGCTGTATCTTGGGATATTGAATGAATCATGTTTTATATAATAAAAATTGGCCATATAAGAGTTTTTTTTTTTTTTTAAGTTTACTACCAGACTTTTGCAGTCTGCAGACTAGTTGCTTGTGTTACGAGTGGGTTCACGTCGGTAGTGCAATGGGTGGGTTTCGAACCGGCTACCTCAAGATTAGTATTTGTTGTAATAGTGGCAACAGAAATAACACTATGACTGTATCAATAATGATACAGCCAGACACCACTTCCTGTCTATCTGTCCAGGAAGTCTTGGTAATAGGTTCCCATTTTTACACTTTGGATAGAACCCTACAACAGTATTTGTTAAATATTTACAATATTTTTTCATGAAAAATTTATACCCAATGGATTCTAATATGGGAAAAGTTACTATACAGTTTAGGTTAAAGAATGATAAAAAGTACAACATAAAAATACTGATAAAAACTTATAGAAAGATTGTTTTTTTACACCTCATAAAAATATACATATTGGCTTGGGGAAAGCATTTTTTAAATTTTTATTAATAAAAAAAAAAAATTTTAGGTACATCATAAATTATTATAGGTACAACAAATACTTAAGTTGACCTCATTTCTAGACCTCAGAAGCATTAGAACAGATGTACTATATACTTCAGAAGCATTTGGTTGTAAGTGCCAGTTTACGATAATTAAAGGCACATACAACAAATGTTTCAGACATATATATTGGCACATCCAACTTTATGCTTCAGAGCTCTAGATTTGGATACTTGAACGTAAAGTTTGTATAATATGCAGCATTATTACTTTCAGTGAAGTGAATAATATAAATATACATTTATGAATTATAAATATTGCACAAAGCTTCATTTGAAGGTCACATTTTGTGATGCTAATAACAGCAGCTGACAAAATATGGACAACATAAAAAAAGCTGAAATAAATTAACATTTATTATGACAATGCTTTTTTTTTGCTTTTCCGCTGACTGGCCTTCATTAAAACAATATTATGTTAATATTACCTGTCATAGTTTCCATATTGATATCTTGAGTTTTTAGGATGAAAGGTTGGCAGTTTCTGTTCCTCATCAGTCTTGGGTTTAGCACGATGTGGAGAAGCTGGGCGTTCAGGAGGAACGGCGCGCTGTTGCGGCCGCGCTCGCATCCACGCTCCAGGCTGAGGTACAACTGGACTCACTATTTTGTCTAATGAATCCATTCTCCTGAGCTTTTTCGGATCTTTTCCTTTCTGTGAGGTATTATCACTGTCACTGCAGGAACGTTTACGTGCCTTGTTACAAGACGATGTTGAGGGCTCTGGTGCTGGAGGCTCCTTTATACCTTCATCAACTACTTCTGGAACTTCCTCTTTGACAGGCGAAACAAGTTCCACTGAAGTATCTGTCGTACGGCGCCGAATCCTTGGCTTCTTACGCGGTTTCCGCTGTTGCATTTCGAGCCTCTTTTCATACTCATCATTGTCTAAGGGTTCCATTAAATTCAATGGATCTCTTATATTAGGAGGAATGATAACATCTATCTTAGCCTTGTGTCGAGGTGGCGTCGGCAAAGGTGACGATTCTGGAGTCACTGCATTCATAGCTCTGTTGATATCTTCATCCTGAAGACTGTTTAAATTGAGAGGGTCCGAAATATTTCCGCCCAGCAGAAATTTGGTAGGTGGTATGAAAGCATCTTTACGCGGCCTTTTATGTGGCAAGAAAAACTTGGAAATTGACGGGAAGCTTTGAGCTCTTTTTCTGCATTGCTTAAATTTTGTGCCTATATAGCCCACCCTTCGCACCGTACTTCTGTCTGGATTGTCCTTTGCGGGCGTGTGACCCTTTTTACCATGACGGAATTTCTTCTTGGTCTTTTTAGAATTACCCGCACCTAACAAATCTCCTTCTTTGGAAGTATTAGCATCTGCATCGGCAGACAACAAGCCCGCTGACTCGCTGATGTTCAACGAAGACTCCGCAGATTCACACACTTCATTCTCAGAAATATCACCAGCTGTTTCAGTTTCAACATTTTTTACCACTTTGCTATCACAAGCAATCACAGTTTCTTCTGGACTACCCATTACTTATAATTACAAAGACGTTTACTACATCATAAAACAATAAATCATTTGAAAAATCAAATTTACCGCCACTTCACTTCTTGCAAAATCCACAAGGACATCCGTCAATAGTGATAAACAGTTTAACAATGCGGTTTGTTTTTATTAATGATTGAATTTAAAATGTATAATTCAACATGATAACACCGTGATCGAATGATTCCATAATATTATTTCACTTTACACTTATTCACAATACCAAAACCACTTATTTCACTAATACACACGGCACTTCGTGCAATACTTTCATAGGATAGCAAATGGCAATTTGATTTCATTTGTTATGTTTCCCTACACGTATTTTGATTTTGACACATTTGGAATGAATAATCTTATTGGTTAATATGACAGAACAAAACACCTAGTGACCAATACCAACAAGGAACATAACGTGCTGCTTTTCCGCGTTTGAGGTTAGAGGAAACAATAAATGTTGCTAACAATCAAAATATCGCTATTTTTAGTTTTTTATTTGAGATTGCGTAAAGGGGTAAAAAGCAACACAGTATTTATCTTTATCTTATCTATACTAATGTTATTAAGAGGCAAAGTTTGTGACGTTGTAGGGAGTAATTTCTGGATTTACTGAACCAATTTTGAAAATTCATTTACCAATATACAGCCACGTCATTTGCGAGTGTCTTAAGCTATATTTTAAGATCTACGCGGGTGATAGCGCGCAGGACAGCTAGTAATATTTACTTTTATATGAAAATATTGGTTAAAGAATTATACTTTAATATAATACTTTACAATATTATATTTAAGTTATATTCCCACTACCAATAGAAAATTATCAGTATTTTTTATATTTATTTAATACAAGCGACCCACCCCGGCGTCGCACGGGTGTAATGCTGATGTATTATACACCTAAACCTTCCCATAAAATCACTCAACTTATTAAAAAAAGACCGCATCAAAATCCGTTGCGTAGTTTTAAAGATCTAAGCATACATAGGGACAGACAGACAGTGGGTTGTGCCCGGTGAAGTAGCAAAAGCCTCAGGGCTAACTACATATGTCCGTCCGAAAAAAAAAAAAAAAAAAAAAAAAAAAAGACAGTGGGTAGCGACTTTGTTATAAACTATGTAGTGAAATTGTAAATTTTTCTATTAATAATAAAACCGCCGAGGTTTTTTACCCCAATAAGGATAATAATACATTGTCAAGATCAATAAGTCAGAAATGTGTAAGTTTTATTAACTGATAAAATCAGTTAATAAAACTTACACATTTCTTACAGAATAAAATGATAGAATTAATTAAAAGTTATGTCTTATTGTAAGTTATTATCCAATTTGGATGGTTTAAGCTCCAAAAACCTAGAAATTAACTTTTATCTCTAACACTACTACACTCAAAAGACTGTATACGCTAGCACTTGTAACTATTCGAAAGAGTCATTCAATATTTGAATTTGAATTGAAAATGTCCGTTGTTCATGTTGACAAACGAATTTGTAGCTAACGAAATACTATTGAAATAAATAAGAAATATTGCTGTGTACGTATTTATTTTATGTAAAGTTTGTTAGTAACAGTGATTTTGTGTTGTTGTAGCTGATTGCTATAAACGTTAAGTGTTTGTTATTGAAAACGATATTTTTTTACTAGTTTTCTAACGTGGGAATTTCTCTTCTTTCAGAAACATAAATCTGTTTATTGCTGTCAGTGTTTGTGCAGTGTGATGAATAAGGTAAGAAAGCACAGTTTTAATTCATAATGTTCAAAAATCTATTTATATACATTTAAATATGATATGATAATGTTAGGCGTCATAGCATAGCCATGCTTTGCTACGACGCCTTACGTTATTCAGAATCAAGTTCTCTACAAATTGTTTACATTATTTTATTTAGGTACCTAATTAATTATAGTTGTTTCATTGATTTACAGATGTCCCGAATACCTAAAATGCCACTTACGGCTGCTAAAGAAAACAAACCATCTTTGATGAATCGACGTCCTATATCTAGGACAATAGCAAATGGTCTTAGTGATGCAGATAAAAAAGACTTGATCATGAACCACACCAAGCCTGTGCGCAGCACTGCTACCACTGTGCCTGCACAGCGTCTCAAGAGGTCTGCTACAGCTCCGTCATCAGTTACTGTTCCTGCTCCAAAAATAAATAAAGTGGAAAAAAAAGTTGTAGTGGCACCAAAAATTGCACCTTATGATTATAAAGCTAGATTCAATGATCTACTAGGAAAACATAAAAATATGAAAAGTGAATTTGATGATTTAAAAGAAAAACACATTGAAGTATCTGATAGCTATGAAAAAACTAAAGATACAGTGCAAAGCTGCACAAATGAAAGAGACAGGTTAAAAGAAAACTTATTGAAAACTCTTAGTGAGTTAAGAGAAAAAACTGTGGAGTATGATAAGATGAAAGTAGATTTAGATATTCAAAAACTTGATAATGAAAACCTCCAACGTAAAACTGTCTTATTAGATGAAATTACAAGCAGCTTGAAACAAAAGACAGCAGAATTGGACAAAGTTCAGGCAGATTTCACAGAATTGACTAGACAACATAAGAGTCTTAAAGAAGAAACAGAAGCTTTACGAGTTTTAACTGATCACCTTAAGAAGATATCAATAGAATATGACAAATTACAACTTGACTATAAAGAAGCCCAAGAAACCATTGCCAAATACAAGTCAGAATCAGACATATTACAAAATATTTTGGCCGCCATGCATAAGGAGCAAAGGGATTTGAGAAATACCATCCAAGATTTGAAGGGCAACATCCGTGTATACTGCAGAATAAGACCTCCACTAGAGTGTGAGCAAAACAAGCCACGCTACAACCTTAATGTTTTGGACGCATGTTCCATTGAAGTTGAAAAAGTTGAGCTGTTGAATTCAGCAAGGAAGGGTAAGTCACAACATGCATTCTCTTTTGATGGCATTTTCACTCCCCATTCATCTCAAGAAGATGTGTTTGCTGAGGTTTCCACAATGGTACAATCTGCATTGGATGGCTACAATGTCTGTATTTTTGCATATGGACAAACAGGATCGGGTAAAACTTACACTATGGAAGGTGGTTGTGGAACTGAACAGTATGGTATTATACCCCGAGCATTTAACATGATTTTCACTTGTATGGAAGACTTAAAACGCATGGGCTGGGAATTAACCATAAAAGCTTCATTTTTGGAAATATATAATGAAGTTATTTATGATTTACTCAACTCTAGCAAGGATCAGGAGTCACATGAAATTAAAATGGTAAATTCAAAAGGCACAGATGTTTATGTGTCTAATTTAAAAGAAGAGGAAGTTAAGAATTCACATGATTTTATCAGGTTGATGATATTTGCCCAACGTAACAGACAAACAGCTGCTACCCTCAACAATGAACGCAGTTCCAGGTCTCATTCAGTTGCCCAAATTAAAATATCAGCAATTCATGAAAAACGTAAAGAAAAATATGTCAGTAACTTAAATTTGGTTGACTTAGCTGGGTCAGAGAGTGGGAAAACCACACAGAGAATGGATGAAACAAAACATATTAACAGGTCTCTTTCAGAATTATCAAAAGTAATTTTGTCTTTACAGACTAATCAGTCGCACATCCCTTACAGAAACTCTAAACTAACCCACCTACTGATGCCCAGTCTTGGAGGCAATTCAAAAACCCTTATGTTGGTAAATGTCAACCAATTTGATGAATGCTTTAGTGAAACTCTTAATTCCTTAAGATTTGCCACACAAGTTAACAATTGCAGAATTGTGAAAGCTAAGAAAAATATAACAACCTTTGACTCATAAAGAAGACTAAGATTTGACATGACTTTATAACTTAATTTTATTTGAATATATTATTTGTGAATTGTTTGATGACACAGTAGTTAAGGTTGATGTGGTTACAATTATTAATAACATTTTATTGAGAATTATTTAACTGTGAAACTACAAAATATTGTAAATTGTTGCTATCTTCATCAGAAGAACTAAGACTTTAGTCTGTAAATTGCAATACCAAAGTTATTTATATTGTTTTTTGGAAATATATTTTGGTATGTGTAACATTTCTGCTGCATGATACTAATACAACCTCAGTGGCATAGCAGTATATGTCTGACTTTATAAACGTTGTGGGTTTGATAACCATCCTGGACAAATATCTTTGTGTATCTTTATTTCATAATACTGCAGTCATCACCCCTGTCAAGTGTGGGGAATATAAAAAAAGACTCATTTGGGAGGAGGCCTATGTTCAGTAGTTGATGGGAAAGTAATAAAGAATTAACTTTTTTATATAACTTGTAAAAACCTTTAAGTTCAGAAAATATTTGATATATCAATGATTGCATTAGTTACATCAAATCTTTAGTTCTTCTAATGTTTTAGCACATTTCCATCACATAGTATCCAAGTATTTTTGTATCAAAAATCTTTAAATTGAGAAAGAATATTGACAATTCTCTCTTACTAAGTTGTAATCTATATTTAGGGTTTTATTATGATAATGACATGTATTTAGTATGTATTGATATTTAGCTGTAGTTATAGTTGCTATGACGAGATGCTATGTATTTCTGATCTTGTCTTTGCCCTATCTGCTTTTATTAATGTCATATTTTCCATTTAGAGGTGAATCTGCACCAATTTAATCATTTGATTTAACTTTATGTGTCTGTTATATTTAATTATGATAGTTTTATGTAAAACAATTATTTTCTATTATGTGTAATTAATTATAATATACCTCATACTTTTTCACAGTAATTTTTTTTTCTGAGATCTTAACCCTTATACAGATACAATAATAATTGTCATGAATCACATTTATACAACGTGTTGCGACCTTTTTTCGAGAGATGGCGTTAGTTGTTCTATAAGCACATTAAAATCTCTTAGTCTGAGTAGACTGATTTCAAATTTACACTGCCAAATAAACATTTTTTATTTTTATATAAACAAGAGAAGTTCCGCAATTTTCTCCCTGCCCTCCGTCAGCAACCGCCCCGACCCGAGGAACAAATAGGTTGAAGATTTCTTATTTTTAAATTTTCTTAGCTGAAATATAACAGTATAGAAGTAAAAAAATATCGGGAGTTCTTTTATTTTACATTATGAAATTATAAGCAAAGGTTTGCTACATACGGCCAATCAACCGGTATCTTATCTTTCATTTATATTGTTTTTTGTCTTGTACTTACATACGCCAACTTATTAATATTATCCAATCCGCTTGGTAATGTAACTGTCCAAGGTGCTGGGATTTTGGGTCTTAGCGTTTCGATTTTTGTTTTGTACATATTATATAGGTACATGATTTGTATAAATATTTTATAAATTAATTAATAATATTATAAAGAAGTATTTGTGAAGCCGTAAATATATTTACAGTTATTGGTAAATGTATAATGAAGTGAAAAGAATAGCAAACCAACTTTGCTACGTTCCATTGTCTTGAAATGTTATAAGGCACGAAACCTTGACAGTTACTTAATATGTTTTAAGTCTTTTTTAAATAAATATACACTAAGTAAACAGAGAACATAAGTATTTTTAGAATAAATTCAAATATACCAATTTAACAAAATCTTTCAACGTTCGAAAGCTACGATATTGGGCAATAACATAGCATTTTAAGGCAACGTCTCCATGGTAACGGGAGTTACGCGGTGTGGACGGGGGCATGGACATGAAACACCCTTAAGCAAGTAAAAACGCGTGGTACAGCTGGTTTAAAAAAAAATCTAATTAGCTAGTTTAATTCTCCTTAAATTATTCTTATTTTGTACTATCGGTGCCTGAATATTATATTCCTTTTCGGACTAATACATGAATTTAACTCTAAAACTATGTAAGTAGCCGAGGTACATTATTTTTTCTCTTTTAGAATGCTACACTATCGGCCATTTACATTGGCTAACTTTATTAAAAAGGTTACCATGAGAACCAAAGCGAGTAGGTATGTAAGCACCTAAGCCTAAAACCGTGTGGTAAGGCTAGTCTTTTATAATCGAATGAGAATCAAATTAAAATCTTATAACATTCTAATGAAAATAGTTATTTTCTTGCCAATAGTACATAGTGCCTTAGTTATAATACGTACGGAGATATTTAATTAAAGTAAAGGAAGTTTTTCTCCTTATATTTGTGTAAATACCTAATGTAATTTATAGTAATTACATCATAGTTTGAATTCTGCATCTAATTTCTCATATACCTACCTATTGTGTAATGCAGCCTGCAGGATAGTGTCACTTGCGACTAGGGCTGCCACCTTTTTTTTGCTTTATATAGAACAATGCATTTACGCATTCCCACTGCCGCTGCAGCGTATTCGCGCGCTGGCGGTGGGATATGTGGGACTCGCCCTCTCCATAGCGTGGTATGCTAAACTCATACCACGAGGAGAGGACCCTACCAACCACTAAAACCTCCCGGACACTCCTTCGATCCGCCGTTGGTGGGGGCCGGGTACGCATGAGCAATCCGGCCCCCCGACGGCACCCACGGCCAATATGACGGGTGGCAACCCTACTTGCGACTGACTTGATCTTTATTTCATGTTGTATGTGACTTTTTTATACAATAGGTACATGTGTATGTACCTACCTACTTAAGTATAGAACAAGTTATGTACGATTGTACGCATTTCATTCTAGACACGGAATAAATAAAAAAACAGGTTGTTATATTAATCATGACAGTTTATTTAAATATTAAGGACTAGATCAAAACATAAAGCGACAAATCGCAATTCTCTTCATATGCAAATTATACATAGTTTTTATATAGGTACATCTCTCCATGCCTCAGCTCGGGCGCAAGTGGAGCGGTACTGGGGCGCTAGGCCAGATAAAACGGTGACAAAAACCGAGGGGCGAGTCCAGGGTCTCTCGCCATATTGTTCAACGTGACACATCGGGTTCTGTGGCTGCTTCATCACCCGGTTTTGTTAATTTTGCCGATTCTATAGTTTCTATAAGTCTATCTAAGCCGTACAAAAAGCCTTCTTCATGATTGCCTTGTTCCCATTGAGCTCTGTGGTCCACTTGAATACCTTCCGGTACGTTCCTGGTTTTAGCGAAGTCAATGAGCCAGGCACCCACGCGATCTTCATCATAAATTATGAATATGCTGCTTCCAACGATTTCATGGGTCTTGAAAAAATCTGAACGCTCAAAAAGTTGTCGGATCTCACGCAGTCGTACAAGAATAGCGCGACGAGCATGTTCATTTTTTCCTAGGAACCTTGCTACAGCGGCAGCAATTTGCTGCGGCTCGCGTACTTTTTGTAGGTCAGTCAGCGGTGGTTGTCCCGGTAGTTTAACTGCTTCAATACGGAAGCCTTGTTCAGCAGATGAAGATTGCTGCTCTCTGAACTGCATGTATCGTAGTTTAGTGACTGCCCTAGCGGTGTGTTCGGCTTCGGTGGGGGCTTTAGGGTCTAAGCGAACCATTTTTTCGTACAGGTCTGGTCTAGCACGTTCATTGCTGACTTCTCCTTCAAGGAAAGTGCGAGTTCCCATCTTCACATCCATAACATGAGGATCGCGGAAGCCGTGCAATAGGTCCTGCAGTTCAATAAAGCATTCACCGCCATACTCCAGTTCGCGGTAGTACCGAGGAATGGCGGAGTGCATGTGTGGGCAGGAGGCGAGCGCCTCATAGGCGTCGCGCTCAGGGTTGTGCGCCGGGTGATCGCCAGCGGCGCGACGTTTCCATACGGTTCCAGGGCCGGCGGGCGCGAGTGAGCCCGGGTGACCCGCAAGTTGGAACCATTCCGATGAGCGAGATTTCAGCAAAGCATCAGATGCAGGTGCTGATAATTCCAATGCATTCTGTAACAATAGAAATAATCTTTAGTTAGGTTATAAAATAAAATAACAAAATTAAATTAAATTTCTACAATGTGTTGCAGTATTTTTTTTTGGTAAATTAACTTGACTTTGTTGGTTAATAAACTTGTTTTTTGATTGCACCGTAAAGTTAATAAACTTCTGACGCACTAAGGTGTTTATTTATTTTATACACAATATAATGTTTATGTCTTTGTTTACGATTGAACTTTACAATAAGATACTTACAATAGCTAAGAACTTGAGTAATTCGGAGGGTTGGGGTGCAGTGGGCGCAGGTGTAGGTGCTTCAGCAGGGGATGTGGTGCGGCGCCATCTTTTGAACAGCGCACCTTCGTCCTTGCTGCGCCAGCGTTCCTCATCCTTGCCGGGCACTGCGACCTGAGGACAACCAAGAGTATACGTTTAAACACCACTTAAAACACTTAAAAACACTGAAGATTCACTTTCACATTTGGATTTTGATCGATCACTAATCACATTTCGATGACGTACCGCTAAAATTTTATTGGCAGCATAGAGTAGCCCACCGGGTCCGAGGCGGCTGAACACGGACTGGCGGGAGACACTGTTCATTTTGCTGGTGACAGTCATGGCGTACGAGCGAGTGCGGGGAAGGTACAAACACAAGTGAACGATAACGAGTAATACGCGGGGAGCGAGCAAACGTGCGTGAAGTAGCGAGTGCTGCTTGTCAGCGTGTGATGTAAGTGGGAGGGAGCCTCGGTTTTATACAGACCTCGGCTTTCTCGTGACGTAGCACCGCGGCCCGCTCGCCGCCCCGCACCTACGTCTCGAGCCTCAGTACGTCTTAGCCATCTCAGTTTTCCTACCAACTCTGTTTTTCAGATTGTATTTGTATTGTTTGATAGGACGTCGTGGGAGATGGGCGCTGTGTAGACTTTCACGACCATAGGGAAATGTTACATTGTGCAATTAGTTATCTTTAAGCACGTTGCCGCATCGCGAATCTTTTACCTAATGTGGAGACTAAAAATGTAGTGCCTCATTTAATTAATTTGTCTTTTGTAACTATTGTAACTATGTTCCTTTGTAAGTAAGTAGTAACTTTTAAACAAAAGTTTTTTTATAAACTTAAGGGTACTTTGGATTGATACGATGTAACGAGAACTAATTGAGTACGGTCATAACTTTTTTGTTTGGAATTCAAAATTATTTCGTAGGTATGATGAGTTTACAAATATTGATGCATCGAAAATCATGTAGGTAATTATCAAATACCTACCTAGATCTGTGAGCAACTTTTGGATAAACGAAATTACCCGTAAAGAATATTAATTTAACCGAATTCTCTACAGGTTAAATTTATCTCTATTTTTAATCGATATTTTCCAGTGTTTATTTTATTAGTAATTGTTTGACTAACTTGATATTTTTAATAGGTAGGTATAACTTTTGTGTTCATCCCATTTTGAGACATATTTTTTTAAGACAGAATAACATGAGAACGGTTTTCATAAAAGTTATAATTCTACCCGATGACATTGACGAATAAATATTTATTTATCTGACGAAATATGGTAGGTATTTATTATCTTGTATGTAGGTACCTAACTATCCTTTTAAAATATGGTAGCTGACACAAGTATGTTAAGGGCCCGGCGGTTATGATCCCATTCCTATGATCTATATTATCCTATGATCATATTACCTATGCCCTAGCTGGTATGCACTCTCACTGAAAATAGACATTTGAACCAAAACTACCGCCGGCCGGGGGCATAGCAGAATGAAACTATAGGTAACGGCCGGAATCTATCTCAAAACTTTACTCTATATTTAATTTCTTGATTCCCGCGCGCGGTTTCACCAGCGTAACTCGTCCCGTGGGTACTTCATAATAAAATATAACATATAGCCTTCCTCGATACCTAAATGGGTTATCTAACCGTGAAATAATTTTTCAAATCGGCCCAGTAGTGCCTGAGATTAGCGCGTTCAAGCAAAGAAACAAACAAACTCTTCACCTTTATATATTAGTATAACATAATAATAAATTGATTTCTTATAGACCCTGTAGGGCACAGCTAAGTAAGAGAAACGATAGTATTCGATAGCTAGTAAATGTTAGATAGATATGAACTAGGTACGTAGGTACTCAAGTATTCAAAGCAACTACGTAATATTTCAACATTTACTACCTACCGAATACTATCGTTTCTCTTTACATGTTACTGTATAAAGAAAATTTTGTTTTTAAATTTGTATTTATCATCGTACAAGGTGTTAAAGAAATATAACTAGGAATATACTTTACAGCTTAAGAAGCAATCTTCGGCCAAATTACAAGATTAGAGATTTGCTCTAATATTCATGTAATTGAAGCCAATTTTCAGTGTTTAATATAGACTAAAACTGAAATTAAATAGGGTAGACGTTGTTTCCGTAGATATAACCTGTGGTAGGTTAGAGTAGGTAGGTATCTATAACTTTGGCGAATCGGTACATTCGCGAACCACTGAAACGATGACGTCAACAGAACGTCCGTACCTTCTGATGACGCAAAGGGAAGGCTTGGCTTACCACTACTTGTACTTAAAGAGGACAAATGGAATGACGGCAGCTCCCGACACATCCACCGAGACAACAGTCACGATTCACCGCATAACTAGAATACCCAGTGACGTAGACACATTATAGGCAACTATTATTTAATGACGACCATTGTTATTACTAAGTACTAACGACGCCATCTTCAAAATAATCCTGAATAGGTACCTATTAACTAATGTTACAAATGCAAAACTTTGTGATGGCTTGACAAAAAAAAACTAAGTAGATACCTACGTACCTAATGATTTGTGAGGCATTTAGCATAGGTATCGTCGGTGATAATTCAATACCGCGTAAGAGACAATGGCTTAGGTATCAGGTTGTCAAAATCAATTGTTTGCCCTTTAAAACATAATTTAAAGAAAATATTTCTTGACATATTATGAAAATACATCTTATTAGCAGCCGTCAGCTTACGCGGCATTACTATTGTATATCCTGTGGTATTACCGACTACTGATATTTCTAGTTTATTACCTACATGGATTATCAGGTGGGCTAAATCGCGCTACCTATACTAAGTATATATCGTGGGAATGGGCAGTAGCCCATGCCCACGTTAGCCCCTATGGGTACTTTATTAAGTAAGTAGGTGAATGCAAAGCACAGGAAGGATGTCGATTTTTCTTTATATTTAATTTAATTTCTAACAACCTGGCCACTTAATTGACGACTCTTCATTAAATATGTGACGCACGAAGTTGCAAAAACTTGATGCTAGTAAGTACCTACTATAGACGTATAGTATTATGTATACATATACTAATTGTGACATAACTCTTCACTACGTGTGAGCATCGTGTTATTTAATTAAAAGACTTCATATTAGAGCACAATCTTATCCTATGTCTAGGTAAGATATTTCGAGTTTCGAGACCATAATAGTAAGTAGCAGTGAAGTGTTTTTTGGAAGTTTTACTAAAGCTTCTAGAGAAGACTGGTAGAGTGACTAATTGCCTAGAGCCTAGTCGTAATTCCTTAGTGTACCTAAGTAGGTAACTTTAAAGTCCCAACGTTTTTAGTGAAATCTATTACTACGATTAGAAAAAAAAGCAAGATTTCTATTATAATAAATAATAATAATAATCTGACATTATTGGTTGTTTTCCATCACATATTTACAACCCGTAGACAAAGTACATAATTCCTCAGTCCCCCACCCAACAACTGCCCTGAGCCGACGTCCAAGTCGCTGGGGGCGCCCTCCCGCGCAGGTTGCTTAGTTTGTAGTTTATAAACCTTTTGGAGTCTTGCTCGCCTCTATGCCCAATGAAGTAGCAGAAACCTCGTCGACGACAAATAAATATCTGTCCCAAAAAGAAAACTACCCCGAGGTTAAATTAACTTCTATTACCGTTGTAAACCCAAAGCTTAGATAGATCCCCACGTAAGTAGATCTAAAGTTGCACAAAACTATCCTAAAAATCTTGATAAGTATTTTGATATATCGCCAGTCAAAATAAAATAATAAGTTAGGAAATATGAATGAAATATCTTTGGCTACCTACGTACCTAACATAAACACGAGGGAAATCACGTAACAATATCGCTAACTTTAAAAACAAAATCACGTAGCGGTATCGCTATCTCTTTGAAAATAATATCATTTAATGTATTGCCTATGTTGTAACTTTCTTAGATAAGCTCTATAATGTACATTTAATAATAATAATTGCTGATAAGTTTTTAATAGCAAAGCACTTTTGCTGAAATCCATCGAGAACTGACAATTCTACCTAATTAGAAGACAGATTCTAATTTTGATGACATTTTCAAAATAATTTTGAAGAGGACTAATTGACTACTTGACTTCATGAGCGGTTATTTTTAAGTAATCCTTCATAAAATAAATTTATTTATTTTTCTTTTTACGGTCTTAGACCAATCGAATCAGAAGAAAACTAAAATGGTAAAAATACCTTTGAACATATTAATTTCCATCTCTATTTTAATGATAATTGTAGGAATAATTAACATGAAAATAAGAACATCATTACAAAACTAACACCAATATGCCAACCTGATAGTTAGAACTATGAGTAAGTGTAAAGTAAGTGGATGTTGACATCTGATGCCTACAATCATTTATATCACTTGACTCTACCATCTCGTTATTTCAAGATAATACGTTAATGGTAGAGCTGAAGAGTTTACCTATTTATAGCACTCGGAAATTATTATGATTATTTTCCCGTTTACGCTCCAGTATAACGACTGTTACAAATTTACCTATCATTTATTTGTTTATGTTTATATTTTCGTATTAAAATTATAACTAATAAGCGTAGTGACAGTCTCTTTATAGCCGTAAGCTTTATATCAGAAGCAGTAACTACTAGAACGCGCGCTGCAGACCTTTCCCTTCCTCACTGTCCTAAGAGAGCATCACGGCACCTTACGCTATTGGCCATAAGTATAATTCATCCAGCAATCATAATATAATTTTTCTCCGGACTTTCCGGCAGCCAATCTGTAAAGAGATCAGTTCGACGGAATCACGACGGTATAATCCCTACTTAATATTATAAATGTGAGTGACCGTTCGTTTGTTACGCTTTCACGCGAAAACTACTCAACCGATCATCATGAAACTTTGTACACATATTCTTGGAGGCACTAGAAGTAATATAGGGTTATCCGCGGCTAATAGCCACGGGTAATAGCTAGTAAATAATATAAAATCTAGTTTAAGCTGAAGTACGACGCCGAAATGACTGACACAATGGTAAAACTTTATTTCTATGGTAGCGGCAGGTTTTTAAAAGTTGTTCTAGCATTGTGGGTTATAACAATCTCTAGATTAGGTTAAAAAAATATCAAGATTGGTTCACGTTTTTTGGAGTTGGAGTGAGAGTTTGGAGTTCATGGACATATGCATAATAAACGCATACCTGTATGTTACCATTCCTCTGAACAATTATAAATTACATTCTTTCTTTTTTTCTTTCGAAATTTTAAACCTTTGAACATTTTATCTGGAGAAAAAATATTACATCATACTAATGATTTAGCCGAGTTTTTTGACATTTTCGCATAAGGACAAGTACCTTCTACCTTTTAGAAGTCAATGCACTTACTGAAGCCAACCACTTATTAATTACTTATGTTATTAATTTTTACTTACATTTCAGGAGTTTACGACAGTATTAGTATATATACCTACTTTATTTGTTCTTTTATTTGTTTAGATTACAAAGAGATTTTAATGTGAGAATCAATGTATATACAATAATAAAATATAATTCATCAAAATATATGTATGTAAACTGTTACTAATATGTAAAATTAAAAAAAAAACCGCATACGTCTGTTTGAACAATTACCGCGCAATTGGCGCAAAAATGTACCCCTAAGGGGATGAAATCGAATTCATATAGGTATATTCGGTACTCTAAAGTCACTGGAAACAGTACGACGCCTATTAGGATACTATATTTTATAAGCACCTCGCATATGTGTGCCATGCGAGGTGCTCCCTCCTCATATGAGTCGACAGAAAGAGAGATCTCTCTCGACTAATATGATCCCTCTTAATATGCATCGTTAGAGAGAGGGAGAAGTACGTAGACTCAGAAAATAAACATTAAAATGTGTTTTCAATTTCAGTTTTCTGGTAACACGTTTCTTCGTACACATCCTACTTAAGAATGTTGAAAATTAAACCTTAAGAAAATAAGAACATATGATTACACAACGTTAAGTCAACTATATAACAATAATATTGAACCAAGATAGCGAGTAGTAGGAACAAACAAGCCTCCATATAATCCTGGCCAATTAATCTTGTAAGAGAAACCTTTTGCCAAGTAAGTAGGTAGCTATGTGTTCAAGTCAGTACTAGGTCCATATTTAAATTAGCCGTATAATTAATGTTAAGTTTATTGTGGTTTTCTTTTTTTTTAATAATATTTTAAACACTTACAAATTCAAAACTACGGTGGAGTGTTATTTAATTGGCAGTGGACTACGATAGGCTGATAAGAAATAAAGCAAAATGATTGAGTAAGAGGTTTGCGCAATTAGTGGTTGGCTATTTCTTTTTCTTCGGGCGGACATATGTAGTTATCTACGAATCTTTTGCTACGTCGCCGTCACGAAGGCAAGCAGTGCTCTAGCCTTCATAAATGGTTAAAAGTGGCCTTTGTGACTTGAACCGCGGCTAAGGGTAGTAACTGGCGGGGATAGAGAGAATGAGAAAAGATGACGTTTGAAACTGTCGCTCTACTTTGAGGTTTCCCATGAGGTGCCTATTCACGTAGGCTTGAAGATAACCATATTACCATAACCATATTTGGTGTCTGCAAGAACATTCGTTGGGGGAGAATGAATGTTGATTGTTACATACTTCCAATGCTTAATCTGTGCCATTTAGGAATGTGGAAGCAAAACGCTTAAGTAGCGAAGACCGTTATTTCAACATAGCCTTAACTATTACTACTCTAATACTAACTGTTTTACCGAAGTGGCAAGTGGTTAACAAATCCCAACCAATATAAAACCTATATATTTTATCAATTAGCCTCTCTTAATTCACAGCTGGACAGGCCTCCCCTAATTTGCGCCATCACACCCGGTCCAGCGGTTATCGATCCATCTTGCCGGACCCAAACCCCCTAATCATTTCCTAGCGACTACAAAAAAAATATATTTTACATTGAACTATTTTTCACTTCTTAAAAGGTCAATTTACGCTCATCTTTATCGGTAACATAATAAAATATTTTCATTTTATAATGTCAGTCGGAGGGCGGGCTGCAGCGATTCCCTGTGTGTCACGACTTAATACAGAGGTCACCAACTCGCCTGCTAAGCGTATTGACTATGGCAAAACCCTGCCTTGGCCTCGGAGGCGTATGTTCAGCGTTATACGGGCCGATCGTTTAAGAAAAGCTTTCTTAAACGAACAAAAAAAGTAACATTGCTATAATGTTAGAAGTTGCAATATAATATAACACTTAAAAAACAAATATCGTTCTTTAGTATGTAACAATCAAACGCGGTACCTTATTGTGCCTAAATATAAAAGAAGTGTAGAACAGAATGTTTTCATTCATTTAAAGTTTCTAGTTCACATTGGATCATCTTACAATTTATAACAGAAGGAGTAGACAAGTCTTCTCAAGAAGGAGAAGTTCTGGAATCGAGGAATCGGACATAGTGAGGGCTTTTGCCGGTCATTTGTAGTACCGTATTTGGACTCTATTCTCACTCAAAATCATATAAAGTCATCTGGTTCCTGTTATGTAAAAACAAAATGCGTCTGCGTATTTATTTGGTAAACGTTAAAAACATATAATACACGTAGGCGAAGCTCCCAAACTACAAATTAGCGATAGATGACGCAGGTATGAATACAGTTTTAGTAGCATGCACCAAATTTGGCTAGCCTTGGCGCATCGAACCTGCCTTCCATACCTGGTAAAAACATTTCTGTAAAGTGAGCTAATTTTTTTTTTATAAGAAAAATTAAGTAAGTAGGCTTTTTCAAAAAAGTGGTATAAGTAGGTATAACAAATTTGCCACGTTTTCATTTTTTTTAAATAAAAGTTAAATATGTGACACAGCTCTAACTGTATTTTGATTTTTTAAAGAACTTAGCCAAAGTGTGTGCTGTGTTTTAGTTTGTTTGTTTTAAGTTACTGAATGCATTATAGGTTATTGTAGTTTTCTGTCTAAGCGGTTCCAGTCTTAAGACTTAAAATCTAAGTATGTATATTATACCTATAGCCTTGGTATACTGACCGCATACAGCATTGCTCATTGTTTTTTATTCATTGATATATTCTTTATTTTTATATATATTTAATATTTTTTATTTTTTTTACCTTTTGAATATGGCCCACATAAATCGTTATAAAATATCCTTAAATATTTATTATTTTTTTCGATATAATTCAAGTTATTTAAATCAATAACTATCTCTGCCATTTTGATACTATAAAAATAATTTTATAGTATCAATTTAAATGGGTTAAATATACAAAGTTATGCAAATTTTAATACAAATTGCTCTATTGACGTCATTTAAACAGCTATCGAAATGCCAAAAGTATTTAGGTATACAACATTTTATATAATTAGGTACCTAACCTAAAGATGTTCATTAAATTATACCTAATGGGTCATCTTTAGGAACGCATAACTTGATTTGATTTTTGTAACTAGATTTTTTCGTAAATCACTTTTATATATTAAAATATAACTCTTTATAAGTTTACTTAAGTTTTTATCTGCGAATTGTGTTATCACGTTCGTAGCTTCTCTATTTAATTCAACTTCTCCTGCTAAAAACCGGGCAGAGAAGAGGCAGCTTCAATATACTGTATATTCAAAGTGACCTTGGCAAATAACGCTGCAAATAATATCTATAGGTATGTATAAGGTGTTTTTCTAAAATATATGCCATCCCTTTAGTAGATAATATCAAACTTATGTATTGTAAAATAATACAATTTTATTTAACCATTACAATGTTTTAACTAAAAATAGATTACAAGAGCGAGATAATACTCCACTCACTCCACGATTGCGGTAGGTTCTTTGTTTTTTTTTTTCGGGCGGAGTTTATGTTGTGAGCCGGTAACGAGGCTTTTGCTATTTCAGGTTCGAGACAGCAAGTATTGAGGAATGGATTTATTCAAATGAAAAATGTATTTTAATATCATATAATATTTTGTAGGAAACAACGTAAAATGAATTATTTTACAGAAATTTCTTCAGTAACGTTATCAGCACGTACCTACATCACATATCTCCTGTTAAAAGTATGGCATATATATTGGAAGTAGTTACCTTATATAGTTCTAATATGGTACCTATGTATAAACGCTCAAAGAAAATGGTAGATTACACATAAATATTTAGATTTAAGTACGTATATTATATTAGAAAATAAGATAAATAGGTAAATGTCAACCACGAAAGGCTGGCCGTGTGTACAGAGGTCAGGTCAGGGTCGTTCCATAAGATTTATAGCTAGTCAATGCGCTATGCACTTCATAGGGCTGACAAGAAAGGTGTTGCTCTTTTTGAAAATCTTTGTACAATTTATATGGGTTGTTATTGATATGTGGTTTTTTTAGATCTTTTGGTAGATACAACATTTATTATAGTCAGTAAAACTGCAAAGAAATTATTTCTTATGACACGATGGAAATATCCATAAATTATCTATTAATTTTGGGTATAGTTCCTCATGACACTTGAGGCAACTTCATTAATGATTAATATCACTGCCGGTAGAAAAAAAAACATAATTTTTAATCTGTGCTAGACAGATTAAAAATATTATATGGGTCTATGCAATGATGTTAAAGGAAAAAGAGGAAGATACGGCAACCGGGTTTGAAAAATGGCACCAGGAAACAACACAAAATGGTACACTTGAACGTATGTCTGTCTCGTCTTTGCACATATTAACTTTCATGCTGTCCCGTTTACTCTCTAGGCAAAATTTTGTCTTAACAAAACACGAGCATGACGTGTCTACCTCTTTTTTATATTATCATTGGGTCTATGCAACCCAGAAAGAAAATTGCGGTTGTCTCAGCTAAAACTCATGTTTATAGCACATGAGTTTTAGCTGAGACAACCGCAATTTTCTTTGCATGTTTTGTACTAATATTATAATATTATTGTTTACTACTTTTTAATCCTGTTGCATCCCTGCTGCTGAAAAGTGCATTATGCACAGACGGCTCGTGGCTTTAATGCGCTCTATGCATGTCTCGAGGTCGTCCGTTTACATCGCAGATTGCAGTTGCACTACACATTCTTTGTTATATTAGAGCTAAACATAAAAATATTACATTGCTTTATTTGTTCTTGACCTTGACAAGACCATGCGGCAATAACTAGCGATACTGTTACGTACGAAAACAAGTTGGATATGTAATTAATGTAATACCTACATAATTTGTTTTTTTTTTACTAAACTATGATTCCATTAAGATTAAGTACGGAAGAATATAGAACTTATTACGAACATATTTATTCTCACTTTCCTCATAAGGTCGTGTCTATTTCCATTAGGTACCTGCTTGTGACGATAGAACAGAAAATATATTATAGTATAATACTTAGATACATGGATATAACATATAGAAATAATCTTTACTATGATCATGAATAGTTAGTAGGTATTAAGGCGAAAACACATTATTAAAACACCACGCCACGCCACCCGACGACACGCCACGCGTGTTGAGTCGAATCAAATGTATTGTTTTCTATAGACCAGAAACACACTATGAACACCCGACACGACGCCACGCGCGTACTGATTTACAGGTGTTGACACGTGGCGTGGCGTGGCGTTTTAATAATGTGTTTTCGCCTTAAATCAGTACGCGCGTGGCGTCGTGTCGGGTGTTCATAGTGTGTTTCTGGTCTATAGAAAACAATACATTTGATTCGACTCAACACGCGTGGCGTGTCGTCGGGTGGCGTGGCGTTTTAATAATATGTTTCCGCCTTTAAGTTTATTGTATGATGTTTTAATTATCATAAGTTCGTAAAAGTGATTTTAGTCGAAATGTAGGTAAATTTGTGGCACTTTGACTAATAATCAAGACACCATTACAGAGAAAGACCTATAAAAAAAAATCAGCAGAAGATATCTCTCGGGCAAGGAATTACAGGTCAGAGATTACCTAACCTATCGACTATTACGTAAAAAAGGCGACAGCGATAATTTAGCAGATGAATCACAAAACAAAAAAATTCCGCGTTGCTATAGCAATTGGTGGTTAGTTGTCAACTATAGCTACGATTTATGTGGTGGGTTGCTATAGTAATGGTATTTTTAGGTTATATGCGGCCGGAGAAGTCAATAACAAATTCTTAGCCGAATTTTCCCGTAACTTCAGTATTAAAATTGTACCTACGCTATCTACCATATACCATATATCATCAGGATGGGCTAAATCAGGTCATATTGGAAAGTAAATAAGTTTAAAACGACTATACGTTCCAAATACAAATTAAATGTTTCTGTTGTGCGTACGACGCATAGTTATGACGTAGGTAATATCTATGTCACGACCTTGGCTGGTAAAATGACTAATAATCCACTATTACCTAATAGGTACATATTAAGTACAATTATTTATTCGTGTTTACACTTTTTTACTATAGGTAGTTATTATTGTTTCTCAAATTCAAAGATATTAAACGCAGACAGTAAACCACCTATTATTATAGGGCACGTAAATAAAAAAAAAGGTGGGTGGACCATGGAAGGCTATGCTCCGATGAGGGCCAACTATTGAGAAGTCTTAGTTATTGTCATGTGATGACCAATTCCTTTTACTCACACTAAAATCCATGAAACTCAAGGACACAGACGCGACGGCAAGTCACTCACGTCGATATTTAGATAGTCCGGACCTTCACTTTATAAAATTCTGAACTAGTCTACGTTAAAAAAAAAATTGGGGGACAGAAGCACGCAATGTCACTGTCCTAATAATTTACTTATTATCATCTTATTTTTTACAGTGAATTGCCATACAAGGATTTATTATAGTACTTTAGAAAAAGAAAATTGCTTTGATTTTCATACAAATATCGGCAGTATTCCTGGGAAATATGGGTGGTTCCTTATGGGGCTTGCTAGGGTACATGGGCCTTACTAGGAACATCTATAAACCATGAAAATATTGTCAGTTTTTAGTTTCAAGTACGTACCGGGAAAAATAAAACGATGTTTTATGTTTATAATATTCTGAAGCGTTATTCTATTTTTTTACTCAAACATAAACATTTTTTGATAATTATTTTTATACAGATCTTAATTGTTATGTAGAGAAACGGTAGATGGTGTTCCTCCCTAGAAGATGAAGGTCTTCCGACCGCCGCGCCGCCGCCGTCGCTTTTTTTTCGGACGGACATTTACGTAGCCAGTAATCATTTGTTTCCTTTATTAATCAATTAAATGGAGTAATAAAACCGTTTATGCGTTACATGGTCCACCCACTATACAATTACGCTTTCTCTATTCCATTACTCTCATAATCCGGTCATACGGTGATTTCACAAGACCATAGTCTTATCTTATCACTTATTATTATTAACTTGTGTTCCAAGAAACGGGTTAAATAAAAGCTTCCTGTCTTTAAAGGTAAAAACCTATAAAATGTATTTGATTTTAATAATTATTATATTCTCTTATACTCCATGTCTATTATGTTCTTACAAGAAAATTGTACACGTTATATTTTGAAAAGAGATACCAATGTAAGTTATTCTTTTTTTTATCTACAATCGCGGTATGATAAATCGTTGGTCATGTTTGTGCTCAATTCCAAACTTAAAAAGGTGATTAAGCTATAAGATTTACGATTGTAATTCATCTATCAATTTAAATTGGGCTGCAAATTGTTATTTTTCATTTTTAAATATATAATGTGGTAGTGTAGGAATTTTAAAAAGAACAAGCTATTTTTGAGATGGAACTTGTCAATCAAGTTGTTGTGTACGTACCTGTTTAATGCCAAAAATAAAATGACTTGATACCAATCGTAACAATTTGCACACATTGAGATTGTGGTAAGATATTATTGTTGAATTTCTATCTTGCACATAAAATTAGTTTAAAGCAACATTATATATTCCTATTACAAAAGGTTGGAATTCTTTTTAATATTAATATTATCACTGCAAATGTTTGTGAAGATTCCTTTAAAGGTCTATGCTTCTTCCGCAGTAGAAAGTACTAATTTTATTTGCTTGTTGGTAAGTATTCCCAGCGAAGGGTGCGGCCGTTCCTGGCGCCTATAATCAGAGGGCGTAAAAGGCACCGTTTATCACAAGCCGAGATGATTCTAAAATTGTTGGTGATTTTCTGACATTTATAGTCACTTTCTAAATATCCAAAAGTGCAAGATGCAAACCGTTATTGAAAACGTTTACACAGAACCTTCGTCATTAATAACTCACTATTATGATTGATAATAAGGAACTGCAGTAACCATGGTCTCGTAGGTTTGCACGGGTGTTTGCTCCACGTACTTTTCCGATGTTTGTTTTTAGTCTAGTCGTGGCGTTAGCACTTATTAGATACATGTCTAAAGGTGACTATAGACTTGTGTTGAGGAGTTGATAATAATGATTATGTGGAGTCAATGTTTTAGTGACACATTACGTCTATATTAAAAAAATATAAATATAAAACCTAAGGAGTTCGCAACTACTAGAGCATCAATATTTTAACAGAACATCGAACGTTCGTTGTTTTTATACTAGAACCGACTTTACCGATGTGGTGTGATAAATAGGAAATAATCGATATTGTATAGGTACACTATATAGGGCCGAGGGCTGCATGTGGATATTAGTGTGATCTGCGTGTTAACACCTGCAGCAATACAGCCGGCTTAATTTGCGGCCCGCAGTGATTCCTCACGTGGCCATATATGATTCTGGAGTTACCCAGAAAAGTTTCACGAGTACTGTTCTAGTCTATACGTACCTTAAGTCGAATACGTTTGACAGAAGCTCATAAACCAACTGTTTGCTCTACGACACGAATCAATATTATTTTAGATATAACACAATTAAATTATGTTTGCTGACCGATATTATTTCTCATGTGTGATAGTACCTTAGCAAGAGATTTACTTACGTACCGGCTTATGCGTTATTATGGCCGTGTCACGGTCTAGTTACTTAAACAAACTGGGATGGTAGTACAAATTTTGAATAACACCCATATGGTTTTAAAACATAATTAGGAATTAAGAAGTTGATAATTAGTGAATGGCTTGGGGCGGATTCATTCGTTTTGGAATTTAAACACTAAGAGCAATCGAAATGTTGTTGGCATGTTTTGTTGATCAGGTATAAGATAGGTTCCTCTTTTTGGATGCACATAGTTAGCCATTAAGCTTTTGCTACTTCATCGGGCATTCAGGCGAGCGGGGCTCGAGCCATATGAAATGGTTTAACAACTACAAACTATGCAACCTCCGCAAGAATGATTTCCCTGTGGAATTTTCGGGGATTGAGGAATTATGATTAAGGCATAGTATTTAAGGAGAGTGTTGTGCAACTGATATCTAATCAAGGTTACTTTTATAGTTTATAGTAATTAATGCAAAATTGATGTTATAACAACTGAATTTGTGCTAAGAATATATTCTCAACTTAAAAATAAGTCTTAGTAAGCTTGCTAAAGAATAATGATGAACGTCGGTAGATATTTATAAGCTGGTATGATTCCTGTAATTACATTCAAATTTAGCGAATCGTAATGATTGATGTATAAGTATTTTAAACACACCAGTCTTTTAGTGGCATCCAAAAAAATTAATGAAGAACGCCCAAATAGTTACTGAGATTATAATCCTATATTATATATTAATAATAATTACATAAATGACGCACGAACTTATAAATATAATGATTAACCTACGTCACTGTAAACAGGTTTGGTATTTATAATTCAACATGTTATAATTTATTTGTTAAGTAGAACATTGTAGTGCGTTAACCTCTCTGAAATTGCTTCAACTTACTCAGTAATGTTATATGGATTCGGAACGCAAACACGTATAATTTTAACTAAAGTGATGCATAATTTTTCATTTCTAATACACACGTGACGTTAATTCCAATGGATACTTAACATTTTTCTCACGTTTAATTTTTGATTTTGGCCGTAAACTATAAAATTTTCTATTCGTTTACTTATTTACTTTTCCTTTTTCAATTAGCAAAAGAAAGACAATTATGTAAGTTAACGTATTATAATTATGTTTTCATGCAGTAACATATCGCTTTTTTCTATAATAATGTGCTATCACGTGCTACCACCATTATTATAATGTTATAAATAAACTACTTCCATATAAATATACATTTTTAACAATAATAAGAAATATGACGTTGTACTGGTAAATGGGCGATATAACAATGTAGATTAAAGTAGGCATAGTAATATAATATAGGATTCGAAGTATTGGATTATTTTAGCGTAATATTTTTGCTATGCAAGATTTTTGATCACCACACTAATATTATAAAGAGAAAAGTTTTTTTTTCGCATTGAATAGGCTCTGAAACTGAAAGACCGATTTCATAAATTCTTATCATTAAAAAGCTACGTAAATCAGAAGTAACATATTTATTCTATCCTACTAATATTATAAATGCGAAAGTTTCTATGTGTAACAAAGTAACTCTTTCTCGTTTTCGAGAAATCCAAATCCATTTAGTACTTTTGTACTAAATGGATTTGGGTGAAAGTTTGCACTCGGATAGTTTATAAGCTGGATTAACATATAGGCTACAAAATATCACGCTCCAACCAACTGGAGCAGAGTTACGCGGGTATATTTAATAAAGAAGTTCTCGTGGAAACGCGAGGTAAGCCGACGAAACCGCACGCGGGGAGCTAATTTTACATGATATTTAAATTATGAAATCCGCTTTAACTTGTGATAAGATAAAATTTAGCTTTAAATAGAAAGTTAAATTTTTTAGCTAAAGATGGAAATTTTATTAAATTATTTTGATGTAGGTATCTACCTACAATATTTGTAATACAAAATACTATTTATGTAAATATATATTATAGAGCTATTGTTTGTCTGTCAACTTTGAATTATAACTATGATAAGTGGCTTTATGTATGTATGATTACCGACCTACTTTTGTTAGTACATATTTTGGCATTTTCCTTTACGTTTCAATGTGATAATTTAATATGTTAGACTCTCCTTATAAGATTTACTTTAAAAATATTGTTTTTATTTGTTCTTGGTTTTTCAAACTAACACACCTGCCTTAACATAGGGAAAATGCTTACGTGATTTCGTATAGCGTAAGCCTATGACCAAAAAGGGCTAGTATGTCTTATTTTGCCCCGGGAAATCCCCGTGTGGTGACGGAGTAAGCATATTGCCAACCTATCTTTTCCCAAGAAAAAAACGTCGTAGACGACGCGACGTAAGAAAAGGAAAACTCGATTTTATGTATAGTTTTCCTTCTCTCTTTTTAACTCAGACGAGTTAAAAAGAGAGAAGGAAAACTCAGCGTGGATTTAGTAAGGCCAAGCACAGGTCCAGTTCCAGGCAGTCCCCTATTCCTAGCTACGGTAGCGGTCGTGGTGCGCCAGGGGTTGCTTAGAATCTCTGAATCAATAGCATATATTTTTATTAAGATTACTAACAGAACCGGCGACCACATGATCATTCAATACTAATAACGTCAACTTTTATTTACAGTTCAAATAATGTCGCTATGTTATGTTATTCAGCGTTTTGTGTCGAAATTGTGCGGATGACGCACATAGCATGTGTTTGTGCCGCAGGTGCCCATGTTAACACAGTTGTTTAATGTAACATGGTTACAAGTTAACATTACAAGTTGACCGCGGTGTGACTCATTACTTGCACTACGAATGGATAAAAATATTTGCTTATAAACCCTTTTCAAGATAGTTACGTGCTTTAAATTTGAAATCTCTCCCTCGAATATAATGTACAGGAATAACCGAAAGACTACTCAATATTCTAAGCGATCCACTCCCCCATTCATTAGTTGCACACATGACACATTGCGCGAGACAAGAGTTTAGATATTTTTTGAACAATTGTACATCATTCTGTAATCCCTTCCATGTGCTACCGCCCTGTGCCGAGGTCTAAGCTAAGAGGGCACTCTTATGTTTAAGGGCTTATGTTAACAGCGACGCGGGGCGTCGTGCGTCGCGTGCGGCGTGCCGTCTCGTATCTCACTCACACTCATACAACGCCATATGTGTGATTTCAGTGCGGGTCACGCCCCGCGTCTCTGTAAACGAGGCCTACAACGATTTATTGAGGCTGGAGCCCAGTAGCGAATGCCTTGTAGCTAAATACACATTTCCGTCCAAAAAAAGTATGTATACCTACAGCATGTGTCGGTAGTATGTGGCGTTCTTTATAACTTACTTAATCACAAGGTATGACTGCCGAACAAACTTTCTAACAATATTTTACCCAACTAATATTTATTTTGCTTAGTACTACGACTATCAGGTATGTTACGAAAGTTTCTTTTATCTTAGCTAGGTACGTGCCGACACCAAGTTAAAATTTCGAAATATAGTGAAGAAATAGACGTTCCACCAAAAGTTTCACAATAGGTTGTTAGCTAAAGGAAGCGACCGTACAGGTGTGCATCAAGCATTTACTACGAACTTCCATAATCAATTAGTAATATATCATTCTGTTGGACGGATGCCTATGGGAACTGCTTTACGGAGCGTGTATCAATAATGGTGTCAGATCCGGAGAAAAATATATCAATCCCTTCGTACAAAAACTTAAAAGAACTACTTTCTATCCTTGAAATAACTAGTTATTTTGGTTTTGGTTATGTAAATCATCGGTCCGTAAAGATCGTACACCAATTATGATACACCCGGGAAATAGGGTAGTTAGTATAAAAGAAATACAGCTTAGTGTTAGTAAATTCAATAAAATATTCTACCCGGTCGAACATTTCATTGAGTGTACTTACTAGGTACATCTATTACAGAATAGGTACCACAGCCATATAACATAGGCATATATTTATTACATAATTTCGCTAGAGGCAACATGCACTACTGCAAGCGTTCATAGGTACATACGGCAACCTTCATTTTCGTACGGGCTTATGAAGATAGAGACGAAGCTTTTGTTACATTCCTGAACTTTATTATAGGTACGATAACTGCGTATTATTTGTCGGATAGAAAAAAGTGCTCGTCCGTGAATTACGAACGTCCCCCGCGACACAATGTTCTACATTCCTAGTGTCGGAGTTGACTTGAAAAAGAATATAACTATTATTATAAACTTCTACGTGATATTAATATGCCTAAGAACTGTGTCTCTATCACGAAATGCAGCACAATACGCACACAATTCGGGGTCAAATGTTAATAATATCGGCAAGCGGAAATCTGTTCTGGCGAATACAAAATAACGAGAATACCTACACCCAGTGTGGTCCAAAGCGGAAGAGCACCATGGCTTAAGGATAACAGAGGTCGTAGAACAGGGCCAAGGCGATGCTACTACTTTGGAAACTGGATTTAAATACTCTTATGTTCATTATCACATTTATATGACAATAAGAAAAACATGATTACGAAGATTGATGAAAATTTTAGTTCTAAATAGTTTTACCCTCGGACATTCCGACTGAACCTCCTCTTAAAACCTATAACAGTTTACAAATAATGTCGCTTAATTATTGGTATAACAAAAATCGGTTCAGTAGATCCAGAAATTACCCCCTAAAATCTTACAAACTTCACCTCTTTATAATATTACTATAGATGTATGATCTTGTTTGGTTCTCAGTAGAAACTTCATTAGGTCCGTAGTTGTTCTACCTGCATTTGTATGTCAATAATAGGCGGAGAATTCATCAGCTGCATAGATTGAAACCAGTGGATATACCTTCGTATTCTTCGTATCTATAAACTGTATTTATAGCCTATCTTAGCCTAAGAAATTACTTAATTACTTACTTGAATATTATATTTCATAGTTGTTTGACGAGTAGTACATTCTGAAGTTATTACTTAAACTGAGAATTAATTATAAATGCGAGAGTACAACGTTTTTTACTAGAACATTCAGAATTAGATATGTAATTTTTTGACTGACGCTTTTTATATTAAGAGATATAGAAAGAAAGAAAGAAAGAAAGAAAAATATTTATTTATAATGCACTGTCTTCCGTAAAAAAAAAAACAATATCAAATTAATACATTAATTCCATGTGCACCATAAATAGGCACCAACTTCAGCTTTATGCTACATCCACACATATGCGTATGAATGTAGCGCTGGTATTCTAGTTGGCCCCATTGATGACGCCACGTTTATAAGAAAACAAAAAAAATAAAAATAAAACAGTCAACTAATTAAATTCGAAATAATATTATGATTTTTTACATAAAATTAAAATAATAATAGAATATAAATTTATTTCTAAAACTACAATTTAAAAAAATATAAAACAAATAATTAAATAAATAAGATTTTAAATTAGAGACTTATTCAATAAAATTATAATAATAAATTAATCAAATTTACCAATTGCATAACCACTTATACACTATACTTAATATAAATTAAATGAGAATTAATTTGCAATATAACGTCAAAAATATCTTCTTGCCTTAACAAAAAGTATGTATCTTATATATGAAATCTATGATACCTATATGAATTTGACTTGACTAAGTATTAATTTTAACTAGCAATCATAATCCGATGGAACTCGAATTCTAAAAATAAATGTGTTATAAGCAGAATTAAAATAAAATAATGTGGTTGGCAGGCCATTAAACGTTTCTTTTAGGGATGGTGCGTATATACCGGTACAGGTATAAAAACCCAGTATGAGTTTACCAGTACGCAGACCGGGTATGTACGGCAGAGACCCGGTTCGTACCCGATAGGTATAATGTCGAGCTACGCGCCGATCTAAATCGTATGACGGTACGGCCGCATCGGGTATGACGTCATACCCAGTGCGGCGGGTGCGGCGGCGCAGTAGTTCATTTGTAGAATTCCGTTCAACGAAAAAAGTCCCGCGGAAATACATAGAGTAATTTGCGGGCTAGGAGTATATTATTAAAATGCATATTATTTTATAAAATAAAGTTGTGCCATAACATTTATTTATTAAAAAAAACTCTTGGTTGACAGTCCTAAGCCTGGTAAAGTAGGAAGGAAAGATTTCATTTCATACTAAATAAATACGAAACATAACTCAAAATAAAAATAAATTACCCTCCTGCTTTTCTGCATATTATAAACTTCGGAAGGTTCACGTTCATAAAAAAAAGTCATCCAAATGTTCCAATGGTCGTTCGATCAAGTCTCCAACAGTCGACCGCTAAAGCTAGGCCCGAACGAACATACATACCCGTAGGTATTTTGATACTGGGTTTTAGTACCGGGTATATGGCCATACCCACCTTTGAGGCCGGGTATAGAATGTTGCAGGTATATCTCATCCCTAGTTTCTTTTATCTTTAAGGGAATGTTTATTTTTGTTTTTTAAAACAACACACTACGCAACTTGCGCAAGAGGGCGTGGACCTCGGTTGAGGGCGGTCGTTGGCGGGGAGATTGCGGAATGATGACTTCTAGATTTTCATTAGGGAGTTTTGTGCAATTGTCTATCTTAAAGCGGTTGTTAACACTTAACAATCTAGATTTCTAGAGTAACATATTTCAAATTTCAATGAATATAATCCTTCGTGTTCCCATTTCAAACCATCGCTTATAAAAGCAAGTCAGCCTGTAATTTCTTGTAGGATTTATTTATAATGGGTACCTATGCACCCATTTTTACAATTATTTTAAAAAAGACAACAGACTTATCTATAAGGAAATACTGTTCCGAGACTTAACAAACCCGTGATTGACGAACAGAATGAAAGTGAACTACAGAATAACAACTACTATTTTTACCAAAACTGACTTCCATAAACACAAATATATACAAATACCTAACGTAGAAGCCCGACGTCACCATCGAAACACTTACCTATACTAACATATCGCATTTATGCAGGTGGATGTGTGAAGAATTAATCTTCTATATTGTTCCGGCAACTCAAAAAGTTGGGCGTGGTTATGTCCTCGTCAATAGGTACCGTGTGGAATGTAAGTATGTCGTGTGATAACTCAAACACGTGATCAGTTGGGCATGTCCGACATACCTGTTTCGGTTAGGCATATCAGCGCCTCGAGTTTAATTAATAAAAAACAAAGTTATGTTCTAGCTATTTGTTGGAACTGGTTCTAATTAATTTTGGTCTTTTTGCATAAGTACTCTTTGATCCATCTGGTTCAACTTAACAAACTATACGATCATTTATTGTTATTTTTACCTACCTACTTGCATTCGTAATATTTGTGAGGATGAACATAATATTGGTAAAACTACTTACAATATAATAACAACAGATGTTTATATTACTAAAAATATAAATTGATATATTTAAACCTAAACATACAACTTCATAAATTATGCCAAGGTGGACTTAACTTTAGTGTGTCACTACAAATTTAACCTATATATATATATTATAGGTACCTACTATTAGGTACCTTAATAAAATAGCGTATAAAAAAACGATAAAAGTCTACTGGACAGTGTTCCCAGCTGGTGATAATGATTAAAAATAATATTTAAATGATTGTTATCTTGTCAGTACATACTCCAATGATATTATAATAAAATCTTAACTCATAAAGTCATAAAACTAAACGTGTAACAATAATAAGTTCCGTATCGGACAAAAAATACCAGGATTTACCTGTGTGCGGCTGTTAAATGAATACAACAAACTCAAACTTGACTTACAGGACAATGAACGGACGTGTTATTAAATTGGCTTCTCGCTCAGCACTAAAAATAAAACATGCCTCGGTACAGAGAAGTGGATAGACCATGTGTATTTTGCTATATATTACACGCAATGCAATAAACTGATTTTATTTAGATTATGCATTAAAAATATATGTGGCCGTTTAAACGATATTTTATGGTCAGTTTTAGCTGACTGTTTCATGGAATACAACCACTTTTGAAATGGACGCAGACATTATGACTTGATCAATTCTTAAAACTGACCACGACATATTTTATATGTCGCTTTCAGTTCGTCGCTTAACGCTAACGCTAATACTTGTACCTGATAATTAGTAAAAAAAAAAGACTAATAAGATAATCTCAGTCTTTTTTCTCGGACTGACATATGACGTAGTTAGCTACGAGGCTTTAGTTCTACAATTGCCCGGCACAATGTTTTACAAGTCAAATTCCAAGGAAGTGCAGGCATATTCAATTATGCGTACCTTAAGAAGCATAGTAATATGCATCATTGAAGTACATAGCGGAAGGGGGAAATTTAGAACATCCTCTTCAACTAGGACATCGACAACATCGACGATCGATCATACAAATATAAAAATCAATTACGGCCATCTTTAAATTCAGTTTTGTTTCATTTGTTTAGTAGGCAGACGTCAACGAGGCATTAAAATAACAAATACTAAGAACATACTTCAATTAAAATTATTGTATGTGTATGGTGATTGCATTGTTGTGTGTTAGCAAAAGATTAATTAATATTTTACGATATAAAACATGTGTTTACGAATATTCAGTGACAATGTTTGAAGAAACGATTCACGGTAAAATCGATTAATTTATATTAAAAAATCACTTACCTACCTATTTCGTTTTACTTATTGCTTTTTACCCAGTAAAGTGCGTACTTTCAGAAAAAAAAAATTACGGTTTTTTTTACTTAGTGCTTTAATATACATATTTATTTTGTACTAAAATAAAGTTTTCTTAATAAGCATAAAATAGAGGTTAGCTAAGTTCTCATTTATGTTTGTTGTACTGTAGGTACGTAATATTTAATAACTTTCTGGGACACTATGGCTAATTTCTTATATAAGACCATAGAAGCAACACTCTTTACAAAGTAGAATTGATTAAACAAAACTATAATAGCTGTAGGTATACTGTTTAGTTTGAATCGGATCTTATTTGGATTCGGAGATAAAACCGGTACCTCAATTAATGGTTTAACACGCTGCCGTTATCTTGCTTAGATATTTATGAGCAAAATGTACCTATACTAGTTTTGGCTTACATTATGTCTTTCTTAACATTGCCTAAGCTTTGGACTATATATGACATCAATTCGATATGATTAAAAAAAACAATTAGAAATAATCGATGAGTTAAGACATTTTAACCTGCCACTATTTTCATGTTTAAAGGTTGACAATCCTAGTGTCAATATTCAATTAAACTTCTCTCGTATCTATTTATCTTTGAGCTGTTTTTTCGTTTTTTTATTTTATTATATCCTTTTTTAGTTATTTAATTTAATGTCAAAAAGTAACACAAAGAACTAAGAAAAATGGTTGAATAAAAACTTGGAATGTTTTTCAAGGACGAAACAATACAATAAATATCGGGAACTTACGAGTTCTTACGTGGTTAGCAAATTAATTTAGCGGCAGGTGATGACAATAATAATTGACCTTCGATTTTGCGAGTTTATGCATAATGTGCATTTGTCATTTAAATGCATGAGGTTAGTATGCCATGATAATGAGTCGTGATATGTTTGTTGTAGATAATACCATAGTTAAAGATCAAACAAACATAGAATACATTCTTGAATATTAAACTGTTTTGTTTTCAAATACATTAAATGTACCGACTTTCCTCGTGTAGGTACATCTCAATGGTTATGAAATAAGGCGCATCAACAAGGCTAATGTTTGCGTCACATTTACGAATTATTCACTGAAAATTTCGTAACACAAGTTTTAAAATGTATTGACTTTTGGAGCATAAATATGTATTTGTATTTTCAGTCCCTATAATGTTTATTTGTTTATCTTTTATTGTAATATTGTTAATATGATATTTTACTTCAATTGAATGTAACGACCCACTAGGACAGAATAACACGTAAAAACGATTTAAATTTAAATTTCTAAAAATAAATGTTACGTGTATTTACTATTTTTTTTATTTTTAATAAAATAGATGTGTGTTTTAGACAAAAAAATGATTGATAGCATAGTTCAGTCCGAAACATTATTATGTTTTTGTGTTGAAATGTCAAATGGATTAGACACACTTCAGTTGATATATCTAATAATAAACAGGATATCTTCAATTCGACTTCATATTTATTTATGTACGGATTAGTGAATAACCTATTCACTAATCCGGTACGGAATTGAAGATGGATGGAAATGGAATAAATTGAAATACCTACTGGAAATTATGTGCTTACTTATCTAGAGATTATATTTAAAAAGATAAACAAATGATCTCTGTAAGGTCTTTAAATTAAAATATATTTTTCTTGTCTATATGTATTATCAGAAACATTTTTTAACTTGTAAAAGAGTTGCGAATTCAAAACAGCAAGACACAGCTTATGATTTCTGAACATATTCAATATAATGATGGCAACCTTCGATGCCTTTTTTTACGGACATATGTAGTTAGCCACGATACCTTACTTCACCGGGTATAATTAAGAACATGTGAACACAATTAATACTAATATATAAAGCTGAAGAGAATGTTTGCTTGAACGCGTTAATCTCAGAAACTAGAGGTCCGATAAAAAAAAATATTACAGTGTTAGATAGTCCATACATCAAGGAAGGCTATGGTGCTATATTTAATTACGAAGCGCCTAAGGAAACCGTAGATAGCCGGGTGCAACCGCGCGTAGGCAGTTATCACGTACAGTTGAAACTCGATTAACCGGACTAATTTTTGTCGTTTCGCATCCGGATAGACGAATATCCGTTTAATTGAATGTATAAAGAAAGCGGGTTTTGTACATATTTAGTAGGTACCTAATGTTATGTGTTTATTAAAAACAACAAATACCAACATATCAACGAAAATCAAAATGTTTGTTAAATTTCTATTTATTTTTATTTCAAGTACTTAATTTAATAATATTTAATAGAAATAACAATAATTTATGAGGGCACCATTTTTAATGCTAGCAGCCTTTTTATGTTTGTGACAATTTATTTTTTATTATTATAGTTCAAAGTATGCATATGCATAGCACAGAAAATTAGAACTGCCAGGGATATCATCACAAAATGAAAGCACTATAAAACCATAATGCGCAGGGCGCGGGCGGGATAATGCTAGTTCCGATATGAAATGAAATGAAAACGTTTATTGATAATGTAGATGAATCGATCGGTCTTATTATAAGTCAAATACAATGATAAAAATATACAAAGACAAAAAAAAAATCTTGACTAATTAATTAGTATACATTTCAACAGTAATGTTATTAAATAGAATTTAAATCTACCTATGTGGCATGTGATAGTCGCGTATTATAAATATAATAAGAATCAACCAGCGCGGGCTGGGATTAGGTCAAAAGCATAGAAGCGTCGCGAGCCTCGCCTTGCAAGGACTACCGGACCCTATCCTAGCTTCCTACAAGTCTTTCTCTATCTAGGTAGTTTCTAAACCTATCACGTGTCACAACGTAGGTACGTTGTGACACGTGATAGGTTTAGAAATTCGACTTGTTGAAATAATTGGTCGCAGCTCGTAGTCCGGATAATCGTGAATCAGTATAACTGAGGTCCGGACATTCGAGTTTCTACTGTATAAGAATAACTACAATTTTAAAATTCCCATTCAGCTTCGATGAATCACTACCTCTGTAACATCCTAATTACACTTACCTAGGTACTTTACTTACATGTAAGTACGTAAATACTTAAATTAATTATTGTTTTTGTCGCGTTACTTGTGCAACTTATGCAATACTTAACAGAATCACTTGTTAACAATTTCAAACTCGTCATGGTTGTTTTATAATAACTAATGGGATCATTAAAAAGATTCGCATGACTAAGTTTATGAGTCTGGCAGGATATTATGGGTATACCATACTTATATATGTTTTATATATAGAATAAGGCTATTTATAGGTAAGGAAAAATTATGGACAAATTAGTGTTAATTAGAATAATTAGAAAAACAAAACATGCGCAGTAAGGAAGCTATGGTGACTGAGAGGTACTGATACGTCACTTATAACTACGTCACTAGTCATTTAGTGAGTAAATCTATACTAATATACAAGGCCGGATTTAAGGAAGGGCATCCAGAGCAACTGCCCCGGGGCCTCCACAATAGAAGGGCCCCCACAATAGAAATTTAAAATCTTTCAAATTTTGACGAGTAAACTCTACCACTTTTCTTTTATTTTTTCGTGTTGCAGCTTTACATGCAGTACTTTGTAGAATCATGATTAATTTAATAGTTCTTAAATATTGTTATAACGGTGATTCATTTATACTTGTTCAGTTAAATTAGACAATCAGTAAAATATCAGAATTAAAATCGTACTGAAAAGTAGGTAGGACTTTTAGAGGGGAACTAATGGGCTATTCCCCTCCGGACAAAATAATCGGGGCCTCTTCTCCTTTGTTGTCCCGGGGCTTCCGGACTTCTAAATCTGGCCCTGCTAATATATAAAATATAAAGCTGAAGGGTTTGTTTGTATACTTAAAGGCGTTAATCTCTTGAAAGGCGCTAATCTCTTGAAAAATTGTTTTAGTGTTAGACAGTCCATTTATCGAGGAAGGTCATAGGTTATATATCATTATGAAGTTGTAGGAACTTCATGATTAATTTAGCAGTTAGGTATTTACATACACTTGTACTTGTCAAAATTACAATGTATGTCTCATACATTCACATGAAATCTAACGAAATGTTAGATCACTTAATTAGCTAATAACAATGAGTAGGTAAGGTTTTGCAGGGATTTCGCAATAATTTACTTATTTCGTTTGTTCTTCCGTCTGTCCTGCACTTTATCACAGATATGTCGTTAAGTTTTTTTATTAAATACGATGCTCTTTTTACCTTTAAACTTTTAAAAGTTTTTTTTTTACTTTTTCCCTGGCCTTGGTGAGCCTCGGTGCTTATTACCCATGACATTGTTGATTGACATATGTTGCAGAGGTAACAGTGTGGGAACAGTAATTATTTTTTCGGACGGTCGTTCATACTAGGCTTTTGATACTGCATCGGGCATAAAGGCGAGCAGAGCTCCAGCCTTAATAAATGATTTAAATTACAAACTAAGCAAACTGCGCAAGCGGGCGCCCCCTGCGGGGCTTAGACCTCGGCTTAGGGCGGTCGCTGGCAATGAGATTGAGGGATTATGACTTAAGGTATTTTAGAGGGGTTTTGTGCAACTACCAACGGGTTTAGGTGTTGCGCCGCGGATTCGAAGAAGCTTTTCGACGCCTGTGGATGAAAGAGGCATCGCAACCCAAACCCGTTGGTTGTTGCTGCATCATACTATAGGCTTTTGCCCACAAAGCGTCGTGAACACCGTCGACCCGGACGACGAGATAACAACTTACCAACTAGCGGTAAAAAGACTGCAAGAAACTAGCACCACAAGCTGATGGAAGGCAGTTGGAAATCAGAATGTAAGTTGCGATTACGAATGAACCACGGTGCCCCGGTGGCCCGTCGAGTGATTCTACTTTGCATGGGAACAGTCTCAGTAAAACAATGTCAATGAGTAAACCAACTAAATTTATAATCTCGAATACTTATTGTTTTGTTCGTAATCAGACCATATCAGACCACTGCAAATGACGTTATTACAATCATAACAAAAACCTGGGTTGTATTTAGTGAACCGTATCAAAATTGTGTTGTGTAATGATTTAATCTGCACGGCAGTGCCCCCGCCGAGTCGAATTATCGAAGTCATATGTTGATTTAAAGTTTGAAGTTACATTTAGTTTGAACTAGATGTTTAAAGAATATGGCAAGTTAAAATTCCAAAATGTTGACCTTGACCCACCGATCACCGAAATTATAACAGACCCGCAACCTCCAAATTATGATAGCTTAAAGCAAATTCCGAATGTTTTGTTTTTTCGTAGGGATGCCATGGTGCTTTTGGACGATTGACGATTGAACCGAATTTTAATTTTAATTTTTGTTTATTAACCTATACCTAATATCCCACTGCTGGGCAAAGGTCTCCCCCATAACCTTCCACTCTTCCTTTTGTGCGGCTTTCTCCGACCAATCTGTCCTGAATGCGTCTAGATCGTCACGCCAGCGTTTTCTAGGCCTTCCTCGAAAAAATCAGCTGTTCCATACATTTTGTCGAGGTAAGTAAACATAAATGTATGGAACAGCTGAATTTTTTTACGCGATTTCAGTGTTGGTCCCATAGTAAAAGTTGTTGATTATGATGAGTATGGCCTCTTAAGAGGTTGTTGGTGTTTTACAAATAACCCTGTATATTAAAAGTATACACAGCTGAATTAGAACATCCGCGTTACGTATTCATTTGCCAAATACATATTGAATAATAATATTTATTTAAATAAATCAATAGTAAGTATAACTATTATTTATTAACCGAAAATTTCGTTTTAGTCCATTGAAAGTTACATATGGTTGCATTTGCATTTGTCAGAGGTCGCAATTATTATTTTTAGATAATAAGGAGGGATAAGTATAGGTAAAGTTAAATGCAACTTTGTGAAATAGGTATAACCTGTGTCCAAAGGCCGCTATTTCAGAAATATCGGTGAAAATGGTTTCCCTGAGAAACTATAAGTTTCCCAAAAATGAACATTTTTGTTGCAAATACAATTTCCATACCATATTGGTCTAGTAACTTTTTGTTTTTTTTTGGAGTTGGTATTTTTTCCAATGCCACTTGATTGATAAATTGTCAGTAAGTATCTCTGTATATATTATTACATTCACGTGTTTTTCTCTTGATTTGCGTCACCTGCTGTAATATCAATAGTATTAAAATAGTGCTATTAGTGTATAATGTTCATATATTTATGCAGGTTATTACCCATCTAGTTATACGGCGACAACCTTTTACCTTTGAAATGTTAACCTCAGTTGACTTGTTACGTCACCCTACGGGCGTTGGAGAGGGAGAAATAAGGTTAAAACTTTATAAGGTGTAGCAAAAGAAAGTTACGTCTAGGCACTACCATATTTTAAACCCTATGTTTTTGTAATAAAGTATTAAATCAATCATTTATATACTTACCTTAAAACCTGCCGTATACATGCTAAAAGCATTCGAAAGAACGAGATTATTTGCATAATCAATTTGTATATTATCTGATGTTAAGATTTAAGCATGTAAATACACTTTTAATAACATAGGTGGCTTATTGCTCATGTAAGCTGCTTCTTTCACCTGGTGTTCTAGGTTCGATTCTGGCCGGGTTTGAGTCTATGAATTATATGTTGGTTAAGTCCTCGACGATATAGGAATTTATATGTGTAGATTATACTATAAATATATAAAGGAACTGCAGATTATCGTCAAATAATTCTTGTGGATTAATCTCCCTCAGAAAAAGGTTCATTTAATTTTGTGATATTTGAGGAATATTCCACATTTAACCCCACCACGACGTGAGTAGGAAGATTTGAGATGTTTTTTAGTTGAATTATGTCAGAAATTTATTATTTGATATTTTCTCTAACCCTAAAAGAAATAATATAATCAGTAATCATAGAAACTTAGGGACCCATCTCATACATATTATATAAGTATGTCTTTCTTAAGAGTCGATACCCTAGACTAAGACAGATGCATAAATACATAAGCTAATTCGCATCACATGTAAAATATACATTTTGCACAATTAGTTATTATTCATATATTCTACTTATCCTCGTGTATTGCATAGGTACTATTATGTTTACTTGTAGAATCTATTTTCAAAGTCACAACTTATTATGAAGTTGTAAAAAGTGACGTACACATTATATGGCAATGCAGATAACACATCAGGTCAAATGTGCCAAGTAGGAAGTATCCGTGCCACAGACTATACATAACTTCCGGTAGGCATTAAACGTTGCGCTATAAAGCTTCTGAGCTGTGGAAGGCTTACTTTGTAATTCAATATATTCAACGTATACTACGTAGGTATATCTTTATACATTACTAGTAAGTACCATACTTAATGATCAGTCAGAGGACCATTTTATTACGATCTGATATTATTCTTATAATCATGGATATAGAACTCAATTTTAAATGCAAATGAAATTGTTGGTTTTATACTTTTTGTCCATGTGGATAGATATTCGGTAAGTTAATCTAGTCGTCCAATGTGCTTTTTTATTTTTTTAGTAAACTATAGTGCTAAGGTTAAAAGTCCATTAAAACGATGGTACGCCATAAATTTAGAATAAGATGTCATGTTGATGCAGATCCTGCAGTGGGATTACATATAAAAGCGTCAGCGATTACGGAGTAGCTACTAGCGGGCAATAGAAAATCGTAAAGAAATGGTATAACGTAAAAATTTTTCCTTTTTGCAATTGAGCGTCGGAGGAGCCACCGGGAGGTTTTAGAGGATAAACCCTATTTTTTGTTGCATGAGTAATATACCATTACGATATATGGGCAGGATAGAATAGTAATGTCATCTACACAATCAAAAGGGGAGTAGGGAGTACAAGCGGCCGTAGCCCAATGGCTTGGGTGTCGGACTTGTGATCTTATGATCGCCGGTTCAATCCCCACCCATTGCACTACCGAGGTGAACCCATTCGTAACACATGCATATGAGCTTAGCACGAGGGGTTAAAAAAATACCTACTAGTAGACTGCAAAAAATACTAGTAAACTTAAAAAAAATAATGAAAAGGGCAGTGTAGCGCTGGTAAAGCTTTACGGTAGGTATAGGTACAGTTTTTTCAGTTTAAGCTTTGCTGATGTGGAAGTGAGGTAATACAAGTATTATTAAATGCGATAAAAAATTGCTTTAATATACTAATATTAAAGCTGAAGAGTTTGTTTGCTTGAACGCGCTTATCTCAGGAACTAAGCAGAACAGAAAAAAATCTTTCAGTTGTCCCATTGTTGTTGTGTTGTTGTTATGCCCATTTATCAAGGAAGGCTTGATAAATGGGCTACCTATATTTATTTATGAAGTTCTGACTGGAACGGGCACTAAGCGCGTGAAACCGCGCGCGGGAAGCTAGCGAGATAAAATAAATATTTTAGCAATAACAATGAGATTGCACAAACATCGAATTTCATAACATTACATTCACCCAGAGTAATTTTCTGAGCTCACACCCCTCTCATATCTTATTCAAATAATAATATTTATAGTGTGATGATTTTATGTTTTTTTAAATAAACCCAATGACAATGATATCACTATCAGTAGCAAAGGAAGTTAGTACAATCGTACGATGCGAACTTACGTCATAAGTCGACAACCTCGCAACATTTCTAATAAGATTGCAAACGTTTTTGATATATTTTTTAAACAATATGTGGTATGAATTACAAGATAACGTTAAGTCTTAGACATTATGAAATATTAAGTTACATTAAACAATATATGATTGACAAGCCTTTTTGCGAGGTTTTACTCTTGAACAATGTAGTTTTCGAATAGTGAAAGAATTTATGAAAGTTACTAGCTGACCCGGCAGACTTCGTACTGCCTCAATCGATACATAAAAGACCTAAACATTTGTATAAAATAAACTGGGCCGTAGAGACTTCGTTTATGCGGTACTCCTACCCCTACACTACCCCTACCCTACACTACCCCCACCCTACACTACCCCTACCCTACACTACCCCTACCCTGCACTACCCCTACCCTACACTACCCCTACCCTACACTACCCCTACCCTACACTACCCCTACCCTACCTCTACCCTACCCCTACCTCTACCCTACCCCTACCCTACACCTACCCCTAATCTACCCCTACCCCTAATCTACCCCTACCCTACCCTACACCTACCCTAAAAAATCTTAGCAAAAAAATAAAGCTCAAATTGACTCTACATTTTAGTTAGAAAACGTTTGTATGGGAAAAGGAAAAAGGCTGTTTTAAGGGGTTTTCAGGCAACTACTAATAAATTAAAAATTAATTAAAAAAACATTGTCCAGCGGACAAAATTGTGAATTTAAACCATTCCCAGATCCCCTTGAACACACACAAAAAATTTCATCAAAATCGGTCCAGTCGTTTGAGAGAAGTTCAGTGACATACACACTCACAGAAGAATTATATATATAAAGATTATCGTCGTATAGGTCCTAACACCCCGTACCTAAGTGTTTTAAAACCCGTTGTTTCAGTCGATTTTTTATGGGGCGCTGTGTTGCTGGGTGGTTTCAACTGACATCTCCCAATAACAAAAAAATAAAAAAATGTTTTTGTATTAATTAATAGGATTAGGCGTTACTTTGCGGCAATCCGTATTTATCTAAATAAAAAAGATAAAGTGACTAGTTTTAATTCAGCTTTTGACAGGAATTAACACTAGAATTTAGATATTGTTCTATGTAAATTTACGTAGTTTTTACACTGTCCTGTGAAGTTACTATTTCTGCCATACAACGTGGTGTTACAAAGTAAGCGAGTTTATGTAAATTTGTGAGTTTTTGTATTACAATACAAATAAACACATAAATCTTGTATCTTTATAATATTAGGTTCGATTAATTTTATTTGGAATGCCTCTCGACATTTTAATCGCAGGCTAATCAAATCGAATTGCGTCAATGCTCGTATTAACTCTGAAGACCAGCGACTTATTCAACAATGACTCTTTAATATATACTTATATCTGGGGTTATCAACATGTTCAAGTATAAGCATTACGGCAAAATACATGCAACGCTATTTTTGTAGGATAAAACTGTTATCTTAATGACTTACTGTTTATTTTTGCTTTTTCATTTGATGCCTATTATTATTAATAGCGTTATTGATCATTTGAAACTGTTTTAGATATTTATAGCAGTTTCTTATTTATTTATTTATAACTCTGTATCTAGTTGCTTTAATTAAATTATTGTTTGTGTTTAATATTACTCTGTCAATTTACCTACATACTTTAAGATCGGCGAACTAATCGCTGCTCTTCTTATAAAAAGACATCTTTCGTAAATATCAGCCAAAAATGTTTTAAAATTATTTGTTTGAACTGTTATGAACATATTCTATCAAGCCGATTTATGACTAAAGATAATTAAAATTAATGACCTATGTAAAACCTACATTTATTTACAAGAATAGACAAACAGTTTGGTTCTAATAAGCAGTACTAGTTAGAAGAATTTTAAATACGCAATAAGCCATTGTTATGAATAACATATGTATATGAGTAAAGATAAAAGTAAGCGGAATTTTGTAATAATTTCCAAAAATAGTTATTATACAAACACTAAAAATAGCATTCATTATTATTATCATAGTTCTACGGGACACTTTGCATAAGTAGCTTATTGTTAATAACTAATTCATATTCGAAACGGTAAATAGAAAATTTATGATAAGTAGGTTAAATAAATTTTCGCCTGACCGTTGATATGTTTACTATTTTTATTTGTTCAGAACAAAACTCACCTACAAATCCTAAGAATAATTTCGCAAGGACCGTTTTATACTCAGTTTAAACCATAAAGGTCATAATCTCATCGCCTGCTACCGCCCTGAGCCGAGGCCTTCTTGCGCAGGTTGCTTAGTTTGTAGTTTTAAAAACCATTTATTATGGCTGGAGCTCTGCTCGCCTTTATGCCCGGTAAAGTAGCAAAAGCCTCGTGGCTACCTACATAAGTTCATCCGAAAAACAAAACCAAAAAGTTAATTTAATAAGGGTGGAACCCTGTTCGTTTATGGTCCTTTCACTCCGGCAAAAAATATGGTAAAAGTATGGAAAATGTGACAGATTAAGATAAAATGAATTTGATTTTAATGAATGAAAAATATTGTATTGTAATACTGCAAACGAACTTTTTTTAGCGATATGTATACAATTTTTGAAATACTTAAAAAAGTATTTTCTATCAAAACTATTTAAGTATTAAGATTGTTCTGGACACCACTTTAGTATGGAATGTTTTCGGATTTACAATTTATGGCATATTTTCCATCTTCTGTTAAACTTTCTGTCAGAATGTATTTATCCAAAGAAATGTGAAACGTTGAATAAAATTGGTTTGTTTTCAATAGTGACACTGGTGTCACACTGCTTATTAGTTAGTATTAAGCCATGGCCCCGTGCTGTGATAGTGACTCATTTAAAAATTACATATTCCTAATACATTTGTGTTAGTCAATATGCTTAACTTTTTATTTGTGACATTTCAGATTAACGACTACGTATGTTGTGTAAATATCATGACACTGGCAGAAATTGCTGAAAAAGTCGGCAGATTGCCAAAAAATACTAATTAGGTACGGCCATTTTAGTCAATAGAACACGTTTATAGGATTTAATAGCGCCTCGTAAACTACGTAAACCTACTTATTCCGTTTTACTTGACTCTACATATCAATCAGTATTTTGATAATGTAGAGTGTAGACAATTCGTCGCATAACAGAGTTATAGTGGGTATTATTTTACTATTCCTATCTTTTGAAGAAAATAACAATCAACGCTCTATATGATATATGTAATACATATTACATATATCATACTGATTAGCAGTACATTATCTCCATGTTTCAACGCGTTTTAAAAATAACCTCATAGCTACAATATGAAAATGCTTTGGACATGCAAGATATGCAAGTAAAATGATTTAAATGCATAATTAATCAACTTATGTTTTTACAAGGTATTTTGATTTGGTGTTCCAACAAAGGACCATATGAGTATTCGGTGAAAGTAGAACGGATGTTAATTTTTGATAAATAATGTTAAAATATTTTATGAACGGATTGTGGGAGGTTATGACGAACACAAATTGAAATTGATAATTTTGTCGTAGTTTATATATACTTATACTAAAGCCTAGAACAGACGGTAAAAATGAGGTAAGTATTTTTTTCAAACTAGCAACCCACCCCGGCTTTGCAAGGGTGCAATGCTATTGTATTATACATATAAACCTTCCTCTTGAATCACTCTGTCTATTCAAAAAAACCGAATCAAAATCCGTTGTGTAGTTTTAAATATCTATGCATACATAGGGACGGACCAACAGGGAAGCGACTCTGTTCTATACTACGTAGTGATTATGATTTAAAATTTCATAAATATATAGCAGGTAGGTAGTTTTCCAATAATAAATAGGTCAGGATTTTATATTCGCGGTTAATGGGCAGGACGAGCCTTGTAGGTTTCTCAGCATTTAGTAAAATAATCTTAATCTGTCACATTACACAACAAGTATTGTTTTTAAAGATGTATAATTATTCACGCCTATTTAGTACGCCAGGTCGAAGTGCCTAAATATAAGGATACTCTAGCTAGAATGCTATTATAATAAAAAATGAGGGTCCAAGGCATAACTTAACGAAATGAAAAGTTGAGTAGGTACCTAAATTGATTTAATTATTTGAATGGCCTAAATTTTGCTTAAATTAGGAAAGAAGAAAAAGTTGTGTGTGAAAGTTTTTGCCTGTGTTAGGTGGCTTTTCCAGATCTGACTACCTATTATATAATAAAAGATAAGTCCGAAGTGCACAAAAAAATAATGTCTTCATAAATATTCTTATTTTTCCGTCTGAATAAATTGATTACATTTGACTGTTGCTAAGAGTCAATGACATTTTAAACACATTTGATATTTTTCACATCTTTTTTATTTGCGTAAAATAAATCATTAGGGAATTGTTTTCGGACGGACGCATGCCTCGAGGCATTTGCTACTTCACCGGGCACAAAGGCGAGCAGAGCTTCCAGCCTAGATAGATATATATAGATATAGAGGTTTAAAAACTACAAACTAAGCCACCTTCGCAAGAGGGCGTCCCTGTGGGACTTGGACCTCGGTTCAAGGCGTTTGCTAACGACGAGATTGATGGATTATGGCTTTTAGTTTTATAAGGGGAGTTTTGTGCAACTGTTGAAATCATTCGTTACTTAAAATTAATATTCACTTTAAAGTATTGCTGTCACCATGTTCTGTTTTATATTTTCATAACATTAACAACTTGATATATTCTTATTGTCTCACAAAAGGTGTTATTGTTTGCATAAAATATAAGAAATATTTGTCAAGTAACAGTTGAAACACATACTTAATTACTCATCTGTAGATATATGTCATAAACATCGCACTATTATAAACTGGTTTTAAACGAATTGGAGGTCAAATTACAATATAATAAATGGATTTATCAATAAAACGGTTTATATCTTTACTCTGTATTAATACTGATGAGTTTTTGATTGAAGGTGCTAATTTTAGACTTAAGACCTTTTGAAAAAATCTTTTAATTGTTAGATAGCGCATTTATCGAGGAAAGGTATATTTTATGATAAAGTTCTTACGGCAACGGGACTAGGGCGGAAGCTAGTACCTAAATATTCTTCAACAGCCTCCTCTTAACAGTTGAGGGATATTGACATAATTGTGGTGCTTAGCTTGACAGCCGGGTAAGTGATGTCAGTAAGATGGTTGGATGGTCAGTAAGGTGGAAGCAACCTTGAGTTGAACGATGCTGCTGCCCATACTTCAGCTATATGACCCTTAATCGCCAATTACGATAACCCTGAGAAGATTGTGGTGGTCTATTCTAAGTCGCAAATATATATTTTTATATACTTTTCCTCAAAATATGACGCCTGCATTTATTAACTATGTTTAATTTCAAAGTTACTGAGAAATGATCTCAATAAAATCGTATACAATAGGTTTACCAAACCCAGCGGAGCTCAACTGTTCTTTGCCCACCATAAAATACATATAACGACGCATTGTAATTTAATTGTTTGGTATAATAAGTGACGCTAATCACTTAATACTTCTATATATGTGTGAGTATGTATGTGTGCGGAAGTTTCTAATCAACAGAATGCAGAGGTTGTCGGCGTGTTGAACATTGGGGGCACTAGCGGGGTACTACAGACCAACATACAACTATACATTAGTAAGTGAGTAACTTCATATTGACCAGAAGGAAAATAAATTGGTTTCTAAACTGACTCACTCTAACTCACAAATACCATGACAGGTAACATTTGTCCAAGAGACAAACCTACACCTCAGAAGCATAAGCACGGATGTTATGTTATCTTCAGAAGCATTTGGTCGAAAGTGCCAGTTTTTTTTTATGATAAAGGAACATACGTCGAATGTGTCTGACGTATAATGGCATATCTGACCTTATGCTTCTGAACTTTAGATACTTACTATCGATTGAACATATACATAGGTAAGAATACTAAGATACGCTCTTTAATGCATGTCATCAATGGGGCTAGCTAAAATATCTGCATACTTAATAATATCTATGCATATTCTAATATTTTAAGCTACTTTTTATTTCAGTAAACTTTACGTAGGTACAGAAATGTCTTTCATTTTTATTTATGTTTATACAGAAGCTTAAATAAATACCTTTCTTAGTATAGGATACCTGTATTATATGCAGGTATTTTCACAATTCCTTACCTCACTTAAAGTGGTAAACTATAAGTTTTTCGTTCGCCATTATCGCCCTTTATGGTACGACAACCGACATTTTCAAAATGTTTTGTCGTATTTAACAAAGTATTAAGTTCTGTCGTCGGCTTCCTTCGGTAGGGATATACATTTATATGCCCGCAGGGTACAGGAAGTGTGACGCGGAAAGGTGTCATGCCTACAACCGACAGCCAACAGCGGACATTCGTACACCGGGCAGTAGGTCCGACGTTATCGATCTCAATCTAATAAGACACGAGGAAAACTGTGACGACAGCCTTATATTGTAGAAGTAAAACGTAGTAAGTAGTAGTGTAATGACTTTGTTATTACGTACAACAAGACCTTTTAAAGTTACGTGCCGCTTGAGAACCGTATATCAAGGTTGAATCGTGAGGGCCAAAAAAATCAAAACATGAGTAGGTACTGCATATTCTTGGTTTCACTGGAATCACGACTTGATTTTGCTTGTTTAATTTTTTGTGCTAATTAATAAGAAAACATGCTTCAAAAATATATATTTTTTCTTTTTATATAGTATCGTATTTTAATATTTTCTACATGGGTAGTGACAACTAACGCGAAAATCATCTTATAAATACAAATATTAAATTATTACGAACCTTTTAAACTTAAAGAATTTTGCTGAAATGTAAAATGTTCCTAATAGTAATTTCAATTAGTTTTCATGAAAAAATGTATTAAGGACGCTATTTAGAATAGGCAGATTTTACTGATTTTTAACAAGTGTTTGAAATTATATTCTGGAAATGATTAGCATCGGCATATACATACTTATGAATGTTGGGTAAGAGAAGACCTGGTTTCGAAAGCCCAGAAGATAATAGGGGAATATATTTAGCTAATAGCATATACTTAAAGACAAAGCCGCTGTATTCTGTGTCTATGTAAAATGATATCTTCTTTTTTCACTCTTCTGAAAAGTTACTTTTTGACATACGTGGTGTTAGAACAGGTGCCACGATATGTAAAATAAAATAAACATAAAACGTGAAATCAGTATTAAATAATGAATCAATAATTAAAAAATATATATTTACTAATATTATAAGATTTGTATTTTCTGTATATGTTTGTAATTAATAAACTCAATAACTTCGGTGCCGATTTCAAAAATTGTTTTACCATTAGAAAGCTACCTTCACCCTGAGTGACCTAGACTATATTTTGAAGTTCCCACGGGAACAAGAGTTACGTGGGTGAAACCGCGGGAGAAACCGTGGGAAGCTAGTATAACATAAAAAGGTTGATTGAAAAAAAATGATTATCAGTATTTTTTTTAATATAAATAATAGTAATACATAGTTGTAACTATATTAAATGGAGTAGCTGGAAAACTATAAGAACTGTTTATTTATTTTTAAATAAATTAAAAAAATAAACCAATTCTAAAGGTAAACGGCAGAAGAGCGATTTCGATACCACATTAAAAAAAGTTGTTAGAACAAAGGCTATCATTATTCTTCATCATACACTTTTTGTTAAAGTCAAACGGTTACACGTGTTTATTTGGTATTATTGTAACAAACGTACTATGTAGTAACACAAAAATAAAAAAAAGCCAATTATTTTTTATATGAGTATACGTGTGTAACTGAGGTTGACGTATAAATAGTATAAGGCTGAACTTGTAAAGATGAAAGATGAAGAAGAAAACAAATGTAAATGTGTGTGGGTTCTGGTTCCCTCGTTTCGGTCATTGAGTTGTCAGATATATAAATATAAGAAAAAATTGTATTGTATACATACATAGATTGAATAGACGTTGAATTATTAATTGTAGGTAAGGTATAAATAAATAATAAATAGAAAGCTACGTTGTCCAGAAGTATGTATGATAGGCTATAATGAATTTATCAGAGTTACGCGGGTGAATCCGCCTGCGGGAAGCATGTAACTATATAAATTCACATTACCTACACAGAATCAATACGCAACTATATATGAGAAAAAAATATAAACAATAACTGCCAGTTAGTGAAAGCAACTAACTAACATAGCTGTTAACTTAGCTTCGCTATCAACTCAAATTCAGCTTTCAAAACAAGGAAAACTTCCAGAATTAAAAAATGACGTTTGTCATTCGATTCTGATATTCCTAACAATAAATAAAAGTTTAAAAATCAGTTTATGATGCTTCCAGAAACTTGATATTTGTATCGAATTTTTATGTTGACCATGTTTTCAGAACCTGTGTATAAGTAAGCTAGCATCGAAATGTTTATGGTAAATATAGACTAAGTACTTTGGGAAACGCTGTTTTATCTTTACCTTCATGGAATGACGTGATAACCGTGTTAAAACTTGCATTAATTTTGTTACATTATGCAATATGTTAAACTGAGTTCTAGAGACTTCTTCTAAACATCAAATCGTGTTAAAGAGGCATTTTATACTTCTTAAATACTTCTTCTTTAATCGGTAATATGCTTGACTACAACTATTGAGGTCCAAGATTAAAAATTGTTATTTGAAATTTTATTACTTTTTAGAAAAATCTAATTACCGGAGTCTGAAAGTTGATGGCGTTTCACCCGTACCCCGGAGTGCACGCTAAGTCATCGGTACTGCGCCTGAACTCTTACTGGTTGTGTCGTTAGAACCGTCCCAAAGGTTTTAAGAGTAATAGAGTAGCAGTGGCTAATCTCCTATTAATCCCATTGATTTGGCCGAAATCGGTTGAGGGCACAACAAAGTTTGTATTTTGCTCTGTACCAAATTGGCTCAACCAATGGTACTGACCATAAAACTTCATTATGGTACCATCAAATAAGTAACGATCGGTAAGTAATTCGGTAAATAACAATAAAGGCGTGTGTAGTTCGTTAGCGTCTTAAAATTTTGCCTCATAACTTGCAGGAAAACTGTTTACAAAACCAATCACAAACAAGAAACTGATCAACGAGTTATGTTAAGCATTAATTTATGTGTAAGTAGTATAACATAATTATGTTGGGTAATTATAAACTAGCTTCCCGCGAGCAGTTTTACCCGCGTAACTCCCGCTCCCGTGGGAACTTTGTAATAAAATATAACCTTCCTTGATAAATAGGCTTAAAACTGAAATATTTTTTAAAATCGAACCAGTAATTCTTAAGATTATCGCGTTCAAGCAAACAAACTAACTCTAGAGCTTTATACATATATAAGTATAAGATATAAAAAATTGAAAAAAATATTATAAGAGTGTATGTACGAAATAGTACGAATGTAGGTATGTTAGGGTTAGGGCAAAAAGTGAAAAAGTGGGAACGCCCACTATTTCGTAAGTAATAATTAGTCGCTGTACGACTGTTTTCTCAATATGTTGCCATTATCCTCCGCCGGTTTTTAATTTCTTGACAATGGGGTACGCGGGTGAAAGCTAGAAAACCTGTGAATTAATAAAATCATCTATCTATCCAGAGTGAGTAAACTAATACGATATTCAAATCAAATTAGATTACTATAGATACTTTCGACTTATTTGACATTTAAAGAGTTATGACAGCTGATTACCTAATTAAATTTAACTGACTCTTATAGTAACAATCAGTTGTTACATTTTTTGGGTGAATATTAAAATGAAGTAGCATTTTAATCATATCGTTTTGAATCACGTCGTCTGAATACTTAGACTATAGGTATATAAAAATAATAATAATACTGCTAAGGTTACATTCCTGTGGGCGTCACCAACAACCTTGAAACTGATAAATGCTCAGTTAAACTGAGATAACTTCACCATTCAATGAACAATGCTAAATGTTGTATCTAATAATCTTTAACGTAGTTTATTTTATTTGTTAACGTCATTGTTGTATGTGAAACAATGTTTTATTTAATTATGCATGTGCGTATATTTACGCTTTGTGCGTATTTTTACCGACCTAATATACCTACATATAAAATATATATATATAATTTTGTGGCATTAGTAGTATTACACATCTTTCCAATATCTGGTCAGAAGGGCTAGACAAGTGTCTATCGTATATTATTTATATTAGCCGTACACCTCAAATAATATATTTTGTATGTGTTGGCTCGTGTCTTTTTTATATATACCTACCTAGTCACTTCGAAGTGTTTCTCAACTTTTTTTAACGAAGTCCAAAGGAAAACTAAAATCATCGGCGAACGACGAAGTAACACTTCAATACGGACTCATACAAACTATAATAAGTCCTGTGCAGATTAGCCATCTGGCTTAACAGCAAGCTTTGTATGCGCCAACACGGGTGAATTCTCTATTTAGGTACCTACTCTCAAAATTCGATGGAATGGTTCTACCGACACATGCGACATCTTAATTTGTTCTCCGAAGTTGAAGCGAAACACCAACATCCTGACTTCGGACTACCACAAAGATTTTTTCAAAAGATAATTTCTAGTAACATAATTTTAATCTGACACGAGAGTCGAACTCAGGACCTAGCTAGTTACTGTCAAACATATTACTGCTATATCAACGAGGTAGTCCCGAGGTAAATATTGTGACTAGTATAGCTTCCGTATAAAAACTGATAAGTAGATAAAATAATGTACGAAAATAGTTTAAAACAAGACAGTAATTAGAACAAATTAAGTCATCAAATAAAATAAATATACCTATATGGAATATTCTACTCTAGAAATAACATATCATCATTTTAAACAGATGATATATAAGAGTATTCTAGCCAGTTAAATTAAATCATGTGGAAATGATTTCATAGTTTTTTTGTTGTGTGTCAGACGGAATGATCTAATAAAACGAATTACGCACCTACAGGATAGTTAAAGGAATTTTCAAGTAGGTATATTGAATCATTCGACTAAGGTATGCGCAATTATGCATTTATTCAGCACCATGCCAACATTAAATAATATTTTCCTCTCGTGAAGTACCGAAACGTAAACACCAGGATCAGATCCTTTTACGAAATAACCTCATAATGGGATAAAGGAATTCCCTATACAGAAAAAAAAACTTTAGTATTACCAGATATTTGATTCCTATGTAGTATAGAACAAGAACAAGGAAATTAATAAAAGATTAAAACAAGTTGCAAATACATACTCGCTATTATGCGTAATCTATACGTAGGTACTCTGTGCAAATGTGACTGACTACATTTTAATAGAATATGAGTAGTTAACAATAAATATCTACGTATTGCGAGAACTTCTTAGTTTATATGAATTAGTATTATAGTATCGCATGATTTTATTTTTTTACATAATAATATACATTATATGTTAGTAGGTACGTTTGGGAGTGTGACTAAAGTACATTACGCTAATAAATTAATTATTAAGAAGATAACATTTTAGTGTCGATGCTTACTTTGTCTTTGGAAGTTAGTCGTCTCAGGTCAAGGAGCTTTTGGTACTGACGGAGTGCCCGTAAGTACAGCCTGACCGGTAGCTCCACGGGCAGGGACACGGGCTCCGCGGTCCTGGACGCGACCCCCGCACCGCTCATTGCAATCCAAAACACACACCACTTGTCTTTTTATTCATAAACCACTAAGGTCGTCATAGACACAAGCGCCACGCGCGTCCGAAGTGAACGTTAGCTTCATGCAGCACTGACGTACGCGCGCTCCGCGCATGCGTGCCGACAAGTTACGGTTGCAAAAAAAAGAAACTACAAGCTATCGGTTCACGCTCGACTGACTTTCCCTGCCGCAACCAACGGCTGGTGGCCACGGACATGACCTGCTTTTACCTGACGGAGTGCTCTAAGTACGCTTCCAGTTAAACATCGTCATCAATCACGCCACCCGCCCTCGTTGAACTTTTGACGAGAAATTTTCTTTAAAAGAGAACACTTGAGTTCCGGATTGAACTGGCGAAGCTAATGGGCTGGTTGATACAAAAATGTAAACAAACAAAATACCAAAAATACATAATCATTGAAGAATAACGATGATCAAGGTACATAATACATATCATACACATCTATACTAATATTATAAAGAGGAAAGGTTTGTATTTTTATATTTTTGTATGTTTGTTTCGAATAAACTCAAAAACTACAAAACGGATTTCGTTTATTCTTCACAATTAGAATGCTACATTATCCCTGAGTAACATAGGCTATAAAATAAAAGTCAACCGGGTCGACCGCGAAGCCGGGGCGGGCCGCTCCTACACAATATACACATTTTATGAGTTTTTTTTTATTCAAATATTATTTATTTAGTAAGATACTTACGTATCAATAATTAGCATCTGTATGCGACTTCCTGCACTCTCATTTTTATTTATTCTAACTACAGTAAATAAAAGTTTTTTAACACAATTGTTAATGATCGCTTATTCCATTAGACAATCAAATAAATGATATAATAGTTTATTTTATTGTACTTATTTATTTTGGTTTAATTGAATATTTGAAGTATATTACAGATTAACGATTATTATTAAATAGGAGTTGTCTTAAGATTTCCTATTCTTGCAAGATTTTGTGTGTATTATAAATAAAATGAAGGGATAAGAAAAAAAATGCAAATCAAATATGAATCTTTGATCTGCACTAGTGTTTCTGATTAAAATGAAAAAATAATAATGTATAATGAACATATCTATAAAAATCGGCATTAAGAAACCGCTTTTATCCAGTAATCTTATCTACGACGTATTAAACAAATTCTGTTGCTACCCTTAATGTGTTATTAATTTAACGTAATCATTTATGAATGTCCGATCCGCGATATTAAAAATAATAGTATTATACTATTTGTCACATAACAAAGCTCAAAGTCCCTCAGCGAGCTATGGAAAGTGCGATCGAATCAGAAATAAAGATATAGGATATATAGAAGCACATTACTGTGCGAGGAGCACATATGAATTAAGGTCGCTGACATAGGACAACGGATAATAAAGATCGCTAACAACAGTTCCCACTGCAGATTTATGAGGGAGGTCTGTGTTTAGCCATGAATGTCTATAGGATGACATGAAAACAATACTACTTAAAAGAAACATCCGGTATTAACCGTGCCCTACAGACATTTAGAAATAGTAAAAAGTGTAAACAATAAGGCCATTCCGGAGATTATTTGTAAAGAAGAGCGACAGTTGCAAAAAACTCCCCTAAAAAACTAAAAGCCATAATCTTTCAATCTGTCGGCCACCACCCTGAGCCGAGGTCCAAGTCTCACAGGGGACGCCCTCTTGAGTGTGTAGTTTTTAGAGCATTTATCTAGGCTGGAGCTCTGCTCGCCTTTATGCCCGGTAAAGCAACAGAAGCCTCGGGGCTAACTACATATGTCCGTCCGTCTGAAAAAAAGGCGATTGTTTTTTCACAACTTGTTTGTATGAAGAATGTTATGAGAATGAATGAAGCGAAAGATGTGTGTAGGGATCGTAGCAAGTGGAGGACCATTGTCTCTGCCTACCCCGCTGGGAAACAGGCGTGAGCTTATGTATGTATGTAAGACGTAAAAATATATTATAATGTTCTACTAAAGACGAATATCTAACAATATTCTAGAAGGACATTTGAATGTTGAAGGAAATTTGTTTTAGCTAAGTGACTTATTGAAAACGCTCAGTGACTATCAAGGCAGACGATTACTAGAACTGTGGCAAACCGTATGTATTCGTTACTGAGTAACGGGTGCGCCGTCTAGTACCGAGTAACGAAACGTTACACACGAATGAATTTCGTTACTCGCATCTTTCGTATATTCGGTACCTATACAATGTAGGTTAGAGCTGAAGCAAACCGTATGTATTCGTTACTGAGTAACGGGTGCGCCTCCTAGTGGTGAATTAAATAATGAATTTCGTTACTCGCATCTTTCGTATATTCGGTACCTATACAATGTAGGTATCCAATATACGAAAATGCGAGTACCGTTGATGCGTTTATTGAAACGTTTGCTGGTTGATCGTATGTTTTACGTACTTGCGCGCTTATTCGGTGTATTTTTTGAAAACGTTCGTAATAAGGAACGATGTCCGTTAATTAAATAAAGTATAATTTGGAAATAATTCGTTAAAGTTTTTTACTGTTTATACAAAGGTATTGTATGTGTAGACAACGTTTGAAATTGTAACAGAAACTAAGTAAGAAAGTATTTGTGTCAAATTACAAATACAAAAAAAAATTATACTAAAATGCGAAAAATACACCTTACGTAGCTTGGTGTGTAATTTATAAATAAGTAAGTTTTCTATAGAGTACATTGTACGCGTACGTAACACGGCTCGATTCGTTGCTCTAACATAACACATCATGTTGTGAGGTATCAGAAGTAACGAGTAACGTAACGATACGAAAGTAACGAGTACTTATTGTTATAGTAACGAATACATACGGGTACGCATTTTTTCGTTACTTTTACACCTCTAACGATTACTCTTATAATGCAGACGACACGTACAAGTTTTATTTTCATACCAGTTCATGTATCAGTATAATATATGGCAACCGTTTTATTCGAGAATCGTTACGCAGTTTAACATAAGCCAAATGAATGAGATTACATCATTGAGTAGGTGCCTACATATACTCAATGCTTCTTAAGTTTAGAACATAAATATGTCTGATTTCATTGTGAAATTTTTTGAACACAAAAAATAGGGAAACTTATTTTGTGTTTACAATAATGCTTATATAATGAGCATAATAAATAATATATGCTTAGACTCTTATTTATATTTTAAAAAGGACTTATTGTTAGTAATAATGCAATACCGCGTAAGTGACAGTTGCTAATAAGGTGTAATTTCATCTGTCAAGAAATATTTGCTTTATTTATGAAGAAAATGGCGAAATATCAATTTGCGACATTTGATCTTCAACCTTATTAGCTATTGTCACTTACGGCATTACTCTATCCCCGACGTTATGTTGTTATCGACGAGGCTTTGATACTTCTTCACCAGGCATAAATCCGACAATGATTTAAATACGACAAACTAAGCCACCTTCACAAGAGGGCGCTCCCAGAGAGAATTGGACATCGCCGATGAAGGGATTTAGGAATTATGGCGTTTAGATTTTTATGTGAGTTTAGTGCAACTGTCGCTCTACTTTACAGTTAGCGGGCCTCTCGGTCGGGCGGGAGAGTTCTTTGCATACTAATGTTAGGGGGTCCGCGCTCTTCTTAGGCGGTTCGGATGGAGCGGTCTCTGTGTAGTGGTGTTGGTTTCTTGCAGTATCTGTACAGTTAGTTGGTAATTTGTGATCTCGTCGACCGGGTTGTCTAGGACACACTAAAGCCAACGGTGCTTACGACAAATTGTGCGTAAGAGACTATAGTAAGATTTCACCAATGGTGGAGAAATCCATATCCGTGGTATTTTCTTCTTTTTAATTATTTTTTTGTAAAAATTATTGATAATTAAACTAAAACATAGAAAACCATTACATTACGATGGAATAATCAACTCCATGATTAGCAGATTTGATACATTTTCCCGAACAAAGCTAAGTAGTGAACATTTGATAAACATTAAACTTAAATAAATGAATTGTCTTGACGACTTGTATCTTTTTTACATTGCCATTTTTTTATTTGCCACCTAAGTTGCCCTAGGTGGCAAATAATTTTTTTTTATTTTTTTTCATACGTCAAGTGTTCATTTTTTACTGAAACTTCGTGAGTAACCAAGGTTAAATATAATTATTTTATTACAGGGATCACTTTGCCCTACTAGATAATAGAGTAGCGTAATTACACAACGATATGACTTAAATATATTCATGACGAACATCATAGAAGGTTATTTTATTCGTTGTTTCCTCCGAAGAAGTAGTTAGGTAGTATTTAGGTTAGGCTAGGGTTTTTATGAATTGGTAAAAAAAATCTTTTATCACGTTTTTAGTCAACATAAAAACTGCTTACTTAGAATTTGATGCGCTATATACCTAGGTACCGAATTTTTATTTTCAGTAAATGAAATCAAAAATATATAATACAAATATCATACAAATATCATCATATTATTTCTTCCTTAATCAAAAACAGTATTTACTTTGTTTGCATTTTAATTCAAGAATGAAAATCTATTTATAAAAAGGATGCTGTCACGTCAGTATCGCCGGATAAAAGAATTGATTGTGTTTTGTAATTGAACGGAACTATGACGATGTAGTCGAGTCTATTATATATATGTACGTCGTAATTACATCTAAGTACAGTCATAGACCAGAACCAGAACCGTAGTAAGTAGTGATGTTTATAGGCCGTGACAATAACATTTACCCGATGACACAGAGAATTATTCTATTTATTTTTAAGAGATGATAAATAATGGTGTGGTTTTCGGCTTAGAATAAGACTTATGGACATGCACCTGATGGATGGGCAGTAGCATCTATCTGCGTAAAGATACACCCATCTTACTGCGCCACGCCGCCAGCCACCAGCTTGCCAAAGTCTGTTAAAGTGGAGGCCCATGTTCAGCAAAAACGGGCTGATAGTAGAAGAAGCAGCAATATTATTCCTTTTATTATTATATAATTCAGGTAGGTAATCATCGGTAGTAGGTATGTATCTAGTTGAGATAAAGCTAAAATCCTTAAGATGCTTAATAGAGTCATGATTTACTTGTTGTCGTCTAATGATGCTGGGACCGCACAATTAAATATTTTTTGCTAGGACATCATTTAATAACAATGATGTAATCCTTCATAGCTCTTATCGACATGTATAAGTATGGAAGGTACCTACCATACATCTTTCTCTGCTTAGCTTGAAGATTATGTAGGTATGTATTGTATCCGCGCGAATATGAGTCGTATAGAATCAAAAGCGGCAATCTGTCATTGTTTTCCTTTTATAGATTGCCGCTTTCAGTCAGACTGTCAGAGTTTGCAGCATAAAGCCTGACCTTTTGCTGTAATGTAGCTCCGCAGTTTCTTTTTTCGGACGGACATAATATATACTTAAGCCCGAGGCTTTTGCTACTTCACCGGGCATAAAGGCGAGCAGAACTCCAGCCTAGATAAATGGTTTAAAAACTACAAACTAAGCAACCTGCGTAAGAGGGCGTCTCCTGTGGGACTTGGACCTCGGCTCAGGGCGATTTTTTATTTTGGGTGTTTTGTGCCACTGTCGCTCTACTTTATACTTCGCGGGCCTCTCGGACTTCGGGTGTACGAGGGCATCGGAAGGTTCTTAGCAAACTAAGGGTCGGGAGGGCGAGGGGGTAGCTCCGCAGTGAATATGCACCTACGTTCTTATTATTCAAGATGTGATAATGCTTTACGATAACGTTGAAATTAGAACAATAGCGCAGTGCCGCTAACAAATGTTATTTGATTATTGTTGTCGTACCGAAATTAGCCAATACTTACATGTGCGCTTAAACTTACAAATCGATTAATAGGCGCAAACATTTGCTTTTCTGGAGTTTATGAGTCAATCTTAAAAAAAGTAAATTACCTACCTACCCACCAACATGACTGAATGCAGTTCTGTATAACTTATTGCACATATACCTACCATCGTTATGTATAGTAGTAATGTATATGAAGTAATATACCTACCTACCTACTTTACATTGGATCCATGAGAGAAAAAAAAACCGACTTCATAATAAAAAATAAAGTTTTTCAATTTAGCTGTATTTTTTGTCAAGATAACTTAAACAAAAAAATCTGCTAGTTTATATATTTACAAGCATAATATCATTTAATCATCCATATAAATTCATAATACATACCTACATTTTTTTTACATAGGTACATTCATAAACACCCATAACGAACGTCAATAACCAAACATTCTTGTGAGCAAGTAGGTATGAAACTGCTATAAACGATTTATCCACTTAAAACCTTTACATTTCTAGTTATGTTAAATTTTACATAATAAGATAACGGAAGTAATAAAAAAGAACTGTGTGTTTACATACCCCGGTACACCAGAACTCCTCCGTCAACATAACCTCTTAACTGCGAGTCGCACACAAATCCACAAGAACACATTTAATAGCGTCGTTCATTCACCAGTTTCTCTTTTCGTCGTATATTTTAATTAATCCGCTACTATAATAGTAATATTTTACACAAAATTTAGATTTATAAACAGTTGTTTGCAGCTTAAAGCGTGTGTAGTACGCATGCACTCGGTAACGCCCCTTCCCCCCCCCCCGCGCCCTGCGCCTCTCTCTCCACCAAGCATCCCGAGCTCCCGTTCATTGTAACGGTTTATGCGGGTTATTCTCGTTTTAACCTACAAATAACCCGACAGTTTAACATTTGGCTAGATCATTACAAGCTTCACGTGTTTGTTAAATTATTTATGGATGAGTATTTCTTACAAAAGACTTTGTTGTCTACGACTTAGTACCTAACCAAAATTGGAGCAGTTGTATTAAATGAACAGCTGTGTTCAGTATTTACGTCGGACTATATTACAGATTAGCTTCCCAATTTTAAAAATAAGCACGACGTTACGGTTAAACTTTTATAGGTACTTAATAAATAAATATGTCAAGTGAAGTGTGTAACTTTAAGGTAATTTATTATTTTCTCACGGACTTTAATGACATAATTTAAAAAAAGGTAGATACACAATTATTATACTTATATAATAGTAGTTAATAAAAAAAACTTTAAAACCAGTCTAATTTAACCATAGAAATTACTGTAAATAACTAATGTGACATACGCAAATAAGATCCGGAATACTCTTACTGTAAAGTTAAGTTATTATGCCTATTTGTTTTGTTCTTAGAAAGAAGTTATTCGATTAAACAATATATTTTATCTGTAAGCTAAATCATTTGGTAACTAGGTATTAGATAACTCAATACCCTGACTTTAGGTAATAAGAACATAATCGGAAAACCTCATATTTTCGTAAACAATTATCGTGGTTATTCCCAGTCCTTTAGAGATCATCTTCACTATCGGAAAACAATTACCTAACTAAATGAATTATACATTAGTGTATCGATAGTTATTTGTTTGCTGACGTCATTATATTTATCTTTCACTTAAAAAAAATAAAGTTACCAACTTATTCCAACATGGTTGGAGTAGGTCGGGCCCATGATGTCAAACCTTAATGGTTAAAATACTCGTTAGAGAGAGTGACCATTAGATAAATTTAAAAGGAATGAAAGTAAAAGTCTTCGATAAAAACTGAAGAAGCTATTAAAAGTACCATTTGTGGTATTAGGGATAAGGGTCGGTAGTGTTTGGTGTCGAGGCCGCCTGATAAAAATGAAATGAGGCAAGAACACGGGACTTTATAAAAGACATGTTATGCAAAGGTTACTAAATAAATGTTTTATAATGAGTAGGCCACGAATTCAAGTTTATATTTTAAACATGTAGGGCCAAATTAACTTGGACAGCGGTTTGGAAATGAAATAGTCTTCTGAAATTATTGGAAATGATTTGAGGTTTAATAAATAATGTAAAGCTAAAAAGAACCAATATCATCATATTTTATATAATTCTTACTTTATATGCCATCGGGTTAACATTTTGTAGGTACTTTCTAGTTTTCTAAATAATGCAAAAAAAAATGCGTTTGTTAGATAGAACCTGCTTTGCATCTATCACAAAGATATGGATATCATGCCTAATACTAAGACGAACTAATATGAGCATCAACATTTTTGAGCTCATACCATCAGATTTCATAACTCATCAACTTTGGTAACCTCAATATTAACCCTATAGACTACTACCGAATTAAATCAATGAACTAACAGGTGACACATGTATGAAAATTCATGATATGTAAATAATCTTTCAATTTACCACAATATTTTACATGTAAGACAACCTAATACTGAATTAGTTGCGTATTGTGTACTACTGTTCAAAGTTAATGAAAACAGAATAAGCAATTAAAAAGACGATAGCTATTATAGCCTACCCACCTACTATTTTATATCTGTCTCGACTATGTAACTGTTATGTATCTAAAGAAAACAGAACCCAAGCACAGACAAGATTGTTCATAACGTTCAGACAAGTATATAGGTACTTCTCTATATATGCTCAATTTTCAAATATGCGTCATCTGTTGGTCCATTTGTTTTATCTGGTTGGTCTATAGGGATTATGTTGAGGCTATCTACCAAGATCAACATGTTGCAGTACTTTTTTATATTAATTATGTAACAGGTTTTTTGTCGCTTCCCAAATCCTTGCAAATGTCACTTATATCGGCGCGAAGTTATTTTGATGTATACCTACTTGAATTGATTGATATATTTTGTGGATAGGTCACATTAAAGTAGGTTACTGGCTTAATTAAGCAGTTCATTGAATATCAATGCTGGCATCAACGATATACAATAATTATTTCACAAAGAAAACGAATAACCCATTTCAATACTTCGATTTTAGTTAATTTAATAATTGTACCTTTATATAGAACGGAATTCAATAATAGTTTGAGACTTAATGTTCAAACTTCAAGGTATAAAACAAAAAAAAAAGAGACACCAGATATTAAGGTGTTATAATACAAAAACAAACACAGAACACACTTTTGTTAGAAGCCTAATAAAGCAAACGAAAAAACACAATATTTCCTTTTTATTTTAAATTCCGAAATCAGAAATCTATAGTCCGTTAAAAATAAATCGCCGTTCACTGGCGCCAGTACGTAACCCCTATATTTCTTGGAGGTAATAAAATGTCGAAACAACAGACAAAATCTTTAACATTTAAATTAAAAAAGGATTATTTCATGACACTGCATCTAATAAAACTTAAAAAAACTTATATAAAAAAGAAACAAGTTTTACAATGACTACTACAATTCAAACAGATATCAATACAACCACATTTTTTATTTCGATCAAATTGCATTGGTTGTGGTCACGCTGACATAACGAACGTTGTTTGACCTGTGACCATGTTAAGATAATATTTTGCTAACCTTAATAATAAATATTAATAAAATAGCTTTATTAGATCCACAAAATTAAATTACATTCATCAACAGCTCGTTTACGTCCACTGCTTAACATGGGCCATCTTTTAACAGACCTCGGCAAGCCAGGATCGTTGACGGATGTTGCCATAATCACGGATTGTTGATCGCAGTAAGATGTAAACCTTGAGCTAATAGATGCTGCTGCCCATCTATCAGCCATATGTCCCTTGGTAGCCTTTTACGACACCCATAGGAGGACATGTGGTGGTCTATTCTAAGCCGGAAACCACACGGCAATTTACATTTCTTTTTTTTTTTAACTAGCCTATGCTGTCCTTCTCCTGGGCAAAGGCTTCTCTCAACTCCTTCCATCGTTCGAGACCCCGCGCGTCCTCTTTCCAGTTTTATTGGAACCTATACAGTTCGTCCCGCCATCTCCATCAATTTACATTACACAAGTGTTATTACAATTAACATATAATAATTTTAGTTACAATATTATTTAAAAATCATAAAATTAGTTACATTAATAAAGTATTTACTAAATAAATTCTAGAGCTCAGAAGCTGGATAAGGCTGGATGTGCCATTATAATTTACAAACATTCGTTGTATTATTCTTTACCGTGAATGGTTATTGCGACCAAATGCTTCATCCGTCCTTATGCTTCTGACGTTTAGAATTGAACTTCTGGGTTTCAAAAGGTTTACATGACAAACTTTTGAAACCTACTTTCAATTTATCAGACTTATTAGGATTTTTCAGATTCTAGAACTAACTGGCACTAACATCTTATTACAAACAATCTTATTTTACGAACGTTTTGTTAACCGACTACTACTTCAAGGAAGAGGTTCCATTTCGGCTGTAATTTTTATTTATGAAATGTTACAGAAATACGTAATTTATAAAACTATAGGAAATATACTTCAACTTTAACGGCCCGTTTACTTCCTCTGCGGAACATGGGTATCCTCTTTACGTATAGATCGTAACTAACGAAACGTTGTCTAGGAATGTTGCCGTAAGCACTTCGCTTGATATTCGGATTGGAGATCGCAGTGAGATACCTTGAGTTGATTGATGCTGAATTCAACAGCTATACGTTCCCTTAGTCGCCTTTTACAAATAAAAATAGGAGGATACCTATAGGTATACGATACTGCTCGAGCCTCGGCTTCACTATCGTCTTATAATGTAAATGTTGGACAAACCCCACAGATAAAGATATAGATAGATATAGCATATAGGTATCTATATCTTTATAGATATACCTATATGGTATACTATACAGGTACATCTGTGACTAACAAAGTTTTTAACTAACGTCAATATGAAGGTCTAAGTCCCACAGGGGACGCCCTATGGCGCAGGTTGCTCAGTTTGTAATTTTTTAACCATTTATCTAGGCTGGAGATCTGCTTGCCTTTATGCCCGGTGAAGTAGCAAAACCTCGGAGCTAAGTACATATGTCCGTCCGAAAAAAACTTAAAATGATGTAACTCGTATCTTCTTACTTGCTGTGCCCGACAGGGTCCATACTTTATACTGGTTTTGTAACAATTATTATACATATGGCGTGCAATAAATGAATATGAACTGTAAAAATACAATGTTCCAATGCATTGAATAGTAAACTGTTCGTTTTAGAAGTGTTTGAATAATGCCTGAATTAACAGTCTATTATGTTCTATTCACATTCCTTACAATCATGTGAATTCGTCATAGCAATCGCAAAAACTCTGCTATTTGACTTTTGACCATTAGTCATTACTTAAGTTTATTGTAAGCTGTTGAGTTTCTTTTTATCAATAAAGTATGATTTATTACAGATGATATCGAAATATTAACTATTCAGAATATCAGAGACTATATTATGTAGTATTTTTTACAGTGTGGTCATTTTGTCTTTAGATTTTATTTTTCAGCTTTGTTGTAATAGCGATTACATTATGTACCTATATCTACTTCAACTGCCCGTATACGTCCACTGCTGTACATGAGGTCAATGTATCCAGGGCCGGATTTAGAAGTCCGGAGGCCCCGGGGCAACAAAGGAGAAGAGGCCACAAATAAGTTTCCTTCTAAATGTGTAAAAAGTTTGAAGTACCTATGTAACTACTTTTTATGACGATTTGAATTCTGATATTTTTATTGATAGTTTAATTTAAGCGGATAAGTATAGATAATAACCGTTATTACAATATTTAAGAACTATAACATTAATCACGATTCTACAAAGTAATGTATGTAAAGATAACTTAATTATCCAGTTATGTTAGTATTTATCATTTAATTAATTCATCGGACTTGTGATCTTGAGGTCGCCGGTTCGAACCCCACCCATTGCACTACCGACGTGAACCCACTCGTAACACAAGCATTTAGCTTAGCACGAGGGGTTATTGTGGGGGCTCCTTATTATGTGTCCCTTAAATACAGCCTTGAATGTATCTCTCTTATACACCAACAAATAAATTTTAGTTAAATTATTATAGTATCAAAAATACTGCCTTCTGCGTCCGTATTGGATTATATTCTGGAAAGAGTTAGATTATAACCACGGTAAATAAATCTATACTAATATTATAAACAGGTACCTAGTTTGTGAATTGTTTGTGAGTTTGTAGGGAATAATCTCTGGATCTACTCAACCGATATTTTTCAAATTCGTTTGCCAATAGAAAGCCACATTATTTGTGGGGCTCATAGGCTATATTTAAGTCAGGCTTTCCACGGGAACGGGATATATGCGGGTGAAATCGCTAGGAACCTCTAGTGGGCTATAAAACTTAAACATATATACGCTAACTCGCTAAAGGTGAGAATCATTGAACCAATAAATTTGTTGATATGGTGAAGCCTGAGTAGCATGGCAACTTAAGTAAGTATCTTACTTAGGTAAGTATCTTACGTAATCGTCGTAAAATTACATAAAATTCGTAAATCTTCGTTGTTTGTGTAAACTGTGATTTGTGATACGCTAAAAGGTTGATGTAAAATTTACTGTTATATACTGCGGCTTCGTAGTAGGTATTTTACGTTAATAAGAACGAGAAGATTAACTTATTGTATTATTATGTATTTTGTTAATGTATGAAGTATAAAAGTTACTAATATCTGAAGTTACTATTTATTGTCTATCAAATACAACTTCCATAGCGTAGCGGTATTTGGCTAGCTTTAAATGTTGGACGCACGACGTCCAACATTTAGGGTTCGATCCCCACACCGGCAAGAAATCATTGTGTAAATTCTAAGATTTCTTTCCGGGTCTGGATAGTTGAGGGACTACCCTCCGTGCCTTGGAAAGCCGTTGGTCCCGATTGTTATAATATCATCTATAATAATCGTATATCAAGGAACGGGCAGCAGCGTTTCCTTGTGTGGTACAACATAATACTGCGGTCACCAACCCGCCTGTTAAGCGTAATGACTATGCAAATGCCCTCCCCCGGGAGAGGAGGCCCATGTTCAACAGTGGACGTTATCCGGGCTGATGATGATGATGATGATGATGAAATACAACTTTACAAAGAAATATAATATTAAATTAATTTTTAAGGTAGTTACTGGCACCTTTTTGGGTTTCTGATACACTACGATAAACAAAACATAACTGCATGAGTTAATGCTTTTATCACTTGTAAATGGACCAATCCTACTTGACTTCATTTGGTATTTACTTTGAACGCAAATATATTGTGGTGTGTCGTGACGTCAATTGTACCACAACTTATATATTGTTTGGGGTCAAACAAGAGAAAATTAAGTTTATAATATATTAGACACGGTGAATGGAAATATTATCGAGGTCTCAATTTGTGTGGTTTAAGTCACGATTTTATATCAGATGGCATTGAATCAGCGGAAGAAAGAAGTTTATAAATGACGTTCGTTATTTTTATTATTATTATTTTTATTAGGTTGTATCAACTCCTGGTGTAGGAAAATAATAGAAGCGATAGGAGACAGATTGTGTAACTAGGCATGTGCCTAGGGACGCGCTGGCGGAATAGATACTGGAAAAGCAACTGTAGTTGAGGCTACTACAAGTCGGAATAAAGATATGCCAGCTCTAAATTGGAGTAAACTCTACCACACATTTAGTAACGCCAACTACAGTGATAAATTTTTCGTTATTTATAAAATAGGGGCGCCGATGGGATGATTAATCATAAAATTATAAGTATAACATTCTCAAAAAATTACTTTAAAGAATAAGAAGGTAAAGAATTGTTTATCCTAGAAACTCCTGAAACTATTTAACATTTCAGAACTGTGTGATGATGAAAAATATTATTAAAAATTTGGAAAAAATCCTGTTGATTTGGAAAAGTTGGAACACCATGGGCGTTATAGTTATAACGGCCGGTACGAGAAAGCCGTAGGTTCGCCAATTTGTAGGAAAAGAGTATTATAAAAAAGTTATATAAGAAGTAATCTTTCGTGGGAGTAAATGGCCTAAAAAGATGATATAACCTAACGTTATCCAATTACTACGATAGTGTAAACCACTTCCGATCTCAGTTTTATTAATTATTATTATAATAATATATAATTAGTATACAAAAAGGTGGTGAATCCGTAAAAATACATGTTTGATTAATTTCTACGACTTAACAGTTAACTTGAGGATGGATTACCTCATTAATTTCATAATTATACTTACATAACTGGATAATTAAGTGATCTATACAATATGAGCATAATTAAAGCAGTAAAGTTAGTGAGGTTGTAGGGGTAATGTCTGGATTTACTTAACCAATTTTGAAAATTCTTTTACCTGTAGGTAATATTAGGTATATATCTACAACCTCTATGGCGTAGTAGGTAAGTCTCGCCTTAAAGCTTGAAATTGGTAGGTTCGATTCCCGCTCAGGACAAAAAATGATTTTGTAATTTAAAAAAATTGTTTGGGTGGAAATTTGGGAAATTAACTACCTACATTAGCATAGGGAATATATTTCTTCACAATCATAATCTTTATATATACTATCTGCTTTAGAAGCGAAGGCGAAGAATTTTGGAAGAACTTTATAAAAAAATGTAAATTTCGAGGTTGTATTTAGAGCGACCCTGTAGCTTGTGACGTCAATGAGCATCGCGATCCACCTACAGTTGCACTGCGCACGTGGACTGACTAAATTATAACTCTTCTGTTTTATTATATTATTACGCATCTATAAATACCTAAATAAAAAATATGAGTCGGTTAATTGGACATTTGGCTATGTATCTTTTTATTTTTGTATTTATAATTACATATTAGATATTATTATGATCGAGTTGAGAATGTTTTTATCCTGTAAAACTTAGAAGGTGTTTCCATGTGATATACAACTTTATGTTTCAAATTAAAATATTCTTTTATGTAGTTAGTATATTATTATGAAATTCCACTCTCAAAAAACATATTTTTACTTATGTATTTTCTGGGAATTGAAACATAGGTTTACCAATTCTTCGTCCTTGAAAACCCATTTTTATCTCAAAGCTATCGGCGACCTCGGAAGGCCATAGTAACCACGATCGACTAGGAAAATCGTAAACTATGCCTTATTGCGGTGATTGACAAATATGATGACGCGACGACTACAAATTTCTAACGAAGATTTTTCCAAAGAACTGATGACAAACTCGATTATTTGCTCTAGATGTAGATGCGAAAAGGCATTTTCAAATATTATTTTATCTCTGTATATTATTCTACTTTACGTCAACAGCCTGTTTAAGTCCACTGCTGAACATGGACCTCTTCTTTACAGACTTTGGCTAGCCAGGGTCTTTGAGAGTTATTGATATAATCACCACGGGTGGCAGCCCCGATAGGTGATCGCAGGAAGATGGTAAATAACCTTGGGCTTAGATATGCTGCTGCATATCCATCCATCAGGCTTATTAGTGACCTTTTACGACATCTATGGGAATAAATGGTATATTCTAAGTCAGAAACCACACATGTATAAAATGCTTTCTATTAAATATTGTCATGCACTATTTCGCATTTTGTAGAATTATTAAAAAAAACTCTTTTAATTTTGCTTCAACTATGAAGCCATTACGGTGCTTTTATTTTTGTGCTGAAAGTGCAATAATTTAGTGATACTACCTTGATAGTTGATATCCATTTTTATTGTACGTTATGAAGTGCACAAAATAAATGAATATGTAGATGAAGATGAAGGAATATGTTTGAAGAGGAAGGCAAGGGCAAGGGAATGGACTGTGTGAAAGATGACATGTCTAAGAAAGGTGTGAGTGTAGAAGAGACGGCAAATAGGGAAAAATGGAACAGGATGACATATTGCGCCGACCGACCCCAAATAATGGGACAGGGCAGGACAGGAATATGATGATGTATCTCACAAAAACTCCGATATATTTGTTAATCTTGTTATGTATTTCTCTTTATTTTTTCGCTTTGCGAGAGTATAGATATTGAACCTGCGCAGAGCACATACCTACTTTTTTTTGCGCAGGTTAAATATCTATACTAATATTATAAAGAGGAAAAATTTGTTCGGTTGTTTGTATTGAATAGGCTCCGGAACTACAGGACCGTATTAAAAAAATATTTCGCCATTAGATATGCTACATTAGCCAGGAGTAAATTAGGCTACATTAAATGACAAAGTTTCCACGGGAACGGGCGTTACGCTTGTGATATCGCGCGGGAGAAGTTATAAAGAAAATAAAACCCTTCAACTCCGACACAAGGGCATTAGCTGCCCAATACTTAATGTAAATGGTCCAAAAAGATCTGCCAAAACACATTAATCAAGTGAATCGTTTGCGCATAATATGAGAGTTTAGGCAGTGGCGCAGGTAGATTACCCACGAGCCTTGACCCCGTTACATGTGATAGGATGTCACGATCAACGCTCGCGCATTCAATATGTTTACATAATACATAATACACACATTTACGAAATCCGACATACCTATACTACGGAAATCTGATCGCGGATCAATTTATTAATCGCTACCAAAATAGGTTATATGAGGATGTTATGTCATTATGTAATTCAGCTCTAAATATTTATCTATTTAGATTGACAACTGAGACGCTTTATTGTAGGATTCTATCAAAAGTTATTTTTTTCTGCGTTTAAATATTATAAGGCATGATGGCAACATTCGGCTCTGAGGCAAAGTGACTTATGCCGTAGTAACTATTTACGGAGTTTGCATAGTCGGAAATGTCTCAACATTCAACATTTGTATTATGTTGAGACATTTCCTACTATTAAAACTATAAATATATATAAAAATAGTTATTTCAAGTAAATTAGCTTGTAATTATCGATTTTGACCCAATAATCTTATCGACAAAATGCTGTTAAAACCAGTTTAAAGTTCATATTTGCAAGATGGCGCCTAACGCCCTCCGCCACAGACGCAGGTCGCAGAGATTATCACGAACTATGTAAATGCGTCTATTCCCTATACAAATATTTACATGTCTGCCTAAAATAATATACAGATCAAAGTCCAAAACAAAATCTACTTGCAAATGTACGGTTTTCACGATTTTCCACAACAGAATGAAATACCAAATTTTTATTTTTCTTTGATAATAATATTTCTTTTTACGGAACAGCTTAATATTTCGCTAATTGATAAAACAGCTGTTCTCACGTAAATTAATTATTGAATACTGAACATTTTAGATTAGGTATACGAAAAAAGTCTAACCTGTATGTTATTAAATGTTTGTATTTTAAAATATTAATTGTATTCTCAATTGTTGGGGTAGTAACAATAAAAAAGATTAAAACAATACATAAATAAATAAATAAAAATAAAAAAAACTAAATGTGCAGTTATTCAAGGTCACAATGGACGCATCAAACGCAGTGCTAATGCACTGACGCTGGCTGTGAACAGAAGGACGGACATTTGGTACCTACATGTTGAATTCAGAAAACTAATACCTATTACAAATTTGAATGTAAGTTTGTTTAGTTACGCTTTCATGCGAAAACTATTTAACTGATCATCATTAAACTTCTCACACATACTCTTACCTCCAAGAGTATGTGTAAAAAGTTTAATTTAAAATGAACATAGGGACATTGGCTTCAATGGGTACGAGCGAAGATAATAAAATATGGAAATAAAATTAAAGGAATGAATGCACTCAAAAGACATTTAGACCATTTAGGTACATAGTTATTATATTTCATGTTTTGCGTAGGGATGACATGCATGTAACGAAAAGAATATAAAGATGGATGGACTTTATGAAAGATGACATGTTTGACGTGTGAGTACAAATAGATACGTCTAATAGGGAAAAATGGAAGAGGATGACATATTGCGCCGACTCCAAATAATGGGCAGGATGATGATGAGTTAACATCAGTCGCGTAGCTAGGTGGGCAAGGGCCCCTGTGCAAAGCTTCAAGAGCTGGCGAGTTGGCGGACCCACTCTTTTCATAGCTTAGGTTAGAGGGCCCCCTGAGGTCCGGGGCCCTGGTGCACTACACCACCTGGCCCTACGATAGCTGTAACATATTTTATCGTAATGATGTACATATAAAGGTACATAATTATACTAATACTTTCATGTACCTAAATTAAATCCTATAGGTGCTCTGTTTATAAATTAAACCTTATTTGTGTTATTTGATTTAATTTTACAATTGGGAAAATTTATTTGAATGATCAATCTTTTGATAACGAAGTGTTAGTCCCAAAAATAAATCACACTCCACAAATGTCTAGAATGTTGGTAATAAACAGTATTTCTTTGTATTTTTATAACGTATTGATTTACACTTGCACACTAATAAACTTTTTATCATCTAACGCGCGTCACTCGTGGGACAATTTTATTTTTGTAAAATCGTGAGCTAAGTGAAAATTATTAAATTGACAGAGCAGCTGCAATATGTTACAATAGTTTTAAGCAACTAGGACTTAAAGTTGGAAAAGCCAGGAAAAATTGTTTTTAATCTTCAATATCTGAGTGGAAAAGCCGTTTTTATTATCTAGAGGATAAAGTAAATTGAATTTAGAACATCGTGTGCACTAAGTTTGTGAATTAAAAAAAACATTAAACCTATTTACTGCTACCTCTATGGTGCCGAATATATCATACAACTTTTTTTTAATTTGTTAAAATCTCAGACTCGGAACCTTCTTGGTGTTGTTTTTTCAATTTGCTTTGTACGCGGTTCTTTACGCGGCATTTTTTCACGTCATTGTTAAACCTTATATTAAAAACAAGAAACTTGAAAACAAGTGAAAAAACTAAAATGAGTGATTCTAGCGACGAGGAAGTTTGTTAGACGCCAACAGAATTGACTGAAACTGTTAATAATGCGCATTTCCTCGCTGAGGTGGAATGAAAAGTTACGTGTTGCACTCGAGTGCAAAGATTTTTCACCTCGTGCTCTTTTGATTCCCTCGCTAACGCTCAGGATTCTAATTTTGAATCACTCGCTGCGCTCGTGATTCAATTTTAGAATCCTTCGCTTGCTTGGTCATCAAAATTGAACACGCTGTTAAAAAGCAACTTTGCACTCTTGTATAACAAATAACTATTTAAAACAGGACGCAGTAAAGTAGATGAAGTACCTAAATTAATTTCAAGTAATACTGGCGCGCGAATTTATCATACATGACATTATCTAGGCGCTTTAAAACCAAGGACACTGCTTAAAAACTATCCAGGGCTTCCCAGGACATTAATAAAACCTAAAAGTTAATTGTACCTACTAAGCGTCACCATGAGTGATATTGAATTAAATACCTTATGAATGCATACCATCTATATCTATTCTGATATATAAAGCTTAAGAGTTTGTTTGCTTGACGCTACGCTACGCTTACGCTAATCTCAGGTCTGGTACGATTTGGGACGGGAGTTACGCGGGTGAAACCGAGTGCGGGAAGCTAGTAAAATATACAATTGTATGTCGGCCATGGTGTCGCTTAGCTCAAGTAGCTATTACCCGTCAATATTATCACGCAAAGGATCGGCCCAGCGTTGGACAATCCAAAGATCTGCGCTCAGCCTCAGTCAAGGATCATTTTCATGTTGAAGCAATTAGAGCACCTTCTATTCTCCCGGACCATCGGCAATTAGAGTAACCGCTCCGCTTCACATATGGACGGACCGACCGCCACATGGTGAGCCATGTGGCGGCTAGTCTCAAATGTCTTACTTAAATGATGATTTGTTTATGACAAGTATAAGTGTATGGTATGTAAATATCCAAGTGTAGCACTTAGGTATTTTATTATTATTTTAAATTTGTTTAAATATGCTATGGTTTATTATTTTACAGACGAAGATATTCGTTCTCAATGCAATATAATACACGTCTTGGTAATCCAACCAGACTTTATCTGCTCTGACTTTTTAGGACATTTAAAAATAACTTTTATTCCGTTAAGAGAAAGTCTAGAATAACTCAAAGATATAGTATAACTAAGCTTAATGATCATGAAATAATAAATGATATCTCATGTAATGGTTCGTGATTTTCACAGGTTCATAACGACGATGAAGAGTGCTTAAAAAATGTGTTATATACATGTAATTAATTGCTTTGATAACCTTTAACTTTATCCACATCAGATTAAAATTAATAAATATTATCTTAATACTTCCAATTATACACTTTAACTGAAAATATTAAGAATGTAGGTAACAAAACTACGAGGATATTATTTAATCATTATCTAATGTCCTAATGGGATTCCACACATACAATGTCCATGCGTGACAAAGATCCCCGAAGGGGATTTCGCCATAGTTACCACGTATGGCAGACTGTTTGTACATTATCTCAGTACAGAAAATTATGACCGTGTAGTTTCCGGTACTTACTTACTTAGAATAGACTACCCCATATCTTCCTAAAGGTAAGGTAAGAAGCAACTAAGGGATATACATTTGATAGTGGTAGAAAAAGAAAGGGACCCATCATAAGAACATGATTTAAAATATTTGAAATGTGTCTATATGAATAAAGAATTTTTGACTTTGACTTTGATGGACGGGCAGCAGCATTTATCAGCTTAAAGATACTCCCATTTTATAACGATCACCAATCCGCCTGTCAAGCGTGTTGTTTTATTACGGCAATATCCCTCAATGACCCTGGCTCGCCAACGTCTGTTAAGGAAGAAGGAGGAACGATGAAGAATATTCTGTGGGAGTGCACTACACAGGTAAGCGTTGCCGTTTATTACCTATTAAATTTTACTTTTCGATATCGATCGAAGAAATAATATTCATCCGTACGTTACCATTCAGTCTCTTAAACGAAAACTGGACATCTGATGAAAATTTATGGTTTTTATTAATAAACATGCGGCTTGAAGCATGCCACTAAGTGTCACCGGCGTGACTTAAAGTAAGTATTCGTGTTGTAATCAAACTGAATGCTTATCTATACTATATTATAAAGAGGTTCTGAGGTTGTAGGGGGTAATCTCTGAAACGGGTGCGCATTGTCTTACATAACTTTTCAACCCTTATCATCGGATGTCCGAAAATATTTCTCATACCGTTTAAAGTCATAATGATCGTTCTTAATAAAAATTAAAAAGTAAGTATTAAAATAATACTATAATCATTTGAAATTCATAATATCACTAATTAAACACTTACTTTTTACTAATATTTGTTTATACTAATGGTCGAAACGTTTAATCATTTCAATTAATAACTATAATATTCATATAATAATATGTTTTTTATTCTAATATTCGTTTTTATACAAGTTAAAAATGTCAATTAAAATGCGACTCCACTGAAAATCAAATTCCTACCAGAAATGAGTTGCTCTTATTTTTGGTCGAAGGTTAAAAAATACACCAGGATTCCAACTTCTGTTAGGTTAGAACTGTGACCACAACGTGCCAGATCCAAATTCTATACAAAATATTAATTAAAGCAATATGATCATTGAATGTTATAAAGAAAAACTTCTGAAAAAATATATAATTTGAAACTGGTCCTTGGTAGTAACAGTATTAATAAAAAAAATATGATCAGTAACGGTTATGAGATCCGTTGGAAGTAATAAAAATGTTTGAATAAATAAGTATGATTTTTTTAAGGAAGATAATAATCAGTTACGTCTTGCTACCGAGTAAGACAAAGAATAGGATATAGAATTTTATGTAAGGCCAATATGGACCCCTCTGAAACGCATTTTATACAATGGCAGAATAAAATGAGTAGTTCGATCTTGGAAAAGCCATAATCCCTCAATCTCCCCGTCAGCGACTGCCCTGAGCCGAGGTCCAAGTCCCACAGGGGACGCCCTCTTGCGCAGGTTGCTTAGTTTGTGGTGTTTAAACCATTTATCCAGGCTGGAGCTCTGCTTGCCTTTATGCCTGGTGAAGCAGCAAAAGCCTCAGGGCAAACTAAATAGGAGGGAGCGAAAAAAAAAAATACGATCTTGTTCTAAACATAGTCAACTTTCGAATCAGTTATGTAAAATTTGTTAGTATACAAGGTACCAATAATATACCAATATACCAATAATATAGGATCTCTATCCCTTTTGTGACCTAGTAAGTACGAGCTATCACCAAATTGACCTTTTTTTAAGCCAGCTAAAAAGATTGAAAGTCCACCAATCGATTTTTTTTTTGACGAACTTTATGTAATTAGCCAATAGGCTTTTGCTACTTGACCGGGCACAAACGTGAGCAGAGCTCTAGCCTAAATAAATGCTTTAAAACTACAAACTAAGCAACTTGCGCAAGAGTCTTGGATCTCGGCTCAGGGTGGTCGCTGCGAGGAGATGAATTAAGATTTTTAGGGGAATTTTGTGCAACAGTCGCTCTACTTTACAGTAGGGAATCGGCCACCAATAGAAACCAGTCCGTTCAACTTAATGCACAGTCTACACGCAGATATAGCGTGCAGTGAACGCATGTCAGTTCCAGTTATATCTAGAAATATATCAGATGTATGACCTTCCAACTGGGGAAATGAAGTCAGTGGATAGTTACTACATAATTTATAATTATTCACCAAATGATTTTTTTTTCTTCAAATGCTTTTATAGTAATGTCTCGATCTTCAGGCCAGTATATCATACTGATCACGGGCGATTATATTTCCCATATAAAAAGATTCTACGCTTGACCGTTTGAGAGCAATCAAATGCTTCTCAGGTGCGTTGGTAGAACGGCAGCTTTTTTTCTTGCGGACATTTGTAGTTACATCAACAATGCAAAGCTAAATATAGCATTGGCCTCAACAATAATGAATTAAGATAATTTTGTATGTTAATAGTAATTTCTGACGAAACACAATAAAAACTTACGATAGAGAGACGCTGCGCCGGCGACGACGCTGCGTGGGTTATCTTGCGCTCCGGGCTCTTTCCACTGCGGTATCAGACTCAAGGACTTTATACCCGAGTCCAATGTAAATTTATAATCATAAATAGTAACTATTTTGTAAGAAAATAAATGACAATCTTTTTTTAAAAACATTTATCCATTCATTAAAAAAAACTTTTTGTTTATATCTTTACTTATATTAAAAAAGGAAATATTTTATTGTTTTTTGTTTGCATTGAATAGGCTCCGGGTATGTTGGCCCGACTTTACAAATTCTTTCACAATTAGAGACGTTTTATGAGTCAACCAATTTATAGATTTATTTAGAGATACAATTGTTATTAAATCTAATTAGATTAATTAAATAGGGCTATGTGCTGATGAAAATCAATCAATTAAATAAATTTATGAATAAGGGAGCTACGGGGAAAAAAGAATATAAATACATAAAATTAAATTAAGAAGTCGATTTAGTGTAAGTATAACAAGAATTATAATTAAAATAGATTTATGCCGAATTGTAATGTATAACTAACAAAAATCCCGAATTAAGAAATAGTTTGTAGCGAAAATAATTTAAGCATTGCTATACTTGTATTTATGAAACGCAAATTTAGAAGTAGGTAAGTTATTAGGTCCTGCATTCTTCCTAGTTGTATCTTTGGCTGTCCTAATGAACCGTTAGCAAGTTAGACTATTTGAGTTTGGCCGATGTGGCCAAAATATAATAATTGTCTTGTGCTGTTAATGTTTTATTGTTTCGGCATCACTTCCATTGAAACGCGCGTTCCTCGATCGTGCATCGAACGCGAGCCCGCCGCCCGCAGTAGCCTTAGCCTCATTGCGAAAACTAATTCAACAGACGCTACTCTTGATAGAAGAGTACATAAAACTTTTTTTTTATAGATTATCATAAATAATATTATACTCTTAGACATTAAACAAACACGCGGCTAGAAGCATGCCACTAAGTACCACCGTGTCTGAGAGTAATAGACATGTAATAAAATTTTATGTTTATCTATACTTATTAATATAATAAAGTGGTAAAATTTGTGAGTTTGTTAAGTTGTAGGGGGTAATCTCTGGGTCTACTAAACTGATTTTGAAATTATTTTTACCAATAGAAAGCCACATTAATTCTGAGTGTCATAGGCTTATATTTTAACACAAGTTCCTTATGGATACGGCCTCAGGTATAGCTAGTAACTTATACTCTGGCATAGGTTATGAACAAGTTATATGTAAATATAAATAACCACTACTCCATCGAATGATTTACTTCTTATGTATGCCATATTTCATAGATAAATGTAGACTGGAACCTTTGAGCTGATAGATTGATAACTATAGTAATTTGGGCAAGATTTTTGTGTTGTTTTGTTATTAATGCTATTCCAAGCCAAAAACTACAGTGCATACAACATTTGGCACAAAAATAGCAGGCTAAAAACAAGCTATAACAAATTTAAAAAAAAACTGTACATGTAGTATATTCACATTATACGCCATTGTAAACAAGAAAACTCTATTTTAATATGTAATTGTATTCTCTTTGTTTTTTGTTTTTTACAAAATTTTGTTGTCCCGAAACAAATGCATTGTTCCGAATATCAACAGTGTTTCATATCGCAGTATAACAACCGTATAGATAGGCAATAATAATTAACGTAGCGCCAGTCATTGGCATCCTACACGTGATCATCACGTACGATACAAATACAGCTTAGACCACTCACGCTAAATAATATCATTATTATAATAATGACATATATCCGTCTCACCTATTAGGACGTTTATTTTTAGCTCTAAGTATTTGATGGTATGTTATTAAGACAATAATTTACCAAATATGTTTTATTTTGATTTCATGCGAGTAATGACCTGTGTTTTTGAATTACCGCTTTAATGTGACTGGAGTAATCTATTAATCGTAAAGTTCATTTCGTTTAACATGCAACATGCAAGCAGGCATGTAGCATGAAAGCAAGCACGCCGCATTTGAAGCATACAAATACAATAGTTAAAAACATGTTGACTTTCACAATATTGGATTTGAAGTTTAAATATTCTAGTAAAACTATTTCAAATATAAGCATTTCTGCCATATTCATAGTATGTTAAATAAAATTATTCGAAATAGTCTCGGTTCCAAATAAACGTTATGCCGAACGAAATTATGCGGAAAGTTATGGAATGGCAGAATTTTGTCATTGTAAATTCTGACATAAAAATATCAGATTAAACAATAATTATATAAGCTAATATTTATACCTTAAAAATATTCGGTTAAAAAAGTTTGATATGTGTGTAATTCCAAATAAATTTCGGAGCTTTAAGATTCCCCAGATAGCTTTACCTTTATACTAAATATATTTCAAGTCTCAAGTTCAACTTATACCGTGTGTGTATTAATATTTATCATATTCCTTTAATTCAATTGGCTATTCTATTTCCTATTATTGTATGTTATTCCACTTATGGAATATCCGCTACCAAAACAGTAGCGAAGTCTGCACAATACAGTATATGTAAGGTTGCATTTTACATTAAGCAAATGTAAGTTTTTGTTTTCATTATATGTTTACACCATTGTTGCGGATATTAGAGCGAAGGCACACGATGCGTTGGCGGTGCGGTTCAGTGCTACACCGGAGCGACATCCCTTCCTTAACTTAAATAGAAATTTATGCGATGGGCCGCCCGTAATTCACCGCAAACGCACCACACTTTCTATCTGAGATACGAGACGCGAAGCCGGAATGATGATGGGCTACGATTATATACACCTACGCATTGCATCCCTACCGCTCATACGGTACCGTATCTCGGAATAATTATGCGACGCACCGCACCGTTAGAGTATCATGTGGCCTTGCCCTTATGACGGCGGTGCGTTAATGTAAGCGTTGAGCAGCACAAATCCTTCCTTCTTGGCAGCATAGCGTATCTACATACTTGTATCAATTACGTAATAAAAGCCTACGTAAAGAGCTTAACTAATACTCCGGTCACGTTGGTTCCTTGCTCCTGGGCTTGCAGGTATTCTCGCATAATGAGCGTGCGCAAAGGATTCTCTGAAGGCGCAGCGCGTGCGCTATGACGTGCATTGTAGCTCATTGCTGATGAGGCACCAGTATACTATTGTTAGAGCAGCTTATTTTATTGATGGGCAATACTATGTTTTGTTGTTGTAGACACGCGTAGCTATATATGACTACAATTTGATTTTGATTGGTTATGATTTCAGTTGATATTCTAGTTTTTTTCCGTACGGACATAAGTATGCAGTTAGTGACGAGGCGAGCAAAGCTCCAACTATGCAACCTGCGCAATAGGGCGTCCCCTGTGGAACTTGGACATCGGCTCAGGGCGGTCGCTGGCGGGGAGATTGAGAGATTATGACTTTTAGTTTTTAAAGGCAACTGTCGCTCTACTTTACACCCCTTGGACTGCGGGTTATTTGCAAACTAAGGTTTGGGAGAGGGCGACCTCTTCTATGGCTAGTCGGATAGAAGTCGCTGTATATCGATAATGATTGACTTAACACTAGTTAGTCACATTTATGGGACCTAAATGAATAACATTTATATAGCAAGGTTTAAGTTATTCTGGTAAAAATGCAATCAGTAGGTAGTACTTATGTATGTTTTTGTTTCAGAATCTAATCAAGACTAACCGTTTTTTTATCATTGCTATTAAATGGCAGGATGATTTGCCATCAGTATGATATTACTATCGACACATAGCATGACAAATTTAAAATGAACATAAGTATGTTATTTTACCAAAAAAAAACCGGCCAAGTGCGAGTCGAACGCTCGCACGAAGGGTTCCGTACTAGTTGCAACTTTGATCGATGTTAATAATAGTTGATTGAATGAAAGGTAAATTGTGGTTTACGGTTTATAAAATGACGTATTAAAAAAAAACTACTTACTTGATCTCGTTCAAAACAATTTTCGGTGGAAGTTTGCATGGTTATGAACATCATATATTTTTTTTAGTTTTATCATTCTCTTATTTTAGAAGTGACAGGGGGGGGACACACATTTTACCACTTTGGAAGTGTCTCTCGCGCAAACTATTGAGTTAAGAAAAAAATTACATTAGAAACCTCAATATCATTTTGAAGTCCTATCCACACGTATGGGTTTGATGAAAAAATGTTTTATAGTTTCAGTTCTAAGTATGGGGAGCCCCAATTTTTTTGTTTTTTTTCTATTTTTGTGTGAAAATCTTAATGCGGTTCACAACATACATCTACTTGCCAAGTTTCAACATTATAGTTCCTATAGTTTCGGAAAAAAGTGGCTGTGACATACGGACGGACAGACAGACAGACAGACAGACATGACGAATCTATAAGGGTTCCGTTTTTTGCCATTTGGCTACGGAACCCTAAAAACTTCCTTCAAGGTGACGGCAATGGTAAATGTACAAGGCAAAATGAACTCTATTGACTTGCGATACAAGATAATGTACGTTGTACGAACCAACTCCTCAAATTTGGCTAAGTATTAGCAATGACAAAAAATTACGCTATATATTTAGAGCGATTATATATAATTTGAATCAAAAGTAACGATATGTTTTAATTTAGTTATATTTTCATAATACATACAATATAGGTACATATAACTCATACGAGAGATCATATATTTCATTTTAACGCTTGATAACCACAATTGATTACGTAAGAAAACACTTCAAGAGCAAGACAAATATGGTTACGCTTGATTGTACGTTAATTGGTGAAACGTAATAACGATATGTCTTACAAGACTGCCACTCAGCACCGTATAAGGTGTTACAACCAAAATAAACACTGTAAAATAATGCCACCTGCGCAAATGACTTAAGAAAAAAGGTTAAAGTTAATCTCCGACCATTCTTATAAATATTATATTTTAGAATCTTCATGTTAAAATTGATTATTTTGACGTGATTGACGTGATAAGCGGTTTAAGGCTCGCCGTAATCTCGGAGGTCGTGTGTTCGATTCCCGTTCCGAACGAAAAATCTCTTTTTCCAGGTCTGGTTGGTTGAGGGTCCTACCCCCGTGGTTTAGAAAGGAGTTGGTCCAGATTTTCGTATCATGATCTAAGACAATTGTATACCAAGCAATGAGCAGCGTTTACCTTTGTATATACTGTACAGAACACTGCGTTCACCAATCCGCCTGTCAAGCGTGGTGACTCCACAACCACCCCTATGAGGGATTGATGATGAAATAATAGGCTTAGGTGGCATGCTTATCCTAGTACAGGAAAATACGAGTTGTACAAATCTCTTTTAAAGAATCTAAAAGTGATACCTACAATCCAACTAGCGACCGTTCTAAGCCTAAACTCAAGCTCTCAAGCCCTCTTGTGTAGGTTGCTTAGTTTGTAGTTTTAAGGCCAGAGCTTTACTCATTTCTTTATGTCTGGTGAAGCAAAAACCTGTGTAACCTAACCTAACAAATAAGTACCTACCTATTTACTTTGCCTCTACATCCAGATTCAGTTCAATCCTCAAACCTTATTTGTGTGCACCAGATACAGTTGTGCAGTACGTGATTTATGTGTAGTCCCATAGTTCGCATAGTCCCAGCGACATAAGGATTCATTTCCCTATATGGGATGTAATATAAGTAGGATCGATTTCCCAATAGTATAGACAACCTCCCTGGCGTATCGGTACATGTCTCGCTTTATGTCTCGGAGGTCGTGGGTTTGATCCCCACGCCGGACAAGAAATCTTTGTGTAGTTTATAAGATGTATTTCCGGGTCTGGATGGTTAAGGGAATACCCTCCGTGCCTCGGAGAGCATGTTAAGCCTTGGTCCCGATTGTTATAACATTTTTTATAACAAGCGTATGTACCAGGTAACGGGCAGAAGCGTTTCTCTGTATATTACAACATAATACAGCGGTCACCAACCTGCCTGCCAAACGTGGAGACTATGTCAAAAACCCTCCCTCGGGAGGAGGCCCATGTTTAGCAGTGGTTGTTATACGGGCTGATGATGATGAGATTTCCCACACATTGTATGCAGTAACAAACAAATCGTTTGTTTCCTTCACCGTTGATTGTTTGAATCCGCAAGAACTCATTCAGTAACCAAACAGAATTATGTTCTCAAAACAATTCAGTTGGTTTCCGAATACAACCGGTGGGAAATGAAGTTAAGATCGAATCTATAGAAGTCTAGGACTGTCATACTGCACTTCGAGGTTTAAAATACCGATGAGATACGTAACGTTCTTCTTTTCAAATAAACAGTATAACGTGCTTTTATTATTGTTGATGAATAAAAAGATTTATATAGTGCAAAAAATTGTATTGTTTAATAAGGCCAAATGATGTTATTTTTTTATGATAAAAAATTAGGTATTTCGTTGTAACGAAATACCTAATTCCCTAATTTAAACATAAAATTCACTTGTAAGTGAATTTTATGTTTAAAACTACAAACAGCAAACACTGACTCAGGGCCGGTCACCGTGAGTGTTGGATCTCGGATCAGGGCATTGCGAAACTGTCCCTCAAATTTATAAATCGCAGGTCCTTCCGGCTTATGGCCTACGCGGGAATCGGTAGGTTCAATATAAATAGCTCTACAAAGAGAATTTGATGTAAGCCAAGAGAGACCGACATACATAAAGATGGGTGATCATGTTGACACATGAGGGTTCCTTCACCCGGTCCCCTAAAAATGAATTCATATTATAGTAAAGTCATTGTATAGATATTCATGTGGAATAGTCTCGAAGTATGCTCCATATTGAAAGGTAAACGTCCGTTTGTGGGTTGTCAGCACAAACGTGGCCATAGTCGCTCCCCTCCGCGGACATTGACGTCAGTCGAGCACCTCGCATACATACATAATAAAACTTTATCCACACGTATATGTAATTGTCCATGATTTTGAGTTGCTAAATCCAACAAAGTAACGCTTCTGCTTAGACTGAAATAAAACTAAAATTAGAGTTATCAAATTTAATGCACGGTTGATAATGTAACTACAATATATAACGAAGGAGTATGAATTTGTAAGAAATATATCAATACAGACAGTATGTACATATTATGATATGGTCACAATGAATCCTAGCACAGAGTAATAGTTCTGTGAGTTGTAACCTGTCACAAGATATCTACGAGTATATAAGTTTTAAAGGATATTTGAACTCTGTTCTTACTGAACGATCCACGAACCTATAGTGGCTTTTGGTTCAATCCAATTTAAAGTTTAAGAAAAGATAATATCAATATAGGTACTTAACCTCAATCGCCCGCGCTGTATCAAATAGTGAATGCTTTCCCCCCCACAACTTTCATGAAGTAAATTAGTTAGTGTCACCCCAATTGAACTTGGTCCAAAGTCAGTCTAATTTATCCAGTTGAGTAAATAAACTCCTACGACTGATTGTTGACGCATTTAAATAGGAAATATCTACTTAAAGCATGTTTATGTGCCGTATAAATAGTCTTATAAATGTGTAAATTTATTTATGTTACAATACATATAGAATTAACTTATATTGTTGGGTAAATAACGTAATAAATGCATATTATTTTATCTATAAAATAAATATAATTAATAAATTAAATTCAGAACATTATTGTAAATAGGAATGTGAGTATGACGAAATTCAAAATCCAAAAATAAATAAATAGTAACAGTGCTTTGCTGAGAGTTGTGTACTCAGCCGTGTCTAACTATGTTAATTCATAATTTATAATAAATAATTCATAGAAAGTATTCTAAACATAATATACTTACTCTCCGGAGAAATCTATACTAATATTATAAAGAAGAAAGATCTGATTGTTTGCATTGAATAGGCTCCAGAAATTCTGGGCCGATTTAAAAAAAGCTTTTACCATTAGAAAGCTAAGTTATACTGAGTAACATTTCATTATAAAGTTGAGTTGTCCCACGGATACAGGAGATACGCGGGCGAAACAGCGTGAGGTAAGCTTGTACTACAATTTTCCAATCAATTAACAAACTCACTTTCCCTTTTGTGTATGTATGGATTAATTACAATATGTCGCGACTTGATTACTAAGGGTTTTGTTTTGCGTCATCGGGTATTGTGTATCGCTTCGGACATTTCTTTCTAATTTTGTTTAATTTATTCTATTATTTCACTTCATTGAAAAACAATTGTTCATGTTTTTTTTTATTTTTACTACAAAAGATTGCAATGGCATTGGCAATTCTATAATCAAAATTTACGCAGGTGCTTCCAAGATGCATTAATTATTATATTTTTATGTACTTTTTAGCATTTAAGTATTATTCATGCATTCAGTTTACTCTTTGTAATTGCGTCAATAAAATTATATTCTACTTTTATTTAATTGTTTACTTGGTCGATATTTAGGTATGAATGGTAATACAAAAGACATGTAATGATACATGTCACGGTCGCGAGACGGCGCGCTGCGCGGGCGCATAAGAGCGTGCGCGATAAAGGGTCGCGGCCTGTCTAGGCACTCGTCTGACGTTATAATCAGTGGTAATGTTCATACCAAATGACATGATCCTTATCTATTCCCATTCTACATAAATTAGGAAATTTTTCGTTTCGATAAGATTAGAAGACTACACTTTGAAAGTTACATAAAAGTAATATGTAGATATTATAACTAGCTGTTGCCCCGTTGTACAAACGGGCGCCCATTGTTATTTCTAAATATATATAAAAAGTACCTATATAGGTACATTATACATAGATCGATTTTACTACCTAGAATTAATAATTCGCTGATTATTATTAGCAACCATTATAACATCACGGTGTATGTAGAAATAATATCTTAAAATATTCCTTTGTTTTAACATAGTACGTTTTTTTTGCTTCAAAATCAGACAATGGTTTGTCTCGCTGTATTATTTATTATAGAGGTAGGTATAATGCTTAGTAAGTACATTAAGTGAATGTTCCTTCACATTATTGTCGTCGCTTCTTTTATTTCAAAATGTTTTTAATTTATTATATACTTAAATAATAAACTCTTTATCTTGAACTTATATTATTGATCACACTAAACTATCTCAATAAATTTACGAGTCTATGTAAATTCTCTGAATATTTTATTATTATTAACTTAATTGGCACATACTTACCGTAACATTGACGTCACTATGATAATAAAATATACTTGGTGGTCGTATTTAGGGTTCGGAATCATAAAAAAATCAAAGAAGCCCTAGTTCATTGATCGAAGACAGTCTTTCAAGATACTTATGTTCATTAACGCTTGGTGAATAAATTGTCGCGATTAAATTAAAATTGTAATATTAAAATAATTATACATAATCATTATGGGGCACAATCACTTAGTTGTCTGTTCTCAAAAACGTTTGGTGATATCTAATTGAAATCGGAATTTCACAAGAATAATGCCTCCTTAACGTACCTATGCAAATGTCGATCATCATAGTTATATAATTTTTGTGTATATAATTTTTTACTCATATTACTTTTTTTATTTAAAGGTAACCAATTAAAATAGAAATTCATATATACTGGGTGTACTACTAATTCAATATGGTTTTTTGTGATAGGTATTTCAAGGATATTAAGTAATACTTTTGAAGTCCGTAATTATGTACGGAGTTCAAAAGTTCCTTTGCTATTCTGCTATACTATTCTATTCTGCTGAGCTGGATTATCAAAGAAATTTAAACGGTAAAAATAGATTGAAAATCTCCAAGATTGCAACAATAACAATCAGAACTCTTAGTGCGCCAGTGCAACTCGCTCTTATTCGTTTTTTTGTTATCGCGGCAGATAATCGACACAGCAATTTCAAAGCGCATCGCAAGCAACATGTTGAAACTCAGTACTTGGATTGACGTCAATGGCGGACAACAGTAGACTTTCTCCGAGTTGTGCGAACACTACACCGCACCGTGGGAATATCGACCTATTGACTACTTGGTAGTAGGTATACAAACAATGGTATACGTACGTTTAATGTTTTAGCCAAGGTTTTAACGAGCATGATGCGTTTATTTATTTTTTTCTTGTTGATGTAGTAAACATCTTTAAAAAATAAAAATAAACTTTACTTACTTTTTGAAATAGACCTCCCTTATTCAGACACCAATTTTTGAGTGTGATGAGAAACAGTAACTGCACGTATACTGCCCCCTTGTACCGAGGTCCCGGGTTCGCTACGAGGTCAGGCATAAAAGTGTGTTACTAGAAATTGTCTCTCAAGAAAATTCTAAGTGCCAGCCCGAAGTAAAGTATAGTAGGTGATGTTTAACCAGACTCATGTTCACTCCTGTCCGTAGTTCCACCCCATCGGATTTTGAGAGTAAAGAGTGAAACAAAATTGAGAGTTCACTTGTGTTTGCGCTCATAGTTGAGTACTATGTCCTGCGCATATTCTTTAGAGATTGCCCGCTGTGCCGAAGTCGGTCGGGAGAACTTTATCTTATATCTCTTTTGCAGAGATGTGACTTATCTAAGATACAAGTATCTGAAATACAGATACAGGATACGTATTTCCATCTTGTATCTTTAATACTTTTAAATAAATGTATTTTGTATCTTGTATTTAAATATTATATGTTGTTAGGTATCTTAGTATTTTATAAATACTTTATCTGATAAAATACTTTTAGTAATATGTTAGTAGAAATTTATAACATAAATGCGTAAAACTGAACATGTCCTTATTAGTCGATCGTCACATTGATAGATGGCGACTCTTTCTTTCTCACGGAGGGTAGTCCCTTAAGCGACCAGAACCAGAAAGAATCTTAGAATTTACACAAGAATTTTTTGTCCGGCGCGGCGTGGGGATCGAATCCACGACCTACGTGATTTAAAGCGAGCCAAATACCGCTAAGCTGCGGAGGTTGTCAAAAATAAACTTAAAATCATTCAAATAAAATCTTGTTTTCTTACAAAAGTATTTTCATCTTAAGAAGTATTTAGAAGATACGTATTTTGTATCTAGTATTTCAGATACTATTCTCGAAAGTATTTTGTATCTGGTAGGTATTTGAAATACTTAATTTAAAATTATCTTGTATTTTGTATTTCAGATACTTTGTTCATGGTATTTTGTACATCTCTGCTCTTTTGTTTATGATGTTCTGGTACCATCAACAAAAAAATTAAGATTCTCCCTCATTGCTATTTTCAGTGTGTGCCACTGTTTATCCTGCTTTAGAAAAGTTGCAGTGGCAGTAATATGGGCGGGATATTTACGACGAGCCTTATTCCATTACGCAATAAAGGACACGATCATAATTTATTCTCTTAATTACTGCGTAGTTTACGTAACGTTAATAATAAGATCATGTCTTCCCATGAGTGTAGTAAAGGCGACTTAGGGACATACAAGTGATGAATAGGCAGCAATGTCTATCAGCTCAAGGCTACTCACCATCTACTGCGATAACCAATGCGTCTGCTATGATTATGGCACCCTCAACCCACGCTGGCTTGCCAAGGTCTATTGAAGTATTTTAAAAGAAAAAAAATCGTCGTATGTGTCTTTATAGTAAACTGGCACTTAGGACCAAATGTTGATGAAGTAGGTATAATAAATCATCCGACGTTATGCTTTTGAGGTGCAGACATACAAATGCATATCGTACCCGCGCAATCAAAATTCGTGCTTCCACAATTCGTTTCTTATCAGATGTACCTACGTTTTAATAAATAAAATACATAATAATAATATACAAATTTAAATCAAACTTACTTATAAAATACTACTAATTAAGAAATCTATTCTTCTTGGCAAGGTCCCTAGAATGCTGTTAGCATTACCTCGTTGAATGGCAATGCATATCTGTTGTGCATAGTAAATACCAGCACTCGGGGAACGTGCCGCACTAAAGAGGGCCGCTGCGAGGTTTTCATAAATTAAGTTGGTTTCCGGTCCATTTTAGAAACTCCCGGGCCTGTTTTAGAAGTCCGGAGGCCCGCTGGCTACAAAATAGTTTCCCTTTAAATGTGTAGAAGATTTTAAGAATGTACTTACTTTTCAAGACGATTTGAATTCTGATATTTTACTGATTGTCTAATCTAAATGAACAAGTATAGAGAAATAACCGTTATTACAATATTTAAGAACCATAACATTAATCATGATTCTACAAAGTACTGTAAGTATGTAAAGGTCAAACAGGGGTAAACATCGAAAAAATAAATAAAAAAATGTTGTAAAGTTTACTCGTCAGAATTTGAAAGATTTTAAATCTCTTTTGTAGTTGCCCTCCCATAAATCTGGCCTTGTCCCTACGCCCCACTGTTTCGACGTTTTATGCAACAATATGATAATACAACAATCAGATAACAGTAAATACTTTTATTTTTTATTTACACGTGTAGCATTGTAATAGTCTGCGTAGTTCCCGACATAAAAGACTTACAGATAAACGCGCAGGCACCGACGTAGGTGCATAATTGTCCCGCGTTTTTCTATTATCTGTATGGAATACACTACAATATTAAGTAGATTGTAAGTCAGATATGATCGGCACGTGTAAAATAAATAAGAATATCATAATCAGTTTGTATAACGTTTACTGCTGAGTATGGGCCTGCCTCGAAGGGATGCTTTAGTCACCAAGTTTGGCACGCGGGATGGAGACCGCAGTATTATGTATAGCGTATACACAGGTAGGTAAACGCTGCTGGCCTTTACCTGAGGGCAGACAAACTAACATAATATATAAAACAGTATAGGGTTATAACCTGGTGATCTGTAACACAGGGTTACCTACTTCAGACACCAGTCTCTCACAAAGGGCTGAGATTTGTTTGCTTGTATTTATATTTTGTTAAATTGTGAAAACCTTTGTGAAAGAGAAATAAATAAATATTGATTTGATTTGATTTTGAATACACTAACACTACACAAAACACATTACACTACATTTCACAATAGACACAAGTAGGTACCTACATAAAATTACGCATAAGATGTCAATTTTTTAATTAATTTAGTCTTTTTTATTTATATATATATATTTTTTAAATCTTATTGTTACATTCTCCTTGGCATAAATATTGTGTATTTAAAAAAGGGAAACAAACTGGCTCCTGCAATACAGTATTTACTAGTGTAGAATATTTATACAAATAAAATATTTTTAATTTAATTTAGTTTAATTTATATGAAAGACAAACGGGACCAACGGATTAACGTGCTTTCCCAGGCACGGAGGGTACTCTCTAAAACAATCAGGCCCGGGAAGATGTCTATCTGTGGTTTGACACAAATATTTTCCGGAGCGGGAATAGAACCCATGACCTTCAATATATAAAACAAGCCTGGTACCGCTACACTTTCCGCTTAAATGATGATTAGTAGGTAGAATAGAATAGAATAGAATAGAATACTCTTTATTGTACACACATAAGTAAACAGGACAAAGAAAAAATAATAGACACAGTACAATGGGCGGTCTTATCGCATAAAGCAATTTCTTCCAGACAATCTTTGGATGGATAATGGAATTCATTAGGTAAATGACGTAGGTAGATTGTGTCTTATTCAAAAATTAAGATTATTAATTAAATACCAACATTTTGGTATAAATATATAGGTAGGTACATAAGTTAAGTTATTATACACAAAATATACATAAATATAATAATATATACTATAAAATACATTAATGATAAATATAAATATATATAAATGTGACAAACAAAAGGACAATTTATAAACGCAAATAGTGTTCTTTGATGAGTTTATTAAATGTTGAGCGAGTTTGGGCACTTCTTACTGTTACTGGCAGGGCATTCCATAGACGGACTGCTGTGACACTAAATGATTTGTCCATAAAATTTGAGGAATGCAAGGGAATATGTAGCTTTAGGTCTTGTGACGATCTTAGAGATCGCGAATGTGTATCACAAAGGAATTCAAAACGGTTTTTAAGGTAGATAGGTGTAGAAGGATTAAATAGAATATTATATAATAAAGAAAGAATATGAGCATTACGGCGAAGGCGAATTGGCAACCACTTAAGCTTATTACGAAATAATGAGACATGATCATATTTGCGAAGTCCAAATATAAATCTAATGCAAACGTTTTGGAGTCGCTCAAGTTTATTCAGTTGCTCTTCGGTGAGGTCAAGATAGCTGGCGTCGGCGTAGTCAAGTATTGGCAACAGCAGAGATTGAGCAAGGGCAACTTTAGTGGTAATGGGTAAAATATTATGTAGGCGTCTAAGAGAACCTACTGAAGCAAAGATTTTTTGGCTCACAGATTTTAATTGTGGACCCCAGGACAAAGTGGCGTCAAAAATAACGCCCAAATTCTTAACCTTATCTATGAATGGTATCGTAGATCCATTGAATTTGACTTGAGGAAGTTGGGGCCAATCAATTCTAGATACCATGCGCGAGCTTCCTATAATGATCGCCTGTGTCTTTGACGCGTTGATTTTGTGACCGAACTTACAACTCCACTCCCCTATTCGTGCCAAATCGTCGTTAATAGAGGTGATTGCCTCCGACAATTTATTAAGTGCTGAATGCTTGTAGATTTGGAGATCGTCTGCATAAAGATGGTAAGAAGAAGTAAGATTTTTAGAGATAGTATTTATAAAAATAGCGAATAGTAATGGAGACAAAACGCCACCCTGCGGCACGCCTGCAATAATATTAGACCATGTTGAAAACATATCGTCAACGTGGATTCTTTGCCGACGGCCAAACAGGTAAGATCGAAACCACTCAATTGCCGTTGGAGATATGTTAAGTGAGTTCAGAATACCAAGGAGGATATCAAAATCTACAGTGTTGAACGCGTTGCTGAAATCTAATAGGAGAAGAACTGTAAGACTTCCCTCCTCCATGGCACTCCTAATGTCATCCGTAATATGAACTAAGGCTGTAGCCGTACTATGGCCAGGTCGGAAACCGGATTGCATAGGATTAAGGGTATCGTGTTTGCAAACAAACGCATGTACTTGCCTATGGATTAAACGTTCTAGGACCTTGGATAGAAATGGAAGGATGGATATGGGTCGGTAGTCGGAAAAAGAGGTAGGATTTTTGATTTTAGGCAATGGCGTGATTTGAGCTTCTTTCCATGATGTAGGAAAGGAGCCACTGGACACAGAGTAATTAAGGATATGGGAAATAATGGGTAGGATTTCATCAAGGATAGGAATTATCATATTACGGCTGACATTGTCACTGCCGACAGCATTAGAACTTATCGACAGTATGCTCTTTTTAACATCACAATCGGAAAATTGTTTGAAAATGAAAGAGAAGAAAGATAATTTAAAGTATGAGTTTTTGCAGACGCATTCGAAGATCCAGAAGAAAAATGCTGATTAAGCGCGTTAATATCTAAATTAGTGGAAAGCTTTTCTGGAGATTTTCCAATGCCTAGCGATTTAAGGAACTTCCAGATTTTAGCCGGGTCTCCATTTTCTACTGATTTATGGACATTTTGGCGTTGAGCGTTCCTACACATCCTATTGCAGCGGTTACGAATCGAAATATACTTGTCCCGGTTGCAATCATTGGGTCGACATTTATATTTTGCTTTGGCTGCTGCTTTCGAATTCATAGCCTTTCTGATGTCATCATTCAGCCATGGTGCAGGTAAATGCTTAACTTTTATAGCACGAACAGGGGCATGGATGTCGTAGAGTTTAATCAACTCTGCTGTTAACAAGTTTACCTTATCATCGATTGACATAGCTTCCAGCACAGCGCTCCAATTTATGCCGCATGCAGCTTGACGCAGATTTTCAAGGTTCATACCACTAAAGTTGCGCTGAAATATAATTTTCGACTTTGCCTTAGGTGGGCGAATTTCATAAGAGATAAAGATGAGATCATGATAGGAGAACATATCGGCTGACCTAGGTACCTATTGATAGATATATAATATATAGACATGCAACATACGTCAAACAAATTGATTAGTCGTTCAAATCGAATAAGCTTGTGTTACCTCCTTTTGTTATTTTTATATGGAGTTTTCCTGGTTTTATGTTTGGGGGGATTCGGTACTGTGTAGGTAAAAAACTTATTTTTATTGATAGAGGAAAGATAACACACAAGTTAAATTAAATTCAAAACTTCTTAAAAAAGCCGTCTACACTCTTGTCATCTCTCGTAATAGAAATATTATTAGCTAGCCGTCGTCGCCCGCGTAAATTTCATTCTCCATTATCCATAAGATTAAAAAAAAAAATGAATAGATGCTTTAAGAATATAACTATGTAAACATTGTGACTCTCGTCCTGTCTCTGCCAAGGGAACTATGCACAAATCCGGGAAAAATGTTTGTAAAATCCTTTTCTAAAGTATTAACTACAATCATAAACATCATCAGCTCGTATAACGTCCACTGAACATGGGCCGCCTCCCGAGGGAGGGTTTTTGCCATAGTCACCACGCTTGGCAGGCGGGTTGGTGACCGCAGTATTATGTTGTAATACACAGGAAAACACTGCTGCCAGTTCCCTGGAATACTCTTGTTTATAGATAATGTTATATTTAACTACAATAATTATTTTTTAATTAACATTTATTAAGTAGTTTCGGACATAAACTATTTCAATTCTATTTTTTATGCAGTATAAAAAATGGAAATATCGTGATTGTGGCGAATTTGAACTCCACCAGTCTTAATTAGAGATGGGCCGACTATAGTATTTGCCGACTAACCGACTAGCCGACTAATCGGTTTTCAAAATGCCGATAAGTCGGCCGACTAATCGGCAATGCTGATCATTCTAATACCTACTTGTCGGAGGTGTTCGTGCTTTTTCGTCATCACTCGGCTTAGTCGTTGCGCGGCCGCTAAGCTTAATTACTCACTGATTAATATGTACGTTCCTATGTTGTAAAGACTGTAACTTTAGATAACTACTCTATGTTTAGAAATGCGCCGATCATAATCGGCATATTTTACCGAATAGTCACCGACTAGTCGGTGACCGACGACAAACGATGCCGAATAGTCGGTTTTCCCGACTAGTCGGCGGCTAGTCGACCCATCTCTAAGACTAGCTTAATATAAGTATTTATAAAAAACAACCTACTTTAAAACCCTATTTTAACAAAAATTTAATAACAACTACCTTAAAAAAATTTAGTCGAACTGAAAACGCAGGTGTTTTAACCAACAACCAAAGTGATTTTTAACTAACTTTAAAAGGGAGTTTTTAAAGTTAAGTTTGTTAAATAAAAATCACTTTGAAAACGTAATTACACGGGTCAGAGCCCATTCGTGACCTAAAATTCGTCCCCCAGCATAAAAGTTGTAGATTCGGCCCCTATATAGGTGCCCATTGGTCTCCTGGTAGGGGACCAATTAATATTTTAATAAAAAATATTATTTTTAAGGTACCCATTCGTCCCCTCTAATATATATACAATATGAGTTAAAGATTCGGCACCTATTCAGGTGCCTATTGGTCCCCTGAGATAAAATTAGCTATATTTTACATAAGAAACGGTTAACATTCTACACTTGTGAATAGTTTATTAACGGAATTAATTTAATAATTCATAACAGATCACTGAAAAAAGAGCTATGATGAATGATAATCCGTCATGATAATAATATAACCTGTCGATAGGCTTACGATGTAAAATTGTCTCACTACGAATGGCTTGTTTGAAAAATGAATTTATCAAAAAATAAAATGGATCAGGTGCAAAGGGGTGTCCAAACAAATAATCGGACTCCTGAATCGATTGAAAATGAAGCGAGAATAAATCGCATAATTAGCAAATTTTTTGAAAATCAAATTTCACTAGGCCACTGCATGGAAAAGCTATGCATATATTATTAATTTAAAATAAAAAAACAAATATAAGATTAGTTTTATACTAAAATAATGTTGATTTGTTTAATCTTCAACAATTATTGTGATATTAGTCATTTTTTGTTATTGTAGTTATAGTTTGTTAGATTTAAGTTATTATGATTTTGCATGTAGTTGGTAAATATACCAAAAATACGGTGATTTTAGCCAATTTTTATGTAGGTACTTCTAGTTACAATTTATTAGATTTAAGTTATTACGATTTTGCATGTAGTTGGTTAATATACAAAAAAAAAAATATGTTGATTTATCTAGTCTTCAATAATTACTGTGAATTTAGTATTTTTTTGTACTGTTATAATTTTTTAGATTTAAGTTATTATGATTTTGCATGTAAGAAGTGATTATTTACTGTTGCTATGTGTTCTATTTTTTTTTGCATATTTTATATTTCATGTTGATTTATATGATGGTCAATCAAGGCTGATTTTTGTAAAAGAGTTGTATTTTGTTAGTTTCTAGGACATTGTGATTTTGTATGTGTTAATCTTATTTGAAATAAACATGATATCTACCGAATTACTATATTTTTTATTTTAGCCTTTTCTGCGCGACTGTACCAGGACTACCAAGCTGCAGTATACACATATACATGTACTTATATTAGAAGAATGAATAAAAATAAATATTCTTCAGGGGACGAATGGGCCCCTCAAAAGTTCCAGGGGACGAGTGGGCACAGGGTGCGAATCTTAGGGGACGAATGGGCTCGGACCCAATTACACTACGCTACTTTATGCTACTGTTACTGCTTATGAATACTTGTTTGATTTATGTTAGGTATTATTTGGAGTAAATTATTAATTTAACAATAATAATAATTTATGTAACTGTGATTTGAGAATGTTATGGCGACGTAAATAAATTCCGCGACAGTTGCGAAATTACTTTGGAGGCGGTTTCACGTTATCTACTGGAGGAAACCAGTTATTGACGTCAATGCTCACGAAGCTGGTTCTAAATGAAAACATCGCATTTATGTTTAGTTTTTAGAAGTCACTTTGTAAGGCACTAAATAACATATAAATGTTTAATATTTGTTTTGAAATATTTTATTACTTTGTATCTATTTAATACCTACTTTACTGGTTGCACAATTATTGGTATCTTCTTCTTTTATGTGTAACATGTATGTATAAAAGTAATTATTATTGACTGAACTATTCAACGCTCAAACCACTAAACGGATTTCATGGCAGGAAAGTTATGATGATTATTTCATCCTTAGGATTAGGATAAGAAAGGATTTTCAAATCTTTATACTTATAGATATCTTGCAAAATCTATCCAGTAGTTTCGGCGTAGTGCGTGTTCAAAAATCAGTCAGATAATATAGACAAAAAATACCTAATTTAATTGCATTTTTACTTCAGTATTTTATCGAGAAGTAGCTAGCAACTAATATAAAAAAATGCATAACGCATGTTTTTTGTCACTGAAATTACCTAATCGTAGTCTATTATGGTGCACTGCCTATATAATCAACAATCTACATCATTTCATAAGTGTTACTACTATTGAACATAACTCATTATATTCATAGCTTAAATTACAAGAATTATAAAGAAAACATAATATTGATTTTACAAACATAAAGTTATTTGGAAACCATTCCCTGTCAAAATATATTTTAAGATATTTTGATGTTATAATAGATTGGCTCCCTTCTACCTACCTACATTATAGAATTAATTCATCCAAAGTTATACCACCCAACAGCGATACTTGGGTGTCCAATAATATTACTCATTAGATCACCCAAGAACTGCAACTGGGTGGTACTGCCATATTAACTGGATGAGTAGAATAACCCACCAGAATAAATTAACTACTGAAATGCGTCATTGAATCTATAGAACATGACTTTGGATACCTTCAATAAATTTGAAATTCCTATAATATTATAATTAGTAAAGACAAATTAACAGTAAATATTTTGGATATTGACTCATAATTTGAAAACAAACTATTAAACTGATATATTGTAAGATTATCCAAGCATAAATAATTTGCTTAGAAAAACTTATTAAGTACCTATGAATAACGTTAAAACTACGAAATATAATATTACATAATGTAAAATGTTGTATATAATCTTTACCTACTGGCGGCGCTATTTCTTGGCTTCAATAGAATTAAACGAAAATAAATAGTGCCTTTAACCTTCGATGACACCCATATACCTATAATACCTACTACCTATACAATATAATTATAATATCGATAGTGCCTTCGCATGAGACTAACTGCCGCTTAAACCGTTTTACTAGTTATAAGTTATAAGTCATAGTTTTTGCAATTATTAAAAGTAAATTTGGAGTATTTATTTCATGGAGGTCAATAAATCATCATCTGTAGTAATATATAAAGCTAAAGAGTTTGTATATTTCTTAGCTTGAACGCGCTAATTTCAGAAACTACAGGTCCGATAAAAAAAACTGTGTTAGATAGCCCATTTATCGAGGAGAGCTATATTTAAGTATGAGATTAGTACCATTTTTTTTTCGGACGGACCGGTTGTTAGCCTTTTCCTACTTCACCGGGCATAAAGGCGAGCAGAGCTCCAACCTTAATACATGGTTTAAAAACTACAAACTAAGCAACCTGCGCAAGAGGGCTTGGACCTCAGCTCAGGGCGGTCGCTGGCGATGAGTTTGTGGGATTATGACTTTTAGTATTTTAGGGGGTTTTGTGTTGTTGCTGTCGGTGTCACTCTATTTTATAGATCGCGGGCCTCCCGGACTTCGGTTCTACGAGGACATCGGATTAAGATTAGTACCAGAACGGGAGTTACGCGGGTGAAACCGCGCATGTCCTATATAATATCAACATAATGTAATTGTGAATAAGGTAAATTTTTACTTACTATCGAAAGTGCAAATATGATTTTTAAAAAGGAACTCTGATCGTCATGACATTCCTATCTGATAATAAATTAACGAGGTGGAAAAAGATCAAATTGCTAAATTACAAACTTTTACGAGGGCCATTACTTAAAGCGGCGTCGGACTTGCAATCTTGGGTCGTCGGTTCGATCCCCACTCATTGCAGTACCGACGTGAACCCACTCGTAACACAAGCATTTTAAATTAGTACGTGGTAACCCCTCCTTCTCTACAAGAATACAGCATGACAGACTTATCATGAAAACAAAACAATTTAACTGCTATAAAAATAATCTGCAAATACAACAATCATAACAATATGGTTACAGTAATATCAATCAGCTATTTTAAAAATGTTTACATGGCGCCCAATGGCGTGGCGTCGGACTTGTGATCTTGTAGTCTTCGGTTCGATTTCCACCCATTGCACTACCGACGAGAACCCACTCGTAACACAAACATTTTAGCTTAGCACGAAGGGTTAAAAAGAATACTAGTAAAACTCTACTAGTAATCGTTTAAAAGAAAAATTCAAATTCAAATTTTAAAATGTACCGTTACATAAAACACCTGCAAGGTCTACAATCGGTATAAAAAAAAATGAAATTTTGAACATCCACTATTCAAATTACAGTCAGATTCACGTCATCACTATAGGTATTAGAAAAGAAAAAGCATTTAAAGTAGATACAGCATACATACTTGATAAGTACCTCATTATGTTATTTTAAAGAGTAGGTACACTTAATTATTATGACTCTATGGTTAACAGATTAATCTACAATAACATGATTATATGAAAAATTGCAGTTATGTTGATAAAAAAGAAATTGCAAGATGTAAATGTGATTTTCGTCAATATTTTGATTATGTGGAAGAATATAGAATATAATACATACGCATTTAATATCGTTATGGTTTTTTAACTCGTATTTTATCATTATCTACAGTCTACACTATGTATAATAAAATCAACCAAAGTTCATTAATTGAAAACAAGCATACTTCCAAACTAACAAGCCATTAATGTATATATCTTAGTGGTACAGAAATAAAAATATTTTTTGGTCGGTTTTTATTTTCGTACGTTTTTAATATTCACTAAATTGAGTAGGTACCCTATGCATTATCTAACACTTATCTAACATAGCGCTTAGGGTATATTGATATAATTAATGGCATTTAAAAAAAATATAATGCCATGTCAGGAAGGTGCCATCTTACTTTCAAGATAAATTAAGTATCATGTTGACGAAATGGCCGACAACATGGCGTCTAACATGACAAATACCTAAAAACCTAATCTATGAAAAATGATAACAAATGTTATTATGTTTCATGTAATATTGAGTGTAATTATTTAATTACACTCAATATTATTAAAACTGTAAGGGTGGGCCTTCACATTGTAATCTGATGCTACGATACTTACAATTTAGACCGACTGGCTCTGCATAGCATAGGTATCGCATCGGCGACATTTTATAATACGGTATAGAAAATTTAAACATGTAAACCAAAATTACAGTTCATATTTTTCTTCGCGGAATCCGTCAAGAGCCGTACGGCCGTCAGGGAATGTAAATGTGAAAATATATGAATTGAACGAAGGTCGCTGACATACGAGATTAACGGATTACTCCGGGCAGGACACGTAGCTCGAAGAACTGACGGCCGTTGGTAGAAAGGTTCTCGAGAGAACTCGAAAGCGCAGCGTGGGACTACCGCCTGCATGATAGAGCGAATATCTCATAAAGGTCGTAGGGAGTCAGTGGATGCCGGCCGCCAGCAATCGTTCCCGCTGGAAATCGATGGGGAGGCCTATGTACAGTAGTGGACGACAAAGGGCTGACATGGTGATAGGAACTGATTAATTCCTATTTACACCTTTAATTTACCTTATTGCATTGTTGTAAGCCGTCCGAGTCGGACCGATGTGAATCCGACACAATAATAATATGACACACTCATTCATAGTACCTATGTAAGTAAGTCATTGGGTTGAAGTCAAACGAAATGCGGATCCCATACCAGGATAAATCCGGCCGGATGTCATGACGCAGGTTTAAGTTGAGTAATGCTTATAAAAGTGACATAAGGACTTTGACGAAACACTTGATTTGTGAATCACTCATACTTTTAATTTGAAAGCAAACGACGTTCTAACGGTAAAATCATTCGTAGGCAATCGAAGGCAATGATTAGGTAATGATAAAAACAAGGTAACAACAAAGTTTACGCCTCTTTACGTGCTATTATTTTAATGAGTGAAATTGTTATAAGAATAGACTTTTTTCTACCTAGGTGGGCCCCGAGGGCTGTGTATTTATGTGACATCTACCGCCAGAATTATAACTTCATATTAATTATGCAATAAATATGCGAGAGCACACCGATATCACCCACCAAGAATTGGACGCCATGATTACAAGCTGTGACTATTAGTCACGTATCTGAAGAGTTATTTTATGAGTTTATGTACTGTGTATGGAAGAAAAACAAAATAATAAAATGGTGACATCTATGAGTCTAAATCACAGGATCAATCAATGAGATTGAGATTTCAAGTGAATAAAATCCCGAGAAAACCAATTATTTTATATATTTTTTTGTAGTATTATGTTATGTAAAGCCATGTATTTTTATTATATTTGTATATATTACATAACATAATACTATACGTATTATTATTATATTTGTAAATATAATAAATAATTCTAGGCAAATCAGAAATATGTCGTTAACTACCTAGTTTACGTAACTACTGTTTCCGTTGGTACTTTGTAATTACTTAAATATATTCCTTTATAAATTGGTTATCAAACATTGAATTTCTTTTTGAAATCGGACCATGTAGTTCCTGATATTAGCGCGTTCAAGCAAACATACAAACTCTTCAGTTTTATAAATTAGTACACAGATTAGTATAAAAGTATAAATGTGTATGTAGATACTATAATTAGTTCCGAATTTACCTACCTATGAATGGTGGTTTTTTTTCTTAGATAGTCTTAATTATAGGTTATTTTATTTGGTAGGTTTAGTTTTTAGATTTATGCTGTTATTTCAATGAAAATTATATCTGGAAAGTAATTTATAACATATTAACATTTTTGAATTTTGGTTACTACGGTAGTAACCAAAAATCAATAATGCTAATATGTAGTAGTAATACTAGGTAGTATTACTACTACATATTAACATTTTTAAATTACCAAATTACTTTTTGGTATTCCTAAGTCCCAAATACTTAATTACAATAAAATATTATACGTTGCAAGTAATTGCAAATACCGATAAACAAAACAAATATTTAGTGACAATAAAGATTATTAAGAAAATTCTGATAGATTTACAAATTACAAAATATTTATGATAAATACAGGACATGCAAACTGAAGTACTTCCCACTAGCCATTCTCAAATTACTAGACCGTGGGATTGCAATAACTCACTTTCCTGAATAGCAGTCTGCAATCCCTATTTGTGTATTCCTCGAATCATAACAATGTAGAATGTCCACTCATTTAGTGCTTTGTCTTGCCGCACTCGACCTTACTGATTTAGTCGCGATTACGGCGATTACACGCGTGTTAGCAATTCCAAAGAAGACAGGTCATTTCTATTTATAACTGGCGGGTACTGTTTAGTTTGTGACAATTAGGGTTACCGTTTATCACCTTGGCGCTTAAACCTTAAACATCTGTTCACTGACCACGTTATCGGTACCGCTATCAATTACCGCCGTCAAAACGACTATTTTAAGACTGTTCAGTAATTGAAGACATGAGACATTGACGCACTTAAGAGCAGGTGTTGTTTTGGGTTTGTATCTTTACAACTTAAGTCCTGCTTTTTTCTAGGTTAATTGTTAAATGTTGAGTATTTGTTTCCGAGAGAGATAAAATTGTGACTCATTCTGACTATTATCCTCCTGTAAGGTGGAAGTATTCGCACATGTAAAGGAAAATTGCATCTTTTATCGGTTATTTTTACAAATTAATAATGTAAAAAGGAATAAAGGGTCTATGTATCTACATCAATTCCTTAAAGTCAATTGCGGTAATTAAAAAAGGAATTATGCTAACAGTAGGTATAAAATTTAGACCAGAGATATTCACAAGACTTTTCTTAGTTTTTTTCTTAATGATGTCTTACATTATTCTATTATATTTACATTCAGATTTATTTTAAGATAAGTCATGTTCGGTTAAATTCTGCAGTAAAGCCATCTACAGTTGCAAAGCGCGAACGTACCTACACCTTAAGACGGTGACGCCCGTGACTCTTGAGAAACTAAGCTGGATTAGGTATAATTACTGGATAGGAAATAAGAATATAATAAAGAATAGGGAAATGGCTAAATAATAAGTCTGTTTATTTAGCCATTTCCCTATTCTTTTAAGACACATTCTAATGTACCTAACCCAGCTTAGATGCTCGTTGAATGTAAATTTCAAGGCAAATAATATTGTTCTCGGTCGGAGCATAATACACATTTTGAATGGACTCATGAAGGTAAAGGAAATTATAATAAATCAATAATAATAACATGTCTTGTTTCTTGACAACGATGTACAAAAAATAAATTAAATTAGTAATAACAATAAGGTTTCAATGAAATATTTTAGGTGCCTATACTTAAACTTGTACTACCCACAAGCTTCTCAGTACCCAACGGATAAAGAATATTAAAATCAGAATGAGTTCATATGATATAGAATTTATAGAGGTATATAAGTTGAAATAATATATATAAATTCGTAAGAATAAATCAAACAGTGTTTCTGGGTACGATTTAACAATTATACTCCTATTGGTTGTTATGAACTTATGAATTTATTCCAGTCGGTATTTTCTGAAACTGTATTTCAATGAAATCACTGTAAAAACCAACAGTTGTTTATCTCCATTAATATATACAATACTCGTACCTACATATCCAGATTACTTGGAAGATGACACAAAGCATATCCTTCAGGAAAATAACAAGATAAAGCCACAGTTCTTAAAGATACGCCCGTATTCACAATATTATAATAATCACAAAATTATAAGAGACTATCTTCCCGCGTGCGGTTTCTACCATTCCCATGGGAACTTCGCAAGTAAATAATAATAGCCTATGTTATTCCCGGATAAAGTAGCTTTCTAATTGTAAAAGAATATTTGAAATCAGTCCAGTAGTTCCGGAGCTATTCAATGCAAGCAAACTAACAATCAAATATTTCCACTTTATAATATTAGTATAGATCTGCTCCCCGCGGTTTTACCCATGTTTACTGCTACTTTGGTCCAGTGAGGAAAAAATATTGATTATGGATTCCTTCTGTTAGCATCCCAGTCAGTATTTTCTGGTGTTTTGTGGCCTTTATCTTACTAGACTTATAAAACAGCTTATAAACTATCCAAGTGCAAATTTTCAGCCAAATCCGTTTCGTAGGTTTGGGGTGAAAGAGACATATATCCATCGATAAAAACTTGCGCGTTTATAATATAGATATTAAACCTTCCAAGAAAATATTAAAGTTCATTGAAATAAAGAAGTGAAAATTAAGCTCGTAAGCTATGCATTTTGGGTATAAACGCCATACAAGAAGCATGGAAGATGTTCATCTGTCTACACATGTAAACATTAAAATATAATTTTCGAGTATATCTGATCAACAGTATCAGAAAGACAGTTGATTGGTAATAGTACGATAATGCCGTGTGGATTCCGGCTTAGAACAGAATACCCCAAATATAAATTATGCCTATATGGGAATATTCCTATGGGTGTCGTAAGCGACTCGTGGGAAATACAGCTGATGAATGGGCAGTAGCATCTTTCAGCCCGTGGATACTCACAATCTTACTGCGATCACCAATCCACCTACCAAGCGTGGTTATGACGATATCCTTCAAAGACCCTGGCCTGTCAAGGTGGCCCACGTTCGGCAGTTGACGTATTCGCGATGTTGAAGAATAGTATGAGGAACTCTTTATATAGAATTTCAACGTATGTACAACATGCTGTGCTGTATATTACGGATCTCCCCCACTAGCGCTAGGCATTAATGTTATCCATTGTATAAACACAAGGATAGCATTATATAAAACAAGGAAGTCGTTAGCATGGAAAGAATTGGTATCACCCAGAACCGAAGAATAAAAGATAGACAAGGCCAATTTGACGAATCGATGAAGCATTCAGTGACGAGAAAGAGAAAAACACAATGGAAATAAAATAATTAGTATTAGGTATATCTGTCCGAAAATTCGAATATATCCTAGAACATGTATAGTAAAGTGCGACAGCGGATGTAGACAACGTGTAGTTGGAATATATTGAACTCGGTGTAATCTGCTCGACCCCGAGATCTTAGGACACACTCGCACTTGCGGACAACCCGACAATCGACGAAACGCTGACGACTTAGGAATGCTTCCTTCGTTCGGTACACAGCTTATCTAACTCCAATCTAATAAAGTACGACATTAAAACCTATGTTGTAAAATATACTATTATTTTTATAAGGTATATTTTATTATTAATTGTTCAAAGATTTCCTATGAAATTTGGAAATTGGATGTTTAATAAGTTTTTATTCCCATTTAATTTTACAATATTGTAACCTTATAGGTGTGCATGTTGTAACATCTTAAAGTATTGTCCATTAAACAAATAACTATGAATTCTTTTTTATTTTTTTGTGTAGTATGTAATGTAACTACGGAATGTCCTAATATATAAATAAAACAAAAATCTAACATTTTACAGACCTCGTGATAAAATTTCAATTATAAATGACCAAGAATACTTTTATAGCTACTTAATATGATTCTTAGCCATACACTAATCTGACAGGTGTCATATTCACAAAATTACGTTACAGATGCTATTTCTACGGAAACCAGTTTTAGTGACATTGTTTAATGGATAGGCACAGAAATTAAACGTCAACGCTTATATTAAAATATTTTCTTGTACATCTTAATACGGAAAATGCTAATAACACGGAAGAGCTTGGAGTCACATAATGTTTATTCAAAAAATACTCATCCTGTCTGACGTTAAATGGCTGCTGTACCGTAGAAACATTGTTACAGCGGCGAATTTTTATTTTTGTTTACATTCACAACATACCATGCATATTTTATTAACGTGAAGTTAAAGAACAAAGTATATATGTTTCATAAATTGTTAAATCAGACGCAAATCATCGCGACATGTCGCAAGATCATTTGACGGCTACAATAAACCTAAGACAGGTCGTAAATTGAAAGCATGGTGTTGAGACAATATTAGTGCGACGCGTAGCACGAGTAGGTACTTGACTCCCTGGATGACCGGTCCATGGCCGAGGTCGTGTTTAATATACAGTCAAGATACGTTTAATATTAATAGAGCTTCTTAAAATACTCCCTGGGGCACAATCGCAGATAATCGAATGTAGATATGGTATGGTATGTATGTAGATGGGGCGCTTGACCCGCGGCTTGCCAGATCTGCGCTAGCGCACAAAATATCTACGTTTTAGGATTCCGTACCCAATAACTGAAAGTGTAATTGCTTTATATTACTTAGACGTCTAAAAAGTAACTTGCTGTATGCTAGATTCTCTCTAAGACGTCTTACTTTCTTTACTTACTTTTACAACTTTTTTAAACCTTCGACAACGTCGAATTGCCCCAATTGAACTGATGTCAAATGGAAACACAGTATACAATTAAGGACGAAAAGCGCTTGTGCAGCATATGTAGGCAGCATTTTCTCTTGCCTCACCCCACCCCACCAATATGGAGATTGAAGAACATTCCAAATTGGCTAAGCGATCGTCGGTTCCTATGACGTCAGCTATTGGTCAAAACACTGGGACCAACATATAGCAACAGACAGTAGACAGTAGTGTCAGAGCACCAATCATGGGTTTGACCAAGCTTTGACAAAAACTAACTTAAAGGGAACAAGCTGAGAATAATGGTGATGAGACAAAAACATCGACGCATCCCTCGTTACTCGTATTTCTTCACATTAGTTATCAAAATGTATTCAACTGATTTGTATAATGTGAAGCTTAGGGGAAATTTTAATAAGTGGTTTGACGATAGACTACGATATTTGGTAGGCAGCAGTGATACTGATTAAAAAAACATAATTTGAATTTCTACCCCTCGAACAAGCTAAATAAAAATTATAATTAACGTTAATTTATTTGAATTTAACACATTTTACAGAATTCTATTTCGCATAAAAGCTAGAAAATTAACGAGTATTAAAGTCTTTTTAAAGAAATAATATACCTATCCCTTGCAGGAATGGTCCAGTGGCCTAATCAAATTGAGGGCGCAGATGGAATATTGATCACTACTTCCGCTCTCAGAGAAAGTTATTGAAAGGTAAATGACCCCTGACTCAGGATCTTGACACCGAGGAATTTGCTGCTATTGTTTAGTATATTTTGATAATTTAGAGCATTTGGCTTGCATACAATAAATATTTTGAAAGTAAATAGGTTTTTTTTAAGAATTTAGACGAATTAAACAAAATATATAGAAATGATAATTATTAATAGGCTACAGCAATAACGTAATATGTGTAATTTATTTTATGAACAATGATAACTTGTATAGATTAGTCAATTCGCGAACAAATTGAATGGCATATTCTTCAAGAATCGTGTCGTTAGTTCGAATGGTTTCCCCCAGTCAAACAAGAATTACATAAAGGTTTCAGTACCAAGGTTCGCATGAGTATGTACATCAGGATTTGCGTTTTACTGAAGAACTGACTTTGCGACATACCAACATACGGTACTGAGACGTGGCTTCTTTGTGCTGCAACAACGCTTCAAGAATAACGCAACGCGCTACACATCGTTCCATTGAGCCCATAGAGGGATTCGCATAGTTTTAGTACAATACTTTCTTGCAAATTATTATCATATAAGTGTAAAATATTTTTTGACGTTTTCCTTATGTGTAAGTCCAGCCACGGCGCCGTCATGTCGCATTGTGTATTTTTTAACATTTATTCATCGTTTCCAATTATATTATACATCAACTTGAGTTAAATGCGTCAAACGTCGAAGATTTAACTACTTAATTCAAATATGTTACTTGTATTTGCAAAGCAATTTATTGTTTTTACATGAGAATAATGATTAAGACTTATAGAAAATGGAAATGAAAATCTTGTGGTGATTCTCATTACAGAAATTACAATTGAGTGGATAACATATTTTTAAGAGGAAATCTCCATTTCCATGGTGTCTGAGTTCACCGTATACTAAGTTTTTTTCTAATTCAAGGGTCCCAAAAAAAGGTTAAATCTACTGCTTTAGACAAAGAAAATTGGGAGAAATGAAACTTAAAACCGAAATATTGCAATCTCGTTTCATACTTTTTTAGTTTTAATTATCATACCAGTATTAAAAATGCCAATTTGGGGAATAATGTTTGGGTACGTGGAGGGTGGTTTTTGCTCTTTCACAGCAAAATGAATTTGAATTCGCTTAAACTACAACAATGTACTAGCAAAATATTGAAACTGAAGAAATACTAGGATTTCGTTTTAAGTCGCAGAAAAATCTAGAAAGCGGGGTAACAATCGTTGACCATCGTATGCATAATAAATTGTAAACGTTCGGGTTCAATCCCCTTCGAAAATATTTTGTATACTTAATTTTCAATACAAATTAAATTTCAATAAAATTCAAACAAAGAATCTACATATAAGCATAAGATGGTGACAATCTCATGCTTTTAAGACAAGAATTTCCCGAGTAAAATTTGTTGACTTAAGGTCTTAGGTAATTTTGTGTGGCGTGAAAACGGATAGGAATAGAAAATGTACATAAACTCTCGTAAATTTACATAAAGGAATAAATAAAGACTTTTGTGTAGTCAATTGCCGCACACGAATTTAGCATTTTGATGCTTAAGTGCCGTGAGTTTTTTTAAACGGGTGCTCCTTATTAGCAGTTTTTTATCATAATATTATTTTGCATTACTCTGGATGGCATAAACTTAATTTCGTAGAATATCGTTTGGCACACCATAATTTAGGATACATTTAATACTCATAACTTTAAAAGTCAGAAACATCTTCTTCAGGCATAAATTTCATATCCATAATTATCAAAAAGTAGAACCATCATATCGCAGAAAGTTCACAGTCAGATTAGTCTTTTATCAAATACTTATACATATACTTACATATTATTTATGAATCCAGCTTTTAAACAATCCCAGTGTAAAGTTTTAGCCATCTGTTCAAACGTTTTTCTTGAAGAAATAAACATTCTCTCTCTTCATCCATTTGTCCATATATCCATCTATATAAACTTTTGCATTTATTACAAGTAAGACATTTTATTATTTTCATACATTATGAACTAAGTTAAAAATGTTTTCTCAAATTATTTCAGGACCCATACTTATAGTCACAGTAGATTTTTTTATTACTTAATATGATGTGTAGCATGACTTTTACCTTTTTATGAGTACGGTTCTTCTGGGCCGAGTGCAACATACGTCATAATAATACCTCGCTGTTCCGGGTTTGCCAAACAGATTATGATCGTGAATACATAAAATCATATCAAGACAATATCTTCTATCAAAAGATACACCAGTTAGTAATTAAAGATTAAAAATGTAAACATATATAAAATTTTTCGGTGAGAATCCCAAAATTAATGAAAGGTTCCTAACGAAACTAACAGATACCACTTTATCCGACTCGCAGGAAAAATGTGTGCCCGCGAATGCGCTGTGTCCCCCTTGCCCACCTGACCCGTAGTTTGTCAAGATCTTTGGATGGAAATTCTATCGAAATTAAAATTCATTCCTCTGATAAATTTTATCTGACGATTGAAAGAAAAAGTTAAGACAACCTCACAGCACCCCTTGTGCAAATTCTAAGATTTCTGGCCGGGTCTGGACGGCTGAGGGACTACCCTCCGTGCCACGGAAAGCACGTTGAGCCGTTGGTCCCGATTGTTTTAACATCATCTATAATAATCGTATGCAAGGAAAAGGGCAGCAGTGTTTCCTTGTGTGTTACGACATAATACTACGTGTACGGGCTGATGATGATTATGATTTTTTTATATATCTTTAATCAGTATCCTGAGCCACGACCCCTAGGAAAACTATTATAGGAAGAGACAATTATTTGTAATTTATGATTATAAATGATAATTTACAGACAACAAAAATTTGCATAACTAAGTACTAAAAGGAGGCGACCTTTTTCTCTTTTCTTTGCGGGCGGTAAAAAATTGAGGAACCTCTATAGCCGAAAGAAAAGAGAATTATCACAGTAATGTTGTACGTAGCACAATAATTGTTGAAACAAGTGAAAAGATTGATGTAGTGACGTCAACGAATAATAAAAGAATAAATATTACAGTTGATAGCCAAAACTAACCGTAATATTTTAACCGAAACTTTTGTAACAAAGATATATAGGTATGTTATACTGGAATGTGAAGCGCGCTTGATACGAGTATGAGCTGTAAATTTCGAAAGATGGCCGAGTTTTAAACCTATTTAAATATGCTTCTAATCTCGTAAGAACTTAAGCATAACAAAATAATATAGCCTATTGTAACTGCTGGATAACGGACCTATACAAACAGGGCCCCGAGTCTACTTTCGTAATGGCGTGTCCATGAACTGTCAATGACAGTTCAATGGTCGGTTTTTTTCCCATTTGGTAATCTACTAATCCAAATGATGTCATAATGGTGACACTATGACGCCACGACGACATTAGCGTAGTTGAATATAATAACAAATGATACATTTATAAGTTTTGAAATCGCCTAAATAAACATTCCAATCTCCCTAACCTGTCTGTTGACGGCCTTTTTCTGCGGTAGCAACACCGACTGCCATTCCAGCGCCGACACCATAGTGAGATTAATAGATTACCGTTTTTGGCATAATTATATCATGATGGCACTGCGGTTGCACAATACTTAAAAAAATTGCAGACTCGGCCCCCAGAAGTAAGAAAACTACAATTCTCATCTATATTAATAAAACGCTTTGTTCTGAATGACTGACAAATCAAAACATTTCCAGTTATTTCACGATGAAAATTGTAGTGCCGCCACCAAAATCTGCCGCTCTATGCTCCAGTCAACTGCCCACCGATAAAAGCGCCACTGGCTATCCTACTACTAGCTGCATTTAAAAATGAATCAAAGCAATACATTAATGCATATAAACAAATATTTTCCAGAAAACCATCGACCCCGGCGTCGTTAGGGCTAGACGGGTTTAACTCCTCCGACTTTCCGAGTTCAGAGATCACTGACCTGCATTAACTTTGAATAGTTATATAAAAATTTAAATAAAAAGATGAAGGAGACCCTTATTCAACGACGTGGATTAATCCATAAATAAATGTGTAAATAATAATTTATCAGTGACATTTTTTGTTTGAAGATCTTATAAATACTGTAGGTACTCTTATAAGAGTAAATACAGTTTCTCATGACATTTTTCTGCTAGATCATTATCAGCCGTCAGTACATCGTCTACTGCATGGCTAGGTGTCCGCAGGATTACATAGGTAAACACTATATAATTATGTCATAGATGATGTTATGGCAGTCTAGACCTCCGTGCCATGCATGTTAAAGCACGTTGAGACACACGGAGGGTGAAGCTCCGGTAAATAATCTTTGTGAATAAAAATTTTTTTGGCCGGAGCGGTAGTCATTCCCAAGATAACGAGAAAATAAGTTTGATATAAGTTCAGGTTTTTCTAGCAGCCACAATTCTATACACTAATCATATATTCGCAACAAATCTCTATTCAAAATAGTGTGTAAACATCTAGACATTTCTGAGCTACAATAAACTATGGCCGAGTTATTTATGGGCGATCCTATAAGTGATCAATTGTTACGAACACTGACTGTGTTATGATTGAGCGCATGATGCACGGGCGCTCACTCATTCCACTGTGATTGAGTCGCTGGTACGCACATCGCCCACACACGCGGAATCCCGTATAACACTAGATCATCCGGTAATAACGCGGACTTTTTTTGTGACGGTTTACCTAATTGAGCCCTGGTTATCCAGAAGAAGCATCTTTAAAATTTATTTTACTAAACGAGCAAGAATTTCGATTACTTATGGATGCATTAGCTTTATCAGGACGAACGTGATAGCTACACACTGCCTCACGTACCACTCTACGTTGAAGCTGTGAGCATAGGCTCCACAACATGATATTTTATGGTGCCCTGAATTTAATAAACGTTTGGGTGAATGTTAAATATATTGTGTTACCTTTTTAATGTTGGATATTATCCAAATAAGTTAGAAATTAAAATGAAAGACTAGTATCTACTACCAAATATAAATATTAGCCCAACCCAACATCTTTTAAGATTATAATCGTAAATTGAAAAATAAGTAACTCCTTCAAGGCATTTTTTAGTTATAGAAATCATCATAATTATGCCACTGGAGCTGGATAACAGATCTATCTGTATGTACCTAAAGTAGTTTAGCGGTTTGGTTGCCGCAGTATTATGTCCTAAATACACAAGCAAACGCTGCTGCCCGTTCCCTTTTAAACGCTTGGTATTAATAATATTAAAACAATCGGAACCAATGGTTTAACCTGCTTTCCGAGACTCGGACAGTCCCTATAGTTCTTACCAGACTCGGAAAGAAATCTATTAATTTACGCAAAGATTTCAACCCACGACCTCCGAAAATCAAAGCGAGACTTAGACCGCGACGTCACAGAGATTGTCTTCTTTGTAATAACATTAAAGGTTAGATTAGAATATAACACTTTTTTTTTCTTTAGTCTGTATTGTCCCACTGCTGAGCAAAGGCCTCCCCCAATTCCTTCCAGGAACTCATTTCCTGGGCCGCTTCGAAGCAGCCCTCATGATAAGCGTCTAGGTCGACTAGCTACCTTTTCACCTAGCCCTTGTTTTTTGTCCTTCGTGTGCAGTTCGCCTACAATGCGCACGCGCCTATGCCGTGCCGCTGAACATTTTATATTAAAACTGAGAGCCTGTCACGCCCAATTATAGTTTAACCCATGTTTGACCCCAATTGGTTAACGATCACTCATTTTCACGCAACACTGCTCGAGCACCTCGTGGACCAGATTAAATCTGAAGTTACATTGACATGTAAATTTTATCTGTGTATAGGTAAAAGTGTTAATGAATGAGTATAAATACAAACAATCCAGACAAATTAATTAATTGATAGTGAGGTTCAATTATTTTGAGATTGTAAAGTCTAGGTGCGAAGGTAATTCCCAATATCAACGTTTTATAAGTTTTCATAATATTATCAAAAAGCAGTAAATATAATACATATATCTAGTTCTGTAAGTAGATATTTGATAAAAAAAAATCTTTAAGTTCCCGAGGTGATGAATGTGACCTCTCAGGGATTAAATAGTAACGTAATAGCCAATGTGATTTATTGACCTCTTGTTTTAATCATTTTAATATTTATCCTAACGGGCTGGCAGATTAACGCACAACCTAACACGCTTATCGTAGATACCTAAAACGTAGAGATATTCATTCTTTATATGACGAAGGCATCTGATAAGACAGGAAAAAAAAACTTGTTAAGTAAAAGTAACAAGGGTAACAAAGTTTGTATTTAGAAATGAATATCACAGTCGCGTAACATATAGTATTCCTAATTTTGATAACAAAAATACATTATATATATAAAGTATATGCAACAGAAACAATACGAAAATATGCAAGCTTTATTCAATTATGAATATCTTTTTGTTAAGTAGAAATTACATTTATTATATTTTCGTTATTGCTTACTTCTACAATTTCAGTTCTATAAATAATAAAAAATACTTAAGTTGTGTAGAAAAAGAGGCTTTCAGCCATGCGTAGATAAAAATAAAAATTTCCCGGATACGGTTTCATTAAAGATGAGCCTAAATTATGTTGTTTGGTGGTGCATCTCATTTCCCTCTCCGACGTTTGTTTATCTTTCGATGAACCAAGCTTAGTATGGACATACAAATATCCTAGTAATATTATAAATGTAAAAGTTAGTATGTATGAATGTTTGTTACTCTTTTATGCAATAACTACTGGACCGATTTTGTCTATATTTTGCACGCGCATCGTTTATTAGCTGGATTAACATGAATGGTGTAAAACATCACGCTACGTCCCACGGGAGCAGAGTAGCAGTCCAACGTGAGTAACACTGCAGGGTAATCAATACAAATATTAAAAAGGAAAGACTTTTTGATTTGGGATCGATAAAATTATGTTCAGTTTAGTTATAAGCTACGATGTACACATAAGCAAAATATATCTAGATTTTAAATAAAATAAACTGAACGCTCGAACCTCTAAACACTTTAAAATTTCGCCATTTTCCTTACAAATGAAAACATTATAGTATCTACTAATATGCCCATATAAAATATAATATATATAGAACATATTGGTTTTATAAAATTATTTTAAATAATCACTAACATAGCAATAATTTAATTCATAAATATTATATATGATCGGGAGTTTTATCAATAAACCACAGCTGGCTGTCCAAAACACAATGCAAATATTCAAATCTCACGAAACAATGACAAAAAATAAACCAAAGACACTTTTTTTCGCGACTTTCACTTATTGCCAAGTGCTCGATCATTGTTTATTAAACAAACATATTTTCACATTTTACATCCTTTTTTTTGACAGCTCCAATTATATTTTTAATCTGTATAATTTTAAATTATATTTTGTCTATCTATAAATTAATACGTGAAGCAAAAAAGCAAAAAGAAAGTATGGATACTCGGACGGAGGAGTATGAAATTTCGCACACTTTTATAGGGAAGGAGTGGAGTTAAGGAGAATTCTAATATTTTTTTTAATTAAGGTCGAATTCCGACCTCTGGTAACAGCTAAATACGCGGGTAAACCCTACAGTTTCAATGTTAATAATGACATTTATGATTACGTCTTCCGCATAGGTCGCAGCGTGATATTTTATAGCTTGCTTAGATAACCTTTGTCAATCAACTGACTATCTAATGCAAACGATTTATTCTTATCAAAAATGGATAACATAGATATAAGTATAACTAAAATTCTATACTATTTTAGGATCTTCAGTTATACTTATATTCAGATTTGAGTTATTTAAGCTACTGTCTAACCACTCTTGTTCCTCTACTAGACAGTCAGTGGCAGCGTTAGGGCAGGGCGCAGTCGGGCGACCGCCTAGGGCGCCAGATATAGAGGGTGCCAGGGCGCCAAATATATATATTTATATTGGGCTCATTGCAACTTACATGTAAATTCCCTATATTAACCGAAATATCATAAAAGTACCATTTTACGAAGGAATTGGCGGAAGAACTAGAAATTGAATTTGTGTTTATAACCACCACAAGAATTTGATGTGTTAAGCGTTAAGCTGGTGAAAAATAATTGACGTTTAATTTTTCAAGTGTTTACAATTATTGCAATCAAGGATTTCGAAACTCACTGATTTAAGCCTATGTCCGATCAACAATCCCAATCTAGCTTGACAAACTTAGCAACTTTGTCAATCGAAAATGAAATTGTTGAAAATATTGATTTTGATAAACTTATAAAAAATTTCGACGTTAGAAAAGCCAGAAAAGTTTAATATATGTTTGTGTCATTTAATTGCTGTTAGGGGGCGCCGAAAAACTCTCGCCCAGAGCGCTGGTAGTGCTAAAACCGGCACTGTTCCCGGTACCACAATTAATGGCGTTCGTAGGAGCATCCAGGGAGTTTTAGTAGGCAGATCCTCCCCTCATGGTATGAATAGCATGTTATCATCACTGCTGTGACGGTCAAACCTGAACAAATTAAAACAATTCCTAGATCTTAAAGAACAATAACACCTGTTTCATCACAGCCCATATAACTTCCACAGTAGAATGTTCGACTGTGGAGGTTATACGGGCCTCTCACGAGCGGGGTTTTGCCAGTCACCACGCTTGGCAGGCGGTTTGGTCCGAACTTTTGATTAATTTGTAACACACATTCCTGACATACAATTGTCGTAAGTAGTTGATGTTATACCTAATGATTGGGACCCGTTGGTCCAAAGCTTAACGTGCTTTCCGAGGCACGAAGAGTAATTTCTCAACCAACCAGACCCGGACAGAAATTTTACACAAACACCTCTTGTCCGGCGCGGTGATCGAACCCACGAACTCAGAAGTTTAAAGCGAGCCTAATTAAACTATTTCTAATAAATTATGAGTGATACTTCCAAAAATACAGAATTTAGAATACCCATGTGTGGTAAAAAAGGAAATGTCTATTAGGTTGATTGACAGGTGACCCCTGACTCTCCATACTGCTGGGAATTCTTCAGTGGAAATCCCAACAATGCGGAGAAAAATGACGCACATTCAAAATTTAAAAATATTAATACTTACATAGAAATATGGATACTTACATTTTTAAGCTTGTATAATAATATTAATTATTAGCAGATTCACATACACCTATCTGGGTAACTACAAAAACTTGAAGCGGTCACTAAAATACCTTTTTTTACACTAAAATACCTACCATGGATTTGTTTTTAAACACCCATAAATTATATAGACTTTTTAATATTCGAGTATAGTATGTGAACCTTCTAACTAATTATAATTTTGTATAATATATATTTTAAATATATTATACGTTTTTATAAGAAATATCTATTTCGAACACACAAAGATATACCTACCTACATCCTTCTGAATTAACATTTTAAAAGATAATATTTTTGAATGTTTATTAACCCCAAAACTGCTGAACGATTAATAGTCTGAAGCATCCGAGTCAAGGCTATAATTAGCAATTTAGTTAAAATAAACCAACCAACCCATTACTTCCTATAGATACTCCTTCCAGAGTTCACGGCATGAGACCTGAGGCATAATCAACACGTCGGCTATTAAATTAATTAGACCAACAATTCATCGTGAGCATAATATAATAAAGGTGAAGGCATAGAGGTAGTGAAAAAACTAGAATTTTTTTATTTATGAAATCTTGGCGGTGGTGGTCTAAGTTTATTCATATCAATTTTGAAATTTAGTAAGTGCTAAACTTTGCCATAAAGTGAACCAAAAAATGTAAATACGGGCGGTGTCAATGTTTAAACATTTCCATCCAACTTTGGAGATATTCGGCGAGGAATGTTAAAAATTATCGATAGATGGCATCTACCATTACAGACGTGTTATAAAAAGATTGATACATTCCGACGACCGTTTAGGATCCATTGTGGCCGAATTGTCTAGGCATTACGGGTTGTACCTAAGATGCAAGTTAAATCCTGCAAGTGGTTTAAATTTATTTATGTATTATATTAGGTATTATACAATACAACCTCCGTAGCGTAGCGGTATTTGGCTCGCTTAAAATCTCGGAGGTTGTGGGTTCGATCCCCACGCCGGACACGAAATCTTTGTGTAAATTTTAAGATTTCTTTCCGGGTCTGGTTAGTTGAGCGACTACCCTCCATACCTCCGAAAGCACCGGCTTACGTTGGTCCCAATGGTTATAACATAATCTATAATAATCGTAAATCAAGGAACGGGCAGCAGCGTTTCCTCGTGTTTTACAACATAATACTGCGGTCGCCAAGCGTGTTGATTATGCCAAATACCTGCCCTCCGGAGGAGGCCCATATTCAGCAGTGGATGTTATACGGGCTGATGATGATTATATTACTAAACTTACTTAACCGTAAAGAGTTCAAAAATTTGAAAATATATTACTTAAATTAAATTGAAAAGTAATTGTTTTCTAAATATAGTCAATAGCCACAATCTGATGTAAAGAGTAATTAATTGACCACGTGATGACCGGACACACGAGATCCGTTAATCACAAGAGTGACGTACTCATCCGAACGCCGCCGTGTCATTATCAGCTTATCTGTTCTCTTAACAGTCTCTGCTATTTTTAGACTCCACCATTTAGAAGTGCAGTTTTGTTTATTATTAGTAACGTTAATTATCTTAGAATAAATAAACGATCGTCAAAGGTTTATGGGTCGTAAAAGTCCTGTGCTCAACGATTCTTGATATACATATTTATAACCCTCATCATCAGCCCGTGTAATGTCCACTGCTAAACATGGGCTACTCCCGAGGGAAGTATTTTCCATAGTCACCACGCTTGGCAGACGGGTTGGTGACCGCAGTAATATGTTGTACCACAAAAGGAAACGCTGCTGCCCGCTACTTGATATACGATTATTACAGATGATGTTATAACAATCAGGACCAACGGCTTAACGTGCTTTCCGAGGCATGGAGGGTAGTCCCTTAACTAACCAGACCCGGAAAGAAATATTTTTAGAATTTACACAAAGATTTCCCGTCCGGCGTGGGGATCGAATCCACGACCTCGAATATTTAACGCTACGGAGGTTGTCTAAACTAATCACCAACTAGATAATGGGATATCTTAATAAGCTAGTTTGTTAAAACGATTAGTATAGCATTACAGTGTCTCCTTTTTTGGGTTAAATTATTCATTGTATTTCAATCAATCAAACTAACTCAGTCCACTACTGTACATACTCCTCCCCAAAGTTGCAACATAGCACTCGATCCATCTCTAACTTACTCCGGCTACCCTTTTTATGTCATCTCGGTTATACTTATATCCTACAAAAATAAAAATAAAATGTGAATCTTCAGTTTGAATAATAGACGGAAGTTAAAATAAATTGCTTGAAACAAATATACATTTATGTATTTCGTAATTTCCGTAAGATGCTGTTTTATTTATTAGCTGTCAGTATGACAAAAGAGGTGTAATTAGAGTACATTGTCAATTCTTCAGGTGCATAGTGCACCTGAGGAATTGGAAAATCTTTAGGCACCTGATTAACTGTTTACGCATCTTACATTTTTCATTTAAATCCATGGATATAGCAGGGGTGGCCAACCGATCGATCGCGATCGACTTGTCGATTCCGGCAGTCTATCAACTTATATAATAAAAAGCGATATTATTATTATTATTTTTTTAACGATTACTAGCAGACTTTTTTGCAGTCTACTAGTATTCTTGTTAAGCTCCTACTACCTCGTACTAAGCTAAATGCTTGTGTTACGAGTGGGTTCACGTCGGTAGTGCAATGGGTGGGGTTCGAACCAGCGACCTCAAGATCACAAGTCCGACGACCTAGCCATTGGGCTACGGCCGCTTTCCATTTTGGTCCATTTTAGTCTACAAATACGTATACCACACAAGCACAAAGTGTTTGTCGTATAATATCAGCAAAAAAATACCTATTTATCATTAGATTGACTTATACGAAACGTGATTTAACGTTATGTTTACCATATGTTCGATCGTCTTTTATTGAAAATTTTGTCTACCTTGACTAGGATTTTTAGCCAATTTCAGGGTATTCTTTCGTTTGGGTCGCAAAAAATACGTTGTACAATAGCACCAAGAATATTATAAGGTACCGAGTTTTACAATTAATTTAAGGTCTCTTCCACTACTTTTCATTGTTCGAACGAACTAAATGTTATATTACGACTCATCGTTACAAAGGAATGTTATACCTTAAAGCACAGTACCTACGTAGGTACCCTAACCAACAATTTTCCTTAAAGCCTTTTTCCTTGTCTGTTATGCGTTTTACGTGCGTAATTCGCAAAAGGGACCGACTGATGGAAGTAAACACAAATCATTGCTCTCCGAGATCAATAATGCATCGGTTGAATAATGCATAGGCCAGAAGTGCGTTTACCCCACTTAGTCTGCATTGTTAACGTGGCCCTCCGTGTTGGGACAATGCCCTTTACCCTACACTCACTCGACGACGTCATAAAGTCGAATCAGTTTGTCTGATAGAAAATTTCGATATAAGCTAAATATAAAAATCTAGTTAATATTGAAATTCGTAGAAAGTCGTTTGTCCGGATTCCAAACATCTATTTTTAGCTATAATATCCTTCTAGTGATAGAATACCGCATATCGAACGTTCTACGGTCTTCTAGAAGCGAATACTCACAAATGATTAAGTAAGTATTAATAGTACCATCAATCTATGTCTATGTTTTTTAAATAGCATTAAAAATTACAGATTATAATGAATAAGCGCCGGTTCGTATTACCTAGATTATTTGTTATTGCAAGGTACTAGAGCTCATGTTGCCATGTACATTTATCTTAACCGTCTCCTTAGCGGTTTTTTTTTAAACTTATTATGCGCTTTTCAAACTATTAATTTTACGTTTCGACCAATCAAAAACTAAAAAGCCTTAGTTAGAAATCGTACCCGCTGAAAATCGATGAGGGAGGCCTATCTTCATTAGTGGACGACAACAGAGTAGTATGATGACTAAAAATGTCTTTTGTATAAATAAAGTTTAACTTACGTCATTGAGACTATATTGTGATTAAAGCTTATTATGAAATGATTAATTTACAATAGAACTTGCACCATAAAATGCAATAGTTATGGATATAAATTACCTACAGTGCTTTTAGGTAAATATAATTATATTAAACTTTTGACAACAAGGAAAATCTGAGACGAAATAAAATTCTGTGTAGACCATTAATAATCAATTAGGACCCGATCACTAGGGATGCTAACTACCTAATTGGATGACATAGATGGATTTTGTCACGTACGCGCCGGTAAATTACCTAATTAAAAATATCGCTATGTCTGCTAATGCGAATGATCATCAGAAAAATCACACTGCCCCTAATGTCGATCGGCAATAAATTAAAAACCGCAAACAAATTGATGCCATTACTCATTATACCAAGTATATTATGACGTAAGACCGAATTTGGATTGGTTTATTCAATATTCTAAATAAATAATCATAACATTAATTTTAATGTTAGTAATTAAACTTTTTTTTTTAGTTATGCCGCTGCTTATTATGAAGCTACCTGATACCTCTTAAGTTTATAATAAGTTAAAAATACCTTTAGCATTTTAACGCACCACACAATACCTACCTTGACGATTTCTTAAAGTAGCGATAACCGACATTATCGCTACTTTAAGAAATCAAGCTGCTACATCTGGCTTAAATAATTTGTAGGTATATCTTGCTTCTGAAAGTAAATAAGATCCGTAGATAAAGGCTTAAGATAATTATTTTAACATGACATGTATACTTGTCACAGCCACTTTAGTACCAAATTCTGACAATAAGGAAAATAATTGGCCTACATTAACCAGTGTTTAGAAACTACGTAACTAAAACAATTCATAGCTCAATTCTTAGTAACGAGTTGTTTGTTTGTTTTGTGTAGTGTACCTACCTAATGGTTCCTGAAAATTACCAAGGACTTCCTACTTGGTATTAGTATAGGCAATGTAAACACAATGCAATAGTACGTTTTGACCAACATGTGGTTTTCAGATGGACTTGAGTATATACCTACAAGCTGCAAAAAAATAACAATAATGAAACATTGTTATTGTTTAACTGTAATTTTTCGGTCAAATAACGTAAAAGTTTACACTTAACTGTATACTTTTAGTAAAATATTTTGAATTGCCGAAAACCAACAACGAAATAATTTAGCTCGCACTTAATGTATTTTGAATTAGTGATAACTAAGGTTACTGTCAATGGCAAGTAGAGATGATAAAAATCTGTCCGATTTTGATCATCTACTTTTGCCGCCGTCTATTCAAATATTCAAGAGGTATACTAATGACCATAATATTGAAGTATTGACTTGAATAATTTATTTTAAAGAATTACTAAACACTTACTGGTTCCTACTTTAGAAACACTTTAGAAACGACCATGGAACTGTTTTTACACAATTTATGAATGATCGTTAGTATTGATCGTCCAACGTTGATCATCTTTTTTTGCAACAGTAACAATATAATGCTACCGTTTTAAAAGTTTATCTTGCATAAATGACGACTTGCATCGAATTTATATTAATAATAAAGCTTGTATGTATTATTTTTATCAGATTACATTAGGAGAGACTTGGATGAATCCTTAGAATAAATGCATCGTGCATACTAGCATAAACTCATCAGTCATTAGGTAGGGCACGCGCCCCATCGACGTAGCTTCAAGCCTACGTGACTTATAGCAGGCGTCTGCACCCTTCCATCTAGCCCTAATCGATTGACATTTAGAATCGATTTGATGACCGGATTCTTAATTGATATGACTAATTATTATATTTGGATGTTTATTTGTTTATTAACATTTTGTTGATTTAAGGTAACGTTAATGATTAGTAACTAAACCGGCAGTTTAGTTGTACGTGTTATGTAAATTAAATATGGTTCAAGTAAGTTGGAGGCTTGTCGTGTTTATGTTTTGATTACATAAAAAAACTATGAAGGTCTTATATACCTGTCGTAAAATTTTGTTCCGGCGTGCTTCTTTAAAGTAAAAATACTGGGAAGATCAAAGGATCAAAAACTAAAAATCTCTTTGTAATAAGAGCTAATTTATTGCTTGCTTGTTCCTCTTTTCTTACAATAGCAACCGTCTACAACATAATATTAGTGATTACTTACTTGGGTAATGTTTCAGTGTTGTACTTTTCCATTTAAACCCATTTTGTTGTCATTCAGAGGCCGTAGTACAACAAGTTGAACTGTAGTTTGCTGTCTAGATCACCTACAGATTTCTCCTATAGGTGTATCGTTTCCAATGTAAAGTTTCATCAGACCAAATATTTTTATAACAACAAAAAAAACTCTCATGGACGTTTCATCTCCAATGGAAACTTTCATTAGGCCAACAATGAAATTGTAAATTTTATATAAAAATATTTTCAGACCAAACCTATTTGTTTGCAACTATCGGTTAATTTTTTTGCCTTTTTTTCAGACGTACATTTATGTAGTCCACCACGCGGCTTTTGCAAATTTACCGGGCATAAACGTAAGCATGGCTCTAGCCATTAAATGGTTTATGAACTACAAACTAAGCAAGAGGACCTCGGCTCAGAACGATCCCTTGCTGGGGATTGTTACATTATGACTTTTCGTTTAAAATTTATTTTCCATTTTACTGGAAATGTATCTGAAGACAATGAACATAACCCCTTTGTCTTCGTCTTTTTTGCAATCACTCAACATTATTATATAGAGCTAAATGTACTTTAAGTAACATTTAATATTACTCTAATAACACAGGCTAAGTTATTGATGTATCGTAACATATTTAATCTAAGTTAGATGAAATAAATCAATTATGATCAAATTCATATCTAATAATATACAGCGCTTAAAGAAGTTCCACCTTAATGCCCTGCATGCATTATGTTGAAACTTCTTTTATTTTACAAACTACGTATACACATGATGAGCACTAATGTATTTGAATTTGAAAATTACTGATAAATCAAATAATCCTTGACGTCATCGTCGTTTACCGACGCGGACGGTCCCTCTTGAATTGCAAATCTCGATAGATTTGTAGATAGTAAATGGTACATTTTTGAATCAATTTTGTATGAATCTTTATAATACACTTCACGATATAGCGATCCTATCCACCGACACGAAAGGTGATTTTCATTATATTATTATGACATTTATCAGTTGTTGGACCACCTGAATATATGAAAGTTTGTTACTATAGGCGTAGTCAGACTTTGGTTGTTAGTTACAATATTTCAAATCTCGAAACGTAGATTCAATATGGCCGATTACATATTTTTCCTTGTTCAAGTATCTTAGGTATGACCTATACAAAATATTTGTGTTTTGTTCTAAAACCATTGTTTACAAGATTCGAGTATTAATAATTCATTGATGGATGACGTCCCGAGTCTCGTATTTTTTAAGAAAAACATATAAACGTTTATATTTTCCTTACAAAACTTTCTAATAATTTCTAAAAGGAGCTACTAGCAAATTTTTTACCTATACTGGTTCTTTAAACAATATAAAAACCTTTTTAGAAACTGTATAGAACTTTATCACCGTAATACACTAATAAGTAGGAACTTATAGTAGGAGAGCTGGTATTAATTTTGGGTAGGTATTTGAGGCAAGCTGAAAACTTGTCACATCATTCTCCTATTACTCACCAGCCAGGTCAGCAGTTCCGTGTTGGGGTATAGTACGAGAGGTATGTGACAAGTTTTCACCTTGCCTCAAATACCTACCCACAAATTGGTACCAGCTCTCTGAATATAATAACTAAACCGGTGACTCGGTGAAACCGTATTCTGGTGAAATTGTCTAGAATGGAAAATTCAATTAAAAGGCCTTATACCTTTTAATATGAAATGTGGTATTGCTACATCTATGTTAGGTTAGGATATTTTTTTAATAGTTATCTATATACCCCACCATGACTTTTTAGTCGTTGCTAACACTTAGCGAAATGATATATTTTTGCTACTACGATCGATTTGTGTAAAAACGTATTCTATTGCATTATTAACTACACATTAAAATTACTTTAAACCTGTGGTAGGGGCGCCCGTTCGTATCTTGTTTTGCAAGACTCTAGTGCTCTAGTGAAGCTCATTTTGCCATGTACCTACATAATAGGTATATCATTGAAGACTTCTTGTGGGAAAAATCTATTGTAAAAAAATGTAAATATAAATTTTTTTATTGTTACATTTCGATAGTAATCAATAAAGTACATACGTAGATAGGTACATTAAATATATATAAGAGAAGAGTACCAAATAAATTATCAACAAGAAATATAGGATTAACTGTGCAAAATTGCAATCGTTAAACTCGAAAACAACTTAAGTAATTGAATTTTAAAACTCTCATTCAGAAGATTTTATGAAAAGATTCCTTCAGGAATATCAGCTACGAGTACATGGGTGAAACCGCGCGGTTTGTTATTTAAAAATCATGTTATTTAAAATTAAACTTCACAAAGTCAATGTCTGTACATACCTGCCTACTTTTTTTTAACAAAGGTCAATGTTTTGAGAACACAATATTCTAATGGGGCGGTATTTTGAATCTCTTCTGAATCCTTAATATATTTACTGGAACTACCCAACAATTCGTCGAACAGATCGTCGTGGTAGATAAATACTTTCCTGCTGAAAACTATGCAAAAGATATTCTAAAATGCTGAATGTATGTAGATATGCTAAATAACTCATATAAAAGTTCTATTCTTTGGAATATACATATTTTTTTCTGTTTTGGTTGGGTTAAAAAATGTTCTCCGCGATAAGTTGCTGGGTAGCTACATCACAAATAGGAAAAATTATTTGTAGGTATAAATATTTATTTTATTTAGTAACATGCGGTAAAATATTCACGAATTAAATCATAATTGTTAAATAAATAGGGTAGAAATAAAAAGAAATATTAAATTAATGAAAGCGCATAAACATATATCGAATACATACGCTATTAACGTATTTATATTAATTAATTGGGCACCTTTAAAAACCAAACGATGGGATAAACATGGTCTGGTCTGATATGGAATGAAGATTTTGGAAAAAAATAAAATAGATGTAGGTATCTATAAAGGAATGACTCCTTATTCATTATAAGCGTTTATCTCATGAAAAACATACCGACACAAAAATAATTTAAATCTGTCCGGGTCACGGGGTGAATGCATGAGCGAATGCTGTGACCCGGACGTAGGTGACCGAAGGACACCGTGGGGTTTTAGTGGATACACCACATAACTACAGAACAACCCCTGGCGCCGCTAGGCAGGCGAGTTCGTGCACAGTATTATGTCGTGAAACACAAGGAAACTTCTGTCCATTACCTGATAAAGGTACCTATGATTGTTATAGAAGATGTTATATAACAGTCGGGACCAAAGGATAAATGTGCTTTCCGTGGCATAGAAAAGAAAACACTTCTTGTCTGACCTATGGACCCACGATCTCCAAGACTAATACTGCTATGCCACGGGGTCTGTCGAGTCGTCATTAAATTTAAAAACACGAAATACGTACAATAACTTCATGATACGTATATTACGTGCGATCATGGCGACCAGATACGACTAGGTTAAATGTTAAATCTATCAAATGAATTACTACTACTAATACTAAATTTAATTTCGGAATTTTATTTAAATAAAGTTGAGTTTGACCTCATCTATATGGCATGAGTTATTTTGTAAAATAGGTATACATTCGAGGATTGTTATTTTTTTTTTTCAATATAAACGCCTTTTTTATATTGATACACTGAGGAAAAGTGACACTATGTTGCTTTTTAGAGTGGTAAGGCGCAGCTTTATCCGCGCATTTTCACCTGCGAATTAGGTTTGTTTTTTTTTACCAGACAGAAGAGGTCCTAAACAATATTTTGTTTATAAATAAAAGTAAGTTATATTATTCTCGACGTCATTGCATATATTATGACAGTGAAATCCCAACCATTATTAGTTCCGATGTTTCCGATATTAGCAGGAATAAAGAGAAAGAAGATATATTTTGTTTGTTTTGTTATCCGAACATTAAGAATAGCAGGGGAATATAAATTGACATGAATGAAAATCTGTTATTTAACATAATATACTTGAATTACACGATATAGGTACCTATCATAGTCATAATCTGTCCTGCATATATAGCTAGTCTCCATAGATACTGGCTGCCGTGGCCGAAACGGTTTGGGAGGACTAACTAGCCTCCTCACTCGGCTGATTTAACCTCAATTATAGCGTCCCAACTAATCTGTATCGCGCAAGACAAATTCGCAAGCCAAATTGACGTGCTTTCTAAGGCACAGAATTCAAGTTTTGAACTATAACAAATGGCCGCCGGCCATACTAAATCGCCCAACGAAGAATATTTCATTCGCTGTGGAGGAACATCACCACCCGTTGCTTTACAATTAAATCACAAAAAAAAGTAATAAGTACCAAAAAATATGTAAGAACATATACCTACTTACGTAATGTGCATGGGCATGTTAGGCTTGTATTACGCTCGTAATACTCAGTGAAACGCTGCTGCCCTTGGTTTACAATTGTTATAGATGATGTAATAACAATCGGGACCAACGTGCTTTCCGAGGCACGGAGGGTTGCAGCATAATATAAATTTTAAGAATTATAAAATCATGCCACAAATAAGCTAGCCAACTAATCATGCCATTTCATACTGTTATTGTTTTATATTAGTTTAATAAAACCATCGCCAACTAAAATACTTATAACGATGATCAGCGATTCATTTATTTGCGATTTTAATCTAATATGTTCATAATGAACCAAATGTTCTTCTTTTAGTTTTGGGACATTCAACGACAAAGGTGCTCCCTCACCAATAACGCTCGGTTCTCTTCCCTAACCAATATAATGCTCGACTCTGTAGCATTACAGGTTACGCACTGTAATGCTTGTTTATCTTCCTATACTGATGTTATATACATATCGTATGTATTTTGCAACGTTACATTTAATTATAGGCAACTGCCAAGTACGGGAGTGACTTGCTTAAAAATCTACATTCAAACTGGCACAATTGCTAAAGCGATCCTGTTTGAAATGGCCTCTTTAAGTGTCAGTACTATGATTATAACAAAGAAAGATTGTGTTTTGTTTTATGTTAATCAAACTATGAATACAAATTCTGAGACATGATATATTGATGTCAAATTGCTAAAGTAACGTAATTTGTCGCGTTTGCTTAGTATGTAGCTGTGTAAAAAAATACATATCTTTCTTTATGTTTAATGACAGTACCTAAACAAAGTAATTTGCATATGTACTACGGCCATCGGCAAAGCGGGCTTTTATGACTAGACAACATTTCACTACAGCGAAGAGATCACTTGCATAAAATCGCTAACGCAAACGTAATACTTGACATTTGTCACGTGACATTATGTACTTAGCCAGGAGGCTTTTGCTGCTACGACCTCTCGCTGCCGACCATCATTTCAAAGATGGTCCAAAGCGAGAGGTCGTGGGAGGCGGTTGCCTCCTTCTGTAGACAGTTATGTCACAGAAGGAGGCGGCGGAGCGGGCGAGGGAAGAAGATCCCTCCGCCCACCCGCTCTGCAGACGGCGTGTTGGCTGACGGCGGCGAGCTGAAACCCGCCGCCTGCCACCCTAGGCTCGGCTTCGAGGAGTGGAGCACATGGGCCCCGCTCTTTTTTTTTTTTTTTTTTTTTTTTTTCGGACGTACATATGTAGTTAGCCCTGAGGCTTTTGCTACTTCACCGGGCACAAAGGCGAGCAGAGCTCCAGCCTAGATAAATGGTTTAAACACTACAATCTAAGCAACCTGCGCAAGAGGGCGTCCCCTGTGGGACTTGGACCTCGGATCAGGGCGGTCGCTGACGGGGAGATTGAGGGATTATGGCTTTTAGTTTAGGGGAGTTTTGTGCAACTGTCGCTCTACTTTACAGTTCGCGGGCCTCTCGGACTTCGGGTCTACGAGGGCATCGGAAGTGGGCCCCGCTCCCTTCGAGGCAGACCCATGAGGAGTAGGGACCCCTCTACACTCCAGGCGTCCCTATAATTGGGCAAATGGGCCACTGTAAGTGTGGCCCAGGAGATCCCGCGGTGCCATACTGGCCGCGGGTGCCGTCTAGGAGCCGGATAGTTTATGCGTACCCAGCCCCCGCCAACGGCGGATCGAAGGAGTGTCCGGGGGGTTTTAGTGGTGTAGAGTCCTCTCTTCGTGGTATGCTATGCATACCACGCTATGGAGAGGGTGAGTCCCACATATCCCACCGCCTGCGCGCGAATACGCTGCAGCGGCGGTGGGAATGAGTAAATGAAGGTCAGCCCCGGACGAAAAAAAAAAAAAACAATCTTTTGCTACTTCACCGGATATAAAAGCCAGCAGAGCTCCAGCCTCAATAAATGGTTCAAATACTACAAACTTAGCATCCTGCGCAAGAGGGCGGCGCCTATGGGACTTGGACCTCGGCTCAGGGCGGTCTCTGGCGGGATAGGATTGAGGAATGATGACTTTAGATTTTTTGTAGAATGTTGTGCAACTGTCGCTCTTCTTTACAGTTCGCGGGATTCTCGGACGTAGGGTCTAAGAGGGAATCGGAAGAGGTTCTTTGCAAACTAAGTTCTCCGGCGGGTCGGATAGAGTGGTCTCTGTATATTGGTGTTAGTTTCTTGCAGTCTCAGTAATGCTTATTGATAAGTTGTGATCTCGCCGCCCGAGTTGTCCAGGACACCCCGACGCTGACGGTTCTTACGACGCTTTGTGGGCAAAAGCCTATCCTAAAAGTCGGATGCTGCAACAACCAAAGGGTTTGGGTGTTGAGCCGCGGATTCGAAGAAGCGTTCCAACGCCTCTTTCATCTACTGATTGATGGTGACGGGCATTCATAGCTTATTTCTTCTTTGAAACAAGCGATTCGATCGTTCGCATTTCAGTTTCATAAACTTTGTAGATAGCATAGCGATTTTAATAGTAAAAACCAATGAATGCCCGCCACACTTTCCCGTGCACGCTTAAACAAAAAATATATTTAAAGCCACATACACATAACATACACTTATAATTAAAAAATACTGTTTATTAATTACTATAAAGTAAATTATTTTATTTATTGATTTATTTTTTACAAAACATATATATTTTTTTTTAATAACTAGCTGGACAGTGTAATCTTTTTATTTTTATTTTGGTGCGGCTAATTCTGTGTTTACCAACCCACCTGCCAAACGTGGTGACTAAGGCAAAACCCTCCCATAATAAGACGCCCATGTTTAGCAGTGAACGTAATACGGGCTAACAATGATGATGATTATATGTAATAGAAGCCTGTATCTGTAGCCGCAGTCAAAAGGTATGATCCTACAAAATAAGTAGAGCTTGGCTACTTATCTTACTAAAAATTCCCAAAATCCTTTATTAATACAGAACTTTTCCATGCAGATAGCGCAAATGGCACAGTTCATAAATTGACCTGGAATTTAACAAACTTCAACGCAATCAATAAAAATTGACAACTGTTTCGACTGACCTACTGCCTGATTATTCATCTGTTAATATACTTTTATATCGGAATCGCGTTAAAGTATAAATATATTTTTAAATCAACATGAAATGTTAAGGTCCTGACATTTAAAAAAACATGTTTGATGAACTTCGAAAGCAGTGTAATTATATATATACTATAAATATACAAATAAGTTACCGCTAAACCACGCATCTATCCTGTAGACCAGTGGTTCTCAACCTATACAAAATGTTTTTTGTAGTCACTCTAAAATGTTGTAAACTTCTTTAGAAAATAGATATTTTGGAACAGAGCAAAATTTTTCTTCAGGTTCTTGTGCTTCCAGCGACCACCTATGTGTGGTCCGCGATCCACCACATCGGTTGGAAACCACTACTGAAGATAGAGCATAGACGACAAATGTGGCAAGTCTTTTTGTTTAATGTTCAAAGTTCATCTTTTGACCAAAAATCACACTACCTAATACATAGTTGTAAAGCTATACTTATGGATTTATAATCACACTTTACAAAATATATGGCATCCTTTTAACAGTAGATCATAATATTATGTGTAATGATTATGTTAGTAAAAAAAATATGTCAAATATTTTTTTCAAAGCAACGTCCTTTTTACTAGAATTTAAAATACATTACATAAGTAGGTCATGTCCTTTTTGACTCCGCGATACGCCAAGAAGTAGGTATAATGAATAGTTTAAAAAAATAAATTTATTTTACGTTAGTGAAGAATTAGGTATACCTAATTAATTTGACATTGGCCGAGGGACTACCCTCCATGCCTCGGAAAACACGTTAAGCTGTTGGTCCCGTTTGTTATAACATCATTTATAACAATCGTATATCAAGGAACGGGCAGCAGCTTTTTCTTGTATTTTATAAAATAGTACTACGGTCACCAAGCCGCCTGCCAAGCGTGATGACTATGGCAAATACCCTCCCCGTGAGGAGGCCCATGTTCTTCAGCGGACGCTACACGGGCTAATGATGAATTTGACATTTGGAGTAAATGTGTTAAAGGAATGATATATTTCGGAAGCAACTTTACTAGTCGACCTGTGCTGTAGTACGATATTTTCTTAGAGGCTGAGTTTTAGGGATTCGATCTCAACTATTTATCTTAACTAGAGAGCTGTATTTTAAGTATTGTATGCAATGTCCACGAGTCATCAGAGGAAATACGTCTGTAGTGCAAAGATAAATAAACTTATTAAAATAGTTTGTTCACTAAGTTACTTTTCTTATTTTAAACATCTAAATTGCCCATTGATTTCAAATTAATTTAAATTATATTGTACAATAATTACCTATACGTATAACTAATACTTAATTAAAATGGCTGCGGTAAGTGCAGAACACGCACGGTCGCGCATAGCGCGAGAGTCAATGCGCGGCGCGGGCGCAGCCGCGGCCTCCCGCCTTTAGGTATGTTGTAGTCACACAATGCGATCACGTGACCATTGACGTCAATACTGACCTCTGCCAGCGACGGCATCGCCAGCCTCCTGCTTATCGCACTCGAAATACCCTACATAAACACATAACATACCTATATACCAACTGTTTCATTTAGACACGTTTATTTTTATATCAAATGAGGCTATTAAAAAACAAGTCATATAAAGTGGTTTGAATTCTTATTACCAATAAGGCTGCAGTTTTTAGGTAACTTGATGCTATAGATTGATAGACCTTAATACTGTAGTGCTTAGATATAATCTTGATTGACCAGTAGTGATAAATTTAGACTATGATTAAATTTATCGCAGCTTAAATTAGATTTTAGAAACAAGATTGTAATTCAGAATTCAAAAAATAAAGGTTATAAAACGAAAAATGTTTTCTAAAAATATAAAAGTGGTTTTTCGAGTTCGTAATTCGATATTTAGATAAGATACCTTCTCTTATGAAAAGTAAATATTGTGTCCATTTATAACGTCAAATAATTGAATTTAGACAATTGCTAAACGCAGTATCTAACAGGAATTAACTGCTTCTTTATAATAGCTAAATCACCTTTGGAGTTGATCGCTTGTAACAATTTGGTATTGTCTGTATTGGGTCATGTCATAACTCCACAGAACTAGATGAATTGAGATGGATTACTCTACTATAGGTACTCTCAATGTAATAGTGTAGACCCGTGGTCGTCAAAACTGCGGCCCGCGGACCGCATGTGGCCCGTGGACGATATTAGTGCGGCCCGCGGGCTAACGGTTTTCATAATGCAACTCAATCAATACACAATAAACAATTAAATTTAGCCGGCCCGCTGTGATACCCTTCATAAACATATATGATCCTTGAACAGGAAAGTATGACGTCCACTGGTGTAGACCTTCCAACCGACTTCGGCCGCAACGGCCAATCTCAAAGGAGATAAGCCATATGCGCTGAATGTAGTAGCGCACAAAATGTATGCGCTACTCTTTATTCTCATATTCCGGTACGACGGTTCTACCAGTAGGTACTATAAATCAGTGGTTCTACCGACACGGCCGGTGGGAGAACAGGCGAAGGACTGATAGATTAACGTTCTCTCCGTGGCACAGGTAAAATAACACTTCAACAACTTATTTTTTTCTTCGGTTTTCAAATAGTTTTTTTTTTTTTGCTCAAACTGGGTCTTTCGCCCGCGATCTCGATAGAACATAGGTATTACCACTAGATCAGTAACAGGATGAAAAGCCAGTCTAAGAGGGGTGGAGGAGATCCCATTGATAAGGTTCTAGATTTCGTTTTGTAATACTGTGGGACAGTACAACATTTAAAGCTATTTGACTAGTTGGTGGTCAGTATACATACACATAGATTGAGCTGAAAATAGATACTTTCAACTTCATTCATTACTATAGGTACTCACGCAGTAAGACGTACGTCAGCATAAGGTCATATTACTGTAGTATGGCACATTGAAGATATGTTTCAGAAACACGTTTTACTATATCGCACCCCTAGATGAACACTCCGGCAACTCAAAAAAACCTCATTTTTCAGAAATGATGAAAAACAGTTTTTAGAGTATATAAGAAATATATCAAAGCTACTAACTCAAAACTCGTAATTTTTGAGTTAGCGGAGTCTTCATCTAGGTGTGCGATATGTGTAAAAATAATGTTCGATATTTCAACCCGTTGTATACTTTATCAATAATTAGTCTTGGATTTCTTCAATTCAACAGCCCTTTTAGTACACGGCTGATCATGGACTTCCTCTCTAACATTGGCGAGCCAGGGTCGTTAAGAAATATTGCCATAATCCACGCTTGGCAGGTGGGTTGGTGATCGCAGTAAGATGTTAACTCACCTTCAGTTAATAGTACCCTCTTACAACACCCATGGGATGACATGGAGTGGTCTATTCTGAGGTGGAAACCATATGGGCTAGCCGAAAACTACATGGAAATATCATGCCTTAGATATTACAGAAAAAAAAAATTATAGCCAGCAATAAATCAGCGTATGAACCTGATTAAGCATTTCATATTCAAAAAACACATCTAAAGCCAATACAGCTCTACAATTTAAAGACTTTTCGAGTTTTTACGAAACAAACATTAAGTCTATGATTTATATAACTAAGTAATTGTGGTTATAATTAGTTTAACATATGTGACCACTTTGCTCTCATTAAAATGTATTATGCAGTACAATATATTCATGAGTTTCCTTCTGTATTTATGACGTTATTTATAATTCCAAGAATCATTTATATTTAAATTTTAGCAGCATTATTTAAATGAATTATCTTGCCGCATATCCTTAGAATTTCATTGGAATTGCATTAATTAGGTTACATCCGGTTTATCTTATCAACAGGGTCAGATTCCTGCAATGTAACTGAATGATAAAACACTTCCGATTTCTGGACCAGGATGTCAGTTTTGTTCCCAGTTTGGTATAAAACGACAAATGTTTATGTGATAAGTGGGTTGTAGAATTACGTCAGAGGAGTTAAAAGATACGCGATAGAAAGAGATGAAACATGTGGGTGATATCTGTAGGTACATCATTTAGCGCCCTACGATCTGAATAAAACTTAATTGATCCCAAAGAGAGTCCATATTGCTTTAATTGATGTTTTCTGTGGCCGTACTGAATTTTCTAATACTATTTACTATATTGTAAAAAATTTAAGAAGAATAAAATGGCGCTGGTGTTTGGAGCAATGATAAAGTAAACTAACTCATATAAAAATGTCATACCTATTGTTTCGAAAGAATTAATTAAAAATAATACGAAAAACTTTACTGAATAAAAAGGTTATACTTATGTGTTATATATTTAACAAAACTTGTATTTTTATTTAGAAAATAGATACATAATTAGTTATTCAAAGGTTATTCTAACTTTGTAGCCGCAATTTAATTCGCACAATAGCTTCATTTGGTCTGAACATGAGCGAATCAAGATGATTCACATTTAATGTTATGACGTTGCAGACTATTATATATTATAACACACCTGCGCCCCGCGGTTTTACCCGAGTAACTCTGCTCCAGTGGGCCGGAGCGTGATATTTTGTAGCCTATATGTTAATCCAGCTTATAAACTATCCCACCAAAAACATAAATGTAAAAAAGGAAAGCCAAGTTCAATACAAAAATTAAGCTTGGCTGTGGGCCGCAAAAAGAATGGAGATCTGAATGAGTGCCAAGTTCTATGCAAAATCGAAATATGTATTTATAGGAACAAAATAACATTATGATCAAGTATTAAACTCTAATTCTTTGCTTTAATGGATACCTATAACAATTGCTGTTATTTAAAAATGTGAGATCTTAAAGTAGGTAAGATTTGCGTTGGCAAGTTTTCATTACATCAGTCATTTTATAAAGTTATTCATCATTTGAATACTGATAAAAACTGGCCAAGTCAGATCTAAGCTACTTTAAGATCTCACATTTTTCCCGTACCTACAGGTATAAATAAAGTATTTATTTATTCATTGAATCTCATCTATGTACTCTTTTATACTGTTATTGGTTTAGGCACGAAGAACGTTTGTGGTTATAGTATGACAATCATTTCATTCACCGTTGAGAAAGAAGCAGGATGAACATAAATGTAATAAAACAATAAATTACTAAATCGGTATTCGTAAGTGATGCCTATGTTTATGTGTTCCTCGGGAGCACTTTTATGTAGATTTACTTCTGTTCTATGTATAATTATGTGGTGCCGCGCGCCACCGACGACACACCGTTGGTTGGTTTTTTAGAGCGTATTAAAAGTTTTTTCTATTTTTTTCTGTTTTTGATTTTTTCCTGGGCTTACACACAATTACTGAGCTGGGTTCCAAATTTCATCCTTCTAGGTCATCTGGAAGTAGGTTAGAATTAGGTACTATATGTCAGTCAGTCAGTCAGTGCTAAAATTTGCGACTTTTTGACCTTCATGTCTTTATAACCGTTTGAGCTAGCTTCATGAAATTTGGGCTTCTACATGTCCTTATGGATATAATTAAACACACGTAGTTTTTTTGTTTACGTTAAAGAGGTTTTGAGTTATAGAAGGGTCAAAAGTGGCACCAAGTGGTTCGTGTAATATTACACTTGGCGCTGGCTAGCCAGTTCTTTGCTTGAACTTGGCTTTGACACGCTGCCACGTGTCTAGATCCGCGTGCAAACTTTCAGCCAAATCCATTCAGTAGTTTTTGCGTGAAAGAGTAACAAACATGCATACATCCACACATACAAACTTTCGCATTTATAATATTAGTAGGATAATCTGGCAAAAGTTTGTTTTCATAATAAACTAGTTTCACTCGCGTATCTCCCGTCCTCGTGGAAACGTCGACACTAAATATAGCCTTTATTACTCCTGGATGACAAAGCCTCGTAATGGTGAAAGAATTCTTAAAATCGGACTAGTAATTCCGTAGCATATTCAATGCAAATAAACAATCGAATCTTTCCTCTTTATAAAATCCCTATCACTACTAATATTATAAATAAATGTGAATGTAAGTTTATTTGTAACGCTTTCACGCAAAAACTACTTGCCCGATCATCATGAAACTTTGTACACATGTTCTTGTAGGTATTAGAAATAACAACTTCAATGCGAGCGAAGCCGCGGGTAAAGCTAGTAAGTACATAAAAATATGCTAAGTCTTCCAGTCGATTTTTAGCAGCCATATCATATAGACAAGGTGATATTTTCATCACGGTGAACAGCCATCTCAAGAACGGCTTTAAGACTTATGTTATATATCTAGTTAAGTTCATGATAAATCGTAGAGTAAGTAAATTATAATAAATAGCTTCCCGCGCGCCGTTTCACCCGCGTAACTGCCCTTCCCGTGGGAACTTCATAATTAAATATAGCCTATGTCATTTGAGGTCAGAGTGGGTTCCAACGGTGAAAGAATTTTTAAAATCGGTCCAGTAGTTTCGGAGCATCTTCAATACAAACAATCAAATATTTCCTCTTTATAATATTAGTATAGATATAGATAAAGCTAATTATTTGTACATGGAAAGACTTTAATATTTCTAAATTACATAAATAAAACTGCGAGAAAAAATAAATGATATAGCTATGTGAATATTTTGAAGTGTTTGTTTGTATGAAATCAATTCCATCTCATTGCACCTAATGTTTAATAAAATTGTTTATTTTCTCGTAGAAAATGAAAAGAAAAGAGTACCTATTTGTGTGCATAAACATTAATAGTAAGTAAGGCTCGTCACGTGGATCCTGCCGCTTTTACTGAAAGTGTTGAATAGTTTGCATTGCTGTCACTCGCGTAGAAAACGTGTGGGGAATATAATTATAATATTAAACAAAATTCGGCACGCTATGTTACTGTCACTCATACAGTAATATGTTATAACTTACCGTATGAACAAGCGTAGTCAGACATCCCGATTTTTGCGGAACGTCCCGATTTTTATGTCAATATTAAATTACCTGCGCGGCTCAATCACGCTTCAACTCAGACGGGTTAAATCCCGCTTTAATTTAGAAGGGTTCAATTCCCATTTAACTCAGGCGGGCTCAATTCCGTTTTAACTGAGACAGTCTCAATCCCGCTTTAACTCAGACGGGCTCTATTCCGTTTTTACTCAGACGGACTCAATCCCGCTTTTAGTCAGACTCAAACGCTTTTAGCCAATTATGTGTGTTTTATAAATTTATAAAATGTAATTAACTTTACTTCATATATAAGAAAATGACATATTTTCTGTAAATTAATTTTAAGATTATTTATGTAAAATGATAAAAAACTGCTTTATAATTTTGTCGTTTATATAGTTTTCCAAACAAGATTGTTGATAAAAATGGTTGTCGTTTTTGTCAATAAAGCTTTTCGGATTTAACGTAACTTCTAGTAAATCAAATAAGACTTTTTCTTTTACTTTTTATGTTCGAGTTGAGGTATGCTCTTACGTGTATGTATGTTTATGAATAATAAGACATCAATGTTTAGCTAATGATCAGTAATTCTGATATTAAATACCTAGTAGGTACTATGTAGGTACTAACACCAACTCGTTCTGCACCAGGAAAACAAACATACAATTTTTACGTCGAGTTGAAAAATTGAAAAATTCTGTTATCTTTTTTAACTTTTTTGCTCGACGTTGAATTCTTACCTGCCATGGTTGGCAAGTACGGTGTTATGACTACAGCACAAAATGAAACGACCCTTATCACGTCGAATAACTTCCTTCTAACGTCTTTTTTACAAGACCGAAAGTTTCAAACTCATAAAGCACTAGGCCGCACTGGAAGCGACGGCGATATCATGAAAACAAACTCATATAAACTTATGTCGGATGCCGCACTACAAGAACGACATATAATCGTCCCCTCAGTTCTATAATAATTCCTATATAAAGAAACCCGAACACTGACATAACAACGTTTAAGAGAAATATTTAAATATTGTAATACATTTTTTTTGTTACCTCCACAGGTAACTTTTCCATCATGTATTACGATACATTATCGTATTTTCACGTAAACAGAATTACAATTTTTGGCTAACACGTGTTTTTTTTTTTGTGTCCAAAACCCAGAAACAGTAATTCTTTCTTCGCATAATGAAGTTATATTACAATATCATGAATCTTAAACGACGATACATAAAAACATGCTCCTTTCATTTCGTGTGATTACACGTGAGACACGAGGAGAATTTTACATCAATAGGTCTAGGTAGTAAATTTATGTAAAATTAAAAGTTATTTATACAGACGTCAAGAGTGTATGGTATATGCTGCAGTTGGGTCATGCACCCGAGTGCATCGGCCTACTGCAGCTAGTCCGGGCGGTAGTAGTCAATCACCCCCTGACCGGGTCTTTGCATGTCTGACTCAAATACTACGTCACCATGTCCGGACATGTACATGTAAAATGCATTAAAAGTTTAATGTAAATTGAAAAGATTGATGAGGTTTATGATGGGAAGTTATTAAATAAAGGCGAGTTAGTAAACTCACGTTTATTTAATAGCTATTTAAGTACATTAAATAAGTGCAATATCCCTACTAAAATGTTTCATTCTAGACGGAGAGTTGGCAGGAGAGATAGTATACTATACTATATTGTACTATATACTATATTGTATCTTTTCGTCATACCTACAACAATACCGAGACAATACTAATCATTTATTTGAATTACTGTATATAATTATAATTGTTTATATTGATTGGGTGGTGATTTATGTATAATTTTGGTATAATAATATATGATCAAACGAACTTCTTAAGTGAAGTTCGATCGATATAATATGAGTGGTTTCATTTGAAGATATAAATAAACAGGTAGTCCTTTGACCTACAAGGCAACACTCGCACGCTTATAAAAGTTATTTATAATTAGAATAACGAATCGATTTAAAAAAAAAAATAATAATCGATTATAGAATCGACTCATTTACCCCACACTATACTAGACGGTGACAACACTCATTCTTTTTAGAGTTGCGACTTGAGTTCAAGTCCTCTCGTGTTATAGTAGAAATACACTGGGTTTTGGGTGGGTTGGGTATTTATATCTTCAAATGAAACCACTCATATTATATCGATCGAACTTCACTTAAGAAGTTCGTTTGATCATATATAATATTTCGTGGTTTCATTTTCGATATAAATAAACAGGTAGATGTTCAGAGTCTGTGATATTTTTACATTTCATTTTGTGTTATGGCTCTTGGATAGATGTATAACAATTAAAACACGAGATAACATAAATCATAAATTTCTTATATTTAATGATTCAACAACAATTTTCATTACAGTTACATAATTCGTAAGCATTTCGATATTACTAATCACTTGTATAGTTGTGTAAACAAACAGATTTTGCAAAATTAGATTTTTCTACAATAGGCCTATTATAAAACTTAGCAAAGGCCTGGGAGGACGCTGTCCAGCCTGCGGTTTTTCTGATGAGATCAAGACTTAGCCCAGCCGCGCGCGCCGTCGACGTGGCAGCATGGCGGGCGCTGTGGGCGCCGTAAACTGACACGTCAATGCCGCTTGCATGCAACGTTTGTATGATCCACCTGCTTATTGTCTGTGCTGTCGCGTACTTATAAGGACGCTTCATAGTAATTAAGAGGTGATCTGTGTCTGCAGGCCTCAAGGCCCTCGTTGCAGACATGTAGTCGACTAGCGTTGTGGCTGGACAAATAGAAGGATTTTCCAGAAAATATGGTAAATACAAAACCGGCTGGTCCCGCCCTATACCCGAGGTTTTAATAATATCAGTTATAACAATTTCAATACCATTTGAATTAATTTTTATGTTACTTATTTTAATTAAAGAAAACGTTTGTACTCTGTGTGCAGTACACAGACCCAGTAAAACAACAAGTTTTTTAGTTATTTTTTCTAAATTAAGCTGTGTATGTGGAACCCATTCTGAAATATGGTCCAACACTATTTGAGGATCCCAAGTAGTTGAGTATTTAGGCAAAGATGGTCTCAGTTTAAATATCCCTCTAAGGAGGCGTTTGACGCACTCGTCAGAAGCTAAATTGTTTCCTATGAGCAAAGCTAAAGCTGAACGGTGGCTGTTAATCGTGCCGTAAGACGCACCTTTATCATACTGTTCAGTTAAAAAAGTGACTAAGTGGGGGATGGCACTTTCAAACACATTACAATTATTATCTTTACAGTACTGCCACCATAACTTGTAACAAACGCTGTATTGCTTTAGTGTACTTTCTGATAGCGAGGCGAGCATCAAGCTGAGGGCGGCTGGCGGTGTACCGCGGCGGGAGAACGCGAGCCCGAGAGCAGCGCTGCACCCAGGGAAAGCGTCTGGTGGAGCGGGTGTTGTTGTCTGAAAAGCGACAATAGTAATTTTGGGTGCGGTCCTAAGACAACAATTTCTCCAATTAGTAGATCAATTAGTACCGGATACCAAGCCTGTGCAGGCCACATGGGGAAGACCAATATACCGGTAGCTTTATCCTGTATAATTTTTTGTATGCAATTTATTATCAGAGAAAATGGTGGGAAGGCATAAAATAATTTTGGGTACCAACTTATTGTGAATGCGTCGACGGCTATCGCGTCTGGGTCCTGTTTCCAGGACACATACTCGCGACACTTGGCATTGATGCGAGAAGCGAATAAGTCAATCTCTGGTTGACCTAATCGTTTTACAATATAATTAAATGCAGGTTGTGATAACTCCCATTCGACGTCGGGGTTCACCCTGCGTGACTCTTCGTCAGCCTCGACATTATCTTTTGTGTTTATATACGAAGCGAATAGCCACAGCTTTCGCATCTCGCACCACTGCCAAATATCCCGAGAAAGTGCACTTAAATTTGGAAATTGAATACCGCCCATGCGATTTATATAACTAATCGCGGTAGTGTTATCTACACGTAGCAGGATAGCACGCTCGGTTTGGTCCCGAGCAAAACATTTAAGGGCGAAAAATATGGCTAATAGTTCCAAATAGTTAATATGAAAACTAATTTCACTTTCTTTCCAAACACCATTGACTCGTACCCCGTTACTAAAAGCGCCCCAGCCTGTGCGTGACGCGTCAGTGTAAATTTCCAGCGCATAGCTATGAGACTTAATTGGATTATTTACTTTGGAAATATTTTGAGACCACCAGTTCAAATCATTTAATATGATATGAGGGAGTTTTACTTTTACGTCAAATGAACCGTGTTGTAGTAGGAACAAATATTTATTTCTTTCTAATATCTTTGTATACAACCAACCGTAACGCACCGCTGGGCACGCTGCTACGAGTACTCCTATCAGTTGGGAGAAATTTGTAATTGAAACGGTGGGTTAGTGTACAATTACTGGGTATGAGATATTGTTTTAATATTTTGTCTCTCGTGTCTTTAACCATTCCCTTTTTGAGTAATGGTAACCATAATTGGGTTAAGTTACTATGAATTTCCTGGCCCCATATAGGTCCTTCATCAGTTGTCTCGCCAAGAGCGGACAGGATATCTGGATCCAATGGAGGTTCAGGAAGCGCCGGCGGCGGTGCCGGTGGTAGTAACTTCAGATCATCCTGTTGAGTCGGAACAGACTCCAGCAAAACGTCAGGCCGAGGTCCCTCGGGGTCGGGTATAACGACTGCGTCTTCAACCTCAAGACCGTGGTGTGGCTCAGTTTCAATCGGTGGTTGTGATACATCCCACATCATCGATTCATCTCCTAAAAAACATATAATAAACGTAATGCTACTATATGTGGGTAGGAAGTAAGCTAAAAAGTAACAGTTCTGAATTCGAATCTATTACTGATTTAGGTATTTGTAACGCCTCGTTCGCTTATGGAATCTATGACGGTTAGAATATTTGCCCTGTTCAAATTTGAATCTATGGCAAATTACCAGTATCAAATCTGTCACTTAGACCAGAAGTTGTACGGTAGTAATAACGGAGATTAAGAGTTACTAACCTTGTTGGTTATCGTCGTCCGAACATGAGAAAGAATCTTCTCGACGCCGTCGTTTGTGACGGTGTTTGTCCCGTAATTTTTCCATCTTCTTCATATAATAATCAATTCGTTCTTCATAGGACCTTTTAGGCATCGTGAATGTACAGAATTACCGTTTTACAAGTTTCGAACTAAAAACAAAACAATTGAAGGTAGGTGCGTGCACTCGTTGCCTCGCACGGAAAAAGAAAGAATGAGTGTTGTCACCGTCTAGTATAGTGTGGGGTAAATGAGTCGATTCTATAATCGATTATTATTTTTTTTTTTAAATCGATTCGTTATTCTAATTATAAATAACTTTTATAAGCGTGCGAGTGTTGCCTTGTAGGTCAAAGGACTACCTGTTTATTTATATCGAAAATGAAACCACGAAATATTATGTAATGTATGGACTCATAAATTCTAACTTAATTAGTTGTATCCTGTAAGTTTTGTAAATCTGTTTGCATGTAACATCTTTGTACCTACCGTGTTTCTGGCAAATAAACATATATTCTATTCTATTCTATTCTATTCTATACTATACAATTTCGTAAGATATTCAATATCTGTAAATTGAATATTTTAAAAATTGCATTGTTTTATTGTAAGACTGATTACGAATAGGTACGTGGTAAAACATATATTTACCCTGTAACGTTGCCAACACCCTAGAGGCAAAAATACTTTTTAGATGTAAGTAACTATGTATCTCATTTTAAGTGAACTGTTATTTAAGTTCTTATGAGAATAAAATTCTTTAAACCTAAACCTAAACCTACGTGGTAGGGATCTTGCTGCGAATTAATCTATGCATAATATTTAACATCTAATATAGGTATTAATACCTATTAACTAATCAAGAAGGCATCACAATCTCTCCTATTTCAGCGTGTCTATATGTACCTAATAGGTGTGTTCGTAAACGTTCCGTCTGAGGCACATACATAATTAATGCTACGCCTAATAAAAGTGCCATCAACATTATTGTAAGTAGTGATAGTATTCAAATATAAATAGTAGGTATCCACTTAGATTGAGATAAACAAATTATTTAGTAGTCAATTTTCAACGGTATGTCAATCACTTTCGCCGATTGTATGTATAATTCAAATTAAACCGACCTGAAAAAACAAAATAAATCCGCAAGGATTTCTTGTCATCCTTCAGGTCCTTGTGTTATAGGACGGCAGGACAATGGACGCTAATCATATTTATTTAATGGTGATTATGTATTTAGCAAATCCATTTGCCTTTTACATGTTTATCGAGAGTGACTGTATAAAATATCTTAAAAGAGTTTTTGAGATATTAGCAAAGCTTTAGTACACTTGATGAGCAACTCGACTGGGGAAGTACACCTTGGAGAATAACATAGTCAAATAACGTTATGGATTAATGTTATGATCCTATTAGGTGCTTCCAAAATATATGCTATTCCTTTAACAGGGTCTTTAGTAAGTAAATAATATATGCTTTAGTAAGGAAATAATAAATGTAATTTTACCCATTATTTTATTTACTTAAACGAAAATTACATTAAAACACATAACATAAGCGCGAAAAAGAAGTTTGAAGGTCCTCACCCTCAAACTCGACTATACACTGGAAAGTGCGACCAGCATAGCGTGTTTTGTAAGATATAATTATAATATCCAGTTAAAGGGACGGTACCTATATTGGTAGCACTTTATATATACATAATACTTAGGATATATATGCAATAACATGAACATAAGGGACATATTATGAAAGATTTTCTGGATTATATTCTGGCTACGAATAGTGATAAATATAAACCATATTTTAATTGCACCCCTAATCCCTCCTTCAGCGACTGCCCCAAACCGGGTTCCTAGTCCCACAGGAGACGCCATCTTTCGAAGTTGCTTAGTTTGTATTTAATAAACCATCTAATAAGGCTGCTCGCCTTTATGCCAGGTGGAGGAGCAAAAGCCTCTTGGCTGACTTTGTCTAACAAAAAAAGTATTTTTATTACGGGTGGTAATCCGTCCAAGATTCTCTGAATGTACTAAGTAAAAATACAAACATCTTCAACAGTTTAGTATCATATGAATGTTGTTGATTAATACAAATACTTTTGTTTTTTCCGCCTTAAAAAAGAGCAGTTTCTACGTGCCATGATATGTTCTTTTTTATGGTATAAAACGAAATGGTGTTAAGTAATCTTATTATCAGCATTTTTCTTTTGTTTGTCTTTATTCTATTTTAGCGATCAGTTTACGTATTGGTTGTAATCATAACAATACTTTTTATACATAACTTAAAACCTATGTTACAAAACATAAACTTAAAATAGTAATGTAACTTAGAATGGGCGCACAGAGCAAAATCATAATTAAATACGATTAATTATAAATACAATCAATAAAATCAAACAACTTCCTTGCGTTACATTTATAATTTTATCGGTATTAAATATGTGTTACGGAAATGGAATACTTATAATGAACCAATTAACAAGCAGTATTTACTGATGTTGTTTACCTGAAAATGCGTTGGCGCATGCTACATATTTTATTACTAAAGGAGAAACGATAATCATAAAGCCAGTGTATAACTGTCAACTGTATAACAGATTTCTTTGTCTTCAAAACATTACGTAGGGTCTTACATAAACATTCTAGAAATCGACATGTGAACAACACACGTTTTTACTTTTTTCGATGAAAATAGTTGTCATACATTTACCAATTCAAATGGCGCCAAACTCGTGCTTACGTTTTTTTGTAATGTAGGCTGCAATTATTCTGACACGTGCAGTTGGAACAAATGGAATAAACGAAATTGTTATGTAAAGAGTTCCTTGGGAGAAACGTGAGCCGGGAATGTACGCGCGGCCGCGATCGGTCACTCACCGCCGGCCTCGGACTCATTAGTTACCAAAAATATGATGAAAAAAAATTGGTACACACGTCACAGTTTAACCAATATTTCACCAGCGACATACATTTACTTACGTTTTTCATTCAATAAGGACTTATGATGGGTACTGATGGTATGGAGGTATGATGGGATGACACTGGGTCGTTAAGGCGCCTAATAACAATAAGTACCTACTTATTGTTATTAGGCGCCTCAAATTGTATGGCACATTGAAAATATGGAATACTAGCTGCGCCCCACCCTTGTTACGGCCGTAATGAAAAGAACCTTAGGAAGAAGTTGAATTAAATTGAGTTTCTTTCAAAATCTATTCCTTAGGAATAGATTTGTACGCTTTTATATGACTAGCGGCCTGCCCCGGCTTCGCACGGGTGGACTTTTATAGCCCATGCCACTCAGGGATAATGTAGCATTCTAATGGTGAAATAATTATCGAAATCCGTTCAGTAGTTTTTGAGTTTTTAGTTAACAAAAATATTAAAAGACAAACTTTACCTCTTAATAAAGTATCGATAAAAAAATTATGTGCAGAATCACCTTAGTCTTTAAGAAGGTCTTAGGTTTTGGAGGACGCAACATAATAACACAATTTCAAGGACGCTTCCATGCGCCATTGGAAAAAAAAGTTTTTAGTTTTGTATTCTTATAAAGGCTACTGCTGGCAATTATGGCGCAATCGTCAATAGACAAAACATTGATTATTCTGGTACCCAAATAATCAATGTTTTGTTATTTCATTTAATTTACAAGAGAATCTTTAATATATATATTCAAAAATATGTTGCAATACATCCAAATTCGACAAGAACATACGAATTTAACAAAGAATCACAGATTGTGTGCTTAGTAACAAACGTACATACGGTAGTATTTGTAATGTAATTTACATTAGACGATCCACATTTCAAGTATACTTGCTAAAACGAAAAAAGTCTTGGTTATCGGTATGATCGTTTAAGTATTCTACAAATACTCTTAGTTATCGTTATTAAGCATTGAGCAACTTGACAAACATTCGACACTACGTAAATATTTAAAAAAATAACTGAAATTCATACAAAAATGATAATGATGACGAATTAATCTATTGGACCATAAGAGATATTTAATAGGTATAAAAGGAGAAAAATGTTTATATGTGTGTGTTAGTGAACGTTCCGCATGAAACAGGCGGATTGACACTATTATTTTTTTTTATTTTTTACGTACGAATTTACCACTCCAAAAATATGTAGTAGGCAAAGAACAAAAAAAAGTAAAATACCTACAATCAGGTGGGTTGTGCAACAAATGCTCGGGTGAGCACGATTGTAGGAATTTTACTTGAAAATAATAAGAAAAAAAACATATTTTTCGTGAAAATCTATAATATGAATAAAACATGAGAACGACTTGACCTCATTCTTTTTTTATTGTGTTTCTAATTATCAGCATGAGGCTTGTATAATTTAATCTATAACCACAAGACTGTGGTATAATTTATAACCACAGTCATGAGTAAAGTTTTGGATTACGTATAAAAAATGAAAAATGTTAAAGAGGCTATTATTTCGCCGGGATATGAAGAAAGCTTAATTTTTGTCAAAAGTGTCAATTTGCCTGTTTCCTGTCAATCCAATTTGTGTAGATCATCCAATAACCCTAAATTATGCATCTAAGCTACATAAAATGTTAACAAAGTTTACTTTAAGATTTCTGTTCCTCTCCTCCGTTTTCACTCAAAGTAACGATATAAATAATTAAATAATGAAGTTGCTTCATGCTGAATGCTTGTATTACCCATTTATGCTGCATATAATGCTTGTGGAAAATCATTCAAGATTCAAAGTCATTTATTCCGTAAAAATGGTAACATTTGTCAATGTGTAAAATGGTTGCATGTGTAAGAAACACTGTAAAAAATCTCTTAGACATAATATATAATATATCTTACAACTCACTTTAAATCTCGGAGGTTGTGGGTTCGATCCTCACGCCGGACAGGAAATTGATGATGTTTTAACAATACAACGGTACTAATACAAAGGTATATAATACGGCCAATACCCTCCCACGGGAGGCGGCTCTTGTTCAGCAGTGGACGTTATACGGGCTGATGATGATGATGATGATTTTTTATTAACATAATTACAGCTTTTTATTTTCAACCTATATCTTATTTTGATTATAAGGTACGTGCTTTCTTTAATCAATGTCTTTTTATACCTATATATTATTATGTCAGTAAAATATTTGAAATATCAAATTCCACGATACGGAAAGTTACAACAGTAGGTCGCTTAAACCGCTAATTTATATTAATATAATATTTATTAGTAGAAGTAAAATATGCATATTGTATAATAGTAATAATAGTTGCTTAAAAAATCTTGAATCATCCCATAATGTTATAAATGTGAATGTAAGTTTGTTCGTTACGCTTTCACGCGAATACTACTTAACCAATCATGAACATTTTTACCTACACATATTCTTGGAGGTATTAGAAGTTACATAGGACACTTTGTATTGCAAAAATTAAATTGCGAGCGAAGAATGCGGTTAAAAGCTAATATTTATATAATTGAATTGATAAACTTCATAATTTATATAAGTATGCCTATGCCATCGGAAGCGTTGCTATCGCCGTATCAATGATACAAGGCATTGCCTGGGCCGCGCACCGGGGTAATTTTGGTACGGATTGCAGTATTGGACAGACACAGTATGTAACAATCATGTTGTAGGAACTAAGCATATTGTAGCAGCTGACTACACATCTGTAAATAAATTTAAAAAGCAAAACGAAAAAAAAGTAACACATTTCCATATGTGTTACTTTCTTTCGTTTGACCTAATTCCTCGAACCATGGGTTGCTGTGCGTATAAAAATGTATACCTTTATTTGTACAAGAATTTTCCTATAATTGTATTATTTAAATATTATCACAATCAAGCCTACTCACTTGTGGTAGATCAGAAGAGGTAGAAAAAATCAATTAATATTCACTATTAAATTCCTACCACATTACGAATCAACTCAATAAACAAAACGTACATTAACATTGATGGGAAAACCCCAGTATTCGCCTATATTTGCCAAATAACTTGTATTTGTCCAAGTTATACATATTCAAGTATCGTGGACAAATCTTGAACTGAATAATATGTACACTCATAGTTAGCTTATACATATCTCTTAACACGAGAACTATAAATTAATATTGACAGATATGTACGTGACGGTTTTAATTTAAAAAAAAAACTATGTGTGAGTGAAAAAATTGGAACATGTGACGTCGGACTAGGAAATAGGGATAGCCGGTGGATCACCCGAGGGGTTTTAGTAAGTACTAGTGGTACTAAGGACTACTTGTGGTATGATTAGCACATCATTGCTAAAAGAGGGGGCTAGCCCTACAAATACCTACCTCCGCTCCGCCACCGACGTTGGAGATGCTTCATATCTAAAAGTATAATCAGCTAATTTGATTTGATTGTTTGTTATTGAAATTAATTTGACAGAGAAAATATTAGATATAAGTAATTATGTAATTAAATTATGTTAGTTGGTTTTTTTTTTCGTTTCTTTATAAGACAACTCCCGCATTAGGGAAAAATCCTTGTGTTGCGAGGGACTGTACAAACATTCAATTCACGGTCACGAAATACCTACACTATTAAAAATAATTACTCGGCAGCTGATATTAACAGTGGGATATCAAACATTGTATTATTGGCAACTATTGGATAGGTTAGATTACGCAGTTAATTTTATAATCAAACTCGTTGTATAATTTATGAAAGCTCATTTTCTACTTATAATCCACCATTAAGTTGTCGCCTAACAATAAATTCAGTTGCCACACCAAAAAATCACTGCCAATTCAAATTTATTTAAAAAAGCTTACAACTTAAAATAAAGCTGCTAATTTATACTTAAAATGCTATTTCACTGTGGCTGTCAACTTATTATTTTTGCTATCCATTTTAATTATTTTTAAAACCCTAAATCAGATTAGTTTGTCACCGCGTTAAATACATACCATTAAATACTTAGTATGTCTACATATATACCTATACTTTTATAAACTTTTCCAAAATATCCTTGGAATAATAAAAATCCAAATCGACCGAACAAAATAGTAATGATTATTAAAACTGGTTTAAATCTTTAAATTAACAATTATTATTCGTATAGAAAAATTTAAATAATTTGACAATATGGCCCTGACGTTGCCGATGAATACAAAATTCAGAACATTATAAAAGCTAATTATTAAAAAAAATCAGTCAATATCAAAAAATTGAGATAAAAGATATAAGAAACTTTCAGTACATACCTTATTAACTTTGTAGTTATTTTTACGATCCTCAGCTTTTCGATTAAACTTGATTCCATTGTGAAACTGTGAAAAAGAGACAAATGTAGTTAGCGTTTGTTTTATCGCATATTGTAACAGTTCCTAATCGGTGACCAAACATATGAATCATAATGCAAGAATAGCTATTAGGAAGTTTCACCGAGGATGAATTATTTACAAATACGGGACAACACAAAACAGGTACCTACATTTCTGTTCAAGATGTTTAATTCGCCTACGATTTAAAAAAGCAAGTGACTATCCTACTTCTTATTATTTAATAATAAAATCATCTCTTATTTAAGGGGGCTTAAGATGCCTTGTGCACAGCCATCTTGAATAAATTATAAATATAACCCATATAAAAGATTTCAACGCGTTTGATACCCCATAGAAAAAGGCTAATAAAAAATATATCATTATTATCTATGACTGTAATAGTTCCTTGGTCCACATGAAAATAGAACTCAATGATTTGACATTGCTGACAATATTTGCTGGTAATTTATGAGACCGTTAATTTAATTCATATTTTGGCATTTTTACATGGGAATATCATCATTAGGTAAAGCACCCAAATTTTAAAATTTATCTCATACCTAAATCTTTCTCAGGAATAAGATAAAATTACTAAGATATATTAGTAAACAAACTAAGGCGTAAGTATATAACTAGCCTCCCGCGTGCGGTTTCACCTGATTTTTATAATAAAATATGGCATTTAGCCTTCCTTGTTAATTTTCCAAATCGGAAAAATCAGTACTTCCTGAGTTTCATCATCATCATCATCATCACCCCGTACAACGTCCACTGCTGAACATGGGCCTCCTCCCGAGGGAGGGTTTTTGCCATAGTCACCACGCTTGGCAAGCGGATTGGTAACCGCAGTATTATGTTGAAATACACAGGGAAACGCTGCTGCCCGCTGGTTTACGCTTGTTATAGACGATGTTATAACAATCGGGACCAACAGCTTTACGTGCTTGCCGAGGCACGGAGGGTATATAGTCCCTTAACCAACCAGACCCGAAAATAAATCTTAGAATTTACACAAAATTTCTTGTCCGGTGTAAGGATCGAACCCACGACCTCCGAGGCTTAAGGCGAGCAAAATACCGCTACGCTACGAAACGGCCTTCCTGAGTTTAGCAAGTTTAAATGAGTATAGAAGTATAAATTTTAATATGATCTATCTGTATTCTGATATTTAAAAAAAACGTATTTTTAGGTTAAGCTATATTTAAGAAATGAATAGAGTACTTACAGAACAGTGAAAACAGCTAAACAGCGATGACGGCGGCGTCAGAGTTCCACTGGTGGGTGATGACGGTACTTCAGACGACTCAGAAAGGTTGCCCTTTGCCACCACCTGCCAAATTAATAGACAATCATAAACATGAGTATGAGTCTGAAACATATGTACCTATATGAGACCAGGCTGTATATAATGAACTGAGATAGCTAGACAGTTGAAATTTGCACCCATGATGTATTTCTGTTGCCGCTATGGTGACCGTACAACACCAATGGTTTTTACTGCAGCTTCTTTTTCGCGCGATAGTAATGACGGTAGTAGAAGTCCTTGAGTTATGTATTCATTATTTATTAAGGATTTACAAAATATGTTATTATATTTTCATATTATTATATTAAATATAAATATTTAAATAAAATATGATAAATACGGAAGAGCCACTCAACAAACTTGTATCGTGATATGCAACAGGTAGCCATTTTTAATATGTACAAAATTTTTAGATTTATGTCCACATTGAAAATTAATATGGTCTTAATTATTTAATACAAATAAAAAGATATTTAACAGCCTCTGTGGTTACAATCAGACACCGGGACATGAAACTAAAATAATATAGCGTCTAATATGGTAGGTAAGTATATATACGGAGCGGTACGGAGCCCGTCGCACGCGAGACCAACTCGCGCTTAGCCTGTTTTTTATATTCGTTTTATTGGCACTGATAAACTCGATTGAGGGTGCCTAACTCTTAAAAACGCAAAATAATGAATTAATCTGGTAATAATTAATAACGTAACAAATAAGTAAATAAATCGTGATGTTGTACGTCCGAGATTGTACGATCGTTTTAAAATATAAAATGGTAAGTTTTTATTGATATGTATATAAAAATCTTTATTCCAAGTCTTATTATAAAAACGAATTAGGATATTTAAATGACCGGGGCGGTGCAAATTTTACGAGGTAACAAAAGTTCCTTGATTATCGTGATCTCTCATTATCTGTGTACATTAATTATTATAAATCTGTAGATAATTTTCCTAATTCTGAATAGGTAACACTCGTCGATAAACGATTTTTCAATTAAACAAAACAAACAAGGCCATTTTTTGTTTCAATCAGTATAGTGACTGCATTATACTTAGTTTATTATTACTGAAAATGCTACAAGCAGGTTTCATTATATGAAATCCTTTGAAATAGTTGGCCATGACTTAATCTCTGTAATGAATAGAAATAGAAAAGAGCACTTCATTAAAATCTAGACCTTGGAAGCATAAGGACGGATGTACAGTCAACAAAAGAGATCGGTTTACACCCTGTGAAACGCATTTTAACTTTATATGTACTTACAATATTATGAGAGAATTTACTGTTATATGGATTTGTATACAGCTAGCAGTGAACTCTTCACCCATAAAGAAATGCCGGCTGTCGTAGTGACAAAAACATATTTATTTACATTATTTGATACCGACGGTGTAAACCGATCTCTTTTGTCAACAAAAGAGATCGGTTAGTACAGTCAACTGTACTATATACTTCAGAAGCATTTGAACGTAAGTGCTAGTTTACGATAAAGGCACATACGACGAATGTTTTTGACGTATACTGTGGCACATCTGACCTTAACATTGCAAAGTATTTTATATATTATTATGACCTATGTAAATAAAAATTGTCTTTTAAACCAAGTATTATATGTCCATATATCAGAAGTCGTGTAACAAGGTTGACACTTTTCCGTTCGTTAATTTTTCTATGAATTTGTTCAATGATAATGTTGTGTCATGTTCATTAACATGTAAACTGAATATTAAAACCAAGGTTTCCTATGGCATTGTGTCGCAGCTGTAAGATAATCTTTAAACAAATTATTGTTTAAATAATAATTACCTTCTTAGTTCGTTCTACCTATTTATAATTTACTAATTTAAGTGTGATGTGCTAAAGTCGTCATATAGGTACTTAGTGTGTAGGTAAACAGCTGTGCGTCCTTCACAATCACAAAATTAGAATCCTTAAATTAAATATTTACTTATAGGAATAATAAACCAAAACCAAAATAACCTAGATAAAAAAAAATGAGGTGCGGTTCAAAGTGCAAAGTTCAATTTATCTGACGCTGTAATTGATTTTTAGCATACACTCGGCGGCGTCACAAAAATCGCACCTCTTTAAGAATTCCCTTGAAAGTCATTTTAACCCTATTAAATAATGGTAGACAAACGACTATAAGGTATCATTGGAAAGGTAATTTATTTAAATTTCAGAATAAATCAATAGATTTGGTTTTTTGTTTATCAGGGAATAAAAAAGCAAGCTTATGTAAATTATTTAAAAGTTAAATTTTATTTTATCAGCCAAAATTACAACAACTTTGTTGTAATTTTTCCTGATAAAATAAAAACAACTTAAACCTACCTAGTGCTACCCCCCTAGCCCTGATGACTGCTTCCATGCGTTCTCTCTTGGACCTAATTAATGTGACAACGGTATCTTGGAGAGTGGTAGCGACAAGTTCACGTGCCTGTACTCGCCGCCGTTTCAGTTCATCCCAAAGGTGCCCAATAGGGTTCAGGTCTGGACTTCGCGCCGGCCAGCGCAAAACAGGGATCCCAACTTCTTGCAGGTAGTCTCTTACAATTAAAGCGGTGCGTTACGCATCCCTTTGCTCTCGTGGGATCACGAAATTTGTGATCCTGGCGTTAGCGAAGGGTCTGAGGACTCCGTCTCCAAAAGAAGATCGTAGTGCGCTGGACGACTAAAAAGCAACGGTCTTGACTTTTGGGTATCTCTACGGCGGCTCCTGTAGCAAAGCTCCTGAACTCTCGCCCTCGTAAAAAAGTGAGAGTCCCCCCTTCCCATGGGCTCTTACGACTGGAGGCAGCCTCAAGTAACCCAAAGTTGGTTGAGGGTGCCTTTGTGAATAGGAGCTTCACAAAGGCACCCCCAACCTGCTCATGAGTATGGCCTTAGAGAGCAGAGCTCATGTTCTCTGTTTCACAAGGTCACATTCTATGGTGGGAGTCTACGGAGCGGATAGCAGTTGGAACCATTTTCTCGGGTACGATCTCTCACTCACTCCGCGGAAAAGGTATATATGTAGCTGCGAATTGCGAAATCATGATTTAGTTTTTTTTTTAAGTAGGTAGTTGTAGTAGTACATAACTACCTATCTTTATTTTCCTACGCTGATGTGTTCCATGCATCAAAACACTATATTACGTTCGGATATAGCTTAAATAAGAAGTTACAGTGTTTTTGAGGGATAGGGCAGCGTAGAAGTTTTTGAGGGATTTATAGACAGTAATAAATATCTCGATTAGCCAAGGCCGATATATAGGTACCGTAAGGATGATTTTTCACGCATTCCAATCATGTATTTGAACGTTTCACCGTAGCAAGCCAAGATTTTTTTGTAGTTACCTATATATTGAAGTATTTGCTTAATGTTGTCATAAAAATATCGGTGGTCTGGCCTTTGGATGTAACGCAGATGTGGCATATTATACACAAATACAGGCGATGGCTGTGTATTACAACACATTTTCATACCTATACAGTAGGTAGGTACCTACCTAAATAACGATAGCACTGCTATTAATATAAATTATTCCCTGTAGGTACCTACGTAATATCTTTTTAATATTATGTCACGTATTGTGCGTGTTTTGTTTTTACAAACCATGTGTAAATAACCTATTTACAGATCGACTCATTTTATGTGTATCAATTGAATAAATATTGACTCATTAGCGTTCACCTGAGTGACATACTTATACCTACCTACTACTTAAGCCTAATCTGTCAAATAAAGCGATAAAGTATATTATAAATCAATAGCCTAGATAAGTAACTCATAACATACACGTCCGTTTAATGACCCGTCGGCCGGAGTGCGCGGTCTTTGCTAACAAACATTACACTACCGTATGGTCCGCAGAATTGGCTAGTTGTAATAGTAGCATGCGCAAGGTAAGACTCATGAACATATCTATAGGTATCTGTTTATTGATTCTGCTTCGTGAAACGAGTTGAATGCACCAGTGTGCGACTCCGCGGCCTTGTCAGTGTGCATGCGCACGCGCCGACGCTGCACCGCCACACGTAGCTGTTACCGCTCACCGGTACTCACATTCGCATTTGTCGTGTCATCTCCGGTGTACACGGCGGAGTAGCTCTCCGGAGGGAAGCTGAATTGCACCGAAGACATCTCTCACCACCACAACGACACTCGGTTCGAGCACTACCACACAAACACTAGGAACTGTGACGCTATATGTCCGGCGCCGGGAGTCCTGCTGACTCATTATTCCTTATTGATGAGCGCGACGCGGAGTCGAGGCGGCACTAGCGCGGACTCCGAGGCGCGCGAATACATCGGCGCGCCGCCGGCGTCTTTACAAACAAGGATTATCGCTCCTTGCGCCGATAATGACTAGCGTAAACTTCCCGTAAAATTAGCCAGTCGCAAACTGCGTCGATTGTGCGCTATCGACAGCGAACGTTATCGCGGAACCGGCCGCGAGCCCGCAACGCGACTGTTCATACGAGACGTATGTATTTGTTGTCAGTTTTAACACTGGAGACTGCGGGTACGCGTTTCTCATTCCATTATTTATGCTAGTAGTACCTACACAATGTTCAATAAATAAACAATCGAACTTGCTACAGATGGAGTTAGTATTGCGAATACACGACGTTCATTGTTATTCGTTATCTTCCGACTCGATAATATGCCAACATTTATGTTTATTGACTATTCTATTAATATTTCGTTGTATTTAATACAATATACATATATCTATCAATCTACCTAGAATCATTATTATGTAATGACTCAACACCAACGCTGGCACATGATAGGCCTTCTTAATTAGAAAGCACTGAATTTACCTACTAAAAAAAGATTAAAATTATAGGTGAACATATTATTATTATACCTATGGACGTTGTTCTTAAATTGTTGCAAATTGTTGAAGAAATTTTTTGCAGCTACAACCATGGAACACGATTTCGATGGCAAATTATTTAAATTCTTTATACTTTATAAATTTTCAATAACCTACAATATAATAAATAACAGTTCAACAATGGTTTATCTAAGTGCTTACATACTATTTATTTTACGTTTATTTAAATAAATAATGATAACCGTAGGTGATTATAAGAAATGTGCCGGTTGTTACTATAAAACTCGTCTCAGTTTTATACATTTAGAGTGTCGGAAGTTTGCTAATTCGTTGATGTCGCGGTAGCCAGTAGATGCGGCCTGTACTGCACTGGCTCACTGTGACCTTTGACCGACGACCTAATCATCGATAAATCAAGGATTCGTGCAGGCGGTCGTCATACAGTGAGATACCACGTCTCAATTCCATATGTCATCAGCTTCACAAAGTACCCACATAAGAATGCTCTTCAATTCTGTTGTAATACCTACCTAACAAGGGTACCTTTTTATTTTCCTTTTTTTTCCGGTCGAAATGCATAGCATTCATGCATTGACGCATTCCCACCGCCGCTGCAGCGTATTCGCGCGCTGGCGGTGGGATATGTGGGACTCGCCCTCTCCATAGCGTGGTATGCTTAACTCATACCACGAGGAGAAGACCCTACACCACTAAAACCTCCCGGACACTCCTTCGATCCGCTGTTGGCGGGAGCCGGGTACGCATGAGCAATCCAGCCCCCTGACGGCACCCGCGGCCAATATGGTACCGCGGGATCTCCAGGGCCACATTTACAGTGGCCCATTTTCCCACTTATAAGGACGCCCGGAGTGTAGAGGCGTCCCTACTCCTCATGGGTCAGCCTCGAAGGGAGCGGGGCCCATGTCCCCCACTCCCCGAGGCCGAGCCTAGGGCGGTAGGCGGTGGGACCTAACAAGGGTGCCTACCAGGAAATAGAGACAGAGTCAAAATCTAAAATGGATGTTTAACTCTTAGAGAAGAAACAAGCTATAAAGCGCACCTTTCAAATTATGAACTGTAAACATGGGTATGAATATCCCGTGGTGTCTTAACCATAACAATATTCATCATATTAAGTCGGCTACCTATATTTTCTATGACTTATGGTAGGTAATTTAAGAGCGGCAAATGCAAAAAACTCCCTAGAAAACTAAGTCATTATTCCTCAATTAAGTAATAACCCTGAGAGAGCGGTATCAGACCCACAGGGGGTGCCCTCTTGCGCAGGATGCTTAGTTTGAGCCCTGCTCAATTTTATGTCCGGTGAAGTAGCAAAAGCCTCGTGGCGAAACGAAAGCCGTATATGAATAAATGTCACTTAATAATTTGTTCGAATATGAAGTACTCCCCGAATATAATATTATATTATCAGGTATATATTAATATAGCCCGTATTACATCTACTGCTGAACATATAGCATAACGACTATAGCAACCCCCTCGTAGGGAGCCTTCCGACAGGGTTACTATGGTTTGACGACCTCAGTATTATATAGTAGGTATACACAAAGTTAAATGCGATTGCAAGTTACCTGCTATACGATTGTTATTAATTATGTTACAGCAATTGGTACCAACGGCTTAACATGCTTTCCGAGGCACGAAGTTAGTTAGTTAGTTCCTCAACCAAACAGACCTGGAAAGAAATATTTGATTAAAGACAAAGATTTCTTGGATGGTGCGGGAACCAAACCCATGACTTCAAAGTATTAAGACGATACTAAAACTGAAAGTTTTACAGTCTTTTGCCCAGCCATGTTACAGACTTACCTTACCTTACAAGGCTCAAAACATTACATCATTATATTGAGGACTCACAAACTTTCGCGTTTATATAATGACTTAGTTACTTCCAAGAAAAATCATGCATTTGGAATAAATAAAACTTGGTTTCCTTATAAAATGGCAAGTCAAGTGATCATTTTCTCATTAGAAGATTGGGAAGAAAACCATTTTATTTTTATTTCTATAATACGATTATTTTATTTGTTCAATATTATTAACACAACACACTCCCGTAACATGGCTTTACTTTAATGTGTATATATAACTAACTATAAAACAATCAGTGTAAGGCTGACCTCATATTGGACTTGCGTGTTTCTCGAGCATAGCAATGTTGCGAACGCCGTCACCCGCTATTCCCGCCGTCGTCCACATGTGACACAGGACCGTGAGGAAAATTCATGCCAAAACAGTCTAAGTAACAATCATTTATAATTATAAATCCCTTGATGGTGGATGTGGTATCTCTATTCTTTGACAGGACAGGATTGTAGCGACATCTACAGTAGCCGCACAAAAACTACAAGTGGACGAGTGGCGCCATCTACCACCTACCATCTCAACTAACCTGTATCGCGCAATACAAGTCCGCAAGCCAAATTCGAACATATACAGATTCCGAACAGTAACAAACGGCCGTCAGCCGCCGGGCTTACCACGTCGCCCGGCAAAGAAGCGGCCGTAGCCCAATAGCTAGGGCGTCGGACTTGTGATCTTGTGGTCGTTGGTTCAACCCATTGCACTACCGACGTGAACCCATTCGTAACACAAGCATTTTAACTTAGCACGAGGGGTTAACAAGAATACTAGTAGATTGCAAAACTCTGCTAGTAAGCTTTAAAAATATTGAAGATCTTCACTTTCTATGGAGGAACACCACCAACCGTTCCTCTACAGGATAAACAATAAATCTCTTTAATCATTACACTCATTACTTTTAAATACCTCCTTAGGAAATATAGTTCGCGACCTGAAAAGCACTTTAAGCCATATCAATTAGTAGTCGTTGCTTACCGAAGTCCATTATCAATTCTGGACAGAAATAAAATAAACTATCTTCAATATGATTAAAGTCGCTAAATCGCGATTATTTCGTGAGTTCAATTCGATAGGTTGGTTGACCCATATCAAATTATACTACAAGGAAAGTATTTGATTGCATTTCAGTTAATAAAACTGGAAGATATTTTTTTTTTTCTTTAATCGCTGAAAACGATTAAGGCCATTTTGAGACTATAGTTTACGTAAAAATAAAACTTAATTATCTGGCTTCGATAGCCTTTTTAGCCTATCAATTTGCCTGTTTTTATGGGTGTACTCTTGCAGCCTCGTAGTTATAATATAGAGACAATTACTGTAAGTATTTCTTGCTAAATTAACCCACTATGAGAATATAAGTTTGTGCGCGATCCTTTCAGATCTGTTACATAGATCATCTACCTCTATAGGCCACGATGTCTGACACCGTTTTCGTCTCAATATGTCACATTTTTAAATATTTATTTTAGAGTTACCTAGCCCTTATAAAAATTAAATATTTTTTCTTGATCTATTAACCCTTTAACTGGTCGTAGGTATGTTTAGAATTCTTAGCATGTTTATTTTCAAATAAAAAAATGGGTAAAATATTTTTAAAACATTTAATTTTGCAACATTATTTATGCACATTGTACAGTTAAATCGTTAACATCAGTCCTTGTTACACAGTATATTAATTTAATGGTAATAAATAATTTCAATTTCATTCTATCCCATTACAATTAGTCATTGTCTAATCCTCACCCGGGACAATTATTCTAGAGCTCAGAAGCATAAGATCTGATGTGCCATTATATGTCAGAACCACAGATATAGATATAGGTACCTAGATGACACAAGTATCACGATCTGTATGAAAACCAAGCGTGCTATTTTTTGAATGCCTATTATGAAAGAATTATTAAGAATCGTTCAAATCGATTTATGTATGATTTTATTGTTAGTATTTCGTAATGCTGGTGTATACTTCGACGTACTGACTACTGTCTGTAAATGTTTTTGTTGTTCAACTGTCTAAAATAAATTTCTTGAGTTGTAACGTTGGTTATTTTAAGCATTTTACTTGTTCATCATTGATTACATGGGGAAAGATAAAAAAGTCACGAATGGTACGATTATTTATTAAAATTCTCTACATAATAAGTACTTATATAATACAAAATCATTCGTCTGTTTCCGAAATCTCGAAAATCGATTTGTGTTGCATATGATGAACAGCACTAAACGCTAAAATTGACAAAAGTCCCTGTACCACAAAACCAAAGCGATATACGATAGTATCACTTGTTTCGATATTCATCACTTGTTAAAACAAAACCTCTCATCAATCGCTCCAAGTAAAAGCCGCAATGTAATACGAAAGTTTTATTCTTTTCAAATTTAGTATTATCAGGTATTACTGAGGGTATTAGACAAAAAATTGCTAAAAGTAATTGTTTTTTAAATTAATTACGCATAATATTAATCACAAAATGACTTACCGATGGAAGGAAACGTTTACTTAATTTTTTCTCCTCGCATTTGTACAGTTTTTACAATTAATAACAGCACAATTTACCATTTTAATATTTTTAACTGACTACCTACACCGATATACACCGATGCAGACTGAGCGCGAAAGTGGCCACTTACGATTTTTGTACGTAAGCTAGGCACGCGAAGTAGTTGCTCTTGTGTTATACCTAGGTATATATAAATCCGTGGTGAGAACCATTCGTCGTATGTGCCTTTAACGTAAACTGGCACTGACGACCAAATGCTTCTGAGGTCCAGATTTGTGATCCGCTGGTAGTTGTGCTGAGTCTGGGTGTGCTTTGTGTCCATTAATTGAATGTTCGTAAAGTCCCCCGCGACACAAGGCTTAATTTCCCTAATACCCGCATTATACGCATATTGTATAAGAGTTAAAATCACAGATCATACAATGCCAGCTCGACTGAGTATAATCGAAATTTACACAGATGCAAGATATATTGCTCACAATATTATGGCAGGTTAGTTATTTATTATGCTTGGTAATAGCGAACAAATCAAATAACAGGGAGAATAAACTGCAAGTTTCAATATGTATTTTGGTAATAGCGGGTCTATAGGGTCTATAGGCTTTTGGTAGCTATATGACAGTAATGTCTATAAAAATATCTAGAGCTCTGAAGCATAAGGCCGGATATGCAATGGTATATCCGGCCTTATGCCTCAGAGACGTATAATGATACGTCCTTTCGGCCAAACTGCCACTTACGAACATGCTTCTGAAGATAATAGTACATCTGTCTTTACAATATAATCACCATGGCTGTAATGACTTAGTTGTGTTTATATAGATTAAGACATGCACACAATGTCTCGTGATCTCCGTCACGAGGTCTGTAGCACGGTGTTGGTGTAGGTGAGTAGTTGTAGCGCGCGTTGTGTGCTCGCGTCCTTAGCGCAGTGCTGTAAGCGCTGCAGTGTCGTGTGAACTGCGCCCGATACGCCTGCACTTCGGAGTACTAACTTTGCCTGAGAAATAAAAACATAATTATATCGACGGATTAAAGGCTAATTAATCTAAAAGATACTATAAGCATTATTGAATTATATACCTTAAGAAGGCATTACATAAAACATATAACTTAATATCGCCCATGGTGTAGTGCTTAGCTCAATTAACCTTTTATCCGTCAATATATACTTTTAATCTTTCGCATATCGTATTTACAATAAGATAAATATACCAAGTTCGAAACGTAGGTGAAGTTATAAAGACCTTTATTATTTCGCCTAAGCTACGTTCTTGGTATCTAAGCGAGATATTATTATATTTTAAATAAAAATGTAGTAAAAAAAGTAAAAATATAAGGTGTTCCCAAAATATATGCCATCACTTTAAAAGTATTTTCCAGGCCAAAAATAAAATTATATTAAAAAACATGTTTCTTTTAAATAAAGTCGCCTCCCAATATAAACTGTGCGGGCCGCACCACCCGTTGAATCTTGAGGCGGGTCTCTCCTTACGCTTGTACTGTGAGTTTTCATGTAATTTTTGCTTCAAACGTGCGTACAAATTCACGCGCTATTGTATCATTAACACAAACTCAACGATCAGCATCTATAGAGTCGCAACCACGCGTTCCTATAGGCAAATTCGCCTGCGCGTTTTCAAATACTGCATTGTGTTATCGCTCTTAGAAACATACAATCCCAACTGTGTAGGTTTTATCAATACATCACCATATTTTTTAAAAGCAATAAGAGGGTACCCCACCCCTCCCCCCGCCGGTCATGTGGGCCCTGGGGCACTGCCGCATCCAGCCCTTCGGAAGGTACGCCAGTGAACATAAAATAAAACAAATAGTTTACTTTGTGATTATTAGCAGCGAGTGCCCACACTGCCCGCGCCGCGGACACGATCTCATCAGTATCGCCCGCCAGCAAAGTGCCCGACAGTAGCTCCAACAGCTCCGCTGAAATATATTACTCTGTTATATTATTCTGGTCGGTTTCCGGCTTAAAAAAGAATACCCTGACTAAGGGGCATACAGCTGATGAATGGTCAGCAGCATTTATCAGTTCAAGGATACTTACCATTTATCTTACTGCGGTCAGAAATGCGCCTGGCAAGCATGGTCATTATAACAATATACCCTTACCACCAATTTTTTTTTTTTGTCCGGGGGAAATGCATTTACGCGTCCCCTCCGCCGCTGCAGCGATCCCGCACCGGTGAAGGGGTATGTGGGACTCGCCGTCTCCATAGAATATACCCAACCCTAGCTCGCCAAGATTTGTTAACAGGCGGCCCATGGGAGTTTTATGCCACGCTTTACGGGCGGGTTGGTCGACTGCAGTCTTATGTTGTAACAAAGAAGGAATCGCTGTTTGGTTTGGTATAGGTAGATGGTTAACGTGCTTTCCGAGGCACGGAGGGTAGTCTCTTAACTAATTAGACCCCGAAAGAAATTTTACAATTTACAAAGAGAAGCCCGGCGTGATCTAACACACGACCTCCGAGATTTAAAGCGACACTTATACCCTATATATATTTATTGAATGTTAAACTTACGAGATTGCAAGAAGCTGGCGCGGTGGTGATGCGCCGCGTGCGCGAGCGCGGGCAGCAGCTGAGTCCTCACGGCGGGCGGCGGCGCGGCGCGCGCGCACGCGGCCAGCAGCGCGCCCGCGCCCGCGCCGTGCCGCGCCGCGCGCCGCCACGCGCGCGCCCACGCCGGCGCCCACGCCGCGCCACGCACGCGGGACCGCATGCACACCCCGTATAATGTGGAAAGGATCTCGCTCTGAAACAAATTATTTGTATCTAGAGCTCAGAAGCATAAGGTCCAATGTGACATTATACGTCAGAAACACTCGCCGTATGTGCCTTCATCGTAAAATGACACATTCGTCCGTCCGTCATTTTTTCCCGCACCCGCAAATGTTGACTTTTATCACATGATTAAGCATCACGTGATAAATGTCAAGTATCATACATTTGCGTTAGCGATTTTCTGCTAGAGATCACTCCGCTATTGTGGCATTTTGTCTAAGCCCTCTGACTTGCCAAGTTTTGTAATGAGGCCTATTTCCAATTTAAGGCCTGTCCATCAGTCGTCAGTAAACGGGCTTGCAAAGTAAAATAAAATAAAAACGATTCGCCAAAAATACATGTACGCGCAAAACTTCAAAACGAACTGGGGTGATCAATATGGGTAAATCTTTTCTTATTGTAGTCGTAACTATGGGGACAAGGTTTTTATAAAAGATTTTTTTTGAAAATCCATTAGAAGTACAGTACGGCAGACAGGCTGTGCCGACGACTTATGAAGCTGTAGAGAATGTGTAGTTAGCTACGAGACTTTTGCTTCTTCACAGGGCAAAAAGACGAGCAAAGTTCCAGCCTTACTAAATGGTTTAAAAACTACAAACTAAGCAACCTGCGCAAGAGGACGTCCTCTGTGGAACTTGGACCTCGGCTTAGGGCAGTCGCTGGCGAGAAGGTTGAGGGATAATTAACTTTTAGGTAACTAATAAAACTTTTAGTCTTTTTAGGGGAGTTTTATGCAACTGTCACTCTACTTTACAGTTTTTCAGGTCTGCGAGGGTATCCGAAGGTGCTGTGCAATGAGTTATAGAATGTTACCTTGAGCAGTATGGCGCGACAGTGGTGGTGAGACGCGACGCGCCGCAACACATGCAGCGCCAACAACATGAGGTCCCGGGGCCGCGCGCTCGCCGACTCGCGCTCGCAACTACTACACACTTCGGCCACTAGGGTACGACCTCCTACACATGTGCACATGCCACCCCACGCTGTGAAAAAAATATATTACCTTATTATATTTTTAAGAAATGTTCATTCATGCTTAAATCGAAGCCCGTGTTAAGCGAGTGCAGAGTTTTGCCATAGTCACCACGCTTGGTAGGCGGGTTGGTGACCGCATTATTATGTTGAAACACACAGGGAAACGCTGCTGCCCGTTTCCTGGTATATATAATATGGTTATAGATAATGTTATGACAATTAGGACCAACGGCTTAACATGCTTTCCGAGGCACGGTGGGTAGTCCCTCAACCTCAACCAACCAGACCGTCGTGGGACCCACGTGGACAGTTGTAAACGTTTTGCTAATAATTTTGTACAAGTAAAAACAACGAAGTATATTCAGTCACTACATTCCATATTTGAGTGCTTAATTAACAATATTAAAATTTACTGCTGCTTTTTTTTTAAATAAAAAACTATGCCTATTATTATAGCTGTGTATCAAACAATTACAAAATTAAAAGTATATACTCCTAGTTTTATTCGTTGGTAATAGTTATTATGTTAGTATAGTAAGTTAGAAGTACTCTCAATTACTCCACCACATCTAACAGTATACAATATACAGACAAGACAAGACACCTCTCTCACACTCAATTCACGCACACAAACCACACCCAGATTCAGAACAATTATTATCTGTGGTTCACATATAATAAAATCTCAATACTCATCAAAATGACTTGACACTCAATATAACAATCGAAGCGTATTTAAATGGATATATTTATTCCAAAAAATCTCCCCCTCAAGGACACAGAATTGATAAATTGTATATGTGTACTCCACAACTAACCTTTAGGACAGTTATTAGTGAATGTATACAGCAGATGCATGACGGCCTGCCTCAGTTGTTCAGTCATCATGCACCAGGACCACAGGCGGCACAGGTAGCTCGGCAGACTCTCTTCTACGAAGCTCTCTTTAGCGATGACACAGTTCAACATGGCGCAGTCTATTGCGGTCAGCAGCCAGTACAGCGTGCCGAGGACAGGGTTCTGGACAACAGAATATTCATTTGCAGCGCATAAGTTAGTATAATAATTTGAATTATAATTAATAGTAATTATTTAATGGTAATATAATGGTAAATGGTAAGTTAAAGCGTAAATACAATAATTTTTGTCCTTTGAGTATGTTATTATCTAGACAGACCATAAGTATAAATGCACACATCCATGTTTTTCGTACCTAAATATGTAACTAGATACGTGACTATCGAACTTTAACGTACAAGAAAACAAGCATGGCTTCCAGCCTTATCAATCAGTTTGGAATACATCTATTGCACAGTTCCTTACTAATATTATAAACGCAAAATTTTGTGAGTACGATAATTAAATAATGAAATTTATTCAGCAATTAGGTATTTACATACATTTGTAATGGTCAGAATTACAATGTGTAAGACTAAATCTAACAGAAGCATCACTAAAGTAGCTAAACACAATAATTACATTATTTGATCTTACAGATTTTATAATCCAATCTATATGTGGATGGATGGATGGATGTTTGTTACTCTTTTATGCAAAAACTACTGGCTCAAAGTTTATAAGCTGGATTCAACATATAAGCTCCAAAACATCACGCTCCGACCCACTGTAGTAGAGTAACGCGGGTAAAACGGTAGTAGTTGGTAATATACGTACATTGTTAGCAGTCCTAATGACGTCGGCGGGCTTGCCGTGCATCGACAAGTGGTCTCTCACGGCCTGCATGGTGTTCAGTAATACACGCGGCAACTGTCGGTGTACTGAGTACACTCTACTGCGAGCACTCAGTGATAACACTGAGGATAAACAGGAGCAGACGCGTTGCCAACGCTCGTCTGAAAAGACACGTACATACACTAAAACGTCATTATCATCATCATCATGAAATACTACTAAACATATTCTGATACATCTAGCTAACCGCACGGTTTCACCAGCAAAGATCCCGTTCCCATGGAAACCTTGATATATTATATAGCCCATGCCACTAACAAATAACGTGGCTTTCATTTGTAAAAGAATAAGCAAAATCGGTTGATTAGATACAGTGATTACTCCCTACAACCTCACTATCTTAAACTTAACAGTACCTTGACTCGGCTGATGCTTCTTATTTTCCAAGGAAAACTTCTGATATAGGTTTATCAAAGCTTTACATAACTCCTCAGCCATATACTGCGGTTGACAATCGCTTCGGGCGCTGTCCCCTCCGCCACAGAACTCTGTATCAACTCCCTCCCAAAATGGAGACTTTACGTTGTCGTAGAACTCGGCATAAGAATCATCTTTCGTTTGATCCACATGTTTCTTTTGGGAAACTGATTGCGCCAGTTGCGTCAGGCAATATAACGCCGCGTCTTGCAGTACTGGAAATTGTAGAAAAAATATTAAATATATAAAATACTAGCTTCCCGCGGTTGGGTGAAACCGTAACTCCCGTTCCTGTGGGAACATTATAAATAAATATAGCCTATGCCACTCAGGGTGAATGTAGCTTTCCAATAGTGAAAGAATTTTTTAAATTGGCGCAATAGTTTTTGAGTTTATTCATTACACACACAAACCTTTCATGTTTATAATATTAGTATAGATATAGATATGAGAACAAAGCCAGGAGTCTGTTGTTACTTCACCGGTTAGAAGATGAGTAATGGACAGGGGCTTAATCTTTATTAAGTAGTTGAAAGCGATTTCAGAATTATGACTTATAAGAATTTTTGTTTGTTGGTCTCTCGCCAGCACTCGAGTTTAGTCTTAACTTTTAGGTTGACTGCTAGTCTCAACTTTTAGGTTGACTGCTAGTCTTTTCTACTAGTCTCGACTTCTAGGTCAGCAGAGCGAAGTAATACGCGTCGCTTCCGGTTTGATATTAGACTCTGGCAATCTTTGTATTACAGCTAGTCGGTCAGTTGAGTATCACCTCTTTGTTCCGGTCTATCTGGATATCAGAGGACACCCAGAGGCCGTATGGTAACTACGACGCATAGTGTGCATAGGTCTGTCATCTACTGCTTGCTGGCAGGCATTTGGTGATTGGTATGTAAGCTGCGATGACGAATGAGCCATAATGCCCCGACGGCACATCTTGTGAACTATGAAATAAATTATTTACCAATTTCATCACTTTCCAAGCACTGTAGGGTGAGATGGAAGAAATCAACAGCACACGCATCTGTAAGCATCCGCCACACATTGTCCGCTGCCGTCCTTGACTCCAACAATGACGCTAGCAGGGACATTCCCTGCGCGCGCGCACACATACAATCTTCACTACTCTCATCTGCAATTAGAATATTTATGATTATTTTCACACATTTACAACAAATATTTTCCCTGTGTGTTGACTAATTTGTTCGTTTAGCACTGTTATAATAGTTTGAATAGGTGCTCAATAGTTACAATCTCATTATTTGTGTATGTGTTTGCGTTTGAATATGCTGTTGAACGTAATTAATACTTTCAAAGTCAAAGTCAAACTCTAAAATTAATCTATTCATACAGACACAACTAAAAATATGATGATTTGATACATTTAAAAACATTAAACAGTTATTATTTATTATATCTCCACTAATGATCTCATAACGACGATACCACTTCATATTGTATTGTATAAATTAGAGATGGGCCGACTAGCCGCCGACTAGTCGGGAAAGCCGACTATTCGGCATCGTTTGTAGTCGGCGATTATTCGGCAAAATATGCCGATTATGATCGGCGCATAACAAATGAAATAAAACAAGTAATCTGTACTTGTTTTATAATTTCTAAACATTACTTTGAGTAGTTATCTAAAGTTACAGTCTTTACAACATAGGAACGTATTAATCAGTCAGTAATTAAGCTAACTGAACATCATTAATCAACGAAATATGGCACATACATAGCCAAATAACATGGCAATGGTAAGTATAAGTAAGTATTCATTAAGTCAGATGTTTAGTAATAAAAAGTCCTTTAATGTATAAATCTATATATATAAAAGAAAGTCGTGTTTGTTACAACACTTATAACTCGAGAACGGCTGGACCGATTGCCATGGTTTTTGATTTGTTGGATTTGTTTCCGTCCCGAATAGCAGAATACATTTTAAAAACAAAAGAAAGTCGTGTTAGTTACACTATTTATAACTCAAGAACGGCTGAACCGATTTGGCTGAAAATTGGTAGGGAGGTAGCTAAGAACTGGGAGAAGGACATAGGATGACTTTTAGTGGATGACGTTTAGATGACTGAAGACTTTTGGGTAGGGGTAGGGTAGGGGTAGGGTAGGGTAGGGTAGGGTAGGGTAGGGGTAGGGGTAGGGTAGGGTAGGGGTAAGGTAAGGGTATGGTAGGGGTAGGGTAGGGGTAGGGTAGGGTAGGGGTAGGGTAGGGTAGGTGTAGGGTAGGGGTAGGGTAGGGGTAGGGTAGGGGTAGGGGTAGGGTAGGGGTAGGGTAGGGGTAGGGTAGGGTTAGGGTAGGGGTAGGGTAGGGCAGGGGTAGGGATAAAAGTCCACCCGTGCGAAGCCGGGGCGGGCCGCTAGTAATTATATATGTATATTTTAGTTACAGTCTAGTTATATTCAAAAACCAATAAGGTAACATAGAACGCCCAAACACCTCCGACAAATAGGTATAAGAATGATCGGCATTGCCGATTAGTCGGCCGACTAATCGGCATTTTGAAAACCGATTGGACGGCTAGTCGGTTAGTCGGCAAATACTATAGTCGGGCCATCTCTAGTGTAAATACAATAAAATCATATCATTAGTACAGATTACATAATACCAATGATCTAACGTATTGCGTTTTGAAGTCAACCGACTCATAGTGACACTTGTAATTTTAATCAAGCCTGAGGAGACGGCTAATTTGAACTTAGCTCTTTTGAACTTGGTCGAGATCAACTAAGAGAACATCATCAAAACATTAACTTGTGTAATCTTATAACTGACTAGCGACCCGCCCCTGCTTCGCACGAGTGGAATGCTGATGTAATATACATAATATAATATAAAAATAAATAAACCTTCCTTGCCTATCTACTAAAAAAACGCATCAAAATCCGTTGCGTAGTTTTAAAGATCTAAGCATACATAGGTACAGACAGACAGCGGGAAGCGACTTTGTTTTATAATATATTCTGTGTAAAAGTGTATGTATATTTATTAATTCAATAAACATAATCTAAGTCTTCTAGCACTGGTACGGAAACCAGGTCAATAATGTTAAGTGTTCGGGAACTCTGTCGGACTCGTACAGGTTGGAGTGCGGGGTGAGGCAGGGAGGATTGAGCTCACCAATGCTCCTCAATCTGTATATGAATGAACTTGTTGCCGGGCTCAGCAGCCGCTATGTTGTATGCCATTTTGATGATGTTTGCTTTAACAATATCAGCTACGCGGATGATATGGTGCTGTTGAGCGCGTCAGTAGGGGTACTCAGAGAGCTAATAAGCATTTGCGAAGCGTACTCTCATACACATGGCCTAAAATATTATAAAGCCGTTATAAAGAGCGAGCTTATGGTTTTCAATGCGGGTTCTAACTTTCCGGCGGAGGTTCCACCAGTAATGCTATGTGGTGTGGCCTTGGAGCGGGTACATTATTTTAAGTATCTGGGCCATATTGTGACGTCCGACCTGAAGGACGATGCGGATATTGAGCAAGAAAGGAGGGCGTTGTTGGTAAGGGCGAATATGATTGCCCGCAGGTTTGCTTTTGGATGTGAAGATCACCTTGTTTCGAGCCTACTGCACATCTTTCTGTCCGAGAAGTCTGTGGGTATCATATTTGCAGCAATCCTACAGCGCTCTCCACGTTCAATATAGTAACGCGCTGAGGGCGCTGCTGCAGCTGACTCGTTTCTGCAGTGCATCGGGAATGTTCGCGAACGTCCGCATTGATTGTTTTTATGCCAGCATGCACAAGAGGGCGACCTCGATAGCGAGTAGAGTGCGGGACAGCAACAACAGTCTTCTTACCGTTGTTGTCAACAGGTTGGATGGTCCTTTCATGCAGCGTTGGCTGGCCTTACATGTACCCGTATATAGGGTTTGGGGCAGATAAAAAATGTAAAGTATAGATGTTCTGACATTTAATAAATTATTATTTATTTTTATTCTTCATTTAATTATTTGACAATTTTAAGTAAAATTTATGATTTAAATGAGATTTAATTTTTAATGAATTTATTTAATACAAATTTAAGTAAGTTGTAAATTTTAAGTAATTTATAAATTAAGTGTATGTCTGTGAACATAATGGTCTGTAATTGTCTTTAATAAATGAATTAAAAAAAATTCTCTCGCCATATATCAAGCACATACCTGCTCCAAAAGGCTTTAACGTGATGAGTAGGTTGTAGAGGCAGTCCTTTGTGCTAGCGAGTGAGACTCGAACGCATTTGTGTGACGTCACAGCCAACAGTGCCCGTCGCGCAGAACAGCGCACCCTGTACGTATCTTGTACTGAATCACTAGACCACGAGGCACACCTGCAAATGTTAACTATTTATATTCCATAGTTGTACTAGGTAACAATAATAAATACTATTTGAGAAATATCTTGTCTGCAACCAAATAATTAGGTATGAGAATTTCGAAACAAAATTATTTTTTTACTATTTTACATGAAAAGTTAAATAGTACATTGCAGTTAAAATTTAGCATGAGATCATTTTAATGGCACAATGACCATTTTTATAAAAATAACTTTAAATATTAAAATAATATAATACAGTCGGCAAAAGCATCTAATTTCTGCAAACAAGGAACATTACAAATGGTAACAAGTTACCGATTGTAACTTTTCAATTGTTATATCACTTTATGATCATACAATTATCTTAATAACCCCTTCAAATTCTAGGAAAACGCTGTTTCGAGTTTAATGCATCCTATGATAAGATAAAACACTCATAAACTCAAATGAATTAATATTAACTATAATTTCATAAATCTTGGAAGCAATTGTCTATCTTGAGTACTAGTAACTTATTTGCTGCTCATTCATATCATTCCTAGAAAATAAACAGAAACATTATAAATGTAAGAATTTAGATTCAATCACACAAAAGAATTATACATTGAAATAAAATGATTTACGACTTTTATATCCAAAAATAATATGAGCGTCAATTGACAAACTTTAGAATATGTGACACAGAACTCAAGGTTACTATCCACTAGACCAGAAAATATATAGAAAAGGATTAAAATGGGGTCGACCGTAACCAGTTAAATTTTTAAAGGGGTCTACGAGAAAAATAAACATTTGGGCGTTTAAACGTTTGCACGTTTGGGCGGCCAACAAATCCGGCTAAGTATATAATAATTCTTCGAATTTAAAACAATAGACCAAACAACACACCTGAACAGTAGACGGAATAAACCGCTCTCATTCCACTCTTGAGCAGGGCACTGTTGGAAGGCGCAGACATTGTGTAGAGCATCAGCTAATGACGTCACGAGCTCTGCTGTGGGGGGCAGGCGTCCCTTCGTAGAGGTAGCTGATACATGTACATCACCACTCTTTTGAGCACGCACCTCGAACTCACTTCGACGCTCCAGTATTGACAGGGAGACATTTGGTTCTAGGAAATTTAGACAGGTAAATAAAAAGTAATAATTAGAAAAATGCCTAACTTGAGAATGATTTGGCAGACTTGCTAATTTTCAAGTTTTCGATAAAAATATTTAGAAATATCTCCTGGCGAAACCGTTCAAGATCATTAATAAACTATTAAAATACCAAAGAGTACAAATCCAAACAAGGTTCACGATAATGTAGCTAAAGCTATAGTATGTCTTTCATCATCATTATTTCAGCCGTAGGACGTCCACTGCTGGACATAGGCCGCCCTCATAGATCTCCAGTTGTTACGGTTAGAAGCGGCCTGCATCCACCGTGATCCCGCGGCCTTAACCAGATCATCCGTCCATCAAGTAAGTGGACGTCCTACGCTACGCTTTCCGATCCGCGGTCTCCATTCGAGAACTTTTCGGCCAAAATATGTCTTTACAAACCAAGAAAAAGATAAACAGTTTGACATTTTTATACATTTCATTGGATGTTTTAACTTTAAAATAACGAATGTCTTCTTACTACGAGTAGGTACAAAGAGTACGAGCGTATGCTCGTATTATTACTACTTATGAGCGTATTATTGTCACCTGGTATATATGTATATATATACCAGGTGACAATAATTAGTCATGAGAAAAATATTTTATTAAGTTATCTAAACAATAACATCAACCATAATAAGACTTCAGATTAAAACTACATAACAAAGTTATCATTGCTTTGATAACAATTATCGATACTACTATTGTATTCAATAGCGAATCATGAGATTATTTGGAATTTGAATCATGTTTACTATTAAACACTTTAGACTATTAAACCTTGGTAAGTAAACCTAACTACTAATGGTGTGCTAAAACTTGACTTTTCTTGATATTTTAATAATAAAATATATTATATAGGTATATCGTCTTTACTACTAGGGGCCACTTAATTGTTACTAAGATAAAAACTATCAGAGGAATCATTTTGAAAAAAAAACCATTAAAGAACTGACAAATTTATTCCTACAATATTTTTTTATCTGTACAAATTGTACCTTATAGTAGTAAAATCGATATTATACTGTACATTAATATTTAAAGCTGAAGAATTTGGTTGTTTGCTTGAAAGGGCTAATCTAAGAATTAACTGGTCCGATCTGTCCGAGGTCCGAGAGGAAACATTTGATCTTTTGTTTGTATTGGATGACATAGGCTATATTTAATTATGAAGTTCCCACGAAGCTGGAAGCAGTAATTATTAGTAATTATATAATAATAGCTCCCGGGCGCGGTATCAGCCGCGTAACTCCCGTTCCCGTGGGAACTTCATAATTGAATGTCATTGGGGGATAGTGTAGCCTTCCAATGGTGAAAGAATTTTTCAAATCGGTCCCGTAGTTTCGGAGCCTATTCAATACAAAGAAACAATGAAATGTTTCCTCTTTTTAATATTAGCAATATATCTATACTTCTAGTATAGATATTTTGCCCTAAGACAAAATAATTTCGCTAAAGGAAAAAACTATAATAAATTACGGTAACCATAATCCCAACATGACATGTTCACTGACAAAAGATTTTTATATTTTTATTGTCTACATTTCTGTGTAAATATTGAATCGTAATTTCTAATCTTAAAAAACAATCTAATCTAGAACTTGTTTCCAGTTATCACTGATAACCATACCAACTGTAAATCACTTGAGGACTCGTCCCAATCTACATTCTAAGAATGTATTGCTAACTCTCTGCGTAATACTCACCAAACGATTGTTGAAATTCCTTCGCATTACAAAAAACAACGAGTATTTCCAAGCTATGGTCTAAGAAGTTGTTTGCTACTAATTGTTCTAGTAGCTCGTTCTCCAAGACCTAGAAATTAATAAAATATTATTAGTACTTATTTCAGAGATATAAGCGAAATTAAAAACTAAATACACAGGACAGAACCTTTTCATTGATAAATGGCTATAGACAAATATTCACAAGTATATTTTGTTAAGTTATCTATACTTCCTACTTCACTACATAGTATAAAACAAAGTCGCTTGCCACTGTCTGTCCGTCCCTATGTATGCTTTCTTTAAAACTACGCAACAGATTTTGATGCGGTTTTTTTTTAATAGATAGTGATTCAAGAGGAAGGTTTATATTTATGATACATAAGCATTGCACCCGTGCGAAGCCGGGGCAGGTAGCTAGTATATTATAAACGCGAAAGTTTGTAAGTATGGATGGATGGGTGTTTTGTTACTCTTCCACGCCAAAACCACTGTAAGGATTTGGCTGAAATTTGGACCAGGATAGGTTATACGCTGGATTACCATACAAAACATCACGCTCCGACCTACTGGAGCAGAGTAACGCGGGTAAAACCGCGGGGCGCAGCTAGTATATTATTATAAAGAGGAAAGATTTGTTTTTTTGCAGTGCATAGGATCCGAAACTACTGGACCGATTGAAAAAATGATTACACATCTACTTTATCGAGGAGTACAGGCTATATTTAATTATGAAGTTTCCACGGGAACGGGAGATACGCGGGTGAAACCGCACGCGCAAAGATTGGCAACAAATAAAGCTCTTTATTTGTTGACAATCTTTCCGCGTGCGGTCTTTTTTCGGACGAACATATTATGTAGTTAGCAACGAAGATTTAACTACTTCACTGTGTATGAAGTCGAGTAGTGCTCCAGTTTTATTAACTGGTTTAAAAACTTTAAGTTCATTATAATTTAAACAAGGTTATCAAAATTGTTGATTAAGTTGTCATATGTTTTTTAATTAGACCAGCTAAAATAAGTAGCAGTTATTATCGGAATTAAATAAACTATAAGTATAACAGGTGCGCTCAAGTTCACCGACAAAGACTTTTGCTGAATTCACACGGATATATAACAAAATATCTTATATTATTTTACCAAATGCCAAGTGTGATCTGCGGGTAAAATAAAAATTGAAATATTTTTTTCACACATTCCAATATACAAAAAGAAATGAAACACAATGTTTGCCAATGATTTATAGTTTTGAGAATTATTTCATTAACTCCTCGACATATTAGAAAGTGGAAATTTACTGACATGTAGAAAAAACTAAATTATTCTTATTTTCCCCGGTTGGTTAAGCCACTAGTCTCAGGCTAAGTAAATTAACATTCCACCGACTTTATTTTTTACCGATTTGGGACGATGAACATAACCATTAACCATTACATGTTTTTACTAATAAGCAAGGCATGAAAATATGCATTTAGTTACTTTTACAGGCTAGTAATTGCAGGTCATAAAAATTTACGATTTTGTATTTATAAAATATACAAAATGCCATGGTAATTTTTTTTTAATTGATAATGTTGACGCATTGATCGTTCTATATTGTATGTAGGTAAGTATGCCGCATGGGATAGCTAGTTGTCGGCAATAGCCTCGTAGATCCCGTTCCAGTGGGAATGGCTCATCTTAAAATATATTCCATTGATAAAAGAGTTTTTTAAATCAGTTCAACAGGTCCAGCAATTTACCCACTACAATCTTACTTACCTACACAACTTTACCTCTTTATATATTCGAATCAACTAAGATTGAGGTGCATGGGTAGTAGATATCTAGAATGTGTGTGGAATTCCAAAATCTAATATATAAAATTCTCGTGTCACAGTTTTCGTTGCCATACTCCTCCGAAACGGCTTAACCGATTTTGATGAAATTTTTTGTGCTTATCCGGTATCTATAAGAATCGGCCAACATCTTTTTTTCATCCCCCTAAATGTTAGGGGTAGTCCACCCCTAAATTTTTATTTTTATTTTTCAGACAAAGTTAGGGGTAGATTAGAGGTAGGTGTAGGGTAGGGGTTGGGTAGAGGTAGGGTAGGGGTAGTGTAGGGTAGGGGTAGTGTAGGGTAGGGGTAGTGTAGGGTAGGGGTAGTGTAGGGTAGGGGTAGTGTAGGGTAGGGGTAGTGTAGGGTAGGGGTAGTGTAGGGTAGGGGTAGTGTAGGATAGGGGTAGTGTAGGGTAGGGGTAGTGTAGGGTAGGGGTAGTGTAGGGTAGGGGTAGTGTAGCGTAGGGGTAGTGTAGGGTAGGGGTAGTGTAGGGTAGGGGTAGTGTAGGGTATGTATCGATTGAGGCAGTACGAAGTCTGCCGGGTCAGCTAGTATTTTTGTATTTTTATATGTTTGTTTTGGAATAAACTCAAAAACGACTGAATGAATCTCGATAATTCTTTCACCATTGAATGCTACATTATCCCTGAGTAACATAGGCTTTATAAATCCACCCGTGCGAAGCCGGGGCGGGCCGCTTGTATTGTATGAAATTATCTTTATATTTAAAAATTTCTAATGTAATCACGTTACTATCATTAGTAATAAATGCTTTAAGTATTTTCTTAAGTATCTATAAACACTAGCAAAGTGTTTATAGAATGATGACTACAAAAAAATGTTATCTCGATTTTCTCCAAATTGAAAAATGTTACATCATCCCTTTTTATTCAAAAGGCTAAAAAGCTAGCCTGAGATTATTTTCAACAAGCTTATTACATTTGAAATAGGTAGGAAACCTTTACCTAAACCTATTTCACGATGGCTGACCTTCAGGCTAAAGAATTGTAATGTAGACATATATAAATAATGTGTTTAATGTTTATTAATCATTGTCGATACTGTTGACATTGTATGTAGATGACAAATATACAAAATACAGTATGTATGTATATCTGGGGATTATCAGCGACCAAATCTATACTAAAATTATGAAGAGGTAAAGTTTTGAATTGTTTGTAGAGGGAGAACCGATTTAGAAAATTCTTTTACCAATAGTAAGCCACATTAATTGTGGCTATATTTTATGTGAAGGTTTCCAGGGGAACGAAACTTACGCGGGGGAAACCGCGCAGGGCAGCTAGTATATGAATAAAATTGAAATTTTTATTCATACTTCGTTTGTAAAATAGCTAAATTTAAGATGATACGAATTCATATTAAATAGATAGCTAGCTTTTGTCCGCGACATCGATACATAATTATAAGCACCTTACGTACTTAGTTGCCACTATATTTCATAACAATGATCCCTATGATTCTTCGATCATAGATGGGTCACTAATATTTGTCGATACCTCAGCCGGTTTCAGTCTACTACCTACTAAACATTGGCCTCCTGATTTATAGTCATTTCAGAGACCTAACTTTACTATTGAGGACATTCCAACAGCTATGGTATTCTATCAATCAATATAGTGCTGAGAAGTGCATTCGCAACAGTCTAGGTATTCAGTTAAGTCCTATTGCATAGGATCTGTAAGAATTTTCAATTTGTGTAGGATTAAAGCTTCGTTTTCGGCCACCTACCAAAAGAATTTCATTAGTCGATGGTTCACCCTTCGTCTTTGGGCAATATGTCAAATTTCAGCTAAACGGTCGAGCAAGAGGTTCCTTTCAAACGACGTAATTGAACAAATTAAATGACGTTTAAACCCTTTTTACAGATCATATTATTCATAAGTTAACATTTTAAATTTATTGATGCTTGTATGAAATCTCGAATCAAATTTCTTAGAGCTGTTTAACCTCGACTCCGGTTAGGCCGTTCTTCGTTCAAATACTAGTTTTAATCAATACACATAAAGCCCAGAATATAAATATATCTTACCAACAATGCTGCTAATAAGTTGACTTAATTTCATATAGATAACAAAAACCTGTTTCACTATAACTTATAATAAATAAATATATATTTTGCACATAATAGTGCAAAAACGGTATTTATAAATAGACATGAGACCAGACCCTAACGTCTGAATAAATGGTGTAAACAGGCTAAAAACCAGTAAAAACTCCTCCTCAGCAATTTAATTTAACACAATTACCTACATGAACAATTAATTACCTACGTTTCACCGAGTATTTATCGCACCACCATAATTTTACAGTCGACTGCTTCGGTAAATACAAGAATAGGGACAAAAAATCTTATTTGCCTTCAGCATATTTAAGTACCGCAAAAAGTGTTTGTGAAGCTATTCGCGGCTCAGTCTGATGTAAGTTTCATATTATTATGTTTATTTTTTTTCAAGCTTCGACTCGTTATTAAGCCCGCGTTCGACAGCTATTCTGCTGTCATGTTATAGTATGTATTTTAATCCAGTATCTACAGGTTATAGAAAAAATCTACTCAAAATTTCTGGCAAATCAAATTTTTGAACGATGTCAATGGCCGACAGAAGTAATAGTAATATTACTCTAAATAGTTTTGTTATCATCATTTCGATTTAATGAATTTCCCATGCTTATTTATTATTCACATACCTACATACAAATAATTTAATATCGTATGGCAATTAATAATCAATAAATCGACGTTTAAACCCGTGGTGAACGATCTGTTTACTAAAGTAAACAATGCAGTGATTGATTATATATATGTATTGATAACACGCAGTATCATAACTGAAGATTGCATTTCTTGATAATAATACGTAAGTATACAATTTTACTGTGACTGCTGCATATTTTATAACATTATTATTATAGTTATAGATAGATATAACTTTCCGTAATTATAGACTCTTACACAAAAAAATCACGGTGTGATTTTTTAATCGTTGCTAGTCATTGGCAAAACCATTTCTAAATATTTGTTTTTTTAGGTTTTTCTCAGAAGTCGTTAAATTAACTCTATAAGGAATACGATAGAAGGTAATGTATAAGTTAAACAAACGGGCGGCCCTAGCGCAGGTTCGTAATCATTTTAATTAGTAATTATTCATGCAATTGAAAAAGTATATAAATTTATATTTATTAAGTATTCACATGGCGAACGGGTTGTTTTCGGTAGTACAATACCGAAAACAACCATTTCACTGAGTATTAGCCATGACAAAAAAACACGGTGTATAATTATTAGAACAGTTAAACAAATATGTGTAGACATTAAAGCTGTCACAAGCACATCCGTTAAATGTATTTTATTCGTTCAAACCAGTCTTTTCTTATACATTAATAAACATTTTTTTAATTCATAAAATGTTTGAATAAAATAAATATAGTAAATAGATAATAACGTTAATATTAAGAGCTTGTTTACTGACACAAGACTGACAGACTTCTAGCACACCTGAAGTAAATTAAACATAATTTAATAGTAAATGTTACCTATTTGTAATTAATTTTATATGCATTGTAAATTTTCTTGACAAGTACAAGTGTATGTAAATACCTAAGTGCTGAATAAAAATCGTTTATTTCGTTTATAAAATATGGATGGTAAAAGCTCTCTCAATAAAACAAACAGTCAGTTACAACCAAGTTTTATGTTTAAATATTTTTTATCGTGACTGTAAATTATTCGCAACGCTTTTGCTTAACAAATTAGTCCATTAAGTACCTTCTATAGATAAACAGAGTGAAAAATGTTGCGTGATGATTAACAATAAAAGCTACAGTTTGCAAAAACTGATAATAATACGCAATATATATCGCATCACATTACCTTAATAATTATGAAAAGGTAGGTATAGCCAAATACAATAACAATCTTATATCTAGACCAGTCTTAACCTTTTGGAGGCCGTGGGATCAGAATGATGTAGTGTGCCCTCAGCCATGGCAACCCCTGGGATAAGAGGGGTCATGGGTATCAATAATAAACTTCGAAAATTATTTGAATATCAATTATTTTCTTATTAAATCAGATACTAATAATTCTTAGAAAAATAGGATGACGGCTGCCAAGAATGTATATTGTGATCCCTTCGTCTTCTCCGGGGTTGTGAGAGAGCATTTAGGATTTTCCTCAAATTTCTGCCTCAATCTGCCCATCAATTGACTAGGTAATTATAATGATGTCACATCCTGTAACATAAATAACGAACACAACCGAAACCATACTTCCTTCTACCTACATTAAACACAATTCTTTTGTTACCCATTTAATTCTGTCATTGCGTTTTGGATTTTCGTCCAGTAAAGTTGTGCCTCATATTGTGATTTAAAGTGTGTAATTTGAATATAGCTGACGAAAATGTCTAGCCCATCGGTAGATAGTTCAAAATTGCGTGGACGTCCATCGAAAAGACTTCCCCGAATCTACTCCAGTTCATCGAGCTCTCGGAACTCTCAAGAAAGATCACCGAAGCGTGCGCGTTCAACTAAGGACAAGGATTTACACGACAGGTTTGACCAACTGTCGCAACAGGTATGGTCAATCACAGATTTTATTCAAAATTCTATGCAAAGTGGCACTCCACGGTTTATTTCTAGTACGGTACACTCATCAGGAGATGAACATAATTCGGAAAACGTAGTTTTTAAAGGCTTTAGTACTTCTTTAAAAGATAAAGGTTATGGCAAAACCGGAGATGCAAAGTATGAGTTAATTAAGAATATACAACGTTTAGATACCCCTGAATGGTTGGATATTAATTATCTCGATGTTCAAAAGAATTATCTAGCCGTGCCGGGTTTCATAGATTTAAAGACTAATGAAGAATTATTCCACTATGAAAAATCTAAGAATTTAGCTTCATTTGAAACAACGTTGGCTTCTTTAACTCATGCTTTTCTTTTACATCGTGATCATACTCAGTCTTGCTTACAAAATATTGTAAAATGGGCGTCTCAATGTAATGATATTTCGTTTGAGTCACTTAAAGAAAAATTATATGAGTATTATTAACGACGATAAATATAACAAAACTTCCAATGATATTTTACAAATTCTTTTTGGGAGACGTGCAGATATTATCGCTAAAAGGCGAAATGAAATTTTGTTAAACGTAAGTGACCCAGTATCAGCAGCCACGTTTCGAAAAATTCCTCCTTCTTTTGAAAATATATTTAATTCAAAAAAATTTAAAGATTTTTTGAAGAATGAGGGTGGATTGAGTAAAGTATTCCCTCGGACTAAAATTCGTAAATTAAATAGAAATTTTAAAAATAATTACTTTAATAAAAGTTTTCAACAAATACCTACATTTCGACCCACTTTTCCCAAGATGCGATCTACTGTTGCAGACTTTAGTCAATCCACCAGTTCAAGATATAATCAAAACGACACGAAGAGACGACAATCGAATAAAGGTGGATATAACGGGCGGGGCAAACAATCCCGTCGATTGTGACTTAAAATAAATTCGTCAGATGTGAACAGTTTGTACGAAACCTCTCGCCGTTGTGCAACATTGCTTCTCTTAGCATCGGGTCGTAGAGTGCACGATCTTACCTTACTTGATATTAGTTCAAATAATATGATTGACGATGGCACCAGTATCATATTTTATCCTCTGTTTGGATCAAAGACTGATTGTGCGAACTATCGCCAATCGGGTTGGAAATTACTGAATCATCCAGATCAAAGGATAAGTCCAACTTTTTGGGTGCGTCAATTATTATCATTGTCTTCAGAAAAACGTGGTAATATATCTGCCCTATTTATTACATGTCGTTCTCAGACTAAACAAGCTACTCGTACAATTATAAGTACTTGGATTAAATCCATTCTTAATGATGCAGGTATTAATAGCTCTGCTGGTAGTACACGCTCGGCTGTTTCTTCATTAAATTGGGTTCAAAATTTAAATATTGATGAAATTTTGAGCAAGGGTAATTGGAGGTGCGAGAATACATTTCATAATTATTATAGAAAACAAATAATTAATAGTAATAATATAAGTTCTAATTCCACAATAACTAATTATTTTCAACCAGTCTAAAACTTTTGATTGTGATTTGTAAGGTTAATCTTAATTATTACTTTAGTTCTTTAATTTTACTTGTAATTAGATATTAATAGAATCATTATAAGAATTACATTGTTTTGAAATTTCTAGATCTTTAGTTTTATATTTACCTCTAGAATTATTGCTAACCTACATAACCACACTTTTCACCAGGTGATAACAGACACTTCTCACAACCCCGGAGAAGACGAAGGGATCACAATAGTGGGATTTTACCTGCCAATAAAATCCTTATTGTGATCTTGAAGTCTTCTCCGGGGCCTAAATAAGGCCTAACCTGGTGAGACGCAATGACAGAATTAAATGGGTAACAAAAGAACTTTGTTTAATGTAGGTAGAAAGAAGTATGGTTTCGGTTGTGTTCGTTATTTATGTTACAGGATGTGACATCATTATAAGAACCTAGTCAATTGATGGGCAGATTGAGGCAGAAATTTGAGGAAAATCCTAAACGCTCTCTCACAACCCCGGAGAAGACTTCAAGATCACAATAAGGATTTTATTGGCAGGTAAAATCCCACTATTATGGTCGGGTGTGACCTCTACCAATCGCAGGGCACTGACCACAGCGAAAAAGGTGGATTCCCGGGTATAAGACTGTTACTAAACATACTTAGTAACTAAACTCCATCTTCCTGTTCCGAAATTTTACATTCTAGTTTGTCCCTAAAAATTATTGGGCAATAAGTCCATTATCTTAGTTCGAAGGTAAATAGCTTGGCTAATCCGTAATTGAGAAAAGCTCACAACGTACACACTAACGTAACTAACAAGCAATATATTTGTTTTGTTAATGTTTCCGCCACATAATTTGTATATGAACGATAAATAAGGAAAATGAGTAAGGTCTATAAGTGAATAAGTACCTGCTATGATGTGAAATGTTGTAAGTAACATAATCTTACTATGAGTAATTTCTGACCTAAAACAACACAGCTATTGCGGTAACATACGATAACTGTTTCCGCCGATTTATATCCTAGAGAAAACGCGTGTAGAGAATGATATAACACGAAATAATTAACTATGTTTTATTAGACTGACTTATCATGTCGGGTACATTATTAAATTACATTTTAAATAGCTTAGGTCTAGACTGACTATACAATACAATAACTACTTACAGTAAAAAATAAATAAGAGACTTCTTTGTACATTATTTACATTTATTTCAAATAACATGTGAAAAGCAAACTTAATACGGCCTTTCATAGAACAGGAACATATTAAAAGTGACTTTATATTATTATGTTTCAATTAATAGAAACTATACTTATACATTTTTCTGTCGCAAACGGTTAACAATGTATTTATAGGTACCGAGTTACTATTAAATAAATGCGCTCTAAGACAGACCGTAGTGTTTGCCAAGTTTGTTCGTGACACTCCTGATAGTTTGCAAAATCCAAAATGAAAGACTATGGAGACCAAGTGATATAATCGTAGATTGGTAGGTCTAAATTTCATTGCTTGTAGTTCTATTATTTTCTACTGAATGTTTGTTTACTATTGGTCGGCAATAATCAAAAAAATATTAGCATTCTGCACTCCTCTATACTCTAAACTGTATAGCTAACTGTAATCTAATTGTAGCCTCCGTACGCGTAATTTGAAAGCAAAACCACAAACACAGAGGGGTACAAAGTTTTTGCTTTACGTTTCGTAAGAGAAAACGAGAGAAATGCCTATGTTATTAGCTGCCATCCGAGTTAACGAATTGCACAAAATATCATGAGTGACACATAATACATGAAACATATATTATTATACATCTATTTTATTCTAAAATCTTAATAATGAAGTCTTTACCACCTAATACTATTCTTACAATCTTACGATAAAGGAACAAATCTTAAGTAAATTCCGCCTTTGTTCTTGAGCATCACGCTTCGGGGGTCGTACTGGATTTGTGGGGTCGTTAGTTCGCAGGGCTCCACTGCGCAAGTACTCAAGATGGCAGCCAAGCCCGCAACCACCGTCAGCTGAGCAAACCGTGCCCCTATACACACAATAATCTATTAACTCAATTAAATGTCCATACACGATAAATAATTATCTAAGTACCAACTACCACTATCTACGACAGATTAGTATAGGTATACAAAATAATTGCTTTGTTATATCATTGTTTGTTTAGACCGGTTTTATTGTACAGTGTTAGTAAACATTAAGTCTTATAATACTGAACTAGGAATGTATAATGTTAGCTGAACATTCGTTTAACTTTGATTTAAATTTAAATGGGAAATAATTTTCTGCACATGACGCCTTTGTGTGTATAACAGTTGAGTTTTATAAATACAGAGTAGTGGTTTTCTAAACAATGACCCAATTTTTAAACATACTCGGATATCAGACAAAGAATGTTTTGAAGAAAAGTGGCGTCTATTCTTATGGAAATATGTAATAATGTACATAATCTGATATCTCACACTGCTAGATTTTACCCTTGAGAAAAAATCAGATCCAATAAATAATAACTCTTTATTTCAAGCAAGTAACCCAATAAATATCGCACGTTTTTCACTACTAAAACGTATAACGGTTAAAATTTAATTGAGTTAACTATATACACCTACTAAGCGTCATCAGATTTTTAAATTATTTTAGGAAAAGTCATTTATATTCCTTATTTTTGCTTACCTGGACAACTCCTTGGACCTTCGCCGTAAGCGATAAATCCTGAAGGGTTTAAATCATCGTTGAAACGATCTGGATCGAACTTGTCAGGATTTGGAAAATGTCGCTCATCCCTTTGAATGGCATGTATCGGTATTAAAACTGGATCTCTAGGTTTTATGTTTAATTGTCCATCAAGTGTGCAAGGGGAGGTACAGAGCCTGGTGGTCAATGGGGTTGGAGGATGCAATCTTAGAGATTCTGTCACCGCTTGGAGAACCAAACGCATCGCAGCTACCGCGTCATAGTTCAGACCATTATGTTTTTCCAGACATTCAGTTATTTCTTTTCTTAAACTATCTTGAATTTCTGTATGTTTGGCTAATTCGTATAAACAAAACGACAACGTAGTTGCTGAGGTCTCTAGACCCGCCAACATAAATATAAATGAATTTGACGTTATTAAGGAGTCCGTCATTGAAAACCCTGAATCTGATTTCTGTTCATTAAGCATAAGTTGCAGAAAATCATGCCTTTGAACTCCTGACCTCCTCTCTGCCAAAACTTGGTTAATAATACTTGTAAAAAACACTTCCACGTCAGTTGAATACGATTTCAAATTCAAAAATTTAAATAACCTCGGAAAGAACGTGCGGCAATAGCGCTTCAGTAACGTGGCCCGATCAATCTTGAACATTTTTTGAGACATCTTCAAAAACGGTGACTCAGGATTTTTAAGTGAGCCTGGGTCGACGCCAAAAGCACAACTACCGATAACATCTGTAGTAAATCTCGTCATAACACTTGGTACATTTACTGCATCTTGAGATTCTGTTCGTAGCACATGCTTAAGTGTTTCTGCACATTCAGCTATTAGTGGGAACATCGCCTTCATCTTGGCTGAAGAAAAGGTCGGAGTTACGATGTGGCGCATAGCTTTCCATTCAGCTCCACTCATGTTGGCCAGGTTGCGAAGTAGAGGCTCACGCTGAGTGTCTGTAGACACAGATACTCTATCGCTAAAACAATTGAACTCCGTCGAAAAAACATTTTTCACAATATCTAAATCTAGAACCATTAAAGTGGGCCGACGAGCTTGAAACAGTCCAACATATTTATAATCTCTATAATTTTCATAAAAGAATTGTAGCATCGCCGTGTAACTTCTCTTCATAGTAAATGTTGCTCCAAAATTTCCAAACACTGGGCACGGCTCCCTATATGGCACATTTCTGTAGAACCAATACTTTCTTCCTTTTGAAGTATAATGGAAAATAGCCAACAAAAGTGTCAGGGATAGCAAAATTGCAATTAACCATATTGTAATACCCCACAGCCACATTATTATCACTACTAAAAGAAAACTGGTTTTATTTGATGTAAAACAGTGTGTGTTAAAATCGTTTTGTTAATGAGCCGGCATTTATATCGTTTGTAAACAACGCGCATACGCGTTGGGGTCGTGTCAGCCGTCAGCGCCTGCGGAGGCGGCGGCGATCAGTGCTCGAGTGAGGAGTGCGGCGGCGCGCGCTCAGATAAGCCCAACGCGATATAAGCGAGGCACGACGCCATGCACTCAAGGTCGGTAGTGTTGATGTACTGCCCGTGACTTGCATATTCACATATAAAACTATTCTAAAAACGCTCATTGTATTCCGATACCTACGTGAATAATAATAAGAAATTCCTTATAATACACATTTCGGGTCAACAAACGAAACGAAAAGAATTTTATTATCAACGTCTTCGTAAATCAAACGTGATTACTTGATCACATATCACTTGATGCAATTGACCTAGGGTATGGCATGCTTTAAAGTGTCTAAAAACGTGTTTAAGTCATGCCATACCGCAAGCTAAGTTAAAACTAAGATTTAGTCTCTATTGTTTTTAAACTACTAAAATTATAAACACTTCTTCACTTCAACAGCCCGTTTACGTCCACTGCTGAACATGGGAATCCTCTTAACCCTTTAATGGGCAGTGGCAATATAGTTGCCATCATATTTTAAACTTTATATACTTGTAATAAAGATCAAAACCAATGAATTCTAATCATACCTACTACCTGTTAAAGGGTTAACAGACCTTGGGAAGCGAGTCTTTGAAGGATATTATATTGCCATAATCCCCACGCTTGGCAGACGGATTTGTGATCGCAGTAAGGTGGTAACTAACTTTGAGCTGATAGATGCTACTCCGCATCCATCAGCGGCGTATATCCTTTAGTTGCCTCTTACGACACCCATAGGAAGGCAAGGCCGGGAACCACACGGCAATTATAGACAAATGTTTAGACATGTTAGGTGTTTAAAAAAAATCTGTACTAATTTTATAAAGCTAAAGAGTTTGTTTGATTTTTTTTTATTGAATGCGCTAAGGAACTACTGTCCCCATTTGAAAAAATCTTTCAATGTTAGATATCGAGGAAGTCTAGGCTATATATCATCGCACTAAGGTCAATAGGAGCGGAGCACCAATGAAGAATGTTTCAAAATCGGGGTTAGCCTAAAGTAACTATGGTCAAAAACGTAAATCGGGAACTAAAGTTGGTGAAAAAGGCATAAACTAGTTAAATAAATAAATTCATTCAGTAGGGGAAATGTAAAAAGTAGTAAATTTATTATTGGTATATTCTATGGGGGAGATAATTGAATGTAACCACAAATTAACGGTCATTCTATACAATGGATCGTTACAATCTGAACAATGGTTAGCAATTAAGTAAGCTTTATTATTGTATTGACAAAGCATTAGCGTTTTCTACAACAATTTCATCGATATTTTTAAGTTATAGACAACGGTTTGTGGTTACAATTACGCTTTTAATAATATATTTATATATATATATATATAACTTCAAATGATCGGATATAGGAACTTTGAACTGTTCATTTAATGCGCCCGAGAACGCGACGTGTCCCCATCGCCCTCCTGACCCTTAGTTTGCAAAGAACTTTCCATTATCCTCGTAGACGTGGACCCAAAGCGACAGTTGCACAAAACTCCCCTAAAAAAACAAAGTACTGGAGCCGAATCCCCTAGTCCCACAGAGGGCATCCTATCGGTTGCTTAGTTTGTGGTTTTTAAACTATTTAATAAGGCTTGACCCCTGCTTGCCTTTATGCCCGGTGAAGTAGCAAAAGCCTCGTGACTAAATATATAAATGTCCGCTCGAAAAAAAAATGTCTTTTATTCTACTTACTACGTCTTATTAATACAAGTAGAACGAATTGCCCATGTTACCACTTAAATCCACCTTTACCATAAATAGATTGAAGTATATTTTAATAAACTTGCATGGTTTATTGAGGATAATGCGCGTATTTCCCAGTAAGCAATTTTAGGTAGTCTATCTATAGGGTTGCAATGTTTCTCGAAGCTATTTCTACCATGATGTTGCCTCGCGGGTGGTCCCATTCGTATTCGCGACTGCGTTAAGTAATAATTTATACCTACGTGTCTTTATAGAGGATACTTAATGACGTGTTTTGTTACATGTTTGGGCTTCGTATATGAATGATTTTATTTCAATATGAACGGGCCATGCCTGTGTTAGCGCCATGCTTGTATTTTATATATTTTTGAGCGGGCTTGGCAGTTTTGACCGTACCATAAAATGCTAAAAAAACTCGTAGTAGCGTCGAATTGACTGACTTAACAATATCTCCAAGTTAACTTGTTTTGAAAAATGTGCTCAAGTGATAAAAGTCAATGTAAAAAAAAACAGAAAAATAATACTATAACTTCCGACGGTTCCAAATCGCCTTTAGTTGCTGTTTTTTTCTAAGTTGGGTTTATCTTATAAAAAAGTACTTATTCATACTTTTAAACTTATTTTTTAGAGGAATTTGGTCTAAACTTATTATATATACTTGTTCCTTTTTATTGTGGTAAAAACTTTAGACAAAGTTACAATGTAATTTTATGTAGGTTTATTTTATGTGATTTTGAAAATTTCCACAGCATATAGGCACAAATATATACGTAACATGCCTTGACAATAGGTATCTAATTTATTTTAATAACTACATTGTCTAACACCGCTTTGTAATATCGGGGAAATACCCCATAGTATAAGTAAAATAAATAATATATTTTATTACATTTTATATAAAAGGCAATATGGGTTTTTTTCTGTTGTAGTTATCTGTATGATCTCGTTATGTAGCTTAAGAGCTGGATATACGCCAGTGACCTTGGTCATTTGGGCGTTACGACGACAAAGCCCCCCGCGTGCGCCTCCCACCCCTTACAATAATTTCGTGCAAAGCGCGAATGCAAACTATTATATTGCATCGCAGCGCAGCGCCCGGCGCCCACCGCATGCTTTCTTATCGCTTCCAGTACTGTCTCTAATGCAGAGGTGTAAAACCTTTTGAAGGTCCAAGACCGAAAGCGAGGGAAAATAAAATTATGTATGTATAATTTAAAGTTTATTTTTATATTAGTATTAAGTTAAGTTTTTCTGTAAATGAATGAGCTTCAGTTTTATATATTTGAGTTTCTATATTCATATATTGTATGATAAATGTCTATGAACCTATTACGCGTTTTAGTTTTAACTATGATGAAGAGACTTTTACATGTTACGTTTTTATATTTTGAATTACTCGATAAAATTTACTACTTACTTAAAAAAAATCTGGGATATTATGAACCTGAAAGGACCGGTCTGATTTACCAAAACTGTCAATCTGACTCCGTCCTTTGAAGACCGGATTACCTATAACATCGCCAATTTCTACGGTTCTATTATACTAATAAAATGTATATGATGTTGCTGTTTTAGAAAGAAAAGAAAGAAAGAAAACACATTTATTTGGTACAGGACACAAGCGCAAACAACAAAAAAAAAATTGTAACAACTTAAAAATTACAGAAAAAAATAAGCTATATGTAGTTACCATGACACCAACATTATACCATTGTCAGACTACTAAAACTGTTAGATGAAAATGTCTAACTTATTGGAGAAGAATTAAAGGAAAATAAAAAATCACGGAACATAATATGTATATGAAATTTTTTTATCTCAAAATTCAGAAAAGTTTAACTGCCTTAAACATACTCGCTTTGGTTCTGGTTCATAATAAGGTTCATCGATACCATCTTCAGCGTTCAATATTTCTTCTTCACGTTTACTTTGAATCGCGATGGTTGGTGATTTATAGGCAATTGGTGAGGATACAGAAGCTTGGTCAATCGCTATAACATCTTGCAAATTATTTACCGATATTTCTTCATCATCATCTTTTTGTTTGTTTTCCTTCCCATCTTTTTGTGTTCTTTTTTGGTTTATAGCCTGGGTTATGTATTCAGGATCCCGTATATTCATTTTTCTTGGCAGACGCGGATCAACTAATTCAGGTAATATGCAGTCTATGTAAAATCTTGTAAGTTTGGGTTCCATTTTAGTTTTACAAAACTCGTCGTCTCTATATATAATTTCCGTTTTAATTGGTATATTTTCACCAGACCATAAGCCAAATATGCATTTTTCTGCTTTTGTGACATGCAGTTGTCCTTGGACTTGATAATACCAATCGTGTTCTTTATTAATTACATAGGTGCCGGTTTTTGTTTTTTTATAAAATGTAACTTTTTTGTCAGCAATTGCTTTCTCTAGTCCAGTTTTGAAAGCACTAATGGGACACTTAATTTCACAAATTGTGTCTGATTCTATGATGCCGTCGGGTGAAGCTCCAAGAAACGGGATTGTTTCATCCAGAAACAAACCACAGGCCCGAATTTTTATATTCATCTCTTTTTCTAATTGTGCTTTCGCAATTGCTTCTTTTTCACGTCCGTGTTTAATGGATTTGACGTGATCTAACGGCTTTTTATATATTAAATCTTTTACAAGGTTCTTACAACTAATGTCTTGCCGTCTTTTAATGATCTTTCCGAAGTTGGAGGCTGTAAGCAAATTTCGCCTCAACTCAAGCCATTCACTTGAGTCACTTTGGAGAATGGTGTCCCTTTCAATCCTTTTTCTTTGGTCTTCAGATTTTTTAAGGTTTTCTAAGAATATTTTTTTGGCTTCTTCCATCATTTCTTTGGTCATGTCTGGTTTACTGCAATCCTCTCCATAGTTTGAAGAGGAGACATTTCTATTTTCAAATACCCTTTTTTTAGTTTTCGTATATTTTCTATTTTTCTCGAGTCGCTGTATTCTTCTTCTTTCTAAGTGGTGTATTTTTCCTTTTGGACTTCTTCCTACAATGGATTTATGTAAGAGGCTCAATGGTTTTTTAGTATTAAATGAGAGTGCCGCAGCATTGCATCTCATTTTATATTGATATTTTTGGACAAAGTTGATCCTTTTGCCACCTACAAATTTAGCAACAATGCTGTGGTATCTTTCTACAGAATTACTATCAACATCGTGCAACAAACTACGTGAGTGCGCAGCTAATTGTGACAATATTAATTTAATTTTTTGCCACAGAGAGTTTGTATACAATTCTTTGTTGGCATCTTCTGCTTGGCCATGTTTGTCACAAAAGTATTCTTTGCAGCTGATGTGGTGTCCAAAAGCATGATTGGCAGAAAGCATTATATCATTATGCAGTTGCATCGGGTTACCAGTATCCTTGTGCTCGGCAATTGCACTCGTAACTACTTTTCTCATAGATAAGATTTTTTTTTTTGTTATCAGTTTTCTGAACCGTATGATAAATTTCGTGTCAGTTATAAGATTATGAAGCTTGTTACAAAAATTTCTGAGTAAGTGGTTTCGGCATTCTATCTTTTCTATTGTAAAATTTTCATAAGGCCTCTCTTGTAGAAGTTTAGAATAAGTATTGGCATCCCCGTCCGATATAATTCTGCCATAAATCAAATTATGCATTTCTATGCTCTTTTTGAATCCCTCAACAATAATTGTTGACTCCATCCCGGTAGATGGACCTGTAAATTTGTAATATTTTTAGCTTGTTAATTAATAAAAAGTAAGATGATATTGTTACAATATTCTGCTTTCTTAAAATATATGTTATATTAGGTACCTGTATAGTTTTTATAGCAAATGTGATCCTTGGCTGGGATTTTTTTCTTTTCTGCTTGGGCACAAATGCAGCAAAATTTGTTTTTGACAGACATATAGAGTATTTTATTGGTACGTTTACCAAGTATGGCTGCCGCTCCTGAGAGTGAAGAGTAGTTTTTCTGATATGATCTCTTTGCCCAGCACCCATCAGCTATGACATCAATAATTGGTATTCCTAATGCATTTACTCTACCCTCTGCAATAGCTGCACATCGCTCCTCTTCAGCAGCTTCATTCATAGACTTCAGTAATTCGATCTCCCATTTTTTGTTTACAATGTTCATATGATAGTCGTACATTTTAGGCCAGATTTCAGGAAGTCCTAGAGCAGATGTAATTTCTTGAAATTGATCGTGTCCACATCCTGCGACTATTGCACCAGCCACTGCACATGTATTAAGGTTCATTTCTTCTGGACTATTGTCTCCATCGATTACAAAAATCATATTGCATAAACGACACTTCAGCGTCAATTTAGTCATTAGGCCTGTCAGTCGTTCAGATATAATTTCAATCGATTGTAAACCGCAATTCAAAGGCCCATGGGATGATATATTCTGTAGTTCTTTAAACAAATGGCTTACATTTACAATACGTCTACCAATAGATTTTAGTCTGAAACAAAATTAAAGTTGGTTGAACAAACTTCAACATGTGTTCTATCTATTTCACTCAAGATTGTTAAAGAACAGAAAGAACCTGGTATCTTCTGTTTCTTCATCATCTATTATTTGGTTTCGATCTTGCTGCAAACTGTGTTCAATAGGTGACTCTTGAATACTTGGGGGACTCTTGGTAGAACTGAAAAGTCACGAAGATCATTGTGTAATAAATAAATGTAGCTGTTGTTATAACCCAAATGTTTTTCTCAATCTGTAATATCTTGAGTCGGAGTTTATTTAAAACAAAATTATACCTATTTTCTCCATAATTTGTTATATGCACCGATTTTTGTTGCACGCTGGGTGATAATAATTTATTGCAAGTGGAGCTGTAAACAAAGAACGTTCTTTTATGCAAAATGTTGGGTTCAATCACGGAATAGAAAAAAAAGAGTGTCGACATTCATAAAATAACCGCTGTCACCAAACTGACACAATATGTATATATTTTCAAAAAAGATTGTGAAAACTTTTACCTTTCGCCCTCATTTTCCGTTTGGTTTCGTTGTAAACTAGATGATGAATCATTAGTATTAGAACTGGAAAAAAAATGAAAAAAAAATGTTAATTGGGTTCTCAAAAAATATATTCAATTGGAGGCTAATATAAGAACTGCCATTTTAAAAATCATGTTTTTCCTTATTATTTTGATTTGCTGCTGTAGAATAAACTCTAATTTGATCTCATTATAATAATATGTACCTATGCATAGATATTACACAAATTTTATAGAGATAAAATTGACAAAATGTTTATCATCCATGTCTTTACTTTCATACTTTTTGTTGACATAGTTTTACGTTCATAATACCAAAATATCAACCATAAATGATTTATAGAATTATAGAGGATCCAAAACATTTTTGTGTGACAATGGCAGTGGCTAGCGGCTTCTACAAAGGCAGACAGTACGAACAGAAAAATAAAACGTTTCTTTCGTCGAAATAGATTTCATTTTTAGTTGCGAGGTGCCCTTTTCTATGAAAATATTGGACCGAAATAAGACCTTATTTTTATAAAGTTAACCGTGTAATTCGATTGTGCATCGGATTCTCAGAATAATTTTAGCTAACTGCCTAATTACCTAGTTTCGTAAAATTTCTAATTTTCACCGTTTATGGTTAAGTAATAAAGACCTAATTAGCTTTTCATATTAGTATTTGTTATAGAGTATATAATTTTGTGTATACCTACTTTAAAAGTTATTGCAATTCTATAAGTATGGTATCAACTAAGTTTTGAAGGACAGTGTTTTTTTTTAATTACCTAACAAGTACATAAAATATTAAGTAGGTACTTACCATTTTATTCTTTGTAATCTCCTCTTGTATTTTATTTTCAAATTACGCTTCTTGAGCCTTTTTTTGTCACCCATTTTGATATTACAATAAGAATAAACGACAACTAGTAATTATTATTTACAACGTTATACCTAATTACATACTAAAATAACCTAATATTTACACACACTATATATAAACCCAAAACAAATTCTAATTGGTTGGGCTACCGACAATAATTTTGTTTGCGGAGAAAAGTGTCACAGGTCCGTTCAGCATAGCGTCTCGTCCCGCACTGATTTATTGGGCGCCGGAGGGGTGGCTATGCGATTTGCGAGTAGTGATTACGTAAAAAAAATCCATATAAATAAATAAGAAAGTTATTGGCAAAAATAAGCCAAAGGTCCCCTCGGCATTACTAAATATAATATATTGGTGGCAATTATAAGATCCTGTGATTGATAGTTTAGGAGAAAAATGGTAGCAAGTTACAAAAACAGAGGTCACTTTGCATATTTATTTATGATATTTCAATTATATTTTTAATTTTTTTGAAGCCAAGAGGACATGCTCTACATTGTGTAGATTAATATATATTTTTTTGAAAAAAAATCTTGTAATGGTTACGGAAAAAAAAGGTTCTAATGTATGCTATATGAAGCCCAATTCACGTATATCACATTAAACACGGGATTTATTCACATGGTGCCGGCGGTTTTTTATAGAATTAGGTTAACACAAACAATTTTTTTTTTTAATTGGCAGTCTGACTATTTCTTCAGCATTTTCTGCCAGTGTCGTGTAATAACTACTCATGGGTAAACTAGGTTTAAAAATTGAAAATGAGACCACGGATAAACAAATGGACCAATTTCAAAAATTCTTTCACTATTAGAAAAATACGTTATCCGGGAGTAGCATAGGCTATATTTAATAATTTAGTACCCAGGGGGACGAAGACTAAGCTGAAACCGCATGCAAGGGTCTAGTTATATTATATAACATTATTGATTGATGTTGTATACCTGCGTGACTACGGTCGCCAGAGCTCACGGGGGGAAGGACGGGAAGGGCGGGCAGAATGATGATGGCTAGTCATGTACTTCTATTTCACTGGGATTGACTGTCCTTGTATTTGGACATTTAGATGATATATGCTAAAACGTAGACGATATAGTAACGAATCGAACCTATTTGGAGCATTGTCTGTTCTCAGTTTTAGGGTGCCTGTCATATAATAGATATAATATAACATCGTATTGTACTCACATCAGATCTTGTAGATGGTCGAGATGCGATAGCAGTAATAACCGAAGCCGCTGCCGCACGGACGATATTCGCTTCTTCGCTTTGGGAAAATATCTGCGCCGCGAATTTTGTTAAAGACTCCCCTTGAATAGCTAGGGGAAGGGGAAAATTAAAATTGAATATCCTTATTAATATTATAAACGCGAAAGTTTGTGAGTATGTGTGGATGGATGGATGTTTGTTACTCTTTTAAGTAAACTACTGAACGGATTTGCACGCGGATAGTTTATAAGCTGGATTTAGTGCGAGGGCACACGATGCGTTGCGGCGCCGCACCGCAAAGATTTCACCGTATCGCACACCCCGCCTCGTCTCGGTGGCTGCAAGTCCGGCGCGGCGCGGGACGGCATCGTGTGACATGCCACAGATTACAAAATAGAATAAAGTGAAATTATTTACATACTTTCTTAGTTTTGTAGCTTGCAATTACAAACAAATTAATCAAAGTATTTTTTCGGACGGATAACACAACAAACCGAAACTAAAGCATATCACATTTGATGTGTTTTTCTATAAGACAGCTACTTCACCGGGCTAGGAGGAAAACATGATTCAAACCTAGATGAATTTTACGATTCTTGGGCATAGATAAAAAGGCTCGAGTTTTTTAAAGATAGGAGTAGCCTCGATCCAGGTCATGTCTTCCAATTCATATTAATCATGTGAAAGAGCTCGAGTCATTAGAAAAGGGTTGAATCAATAAAACGATTCAAGTTCTTTACTCGAGTGGTTGAGATAGAGTTGCACAACTGTCGCCATACTTTATAGGTCTCTCGGATTTTGGGTCTTCGTGAGCATCGGACGTTTCATTGTAAAACAAGGGAGGTCGCCCTCCCTTGTTTTACAAAGAACCGTCCCAAGAAAGATCTTTAAAAAACATTCTTACTTATTTTTAATTTATGAGCCCGTTTACGTCCGCTGCTGAACATTGACCGCCTTCCTAAAAGACAATAGGTTAATTGAGGCATTTTGAACGCTCACCACGTTCGACGGTTTAGTGATCACAGTAAGATGGGAGCATCTTTGAGCTGGTAGATAGTGCTGCCTATCCAACAGATGTATGTCCCTTAGTCGTCTCTTACGACACCCATAGGAAGATAGGGTATGGTCTATTCTAATTCAGAAACCACACGGCACACAGTTGCAGTTGCGGCCGAAAACAACATACAGTTGTAAAATAATTATTAACTATGGTTTAAGTGATAAATACTGAACTTTCCTAACGTTAAATGTCTCATTCGTTCATTTATGTATCCTACTTTGCTCTGGAGGGAAGTGGAATTTACTTTCCAACTTCTCCTATAAACTATCTGATTAAATTCGATGCGGGATCCAAGACATTTAGGTGTCCCAGGACCAGCCTGAGCCTCTCCCGTGTGTGCCGCTGTTCCTGTCTTACAGGAGTTACAGTGGTGGGTGTATAGGAGGGATTAATGCCATAAAATAAACACTGACCTTGTTCCAAATGCGGTAACATCTGTGGGTACATTGCTAACGCACAGAGCACATGTAGTGCGGCCGCTCGGAGCTCGGCACGAGACCCTCGTGTACTACACACTATGATGCTTATCACTTCAATGTTCAAGCTTTCAGCCCATCTCTATTTGGATTGAAAATAACAAAATATACTATACTGACTTTGTAATTATTTTAATCTAAATCTAAATACATTTATCATTTATAAGCTAACTTACTTTCAAAGCGACAATATTGCTGAATACCGAATGTATATATTATATAAAAAAGCTGATATTGATTGACTGATCGATCAACACTCAGCTGAAACCGCTAGGTGACGTGTGCGCTATTAAAGTTTTTTTTTTAATAATTCTTAGGAGGTGAAAAAAGATTTGAAAAGTTCATATGGAGAAATCGAAATCTACGAGAACGAAATCATAGGCAACAGCTAGTCGTTAATAATAAAAGTTTTTTTTAGTCTACCAGTGAATAGCTTAGTAAGATCTTACAGTATTTTGTCTATTCACATATGTGATTAATCTACTTACACGCAAAAATAAAGGTGCATTTGCTGCTTTCATACAAAATATTTACTATACCTGAACCGGTAGAGCTTCTTCATGTATCTGTCTCAACAACGCTAGTAACGACAGCGTAGTATCAGTCTTACAGGCTTGTCCTTTACACCCACCTGAAGCGCAGGCGCACAATATACGAGACAAAGATCTTAGACATTCAGTTAAAGTATCTTCTGACAACTTGCAGTATTGCGAGTGTAACGTATACCGTATGCAACGCATTAACTCGTTCAGATAACCTGAAATATGATGGCGATTTAGGAAAACAATTATAATAGAGGTTCATTGTATTGCAAATAGACTTATGTTTGTATTAAAGATTATGTTTGTGGACTTATGTTTGTAAAAGGTATTCAAGACCAATGTGTTTACCAAGAAGGAAAATAAGAATGCTGAACAAAAGTATGTTAGTTACACACGTAAATACTATCTTGAACTAATATATAAAGCTGAAAAGTTAGTTTTTTTACTTGAACACGGTAATCTCGGGAACTAATTGTCCAATTGAAATGATGTGTGTGAAATATGTTAGATAGCCTATTTATCGATGAAGGCTATAGGCTCCTACCAAAACGGAAGTTGCGCAGGTGAAGCTGCGCGCGGGAAGCTAGTATCTAATAAAATGATAACATTCTCCTTATGTAAAAACATTATTGCAGCTCACTCAATACTTTTTGGGTATTTACCTACTTCCTTACATGGTATACAAGTAAATAACTCAAAAAGTATTGAGAGCGCCGTAGGCCACTGTTTATATATAAAAATAGTATAGTATCTGCTGTTCTAGAATCCTAAGGTACCTCCAAAAGAGCCGCAGCTAACTTTTAGTTCCAAAATCATTAGTCATCCTATTAAAAAATAGAACAATATCTTACCTAACATATGAAAATTCTTTAAATCCACTCTATTCAAGCAGGCGAGCAGTATTTTCAAGAGACTCTCCAACTTATGACTATCATAATCTCCCCAAGACTCCAACATAATGACACATCGCATTAAAATCTTTACTATTTGTATGTGCACTTGTGTTACTTCGATGTGCTCCTGCGCAGTTTGTTGTGGATAAAATTCCTCTCGACTCAGAAGGGAAATGACGTTAGCTTCGTTGCTGATAAACGAAGGTTTTATCCATGACATCAAGCCACCTAAAGAAAAAGTATATAATAATAATATGAATTAACAATATTTATTATTACTTATTAGTTATGGCAAGTGGGAAATATAAACACGTTTTAGATTTGATTAAGATTGCATCATTAGAAAGCACAATTAGATCATTGACATTTTTTTGCCACTCGTTAGTAACTACGAACTCGACATAAGGGGCCAACCATAAATTCATCATCATCATCAACCCCTATAACGTCCACTGCTGAACATGGGCCTCCTTCCAAGGGAGGGTATTTGCCATAGTCACCACGCTTGGCACGCGGATTGGTGACTGCAGTATTATGTTGTACCACACAAGGAAATGCTGCTGGCCTTTCCTTGTTATACGATTATTATAGATGATGTTATAACAATCGGGACCAACGGCTTAACGTGCTTTCCGAGGCACCGGATGGTAGTCCCTCAACTAACCAGACCCGGAAAGAAATCTTAGAATTTACACAAAGATTTCCTGTCCGATGTGGGGATCGAACCCACGACTTCCGAGGTTTAAGGCGAGCCTAATAACGCTACGCTACGGAGGTTGTCATAAATATGTCAAACGAATTTCATCATTTCTTTTTTTGCACCCCCCTCTTCCTAGTATCACATGTCTAGCAATATCTTAATTATGCGAAACCCCGATTTAAATGATAAAACATCTTGTTTACGATATCAAATATTAAATCCACGTACCGCTATTAGGAACGTGGTCCATATAAACAATCACAAAGTGTAAAAGGGAGAAAAGCAGAGTGGTGTCGCGCGACGATGCGGGCGGGGAGTTTAGGAACCGACGCATGTGTTGCCATGGCAACGCACTTAACTCCGCCCTATTTACATTCGACGCTGGTACTAAATACACGTAGCTGATAACAAAAGAATACTGGGTAAAATAAACTTCAAAGAAAAATATTCGTCATTGAATCTAATATTTATCATCAGCCCGTATATGACGTCCACTGATGACCATGGGCTTCCTCTTGACAACTAGCCACCAATTACTATGACACCGCGGCAGTTTTGATGTTATGCACTTATAGGTGCATTTTACACGTCTTAAGAATAACATGAGAATGTCGGCTTTATTTTAAAAATAAATCCTTCGCCTTTGAATAAATTCAGCACAGCATTTCTTATGTGCAAAATGTTGTTATAATTAATCTCAAATCTTTAGAAAATATCATAAAGCTATATTTACATTTGAGTTAACTCATACATACCTCTCTAACATATTCAGAGCATCGGTAACATGTCTATGCGCTGTAGCATTCTGAAGAGCAAGTAGCGCTGTAGTACAACTGTACAAAGGACAGGCAGATCTCAACGCCTGTAGATCTCGAGGTGTGGTCCGAAGAGCGGCCGGGCCTGAAGGCGGGGCTTCGGCTAGTAGGCGGGTCCTATCGGTTTGTACGCACCACCAGTGAACTCTTATCGCAGCCCTCCATTCTTCTTCTGCTAGCAGCCACTCTGCAGAAATAACACGAGAGTGATACGGCTTCTCTTACAGTATGATAAGCAACAGTAACAAGTAATAATCAATCAATAAAGAATCTATGGCATAGCCAATCTGTAGTGTCCTAAAATAGCTTGTTAAGTTAATCAAATAGTTAAGCGTAACTCAGGTATTGTATCTTAAAATAGCTTACAACTAAATCACGTGGATTAATAGGGATGACAACTAAAAATAATCTATTTAGTCCGTCAGTTAGATTACTTTACCAAAAAATATTAAATAAGAGTTGTTTTAATCATTGAATCAATAAAAAAATACAAAGATACAGAGCAGCAAAGTTCAAGAGTGGGGTGGTCTTGTGGCGGTAAAATTGTAACTAAAAGTGACGTCACATGAAATTTCAACGCGATGTATCTTCGTCATTATGTTTACTGAACGAAAAACAATACGTGTCCAATATTTTTTGATAATCTAACTAACAAAACAAACATAATTTTAAGTTGACATCCCTAATCTATTCTGTTCGTAATTCAAAAGAGCGCGCCTCTAAGTCGATGTGCGTCATTTCAACGTCATACTCGTACAGTAAACCACTAAAAAAGGATCTAGTTGCATATTTGGCTTCCTTAGAAATACTTGGAGTATGAAGACGTGAATAGAATAAAATGACAATTTAAAATATACGACATTTTAGAGTTATATTCCTAATTAAATATTCTACTACAGTGTTTGGCATCCGGTAACAATTATAAATCGTAGACATCGGAATAACTTAAGAGATCATTTTGAATATTTATATAAATACTAGCTTTTGCCCGCGTCTTTTTTTTTGCGAATATTTCGATTATTACTTATTAACTTAAGATCCCATTTCATTCCCTTAGCGGATGAAATTTGGAAACTCCTTTAATCGCTGATGCCTACGTCATAATAATTATCTGAGAACTATCCGAATTTCAGCGCAATCCATTCATTCATATTTTGAGGTGTATCTTTATAAAACAGTTAATAACTGTTTTCTTTTATACATACAGACTAGCTATGTAACTAATTTTTAACGTTTGAACCAAAAATTCTACTCACCTACATAGGAATGTTCAGCATTAGGGCTCGTATTCCAATAGCTATTAACATCGAAGGGCAAAGCTGTTCGTTGTGTTACACAGAGAGGTAACGCCGGGATCCGACGTCGGGCAGAGTCCAACTCTTGAAGCGCGAAGCCCGCCCACACGATTAATGACAACACTTGAGCAGTCATTAACACTGCTGAATCGTTGGCAGGGAATACTAAGATCACTGAAAAATAAATCAAAATATAGAGGATAACTCCCAATGAGGTCGGTGGGGTCATAACTCCTAACTTGAAATCTAGAATGTGTCACCCTGTGCGTGTTATTCAGCGCTCAGTTCTTGAACAAGAGAGGGTGTTTTTTTCTGATGTTTTAAGTAATTTTGCGGAGTTTGATAGATTGATTATCTTGATATCTCTATCATTGCTAGAGCTACCGTCGCCTAACCGTAACCAACTTTTTTTTTTATGTTTCGTAATTTTACAGGAAACACATTTACTCCTTAGAAATAATTGACTACTTTTATGACTTTGTATGTTTCTCTAAAATACAAAATAAAAGCGATTCTCTAATGTTTAAAACAAAAAAAGCTCCAGTGTGTCTTGTTAATCTGCCACTTTTTATTGTAATAAAAAATCTTAATCTCTATAAATTATAGTATTACCAACTTACTCGCTATATTTAAAAGGCTTTTTTTTCTTAAATTTTAGTATGGCTAGGGCCCGGCCCCATTATATGCCGAATGTTACAGCTGCACTCGACACCAAGGTTCAGAGGACATAGAGGACGCCCACCATTTTACAGATACAGCGCAAACTTCAGCCAGCTTAACTAACTCGCGTTTATAAAAACGCAAGTTACTTAAGCAGGCTGAAGTTTCTACTTGAACTCTAAATATAAATCTTAAATGTTTAAGTAAACAAAAAAAAACAAGGCCACTGAATCAAAATCACTGTCATAATTATCAGGTACATACTTTAAATGGCCAATTATTCTATATTTATCTGCAAATCACTGTCAAATTACCTCTAATCAAAAGCGACGGCAAGTCAGGTATTTTGGCCAAATTGTGTCGACTCGCAAAACTAACGCTGTTCAGAACGGACACACAACTAATGGCACACTCGGGAAACGCAAGATAATCCTCCACCATTAGTGACATTCTGAAAACAAAGACATGTCAGTAAATAGTGCTTACACAAATACTTTTTTTTCGGACAACCAATAAGTATTTGGCCATGAGACTTTTGCTACTTCACCGGACATAAAGGCGAGCAGAGCTCTAGCCTCAATAAACAAATAGATCTATACTAATATTATAAGAGGAAAGATTTGATTGTTAGTTTTCATTGAATACACTCCAGAACTTCAGGACCGATTGCTAAATTTCTTTCACCATTAGAAAACTACCTTATCCAGGAATAGGCTATGCAAAATAGGCTATGTATTTATGATGAAGTTTCCACTGTAACGGGAGCTACGGGGGTGAATTACCATTTTAAGTCATTTTTATCAAAATGGATCTTTTTTTTTTTTGTTTTTTAAAAAGATCACTAGCAGGGTTTTGCAGTCTACTAGTATTCTTGTTAACCCCTCGTGCTAAGCTAAAATGCTTGCGTTACGAGTGGGTTCACGTCGGTAGTGCAATGGATGGGGTTCGAACCGGCGACCTCAAGATCACAATGTCCGACGACCTAGCCATTGGGCTACGGATGCTACTTCTTTTTCTTCTCTTTCTTATTCTTCAATATTAGATATTATGTATAGATTGCAATTACACTAAACTGACTTAAACCCAAAAAATAGCTTTTTTCAAAAAAAAATCCTTTCCTACTTAGAAACACTACGCAAAAACATACGAATCAATTTACCTGAGTGTAGCAACAATAACTTTCAACCCATCATACTGAAGGAACGTATCATGCAACTCTTGTTGCCGCAACATGACCGCCAGTTGTTGCAACGTGCTGCGACGTAACGACGGCTCTAGAGTAGGATGTGACGTACGACGGGGTACGAAGTCATCGCGCTCGTCGAATATGAGGTCTTGTTTTAGAACATCCATTATCTGGGATAGACCGGCAGTCTGGAGAGAAGAGAGAAAGAGAACGATAACAACACAACATTAAAATGGCATAAACACGTAATGTTTATCTTTATTTCTTTTGACATATTCTCAATGAAGTTCTATTTCTCAATAAAGTTCTATTTCTCAATGAAGTTCTTTTTCTCAATGAAGTTCTATTTCTCAATGAAGTTGTTTCCCTTTCCTGAAAGTTACTATTTCTGACAAAAAACCACGTATGTCAGAATTAGTACTTATGCAGGAAAGTGAAAAAACTACACCATTTTGCTTAGACTTCAATACAATACCATTTTAATTTTTTTTACAGGTTTCCATTTGTCGATGTATGTTTCTAATTATCTGATACGATTGATCTACTAATAAATTGCATCAAAATGTCGTAACCGCCAAAAATGCCTAACGTGGCGTTAAAACTTCAATGACGATATGTAGTAAGAAGGCTTTCGTTACTTCAACGGACATAAAAAAGAAAAGTACCACAGCTTTATTAAAATAAATATAAAAGTGACAGACAAGATCGACATCATTATGATGCCATAGACACCTCGAATTGACTACAGATCCGTAATCACAATATTTTATGGTGCTTTCTAATAAGCAAATCAAATTTTGTCGCCCGTTTCAAGATGTTATGTCATTCCCGAATACGTTTTAAATTAAGCGGGAACCATCCACTAAATATGTCCACATACAATTTTACATAAAAAAAAACTATTACACTATATATTTACCTGTGGAACTTTGGACGGAGAACTTGAATAGTCAATGTTAAACTCCTGCGCTTTTACTCGGCGAAGCGCACTCAACAAAACATCGGCTCTCAATGAATCTTTAGGCGGCAAATACGTTTCATCATCTAAAATATATAATATTATTATTTCATCAAATTGTATTGCATAAATAAATCAATGTCAATATTTGCATGTCAAATTACAAAAGGCACTGGGTATGTAGAGCTTGTATCGTGAAAAGCTTTTTGATAAAAACCCGCCCTCGGGAGCAGACCCGTGTTCAGCAGTAGTCATTATACGGGCAGATGCTAATGATGACGATTGTTAACGCACGAAGCGTTGAGACAACACTAATACTATATTATTTCATTAATTCACAACAAATCGTTTTTAAAAAAAAAGTCTGAGTTATTGAAAGGTCCAAGAAGTTATCACACATCTCATTATACCATAAATTCCTAACAATGATGATCAATCTTCTGACAAGACATGTTGAAGTTTCGTTTCTATACTAACACTTGTCAGTAAGCCAGTTGAACCCACCTAACAAGCGACACAAGGCGTGGGCAGCGTCGAGCTGAACCGCAACACATCGCACGAACAGCAGTCGCACCAAGCCCGTCACTACTTCAGTTTTAGGAACGCCCATACAGTCTGCTATCTCCCGATCTAACGACTTGCAAATAGCTTTACCTTCAAATAACAGATTAGTATTTTTAAATATAATATTATGGAAAATTATACATTGTATTGTGAAGCCCTTAAGCAAGCAAACATTTCAGTGCGTTACACTAAGGGAAACAATTTTAACTGCCAGATAAAAATGATCAAAGAAGTAAATTTTAATTTAGACAGATTTTGTGTGGAACTTATTTCAAAAATTTAATTTACTGATATTTTTCTATCTGATGATGAAAAATTAGCCCCAAGAGTTAAATTAAGACGTATGTCACTTAAACTTATAAGTATTACATGTTACATTGATATCATCACTTGAACTAAGATGAAGAAAAGTAGATAATATTAATACTTCATTTGGAATAAATAACAAGTAATCTGTTATTATAATTAAAAAATTGATGAAGTTATTAAATGATGTTACAGATATCAACGCCATGAGACGACGAGACTACCGCCACTTCTTCACTTCATCGCATAAAATCTAATTTAAAATGATAAAAGATCATAATAACATTATTATTTAACTTTGACGTCATGTCATTTATTACCTAATTGTGTTTCATGTGCCGCATAAACATGTAACAGTGGAAGAATAGGCAATAAGCTAGCCAAGAGGCGCCACCAGCAACCCTCGCTCAACACCAAACGACCACGCAGTAAGTACAGCATTATTTCTGATGCACTTTGTTCCACCTGTCCATAGACAAATCAAATGGTTTATTTACATAACACGGGCTATAAGAGAATAACTATAATTGGTTCCCTTGTTTCAGATGATGTGCAAATGTTGAATGCTATCCACGGAATCCTTACATCCTTTTGCGATTAAATCTTATCGCTATCTCTTGCTATTCCACATCAATCTATTACTGTGTCCAATTCAATCAAGATACAGATTCAGGTATTGAGAGTAGGGTACATGCAAAATTTTACATGTATCATTGTCAACTTCAATAAAAAAATCTATAGGTATGTTATACAGTACATGAAGGTACAAATCACTCAGTTCACTTCTTCATCTTCTGCAACAGCCCGTTTACATCCACTGCTGCATAGGCCTCCGCTTAACAGACCTTGGAAAACCAGGGTTGTTTAGGGTTTTTACCATAATCACCACGCTTGCCAGGCGGAATAGTAACCTTGAACTGACAGATGCTGCTGCCCATCCATCAGCTGAATGTTCCTTAATGCCTCTTACGACACCCATGAGAAGATATATGGGGGGGGGTCTAATCTAAGCCAAAGACCACACGGCTTAATAAATGAGTTCAATTAAAATTAAATATTGTAGGCAATAATTTCTATTACATTTTGAAACACACAAAATAATCTTACCTCTTTTAATGATGACGAAAGTCCATGGCAGCAGATCTCCGTTAAAATACCAACATCACACAACAAAGTAAGACATTTCTCATTGTCTTTCTGGTAAACTTCATCTCCCACCAATACTGACTTCACCATATCTGATAATAATTCATAAAATGTGATCTGGACCCATTCAACTTTATGAGCCATAAGGTTCAAAGCAATACTTTTAGCTAAAGACCAGTCATTCTCACTTAAATCCATTTCTTTAGCTCTATTCAACAAAATGTCAGAGATTTCCGACAAAAAGGTGTCACTTTGAAAAAGTTCTAAGACAGGCAATGAGTTCTTGATGCATGTGAGAATTTTCTTCGAGTTGTGCTGCTTTTTGTTTTTCGTAAATAAAATTGCTTGTTCCATACTCGCGAATAGCTTTTTTAATTCTTTGTATTTAGTTTTATACTCTTGGTTCACAGTCATTTTAGAGTTCTGAAAATACATAACATACACTTTTTAGAATAAGTATACGTAGGAGCGGTCGCTACCAAAAGCAGAGGGTCATAGTAATAAGGTTTCAAAATTAGACACTGTAATGTCAGGCCGAGTTTTTTTTTTTTTTTTTTTTTCTTCTTTTATCTTGCGATCAGTCTTTAAGACTATGAGCAGATGGGTTGAAATGCGGTAACGTGCAAGTGAGTTACTCCCCACTGGGAGTACTCCACATCTTCTCAACTGCTCATTATAGCGAGTCCAGGTCCAGGATCCTTCGTCTTTTCAGCCTTGAGACACTCTGTGGTATTGTCAGCTGGACAGCGAGGTCATTTGGGTGCTTGACCAGTCTCATTTTGTACTTTGAGCTACAGGCAATTATCTCCTGTTTTACTGTGTTCATTAGAGATTTGGTTGGCGCAAGACCTTTTTTTTCGGGACGGACATATGCAGTTAGCCAGGAGGCTTTTGCTACTTCACCAGGCATTAAGGCGAGCAGAGCTCCAGCCCAGGAGCAAGACCTAAATCAAAAGGGTTATCAAAAATTAAAACAGAGCGAAGGGGGTGCCCTCTGACACTAGAAGCGTTCCGTTTGCTGTAGTGATAATCTATACTAATATTTTAAAGAGGTAAAGTTAGTGACGTTGTAGGGGGTAATATCTGGATCTACTAAACCAATTTTGAAAATTATTTTCCTAATAGAAAGCAACTTCATTTTTGAGTGTCATAGGCTATATTTTAAGTTAGTTTCCACGGGAACGGGATATACGCGGGTGAAACCGCGCGGGACAGCTAGTAGCTAATAAGGTAAAATAAAATGTAACAAATTGATTGTTTGCTCTTTAAAACTTATATTAATAAAATATTTCTTGACAGATGAAATTACACCTTATTAGCAACTGTCACATACCCGGTATATTGCAGTATCATGAACGAATGATATCTGCATACAGGACTAATTCATCAATTGACACTTTTTTGAGACAAATTTTATGTTTCCAACTATTGTCAACTTTTCTATAGAATAACATATAGCAACTATACTACAAAATAACTTGGACAGCATTCCAGTTTATCTGCACCTGCAACAATAAATTCTAAGACAAATCACATACCTGCAATACAATTTCAATTCTCTTACAAAGTTCGGGGTAGTACAACTCTATGGCCGGATCCAACTGAGCGGTTTGTAAAGCTGCTACGAGTGAAGTGGGCGGCAACGCGGAGTTCCTCGCCCAGTACATAAGCTTCTCAGCACAAGACACCAGTCGCAACCACGTTACACGGTGATGAGACCTTTCAGGGTCTTCAAAAAAGGATTTTCTGAAATTAAGTTTTTTTGCGTTATTACTATTTTAACTGAACGCGTTTCTATGTAATTTACTAAGTACCAGCCAAAAGTCTGAGTGGTACTGTGAGTTTGTGGTGTTCAACCCGTGCTTTGGAGAGCACGTTAAGTCGTGAAGCCATGCGCCTGATCCCTCACTGATCGTGTCTGTAGAACCGTCCAACCGGATTTTGAAAGAAAAGGAATATAAAGAACAAATGGAAAGTAAAGAGTGTAACTGTTAACTTACATTCAATTGTTTCCCGCGCAGATGGGATATTCATCCAATACTGTAATTAGAGCGATTCCCGCAACATGCTTTTACAGGTGAAGGTAAAGGTATTGACGCTCGCACGAAACTCAAAAAGGATAGTTACATTACTTGTGGAGTATTTAATACATAATTGAATGGAGATTTGATGTGCAATCATTACAGTATCCATTAAATAATAGCTACTAATATCAGTAACAAAAATTGGGACAGACTGATGAATAATAATTTATCATACTTATATTTAGCCAGAAGATCTCCCAAAGTCCGCATAACCAAACAGCTTTTATGAGAAATATCCCTATAGGTCTTCACATTATGGTCCATATTCCAAAAACTCTCATTAATGCAATCCAGCAGCAAGTCAATGAAGGTTTCTACTAGATTTGTGCAAATGTTCAACTCCCTCTGAAAACATGTAATGTTGAATATTTAACTTTATTCAATAGAAAGGAACGCATAGGACTTATACGATTGAGGATGGGAAGCAGCATCTATCAGCACGAGGTAAGTTACATACAGCAATCTCCAGTCCGCCTGCATAGCGGCGCGGCGGTGGTATATGTTAAACACACAGCTTGAGGTTTTACACAGGTTAAAAAAACACGTCACTACTCCTTGAAGTAGAGCAGTATGCTGTCTACAAGTTTTAAGAAACCGAAATCCGAACTATCCAATGCCTCATTTCAAAGCAGAATCTACCAATGAGTGCCACTGTAGTGGCATTTTGTTTAGGCCCTCAGGTCGTGCCTGCGCTGGTGGCTTAGTGGAGAGAATAATAAAATTACTTCTTAGACCTATTGTTCTTGATGAGTGTCCTGTCCCACTTCATTATTATTATGTACCGCGGATATTTTTTCTGAGTCTGAAGGTGCTTGGTGTCCATGCATTTGTAAAGTCATTTAATTATAGCCGTAGTTCATATAAAAGATATAATATAGACACGGCATAATGTTTCTACTCACCATATCTAATATTTCAGTCTTTTCCACAGGATCAAACATCACAACACTGCGAGCCATTATGGATAACACAGAATTCAGAGTTTCCACCGCAAACAGGGGTGCAGGCAACTGTTTCAATGTCGCTAACCTATCTTCATCTAAAGGCGTGGTAAGTTGAGTACCGGCTATCTCTTCCAGTTCTATGTTAACTCCATCATCCAAGTCTCTATACTCATCTCGGAACTAAAAAATAACAATTTAATATATTATTGTAACTGTGGATTGGCCCTATCGGGGCCAAAGTAAAGGCGAAAACACATTATTAAAACGCCACGCCACGCCACGTGTCAACACCTGTAAATCAGTACGCGCGTGGCGTCGTGTCGGGTGATCATAGTGTGTTTCTGTATAGAAAACAATACATTTGATTCGACTCAACACGCGTGGCGTGTCGTCGGGTGGCGTGGCGTTTTAATAATATGTTTCCGCCTTAATATGCCACTTTTGTGGACTGGCCGCGGGGGACAGCACGTACGCGCTAAAATGTTGCCCCTCAGACGACCCTAAAATCGACAGTTTGCGTCTTCACGAAATCTCCAGCGAAAAGTGAGGCATTCAACAATGGCTGAAGCTTTTCCTGGCTTACCAGGTAAGAAGGCGAGCAGAGCTCCATTCTAATTAAATGGTTTAAAATTTTCTGGACTGACAGGGTGACTGCTTCTTTTCATTTGGAGTCCACTAAAAGAGGCTGAGGAGTCCAAATGAAAAAACAAGATGGTGACATAGACAGTTTTAGGTAGTTTTCCTAAATCGGTATAAAAATATATGAATAAAATTACCTTATTAGCCTGGTGAATGACATCTACGCAACAAAGTTGCAAAAATCGCCTGCGCAGAACCCGTGATATGTGCAATAACACTAACAGGGCTTCACCTGGCCTGCCTCCAGAATTACCTTCGGCTATCGCCATCAAACTCTGTAATTATAAAAAGAAATCACTTTTAATACAGTACCATATTTAATTATTAGAATCAAATGAAATATACATTATGTCAAAGTATAAAAAACAAAACAAGACACTTGAGTAAACACAAAAGCTTGGAGTACAACTCATCTATGGGTGGGTAGATAACTGGATGTAGTCAGCTTTAGATGAAATTTGCACAGATAGATTATTACCTATTATTATTTATAGCATAATGTTGTTTAAAATAGTACATGATGGACCAGGTCTACACAACAATTTTTGAGACAATACCTTATGGTTCATAACATATAACTGACCTAGCACCAGAGGTCATACTTCCTCAGTTCTCAGTATCCCTACTACTTTTTTGCATGAGAACCCAGAGGGATATAGTGGGTCAGGGTAACTTGTAGTATAATTAGCACTCTATGGAGAAGAAAGTCCTCTATGCATTATTCAATGGAAAATTAAAAAGTTATAACTGACCTTTATTATTGCTGGCCGATTCAAAAAAACTTCTGCAGGAAAATCTCGAATGAGTACGTCACGAATGAATCGACAGCATCTCCTTGTAGACTTGAGCATTTTTAAGGCATCCTCAACCAATAGTAATGTTTTTTTGTCAGGATGGCTGAGTTCTACCCATGGAAATAGTAAAATTTTTATGCCATCTGAATCACTTTTGCTGAAATTGTAATGATATATATGAAAACCAGCCAAGTGCAAGTCGGGCCTCGCGCACGAAGGGTTCCGTACCATTTTCAAGTGTCTACCTGTTACCGTTATTGATATTAATTAGACAAGGACAAAAAAACTCTTCTTCCTGGGTTTGGTTAGTTGAGGGTCAACCCTCCGTGAGGGAAAATCCTTCTATAATAATCGTATATCAAGGAACAGGTAGCAGCGTTTCCTTGTGTGGTACAACATAATACTGCGGTCACCAACCCGCCTTCCAAGCTTGGTGACTACCCTCTCTCGGGAGGAGGCCCATGTTCAGCAGTGGACGTTATATGGGCTGATGATGAATAGCAGGTACTTTTTATATCATAATATTGTTTTGCCCAACAGTGGCTGGGATAAACTTTGTTTGTTAATTTTTATGCCTCTAAGTAAATTTTGAAGCATCAAGATTCTGCCAGATATAATATTTATTATTCACCAGTCGGGCCATAGCAAAAATAAATCACCATTTTAATTAAGAACTGTCACAATAGTTTTACAAATTAATGAACCAATGTGAATGATTAAAAACAAAAGATTACATAAAAGCAAAGTTTTGTTTATAACATCACACTTACTTTTTGAATCTGTTAGGATCAGAATGATCAACAGAAATGGAGGATTCCTTTGAAGAGTGAAAATTTGGTCCCATGTTATAATACCCATTGCTAGAGCACCTGTCACTTTCTGAACTGAAATAAAATAAATATAACACATTTTCATACAAATTATTACAAGAAAAAAAATATTTGCAGATATTACAATCACAACTCATAGTTGTTTGTGAAAACATGGTAAGAACATTTTGAAGTTCTAAGGAAATTTTGAGAAAGGCTATTATGCTATGAGATACAAAACTTCCATTTTTTTCAGAATTCGCTTACCTGGGTGGCCACGAGGCTTTTCCTACTTCACTGGGCATAAAGGTGAGCAGAGCTCCAGCCTTAATAAATGGTTTTAAAACTACAATCTAACCTGCACAAGAGGGCTCCCCCTGTGAGGCTTGGACCTCGGCTCAGGGTGGTCGCTGGCAATGAAATTGAGGGATTATAACTTTTAGTATTTAAGGGGAGTTTTGTGCAGCTGTCGCTCTACTTTACAGTTCGCTGGCCTCTCGGACTTCGGGTCTACGAGGGCATCGGATGACAAAACTTACTGCATGGACTACTAACCTTGTAACATCAGGTAGTATAAGACGAGGAACTATGTCAACTTCAGACTCCACAGTATTCATAAACCTCAATGTTTCAACCACATCTTCATACAGGTCTAATGCTTCTTCTGCAATATTTGATTTAACTTTTTTCAAATTCAACAAAATAGTTTCTATACCAAACTCAATGACAATATAAGATCCCGATTTTGTCTGAAATATAACAAAGGATATTTAATTATTTTTTGCTAATATCTGGATATTATATTGGGCCAGATATTACCACAGGCTTCTTGAGTAAATCCTTGAATACAATAATATACCTACATATCAGCAGATTGTAAAACTCTCATACAAAGTTTGGCAAGCAACCAAACCTTGCTAACTAAACTGCAGTATTATATACTAGTACACTTTTTAGTTGGCTAAAGCTCTCCAAGCATTGAAAACCGTATCAAGCCATAGGTGACAATAGTTAGAACAGAAACGGACAGCAGCATTTATTGTCATTTATGTAAATGGGTCCATATTGGCTCACCTAAAGTTCTTTACCCGAAATTGTTCTTCCTATCGATATGTAATCCGAATGATCACTCTTCCTAAAATTTTTCATCCTAAAGTTTTCATTCATACTATTTCTAGTGCTACTGGCTATGTTCATAACAATTATCTTTCCGAAAATTGTAATTAATAATATAATTAATGTAAATATATTTAAACTCCTACTGTTTTTTATCATAATGCTTTTATCCCTAAACATTATTACCATAATATTTTTACTCATACTTAGAAAGAAACATTTACCAAGTGTAATAAAAAATATATGTTTAGAATGATTAACAGATTTCCTTTCACAGATTTTTGTCTTAAATGAATGAAATTCATAAAACATGACTCATATATGGTTATGTTTATGGCCTGGGAGTTTATACCGCAGTTTTAACCGTACCTAAACCAATAACTATAAGTCTGATTCAGTTCTAGCACTTCGCCGGCCGCTGCCGCAGCATGCTCGCTTCGGTCGCTCGGCTCGTGCGTTGTAGTCACAGTTCTAACCTAACCTAAACCAATAATTATGAATAGGACTGATTCGTTTCTGGAACTTCACTAAATAACTGGAGCGGGACTCTGGCTTCGCTCGCTTGGCTCGTGCTATAAGGTCGCAGTTCTAACTTAACTTAAACCAATGACTATAAATAGTACCATGGTATATATACCTATGTGAAAATAAGGTAATAACTAAAACTGTAAAAGTTACGCAAAATTAATGTATATAATACTGATTATTATGAATAAAAAGAAATGTAAACAAAAAAGATATGACTTTGAATAATAGTGTAAAAGATGGTTATGTTAAGAAATATAGGAAAACAAATAAAAGTATAATAGATGTTTATTGCTACTGACATTATGAAGTTAAATGTTTCGGAATTATGAACATTAGAGACAGAGTTGTTAGGATGAAAAATTTTAGGAAGAACATTTTCGGATTTCCAATTATCGGAGTTGAAGTTTTAGGTGAACTTTGGCGCACCCATTGTAAATACATGATACTGCAGTCTACAATTCACCTGGCAAACATGGTGAACAGCCCCTTCTGGCCACCTTGAAGGCCTATATTTAGAAGAGGATGTTATACAGAATGATGATAATAATATAAGTTGTAGCAAGATATTAACATGATTTAATTACATAAAATATAAAAACTCATACTGACTTTTATTGTTGTAAGCAACAATTGAAGTGCTTCACGTTGTAATGACGGTTGCTTCATGTGGAACCAAGCCAGTAAAGCCTCCAACAAATCCCTAGTTCCTGATAACTCATCTTCTAATTCCCATCCTAATTTCAACTTCGTAATCAATAATTGAAGAGATCGCTCTCGAATTTCCTTTAATGGATGACCTGAATAATAAAAAAATAAAAATTATAATATCTAAGAACCGTAAAACAGTAGTTTTTTGTCCAAGACGGTACTTACCTAGTTTCTTTATATACATTGATAACATTTCCGAATTGGCCATTATTAGACAAAAAATGGAAAATGGACTATTAAAAATAAAATTCAGCAAATAAATCGACTTGGTTCAAAAACTGTTTTGTTTAATTTGTTTACAACTTTTGAAAACCGTCAGTCGGACTTATTGGCATAGAGCGGGTGCTTTTTTTTTCAATGAAAATCCTTTTTGCCTTTATGGTCATCGTTTCCTTTATTTTTGGGTGATGTGCTAAAAGAGAGAAGGTTTTACCAAGATTTAATTAAATTTATTTTTTATTTTTAGAGTGGTACTCAATGAACCGGGTGTTGGTATAGTGAAATATAGGTACCACAATGTTATTGATACATATTTATAGCAATAAAATACGAACGGGGTTCATACCTAGTGCTGTTACTTCGATATAAGGTTAGTATAAAACCCATGAAAGCAATAATTAAATATTAGCTGAATGTATCTATTACTCATTATAATATTTATAAAGTTAATTAAACGAATTATTAAAATTAACTGAAACAACCTGCAAGTGAGATTATAGTTACGGTGTGGAAGGAGCGTTATAAGGATTATTTGGCTTTTATATTAAATATAAATATATTAAATATAAAAGCTAAATAATCCTTATTACGCTCCTTCCACACCGTAACTATATTCTCACTTGCAGGTTATTAGAGGCCAAAGTAAATTTTACTTTGGCCTAAACCATAGATATGATAAATCTGAATCTGTCAATTCAATGACATTGACACAAATTGAAACTTGTTGACATGCTCACTACCATACTCACTACCTTCCGGACCTGCCGAAAGATAAAAGAGAACTAAAGAATAAAAACTATAAGAATACGCTACAAAAACAACCTGCCTAGATCTGGTTTGACAAAAACAAGGTAAACTTACATTATCTTATTTACTTAGGTGCTAAAATTTGTGTCGATGAAATACTTGTAAATGGAAGTCGGAAGTCTTCTGTTCTATTTGTAGTATTTACTATATACTTTTCTTAGTTTATCCCCATTATAACCAAATTCTAATAAACTTAAATCTTTATACCAAACAGCGTACAAATTCATTTGTATTCATGTGTTTGTATGATAAATACCCGTACATTGAGATATTACATTCTTTTCCAGATGGCTGACATTAAAGCTCTATTAAAAGATGCAAGAAAACTAATAGATGAAAAAAATTTCAAGGATGCTCAAGAATGTTGCAAAAATATCCTGCGAAAAGACAAACAGAACTATTTTGGTCTTGTATTACTTGGAAAAGCACTTGAAGATTCTGATCAAGCTCCTTTAGCATACCAAAAAGCTATAGCAAGTAAACCAGACAACCCTCTTGCATGGCAAGGCCTTGCTAATTATTATGAAAGAAAAGAGAATAACTCTGAGAAAACAAAACTTTTTAATATATATAAGGAAATGCTGAACTTACAGATGGAAGAAGAAAAATATCTTGAAATAACAACTAAATTGGGTCAGCTTGGTTGTGCTCTGAAAAGTAGGGAGTGTCTGAGTATCTTGTCTAATTATTTATGGAAGAACCAAGAGTCATCACTTTGGGACAAATTACAGAAACTTTTTCTAGAGCTTGTTAAATTAGATATCCCATGTAATGAAGAAGATATTGATATTATTTCAAAGCTCATTCATAAGATTTATACTGAAAATCCAAGCAATTCCTTAGAAGTCTCATATTGCAAAGTTGTTATTCAAAAATCAAATTTCTACTCTGCAATTGAAGAAATTTTGCATTTACCATATTTTCCTTCAAATGTTTTATTAAGAGAGTGGCTCTGTAAACAACTGTGCTTAAAATATGTTGAAAATATGTCATTTGGAGACTTTGACATTGAAAAACACATTGATGTAATCAGTGAAGGCATCATGAACTCAAAGTACCCAAGTCTGTTGAGAAGCATGGTGTGTTATGATAAAGGATTATATTCAGAAGCTTACAAACAATGTGTCCCTTTAGTTAACTATCATGAAGCTGATGTCATTGAAGCAACATTAATAATTAAATGTACTATAATGCTGAAAAAGTGGTCTATTACACAAAAGTTGGCTATAAACTTTTTAACAAAAGTAAAAGACTTAAAATTTGCGGTTGTGCTCAAAAGGTTTTTATTTATTTCATTGACCAAACAAGAAAAATGGAAGCAGGCAATTGCTACTTTAAAAGGTATTTCTCTTGACCAGTTAGACCAGCTGGAACTGGCAAGTTTTGCACAGTGTTGTATAGAAACCAATGAATCTGCTGATCACATTATAAAACAATTAGAAGGAACAATTTATTATAATCAACTGAAGGCTCTTTTACTTTTGAAGCAGAAAAAATATGATTATGTTGTGGAACTTTTAGAAGGAGTTACCAATGATCCATTGTGTGTTTATTACTTGGGCACAGCTTACTGGGAACTCAAACAATATGACAAATGCTTGATAAACCTGCTAAAAGCAGCCAAACTGAATCCTGAACATGCAGAGACATTCTTGTGTTTAGGCCATTTTTATCACCATTATAAAGGAGATATAGAAAAATCCAAAAAGTGTTATGAGAAAGCTCACAACCTGAATTCTATCAACACTGAAATTGCAAAGAACTTAAGTGAAATTTATACAAAATTACAGCTGAAGGATTCTGATTTTGAGCTACTAACTTCATTGACCAAAAATATATGTACTATTGAGCCATGGATCAACTTTAGATTAGGTCTACATTACTTAAATAAGAGAGAATGGGAGAATGCTATCTTGAATTTTAGGAATGTTATCAAAACAAACCAAAATGACATAGCTGCTTTTGAATGTCTTGCTGATGCATATTACTCCAGAGGATCTTTTACATCTGCACTGAGAGCCTACAACAGAGTTATGACTTTAGACCCAAGCAAGTCTGCCCATTGTTTAACAAGAATTGGATATATTTATTCATTACTAACTCAATATGAAGAAGCTATATCTACATTTGAAAAAGTATTTAAAATTAATCCATACTCATTTTTAGCTCTAAAGGGTATTGCTGAAACATGGATGAGGATTGCAAAGAAAAAAGTTGAAGCAAAAATATATGGTACTGCTAGAGATTGTGCACAATATGCAATTGATTACATAACAAAAGCTATTTCAAAACAAAAGCAGTATTTGTGTTTTTGGAAACTTTTAGCAGACAACTTGATGTTTATCACTAGACTGCCAAATAAGTATGCTTATGTCTATATGTCTTCACTAACTAAAGAGAATGAAAATCAACAAAGAAAAGAAAAATATGATATATTTCCTCAAGCTATTGCTTGCTATTCACATATAGCGAAACAGAGACAGCAAGTGTCATCATATGACTTAGCCTCAGCTTACTTAGCTTTTTACCATGCTACAAAGAAAGTTGACAATGCACATATATCATTTAATCTTACCATAAACTGTATTAAAGAAAAACCAACCTTATGGAGAAACTGGAACTTACTTGGTAAAATATGTTTAAGCATTAAGAAATATGAAATAGCTCAACACTGCTTTATCAAAGCTCTCATGGTTACACGAAAGTGGTCTGTTGCAAAAATATGGTGTAACTTGGGAACTCTTTATTTGAAATTGAAACTTTATAAATTGTCCAACTACTGCTTTTCTAGAGGACAATCTGCTTTACCATCATATGCCCAGAGTTGGATTGGTCAAGGATTGATTGCTGAAGCAATTAGAGAAGAAGAAGCAATGGATTTATTCAGGCATGCATCTCGTTTAGGATATCATCCAGAGAGTGCATTAGGTTATGCAGACTGGGTATGTAGGACTTTGAAAAACAACAAGTACAAGGATAATTCAGAGTCTAAGTATGAAATTGAAGGTCTCCATGCTATACCATATGCAGTAGATTTAGTTGAATGGTATTGTAATTTTGAAACTAAAAATGGTTGTGCTTTCAACATATTAGGAATACTTCAGGAAAGATTTGGTCTATTTCGATCTGCCTTACAATCCTACGAAAAGGCGTTCAAATATGCAGAAGATGAGAAAAAAAACATATCTCTTTTGAACATAGGAAGACTTTTCGTAAGAATGGAAAAATATGATGAAGCCATAAAAATTTACAAAGCCATTACAGAGGCTAGCTTAGACTCCACCACTGGACTAGCTTTAGCACTATATAAGAAAGGTCTCTATGAAGAATCATACTCTGTTTATGACACTGCACTACAATGGTTGAGTAATGAAAGTACTGAAAAGGCTGATCTTTTGGTTGCCATGGCTGGTATAGTTTACATGTTCAAAGGTGTTGATGATGCTAAAACATTGTTGTTCCATAGCATTCAAATCTCACTAAAAGAACCAACAGCTCACAGCTTATTTGCCATATGTTCTTTGGGATTGATTCATTCAGACCAGAGTTTATCAAAGCTGGCTCTGGGTGAGTTACGAAAATTTGAAAGAGACAGTAGATATGGCTATGATATTGGTTTCTTGAAATCCTATCTGTCTGTATGTGAAGACAATATTGAACAAGCTATAAAACTTATGAGTGACAGTTTGCATGACCATCCTAGCAATGCACTTTCGTGGTTTTGCATGGCTCAATACTGCCTCAGGGCCGCAAATACCAAAGCGAAAGTTGCAAGTTGTTGCGCCCAAAAGGCTTTATGTTCTGTACATAATGGAGATTACATTTGTAATCCAGGAAATATTCTTGCCTCCGCTAGTATTGCGGAACATTTGGCGGGAGACAGTATCAAAGCATTACTGCTTGCCAAAGAGGGCCTTCACAAATATCCAAATCAAGGTGAAATATGGGCGGCTCTATTGTTTTCACTTTTATCAAACAATGTTTGGCTAGAAAAGAAAACGTGGCTCTTGGGCGCTGCGGCTCACATGCGGCGACATTTGAATATATCTCGACCTTTAAGTAGATGGATCATCCTTATGGAAAAGAAACTTAATAAATAATTTTTTGTAACAGAAAAGCCAGTCGATTGGAACAAATCTGAATGCCATGTCATTCAAGGTATAATATAACTTTAATTTGTAAAATTTTACTGTTATCCAAAATATGAATGGTAGATTTATGAATATTGCTTAATACCTACAAATAATATCAGTGAAAATTATTTAATTCTATATCCATAAAAATTAAAATTGTTATTTTAATTGTTGTAAAATAAGCTTGTTTTTTATTTTTATGTGTTCAACAATATTATGTAATACATACTAAATCTTCCTAAACTCATGTTTCGCTGTGAGTAGAATGAAATAAAATTGTTTACTAAAGTTTAAATAATATTTATTTCATATTTTGTCTGGAATCCTTCTGAATACTGCTACAAACTTGTCTCCATTGTTTCTGGTAACTTTTTTACCTTCTTCAGTGCTTTCATACAACTTTTCCACAATTGGATCCGATTTCTGAAATAAAAATAAAATCGTAAATATCCTACTATTATTATAAGAGATTAGATAGCTAACTTTAAACATTGAAGAAAACATTCTTATTTCTTATTAATTAGAATGTTAGTTAGTCTAAATAAAATGACTGCACACAAACCAAATTTGATACAGTATACAATAAACATTGACCAACCAAATCACACTAAAGGATGCTAGAAGTAATATATCTTACCAGTTCTTCCTCTGATATCCTTTCAAATAATGGGTGTTCTTCAAAATGCAATACCATCCATTCATTTAAATCTTTAACATCAGTAATTGTATAAACAATACCCTGAAAATAAAAAAAATATACAAAATGTCTGGAAAATACAGCGGTTGGTCAGTTTTTAGTCAGTCATGTCTGTTAAGATGAGAAGAAGAATTGACTAAATGAGATGAATTAATTTACAATATAACTCAAAAATAAATTTATTGTTAAGACTGGCAATTGAGTCTTCTACTGGAGCACATCTTATATCTATACAAAGCTAAAGCTGAAGAGTTTATTTGTTTGCTTGAAACACGCTAATTGCAGAACTACTGGTCCAATTTGAAAAATCCTTTGTGTTTGATAGCACTTTTATCGAGGCAGGCTATAGGCTTAATATGTTATTAAGAAATTCCCAAAGAAACGGGAGCTAGGCGAGTGACAATGGGCGTGGTAAACTAGTAATTAAATGAGCTCCACAACCAGCTTTTAAAGAAATATCTAAGAAATCAAATAACTAATTATCCCTTTAAATAACCATTATAATTTATAAGGTAAATTTGACTGAAAGTTCAACTGTGGACATTAAACAGGCTGATGATGATGCACAAACAATAAATATTACCTGCTCAGCCAGGACATAAGCATATTCAGATAGAAGCCATTTATTTATAATTCTCCATTTATGTTTTGCTTTCTTAAAATGTGGGTCTGGATACAAAAAGAACATCTTCGTAAGCTGAAAAGACACAAACATTAGATACATAGTATTAAAAATAGGTATCTACACTTAGTTTTTTAAATAGTTTTATTCAATACCTGTTCTATATATTCTATAACAGCAGCAACATTTTTATATGTAGACTTATACCACTGCCTCATCAAATTTTGAACAACAAATTGAACAAAATTTATGTTTGCCTTACATCAAATTAATGTTGAACATTATTTGTATTCAAAATTAAACTTTCATAAATTTGTACAAATTTTTATATAAAAAAAAAATTAATGGAACCTTTTGTTTGTTAGTTTAGTCCTACAAATGCAAGCTTTTGGTTTTTTTTTTTAATATTATTTACGTGTAAGAATTTACTGACCTGTCCTTTATGGAAGAAGTTGGGTAGATATTTCATAGCATTGGTTCTCAACACGGCTACATTTTGATACTGATCAGTGTTCTGTACTCGTAGTGCTTGGATTCTATCATTGACATAATCAGACACTTTAACGCGGATCTCTAAGCCCAACATCAGGCTTTGTGGGTACATTGGTGATAATGTCACTGAAATTGAAACAAAATTCATATTCATAGGTTTACTTATTACAATGTTAAGCTTTATAACATTTTACATTAATGATGTTTGTACAGTTTTTGAGATGTTAGTTTTTCTAAAGTTAAAATATTTAAAAATGACAAAAAGAATTATAGATTTTATCATTCTTTAAGTTAAAATTATTTATAATTAAGTAAAAAATATAGAAATCAAAACAAAAGAATTTTATACTGATAGAACCGTTTTTTAAATTTTGCATCACCATTTATATTTTTATATTTAATTTAATAAATTTTCATTTGTTTTAAGGTTCCCATATAATTGGCAATGCAATGGCATCAGCCTTCTGGGAACTCTAAGGTAAGTAATTTAGAGGATTTGTACATAAATACTATTTTTCTTATATTTTTGGTCAATGGGCAGTATTAGGAGCGGTACTTATTATATGATATGTTTTGTTTATCTGAATAAAATAAACTTATACCTATTTTAAATGCAGAATGCAAACCATGTATAAAAGGTTTGCATTTTGCATTAAAAATATAAGTTTATTTTATATAAGTTAAGTTTATTGTGGTCTTATCATTTATTTATAAGCAAATTACTTTATGAACAAACTAACCTAGTAAACCGCCATAGCCACAGCCAACATCTAAAAATTCTACTTTCTTATATTCACTACCCTGATGTTTTACTACAGGATACAGTGCTGACCAGTCATATTCATCTGGATGAGCAGGACTGAAAAGAAAAAAATATCGACAATACAATAAATTAAAATAAGCATGATAAATCAATGAAAGAATAAATATAATGAAAATGAATTATTGGTAAGTCGAATTTTATGCCAATTGAAACTAACTGCACCAATTGCTTTGCTAGAATATTTAAACAGTGGTATTGTTCGAGAATAAAACTTACTACTCAAAACAATGATCTGCTATGGGGTTAGAATGCGCACGCTGTCTATAATATTTCTTTTGTGGTAGCGCCATAACTTAACTATTATTTAAACACTGAAGGCGAACTTAAAGTAATGGCAATATTATTTTAGAAAAACAAATATACACCCTAGTGAATATAATTTTTAGAAATACAATATCATTTTCCCGTGGCCGGTCCTACGTGTTTTGACAAGAACTGACTTTCAATGACTTTGACAATTATTTGACAGATAACAGAGAATCTTAAGTTGGAGAGAGTGTAATACTTAAAGAAAAGACTAGTTAACTGAATACTTAATTTTATTTTGACAATCTTGGCTGACTGGCTAATCCCTACGGAGATTAGCCACTTGAGTTTAGAGTACAAATGTGTGTGCAAACACAGGTACTCTCTATTTTTTGAATCCCAAAAACCAGTAGGACGGTTCTACGGTCTACCGAAACGACCGGTCACTGGTCAGTGGTCAGGTGAAGGGCCGACGGACGCGACGATTGCAGAAATTATATAGTAAATAATTTACAGGGCCTAATGGCGACGATTTGTGCGATAAAATTCAATTTTAATATGCCCACCGATCTTTCACTTGATCTTTCGCTGAAATGATTATATTTACGTTCCTAATAGCCAAAACTTGACGAAATAAAAATACCTAATATGTTATGAGTCATTGAGTCAACTAGCATGTTGCACAGAAAAAAAAATTGCTGTTGGTGTAGATTGTAGTTGCTGTTAGGATGTCTATTGGTTTTTATGCTCGTTGCTTAATTGAAATGTCAAAAATGTAACGTCAAATCAAAATTTCAGTCAAACAAAACTTATTTTATCCTTTTGAATTTATGTGAATTAATTGTTTATCAATTCACATAATATACTAATCCTCGTGCGGTATAATGTAGTAGTTTGTGTTTGTCTTATCAAGGAACCGGATTTCACACTTAAAGTAAGTAAATGTTTTGTTCAACATCATATATACCTATTTCGCGATTTCCCTCATTTATAGAAGTCTTTTCTCGTTGTACCACGATTCTTTGTCTGTTCGTTTTATGAGATCAGAGAGTGTTGTGTAAAGTCAACATCTTAACCCTTATTTCTAAATATTACAAAGAACTGATTTATGTAGAACATGTGGGGATATTACCTCGCATGTAACTCTATGTCAAGGTCTTTATTTTAATTTCATTGTAAAGATAAAACTTATACCTAATGTTACTTAATAAATCGCAGTCCATTTATAGTTCAAATCTTATAAAAGTTATTTTATTTCAAGACAAATTAATAACCTTTACAATGTGTTGTATTATTAATCGGGCTTAATTATGTACCTATATAATTGGATTGCTGTATTCAAAATATTGATACATACTAACTTGTTTTAATAAATTTTAAACAAAGACAGAATCAGTGATTCATCATTGTATTTTTCTTAAATATCCATTAATCTGATATACCTACTTATTATATTTTAATAACTTATCAGGCCAGTATGTTATTGCAATAAAACTATTTAAAAATGGATAACTACATTAAAGTTATTTGTACATTCACTCTAAAAGGTCAATGTTCCTTAGAAATATAATGTTAATAAAACTTGTTTGTTTTAAATATACATTAATTGCAAATTATGCATACATAGACTAGTCAATGATTTAATTATTATACTATTAATTTGTAAAGTAATATGGTACTTAATCAAATTTATTATTTATCTTTCATAAACATATTAAAATAGTTGTTTACATTTATATGTGTCACTAATAGGTAGGTTATTATACCAAATGATAATTAGCTGTCATTGTTGAAATTATTTCAATGAATTACTACCGAGATCTATATTAGTCTGTTAGCATTAGGTATATGAGTGAAGTTGTGACTAATATAAAGAATGACTAACTGAGTAACTTGAATAAAATTTAATAGGTTGCTCAAAATCATTGGAATAAATCACTCCTGATCTATTTTTTTTTGTTTGATTTTATCAAATAGAACTATTAATATGAAAAGGGTAGAAAACTTTGAAATATGGTACATTACCTACTTATGTTTATAATACATTTCTACTAATGTTTTATGTGCAACTTTACCATGATATATAAACATTATTTATAATTATGGCAGTTATAAGAATGAAAGAAAGGCTTTCAAAGATACTATTACCACTACTACATTTTAAAGTCTAGGAAAATTGACTATGGTTGATGAAAATATGACTATGAACCATAAATATCTTAAACAAATGTACATACAAACTTACAAACTTTGCTTTTTTGCTGATTCCAATGTGCTCAATGAACCAATCCAATTTATGAATAATAAATAAACCTTTTTTTTGTGGTGCATCACCTCCTCATATCCAATAATTGGTTCTTAATGAACTATAATTTATATAAAACATAGAAACTGATCCATTAACATTATTCAAATTTAACAAAAATACATTTTATGCTGGCTGTTACCTTCACAACTTGTTAGCTCAGTGATGACATTATCAAAACAACCTTTTTCTTAAAAAAAATGCATTTAATCAGTAAAATTTATGAAGTAACTAAGTATAATCATTTTTGAAATTTAGATAATATTATATTTATTTAATCAGTATCACTCAACACTGCAATAATTAGTGTGGAGTTGACAATGTAGAAGTTAGGAGACATAAATATACTGACAAAAGTAAAGTAGCCTCTCAATATCAAGTAAGGAAGATAACTACTTACCTAAATGGTGAAGTAAAAGAAGCAACAGTCAGTAGGGCGCCGATGTTTTGACGTAGCGTCGTCACCCACGTGCGCCCGCCGCCGCGCCGCAGTCTCGCTCCGGCGTCGTCCGCGCCGCACGTCCGGTACACCTTCACGCCCCTCTCATAACATAGTTTGCGAAATATTATGAATGCCCAACCTTTCCCCCGACCGCATTTGTTGACTGACTTGCCTTCATTGGTGCTGTGTGACTAGTTTTAAAATGAAGAAAGAAGATTCTCAGGGTGGACCCAGTAGAGAGATGCGCGGGTCGAGGTCAGCACGATTGCTCACTGACAGCATATCATCTGATGAGGGACCGGAAACAGAATGTCTCCTGACCGCGCAGCTTCAGGCAGTGATGGTGTCGGCCCCCGCTACTGGTCGGCGAGAATCTCTAACCGCACCTCCGTCGCCGACTGAGTACAGAAAGAAGAGAGATCAGCATAACCGGCAACATAACTACAAGAACCATTTACACCATCTCATCCACTGGAGAGATATCTGGAGTGGAGAACCTGCGAAAGGTCACGAGGTACCTATATCAGTTTAATGCTCTACACAACGATAAATTGTGACTGATCCGACAGTAATAACCACTTCTGAAATAGCGCATGTCTATTAGTTTTTATTGTTGTTGTCTTTGTGCAATGAGTCGCGCACGGTACAAAAAACTGTTGCCATTGTTCCTTAACTTTTTGTCGTTTGGTATCTGATTCTGCCTACCACTTTTTTCGCTCACCTGTTTCATTCCAAAGTCACCAAAAAGATACCGTAAGGTTTTTCATACAAAAAAAACTACTTTGAAAACATTACCAGGTTTTAATTGTATGTTAATGTGTTTTACTAGAAAAACATTGGCACGTAGGTAGGTTGCACCCAAGGTTGCGATTTTAAATTTTGTAAAGGTTTTCCTTAACGGTATTATGGTTGGGTATGGAAATTGTATCAGTGATCTACAAATATCTAGTAGGTAGGTACTCTGCGTTGGAGGCGTATTGGAAAAAGTGCATTGTCGCGGTCTGATTGCGCTGTTGTTGTTTATAACGCTATTAATGATAAGGTCAGTTCAGTTCGAGACCTTAGCCTTTTAGACTATTATGACTCGATATATATATAAAATGTTTAACCAGCATTGATTATGCTATAGCTATATTATAAATATTTTTAAATGAAACACTTACCAACTTTATTGACATAATAATGAACACCTCTGCTTACACGTGTTTGTAATTTTTGAGTCAACCTTGCGTTTTGATAAGGTTGCCAGTGAAAACGATATTATATTACTAAAAGTCAGCAGAATTTCTGCGTTTACAGTAAAATAATCATCAAAATACTATTTAGTTATAAAAAACCTCGTTATATTACTCGAATCACACTGTATTGTGTCTACGTCGCTTCTGATTTCTGTATAAAGTATGTCACCATTGTCGGATGTTGAAGGTGACAGATCAATGCGTTGCTTTGTCATTATAATTTGAAATATCACCAACACCCCGGTGCGTAAATGAAAACGTAACCTAATACTTATGAATTTCACATCGATGTTTTAAACCTATTGGGTGTGTAATTCTAAGTTCATCCAGGTTAATAACTTACATCAGTGTGCGACAAAGTTTTAACGGTGTGCAACTATGTTCAGTTGATACGAGGGCGTTAGATTGATTAACTAACCGCCGAGACCGGGCTGCGTGCATTCAATCTAATTCTGACAATCAACTATCATCACATGCGACGTACACATTAATTTTATGCTATTCAGTGTTATATAACACTCCAATATGATATACATCTGTCATTCAAGGAACTTCGCTAGGGAATCTAGGTTGAAAATACTCATATGCTCATTATTAGAATTCAGCTAACATAAAGCCAACCATATTTCCAGTTTATAACTCGTAACAACTACACAAATAAACAACAATCCAATACTAGTGTTCAGCGTACATAAATCAGGGCTCGGAAAACGAAATCTTTTTCGGAACGGTTCTCACTTAAAATACCTAAAGAACGAAATATTTCGGTTACGTTCGAACGGAACGTTAAAAATAACGTTTTTGAAGAAGATCAAAATTATATCGTTCTTGGTTTTTTTAACGTTTAAAACCGTTTTATTTCATTCATTTCTTATTCTCATTTAGTTAGTAGGTTATTACATATTTAACTGCCACGCTCGTGGTCGAGTGTCTTCGTTTGCTATTGTTTATGTGTAATATACTTACCTGTTTACATAGGTAAATAAAGTTCAATAATAATCGAGTAAGAGAGAGAACTATGGATGATTCAGGAAGGACTTACTTGTCAATGTTTTTCTAAATAGTCGAATATTTTTAAATCTTTATATTCTGTTAATTGATTTAATTTTTTTTAGATCTTACTAAGACCTACAAACCCGTAGTACATCATTTTGTTCTATTGTCAATAGTTATGCAGCGCACGCACAAATAGGTTTTCGATTTTACACCTTGGGTTACAAAATCGCAATTTTCTTACGGATCCCAATTTTTTTTGAAAATAAAGTATAGCCTTATAACCTTCCTCGATAAATGGACTATCCAACACTGACAGATTTTTTGAAATCGGACCAGAAGTTCCTGAGATTAGCGCGTTCAAACAAACAAACAAACAAACTCTGCAGCTTTATAATATTAGGTATAAGTATAGATAGGACTTGATAACTTGGCTGGGCGGGTTACAGTTAATCGCTTTAGTTATGCCAAATCTCACTCTTCTCCGTGCCCGCAGTATTAAGATTTCGCTTAGCGTTTTAATATTATACAAGGTGTAACGGAAAGGGTATATACATAGAAAGAGCAAGGCTTCTTTGGATCATAACAAACGATATGGCAAGGGTTATTTAATGCTATCTCTACAAGTCCGGAAGTAATGATTTTTTAAATTCATAGGTACCAGAAACCAAAATTTTCAAATTGAAATAAATACATCACTAGCACTCAATCAGCTGATCGATGTCAACAAACTATTTGCAAGTAAAAATAAACCACTTACTCCTGGTAATTCTGAATAAAGAGTTCCGCATTTTTATTTTTTGGTTGCAATATAAAAAAATCTTGTAGTATTTTATTTTGAGTTGAAACCCTTGCCATATCGTTTGTTATGATCCAAAGAAGCCTTGCTCTTTCTATGTATATACCCTTTCCGTTACACCTTGTATAGATTCGAATAATTGCTTTAACAGTCAACAAACCATAGCGGACGTTAATGATGATAAGGTGTATTTAATTTTGAATATTATGATAGGGTTTTAAATAAATTGAATATTTCAGATGTTAATCCCTTTACAGATTTACCATACAGTCAACCAGTGTTTACTGAAGCAGAGGATGTAAATCCAATTACAGATTTACCAGACAGTCAACCAGTGTATTGTGAAGTAAAGGATGTAAATCCCTTTACAGATTTACGAGACAGTCAACCAGGGTATACTGAAGTAGAAGATGTAAATCCAATTACAGACCTACCATACAGCGAACCAGTGTTTACTGAAGTAGAGGATGTAAATCCGATTACCGATTTACCAGATAGTCAACCATTTTTTATTAAAAATGAGGAGGAAATATTGACAAGTAATTACCTAAGAATTTGATTAAGTGCCTTAAATGTAGCAGAGTTTTAATTATAGATACACTACTGTTAAATTTTGCACAAAAATAATGTTACAACAACAACGGGATCGTCAAAATCAAAGATCTGAAACGTCTGTTGTCGAATTCAAAGGCCCGGGACAGTTATTCAGAGAATGTCGAAGTCGATCAGAATTCAAACGTTCGTTGCGCTCTTTTTCTGTCTCTTCATGCCGTACTCCAGAAATTCTTTCTCTCTCACTTTCTAACGGATTATGAATATTTTGATGAGTGCGTGTTCGGGACAATGTATGATAATCTCGATCAGCAGTTAGTCGCCTGAAGACTAAAGACCTGTAAATAGATGTGCTAATACGCTAAGAACTCAATAAAGAAATTAAACACTTACACACAGCGTGATTCTGTATCGGTAAACGTTTCCGACTCGAGAGAGAATGCGTGACGTTCACGATCAGCGGACAGTCGCACATCACGTTCCACACTTGTCTCTAGAGACCTAGAAGCAGGAGCGTAGATACGCTGAGAACTCAAGCGCAATTCTCTATCCGTGAACGTCTCTGACTCGCGAGACAATGCGTGACGTTCACGATTAGCGGCCAGTCGCGCATCACGTTCCGCACTTGTCTCTAGAGACCTAGAAGCAGATGCGTAGATACGCTGAGATCTCAAGCGCAATTCTCTATCAGCGAACGTCTCCGACTCGCGAGACAATGCGTGAAGTTCACGATCAGCGGACAGTTGCGCATCACGTTCCGCACTTGCCTCTAGACGCCTAGAAGCAGATGCGTATATACGCTGAGAACTCAAGCGCCATTCTCTATCAGTCAACGTCTCCGACTCGCGAGGACCTAGAAGCAGATGCGTAAACACGATGAGAACTCAAGCGCAATTCTCTATCCGTGAACGTCTCCGACTCGCGAGACTATGCGTGACGTTCACGATCAGCGGACAGTCGCGCATCACGTTCCGCACTTGTCTCTAGAGACCTAGAAGCAGATTCGTCGATACGCTGAGAACTCAAGCGCAATTCTCTATCCGTGAACGTCTGCAACTCGCGAGACAATGTATGATGTTCACAATCAGCAGTCAGTCGCCCATTATATTCTTCACTGGTCTCTAGAGACCTGGATATAGATACGTAAATACGCTGAGAACGCAGACGTGCTTTGCGATCCGAAGAGGTTTCCATGGAGCGAGTTGCAGCCTGATGTTTTCGAACAGCATCAAGTCTCTGCTGACGCTCTTCGGGAGATTCTTGGGATCTTGATGATCCTCAATCGTTTAGCTCCTTTGGAACATTGGGAAAAATTTGACCTATTTCTAAGCATGGTTAAAGTTTTATTCTGAAGATACCTGATCAATTAAAATCTAAGTGACTGCTCCCCTGCGTTGCCGGGTAGGCTACCGTGTCACGAAGATAAATGGAAAAGGAACACTCAAATAACATAAGCCCGAAGGCATATTTATTCGACAAAATAAAAAAATGAATGGGAGTTTTGGTCAGAAGAGTCAAATTTTCAATGATTCATCGAAAATCAGTCCTAAACTGTTACCGCCTTCACCGCGTCGAGGTACTCCCAGCTTGTGTTATTTTATAATTATACAGTGAAATTAGTGATAGGTTTGATTTCCTGATGTGGAAATCATGTTTCTGATCTTCGATTTTTATAAGTCAACAGGAAATGCCGATCAGACCAAACAACTTTTGCTAAGACGTCATTCCTATATGTGTTATGGTGTAGCTGGGCGCTTCGAATTCCACAACAGGTGTTCCAGATCTTCAATTTTTATACGTCTACAGAGAGTGCTCATCAGACTGAACAACTCTTGCTAAGACGTCATTCCTATAAATGTTATAGTGTAGCTGGGCGCTTGGAATTCCACAGCAGGTGTTCCAGAACTTCAATTTTTATGCGTTAACAGAGAGTGCTCATCAGGCTGAACAACTCTTGCTAAGACGTCATTCTTACATATGTTATAGTATAGCTGGGCTCTTGGAGTTCAACATCGGGTATTCCAGATCTTCAAATTTATTCTCTCAGCAGAAATTGCTCATCACATGGAACAATTTTTGCTATGGTACCATTTTTGTATCTCTTATAGTTTAGCTGGTCTGTTACGGTTCTGCATCAGGTGCTCAAGCGACCAAGATAAATTATAGCCTATATGTTGCCCAGACTTAATACCTATACAACAAAAAAAAATCATTCAAATCCGTTTAGTAGTTCCGAAGATTAGCGTGTACAAACAAACAGACAAACAGACAGATTATTTTTTTTGGATTCGTGCTCTATTACTGTTTCTAAACCCCCCTCAATTATTATTTTTTTAATATATTCAATGTACAGACACAGTATTTTTACTGTTTTATTTCATTGTTAAATACGCACAAACACAACCAAGGTACTAAAGTATTAACAATATATATATATCTTTAATATGAAGGAAAGTAAACGAACTTGGCCTAAGCGTCCGGCGTCCTCAGTAACAAGCGGGATGAATGATAGAATCAAATCAAATAAGCTTAAATAAACACGTCAACCTAGCGCGTACGCCGCTCGCGGCGCACGCCATACGGCTTGCGCGGGGCGGGGCGGTGCGGAATAAACCGGTTTTCGATAACGTTCTCATTTCGTTTTCGTTCGAACACAATGTTGTGCAAGTAACGGTTGGAAACGTTTTAAGAACGTTATTTTAAATAACGTTTCCGAGCCCTGACATAAATGAATAAATGGACAAAATAAATTTAATGTAAAACCGTAGGATGTATTATATGTTACTGCGATCTGAACAACAGTAATGATTGAATCATTACTGTTGTTCAGGTCCGTAAAACAATTCGTCCATAATTCGATTTCTATAAACACAATGTGACGTAAAAAAAAAGATACAAGATTACTAGGAAAAATCTTGAATAATCAATATTTACGAAAATGTAGGCTTAAGATCTTATCTACACTAATATTATAAAGAGGAAAGATTTGTACCTATTTTTGTATGTTTGTATGTTTGTAATGAATAGGCTCAAAAAGTACTGGGCCGATTTAAAAAATTCTTTTACCAATAGAATGCTACATTTTTTCAATTTGACATAGGCTACATTTAATTTTGAAAAAAATTAGGGATCCTTGGTAAAATTTGAACAATGTAACCGAAGGTGTAGAAAAATGAGTCTTAAAATGTCTTTCGTCGAATGCGCTGCCGAAACTATTAGCGATAGAACAAAATAATGTACAACAATATTGAAGAACATCATAATGTCTACAAAAAACTCCGCGGTAGCATATGTCCATATATATTATATATATAGTTATGTCACTACAACAACTTTTTTCATTTTAAACATTAATGAAAATGCTAACCAAATTCAAACCATGCTATTTATGTGTTTATATTAATCCTTAGGGTAAGGGTAGGGTAGGGGTAGGGGTAGGGTAGGGTTAGGGTAGGGCAGGGGTAGGGTATAAAAGTCCACCCGTGCGAAGCCGGGGCGGGCCGCTAGTAGTTTATAAATTGATATAATTTCAAAAACAAGGTAACAATTCCTAATGGATGGTAAATAGTGCTGCGTTACTTTTACGGAAGTTATTACGATTTTTGCTATTCCAACGCTATCAGGTAAATCAGGAAAGCTATTTATATCACAATCCGTCTTGTCAGGGAATTTAGCAGTACCTAGCATGTTCTCGTTACGCTTTATAACTCAATGAGTGGTTTCGTATTTCGTAATTTAATTTCAACTAATCCCTTTTCTCATTCCACGATATTTTTGAACATAATAACAATCAATATGCAATCCATTAACCATTTGCCATTAATATTTTGTGATTCAGAACATTACTTGGCAGTCATTGCAAGTTGTTTGTTAGGTTTTCTAGAGTCGAGAAATCAGTGTAAAAGCTGTAATTTTCAAATCATTTTGTAATTGATTAGGAATAATATTTACTCTATAATGCTACGAGTATTATGTAAGTTGTAAGTTTATATATCATCAAGAAGATGCAGTAATTTTGGTTCTGTTGGCACGATTGATTGAATTGACGAGTTAATTACATTATACGCATTCTTTAGAGATGTAATCCACATTGCTTTAGTCCAATTAATTAGAATAATGTCCATTATGACTTGATAAAAACTGTGAAGACTGAAGATAGCTTTTGACAGTAAAATGTTATCAGTCCTTTTAGAATAGGAGCAAGTTGTTTTTTTATTGTTATGTGGCCACTAATTGACAAGAACCTTCTGGCTTCTGTCAATTAAAATTAATAATGCACCATTCATTACGTCATCAACATGCGAGTGCATTGCACAATTGATGGAGCTCCTTAACTATCGTTTCATTAAATCAGTCACAAAAATTGAACCAATCTATGTAGGGGAGAGCGGGGTTAGAAGTTACCGGGGTAAGTTGTTCCGACTGAAATAGCTCTAAGAAGAAAAGAGATAAATATATACACGAAGTGTGTCGTCAGAAGGTACGAAGCAGCGCACCGACGGCCGCCATCTTAGTAACGCCAGTGGCGTCCTGTGAAGTCGTCGTGTGTGTGCATATACCTCTGACCCACGTGAGTAAATATTTTCGTTTTTATTGTTTTTGGTCTATTTCACTTACTATGACAATTTGCTTTTAGGTTTTTTATGTGTTTGTGTAAAAATACAACTGGTAATCATATTCTAACGTCAAAATTAAGTTCAATTTATAACTTAACCTATCATTTGCCTTTATGTAGGAGCATGTCATTTGGGGCTAGATGTTCCCTGTTTTTGGGGCATGTTGTGACTTCGGAACAACTAACCCCATTGAATTGTAACCACAAGTGTATCCTAATATTTGTTTTTTTTTTCCAGCATGCGTACATATAAGAGAATATCAAGTCGGGGTACAATCTCTCAACAGTTGATGCCATGAGCTGCAGACGCAGTCATTAAAGAAGGTAGAAAAATAAAAACTGTTGCTAGGGAGCTTGAAATTTGTCATATGACACTATACAGATTTGTAAAGAAGTTAAAATCGGGAGAAAATGCTACAGTTGGCTATAAAAAAGAGAGATTGGTTTTTAGTGAAGAACAGGAAAAACAGATTGTAGAGTATTTACTGAAATGTGCATCGATTTTTTTTGGTCTATTACCAGATGAAGTCAGAAAATTAGCTTATGAGTGTGCGATGAAGTTCGACGTGCCTAATATTCCACAGTCTTGGCATAAGAACAAAACAGCTGGCCCAGATTGGTTGACTGGTTTCTTAAAAAGAAATCCTGAGCTTTCAATTAGAACCCCGGAACCGACAAGTGCGAGCCGAGCAACATCTTTTAATAAACATAATGTTAGTGAGTTTTTTACAAAGCTGAGCACGGTATTGGACACATACAAGTTCCCACCATCGAGAATATACAATTTAGACGAGACTGGCGTTACCACAGTACTGAAACCTAGAAAAATAGTCGCAAAAAAAGGTGCCAAGCAGGTTGGTGCCATAGTATCCGCTGAACGAGGGACGTTAGTTACGGTGGAACTGGCAGCAAATGCATTAGGAAACACAGTTCCGCCTATGTTTATTTTTCCAAGACTTAAATACAAGGATTTGTTTATTAAGGGTGGGCCACCGGAATCTATTGGAGCAGGAAACAGCTCTGGATGGATGACATCTACCGAGTTCAACATATATATAGATCATTTTATAAAGCACACCAGACCAAGTCCAGTATTATTATTGCTGGATAATCACCAATCTCATATTGACATTAATGTGGTAGAGAAAGCCAAAGCTAACTCAATTGTTATGTTGTCGTTTCCCCCTCATTGTACTCACCGTCTCCAACCACTGGATGTCGGAGTGAATGCACCGTTCAAAAATTACTGCGCTAAAGCTCAAGATAATTGGCTACGCAGCAACCCAGGAAAGACTATGTCTATTTACGAAATTCCAGAAATCGTCAAATATGCATTGCCCTTAGCTGCAACTCCCATCAATATAATGAGCTCTTTCAGGAAGACTGGCATTTGGCCTTATGATCCCAACATATTCACCGATGATGACTTTGGTCTTTCTTTTGTCACTGATCGCCCTTTGCCAGCAATGGAGGAACCTCAAGTACCCATTGGAGTTGTAGTCCCGAGCAACAGTGATGTGAATACGGAAGATAATAACTCGAGGATGCTGGAGGACGAAGACAGAAGAAATGTGCCGGATAATTATTCTGAAAGTGCTCCGCTTACTGAAGAGGAAATCTGGAATCAGCCTGGGCCGCCTTGGTCTGGAAACCGAGAAGAACCAACTGTTGTTTTCTCTCCAGAAATAGTTAGACCTTTTCCAAAGGCACCACCAAGAGTTGGAAACAGCAAACGACGTATTAGAAAATCTACAGTTTTAACAGACACGCCTGAGAAAGAAGCCCTGGCAGCAGAACAATCTAAGAAGAAAAAGAAAACCATTGAGAAAACGTCTAAAGATCAGGGCAAGGATAAGGGCAAAGAAAATCAACAGGATAAAAGAAAGTGGAAAGGCAAGGGTAAGGGAAAAGGGAAATCTGTTAAACGACAAGTTCTACAAAGTGAGAATGAAAGTTCTGACGAAGAAGATAGTTTGGAGTATTATTGTATTATGTGCTGTGATAGCTACTCCAACTCGCGTCCTGGTGAAGAATGGGTTCAGTGCCAAGAATGTCAAAACTGGGCCCATTCTAAATGTTTAAAAAAATCCTACTCGGTAACATACGTCTGCCCTAATTGTGGTTCAGATGCGTCATGCGATGATTTGTATTAAGTGTTCTAAATGATTATTCCAAAGATTGATGAAAGTCTGATTATATCCTAAGCTATGTATGTCCTCAATTCTAAAGGCTGATTATGATAATATAAGCTATGATAGTCAAATTAAAATAAGGTTTAACCAGAAAGTACCATTTATAGATGTTAAAAACATAAGATGTTAATTCTATTTTTTGTTTAATGTTCCTTATTACTTGTTTGTTGTTAAATTTTCGTAAAAAGTTGCCTATTACTCTTAAGACATGTTAATTAGTCTTTAAATAAATGAATACCTAATAAAGCCATGTTTTCTTTATCAACTTTACCCCCAATAGACCTCGTAACATCTTACCCCAGCTGGTTAACAACATGCCCCATGATGGGGCAAGTTGTTATTTTCCAACTTTCCGCATATAAAACTGTATACATAAAAAGCTGTTGAAGATATACCCAAAAGACTTTCAGAATAATAAAATAGAATATATTTAACAAAATCTACCCTAATTTTGCCTTTTCCAATATCATTTTTTCTACGTCATTTTTGAGGTCATTCCAATATCGGCACTTCTAACCCCGCTCTCCCCTACTATAAATTATTAAGAATCGTACTGTGCAGTATAAACTGAGCTGGGTTGGATTCATCAAACTTTAGTAGGTATTTAATGTTGGGATGTGTCTCGTACTATTAAAGTGTTATTGAACATTTGATACCGCCTAGCACATTTGCGTTATAATAATAATACATTCTCAAAGCTTGCTCGCCTTATCCTGTGCTAGTGCCTGGCTCTCGTTGGAATTAAAAACGTACGTGAATCCAAAATATTGACAACTTAAAAATATCGAGGCTTAAAAGTTGCTCCCACAGACAAACGTTAAATAGGCGAGTCTTTAATACAAAATGATCTTTTACCTAATCCATACTAACGTTGTAAATACAACCTCCGTGGCGGAGCGGTATTAGGATCGCTTTAAATCTCGTGGGTTCGATCTCCACGCCGGACAAGAAATCTTTGTGTAGATTCTAAGATTTCTTTCTGGATCTGGTTGATTGAAGGACTTCCCTCCGTGCCTCAAAAAGCACGTTAACCCGTTGGCTCCGATTGTTAAAACATCAACTATAGCAGTCGTACAACAAAGAACGGACAGCGGCCTTTTTTTAAATTTATTTATTTATCGCCAACCCGCCTGGAAAGCGTGGTGACTATGGCAAAACCCTACCTCGAGAGGAGGTCCTTGTTCAGCATTCGATGTTATACGAGGTGATGATGATTTCTCTAATTAACGTTTTGAAACAACATAAATTCGTAATTCCTCATCATCACAAAATAATATGTACAAACATAAGTTTAAAAACTATCATTGTAGTGTATCTACTCGTAAACCAGTCATTTATCTAACTAAATATATCTACTTATCTAAATAATACATCCATCGTGTGATTGGGTAGGTATCAAGATAATAGCGAAGTAAATACGTGCTTACTTGATTTTTATCTTGCACAAGCTGACCCGACATACATCGTAGTCTGTAAAACTCTATTTTCAATTTAACTTTTAATTTTAGGCGTGATAGATCTGAACTGTGAACCTTGATGTGCACTAAGAGCAGTACGCTGTACGCATTCTCTCAATGGTAAGTCAAACGCCAAAAGCGCTCTTAGAAAATTTTATGTGGAGGTTAAGTCTTCTTAAATTTTCCAATTCTCCGCGAAATTTCCTTATATTTTTCTCTCAGAACCTTCTCCTAATGATAACGAACACAACAAAAAAGAATTAGCGGAATCGGTCCGCCCGTTCACGCGTGATGCCATGACCAAGGAAAATAGAGATTCATTTTTATATAAATATAAAGATAGATTAATGTAGGTATGTCTTTGTATGAAATAATGTATTATTCGTTCTTGAAGAATTACATCCAAACGACGAAATTTACCATTTTGCTCTCATCATTGTTGTATGTTTAACACATGCGTTGCTAAAGACGAGAAACTAAAAACGGTTCTCGCTATTCACTATAACACATATACCAGCTTCCCGGCCGCGGACTCACCCATAACGTAACGCGTAACTTTCGTTCCCCTAGGAACTTCATAATTAAATATAGCCTACCTTGATAAATGGGCTGTCTAAAACTGAAAGAATTTTTCAAATCGGTCCAGTAGATCCTGAGATTAGCGCGTTCAAGCAAACAAACAAAGATTACAATTGAAAAACCTACTTTTATACATTTTCATTAAAACTCACTGAGACGGTATTTTTTTATTAACCTTGATACGGTAAGACTACCCAAATTGAGATAAATTAATATTTTACTCAAACTTAGTCTAGTGTTTCCAATCTCAAGTATAGCGAAGCGCGTTGTTTGAAGCAAATTGGTAGTTCAAGGCATTTTTACAATCCCGCCATCTTTGTCACTAATTGCTTAATCTTTTACGCACTATTGACTCTGCCCTTTGTCTTCATCATCGTATTTAATTTGAGATTAAGACAATTATTTCAATTATACTTATAATTAAATTATAAATTCTACAGTGGCACCCCATTTCTCAAAAGTCAATCCAAGCAATAATCGTTTATCATTTATGTCAGAGATGGCCAACCGGTCAATCGCGATCGATTGACCGGTCCCAGCAGCTATTATATTTGATCAACAGGGTTATTTTTAAAACATTAACAACCTTTCAGGGGGTGAAAGTGCTGATGATTATAAGCAAGTTATACCATGGGACCAACCCAGAAATCGCAAAATAAAAATCAGCTGTTCCATACATTTATGTTCACTTACCTCGACAAAATGTATGGAACTGCTGATTTTTTTCGCGATTTCAATGTTGGAACACCCTGAAAGGGTTGTTAATGTTTTAAAATAACCCTGTATAGTAAAAAAAATATTTATAGTCCATCTCCCGACCCTTAATATTATTAATGAGAAATATCAATTCATATTTATGATTTATCATTGAACTAATCATGCTTTCTGATACAATGACAAATGATCGAAAATGATGCCAGCCAAACTGAAATATTATTTTTTGCAAATTTAAGTTAGAAAAAACTTTACATAAGGATTTTTAAGCCATCATGGAAATTCCAGTTCCACTAAAAGCGGATGTCTACGATACCGTAGTTTTTTGTGTGTTTTTTTGCACACTGGCAGCTATTTTCTTTATGTAGGGTTGTCGAAGCTGCCTAACAGTTATTTTTTTCGTAAATTTATCGTCCTCCATAGAGACGTAATATAAAAAATATTGATAAATTTCGATGACCGGTAGGATTCCACCGTAGGCTAATTGGTTAAGGCATTAGGGGCTTAACCTAAGATGCAGGTTTGAGTGTCGGCAATTTTATTAATCTCAATTTTGAAACAAAGTATTATAAACGCAAAAGTGATATAATGTATATTTGGTACTGTGGAGCAGTGTAGCAGTCCAGCTGCGGGGCGTAGCCTAGTAGGTACTTACATAATTTTGTAATAATTCGTTTGGGTACATTCTGAGGTATTATTACAGAGGATGTGAGGTCATCACATTATTGGTTTAATTATTAATGTGGTAAAAAAAAAAAAAGTTTTTTGTAAGCATATCATACGTTGCCTTCATATAATTTATTATTATATTGAATTATTTTTTTTATGTATTATTATTAAATCTTACGCGTTCGTCTTTCTGATGTAAATGGTTCTAACCTTTACGTTACACACAGATGGAAAAATCTTACAGAATACAGCCTAGAATATTGTTTTCATTTTTATATAAGCGAGCAGCTTTCATGGAATTGGATTTATTCTAGAGATATTGTTACGATAAAATATTAACTTAATAACTTTGCTCTTTTGTTTTGTACTATGTAGACGGAAGGGGATAGTGATTTAGAGCCAAAAAAAGTATATTCTCATGTTATCAGAAGCTATCGAATACCATGATCGAAGCTTTTTGAAAGGCTTAACTATCTGAAATGGGACGATTTTTCTATGCCATATCTAATGCTACAGGAAAGAAAAATCATATCCAATATGAATATATATATATTTAAAAATATAGGGGTGGTGGGAACCGGAACCCAAATTATTAAAAAAAAACTCGCAGCGGCTCTCTTTAAAAGCCTTCTCCTATTTGTGCTAGTATTTACTTTGCACAGCGTATTAAAGATTAAATGGGGCAATGCTGCCTGCATTTTGTTGCATAAAGTTTCCAAGTAACATATATGTATTTAGAATAGTTAGTCTATATATATATCTAAACTAATATTATAAAGAGGTAAAGTTTGTGAGCTAGTCACACTCGCAAACTACTTTGGGGTCATCTCTGGACCAACTGAACGGATTTTGAAAGCCACGTAATTTGTGAGTGTCATAGGCTATATTTTAAGTTTAAAGTTTCCACGGAAACGGGATCTACGCGGATGAAACCGCGACTTTTAGATATACATATAATACGTCGTTAATCGATCGACAACCTTAAATCAATAATCTAACTATTATTACATCGACACATATGCATATTGTTTCATGTAATCTTAAGGTTAATCATTATAATTATAAACTCACTTAGCTACAGTATGTACTTCTCCTTAGTTTGTAAAGAAAATTACAAAACAATAATGGTAGCAATGTCCTAAAATTACTCGAACTACTTACTTAACCTTAGTGGTTTTCTTTGTTTTATGTTATTGCTAATAATATCGTTACGTTCTCCAACAATGTATGCCTTTTATACATATCGTGATACTTATGTACTAGTCTTGTTAATGCGAAGTAAAATGTTTTTATTTTTATTATTGGTTATTACTTTAACAAATAGCTTTACCTTTACTGGAATCAAACAAGATCATGTCGGTTGTGCCGTTCGTTGTTTAGTAGCGAACGTATGCTGTACCTAAGTCAATATGTTGTATACCTACTTAGCAACTGCAACAGCAACATACGATCTATGAACAAAAAAAAAATGTCGTTTTGTTCATAGGTTGTATGTTGCTGTTGCAAGGATTCGACTTCTGCATACCAACTTTGCTACGCCTTTTCATTTTATTTGGGATGAAATAATTAAAAAACCTTTGTTATCGGTGTGTAGGTCACCTCTCTTCGCAAGTGATGTATGCTAATGATACCGCGAGGGGGGAGGATACCCACTAAAACCCCTAAAATGTCACTCCGCACGTCAATAATGGGGGCACCGAACTGCTGATGACTTACGGTAGGTATGTCCTATTATTGAACTCTTGGATACTGTTGCAATACAAAGATACCATTCTTTGCTCTATATAATATTAGTAGGTAGGTTTATGTGAAAAGTACGAGGATATTGATAACACACCATTTTAAGAAACATGTTTTAGTCGCAGAGAGAGATTTTTTCATATTATTTAGTGTTCTGCAAAGCTGTTACAGCTGGTTACATAACTTTTACTTTCTTATGTTGAAATAAATTTACGCGGTTTAATATAAGGTGTCACATAATTTTCCTTGCGTTTTATTTGCTGTACGTAAAGAGTTTTTGGACTGTTATCGGTTTAGTCGAATTGACTTTGTTGATAAATGCATTAAAACCATGTTATTGGAAACTTAAATGTTGTTTTATATCTTCTTTAATCGGATCCACGCTATAATGTCGTCCTCGGTGCGATCTCGATCTGGTTCGTCAAGGCTTATTATCCAGTAAGAAATGTACATACGACTGTGTGTATTCCTACTCTACGTACTAGTCCAGATCCCAGTTCGATTCCCATTTCCTAACTATTTTATCACACCGAGAGCTAGCTGTGAACAGTTACAGTGTTTATCAGCCCTTATTGTAATTGGTCTTCAGTGTCATAAAATAACATGAATATGAGTTTGTTTGATTCATATAGGGCCCAATATAAAGATACGAGGAAATCAGAGAAAATCTGCCAGTAATTGCGACAGACATTATTTTAATGAGGTCAAATTTGTATATACAAAGCGAACAAAACGGCAATGGCGGCGCCCGAGGCCTGTCCCCGTTGTCGGCCGTTTTCTTATTACAATTGAAGAGCTACGCTATCTATTCTGATAGCGTTTGATTTCTATAATTAAATGTTTCTCAGCTCTGCATGAGTATTTTCAAGTGTTATTCCTCAAAAAATAATTGGAATGATTGGATTTCGAAACCTATTCAAGATTTTATAGTATCCATATCTTTATTCAATACAGAACCTCTTTGTAATACAAGACTCTACACTCCGCTTTAAATGCCTTAGGTGAATGGTTCAGAAAGTGATGAATGGAAGTAAAAACGGAAGGCTTAAGTACTTAGGCGATGACGGCGTTAAGTGCTTAGGCTTAATTCTGCACGGAGAGCCAAATTCAAGAGCACATGTGGAAACCGTTTCTGCATGAGCTTAACTTCAGCTTAGTCGACCACATTGTCTTGTAAACTTTGGATGTTGTAACATCCGACTATAGGCCCTTGCGCATATCATAGGCGCCGTCAGTCTTGGGGTATCCTAGACGACCCGGGCGACGATAACACAACGAGCAGCACAGAGACTACAACAAACTAACATAAGACCCGTGGAATAGTGCATGCGTAACCACCCTTGTCCTCCCGATCTTTAAATTGCAAATGCGTTGTGCGATGTAATAGAGCACGATCGGAGAGATTTAGGTTGGTTCGCCAGTTACAATATATTTTATAATTTGACCGTTCAATCTATTAGGTAGGTATTAGGTACTTCAAGCCTGACGTTTTCAAGATTTAATAAAACCCAATCTTGTGGAGTAAAATTGGTTTGCAATAAAATAGTTAATAAATTACGCACCTATAATTTCATTTACAATAATATATGCGTATAGGTAATCTACAGAATATTTTAAGATAATATTTTCACTGCAAATACATAGGTCAACTTCAAACCTTCGATGCTCCTAATAGATCTGACCTTCCACTTTCTGTCTGTCCGTTAAGTTAGTAGGTAACCTGTTGGGCATGTTGCCATTTCATATTCTATGTTTTATTATAAATATACGAATAACGAAAATGTAGCTAAATGGTTATCTTATTATCTTTTAATCTATTATATGATTAAGAGTCTATGGAACACTGCCAGTAAATCATATAGGTACAGACACAGAGTGTAGTCATGAGAAATAAATTAATTTTATGAAATTAAATTTTCGTTGTAAAATGTAAAAAAGTTGATTAATCATACATAACTGTAATGCGTATGTTACAACTAAATTAACCTCATATTTTATGTTTAAAATGAATAAATTAAAACTTTGTTCTAAAGTAGTATATTTGTGATTGTGACTAGGCTAGACTATTTCATCTGAGACTATTCCTTGACTTACAAGGTGAAATTTGGCTTAAAAGTCCTCCCTTCACTTATAATGTCAAGAAATAATATCGGATTTCTCAAATTCTTTATGCCGAGGAATGAAGACAATTTTCTCTCATGTAGCCTTATTATAATACAAGCTAATGAGACAAAGGAATGTACGTAGGAGCATGTATGCGGGGTTTTTGAAAGACGAGTAGATAATTGTAAATTGTAATTTGAAACAAGCTCATTTAATACTATATAGACTATTTTTCTAACTTTACCATAGTTACAAAATGTATCAATTACTAGGTACCTGCGCGGGGATTCACCCGCGTTCCCGTGGGGACTTCTTAATTAAATATAGCCTATCTAATACTGAATAAATTAAAACTTTGTTCTAAAGTAGTATATTTGTGACTAGGCTAGACTATTTCAACGGAGACTATTCCTTGACTTACAAGGTGAAATTTGGCTTAAAAGCCCTCCCTTCACTTATAATGTCAAGAAATAATATCGGATTTCTCAAATTCTTTATGCCGAGGAATGAAGACAATTTTCTCTCATGTAGCCTTATTATAATACAAGCGAATGAGACAAAGGAATGTACGTAGGAGCATGTATGCGGGGTTTTTGAAAGACTGAGTAGATAATTGTAAATTGTAATTTGAAACAAGCTCATTTAATACTATATAGACTGTTTTTCTAACTTTACCATAGTTACAAAATGTATCAATTACTAGGTACCTGCGCGGGGAGTCACCCGCGTTCCCGTGGGGACTTCTTAATTAAATATAGCCTATCTAATACTGTTTTTTTTTCAAATCCGACCCGTGGTTCCTTAGATTATAGCTTTCAAGCAAACAAACAAACTCTTCAGCTTTATAAATGAGTATCATCTTAAGTTTATTAGTGCAGATAATGTATGCACAACAATAACTCAATACTCAAATCAATGTCACTTCTTACTTTGCCAAGAAATATTTTTGACAAATTCATATAGAAATCAGATATTGGTATTAATTCATTATATTATAATTATGCCCATGTATTATACTTAGACATATTTATATGACAACGAATGATACTGCGATTGAAATACACTCATTATATAGTAGTTTATAGTTAGAACTTATAATTTGTTCATAAAATAAATTATATTATACAACGTATTTATTTATATTTTACATATTTAGGATACCTATATCTAAATATGTAAAATATAAATAAATACGTTTTGAATTTTGAATTAGTGGTGTAGCTAGGTGATCAAGGGCACTGCCCTAAAAAAGAACTGGTGTCTCATACTGTACATACATACATATTTTAAAAGGCAATAAGAGGTTTGCTTATAAGGTTTTGGGCCATCCCAGTGCTCGGGGCACTGCTCCGCCCAGCCCTTCGATAGCTACGCCAGTGTTTTGAATGTTTATTGGAAGTGTTTAAGATCTAGGTCTTGTTTGAGAACCGTATTCGCCAGCTTATGTATGTAGTCTAAGTATAGATAGATAGATACATAGATATATTCTGGTATATTCTTTCATAAACTTAGAATCAGTTCGGTATTGTATCTAATTCTGCCTTGTGACCGCAACTTCGTCCGCGTGGAGTAATATCGTGATGTTATTATAGTCATCCTCGATAAATGCTGGGCTTCGAACTTCGAAAGATTTTTTGAAATCGGATGAGTAGCACAGATTAGTAAATAGTTACTCCAGTAGTTCCTGATATAAGCGCGTTCAAGCAAAAAACACACTCTTCAGCTTTATAATATTAGTATAGATGTAGAAATTTACTCGTTTCCTACATATCTGTATTGAGACATCACATAGCTGGTGTTAAGACTGGAGCTCTGCTCACCTATATGCCCGGTGAAGTAGCGAAACACATAGCTGCTGAAATCTGTTCATTATACAACTAACCTAGCTTAGATCATTCGTTCTGGGAAAAGTCGTGATTCTATAAGCACATTATTGAAGTACACCTACTTCAGAAAAGGATGACGCACGTCTTACTAAGAAAACCTCAGGAGTGCCGAATGTCAATCACATAGATATTAGTACAAGTTAAGTGCTGATAACACTAAATAATGTTTATATTACTTCGATGATAAGTATTTTGGAATTAATGTTTGAAGTATTCTGTTGTGCCAATTGAAAGACTAAAGTCGTATTACACTGTCCTAGCTTAACAGCGCCCGATAATTAGTTTCTTAACAGCATGCAGATGTTATATTAGTTATACCAAATAAGTGTAGATTACTTTTGATTGTATGAAATAAAAAAACAAATAGGTACGGTAACTCCGATAATCACCTGGGGAATACTACCTGGGTTTTTTGATTCGTAGGTGATTTGAGGACACCGGTTCATTCCACCTTGAATACCTAGGTGTTCAAAGTGGATTAAACCAATTTTTATTTTGGTTCAATAAAATATTAATTGTCAAATATCTCACAAGTTCATTTCAAAGGTTGCTGAATGGGCAGGACATAATTTATAACTTCTAAACTTTATTTTTTACGACTGTGAATGTGAGAATAGAAAACTACTAAAGAAATAGCTCAAACAAAGATACTAATTGGAATGTCTAAAGCTGTCTTATACCGTCCTCGATAAGGAATTCCATTTAAACTTCAAGCACAATTAAAAATATGTTACAAAGACAACTTTATTCAGAAGAAACATGTATTTTAATATATAATATGTTTTTATTTTTTGTATGGAATAATAAACTAAATAATTTCTATCTTGACACTATATACCACTCCTGTTAAAGAGGTAGCACCTTATATAATAAAAATATATAATAGAACTTGACCAATATGGTTAATTCCTTGTTTTATTGCATTCTTAAATTACGGGGACAAAGGTAGTATGAAAGGAAGTTTAGATGGGCGACGACGCAGGGTACTAACAGCTATAAAATAGATACTTAGCATATCGTAGGTTAAGTTCTAACACCTCATATGTTAGCAATAGTCATCATCCTCAGCTGAACATAGGCTTCCCGAGGGAGGGTTTTTGCCATAGTCACTATCACCATGCTTGGCAGGCAGGGTTGGTGATCGCAGTATATATGTTGAAACACAGAAGTTAACGCTACTGCCCGTTACCTGGTGTACGCTTGTTATAGATGATTTAATAACAATGAGACCAACGGTTTAACGTGCTTTCCGAGACATGGAGGATAGTCCCTCAACCAACCAGACCCGCAAAGAATGAAGAAATCTTAGAATTTCACAAATATGTATCTTGTCCGGTGCAGGGACCAAGTCGGCGTGGTGGAGTCGCTCACGACCTCCGAGACTTAAAACGAGACTTATATCACCACACCACGGAGGTTGTAAAATAGTAACATTTAGTAATATTTTAAAAACTATATAATTTTACATAAAGATCATTTCATCAATCATCGCGAGTTTTTATTGGGTCATATGGGTTTCCAATTAGCTTAACATTTTTAGTTTTCTTGCAATTGCTTAATTGCTTCAAAACAGCCAAAAAATTACTTACATTGTGTTAGAATTAAAATTATAACAATGGTATCTATCGATAACTATTTATAAGATGTCCTGACATTGAGATTCATTGTTGATACGTCACAATAAGTATTGTTAAGTGGTGCATGATTGATATTTGTGATATTAGATAGCCCAACGGTTTACCCGCTGTACTGCTCCACCCCAACGTGATGAAGTGCGATGTTTTATTCTCCCTTGTGACCAAGTTGCTTAGTTTGTATTTGACGTTTTCCATCCATATTGGTAGTTTTAGAGTAATTGAATCACATCATCCATAAATCAAAACTATTATATTTACATACTACTAATAAAATTATAACGCCTAATCCATATGTCTAGCTGTGTCTACGTCTAATGATAACAATCACGGGATGGCTAATACCTAGTACGACCTCACCCTTCTGACCTTTAGTTTGCAAACGACCTTCCGATGCCAACTGTACAGTAGAGCAACAGTTGCACAAAACTCTCCTTCAAAACTGAAAGACGTAATTCCTCAATCCCCCCACCAGCGATCGCCCTGAACCGAGGTCCAAGTCCCACTGGGGACGCCCTTATGCGCAAGTTGTTTAGTTGGTCGTTTATTTTAAACCATTTAATGCAGGAGCCCTGCTCATCTAATATGCCGAGTGAAGTAGCAAAAGCTTCGTGACTAACTACATTATATGAAGAAAAAAACCTAGTACGAGTATTACATAGGAAAAAGAAGGACAAATACTTCCTCTCGGCTTTCTTTTTATCAATCGTTGGCCTTAACCCGCGTTTCCACCAGTATTTACTCATACAATAGTGACTATATACTATATCAATACCTAGTAACATTAAAAAAACATAGATAATTTAATCTAATTATCTTAATTAGTATATAGCAAAGATAAGATTATATGCCAAATGTCAGTGTGAGCCTATTAATAACAAGTAATTTCTTTACTAACGGTTTGTACTGAAACCTTTTTGATTGTAAAATGATTCACCCGCAACATCGCTATTTGCATAATGTTTATCTCTATAGCCGACCTTAGTCTATCAAGATTTGCTGTCTATTGTTGGTCGTGACTTGTTAAGTTGTTACCAAGATATGGTTAGACACTTATTAGATTTTTTTTTCGGTCAGATGTAATATGTTAATGGTAAAGAAAGAGCCTTTCGTTACGTTATGGGGCGACATAGGGGATACATTTTACTTAGTACTTAGTCTACTCAATGAAATAATTGATCCAATAATAACTCGTGCCCATAATAATATTCAGTTCAAGGTTAGGCCTTATTTTATATTTTGTATCATAATATTCCATACTATAATGGATAAAGAAAAATAGTACATTTATTTGTTAATCTATACCTAGAAATTTTACAAAGAGCGAAAAAAAATATTTTTGCTTGTGACGAATAAACTTAATTCTGTCAGCTAGTTAATTATATAAAAATGTTTCTGCATATAAGTATACCATGCAAAACCAAACAACCCTGAAGATGTTTTCTATTTGATTCACATCATATCAAAGTTAATTTAAGAAATCAACATTAACATCACTCCGTGGCATTGTTTAGTAAATGTGCGTGTCAGATAACTATCCGTTGGACTTCCCACCCAATTCCGTAATTAGATAGATTTTCAATACCAAAGACCGAAGCTTAGCGTTTGTTTTAAGAGTTGCAAAGCAACCAAGGCTCTCACTATCAATATACCTACACGCCATTTGGAATATTCCTGGTTATATGACATCATCTGTCTCTCCGCCAAACAATTGATTCCGCTCTTAGAGCTCTTTGTACCATTTATGTGACAATAATAGCTGTTAATGTATTATGCACGATTTATGATCAATACATACCTAATTCTGTAGCGTTTTCAATGTTTATGACAGTAGTACTTAGCCACTTACAGCATAAAATATGTTTTTACTGACTGTCTCGTTGTTCCAGCGGTACTATGGTCGACCGTAACTACTTAGGTCTCCAATTCAATCCTCGGGGCGAGCTCACTACCGAAGGGCTGGACTGGGCAGTGCCCACGGGCCCCCTGCCCTAGGGTGCCCCAAAACCTTATAAAATAAGTTTATATTGCCTTTTTAAAATATGTTTATATATATATATATTGATAAAACCTAAACAGTTGTCCGGGGGGAAATGCATTTACGCATTCTCACCGCCGCTGCAGCGTATTCGCGCGCTGGCGGTGGGATATGTGGGACTCGCCCTCTCCATAGCGTGGTATGCTAAACTTATACCACGAGGAGAGGACCCTACACCACTAAAACCTTCCGGACACTCCTTCGATCCGCTGTTTGCGGGGGCCGGGTACGCATGAGCAATCCGGCCCCCCGACGGCACCCGCGACCAATATGGTACCGCGGGATCTCCGGGGCCACACTTACAGAGGCCCATTTGCCCAATTATAGGGACGCCCGGATTGTAGAGGCGTCCCTACTCCGCATGGGTCAGCCTCGAAGGGGGCGGGCCCATGTCCCCCACTCCCCGAGGCCGAACCTAGGGCGGTAGGCGGCGGGTTTCGGCCCGCCGCCGACGGCCAACACGCCGTCTGGGCAAACGGGTGGGCGGAGGGATCTACTTCCCTCTCCCGCTCTGCGGCCTCCTTCTGTGACATTACTTGTCTACAGAAGGAGGCAACCGCCTCCCACGACCTCTCGCTTTGGGCCATTTTCGAAATGATGGTCGGCAGCGAGAGGTCGTCTCCCACCACGCCAACGAGCTCCTCCCGCTCGTTTGCCCACACCGGACACTCCACCACCGTGTGCTGTATCGTATTGTCGGCACAGTCACAGTGGTGACAGCGATTGTCCGGCTCCCTCTGCGCCACGTTGCACAGGTAGTGGCCGAAGCAGCCATGGCCTGTTACTACCTGTGCAACGTGGTAGGTCACGTCGCCGTGACGGCGACCGGTCCACTTTTTTAGATGGGGCCGAATCGCCTCCAACGTCCGCAATCCGCTCCGCGGCGCGGCCTCTAGCCGCTCCTGCCATTTCCGGAGGGTTTGGCGACGGATCTCAGTCCGCCACCGTGCAACACCCTCTGGGAAACTCGTGTCGGTAGAACCGTCCCATCGGATTTTGAGAGTGCCTGTATTTGCGCACACACTTGTGCATTATGTATATAATTATGTTGCGCAGAAGGCTAAACTCCTTAGATATTGTTCTCTGTTACCAAAATCAGATCTCTATAAATGTTTTTATTGTATCCCATAAATGTGTGACGAACCAGTTACTTAGTTTTAATTTGAACAGTAAACGTTCAAAAGACCTTGTACATTTCAGTAGGTAAACATTTTCTGTCACAAAATTTTATATGTCTCGACTAATACCGTTAAGTGCCTTGCTAAACATCATAATTTTGGTTAACGTCGCTTGCCTCATGTTTATATATGTATTATATTAGGCAGATTAACATGGAGCAATATAAATTGTGCTAAAATGCCATATATCTTGATCATTTGTGCGAAGTCATCCAAATATTTAAGGAATCATAGGAAATATTAATTTAAAACTTTATGCACGTTAAACAAGCGTACAGAGTCGGACTTAATGCCAAAAACATTTTCTGCCAGTCAACCTAAGGGTGGTGCGGAGAAAAGAAGACTAGATTCTCATTTATTCTCGACAGATTCTATTCTTCTTTATAGTTATATCTTTATTCTAATTTTATTTTTTTTGCCTAAGTAAGTAAATGTTTAATAATAACTATTGAACTTAATTTTAGATACATATTACTATTTTGTCACCGTTTGATGCTTAAAACTTGCTCAATTGTAACCTAAACGGAAGAAGTCACTGGCTCACATTTTTCTGTAACGTGTTTTTATGTCAATAAAGATTTTATTATTTATTATTATTATCTACTTGCTCAGACATAGATCTATATAAAATCAACAATAAAAATGCACCTTTTTCGTGTCCATCAGAATGGACTGTCACTAGCCATATTTTACATCGAAATAATTATAGAAAGTTGCTACCTAGTTGCTTCTAGTTGTTACTCATCGTCAGATAACTGCTACCCCCGAATTACTTTAAATAAACTACTTTTTAAGGTCACCAGTCATCCTGATGTCAGGATGGCTGTCACCTATCCAGTGAGGATAAACTGCGCAAAGGAATCGAGTTTTTTTTAACCAATAGTTACTACTAGATTGCTACCTTCATATACATCGTTTTGGGCGTCATAGCTTTTAAGGATAAAAAGTTATTATAAATTTACTATTTTGATGCCTGAACGCCTGTAGAATTAAATGAGCAAATTTGAAATGAAATACACTTATATTATTTTATAAATGTTACAAATATAAATATATTTTTAATAAATCATTATTATTGCATCCCAAATGTCGGTTACGTTCTTGCCAAACTGTGTAAAATTAGAAATCTCTGGTTTTAAATATTGTATATATATAAGGTGCTATAAAAATATCTGCCACGGCTTTAATGTGAGGTAGTATTATGTTTAAAGATTACAATAGTGAAGAGCTTTCGTACCCCGGAACAGTTATTTCAATTTGAGAAAATAAATAAGTTAAATAAACATTGACTATACTCTGCATAAAGCCGTTCACAAATTACGCGCGATGTGTCGCATCGTCAATGAAAACAACTGCTATCTCTTTCCATCTGTTCCGTGAATGAAAACTGAAATCACTATCTGTACGTGTAGGTACGCAATAATACGCTGTCAAACAAGTGTTTTAAAAGTGCAATTACTTACCAGCTTCTGCATTCTTCCAAAAAACTTAAGTAAATAAGATGATAAACTTCCCATCACACTTAAAACAGGCTTTGGACTGTCAAGTTAGTGTAAGAATCGCAATTTTTTTCTTATTATTTTTAAACAATAGGTAGGTACTTAGATTCATTTCAAATAACGATAAATTACAGTAACTTTGCGTGTTTAAAAGTTAATCATCTTATTTACAACAATTGCACCGTATTTACAGTTATTTACACACTCCCTACCTACTTATCTACAAAACTGTTGCTCTAGTCCGCGTTGCACACAAATGTAGGCACGCTTACATACGTGTCTCTTAACTTTGTTTAATGTGTCCGTTTCACTTTTTAATTGTCTAAATGCGCGTTTGATTCGCCTCATTAGTTCAGCCGTACACTAGGTCCTTTACACGACCCCACAAAAAAAAGTCTAGAGGGGTTAAATCCGGCGAGCGAGTAGGCCACGGCACTGGCCCTCCTCGGCCCGGGCCTTTCCAACTTTCACGACCGTACCACACACCGTTCAAAAATTCCCGTACGTTGATGGCGAAATGAGGTGGTGCTCCATCATGTTTCAATCAATTCACATTTAGACGTACAATTTTTTATATGAAAAAAAAATGACAAATTATCAATAATTTTTCTTCACTATTGTAATCTATAAACACAATACTGTCTCCCATTGCAGCCGTGGCAGATATTTTTTATATATACACAACATTATTTTTAATTAAGTTAAATACCGAAATATTTCTCGATTTAATACACTTCAATAATATAAACGTTAAAGTTGGTTATTTCCTCATTCATTAATTAATTGTTAAAACGCGCCACGGTTAAAGATTGTATATATTTTATAAATACAATTTGTAGTTGTCTTAAAGTGAAAGTAATTAATTCGAGAAATCTATATATGTATATATTATATAGTTGCTTAAATATAGGTACGTTCGTAGCTACTGAGTTTGGAGTCCGAAGATCGTATTTTTATACAGGGTTCTGAACCATCGTGTTTTGAAGTGAAAACTTCTTTCTTTTTATTTTCTTTATGTCTTTCAATGCCTAATTCTAACTTCGTGACAGACAGCGCCTATGCCTACTGAATTTAGCGATCTATTATTGAAACATTTCTTGTTAATCTCTTTGTGTAACCCCCTCTTTGCCACATTGTCCTAACGGCTATGTGTTTAGTTTCAAACGAATTAGAACAACGACATAAAAGTGAAATTTCATGGTTCCTTTACTCCGGGTCACCTACACGTCAACCCCTGCCTACGTCACTACCACCCCTTCAGCTCGCAACTCCGAAAGTGATCCCGTTTTAATGAAAATGTGTTTTTATATAATAAAATTCTAAATTTAGAAAAGCTTAATTCGAAAGATTTCAGTATATTTTCTGTGAAGCTTACTAAGTATTTGCTGGAAATGGCAAATTACGCAGGCATATTTTATTTTATATGTATAGCAAAGTTTTCTTTTGTTAATTGAATACCTACAGTCTGTTTTATCCAGGATGTTATAATTCATAGTGCATAACGAGTTATTTTTCAGCATTTCTTACTTAAAAAAGATATACAAAGTAGCTATAAATTTCGGTCTATAAAAAATACTTCTGACTATTTTATAATAGCGTTTGATTTCTAATTCTAAAAAAACGCCACAAAACTACATATGCAATTTTAAACAATCAGTAAAAATCGAATAAATCGTCTTCATAACATTTAGCATTATAATAATCGGCAAAAGTTAATTGCATCCACTATCTTTATGCTCTTGACTTGACAATTAGTCAACCTACCTTTAAATTGAGTATTACTCAATAATTATTATCATACAAAGTTTGATGAATCACTTTTATCATACAAGTCACGTGAAATCAAGATCTACGTGTTTATTTGAACTGAAATAGACAACAGAAATAATCATTCGATCAATCAGATAAATAATATTATCAGTTTATCCCCAAAAATGCTTTGTAATGCAAGGGGTCAAACAGGATTACGATTACAAAGATATATTTGTCTGTTTTGTTTACCAAGTCAAGTCAAATGGAAGCAATCATCAACTAATACAGCTGTTAACCGAAATCAAATTTTGTTTCTGGAAAATTACCGGCGTGAGGAAAATTTAGAGAAAATGTTTCATAAATTCAAAATGACGTTTGTTATTCGAGTCTAATTAACACAACAATAAAATGAAAGTAGTAAATCATGCTTCCATAAATGTATTTAAGATACCAACAGTCTTTCCATCTGATTAGTTAAATTGAGAAACAGATTGAGAACAGAAACTGTAGTTAGGGTTACTGGGACTAAGTGCAACTATCAGTTTCAACGGCATGGCTTCAAAAAAAAGTCTATGTCTCGGTTTTCAGTAATTTTGACTTCGTAACCCCTTTACAGGTTGAAACTTTGGAGACCCCCTTATGCCGTAGACAGACAAATAAATTATTTAGAAGACTACGTTAATGTTTATTTGTAATAAGCCGCGACAGTTTTGAAAATAAGCACAATGTAAGTTGACAAAACTTTTTGCTGGCGACCCCCCGAGTCTGGCTTAGAAGCACCCACAAATTGAAAAAACTTTGAGTCTATGTTATTTCGGATTGGATTATATTGATTTAATTTATTGTAGGATACCTATAATTATTTAGATTCTAGAGTATATGAAACCGCATTGGGTTCCCGGCCACTGCGATGGCGTGTTGGTCATCCATGCGGCCGATCACTGTCAAAAGATTAGATTAAATAACACTGTAAGCCGAGGACCTTGCCGGCTGGTTGATTGGAATTTATTCTAATTGAATAACAGCTCCCAGCTCAGCTCATAACCCTATTTCATTTGACATTACCACATTAGTCTGTAGGTTAGATTTAACAAAGTTGATAGGTGATATAGAATTAATTAAAAATAAAATGTTTTTGTGTAAAATGCCTCTAATCTTAGTGGCGTTTAAACAACAACTGCAGATGAATTATTTCCACATACCAGGAAATAATTCATCTGCAGTTGTTGTTTGAAAGTAAATGTTTTAATTTCAATATTATCTTACATTCTGACTGACTGATATATCAGTACTTAAGTATGTACTTATATCTTGTAAAGAAATGTCGGTAAAGATTTCGTTTATTTTTCTATATTCGTCCGCAGTACATTCTAGATACGGACGAGGCATAACATTGTTATTATATTATATATCACAATATTAAATGCTTTTCTATACAATTTAAATATGAATATAGGTTCTTCAAAAATATCCGCCATCCCTTTACCTACTGTTAAAGGTAGCGTAAAGATTATATTAGAGACAAAACTACTTTTTTTACTTAAATAAAATGCATAAATGTAAGGTCCCTCTCACTCAACTATAAACAGGAAGGTTTGGCTAGCATAGTTAGTATTGGGGGACCACGTTATTCCCAATCATAATCATATATTTTAATATAATTTTATTGATTGTACCTATTGAAGAATCATAATTCAATATTTGTTACATGCGTACAAATATAAGCATTATTTTAGGAGCACATTATATAATGTATGTATACGTAAATGGCATTATCTTACCACTTATTTATCGTTATCATAAGGCTTCTGTTATTTTTTTAAACAAATAGCTTTACTGTTTATTTTGATCTAAACTGAATTAATTGTTGTAACTACAAGCGCCATCTATTGTTTACGAACTAAAATAACATCGACCGCTTGATAGCTACGCGCGCGCTCTGTAGAAAGAATGCGTTTATCTTGGCAGTTCTATACCAAAGTGCTAGATGGCGCCCTTTGTAATATTTTTAAAAAATGTAGGATATTTTAATGGTTATGTGTACCTGTAAGTAGATAATGTAGCAGATAACTACATATAAAACTACACATTATGAGAAATAACATTTTGAACTAAGTTTTGGTAGCATCATATTCAGATTAACGAATTTCATCAGGTTTATTTTTAATATGGTCTTACAACCATTTTGGTTACAAAATTATAACTTAAGATAGGTAACAAGATATTGGGGTTATTAAGATTCGGGTAATGATTTTTCGACTCTTAACAATTATTAATCTTTTCTTTCTTATTTATCCGCAAAACCAACATTAACAGTACCTACCTATAACCGGCGAGTATGCATGAAGAGACTGATGAATGTGGAAGATGCATAAGAGGTGAGCCAGGATCGAGACATGTGGCGTTCCTTTGTCCCTAACTACTCCTATGGTACATAGCCGTGACGATATTATGTTAAACTCACATTTAATTAATTAATTTTTTATGTCGGATTTCATATCTTGTTCAAACTTCAAAATAAAATTGTTTTGATGCATGTAATGTGTGTCTGTGCAATTTTGGGGTACTGTATTGCACGTAAATACACATTAAGTGGCCGTTTACTCTTCGACTTCATATCATTAGTATCATTACACACCTACGAGTATTTCCTTTACGATTATGAAGCACAGGACTCAACAAATAAACCGATAACTCTGATAAGCGTTCTCCGTGTAATTTCATTCTATTACTTACTACAAATAAATCTTATCAATCACACCAAGCGTAGTTTGTTGCCGTCTATAAGCCCATGTAATAACTTCTTTTCACATTTTATCACTTATAAAAATGTCTTACCATGTAATTATTAGCATTATACCCTCTTTAAATTGTTAAAAAGTGAGATAGTGACAGTTCTGTGTTTTATAAAAAAGGGCAGATGTGGATATGGCATACAATGTGTTTTTCTGACACAAATTATCGGACTAGTGTTGTGTTGTTGTTTGAATTATGTCTTGGCATTCGGGGTCTGGTACTTCCACTTCAGCGGGGGAACGACGTCCTCTTATGCTGCCGTTGCGTGTCCCGAGAAGCTATGGGAGTCTGTTCCCCTATTATAAGTTTGTAAAGGATACTGCAAGCGAAGTTGTCCATCACGAGGTACTTAAACTATAATACAATTTTTAATATAATAATTATATCAATCTTGAATGCAATGCATGAATTGAAATGTTATCCACGTTCGATGCATTTTATAGGTAAATATTGTGCAAACTGGAAATTACTTTGTATGTAAAAATAAGTATAGAATAAGCATATATAGCGACGGGGACTGTTATAACGATGTATATAGTATATTCTTTTTGCTAATTAACTAGTCAGTACTACAATCATAACTGAATCGAACAACGTGGTGTTATGATCATTACCACTGATTTTACGTAGGCCTAAAATAAATCTCTGAGAGGCGTACAAGTTGATAATAATTATTGTCATACTCAATACTTAGTTGCGTTTGATAATGTGTTTAGAGAAGTTATGAACAGTCGAGTTGAGGAGTTGAGCTACTTGATCTTGACCGTGAGTTTCTCAACTCATTGTTAATTTTTATACTACTTAGTAATAAAGGTAGGTAGATTAGATTACTGTATTTAAATATTAAAACATATATTTCCTGTTTTTATAAATGGGTGTAATCAGGGACAAACCCCGATAACTTGATTATTTCGGAGTAACAGTGCCTAATGAAAGCTTCTTGTTTTTTATTTTATTATTGTGGTTCTGAAATGGTTCATAAGCGATTCGATAATTGACAAGCACTTGATCTTATCGTATTCCTTTATACCGTTCACTACTAATGAGATCACGATACACACATTAGTTTTGATTTTAACCGTGTTACGAAAGCGATTTGCTAATTTATCTTTGGGATAAAAAAAAACGAATATCGTTAATTTTTTTATAAAAAAATGTTAAATTTTTATTCAGAAAACATTGACTAAATAGATAATTTTAAATTACAAGAGCTATTTTTACATCCTCATCACATCATCAGCCCGTATAACATCCACTGCTGAACATGGGTCTCCTCCCGGGGGAGGGTATTTGCCATAGTCACCACGGCAGGCGGGTTAGTGACCGCAGTATTATGTTGTACCACACGAGGAAATGCTGCTGCCCGTTCCTTAATATACCATTGTTTTAAATGATGTTATTACAATCGGGACCAACTGCTTATAGTGCTTTCCGAGGCACGGAGTCTCTCAACCAACCAGACCCGGAAATAAATTTTAGAACTTAAACAAAGATTGCCTGTCCGGCGCGCGGCCTGGGGATCGTACTCACGGCCTCCGAGATTTAAAGCGAGCTAAATACCGGTACGCTACGGAGGTTGTCAAAGATATTTTGTACACACCAATAAAATTAGACAGCAGCAGGTATTTAGAACTCTACTCTTTATAGCCATGATATGTTAATTATACCACGAGAAGGGCGGGTCATTAAGACCTCCCTAATGTTCTTCCAAACGCAAATAATGGGGGCACTGAGAACTGCTTAAGCTTGACATACTGAACGACCTGGAAATTATTCATTGCCTGAAAAAAGAAAGGAATTCTGTAGGTAATGCTAAACATATCCATCCACATACGTTAAGGAGTGTGAAAATCAATAAACAAACCTACATTGTTACTCTAGTTCATAATATTGTAGGTGTTGAAGTGTTGACAGTCATTGGATAGTCATCTACTTAGTAAAATCTGGCCCATTTCCATGCGTTAGTCATTTGTTTGTTGTGATACACAACCACGTGACAGGATGACATATTTACAAATTTTGGCTTTCTATTCTACTCCTTTTTTCCAAGATGCGATTTTAATCTTGTGTTTAAATTACGATTATTTTTGCATCACATGAATCATATGGACCCTTATAGGATTACTCGTGCGTCTGTCCAAGGGCGTCGCCAGCCGATGGCGCAGGGGGGGGCAAGTTGTTTCCCAACAATGCGCGGCATTGAAGTGATATCCTCCTCCAGGCCGACTTTCTCCGCAACAACAGTAGCATCCTTTATAATTTCATCTGTGACTCTTTCGGGATTATCACGGTGGCTCTTAAGCAATTGCAAAATGCGTTTAACGTGTTGCGAGGCCGAACCACATCCAAAGCTATGGATCGGAGTGTTAGAGAGTCGCACTGTTTCCTTCACGCGATAAGTTTTCTAAGGCTTCCAATATAACAGGAAAATTCTCCTTAAATACTCTGATAGTTTTATGCTTCTCACTCCATCTTGTTTCGCAGAGCCTGGCAATATTAGGTACCAATTTTCTCCTCAAAACAGACTCCCAAAAAAAAAAAGTTTAGTGTTTCAAATTTCAGGAAGAATATTGAGATCATTTATTACCAGATTCAGTTTATGGGACGAGCAATGAAAGAACAATGCTTTGGTATATTTTTTGCGCAGGATCGCTTGTACTTCACCGTCTTTTCCGGCATCGTCGAACAACCGTCAAATCCAATACCAACGCATTTATCAGCAGGATTAAGGTCTTCTTTTGTCAGAAACTCATCGATGCAATATGCAATAGATTTCGCATCCAGACCTTTCAGCTCAACAAATCCGACGAACATTTCTTGGACCTCATTGGCTTCCTCGTCAAAATATCGCAGCCCAATCGATAAGTGTTCAGTACCGGAAATATCAGCTTCTTCGTCTGCTAACACACTATAAGCTTCTGCTTCTTTTACTTTTTTCACAATGTCTGCCTTAATAACATCTCCACTAATTGCGATAATTTCATTTTGAATATCAATCGATCGATAGCTTGCATTATTTTTCCCATGCTCAATGTGTTTCTTCAAAACTAAATCACCCGAGTCAATTCGTAGCTTGTAAAGTCCTCGAGAATACCTTCGCCATAATGTTTTCCTCTCAGAAGAAAGTCGTGTGACCCGCAAAACGTTATGCAGGAAATAATAGATGTAATAATTTTTCGGTTTTCTTTTTTTGTTTTTTCTTTTCTTCAATAATTTTCAATAGTTGTAAATCTACAGGCACACTTCCAAGAAATGATTTAGCTCTAATACGTTTTTTAGAGGCGTATTAGAGGCCTAATACGCCTCTAAAAGAATTTGGATTTGGCAGGTACAACGTACAATTTACAAAAGGCTCCTTTTTGGTGCCTGGAATAGGCCAACCATGGAGAGTATGTTTCAAACCATGAATAATTGAATTTCCTCTTTAAATGTTTAGCGTCTTCCGCAAAGTCATACGTCGCAGACGGAGACCAAGTGTTTTCAAGCAATTCTTTCTTCATTTCAGTCGATAACATTGATGCTTGTCCAATAAATTTACCGATGTCATTTTCGTTGCAGTCATTTATCGGAGAGTCGGGAACTAAGTCCGGTTCTTTGGATGTGCTAGGTCCTTCCAAAAAACCGGACTTAGTTCCCATAGTAGGAATCATCGCTGTCACTGCTTGCTCCTTCAGGTTTCTTTTTTTTTTAAACTGCAAAACAAAATATTTGAAATAGCTACAACTTCTTCTGGTCCGCAATTCACATTGAAAGCATAAATGCGCTTCAAGACGGCGGCAGGCTCGAGCCCGCGCAAGGACGAGCGTCAACGATATTTTTTATATCAACAGTCCTAGCTATTTCGGGCGGTTTAACCGCCGCGGCTATGCTCGCGCGGTCTCGGGCATCCTTGCCCGAGCACTCTAGAGCGGGCGCGACGACACGCACGCGCCGGACTGTGCCGAATCGGCACTGCCGATATTTATTCATACAATTTTCTACTTTAAGCTATGGTAATACGGTCCTATTTTCGATTGAGCCATTAAATTGAGCAATTTCCCTTTTGGTTTAAGCTGACGGACGGACCCTTAAGAATCGGATATCGTGCCTAGAAACGGATTTTTTGCGATTTTAAAAACCGATGCAAAATCAGCATTTATAGTCAAATCAATTGACGTTATTTTACGGACGGAAAATACGCAAGTGATACTCACCAAAAAACTTTCTGATGTCCATATTGATTATGTGGTCACAGTAACTATATAGATGTGATAATAGCGCACAAAACAAACGTAAAAGCGGGCAGTGGCAACGCTAACGCACGAATAAATGGCAGACAGACGCTAAAATAAAGGCGGCTGTGCGGGAAGCGCGGGCGCCGCGCGATTACACTCCCCCTCTCCCGCTTCACCGATAGAGTAGAGCAGAGCGTAGTTGAGCGTACGGAATATTAGGAGTGGAATTGGTGAATTCATTCGACTTTCGACGTACGGGAATGATTGTTCAAGGTTTGAATTTCAAGCAAATCAACTCAAAGACTTAGGACTTTGGTTGCATTATATTTGGCAACTTTTTCAACTTCAAAAATCTCTAGGGGGGGGCAGCTGCCCCTCCCTGCCCCCCCTTGGCGACGCCCTTGCGTCTGTCTGTCTGTCTATGTGTCCGTCTGTCACATCTAATTTGCTCTGAATTTACTGGACCACATAAGGTGATATATTGTAGGATGGTTTAATCCAATGTCCTTAACATAGATGTGCAGTCTTTTATTATTTTTTAATTCGGGGGACAAATTAGGAAATAATAAAAAGAAGTTTAGCAAACCTTGCATTTTTAAATATTATAGGAAATATAAGAATTCGGCCAGTGGGTAGTCTTAGGGGCGGAATTAAAAATAAAGTGATAAAAATTGAGCATATTATATAGTTTCGAAGAAAACTTAATTAATTCCTAGAAAAATATCAAGACGTATAATTATCAAAACTTCCTTCACCTCAAATAATACTAAGAAGGCACGCTAAAGAAAACTTCGAACAAACATTTATTATGTTTGGGTTTTTACTTAAGATGGGAGTTCAAAAAATTATACAGAAGGTATTTCCGAAAATTAAAGACTAAAAATTACAATTTATTATATGGCCTTAAAACTAGGGATGCAACGATACGGCTATTACGATACCAATACAAATGACGAATACATCGTAATGGCCAAATACGATAACGAATTACGATACGAATGCATTACGATATTTGTTTAATACCATTTTGATGAATTTATTGGAAGCTTTGTTGTATGTTATTATTGTAAGACTAAGTAAAGTAAAAGTATAAAAAAAGTTATGCATTTTTAATTAATATATTTATTAATTTTCATCACTTATATTTTAAATTGTTACTATTTGTTACATTTACTGACTATTAATTAATTTTAATTGTAGTCGTAATTTATTACTGGCAAATTCTTATTCAGAAAACACAACATTTTTAAGTTTTTTCCCTTAAGTCAGAATAGTCTTTCAGATGGCACCGTTGCAGGTTTGAGGGATAAATATTTCAATGCTATCCTTTTAAAATTTGGATACTCTGAAGCTTTATTGTGCCAATAGTCAGCAACACTAGCGTCCATCTCTAAATTAGTAGTTTTCAAATAGTTTTTAATTTCTTCTTGATTGGTGTCGTCTGAAAAAAATTATAGAAATTTATTAAACTGTCAATTTTAACTGTGTAATTTGTAAGTAAAAAAAGGTTGTGAATAAGTTATTCAGTACTCACTTGAAGCAAAATTTGACAGTGGTTCATCAAATTCTTTGTCTGCGTTAATGCTTTTGCATATATTCCATATGGTCCCTTTCGAAGTAGACTGTTGATTAGTAATAGAATGATTAGCCATTGGTTCAGTAGGGCCTTGTACAGATGTTCTACTTAGTAGCTGAGGCATTTATTTCTTGGCATAAAGAGTCCTTGATAGCTAACTTTAATATTTACGATAACGAATGATCGTAAAGGTTTACGATAATCGCCGATATACGATTATCGTATCGGTATCGTTGCATCCCTACTTAAAACTAATAATTTTACAAATATTTTGAAAAGATTTGCGCACGAGATTTAAACCCGCGTAAGGCCGCCTCTACACATGGGCCAATGCGTTGGCAAGCGCGCTGGCCCAGCCACTGGCCCAATGTGTAGAAAGGGCGCTGGCGCCTTGGCGGTAGGTATTTGAACGTTGGCTGGTGCGCTTCCGAGCTTGCCGCGTGGTGTCGGCAATATCAAAGGACACTTGTCGCAAGCTTGGCGCACCATCCACACATTGGCCGCGCGATCAGTTTGCCCGGAGCACATTGTCAACAAAATTAGTACTTACCTTATATTTCATCATATTACTTTATATTTATTTTTCATATTATTAATTAAAATTATTTTACCATATTCTGATTCGATAACATCCACCACTTTCTTTTTTGCCATTTCTTTTTTATCACCCTTTTCTTCTACACATTTACAAAGTAATTATAAGCTGTGAATAAATATACAGCTGCAGCTGTTAGCGACTCAACATCCATTTTGAATCCGTCCGCACATTGGCCCGAACCAAACCATATTGAACGACCTTCCAATGTGTGGATTACACACAAGCACGTTGGCAAGCGCACCGCCATGCGCCACCGCTTTGGCGAATGCGCTGGCCTATGTGTAGAGGCGGCATAAGGGCCGGACTCCACCAAAGCGGAGACAAGACGAGCGGAGAGGAAATTATATTTAACAACCAATAGAATTAGCTAAGCGAAGACGAGATGTGTGAATAACGAAATTCTATTGGATGTTAAAAAAACATATCTCCGCTTTGGTGGTGGTCTCCAAAGCGGAGGAGACCCGTTCCCGTATGAACTGCATAATTAAATAAAGACTTTCTCAATAAATAAGCCCTTTAAAACTGAAAGATTTTTTAAATCGAACCATCTTCATATATTTGTATAAGAAGTATAATAAATTTTAAAAAGAAAGACCATTTCTGACCTTGCATTCTATACATTTATTTTTTAAATTAGCGATCAATATGTATAACCGACAAACTTCTCGATCAAATTTTTAAACTAATTTAAAATGACAAAATATCGAGTGTTGATTCCGCCAAAAATGTGTCTATATGCTGTAATGCTAATATTGCACCGCCCTCCCGCCCGCAAAAATGATGCACATGCAGGAAGGAAAAATAAAATGTGCAAAAATACAATCACCAGCCGAAGACCCGACACGTGTTTCGCTCCTCCACGGAGCATCATCAGGGTGATGTTGACTATTAGAACGCTGTTGATGAATGACCCGACCTAAAATTGCTAATAGACTATGCATATGACATGATATTGTCCTCGTATTGTATAGTTAAGAAGTGTTATTTCAGATTATCATCACATAATGTTGCTTTCATCTTGATTATGTAATAAATGAATTCACTCCTCAATAACGTAAGCAGCATTATTTATATCTTCGGGAGTATTATGTTACGTATCAACAGGTTCATATAAATAACTAGCGGCCCGCCCCGACTTCGCAAGGGTAGACTTTTATAGCCTATGTTACTCACGGATAATGTAGCGTTCTAATGGTGAAAGAATTATCGTAATTCGTACAGTAGTTTTTGAGTTTATTCGAAACACAAATACAAACTTTTCCTCTATAGTAAGTTTAAATCGCATTAAATACATACATAGAATAAAACAATAGCTTGCTCATCGTAAGATATGTATTTCCAAATCCGATAACAAAGTGAAAAATGTGATTTAAAAAATAGAATTAAAAAATAAGAACTATTAGTTGCAGTATTTGAATAGTTAGGTACTTTTTATTTACCGAACTCCCATTCCTGTGCTAGGCTTATTATATATGTAATTACATCCGTTCTATGCCATGCCATGACACTCGTGGATAATTTAATTTATATAGGTGAGAAACATCGGTTTACTTGTTTTTAAGTTTATTCGTAACAAACAAACTTACAAATCGTGTCTCTTTATTATATTAGTGTGATATAATCTAACATTCAGTTACAATGTGAGTACAGTTATCTATATGGATGCAAATATCTTTTAAATTATTCCCAGTGTTAAGTGCTAAGCAGAGACTAACAATGTTAACCTGTTATAGATAAAATGATAACATAATTTTCTATCATTGATAACATAACATTAAAATACATATTAATTTTATCATTGCGTTGTTAAATGAACCCTTCGTGCGTGAATCTGATTCGCACTTGGCCCGTTTTTCATTATTGTGACCGATCGAGTCATTATTTGGAAAACAAAGTTCATTTAAAAAGCTTTAAAATAATTCATACATTTAAAATTCTATGGATTTAAACCTCGTTTTATTTGCTCGAGCGCTCACAAATGAGATAGGTAGTTGTTATATGATTTTTTAAGGCGCCGCAGCGCCGTGAAGGCATTGCATAAAACAAAATCGACACATTAAAAGCGATAAGAGCACGAGTATTCGATTTGGTATGATTAAAATGTGTATGGTCAAAAAGGGCCCATAAACAGTTAATCTTTACTCGTTCGTACGAATTGAACTCTCCCGACCCTAAGTTTTTTAAAACTTCCCTAAAGATATAAAAGTGAGCTTACTGAGCCGAGATTCTAGTCTTACAGGCGCCCTCGTGCGCAGGTATTGGTTTTTTAACTGACTAGGCAAGTTTTTATGCCACACATTATAGTCCAAGATATCAGGGCCACCAGACTTAAAGTATTTTCTGACGTAGGAAATGTAGACGATTGAGTAGTGTTAGTCTGTTCCTACTAAGAACGCATGCCTACCCGCTAGCTTACTTAGACGGCCAATTTTCGGGAACTGATACCTGAAAATTGGCCATCTAAGCAAGCTAGCAACTAACTAACACTACTCAATCGTCTACATTTCCTTCGTCAGAAAATACGTGACGTCTGGTTTTGGGATCTTATTATATTACGTCTAGAGTCCTGCTCGCCTTAATGCCCGGTGTAGTAGCAAACGACTGTAAATAAATAACGGTGTTGTAGGTTAGATTTCCAAAATTATTAAATACTATTTACTCTCGCGCGGTTTCACCCGCGTAGCCCCCGTCCCCATGAAAACTTCATTATCGAATATTATAGCCCATGTTACAACTGGATAACAATATAGCTAGCTTATGGTAAAATATTTTTTGAAATCGGTCTTCTCAATCGGTCAATGAAATCTTTATAATATTAGTATAAATTTGAAAAGCATAGGTATATTTCTGAAAGAAAAAGCTCCAATATGATAAGTGTTTTTTTTATGATTTCAAAGTCGTTAAGCAAATGTTTCTTAGTTAATATCAATAAGTACAGTGACCTGCATAACATTTACGTAACTAACAAAAGTTTTGGATACCGATTTATCTTATTTGTTCTTATACATTTTTGCATTGCAAAGCAGCGATAACTGTGTTTTCTTTTCGACAAAGTCGTTCCGATACAATACAAGAATACAGTACAACTATGTGATGATGTGAATGTGTATTCATGTTACAACTATAAAGACATTAACAAGTTAGCATGTTAAACACATACTGACATATCCTTTCTACGTAATTGTTGCTACCGTCAGAAGCTTATTACAATAACGCCCACGGGAAATAAAACGGATACAGGGCTATTCGTTGTAGAGTTCACGAAGCAGCAATAATTTGCAGATCTTCTTGACGCCACCCTGCATACTTATTAGCCGTTAACTAGCCTACATAATACTTAGTGCCAACCCGTTTGACTTTCCATCCAAGCGTATTGACGCGATTTGTTACAAGAAAACCTTGACTGCATTTAACCCTGTTTTAGCTAAACTTAGACGGAGTTTTTATGTTGCACGTATATTCAATTTAACAATTACTTATACATAATCTTGTCCGAACTTAGTAACCAAATAGGTCCTGAAGTGGGCCGAGTAATAAGATGACAGCATCTAGAAAGGAATGGATGCAGTGGCGATATTGTATTATTATATTCCTACTAGCTTCCCGCGCGCGGTTTTACCCGGATAAATTCCGTTCCCGTAGCAACTTCATAATTAAATATGTATTCCTAGATAAAGTAAAATCGGACCAGTAGTTCCTGAGATAAACTCGATCAAGCAAACAAACAAACTCTTCAATTTATAATATTTGATAAATATTTTGTATCGTAACATTCGCAACTAGATAATACCTTAAAAACTGAACTTCACCAAGATGCATATTGTATGAGGCAAGGTTGCAGGGAGTCAGTGGTTGCAGGCCGATAGCGATCGTTGCCGCTGGAAATCAATGGGGGAGGCCTATGTTCAGCAGTGGACTACAACAGGCTGATGATGATGATATTGTGTGAAACCACTGTCTTAAATATTTTTTTGCATATAAAGTAACAATAATGCGGATTGTGTTTTCTTAGAATGTTAAAGGATAAGAAACGGTACCTTAAGTTACAAACATACCTTACACCAGTATTAAAGAAGAATACTATGAGAAATCATAGTGAGCCCATAAGCATAAAGTTAACAATTTTCTATTTATAAACTAGTTACTTGAGTATGAGATAACTCATAGCTTAACGACCCAATTCTTGAGTTCATTGAAAGAGATTCTTAGCTAAAGACGCTCTAGAAATATTTTAGGGAACTCTAAAGGAATCTTTAACTCGTTAAAATGACTATTAGATTTTCCTATGGAGGCACTATAAATTGGCTAAACGGATGAATGTAAAACTCGAGTACAGGAGATCAAATAATATTTGTCTACAAAACATTATAAAATAATATGTGTAATCTATGCATATAAGTCATATTAAAAAAAAACATTGGTTTTATCTCTCTACTAGACATGATTAATGGTCTATATTCTAGTAATACTAGTTTTGTCTTGGCCGTGTCTTATTAGATAGAGACCGGTGTGGGATATCCTCCCACGTTACTTTTCTTTAGTAAAATGTATGTTATTAGCTCTTCCAGGGACTGCTATTTATGCAGAAACTAGAAACGGTAAAATATTTAGATTGCCTCGAGGCTTTATTTAAGATATTGCATATATATTTTGATCCGGTAATGAGCAATTAAGCTCATCAAGTCTCTAGAAAAAAGATGAGAGAAGCTGCAACAAATTTGGAGAAGAAAAATTTACGAAAATGGACCATGTCTGTGACATAGCAAATTGAATTGCATATTCAATTTGCTATATCACAGACATGGTCCATTTTCGTATATTTTGAAAAGGGCACAACTCAAATGGCTTTTCTATTGGAGTGGTGCCCTTTTGAAAATTGTTTATTAACTGATTATAACACAAATTGTTTTTAAAAAATCGTGAAAGAAAGCAGTCGAAATCAGGAAGCAAGAGTCCGGCTATTTTTAAAAATATAAAAGTATATAAATCAATTTGCAGCCTTTTCCACAATTACTTAAGTTATTTGCCACGTAGTAGGCACCTGCTATATTAGTGTTATATGCAGAATAAATAATCTTATATTCTTCTTATTATGCCCGGCTTCAAGGAACCGCTTACCGACATACGTCACGTGATTTGTCCGGTTTTTGGTTTTGGCTTTTATTTGTACGAGTTTGCTGACTCCGTTCAAAGTTCAATTAAAACTTTTAAAAAAAGGTTATGTTACTCAAGCTTGTTTATATTTTATAGTAAAATCGGACACGTTTAATACCTGTGTAACCAAAGTATTACTAAATGCAATAATCTCCGTTATCATAATATTTATGACTTTGTACAAATTATGCGCTAGTAGATACATATTCGTATTTTTCTCTTATCAGATTAATCTTTTGTTTAAATTGCCACCTCTTCTGATCTTATATTAACATAGTGGCTAAGCTCTAGTAAAACAGCATAGATTATAAATATGGTCAATTATCACTGAAGGTCCAACAGTCTTATTTTCATCTCAGTAGCGATAATGTATCTTTGAAGATTTTGTGTGTTTATCGTTTATTAATGTTTTTGGTCTATGATAAAATAATTTACTTTTGATTGAGAAAGCGAATATTATTTTGTACTACGACATGTTTCGGGCGGCATCTTTTATCCGTACTTATGGACAGGTATCTATATTATGTGCAAATCTCCTAAATTATTTAACAAACTAATATTTTATTTGTGGTATTATATTTGTTTGTGTTTCTCGTCTAAACGACGCGACTGATTGGTGACTGGATTTTAGATATCAGAAACTGAATGTAAAACAACATGGAGAACATGCGGGGCAAAGAGCTAGATTTTTACCCTGGGAAAATATCGCTATGTCATGATAATCAGAAAAAAACATAATTTACTTCCCGTTTGACTACGCGAACAACACAAGATACAAGGTTTTAAATATAATTAAGATGTATCACTAATTGTTTTATCTCGACAAAATGTTCCTAAAAATATAAAATTAATTAATTTTATAAAATTTAATTATCACCATGCGATGGTCATATTAATATCATCAATCCAATTTCGTCGTTTTTTTTAACCGTGAAATTAAAATAATTATTCTCAATCTCAAGTTTCACAAGCTATGTGTTTGCGATGTATGTTATAAAAATAAGTGACCGCAGTTCCGCTTGGACCGAAGCCTGTCGGGTTGGGTTCGACTGGATGGAATCCTGTAACCCCGTTAATCTTTTTACTCTACTTCGGACGCGGGTTTTAACCTCACTACGACATTCTCGGTAATATGCGTAACATATAGCCCACCAGACCCTACCGACCGGTTATGATAAGTTTTTAATAACTTGTCGTACCTACATTTAGCACAACTATATGGATGTTGTTTAGTTTAATGTCATGTATTATTAATTATTATGATGATACCTATATCAGTGATGTTGCCTCCTTTTTATTGCACAATAAGTGTTACGTATCTTGCTATAATTGTTTAATCTATTATATGAATGAACGAACGACTACATGCATCATCTTAGGTACCACGTTCTAAAATACGTAGCATAACTACGTAGGTATGTTGTTGTAATATATTCGTATCGTACATACGTGCATACGTATGTACGATACGAATATATACAAAATTTTTTTTCCTCGTCAGTACATTTCGCCAAAACCTTTTTTTACCACAGGAAGCACTGTTTACAGACATATCTGTTCACGGATAACACCTCTCGCCGTAAGCTTTGTTTATTGAAACTACTGTTTCCAAATACTTTGGTTCTCAGAAAGCACATTTAAAAAAGAAAGTTTTGACTTACAAAGAACTCCCCCGGATTTTCAAGCCTCTTTTGTTCCCTTGCCCCCCATCGACCACCACTCTGAAACCGGGCGAATGAGTGGTCAACGCAAGGTTCATAGCCTTTTGTGTCCTAAATTCGGGTGGAATGTAAAATCAATTTATGGAGAACTAGAGAGGCCGAGGCGGTATTGAAGGCAATTCGTCCTAGGAAGTCGGGACCCCGATAGCACCTGTTCCGAACACCATCCTGACTGAAACCAAGGTGTAACTATGAGGAAGTTAATGGCGAGAAGTGCTATGCAGAGGTCTCCGTCAACAGTTCTCCTTATGGACCGACATATTTACTAACAATGTTTTCTATTAAGAAAATATTCGGCAAAACGTGCTGTCTCGGATTAGAGAATTATATTAGCTTTCCTATTCGTCGATTACCAAATGCCCATATATTATTTTTGACAAATATTAAAATTAAAAGATGCATTGACGTCGATACTAATGACGATGTATGGTACGCATGGGATAAGTGGTGCGGGGAGATCACCGGCGGCGGTGCGAGGTGATAGTCCGACAGAGTCCGGTTAGACGTCGAGCAACATGCTGCCCCCTGAACGCGCCGCGCACCGATCTGCCTCCGCGATCTTCAAGCGCATCTCGTTGCGCACATACAGCACATACTCATTAGTATGTAAACTGTGTAAAATACTACTTTAAAAAATACAATCGCGATTATTTACTGTAAATGACAGATGAGTTCCCGTACTTTGCGACGTACTTTTTTAATTTTTATTTTAAGGAATTACCTACACATGTTGGTTTACTTTTGCCGGGCAGTGTTTCGTGTAGTGTTCCTGTGGAATTTAGCAGATAAACTATTGTTAAGAAAATAAATGTTATAGAACTTATAATGGGTGAGTAGGCCGCTTTTCCAGCTACTTATAAATTGATTTAAAATTATATTGTCATTTTAATAATATTTTTTTATATATAATAATATTTTGCATTTCAATGATACCAAAACTATGTCAAATGTATAAGACATGTAATGATGATGTAATAAATAAAAAAAGTAAAATTTAAAGCTAATATATTGCAATATAGTATATTAATTTTGCAATACACGTCATAAATCCCATAATTTTAAAAATATTTAAAAAATGTCGTAGAGTAACTTTTATGAAAAATCCTAATAAATAGGTATGTGTTAATTACAAGAATACGAATACATTCAATCGATAAAAGCATTCTGCATTCTGTGATCAAAACAAACTAATTTCAAAAACATAAAAAAATCTTTGTAATGCGTTGGTGTACCTACTTACTGACTGACGCTTTCATTCATAGCCGCCCTCCGCCCGCCCATCTCCACGCGCTGTAAATAGTAACCGCCCAATACGAGGCGAGTCACGATGCTCGTAGCGCGGCACGATGCTCGCAGCGCGGCACGGTCACCACATTCACAAATCTGTCACAGGAGCCGTGCGGACCGCGCGTCTAGCATGCGGGCAGACCCGACAACATGTCCCTTCACCCGCAGCTTCCGGACGCCTCGGCTAGCGGTGACAATGAGTACGTACACATCCGATGTCTTGTTGCGAATATTCACAAACCGAAAAATGTGTCGCGCCCGCCATCTAATTCGCCGTCGCTGGAAATGGTCCTGGAGTCACCCACTTCCTCGGAGACGGGGCGAAGCCTTTCGGGCTCTGAGAGATCAGTGTCCGAGAGATCGATCTCCGACCGATCGGAAGCTAACTCGACTGAAGACGTGATACAGATGCCGGCACCGCGCGCGAAGAGCAACAGCATTGCCGGGTCGATGTTGGGGGCCCCGGTGGCGCAGCACCACAAGCGGCGGCGCCCGTCGTTCCTGCACTTGCAGGTCGGCAACCATGAGCACGAAGCACTCTAATACGGTCTGCTCAATGACAAACAGTTTTGTGATGTGATTCGATACTAAACAATGGTTATATGACACTATGGTTTGTTTTAACTGTTCTAATATGAGTTCTAGTGATACACGCCCTGTATGGTATGTGAGCTTTTCTGTTTTTACAATATCTGCATGCATAATGTACTAAAAATTATGCCATACATACTATGCCTGCAAAATATGTATTATAACGCTGACGTCGTTATAGTGTTAGGTTTTTCTGTAGGCATCTGTGAGATCATACTCGTTTGACATGCCATCAAAATAAACATGAATAAAACATTAAAATTCTTAAAATTACAATAAGTCAACGCGATAATTTGTTTGATATTAAGATACATGTCCCAGCGTATTATGTTCTTATTACCTAGTAATATTTTTTTAAGTATGAAATACAAAAAAGTACCTGATCTAAGATTGTCTTAAAAAGCGATCACTCGTGGTAATCTTAAAAAAATCCAATCGAATTGGTAATTCAAAATTAGTAAGGTAAATCAGTCGATGAATTTCCAGAAACGCACAAACAAAAATACATGCTCTATTAAGAAATCACTCAGGAGTTCTTGTCCAGATAATAAGTTTTACAATTTTATACTAAATAATAATGTGTACTTTTTATCGTTCACTCATTAGTTTGCGAAATTAATGACGAGGAAAAATATTTAGCAAGAAATGATAAATAAAACATTTTGTTGACGCATACGAGAATCCAGTTAGTACTAATCCTAGAGCGAGTGCAAAACCTGTGTTAATAGCCAAGTGATTTGTAATATATACCTCCTTGGTGTTTTCCGTTATAGTGTACCTTCTACGTCAAATATTAGTACACATAGATTAGCTAAACAATCTTTGTTAAAATAGCTCGTTCATTATATTGGGCTACCTTGTGATATCAAACCTTATCACTGTATCTATAAATTGTATTCAGTATAAATCGCGAACGTTTACACGAAACGTTTACTTGTTCTACTTCTAGTGCGTTGTGTGTTGTTTATTGTTTCCTTAGCGTTGATTAGTACAAAGTGACCGCGTATTTATTGTGTATGGTTATCAATACTGTCTGCGATGTTACGTTTCAGTTTCCAAAATAATGAGGTATCTATTATTTATTGTTATTTTAATTACGGATTATTTATATTGTACACAATGTCTACGTTACAGAATGATCCTAACTATAACCCTGTTAATGTATTTTTCTCTTGTTTTTTACTAACTGCATTGTGTTATTTAACAAATGTTTGTGTGTGTGTGTGTATGCAAAATACAAGATGTGTCGTTTTAATTTTGTTTTGCTAACTTGACCTCTAGAAACAACCGGTTTTGCTTGACTGTCACTTTCTTTGTGCCATCCATTGATCTATCCATAAAATCGAAGCCGATTCTATGGCTTCGGATTGTCTTTTGTCAATGTCATTAAGTATATTACTCATGAATCTTTTTAGGACCTAGATAATTTGGAGAAGTTATAGTACAACAAAATATAATCATTATATTTATTGATTTACATTTGCTGCGTAAATATAATGTACTTATCATTTTTGGTAAACACAATTTACGTAGAGGCAAATAACATGATTACAAAGTAAAAGTTCGCTCTCTCCAATACAGGCTCCTAAAATGTTCGTAATGTACAATCGAAGTAGAACAACGAAGCTTAAAAGTAAACCACTTAAAAGTAAAATCTAAATATGATTGATTGATTCTCGACGGCCGGTTGGGAGTGACCGTGACCGAATGATCTTGTCATTTAGGGTTTTGCCTATGCAGGTTTGAATCCTGTCGGTGGCCCAAATCTATACTATAATTTCTTTTTATTTAAAATGTATTGTATTCTCATTAAATGGTGTTGTTACACAGAGTCTGCACCGCAGCGAGTCGATGGTGTCTCTAGCGTGCTTCAAGACGCTCTCGCAGCTGCTCAACACAGACAACACGAATGAACTACAACATTATCTCAACAACAATAAAAATGTTAATATCGACGACAGGGATGAGGTAAGTGACATTTTGCACTTCAATTCAGCATATTATTGTAAACCATATTTTCTTAGATAATTTGAGAATAAAAATAGAATGATTTAAATTACTAGAAACATAAACAAGATATTTAAAAAATCAACAATATATAACTCAGAAAAATAAACTGATTAGGATTAATCATTCCAATAATAAGTAATATCTATGAATAGTTCAGATTCACATCGATGGGCTAATTGAGCTATAGGCGCTATTGAAATATATATTTTATATAATCCGTATGAAGGTACAATAATTTACCCCTTCATAATAAAATTATTACAATGCCGGAACGATTAGTCATCATCAATGAGCAAAATAATAATACAAAGATTATCAAAAATCCTTAGTTTATGTTCAAACTAGATTACTTAACATATTTATCTACATTTTAATATTCGACATACATTTACATATTTTTACTGTGTTATATAGTATTATAATATGCTTAAAGCTTGCTCTATAAGATCTCAAGCTAACTTCGCAATTTTTTTTATAAACAAAAAAACAACCAATCACATTTTCGCAAATGTCATTGAATAAAAGGCAATAAATGTAGAAACGAAACCAAAACGATATTCTGTATAAAAAGCACGTGAAACTCTTTTTAATGTTGTGCCTTCAAATATTGTATAATTTGAGGTAAAACAGAAATTAACGATGCTGCATCTATAACAAGACTCCTTAACGAGGTGGCCATGCAAGTTAGGCACCTTATTATAAAGTATTATAAAATATCTTTCGTGCTTTTATCGAATTTACATTTTTTTTATTTTTTATTGGATCTAATCTTACAAAGGAGGAAAAAACTTCAGCGCATAAAGCTCCACGCACATTTTGTTTTAATAAGTAAGCTTGGTTAGCTAGGGCCGTTATCAGTGTCAGCTTTTTTTCTTAACATAATATAACACAAAGTAGGGTTCTGATTTTAGTTCTGGGTCTACCTCAAATGAAATGAAATGAAAACGCGTTACGGCATCATCAACGATCAACAGCTTGACGTGTTTTCCGAGACACGGAGGTTAGTCCCTCAACCAACCGGACCCGGAAAAATATCTTAAAACTTACACATTTGTTTTGGCCGGAGCGGAAATCGAACCCACCACCTACTAAATTTAAATCGAACATGATTAGGTTACATACAAATATATCGATAAGATACTAAAACTACTATAAAATATAATATTTTACTCAGAATGGTACCACGGCGCTCATGTACGCCTGCGAGAACGGGCGTGTTGCTGCGGTACGGTTACTTCTGGGAGCGGGCGCGGACGCGACCGCCACCGACGCCGATGGATGGACTCCACTTGCATTCGCAGCCAGGGGAGGCCATCACGCTGTAGTTAAGGAGCTGCTGGATGCCGGCGCCAAAGTAGATACTAGAGACTGTGTGAGTATAATGTTTGGTTAATAATCTTGTTCCACTCATATTTTTAACTTAGGTACAGGTTCGTGTTGTAGGGTCCTCTCCTCGTGGTATGAGTTTAGCATACCACGCTATGGAGAGGGCGACTCCCACATATCCCATCGCCAGCGCGCGAATACGCTGCAGCGGCAGTGGGAATGCGTAAATGCATTTCCCCCGGACAACAAAAAAAATAAAAAGGTACAGGTTCGTGTTTAACCCTGGGCATAGAAGAATAACGTATTTTGCCACGTTATTCTTCTATGGCCAGGGTTAATGGTATATATCAGGGTTTCTCAAAGTGGGGTACGTGAACCCCTAGGGGTTCGCCATTCGACGGCAGGGGGTTCGCGACAAGATTTACGTAATGGCGGCTCGAAAATTCAAAACGCGGTCCAAAATTACTCCTAAAATTGAATCCATTTTCGACAAGAAACAAGCAAACCTGTGATGGGTTTGCTTGTTTCTTGTAATATTAAAAGATATTTCTTTTGACACTTTATTTGTTACCTTTTATTCAAATAAAAACCTTATTTTCTTCAACGGTCAATTTTATTATTTTCTTGGGGGGGGGGGGGGTTAATTAGTTAGTTAGGGGTTCGCTTTCACCTGGAAATTTTAACAGGGGTTCGTGGAGCCGAAAATTTGAGAAACCCTGGTATAGATAAATAAAATTCTAATGTTGAAGCATTGTACATTTTTTAAATATAAAAACAATAAAACAAAGCGATAAATACCAATAGATAGGTACTTCATAATTTAGGGACTTGAATCTTTGAAAATTAGATTACAAATCAATCATTTTTCATTGAGTTGGTTATGGCCTAAGAGCCCACGACGGCCAGACCTTCGTTATTTTATAAAAGCTGAAAGTTCTTCTGTGCATGGGGACATATACAAGTAAGAACGACCAGGGACTATAGAGTTTGGGTTGTGGTTACTTGGGCAGATAACAGGTAGTAAAGGTGCATAAAATAGTACCTTAAATTCGTTAAAGTATAAAGCTTAATTTTTTATATTTTATTATGGATAACTTCAGAAATATTGTACATAATTTTTAAATTATTTATAATTGTATAAACTTGTTTTTTTTTCTGAAACTGACGCGGAAGACGATTTTTTTGACGATCATGACATCGACTGGACGAGTAGTGACGAAGAAAATGAAAACGACAATGATGAAAGTTATTAAAACGATTAAATATTTTTTTTACATGTAATAATACTTTTTTTGTATTTGATAATAATAAAATAACATTTTTTACTTTACATAACATGGCTATGAACGTAATAAAATTATTTTTTATTGAATATCTTTAAAGATCGCAATCGACTAAGCACTCGCGCTCGCACCTACACCGGACTTTCAATGTGTCTGACAAGGTGTAAAAACCATTGAAACTGTCCGGCTTTTGAGGTAACATTTTTTCATAGTTCCCCAAGTAACATATATGAAATTTAGCTTTTATACTATAACGAAAGTATAACTATAATTTATTCAACTTTAGGGGGGTCTGGCAGGGGGTAGCAACTGTCATAAGTGCCCGGCAAAGGATGACGAGATTTATAAAGTTATCCATAATAAAATATAAAAAAATTGAGCTTTATACTTTAACGAATTTAAGGTACTATTTTATGCACCTTTATTACCTGTTACCTGCCCAAGTAACCACAACCCAAACTATAGTCCCTGGTCGTTCTTACCTGTATAGGGGACATGCACAGAACTTTCAGATTTTATAAAATAACGAAAGTCTGGCCGTCGTGGGCTCTTGCTCTATCACTAATAATGTATCAAATGTAATGACGGTTGATTGCTTTTTTGTCAATTTGTGGACAAATTGTCCAAAGACCCTAATAGAAAAATATATAGATAGAGAAACCCATCCGTGTTTCCATCCGTAAGAATACGTCCTGATTTGTCCTATTTAAGAGACTGTTTGTTGTGAGAAGAAAGTATGAACAGGATATTTATCTTCTACTACAATTTAGATAAACTCCGAGTCAACGCAGACATATCAAAAGCGAAATAAATAACGACAATTGTTTTGTAAGCGAATTCATGTATTGTTTTATTTCTAAAATAAATGTTGACATGGCCGAAGCGAAGAGATTGTATTCTTGTATTGTCTGATGAACGCCATCTGGAAAACAATCAACATTTTTTTTTTGAAGGATTTTATAAGGAATTTGGTTACTGATGAATCAAGTGAGAAAGAGTATAAGTACTAAAATTAATATTATACGTTTTTAGTTAGGTTCCCTCCCTCTTTTAATAAAAGGTACTATAATTAAAAGAGAGATATATCTCTTGTTATATTAGATACTAGTTTGTCATCGGCATCGCTTGCGCTGAAGTCGGGCTAAACTTTGAACCCCATTACACCCTGTTAGGAGATGAAATTTGGGAAAATGTTTTTTGTTAATGACTGCGTTATAAGGAAAAATTTGAGCGCAATCCGGTCAGCGGTTTTAGTTGTGTTAGGATAGATCAGTCGGTAAAGATTGCCTTTTATATGTACAGACAAGATATTTTGTAAATAACCCTTATCCAGGCAGTAGGTATGTTTAGATTTGTATGGTTTTGAACATTATTACAAGCTCATAGAGCTCAAAATATAGTTAAAATTATCACTGTTTAAAAAAAGGTAAAGAATCCGCTTTTTTAGTTCAAACGTGTGTGATGAGTCTACACTACAAGCTCGGTCTGGCGTGAATTATACGTGATACAGAAATAAGTCTACGAAAACATAACGTATTAATATTATTCCTACTCAAGGTGAGGTTCGGCTAATTCATCGCCATTATTATGACTATTGGTCATCCAAGGTATTCCTGAAATAAATGTAATTGTCTTATAAATAGAATCTACTCTGCTTATATGAAATGTGTAGATTTGTTGATAATAAATGTTGTTTTCTCACTCGCTTCTCACGAAAATGTTTGAAGGGATTCAAATTAATTAAACGATATATATTCAGCACTTAGATAATAATTTACACTTGTACTTGTCACTCAACGAAATAATATTAATATAATTAAATACAAAATATGGCAACTAAAATGTATTGCGGATTAGCATTACAAATCATCTATCTGTCTGACTAGTATCACACGGATGACTTATTAAAAGTACTTTTTTATCTACAACTCATTGAAACCACTAAAGATGAAACCATTGGAACAAACTAGTTAGTTTATAATCTAATTTATATAAAAAAAGATCGCATAAATTTTCCTGCCGCGACACAGTCCGCGTAAAATAAGGATTTTATAAACTGTCTAACAATAAAAGTCCCGTCTAAATTGGTTCTACCGTTTTGCAGATAAGGCAGAATACACGAACAAAATAAAAAATAGCTAGCTTTATTAAAACTTACAATATTACCTATCTACCAGTAAAAGTCGTCAAAATTAGACCAGCCGTTATTAAGATTAGTCAAATTATTTTTAATATGTTTTTTGGTGTTAGTACCCTCTATACACATTTAGTAAAAACGTGTTATTTTTCCATTAAAACAGACACTCCAATTTGATGTATTTGTATAGATTTTATTATATGTAGTAGAATCGTGATGAAGGAATCATAAGGAGAACTTAAGATCTTACAATATATTCCAAATCAATTTATTGAAGCTATTTGAATATAACTATTTAACTTCGAACACTAAATAATTCCAATGGTTTGTACTTGTACGCATCCTGTTCTCTTTAACACTGTAGGTTTGCGAGAAAAAGCTCCCAAGCACAACCCTTAGCTTGTCAAAAAACTTTCCGATGCTTGCGTAGATCCGTGGTCCGGGAACTGTTAATTTAAGTATCATGAACAAAACTTCTCTTAAAATATTTGCTCTTTCTTCAATTCTTCAACCCTCGCCAGCGACCGCCCTGAGCCGAGGTCTCAGCTGCACAGGTTGTTTAGTTAGAAGTTTTCTAATTATTGTATAATTCCCGCTAAAGCAACAAAATCCTCGTGGTTACTAACTACATATTCCAACTATGTCCGTCCAAAAATTAATATTCGTCATCATCACCAATGTGTTGAATGATGATACTGAAACTGAAACACGCTTTTTGAGGCACGGAAGGTAGACCCTCAAGCAATCAGACCCGAAAATTAATCTTAGATTTTACACAAAGATTACTTGTCCGGCGTGAGGATCGAACCGACCACCTCCGAGATTTAAAGCGAACATTTTACCTCAACGCCATGGAGGTTGCTTTATACAATTTGTGGACGACACGATACCGATGTTTTGTTCTGTTTGCCACGTGAACTAAGGAACAGATGATGTGTTGTCTATCATGACGTACGATACACATGTACCAACAAAATATTCAAAAAAGTAGGAATGTTAAAAAAAAATTAAATAACAAGTTTTTTGTTAACACCTTACCTACATCTGATTTCATGTTTGGCATGTGTCTATCTTATGTCTGACTTGATTTGTAATTAATTACATTAAAAGAAATATATGATTTATTATCTACTATAAATCTAAAAATTACATATTGTAATAATTAGGAGTCAGGTCAGGTCATTAAAATGTATATTTTGTTTGTAATATTTTTTTAAATATATTCAATGCACTTGCATAATTTGCAACCCAAATATTTATAATAGAGCAATGACCAAAATGTATTCTGGACTGTGTGCTGAAAATTAGTATATTTATACTTGACGTGGATCTCTGCCAAGATGTCACTGACTTCCAAACACATTCTTAAATCTGACTAAAGTATAATGCATTCGATCAGGCAGAACTAATCTTTCATATACAGTAAAGTGGCTTAAATCTTGTAGAACTGTAGATATATTTTCCTTTTAATAATTAACAATGAGGGTGTTTCGGTAAAAGGATATAGCTATTGTTTCACTTGCAATTATCATTTCCCTTACTCATGTAACTTGATGGACATGGTTCAGGATTTTCCCTACCCGCGAGAGAAAGACTGCGCGAACGCTTCGCGACGCTTCGAGCTCCCGACTCTGAGTTTGTATAGAACCTTCCGATGCCATCGTAGACCTGAAGTCCGAGTGGCCAGCGAATTATAAAGTAGAGCAACAGTTGCATAAAACTCTCCTAAAAATCTGAATCAATCCCCAAGGCCCACAGGGTCGTGCGCAGGTTTTTTCGTGTTTAGTTTATAAACCATCACCACAAACTATATCAGTCCGAAAAAAAAGGACTTGGTTACAGTAAATTTGGCAGTTATAATTTTATCAAGCAATTCTGAATGAGTGCCACTATATTCGAATACTATTTCAACTATCGGTCTAACTCTGTTCACTATCGGACATAGACCTCCTCCCCTAATTTGCGCCTTAACTTTCGGTTCTCCGTCTTCCGCATCAAGTTTACTCTGGCTGCAATTTTGAAGACATCGGTTCATCTTGTCAACATAATTAAGCACATTGATTTTTTTTTTTTTTTTCGTTTAAAAAGACAACTCCCGCACTAGGGAAATAAATCCCTGTGTCGCGGGGGACTTTACAAATATACATTTCACGGACACAAGTGTACTTTGTACAATTATTTGTGGTTCACACAAATAATTGTCCCGGGTGGGAATCGAACCCAGAACACCAGGTCCCAGAAGCAACTACCGTAACCACTGAGCCACCGGTGCAGTCAATTGATTGATCTTATGATTATAACAAACTAGGTATAGGTACTTTCTTGATATTATTGAAATAATAAATTAGGTTTATTTAACGAAACTTATTCAAACACAACCTTTTATTTTGGCTAGTAGGTATACATATGTATGTATTCTGTTACTTTGTTGTACAAGAAGTAGCGAATATATTAATGAGCTATATCGTATTTTGGTTTGAATATTTAGGTAAAGGCCATAGAATGGGGTCATGACTTACGTAATTGTTGAAGTGATGATATAATTATATTAGTGTGTTTTCTTTCGTCGTCTGGATGACAGCGACGGAAATGAAAGAAACGAATAAAAATAAATAAACATAGAAGGTATGGTACGTTTCCTAGCGTAAATTGCGGTACCTAGTTACTAAAATATGCATCACCGAACGATATGAATAAATTAATAAAGACAATATTTAGGTACCTAATGGAATATTGTAATAAAATATCGGGAAAACCAAATCACCAAGATAATTCCTTGTAGTCATCAATGTCATCATAGATCATGAAGGCCGTCGTCCTTTTGCTACTTCAACTCACAAATTCTTGGACTTGGATTCTAGGTAAATGCTCAGTTCTGCGAAGATTTTAAATTATGTGAAAAGGGGCCCGGTTCTAGTAAGTTGTGTTTGAGAAAAAAAAATTAATACCATTCAAAATCGAATTCTTCTCAAAATTTGTGTATTGTGGTGAGACCTTAGATGACTGTTTATGAAAATTATATATTACTAGCTTCCCGCGCGCGGTTTCACCCGCGTAGCTCCCGTTCCCGTGGGAACTTAAATATAGCCTATGTCACTCGGGGTGAATGTAGCTTTTGAGTTTATTCATTACATGATGAACTAACCTCACAAAACTTATACTATAAGGGAAAGATTTGTATTTTTGTGTGTAACATACTGAAGGAAATATCTAGTCAGTACCCAATAATAAAATTTCCCCGATAACAATATCATAATAAAACAAATGGTATTTCCTTTCATCGTTTTTTTTTCCTCAGGGAGGATGGACGCCGTTGCTGTGGGCCTCTTACAAAGGACACGAAGATATAGTGGCGTTATTACTTGAGAAAGGCGCAGACGTCCATGCTCATGGCAATTATAACATCAAGTAAGTTATTCATGCTAGAAGAGTGTTATTATAGGTTTTTTTTTTCGTTTTTAAAATGCTATTGCTAATCAACCAAAATAGTGAATGGAACTAGCAAATCGCCGAAAGTTTCATACACATGGAGTGTATAAAATATGAAAAAATATTTGTTCAGTTCATATGTAAACTTAAGTTTTCATTTCCCATACACTACATGACTTAGCAACATAGCAATATTTCCATATGAAAAAAATATTTAATTGGCGTTTCAAAATATTAGGTTTTACAAGCTGCACCCGTCGCTTTTCTGTATTACATATTATTATACAATTAGTAATTACCAGGAAATTATGGATTTTGAGTCGGCAACGCGTGACAGATACTCTTGGTCCGTCTGGCACACGTGGCCGTATCCTTATTTGTCGAAGTGATTTTGATTTTTCTAGAAATATCATGGCGATTTAAAGTTACAAATAGCATTACAAATGGAAATATTTTTCTCTGCCTATTTCTCTATCATTCAGACTGTCTATCATACATTTAATATACACTAAGTATATGAATTATTACATACATAATATATGTAATAATTACCATACATTACAAAAGCTTTAACGTTATTGTTATGAAAAGCGGAGCGAATTAGAGTGACATGGTTATTGACATAAAATTATGTTTTCCATAAATACTTAAATATACTTAAATTTCAACGTATATTTCGTACTACCATGAAACTAAATGGATATTAATATAATAAAGCCGGATGGTGACATAATGTTAACATCATTATGTTAAATTTAAATATATTCTTCATTTGACTCTACTGTAATGTAATGGCGTACATAGTCTAAGATCCGAACCTACATCGACCTTCACCGCGCTGATAATAGAATGAAACATGTTTTATAATAAATTAAGTATATTAGAAAATATATTAAAAATGGGTTGGCTAAAAAAATCCTGGGCAGACTATTTTTAATTATTATTTAAAAAAATATTTTAATGAAATTTTAAAAATATTAAATTAAATTAACGCAAAATCAGCGCTTGTTTGTTATTATTATTTTGTAATTATCCAATCAAGTGAAAGTAACTGTCATCTACACACCTTTTTGTACCTAGTTACCCAGTAGTTCGTCCAGGTCCAACCTAACAGCTGAACGTTCTATACGTTTAATAATTTTAGTAATAATAAAATTTACTTATTATCTTATCTTTTTTTTTATGATTTTAAATTAATTGTTGCAAACATTTAATTCAAATCATTAAAAAAAGTCTGTCCAGGATTACTTTAGCCAACCCATTTTTAATATATTTTCTAATATACTTAATTTATTATAAAACATGTTTCATTCTATTATCAGCTCGGTGAAGGTCGATGTAGGGTCGGATCTTCTACTAACACGAGTACAGTTGTGTCTAAACTTTTACAAATTGATTACCACTGTTATATTATGAACGTTAAGTTCAGGGGAGAAATAAACGGGATACGCAGAACTATAGGTTAATTTTATAGACACTAGCTCAAATAGTCAAAATTATAGGGGCTTTGGAATTAGGTGTGATGCTGTGACCACAAATTGGTTATTTTGCATCAGAGCACGGACTATGCAAGACTGATTTGCATATTGATGTAATTAGCTTCAAGAATATTTTCTGACAATATAATTCTGCGGCATACGACCCTCCTATCCTGATCTTAACTACGACAGCATTCATTAATCTTTACTGAAAATGAGGCAAGTTCAATTTAAACGGGAAGCAATATAGATTTTAGCATAATTAGCTCGCCCTTTCGAACGCACATGCAATAATTTATAGCATCGATGCACTTGATTGATTTATATTTGAGATGTACTGTCACATCTACTGTCAGATGCCAATCAACACGTTCTAAAATACAAGCGGGCGAAAGGTTTAGTTGGTCCCTATACATAAATATTTACATACATATATTTTACAGCACATGCAAATTGTATGCATTGAAACGGCTTAATTTAAAAGGCATTCAAGATACATATTATTATATCTCAAAGCATATGACTAACTATAATACCCGGTAAGTTACTTACAATAATAATGGTTATACAGATGTCTGTTTGCGGTCGGTTCCATGTCTAATTTACTTCAAGTTAGTTCATATTTTGTTTAACAATGAGACATTCGAGAAATCATAGTCTTGAAATATGATGTACTTCTATTTTAGAGATGTTTAAGCCATTATTGATCGAGAATAAACCCCGTAATAAGCGATCAATGAGAGGGCAGAAATAGATTTTTTAGATTTTAAGGGGATTACAACCGTCACGGTACTTTAGAGTTTGCAGGGTCAATCGTTAGTAATCTTATGCCATATGAATGTACTCAACTTTTTTTTTTGGAATGCCTGTTCTTTTACTATTAGTTTCATATCGCCAGAGTAAGGTTCTTAAGTTATTTTTCTTTGTCTCCCAATATTATATTATATTGTCATTTGTATTCACTCTGTACCCAATTATTATTGTTTTGCTTTTTGTTGTTTGTGTGTCTAATAAATATATTTTCTTTCTTTCTTTCAATTAAATATATTTAAACGCAAATCAGGGCTCCGGTTTACATATCAGCGGCAATAAAGCCGTTACCGATTCACTAGCGCGATCACTCGGGTGTTACTCTCGCGCCGTGTCGCCCCACAGTTGACTTAGTTTGTGCCCGAGACCTTATTCCTGAAGGAATATCCATTGTCATCCCATCAACCATACATATGTATCTAATATATTTCCTTAGTATGTTATATCGTTATATAATATAATGCCACCAGTGTGACCAGCCTGCGTCAAAAATTAACTGCCTATATTTTAATAAACGATCTACCTTCCAGCTCCCTAGTGTGGGCGGCGGGACGCAAACACAGCGGTGTTGTCGTCCGCCTATTGGCTGCGGGTGCAAGGGCCAACTCTTGCGATAAGTACGCAACTTCAGCGTTGACTTGGGCAGCGAGGGCTGGTGACGTCACCGCTGCGGCCGCACTACTCCGTTCTGGAGCAGATCCGAACACTACGGGAATGTATTGTTGGACACCACTGCTGCAAGCGACTAATGGTAAGTTACGGCCATATTTTTCTGGGAAGTTTAGTTTGTTAGGCATGTGTATTTTCTTTCTTTAGTAATTTACCTCTGCAAGCATCACTTACTATTAAAATATAACTATGTTAGAGTAGTGTTCTTACTCGTCAGCCGAGGGTACTCATTGTAAAGAACAATTATTTCTTACTAAATTATATAATGTAAGGCTGACCCCACATTGGGTGTAAGCGTTCCTCGAGTGTATGAGCGACGCGAGTTAAGTGAAGCACCGGGCTCCAGTCCCCATTACCCTCTATCACCGCCGTCGCCTTCATGTTACACACGCTCTCTAGCACAGCACAGCCCATGTGCTATTATTTATCAGTCGCTAACTATAAAAACTAGTCGTTTCAGTACTAACACTTATAAGTTATAAATAGTATTGGTTACTTTGAAGGGTCAACGATTAACCTTGTGTTAAAGTTCATACCGCTCTAATGAGGCCCTAACACGGCTAATGACTGTAACATTAGTTAAACTGATAAGATCCTTCGACAGTAGGCATAAAGAATAATGTTTTAAGTATGTCGTACTTAAAACATTATTCTTTAGACTTTTTTAGATTATTATTATCATCAGTATTACCGATAGGGAGTAAGAAAAAAATATTATTTTATAAAAATTGTTAAATGTTGAAAAATGATGTGCTTTCTTAAAAGCATACATCGCTGTTTTGCGGAAACAAGGAGACAATTCAAAAAGAGAAACATTGAGAAAACGGTTCTTAAGATTCAGGCATTAAAGTTTTTTTTCCCATACTTACTCTTTTTGAATTGTACCGTAATGCCTTGAGCACACCGGATGCGTATGCGTAGACGTAAGCGTAGACGTACACGTACCGCTGAGTTGTAATGTATGGAACCGTATGAGACAGGACACACCGCTTGCGTAACGTAGACGTGCGCGTAGACGTAATGCGTAGCCCTACGCAATGCAGCTCCCAAGGCACAAACTGACTGCGTGACCTACGCCGTACCTTACGCAGAGCAGAGCGGCAACGTTGCATGATGACGTTGTATTCAATGGCGCGCCTTATTGGACGTCACACCGAGCAGCAAAGGTACGTGCGTGTACACGCACGTACCTTTGCTGTGCGCAGCCCTACGCGCGTAACTTGCAGTCAGTTGTATTTTTTTACAAATATACTGGCACGTAGTGGTGTTTTGTATTGTTTTTATAATGAATAGAAAAACTTATTGAAATTGTGCGTATTTATGAATGTATCTACAATCCAAAAAGTAAATTCTACAAAAATGCATCGTATAAATATATATATTCCGCAGGATTATTCTGGCACAATAGTATTAATATTGCTTCTTCCTCGTCATGTCAGACATCGTGCACAACACAACCTTCGAAAACAGAATAAAATATGGCTGCCGCAGCCGGGTACGCAATAGGCCATGTGCGTTGCGTACTCGGCTCGGATGCGTAAGCGTATGCGTAACCCGGTGTGACATCGGGTTACGCCGTAACTACGCGCGTGTCTACGGCGTGATTACGTCGTAGTAACGCATACGCATTCGGTGTGCTCGAGCCTTTATTCTCGCAAAGCAGCTACATATACATATAGAGGTATACGAATGACAATGAGTAAAAGGCTTAAATTAAAGTATATATTAGTAAGCGATAGAGCAGAGGCTCCCAAACTTTTTATGTCGTAAAATCCTTTAAAAACTTTCTTGATTTCGATGGACCCTATGTTGTTCCATTTATATGATATTACACACTTACAACTAGTAAACACGATTAATTTTAAAGTCAACCACTCGACGGGGATTTACTCCGGTCGAATCTCCCGAGATTGGTCATACATAGTTTATTATATTTAAAAATGTATTACAGTAACGCCCACACGATAGTTTAAAACAAAATTCTATGTAAGGGCAAAATTTTATTGATTGTTTCCTATCATTGTACTAATGTACTTTAAAGTTTAATGTTATTGAATAATGTTTTATTCCTATGACAGACACAGCTGTCAGTATACCATTACAATATGACTATAATAGCTTAATAATATTATAATAAATTTCGCTTATTTTCAGGCAACCACTTCGAGATAGTACAAATGCTGCTAGAACACAAGCCTAACGTTAACGCGCTAGACAAGGACGGCTATACCGCTCTCGCCATAGCGTGTAAAGAGGGATACTACGATATTGCTTTGGCGCTAATTAATTCCGGCGCTTATATTAACGTGCAGGTGATTTCTTAGTTTTTAATTTGCACCCTGTATAATTTATTTTAATACATATTCATTAATATTTTAAATGTGGAAGTAACTTGTTGCGAAATGTTCTATGTGCTACAGACGCTGAATCGTAAAACTTAGGGATGTACTGTGGTAGTCCACCCCCGAGGAATAGAGAATAGTGTGACCCATAGACAAGTGTTCTGAATTTTGATCTATTTTCTGTTCTTAAATCATAATAATGTGGTGCGATGTCACACATTTTTTAAATATTTCATCTGTTTTTACAGATTTTGATATATATTTATTATTACACTTTTGTTTCCGAGGGTTAAACAACTTCTGAATCTGTCCTGAATGTTTGATCATTCGAGCCGGATATATTACTAAAGTATGTACTATGGTACAGATATATACTTCCCTAATATAACAATTATAACTTTTCATTTTAAGGACCAATCAAAAGACACGCCGCTCATCCACGCAGTGAAGGGTGGTCACAAAAACATAGTAGAAGCTTTACTAAAGAAACACGTAGATGTAGACCTTCCCGGTAAAGAGAAGAAAACCCCTGTGTATACCGCCGTGGAAAAGGGCCACGTCGCTATACTCAAGCTGTTGCTAGCTTCAAACCCGGACCTAGAACATTGTACTATTGTAAGTATATTTTTTATAACCTATTTCTCCCGCCACTGACCACCACTGAGCCAAGGACCACGTCCCACATGGTACGCTCTCTTGCGATTTATTAAGGCTAAACAAAACTGTATTATTTGTATTAATTTTATTGCTCTTGAAAATTTGTTCGTCAACACTTCTTGAAAACAGTTTCCGGTTACCCAATACAATTTTTGTTTGTAATTTATAGCAAAGGTTATTGATAAACATAAATTCTACTTTAAAGTTGTTGTTGTTTAAATAAATCACATTATTGTACAGTGCTATTTAAAACAAAAATTTGTAACGCATTAAATTCTTTATAATACTCGCACTTACTTTTTCACTTTCTCTATTTGTTTCTATAACATCTATCTTTTTTTTTTCTGTGAGAATTGAGCAACTCATCCACTGTCGTGGAGAGTCTATCGTCTCCACGACGGCAGTGGGGGACCAGACCTACCCACTAAAACCGTACTATGGGTGTTCCTACGACGCCATTAGATTATAAATAGCAAAATGTCTGATACCCACCTATCTTACCTGCTATAATAATATTTAATGTATTAACTACTAGTTACTATATTTTCATCAGACTGGCGACACTCCACTTATGCGAGCAGTTCGTTCCCGTCACGCTGAGATGGTGCAGTTATTGTTGGAGAGAAAGGCTCGCGTCAACGTGGCTGATAATAGGGGAGATACTGCGCTGCACATCGCCATGAGGGCTAGGTCTAAGGTAACATTCACCATCATCATCTCAATAGTTGTTAATATTACGAGTATGTACTATAACGACTATAAGTAATGATTTAGCCGTTCTGTATTAAGTTATTATGGGGTACTTGAAAAACGTTATTGTTTTTTTAAGATTACAAGCATAGTTTTAGCACACTACGTATTCTTATTAACCCCTCGTGCTGAGCTAAAATACATATGTTACGAGTGGGTTCACGTCGGTAGCGCAATGGGTGGATCGAGCCGAACCACATGAGCGCAAGACCGACGTACTAGCTATTGTGCTACGGCCGGGCCGCTTTAATTTATTTAGCAACGTTTCGATCGTGTTGAGTTGATCGATGTGTACGGGAGTATCATCGCTGCTTTGACTCTTTGATGCTTTGATCCTTTCATAGTAAGAATTGGTAGTCGAAGAAGCTTGCAAACTTCACGTCAAAGTTTATATCAATTAAACATATTACTATTATTGGACTTTTCGACGTGGGCATATGAGAAGTAAAACTTGTTTACTCTAAAAAAATATTTCACCGCGGTTTGTTTGCGTTAAAATTACTTCCTTTTTGTCCAACAATTCCCTTGAAAATGATTTAATCATCTTCTTCATCATAATCAAATTCAGATACCCACTGCGTTTTATTGATTTTGTCACAACTTTCGTCGTAAAATGACGTCATAACTGCCACAGTACAAATAATTTTTATAATTTAAGTGGCTATTAATCAGATAAAATATTTATAAACTAGATAATATTTCGAAAAATAAACCTGTTTACTTGACACTGTAGGTCAGCGCGAGATTTTATTATCTAATAATAATGAAAAGGATTGATTATTCACATAATTTACAAAACTTGCTGTAAAACATACTTGTTTTCCTTCATATTATAAAATTATTTGATAGAATTAGTCCTCGTTGCCGTGACGCCACGAAGTGACCTCAGCCATCGCTGTTCATTATTCATGTGCCAACATCTAAATTACATAAAAAATTAAAACAGTCACGTTTCTTTAGATTAGAAACTTAATCATGTGTTTTCTGCCTTGCACTAACGGTTAGTTCCCAGAGGCTCCCAAACTTTTTTCTACTAGAACACTTTTAAAACTTTACTGGTTTCGGATTACTGCCTCATTTTCAATTTCTGTCATATCATGTCACATACTTACAACTTGTGAACCTGTTTTTTTACGCCTACGTGTTTTTTTTTTTACTTGTCGACATTCTTGTGGACCCTAGGTCCCACCTGGACCACTTTGGGAATCACTGCACTAACCCAATCATTAGCAAATCCTCCCTTATTGGAATGTTCATCCTCAGTGTTGATAAGTATGGAAATGAAAATTTACCTTGGTTTAATTATTTATTCGTGTTTTCTTTTACTTCGAAAGCTAGCGAAATTGATAAAAAAATATGCTCAGTGTTTTATAAGTATGGCAATGACAAATTACCTAGGTGTAATGAGTTGTCCATCTTTTACGCAAAAATTAAGCAAAGGCTGCGTAAAATATAATAGCAATAAAGCGATGTTACTGACCCACAAACACAAAAAATACTGTTTATTTCTTCCTTAACAATTTATATTGAAATCATATCGCTATATTTTTCTTTCACAGCAAATAGTAGAAATACTACTCCGCAATCCGAAGAACAGCCAGCTACTATACAAGCCGAATAAACTAAACGAGACACCCTACAATATAGATATGAACTTCAACAAAACTATATTGGGACAAATATTCGGGGCTCGCAAGTTGAACACGAATGAAGACAATGAGAATATGTTAGGGTATGAGTTGTATAGCGCGGCGTTAGCGGATATGCTGTCGGAACCTAGTCTGTCGGTACCGATAACAGTGGGACTTTACGCCCGGTGGGGATCGGGGAAATCGTTTTTGCTCAATAAACTTAAAGGTGAGGTGTTTAATTGACTTGTATTTAATATTGTTATTTATTTTACTACCTTAAAAAAATGTTTGCCTGTATTCTGATAATGTATTTGTTCAATATCCTTAGATGTCCGTGGCTAAGATGCTGTCTAAATTGTTTTGTAAATTAGTCTGAAAAATATTTAGTTTTTTTAATAAATAATAATTTCATTAAAAGTCACCTCTCCACTCTGAAAACCTTTAGACCTATTTACGGTTGATAAAACTCATAGTTAAAAACTTGTCCATTTGTCTTTCTATTTTATGTATCACTGGCGACCCGCCCCGGCCTCGCACGGGTACAATACTGATACTTATAATACGGAATGTCTTTAAACCTTTAACAAACGGGCGAAATTTGGTCAAAACAAACAGAAACAAATTAATATGGGTACCTACTAAAACTCAGTGAAATAAGTAGGTGGGTATACTTTTATCGTATGAAATACCTACCTATACTTTTCAGGACTAACAATACAACAAACACTAAATAAAGAGGTATTCAAGTAGATATTTTTTGTTTTGTGTTCGTTGTAACTATGATGGATAGATATCCCTCATAGTTACAACGAACACAAACCAAAAATTTGCCTTATAATTCTTAAGGATCGAGCGCGCATAATCGCATTCGGCCTACCTCACTCGCTGCGCTGCGAAAACACTCGCTGTTATTTTGCGATAACTTCTAAGTTATTCATTTAAAGTATATTGTGTAGGGGTAAAATAATCTGCATGAAATGCTTAAGAATATTAACATTTAAAATGATAAGGATAAATACTGAATCCGTCTGATTAGCTTTACAATTACCGCATTAGAAATGATCATTTTTTTAAAAGATAAAATGGATATAGCAAGTTAACCTTAAAATATAGACATATGCTATGCAGACTTTTTTGTAGATCTAAAAGGGAAGAATATTTCCGCCATACATTGTTTTGTTATATCTCATAGGGTTTAGGCAGCGTTTTCGATGAAAGCTCCCAAATGGCTTAATTTTTTACGACACCTCTGACAAATATCAATATATATTAGTCAAATGTACACATAAACTAAACAAATCATATACGTAAACCTTCCGGAAGAATCGTTCTATAGATTGGTAGCAACCGCATGAAAATCCATGTAGTAGTTTTTGAGTTTATCGCGAACAGACAGACGCGGCCGGGGAATTTGTGTTATAATATGTAGTGATGTAGTGATAGCGGTCGCCCGCGGCTCCGTGCGAATGTCGGTTACCGCTGCAAAAAGCCTACCCAGGAAAGACACGGTCAGCAAAATGATTCCCAGGTCAATTCACAAACACCGACACAAACATCGACGACGCAGTCATTATCCGCAGGCTGCTCAGATTGTCTTTCTGTGGATGTGAAAGTTGTTAATGATGAAAATATTTAAATGTAATTAATACTAAGTTTTCACTTCTGCCGGCAGTCCCGGAGTGCAACCCGTTGTTTTAGGATAAATAACTAAATCGATTATTGTAGAGCTTCTCTATAAACAACATTTGACGTTAAATTATTTTCAGGTAACAAAATTAATGATGGTCGGGAGCCCCGACCCGTGATATGGCAACGTAAAGTTACCCATGCGTAAAATATTCTTTGCGTAAATCAATTCCTACTAATTTGAATGTTTGGCCCTGGGATTTTTTATCGTTAGTGCGAAAGACATTTTACTGGAAATTGGAGCCTTTTGAAGGGTAAAGGAAAATCAGTAGGGATCATGGGTATTCTTGGTATATGAGCTAATTCACCAGCTGCAGGGCCGGTGATAATCTTCGCTACTATTAAATTATCTCCTACCTTCTTTATAAGAAGTCTCGTGCCATGTTGGGGGGGCTTAAATTTTTGAGAATCATTATCGGCGTGCCATGCCAACTTTTAACGACAGTTCATGAGGTGGTAGCCCGGCGGGGTTCAGAGAATCTAAAAATTCCTGGGGGTAGTGCACTGCGTCCTCGATGTTAGTGACGGTGTCCATGGATTTAGCAGAAATCGTAATATTTTAATTTCGCCATATGTTTAAAACCAATTCAAAACGTCCAATTTTAATCATTCAAGGACCAAATATTACCTACATAAACTGTTCTTAGTGATGAACTAATTTATTTTGATAAGGATTAATAAAATAAACGCGTTTAAATGTAGTCCAAAAAAAATTCAAGATTTCTAAATAAGAAAATGGTTGTTGTGCCTCATTCGACATAGATAGGTATAGTGTGTCGCGGACTTTTTTGTAGATATTTATAAGATCTACAATTAATTAGAACATTTTATGGTTCTATCTTTTATAGTTTAGGCAGCGTACGTAAAATAAGTAACTTTTCTGGTTGATTTTTTACACCTTGTGTCCGAAAAACCCATATATCTTACGGAACCCTATTTTATCCAAAATAAAATTTAGCCTATGTTACTCGTGGATAATGTAGCTTTCGAATGGTGAAAGAATTTTTGAAATCGGTCCAGTACTTTTTGAGCCTATTCATTACAAACAAACAAACAAAGTTTTCCTCTTTATAATATTAGTATAGATAAAAAAATACCAATTTACACATTTTAAAATAAATAATTTGGATTCTAAATAATATTATTATTATTTATTCATATAGATACTTTTAAAATACTTTAAATCGTATTCTTATGATGCCTTCCTTTTTTTAACAACCAGTTCTAGCGTTGCCTGTCTGAAAAGCTGGCTTAACCTTTTGAACGCCAGAGCAAAAACGCATGAACTTGCCCTCAACGCCAGGCCATTCTTTTTTCAGAGTTTATTTCTTTCTTTTTAACGTAAAATTTCTCAATATTTATAATGCAATTTAATTAGTTTTATGGAAATAAATAAATTTTGGACCTTCTATTTTACAGGTATATAAATAAATAGGCATTAAAGTAATGTTTAAATAGTTTATTTCGTGTTTTAATGTACCGCTGTTTTTGTCACATATTTGTGTCGTTGGCGCTCAGGGACAGTTTTCGCTTGTCACGTATTTGTGACCCTGGCGCTCAAAAGGTTAAAGTCAATGTTTTACTACAATTATCAATAAATCAGTATTGATTCGTCAGTGTTTCACATAAATTCTTTAAATTAACTCTTTCCTATGTCAGAGGAGATGAAGAACTTCGCTCGTCAGTGGAGCGAGACGGGCTGGGCGTGGTCGTGGGCGGTGTCGTGGGGCGCGTGGCACGTGGCGCTGTCCGCCGCGTGCGTGGCCGCGCTGGCGGGCGCCACGCCGGCGCTCGCGCTGGGACTGTGCTTCGCGCTGTTCGCCACTATCTACATCGCGTTGTACGTGCTGTGGTATACGGGCAACAGGTTAGTACATTCTATGCTCTTAGGCTACGAAGGCTTTAGACCTCGGCTCAACAATCGATGGTCCACGGTCCACTGGATGCTCCTGTGAGTCTCTTGAAAATATTACCCTGTACTGAATATCAGATTCAAGAGTTAAAAAACAAAATTCATTGTGTTCCACGCCGAACAGAAATTTAGTAAAATCATCCTTCTACTTTTTAGATCCTAAGCACTAAGTAAGCTGCCTGTTAGTGAGCACATTATCTTATAAGTAGTCCTGTGTCCGGTGAATATATGACAGCACTAAAAGGAGCTACTCCTGTGCTAGTGTTAGGACTGTGTAGGGTTTGCTACTATCTACATAGTGTATTACTGCAAACGGCAAGAACAAAATTATATGTAGTTAAGACATTATGAACGTCGCTTAAGAAGCGCCCCAAATATCCAACAATTGGAAGAGAACGTAAAGAATACTGGCTTTATTCAGTATAGTTACACTTCTATGATACATCACAGCCACATATCTTCAGCTATTTTACGTCCGTTAAATAACATACGTTTATTTGCTACATACCGAACACACTATATTATACATCTCAATACATTACAATAAAATTATAAAACATAATTGTCTGTTAACAGGTACGAATGGTGGTGGTCCGGAGGCTTGGTGTCTGCGTTGGGGCGCAAGTTCAGTTCCCTGCTGTTAGCGCTGCAAGTTGTGTTCTGTCATCCGCCCGGACCTAACGACCCGAGGGCGTTGCCTGCTACACCTATTAGGTAATATAAATTACATGGTAACATTCATTTATAAATATAAATTTAGATCAGATTTTTTTTTATTGTCACTTTGTTTATTGTATTAGTGTTTTCTAGATTCCCTAGTTAATGTTATTTCATTATGACACAGATTTTTAATAAATAATTATGTCAATGGCAATGAATAATGTTAACTACATTTTAATCGGAATATGTAGTATAACAAGAGCTAGTCTCAACAAAACTTAATGGTGTGAATTTAGGTATCAAAATAAATATAAACATACACATACACTACGTAATAATGTTAAAATTATCAATAATTAATATGATGTAGTTTTTTTTTTAGTAATAATAAATAAATAATCATTATTATTATTATTATGTTTTATTGGCATCCAAAAAAGTACATTGCGGTATATTTTCTATTAACATGACTTAATGAGCTAGATACATGGGTTCTTTAGAATTTACGATGATCAATGGCCCCCGAGCTAGGAAATTCCTGTGTTACGGGGGACACCCAATCCGTCTACATTTTACAATAATGTTCCAGTATTAATTAAGTGGTTGAGTAAGTAGGTTACGATGCCTTTATTTTAATCAAATAGAGAAAAAAAGAGAAAACATGGAGTAGTATGGTTTTATATGTGTTGTGTGTGTGTGTGTGCCTGTGTGTGTGTGTGTGTGTGTTTGCGCGTGTGTGTGTGTGAGAGAGAGAGAGAGTATGAGAGATTGCTTTGTATTAAATTTATTGTGGATTTTGCAGCTCTTCTGTCTCATTATAATTCAGAGAGAGCAGGTGTTCTTTAACTTTCCTGATTCCTGTAGTGTAGCCGTGTTGTCCATATTAAATCAAGTATTCTTAGTTCTTAATTACAACTACATTTCGTGTAATTGGCACTCAGTTGATTTTATATAGTAAGATCCGTGCCCAATGACGTAGAAAAAGTTTTGTAGAAAAGTATTCAGCAGCTAATTAGGCTAAGGTTTTGCTTTATACAGACATACTCTAAGCTAAAATAACATTTTGTGAAGGTTACGTAAGGTCCACGATTTATTTATTATCGGTCACTGTTAATTTACACAACCCGCAAGTTTAAATGGAAATGGAACAGCTTCTAAGAACATATTAAAATATTTAGTTAATTTTTCAGATTCCATTTCACTGAAGGTATGAAGAGTGGAGGCGGTCAAGAAGGCGACGCGATGGTGATACAAATGATTGCGAGTTTGGCCGAAGCACTGGAGTGTCAGTACGGGCGCATATGTACCCGTTTAGCACGAGCTTTCAGACCTAAACCTGTGTCCTCTTCTTCTGGTTGGAGGTTAGTGACTGTAGCAAATTATTTAGACTAAGGACTTATTTATCCAAAAAAATCTTCCGATAACGGTTCTACATCGATATGGGCATGCATAACTCCCTGCAATATGATAATTATCGTTCGACCATTCGCGGGCATTTTTTATGATTCTTTCTGCTTGCTATCATTTCGTTTAGTTCTATTAAGAACGAACATCAAAATAATTGCCAAGTTCCAAGAAATTCCATCATGACTTCGAATCAAGGTAGGTACTCTAAATATTTTAAATTTTCTGCGTATATACGCCACGAGGCCTTTAGAGGCTGTTTCACCGGGATGATAGGTGACCAGGGATGGAGCCTTATTAAATTTCTTTATAGTAACTAAATCTCGGATTTTACAACAAAAATGGTCTTAATGAGAACCTTAGCCAGTAATAATCTAATCCAGCAAACATCTTAATCAATATTGATACAGAAATCCCAACGACCTTAACGTCTGTTTACATGTAGTATAACTGTTACTATTTCCAAGGTTTCTTTTGTTTGTTCATTAAATATGACCCCGAGTGTTATCTACATCCATGATAACATATGCAAAATTAGTAGATGTAATTTTGTTATTTGATGATAGTTACTCAAAATATTATTAATAAAGGAAACATTGAAGACAAGTAACTTCCTGTTTATTGCAAATATTCGATCAATATTATAAATCAATTCGTTTATTCGTTATTGTTATTGTTAAATCAGTTATCTATCTAACTACCAATATGTTTGCTTTCTTATATTTTTTTAAAGGGCTTTATATTACCAAGTAGGATTACATAAAAAAAGGCAATAGCGACTACGAAGCAGATACATTGATATAAATTGTAGCTGTAATTGACAACTTACCCCCCAGACAGTGTATTGACACTGTCTGGGGGGTAAGTCAGCAATGTGGTATTTGTCCAGTCGCTATCAAAATGGCAACGCGTCATTTATAGTCGTTTTTCGTTTGATTTGCTCTGTAATCTCACTGCTGATTACATTTATACCATACATACTTTTGATAGGTAGTTATGAAGATCGTTATCAAATTTAATAAGTATTTTTTCTTTTGTTTATAGATGGCGTCGTGTTTGTTGTATTCCTCACATAGTGACTTTCGAGCTGTGCTTCATTTGTTTCATAGTCGGCCTTTGTGTACTTATAATGTTCTTGATGGACAGATATCCCGAGTAAGTATATCGTATAATTTTTATAAAAAACTCTAAAACAAGATTTATTTGATCGGACAATGAAGTCAAAAATTCCTTTTTTTGTTAATTTGTTAATATGAACTTTGACTGCTCATTTTTTCAGTAGTCTCACTATTTAAAAGAAGAGCGAAATAGAGTAATTTGCACTTGTAGCTATTTTATTTGTACACTCTGAATTTAGTACAGTGCATATTATAATTCAATTGTACTCACTGTGTATCTCCATCGTATAAAATATCTATTGTCAATAACTGTCAAAACTGATCGTAAGTACTACTTGCCACTAATATTATAAACGTAACTACGGAACGAAAACTTTCTTTGACATAGACCATAAAAATGGCGCTGTAATATTTAGTTGCACATAAGTAATAGAAAGCATGTTAAATCGTGGGACACGTCTAGTAGAATATAAGGCTAGATCAGTTAGAACTCGACGGCTCACCCTGAGGGTGTCGTCGCTCAGGCGGCATGACGTCCAGCAGGGGCTGATGATCGGCGCGTGCGCAGTGAGCGGCGCGGCGCTGCTGGCCAACCTGTACACGTGCGGCCGCGTGCTGGCGGCCCTGGCGCTGCCGCCGCGCGCGCGCCTGGCCCGCGCCACCCGGCAGCCCGCCGCCAGCTCGCCCACGCTGGCCTTGAGACCCGAGGTGCAAGCGCTCACTCATATGGTAACTTTTCATTTGTATACTCAACTGTTGACTTAACAGTACACGAGTAGTCTCGAAGTTTGGCAAATCGAACTTCTTAAGTTCGATTTGCCAAAATTCGAGACTTTCCCGAACTACTTAACGACCTTATGCTAGTATCTCAACGTTGGTATTGCTATAATTTACTAATGAATACATTCGAAATTATGGTATTGTTTTTTATGAAAGTTAAATTGATACGCTACTAAGAAAATGACTAGCTAATATGTTAGGCATATAGAAGCTGTTGTTTACGTAGGTAATTTTAATTAATATAGAAGCTGTAGAGCTTCTATTAGATATAAAAATGTGTAATTTAAAACTGCAGAGCTTTGCCGCTTTTGATTCTATACGACTCAATTATATGCTTTATAAAAAAGAAATTGCTTTACCTTCTAGTCTAGATGCATAACTTAACTTTGCTGGTTAGTAGTCGTTAATGACCTTAAATGTTAAAAAGCAACCTTATATAAATATAAAACAGGTTTATTTCTGTTTAAAATTCTTATCTTTAACTTTTTGGTACCCTTCTAGGTTTCGTGCCTTGACGCATTCACGGGTCAACAGACTCGGTTAGTGGTAGTAGTGGACGCGCTCGACAGTTGCGAACAAGAGAAGGTGTTAGCGTTATTGAACGCAGTCCACGCGCTCTGCTCCGACCCTAAGAGCCCGTTCATACTGCTGCTGGCTATAGACCCACATATTATTAGTAAGGTAAACATAACAGTCTATTTATATTTGTTCCTAAATGGTATTCATTCATCATCATTACAATTGATGCTCACAATAAAATAGATCGACTAATTTTCTCTTCTTCTTTTCGTGTAGACTGAATGTTCAAATTTATCATGACTTTTATTTAGCTATTGAAACAATACTATTGATAGTGATTCAACATTTCCAGAAAATATTCCAAGATTTTTAAATATCTTTATGCTAAATATCTGTTAGTATCATTTCAATAGCGGAAACTATGTTTTGATTAGGTATCTTTAACCTATATTTTTACTCATTGAGTTACTTAGTTTATTAGAAAATATCACATCGACTGATGTTTACCGCGTGGAACAGTTACTTTGGGCTAACCCTGATTTTGATTCATCATTAACATTCTTCATTGTTGCTCCACTCTATCGGTATCAGCGTGAAAAATGCCTTCCTCGATAAATTGGCTACACTGAAAGATTTTTCAAATCGTACCAGTAGTTTCTGAGTTGAACTCATCAGCTTTATAGTGTTAGTATAGATTAATGCATAAATATACAATAGAGATATTATTAGACAATTTCTTATTAGATTTATAAATTCCAAACAGGTTGCTTGGATGGAGGTCAGTTACCGTCAGTTAAGAATCCTCGATACGTTTGGTGTTCTCCCGTTAATGTTGTACAAGTCCTTATATTATATCATGTTCTTGCATGATCTTATGCAGCGTCTTGTCCTGCCAACTGTCTTTAGATGTTTGCATGACTTTGTTAGGATGTTTCGTGAACATATTTTAATGTTGTTTTTTTTTTGAGTAATATCCGCGCGCGATCTTCTCAATATTGGCTTCGTTTTCTGTAGTTTTAAGACTTATTTGTAAGGTTTATTTGTGTGGTTAATTTAAACGTATTTTTTTTCTTATATTTCTGGACTTTTGTGTTTTACTTTCCTTAACCTTATACAAGTCAAATTATATATTTAAGTTTAAATAATACCGATAGCAATTTTATCTGCAGTTAGCTGTCATCACAAAGATTATTATTAACTTAAACTTAAAATCTTTTTAAATAATACTAAAATACAGTCAAAATTATTGACTGCAACAACAATTACTACATAATATAATGAAATAATTTAAGATTGCGTGCGGATTCCATATAATATTATTTAAGCTATATAAAGGGAGTTGAGTGTTGTGTTTATGACAGCCGGTATGAGACAACCCGTGCCAAAAATATATATACCGTTGTCAATATATTTTACTACATGGATAATCAACATCAAAAACTAAAAGACATAATCCCTTAATTCCTCCATCAGCGACCGCCCTGAGCCGGGGTGGCTTAGTTTGTAGCTTGGGCTGGTGATGGCATAAATGTGTTGCCGAAAAAAATAACAATCAACAGGGTGATGCAAGGATGTAATATATTTTTTTTATATTATATAAAAAAAGTAATATAATTTATCCAAAACACGTGCAAATGTGTGTAAGATAAAACCGGGGCGAGACTTGGCATAATCTCGACTTCATAGTAATTTGTACGCCCGTTTATCTTGGACAAATGTTTAAATTATGCCGACTTACTTGAATACATAAAACCCGAACCTCAAACTTCTTATATTTCCTTGGTTAAAATCAAATCACCAGAGTGTTTATCGATCATGGACATACAGAAACGTTTTTCTCTAACGGCTCGTATTATTAATAATTAATATAATAAAGTCGATTTATTGCAAAAACTTGTCTTAATGCTACATTTTTACATTTTAGACAACATTTTCAGTTGAAGAGCGATACTCGCATTCGTGGCTTGGGAACCATACTTATGTAGATGTTGTTATCTATATATATAAAAGAAAGTCGTGTTTGTTACAACACTTATAACTAGAGAACGGCTGGACCGATTGCCATGGTTTTTGATTTGTTGGATTTGTTTCCGTCCCGAATAGCAGAATACATTTTAAAAACAAAAGAAGAAAAAGAACGTGTTAGTTACACTTTTTATAACTCAAGAACGGCTGAACCGATTTGGCTGAAAATTGGTAGGGAGGTAGTTAAGAACTGGGAGAAGGACATAGGATACTTATGGGTAGGGGTAGGGTAGGGTAGGGTAGGGTAGGGTAGGGTAGGGTAGGGGTAGAGTAGGGGTAGGGTAGGGGTAGGGTAGGGGTAGGGCAGGGGTAGTGTAGGGGTAGGGTAGGGGCAGGGTAGGTTTAGGGTAGGGGTAGGGTAGGGTATAAAAGTCCACCCGTGCGAAGCCGGGGCGGACCGCTAGTTATAATATATATATATATATAACTAACGTAACTTCAATATACAGGGTGAAATGTTAGTCACCAGCCAAATTTTTTCTAGGCATTAGGTATCATTCACTAACACCAATTTTGAAAAAAAAACGATACCTAAAATTTTCATAATTTATAATTTACTCGAAGGAATTATCCGCTCTGCGTGGTCACCAAGTAAAATGTTAATAATACTACGTGCCGCGCGAACATCAATGAGAGCGCACGTCGTTACCCCCGCCCCCACTACCCCTGAGCGGCACTACCTATGATCTAGTCGGCCACGCGCACCCCTTCGCGGGCCTTTGTGACGTGATTTCTCAATATTTTTGTATTGAGTGATACTAAATGAAAAAACACGTATTCAATGATTTTTACTAAAGATTAACATATCAAAATTTGGCTGGTGATTAAAATTTCACCCTGTATAGAAGTAACCTACTGATTTATCATGGTCTATATAGGCGGTGGAGATTAATAGTCGTCGTGCTTTCTGCGAGAGTAACATCGGCGGGTGGGATTATCTCCGGAATATGGTGCAACTACCGTTCTACCTCCAGAACTCTGCTCTAAGGAAAGTGAAGGCAGCGCAACAGGCCGCCTCCAAACGAATGGCGGCCATCGCCTCCGATGACTTCTCTACGTCGTTACAACGATCTGTAAGTTTTATTATTGTATTAGTTACATGTATAATTTGGTTATTGTGACAGTACCTGTACTGATAATTTCGGTGGGAATATTAAGAGTTTGTGCCTTCAGTATTTTGACATGTGGTGATGACTATTAAAATTATCAGTACAGACATTTATAAGAGTAAGCAATCCATAAAAATGGCTGAACTGATGATTGGTGAAATGGTTAATGGTATTATATTTTATAATTTTAAATCCAGTTACATATTTTTAATTTAATTAAATTGTACGAATTCCAGATGTTAAATAATTTAACTGTTATAGAATTCAAATCAGAATAAATCATTTGACATCCATACTTGCATAAAACTGTGTAACAGCTTTCAGCATCTTCCATCCATGTACTTAACTATTATATTTTTTATAATATATAGCCCTACAGTTCTACCTGCGTTACTCTGCTCCAGTGGGTAGAAACATGTTTTGTTTAGCCTATATGTTAATCCAGCTTATAAACTATTCTCGTGCATACTTTCAGCTAAATCCAATTTTTACATGAAACAGTAGCTTTTGCGTAAAAGAGTAACAAACATCTTTTTGCGTTTATAATATTAGTAAGGATAGCCGTCTTAATCATTTTTAATCAACTAGCGTATAAAATATCAATGAATCAATCAACAAACAAATCATTGAACACAGGTGTCTGCCCGTCGCCTCTCATCAACGTCCGAGCTCATGTCGAGTCAAGAACGCGTAGTAAACTTGAGCAAGAACCAAGCGGCCCGGGAGCGTCGCCTTCGTCCGTCCGAGTCCGTCGCGTCGTCCGTCGCGTCCAACCTGCATCGCGCCGCCACGGGGACCGTCACCACGGGCGCGGCTGACCTGAACAGGGTACTGCTCACTGATGATTACTTCAGTGACGTCAATCCGAGGAGCATGAGACGGTTAATGAACGTCTTGTATGTTACCGGTTAGTATAGATTGTATTATCGTTAGCAGGGCCGTATTATCCATAAGACGGGTTAAAGAACAGCCTAGGTGCTACGTGCATGCAAGTATATCCATCCATTTTTTTTGTGTCTTCACTTTCTCAATGTTATTCCTTTTCTTCGACGCATGTTGTCAGTTGATGATATACTTCATACATTAATTTGGAACGCAGTCGCTGTCGTCGTTTTAATACTAAACTAATTAAAGATTGAAGGTACATGATACCAAAGGCGTCGATATGTACGGCACAACTTTTGTTACCATAGAAATGCATTTTAAAGAATAAGAAATCCCGCTCCGACTATTGGTTTGCTTATTGGACCTGATAGAGTTAAACCGTCCCTGATCATTGGTCTGTATTTGTCCACTAATAAATTATATTGGCTCAGGTTATAGTAATCATAGTAATCACGCTTGGCAGGCAGTTTGCTGACTGCAGTATCGTGTTTTAATAATGAACGAAAATTGATGTTCTCTATTTTTAGATTGTCATATAATACTTTGAAAACCCGAAACAACTATCCGAAACTAAATTAATGTCCCACCTAACTAAGCAAGTGAAAAGAAAGTTCATGAAACGATATTTCACAGATCACATCATGTTAATTTCAAATAATTGTGGTATCATAATCATTATTACCGGCATATATGATGTAAATAGATTTACAGCCATTTCAAAAGGCATTTTTAATTTTATATTATGTTGTTAACAGGTCGACTTCTAAAAGCATTCCAAATCGAGTTCAACTGGTACCAGCTAGCGTCTTGGGTTAACTTGACGGAGCAATGGCCGTTCCGTACCTCTTGGATCATATACTACCACGAGACGTATGAAGAACATATCGATGACTCCAAGTCGCTCAAGCATATTTATGACAAGTAAGTTTATTATTACTATACCTACCTATGACGTGTACTAGACTGGCAGACAGATGATCAGCTAATCCGCAATATATATTAGTTGTCATATTTTGTATTTAATTATATTAATATTGTTTCATTATGTATAATTGACAAGTACAAGTCTATGTAAATACCTAAGTGCTGAATAAATATCGTGTAAATCGTTTAACAAACCATTTTTTTTGACATACAACAAATTCGCAGACAGTATTTCGCTGTCAAAGTGTGATCGCACTAAAATGGTAATTAATATTGAACTGATAAATGCTGCATATCCATCAGCTGTGTGTCCTTAAGTCGCCTCATACGACCCACATGGAATCTGATACATGTAAAATTAATCATGATGTTTTCTTTGTAGGGTGAAACCTCTAATGAGCGGTCTCCGCGAAGCCAGTACTCTGATGGAACTAGACCGGGACGAGCGCAAGCTGGAGGTGTTCCTGAGCTTCCACCGCGCTACGCTCACTGCTGCAGACCTCAAGATATTCCTACCCTTCACCATCAACCTCGACCCTTACATTAAGAAGGTTATCAAAGGTAAAGTTCATTATAAGAGTTTGAGTCACATATCAGGATGGTTCACGGAAAGAGGAGAAAAGAATATTCATGAATAACTGAAACGAAATGGTAGAATACTATTGGAGTAGAGTTTACTATGTAAATATAATTGCTAATTTATGTCCTTTATTAAGTTGTTAGTCACGAGGATTTTTATTTTTAATGCCAACACTTATAATATATTGTAAAGTCCCTACACACCTCGCAGTTATAGATTGACGTGACGTAAAGATAATGACACTGTTGGTTAATATTACTAAAAATACTAATGTCACTACTTTAAAATAATTTTGTAACATGCTGTTAAAAAGTATTCAGGTACAAAATCAACATCGAATATAATCTGCAGAAACACTTGTATCATTAAAAAACATTAATCATTTTCCAGAGGAACACGTACAGATGGGTATAGAGGAGGAGCAGGGCGCAGGCGCGGCGCCCGGCGGCGCCTGGAACATGCACTCCCGACAGCCGCACTCCAAACTGTTCCAGAGGAAACATGTGAGTCTCTATTGTGTAGCTAAATCAATCAATGAAACAAAACATTCAAGTGTACGCACAAGAAGTTATTAAGATAAGGATCAAAGGTTTAAAGCGCCCGTAGCCTAATGGCTATGGCGTTTGTTCGATCCCCATTGCATTACCGACGTGAACCCAATCGTAATACAAGCATTTATTTTAGCATGAGGGGAAAAAATGCTGGTTGCGAGGAAACCGCTCTGAATAACTTCTTTCGCGTCTGTTGATATTATAAGAGTAAAAGAGGGAGTGTGAAAGTGATTTTGCCTGAAAACATAACGAGGCCTGAATATCTTGACTGAAGAGGATAGGCCATTGTGTCTCATGTCTTGTGCATTGGACACTAACCATTTCCTCATCTGGATTTTTCACACATATTTTCTAATTCTCGACTTGCTTACGAAGTCTATGTCTGGGATCTTACTCCATTTATGCCCGGTGAAGTAGCAAAAGCCTCGGGGCTAACTACATATGTCCGTCCGAAAAAAAAAAGGTATCTTACTCCACAAGCAGAAGTCCCTGACTTAAACTTTTTTGTAACGGCTGGATCAAATACACAGAGGTTATTTAAAACCTTGATTGAGATATAGACCATTACACCACTATCTATTGGAGCAAAGCAATCGCCCCGTGGCACACTGTGTAATTTTGCCTCATCTGCGGTCACCTATGTTTTATCCCTTTATCCTGTAGATCCAGCAAAGAACTAAAACTTCTGAGAAGAAACCATGTTTCTTTTTTGTTTAGTTTTGAAGTTATTTAAAGTTGTGCTGACGTCAGCAAATAACTGTTTTTATTTGTTTAACTCAAAATTATAATATTATGTACATAAATAAGAGTTTTTACTATGCTAACCTAACTACATACAACGTTTAGGTATTGTATCTACTATATACAAAGAGAAATCGGTTTTTTTTTCTATTTTTACAAAATTGCGGTTTACTCCGAATTCCTGTCGATTCCGTATTTTATTTTAATTCTGAGCATGCATAATGTAGTTATGTATAACACAAAATAAAAAGCAAATAGATAAACAGTGAGACTTCGGAAATATTGCATTTCTAAAGTTTCCATAGAATTTCTATAGAAATAGGGTTGTGAAATTTATGAAAAATGACACCCATTTCTGCCCACTATTTTCATTCTCAGTAGAATGATAATTAGCCGCTCGCTGACCAACATGAGGATTGGCGCCCTCATGGCCCCCTAGTATTAAGTCCCCCGGTCGATGCCCGGAAGGACATCCCCCCGCAGTTTGGGTCAGTTCCTGCGGAGGCAATGCATCGCCATGGGTCTTTAACGGCTCCATGGCGCCTCACCCCCGTTCCTCCAGACATCATGTAAAGATATTGGGTTTTAGCAATGCGCTTGACGAAGGCGGACCCCTTCCCAATATCACATGATGTCCTTTATCGAAAAAAAGTACATAAAACATTATTGATACATCGATGACAATGTGCAACGCATAAGTAAAAATAATATGTAGAATACAATTTGCTATAGATTTTTTCTATTCTACTTTTCGTTTCTTACGTGAAAGGAGTCTATCTTAAATACAGTAATACCCCGGACTTACGCGATAGGTGGGTCCACGGGATTGCCGTGTAAGTCGAATTCGCGTAATTCGGGGTTCAACTTTCCCTAAAAATACATATAATGTTTGTGTAATCGGGACCAGTCTAAAAAAAGCAATAGATCAGAAGAAATCACACCATAATTCTAACATGGTTTCCATCTAAGCGATAATACCGTGACGTCTGAATTAAATTGAAAGATTTTCACTTATTATTTGGTTACATCAAATATCTTTGCTATTTTTTTTTTATTTACATTCAAAGTCCACTTAAGGTAATAATGATAATATTTATTTTACACTCCAAAAGAGATGTTTTTCATTTCATGTTAGGTTAGGTTAGCAGTTAGCAGTTTAACTTGCAGTAAACCGAACGGCGTGTTCGGTTTACTGCAAGTTATGCGCGTGGTGATCAAAAATAAAAACCGCGTATCTCCGAATTCGCGTAAGTCGGGGTAGCGTAAGTCGGGGTAGCGTAAGTCAGGGTATTACTGTACTTAGTTTTACACCAAAGAAACAATTATATTTTATTATACATAAAAAATATAGAAAATTGGCAGTCTAAGTTATCCGAAAATTGTCATAGTAATGTAGGTGACGGCCCTAAACACAAAATTAAAAATTCAATAACTCGGAAGTCCCGCATCATGCTCACCTGATTTTTTCATGAATGATAGCTGATTATAATACAAAACGATCTATGTTGAAAAAAATTGCGGATGCAATGGGACTAACCAATAATAAATATTTTTAATTTCGATAAAAAAAAATTATTTTCCCTCCTATAAACGATTATTTTTAATTAATTTTTTCTTTAAATCAGTAGATATAATTGTCCTTTTTAAGAACCCTTTTTATAATAATTGAAAAAACATATATTTGTAATGAATAATGCATTTTTATGGTTTCTATGGAGTTTTCTCGATTTTTGAAATACATCAAAACTAAATAAAAAACTAACATGGTTTCTTCCCAGAAGTTTTAGTTCTTTGCTGGATCTACAGGATAAAGGGATAACACGTAGGTGACCGCAGATGAGGCAAAATTACACAGTGTGCGTGGTAAGAATTTTAAAATTATCGACTCACCTAACACGTTCAGTTCCTATGACGCGTCTGTGCGTTTATTATTAATTCGAATATACCGCTCTTATATTACAGAGGTCACCCCCTCCAACACAACCGACCGTTGGTACCGCAGCACAACCGATGTGGGTGGGCTGGGCCAACTCGGGCGGTAACTTTGTACCGCAACCCCTCCAGCCGCAGTTCCAACCGCCCTATCCACCGCAACCGCCCCCGCAAATAACCACCGGACAGAACCCACATCATATGCTGAGGACTGCCTTCCCAGCGCTGGTATGTAAAACAACTTTTTTCAACAATCATTGCAAAAGTAGATTCTTAAAGTACATTGCTCGTCGTCCATACATAGTTCGCCTAGGATCCAAGAGTTTCGTCGTTCATAAACATCGATATATCTTTCTTGATGTTTCTAACATCGATGTTGCATCCCTAGCCCTAGCGCCATGTGACATTACTACCAAATGTCAAATGTTGTCTCGTTTCTCGTTTCAAACAGCGAATACTTTTTAAAATGTTTTCGAAATTAATAAGTGTCCGTTCTATTGAAATATTTGTAATGTATATTATTAAAAGAACTAGTAATTATAATAAATGTTTCATGCGTGTTGGTTCATAGGCCATTTTTGTCAATGTCCTTTAGCTCAATGATAATGAACCTAAATGATATTTTTTGCGAATTTTCGACGCCAATTCTAGCTATAATAAAGAAAGCTGTAACCAACTTTCAGCAGTAATTAATATTTTATGTAATATTTCATTTTGTTTATATTCTTATTGTTTTCTTTTGAACTTATAAAACCATTCAAACACTTTTAGTATAGAAAAAACCGTGAATGTCATCAATAATTAAACATTAGTTTAACTTTAGTAATCACTATTCCCCCTTTAACATCACTGCATTAGGTAACTTACTTGTTTAATCAACAGAATATTATTCTATTTCATAGGTGCGACATACTAGATGTTACAGCTATGGCTGCCATAGGAAATTAAACTTAATTGACAATAATATCCCTAGCAGTCTTAGTCATATTGGTTTAATTTTTAATTTACTATGACAGTCACAGCTGATAGGATTGCTACCTATATTAAATGAATTCCAGGGTGACGTGTCAGGTGTCCGGCTGTCGACGCTGAGCGTGGAGCGCGTGTGCGGCGTGGTGCGCGCGGCGCTGGGCGGCGGCCGGCGCGCGGCGGACGCGCTCAGCCAGCACCACGTGTGCGGACTGGTGCTCGCTGTGTGCAAACTGCAGGATTTGGAACCGGTATGTGTATCTCAATAAAGTTATTTCCGCAAGATTAATAACACATAGGCCCCCTCTCCCGTGCCCCGGCACCCGCGGCCTTGTTCGCGTCCACCTGCTGCAGCTTGTCTTACCTGACCTATAAAGCCAGACTATTATGCAATAACCAAACCATTCTTTGTTTAACTTCACTGTTTTTCTTTAGATAACCATTTGTTTCTGCCTCGTTATTGATTATATATTTTCGTTTGTTTATTTATGAATAACTAAATCATTCAAACATAAAGTTAATATGTGATTCAAACTGAGATTATTATAGAAGTATTGACAATAGGTAACTATTATTATGTTATTGTTAACAGGTCCTAGGGCTACCTTTTGGTGATTGGGAGCTGTTCAAACTTCTCATTACCAATCTACGGGAAGTGGAAGCGAATTTACCAACTACTGCTCCCGTTGTTACAGGTAAATCATTGCATTAAAGAAGAAATAATACTATCATTCTAATTAATAATGCTTTACCTACCATGTACCGCCATCATCTGCCCTTACATCCCCGGCCTCCACTTCGCCATGTACGCCGAAAAGTGTGTTCCTAACACACTTTTTTGTAAGCCAAATAATTCCAGAGAGTAGAAATGGATGTAATAGCTCCTATAATAAATAGAAACTCTCGCACAAGAAATGGACTTTTGACGAAGGCATGTAATTGTTGACCGTTAAAAACACGATGAAGCCTGGTTTGAGCTCCTGTCTGAAAAAGAAAAAAAAGCAGCCAAACCTCAAAATTCACTACCATCCCATGTTCAAAGTTCGGCAAACTGCCTGTCGCGCATCGGATTCCCTAAGTCTATAAAAGACGTAAAGGTTAATGATGATGATACTCAGTAGAAAATAGCTCACATATGTGTCCATTATTTATGTATATTCGAATTTTATGTAATATCAAATTACAACTTTTTAAAATTTGTATGTTTGTTACCAGTGGTGCCCGACAAGACAGTCGATATAGAAACCGATTCAGCTAAACCAAGATCAACAATTGAACATCAACGTAGCCGACCATCGAATGTTGAGAAACAGGTATGTATACAAATGTCACTATATAGAATTTTGGAAAGTTATTAAACAGTAAAATAAATGGGTATTATTATTGTAAAACTTACTTTTAACGTATATTTTGCAGCCATACGCGGAATATCAGGTGATTATTGATGTATTAGTAGCAACAATGTTGTGGTATAGTGTCATAGCACGATCATTCAGTAGTTTAATCATTCACTCTTTGGTTTTTATTTTATTTTTTCGTATACGAATCCGGTTTTTATGAAGATAATTTGATTTAACAAAAACAAAAACTAAGCAATAAATATATAAAAGTTTCGAGGCACATTTTGTCGAAAAACTATTCGTTTTTTACCGACTTATAATGTCATTCATGACTATGGCACTTCTTTAATGATGAAGATAAAATATTAACAACTTTATAATCATTTATTTAGTACAGGGTGTCCCATGGGAAATTTCAAACTTTAAATATGAATTAAAAGATTACAGTTGGCGGGAGAGGGGCGGAGCGAGCGGTAACAGGAGCGGGGGTCGTGCGTATTATTTAGTAGCAATGGATCGTTGGTCCGGTTCGCACCGCGCTTACGCTGTGGAAGCGTATATTCAAAACAACGAATCGCCGACTGTGGCAAGGCGAAGATTTTGTGCTCGATTTAATATTCGTCGTGTGAGTGAAGCTCCAAGCGTACAGCTTATTCGAACATGGGTTGAGAAGTTTCGGCAAACCGGATCTACAGTAAATAATCCATTACCTGGCCCGTCCAACGCGATATCAAACGAAGAAAATGTAAATTTAGTGCGGAACGCAGTCATCCGAAATCCACGGCGATCGATTCGTAAACATGCTGCTGCTTTGGGCCTTAGTAAGTCATCCATACATCGGATTATGAAAAAAAAACTTAAGTTCCATCCTTATAAGATGCAGTTGGTTCAATATTTAAAGCCTAACGATTACAGTTTGCGAAAAACATATGCCGAAACAATGCTACGGCGATTTCGCACTATTCGGACACTTGGTAACATAATTTTTAGTGATGAGGCTCATTTTCATCTGCAAGGCTATGTGAATAAGCAAAATTTTAGATATTGGGCTCCAGGAAACCCACATGAGAAACATGAACAACAACTTCACAGCCCAAAGGTGACAGTGTGGTGCGGAATGTCTATGAACGGAATTATCGGGCCATATTTTTTTGAAAATAATGGTCGCTCAGTAACTGTGACATCTCAACGTTACTGCAACATGATTGAAATATTTTTGAACCCAGCATTGCAGAACCATCCAGGATACAATAGAAGAACCTGGTTTCAGCAAGATGGCGCGACAGCTCACACGGCAAGGGCGTCTTTAGAGACTGCGAGGCAAATTTTCGGAACAAAAATTATCTCAAAGTTTGGAACCATCCCGTACCCACCAAGGTCGCCTGACCTCACGCCCTTGGATTTCTTTTTGTGGGGCTTCTTAAAATCTAAAGTATACGACCCGCCGCCAAGGAATTTGAGTCAACTCAAAAGGAATATCCATACTCAAATAAACCAAATCACGTCAGAAACGTGCAAGAAAGTTTTTCTCGCGATGAAGCGTGCGTTGGAGGAGACTGTACGAGCAGATGGGCGTCATCTCGACAGCATCATTTTTAAAACTTAAAATCCGCATGATTTCTTTATTCATTTCTATCATTAAAAGTTTTCTATAATCATAGATTTTTTTTTCATTAATTTTTTAAGTTTGAAATTTCCCATGGGACACCCTGTACAATATGAATTTGATTCCGGTTCTTGAAATTATAAATCTACGTTATTAATAATTAATAACAAAATAACTCGAGTCAAATTATAAATACGATGAAATAAATTGAATATAATATTATAATAATTTATGTAACAATATTGTACTCTACAATACTGATAGTTTTAGTTGAAGCAAAATATTTTTTATTTCTATTTTTCGGGATGTATGCGTTGTTTGTTGTTTACTTAATTGTATAGTATATAGGGCCTTTATACAGTGCTAAATATAATTTCGTCATATACACGTATTATTGCCGTGCTGAATCAATAATTGTCACGTTGTTTTTTTTCCTTTTTCGATATCATACGTATGCAAGAATCGCATATTACCTGATGGACATGTAAGAATCTTCTCCTTCGTGTTTACCTCTAATCATACATTTACTACGAGCGATTGACAAGGATTTGCTGGATTCACAACATTTTTAGAATTAGTCTATTTAGCAAGGTTCTAAGCAATTTTTGTTGTCAAGGCTATTATTTTAATTCACTTCTGTTTTTTGATACTAATACATATAGTATGGTAGAAAGATTTGTTTCAATAATAGTTACACTTTACATGATTAAAGTTTATTTTTAAAATTACTGACCCTACGTTCGTCAACAGGTGACTTTGGAGGAGCAAATGATATGCGGCGCGCTCCAAACGCTAAACGAGGAGGCGCTCGAGGACGTGATGCAATCGGAGCCCCCCTCCCACCCAGGTGAGCCCCTCCGCACCATCCGCGAGTACCCGCCCCCCTCGCCCACCCCCTCCGCGGGGAGAGCGTCCCCCTCCCCCTCCCCCTGCCCGGGCGCGGACGACGCCGAGCGACGCGACCACGTCGTCATCAACCTCGCCGACGACGTGTTCCTGTGAGCCACGCTGCGGGCCGGCGTGGCAACTGGAACACTACACTGCGCTTGATTCGCCATTGCGACTACAATCATGAAACCTGTTACGCTCAATCCGGGGAATGTGATCTAAAATGGCGCGCGTTCTTTATTGCACTAATACAATTTTAGGTAGATGACACGAAAACGATTTACTTAAAGCAACTTAAACTTTAGTCCGTACAATTCAAATAGTTGATACGGTTGTTTACGGTCAATTAGAGCGGATGTAGAAATCAGTTTTTGTTTTTTGATAATCAAAAACGATTACTCTACTTTATAGCGTAATTTCGTTGTTTTTTTTTTTATATATATTTACTTTCAGTATAATATAAAACCGTGTACTTATATAAGTAATAAACAAATAAAATATTACGCACGCCAATTTGGATTAGACGAACCTCACATTCAAACCTCAGATCAAAATTCGAATGTGCTAGTTAATGCTTATTTATTTTATTCCTCTCAAGAATTCCTATGTAACAGAGGCATTTAATATGTGCCAAAAGTTTAGTTACTCATAATGTAGTTATAAAATAAAAATTGGTACTTATTTTATAGTTCCTTTAGCAAAATACATAATAAATATACTAAAGCTATGACTTTGCAACATGCAAAGCAAACTGTTTAAAAGCATATTGCATGTTTTGACATATTTTGCTCTTATTCATCACATCTGGCTTATATTGCTTATATCTGTAACAAAATAACGCATATACGAATATTATGAGATAGATAATGAAAGTATATTTCTTTTCTATTGTAGAATAAATACCTTAATGTACGAATAGTGCAAAATGTTCAAGTTTCATGTTATTATGTGTTATTTTGACAAAAGAACATGTGCCATTAAATAGCCCAAAATATATTTTTGATGTGATTTTAGCAATTAATCAGACATAATCTGTTTAATGTCGAACATTTGAAAAAAATACCTATTTAAAAATAAACTATAGGGTATGTGCATTTAGAATATTTTTTTAAATATAGTGTCGCTCGAATATAACTGAATTGATATCAGTTTTAAAGTGCAATCCATTTGTATATATTATCTCATTTTACATTAGGCAATGTATTTAAAGGCACGTAAAGTAATTTTATGAAAATATTGACTTTTTTATTGTATCGATGAAATTTTATATAATGTGATACGGTAGTAACGGAAGACTCATTTGATTAAATAAAAATGGCCGATAGCTAGAGTTGATATTTGTTTAAATTGTGCATTCCAGTGAATTATGTATTAATATGTAGGCTGTGCCTTTTTTCTTGTATTCCAAAATGTTAATTAAATTAAAAAATATACTTATTATTGGATTCCAAAAAAGTAGATTATTAAATGTGTAAGAATCAACATATCAAATGTCATGTCACACTCTGTTACCATTAGGTATTCAGCAAGATTAATAAAATTTTACTGAATTTAATAATCTTGCTTAATATTTATGGTTTTAAGAATTAAATATCTTTAAGTAAAATTGATATTTGAATTAAGGTGTAGTTTAAATGAATAATGGAAACGTTGTTTAGATATTATTTTTTATTACGTCATAATTAAATAACGTTTCTGATCGATTCCCGAGTAGAAAATAGTAGTAGATTTTTAAGTATTTAATTCCATAGTGTATTAAGATATTCAATGTGATATTATAATCGGGTATCAATCGGTCTCCTTAGAGTACATTTAAATTCGATACAATGTATAATTACTCTTCGACGGGCGAACGTTTCATAAATTTACGGAGAAATAAATGTACAAAAGCCACAGACCGTAGTTTGATTTCAGTCCCCGTCGGTCGTCTCAATCTCCTTTCGGATTCGACTCTCCGATTCACGCGATCAAATTCTCCGGCTTAATAAACCGAAGCGTACGTTTCAGACGAGGAGAGCTCGCTGCAGCTGCGCGCGGCTCCGCGCCGGGACCCCTCCATCCTCAAGGCGAGCGGCAGCTTCCGGCGCCGCGCCGGCGAGCCGCCCGCCGTCACCTTCAACGTGGAGAACGAGGAAGACTCGGACGACGGACAGATCATGTTCAGCGCGCGCCCGCAGCCCGCGCCCGCGCCCCGCTCGCGGCCCTCGTCGCTGCTGGTGGAGGACGCGCGCTCGCTGGCGGGGGACGCGCGCTCGCTTGCGGGGGACGCGCGCTCGCTGGCGGGGGACGCGCGCTCGCTTGCGGGGGACGCGCCCGCGTCGCCGGCCGCCGACCCCAAGCTGCGCGGGCTGCGCCGCACCGCCGACATGCTGCGCAAGGTGAGCTCGGCCGAGCGCCTGTACCGCCTGCTGGCGCGCGGCGGCGGCTCGCGCGAGCGCAGCCCGGCGCGCGACTCGCCCAGCGACGACGAGTCCGCGCCGCTGGTGACGGGCGCGCCCGCCGCCACGCCGCCCACGCCCGGCGCCGAGGCGTCGCCGCCCTCGGACGTGACGGAGCTGGAGTCGCCGCGCGACGCGCTGGACGTGCTGCCCGAGCGCAAGTCGCGGGCGCCGCGCGCCGACAGCGGCGCGTCGCTGAGCGACATGGTGGAGCCCTACAACCTGCGCCTGCTGCGCGGCTCGTCGGACGGCGCGCGCGCGCTGTGGCGCCAGGACGCGCTGGACCGCGGCCCGCCGTGGCCGTGGGAGGAGCCCGACTCCGCCGTGTGACGTCCGCGGTGGGATCTTCGGGGTCGTTCGCCGCGAACTTCGGTCGTCGTCGGCCGATGACGCCGAGGCCGATTTTATTTTTTCCTAGAGAACGTACACGAGAGGACGAGTCGGAAGAGATCGGATGAATTCGGAGATAAATAAATAACGATGCTTCAGTTTACCTAGAATGAAGAGAATTTTCTCGCTTTGACGATTGTATTGCATTTAAATGATATCGACCCAGTATTGTGATAACGTTATATTAAGTGTACTTATTAATTATTGTTTTTGACCTATGTTTTGTAGTATATTGTGTTTTACGTGCATCGATTTGACCCTTTAGATTTATTTGCAGAACATTAAATAAAACGACATTCACTACTGAATTGTTTTACCTCTTACATTTACGCTAACGAAAGAAAAATACATAGTGTATGTCACATTTATAATACTTTATTTGTATACAATATTAGATATTGGCGAGTGGCCATATCGTTAAGATTCACATTAGGGTATGCGACGATTGCTCCCTTACATTTCGCAATTTAAAATTTTAGTTTCACAATATAGAGAGCGTCGTTTTGCGTAGCAACTATTTGAAAGTAATATTTCTTTAAATTCGTAAAAATGACATAATAATTCATTTTTTCACTATATTTTACACGCCCAAAGAAAATAATTCTATATAGAACATTAACAACAAACTATGTTTCAGAGATCACAAACTATAATATAACCAGCGCCTGCTGTTTCCTAGATACCAATATACACATAATTTTAAATTTAAATAAAGTTAACTGGTGTATGGAAGCACAACTTAAACTCCACTATAAATGTATACAGTCATATACATATAGACCGAAATTTTATTTATAATAAAAATATTTCAAGCATGTTACGAATAACACAGAGCATTAACAAGTCCGATTACACTTAATTAGAATAGTGGAACCTACTAAATATTAAAAACACACTAAAATGTATTGCAAAAATAAGAAATACTTGAATAAAAAAAACCCAACAAATAATTATTACCTATTATATTATTATCAACATGAATTTTGTTACGGATTCTATATTTTCTCAGTAGATACAAACCACATTTTATATCGTACAAAATGGAGTATTTAAAAAATACTGTTATTACCATTCAATAGTAATATCACACAGTTTTTTCTTTGTAGTCACCTACAATTTGTGAACTAGATCCAAAAAAATGGACATATTTTGTTATAACATAATAAATTATACAAAATAACCTAATCAAATAAATAGGAATGTAACATTTGAGAATATAAAGAGCACCAATAAAAATTAAAAAGTTACATGTATTACAGTTTTGACAAAAATGAGAATTATTTACATTTTATATCTGGTTTAATGCTAGTACACACTCGCTAACAGTTGTATGTAAGAAGATATTTGACTTTAAGTATTCACTTGAGTAAGTAGTGTCTCACTGTCGTGGCCTCTATTGCCATGGTAATAGAAATCATCAAAGTGACACCTCACATTCCCAAGAAAACTTAGTATCAAGTGTCGTTCTTGCATGTGGAAGTGAGTTACTGTAAGATATAAAAAAAACGCTTAGATTTTAAAAAATATCATCATTACATGTATATCTCGATATTTAGCTTTGCGGTTTTATAAAACTACACTAAATGAGGCTGTTAAGTGATATTTCATTTGATAAGTAAAACTCGGTACGGAGCAAAGTGTATCAAAGTACCATAACAATGACTATGTTTTTGCGAGTATGTACGTATGTAATTGTGAGAAACGATACATTTATAACAAGAAATTTCGTTGTAGATTTATTATTTATAGTAATAGTATTTGCATCATATTGAATTATAACATTGTAACTATGAAATAGAAATTCACTACTTTGCAAACTCTTTATACTGAACAAACTAATAACTTATGAAGTTACAAACAACACAAATTCTTATACTTACATCATAAAAGCGAATGACTTTGTGCTATAAATACACATAATATTAAACAAATCGTTAAAAAATCACAAACATTTTCATAAAATAACTATCATCATAAATATAAATAATCTCAAGACGATTCATAGTACACAACAGGGGTTCGGATCAACATCTATTTACATAATTGAATATCGATTGATTATTATCGTAGGGGGATTCGAATTCGATCATAGAAAATTATTACGGCGCTAATGATCTAGAAAAGAAAACTAAACGCTCAAATATCACAATGGTCAGACGACTCGTATCTTGGCGAGGTCGACGGCGTCGTCCATAGCTTTGTCGGGGGGTTCAGGGGAGGCGCTCTCGGCGCGGTTGTCGGGCGCGGGCGCGGGCGCGGGCGCGGGCGCGGGCGCGGGCGCGGGCTCGGGCGCGGTGAGCGCGCTCCACCAGCCCGTCAGCGCGCCGCGCGCCTGCGACAGCGCGCCGCCCACCGCGCGCGAGGTGGTGGCCACGGCGCGCCCCGTGCTCGCCACCGCGGCCGTCACCTTGCGCCCGCCCTCCGTCGTCGACATCGTGCTACGGAACGAACATCCGCTTTACCATGGAAAATCTTTTGTGTCTTAAATATCATTCAAATAAAAAATGGTACCGCGATAGTTGAATTAAACTTTATTCCATGACAATAAGGTTCATAGGAACATCATAATAGCTATATACATTTTGACTGATAAATCTTAGACCAATGGGATACAAGTTTAATTTCCTCTAAAATTCACACCTGTCAATGTACATTCTTATGTTAAATGGATAGTTATCAAATCACAGAAATACGTTTTTGGCGATATTTAACCCTTATCCAGGTGGTAGGTATGTTTAGAATTCAATTAAGGTTTTGAAATTTATTACAAGATCATAGAACTAGTATGATGGACACTATGTGATCACACTGCCAGGCTAAGCAATAAAAGAGATCCAGCATAATGTTTATCTCATGGTTCTCCATGGGATTCACTACATATGTTTTAGTTAAAACAACCCATGCACTAAGGAAATAAATCCTGTAGAAGAATAAGACTAAATACATAATTCATGGCCCCAAAGCAAAGCCAAACAATTAGCTTTGTCATATCTTTTATCAATCACAAATCTCATTTTCATTCAACCACTCTAAATATAGTTATCGAGTCGTTCGCCAAATAATTCACTTATCCCCATGTATAATTATAATTTAATGCAGCATGATTCACAACATAGATGTTGTTTACTATTGATGTTATGAATCTCTGCAATTATTGTAATGGAGAATGGTGTAAAATACTTTATAATTTACAATTTATTAAACTTACTGGGCAAACTTGAGTTTCATATCAGCCACAGACAGTTGTCCAGAGAACGGATGGATAGGTATTAAGTTCAGGAAAGCTTCGATTTCACCATTGTTTGTAGTCTCCAGCCACTGCTGATACGCTGGAGTCGCTTTGAAAGCAGACATAAATTGACAATTATAAGAGTCAATTTCTCGACTGCCTTCTGAAAAAGTAGGAAATATTGAATTAGTCAATATTTTTAGGTATAAATAAAAGTATTAATAGAATCACGAAAATATATTAAAGCCACAGTGCAAAATTAACTACATTTTAAGTTGACAGATAAAGTCAATTACTATTCAAGCCTAAATCATCATCATCAGTCCGTATAACATCCACTGCTGAACATGGGCCTCGTCCCGAGGGAGGGTATTTGCCATAGTCACCATGCTTGGCAGGCGGATTCGTGACCGCAGTAGTATGTTATACCACACAAGGAAACCCTGCTGCCCTTTCTTTGATTTACGATTATTAAAGATGATGTTATAACAATCGGGACCAACGGCTACCACACAAGGAAACGCTGCTGTCCATTCATTGATATACGATTATTATAGATGGATGATGTTATAACAATCGGGACCAACGGCTTAACGTGCTTTCCGAGGCACAGAGGTTAGTCTCTCAACCATCCAGACCCGGAAAGAAATCTTAGAATTTACACAAAGATTTCCTGTCCGGTGTGGGGATCGAACCCACAACGGCCGAGATTAAAAGCGAGCCAAATACCGCTACCTACGCTACGGAGGTTGTCTAAAAGCCTAAATAAATACTTAAAACTACTTCATAGTTACCTGGCAATAATGATGTCCTTAGAAGATATATTAAGTAACTTGCAAATTGTTCCCGTATCCACGCGTCTCCTTGCGTCGGTCCATGCCGCACCACGTGGTCAGCGAAGCGGAGATCCTCCGTGCCCAGAGTGAGCTGCCTTCTCAGCACCATGTCACCTGTTTCTATTCTCATCTCATTCAACTCGACCAACACGTCAAAAAGCTGCCTTTTCTGTTTAAATAACACGTTAGATGCGCCTACAACGAAACCTTGCACTGCAGGATCTGACAAAAGGTCGAGATATTGCAATGATAAGTACGGTAAACAAAGATAGCCCTCTTGAAACAGAGGAAATGGAAAACCACATTCGGTTTGATCTATTTGCCCTGTGAGATTATGTAAACCGTCAACACTCATATCTCTGGCCAATGTTGGGCTCTGTTGCGCCTCTGGTACATTTTTCTGTGGCTTATATTTTTCTCCAATACTGTGGCATTTTTCCCTGGCGCCTGTTAATTCTTGTCTATCTACTACATCAGTAAGTATGGTTTCATCAAAACTTTGTCGACTGACGCGATCTTTTTCTTCTAAGAGGTTTCCACTCTCCTTAGGAGAGAGTTCCTCATCTTGAACGGTGCCATTATGTAAGTGACTCAATGTTTCGTCTGCTATTTCAGCAGTACAGTCTGGTTCGTCATTTTTGTCATCAGCTAAAATAACATTTACAGGAACTGGGGATAAAGGTCTTGAAAGCCTGGAAAAGTAATACATAGTAATATTAAAATACCAGTTTCAAATGTTGAATTAAATTGTGGGATAGTTACAGAATAACATAATTTCAAGAACAAAATAAAACTAAAAATCAATTTACAGGTTCATATCCATTTGACTTTTTCTCAAACTCTTGTATAATATTACAAACCCTTACCCAGAATTTTATGAAGAATATTTTATAGTGGTTCATGGGGTAAACATTCTGAAAGTAGGTACTTACACAACATTAGCAGCACGCCCAAGTCCGTTTTCTAAGCATTGCGGCAACAACGATACTAAAGTCAACAAAGCAGCAGACAGTGGGCCAGCTGGAGCGCCGTAGATGAGCACCTTACGTCGCAACAACATCAGTTTAAACAGCAATAAAGCCTTGTGCCTCCAATTTTCAACTAATTTCTGAACTGACAAACCTGAAATAAATTAACAAGTAATAATATCTTGATTTATACTATCAACTGATATTAAACATGGTAGATATCCAATCACACAAAAACTTAAACAAGTATCAGTGTAACTTGGCCCCAAAGTTGTGCAAAATGTGCATCTGCCAAGAGAAGAATAGTGTAGTGTTAAAATAATATTATGTATTTTCTTTCTTTAGTAAAATGCAGGTAAAACCATATAGCGCTACTATGTTGTAGAAAAATGCATCCAAATCTCAAATTTGGAATCAAGAACTGTAATTTCGAATTCGGCTCTAACTACATACAACAAAACATGTCACTATCTGACATGTTTTTTATAACGAAAATGTAAAAATATTTGAAAGGATATAAAATGTAGTTAATATGCATAAATAGAACAAATCATACACCTATCACAGCAATCATACATCAATAAAAACAGATTATATCAGTTGCAGGTTAATTTCAAGGTGACAATAAACTGTATATTTTGTGCTACTATAACTAGATCAAGGACTTACTAGCTATTACACATATCCTGTACTATTGAAACAAAATATACAAGATCCCTATAATTTTATTTGATAATAATAATAATTACATATAATTTAGTAAATGTTATTTAAGTATGTTTCTATTCAATTCTAGGCATAACACCTTCATAACACAAATAATTTTATTGAGTTTGAATGAATATATTATGGATAATTTTGAAACATTTTTGTTTTATAATGGTACCTATATTAAAATTAATTTTATGATGGAAGAAATGCAATCATAAATTTCTCTATTCCATATTCAGAGATTAATTACCGCATAATCTAAAATCTGAGATACACCTCAGTTTTATCTACTAACTTCAATTTTCGTTACTTTAATAGGCCAGTTGACATTTTTTTGAAATTGCTTTTGTATGGTTAAGAATGTTTTTACTACAACAGGAAAATAATATGGTATTTTTTGAGGGCTCCAAAACTAAATATTTTAAAATTGACCAATACAGTATCTTGGTTTAAAGTGTATTTGGTGTCATATCATCAACATTGCTCAGACAATCTAGTAATGAAGGATTGCATAGAAATTTATATTCTTAGTACTGAGTTATTATAACCATAATTTTTATTAAATTAAAGTACAGTTCTTGTTCTATGAGGCTCCTATACACTGATAAAGATCTCTGATAAAAATAAAATTTAACAGGTATAGGTCTTGTAGAAACTAAATAAATAAAAGCTATTCATAGCCCTAGAGGAGAGGAGGATATCTGTCTCCCTGCAACCACACTTCATCAAATAAAGTCAATTATTATTCATTAGGATTTTAATAAATAAAATTTTAATCCCAGTGTATGTCCATATTAACATCAATGTTTGTGGACACTAAACTAAAACAGTTCAATATATACAAATCACTAGTGATGATTAACATAGAATAGAAAGTTAGAATACTAATTGGATTAGCAATAATATCCGATTAATAATGTCACACTAATTTGTATTTATATTGGATTACATAAATGATAAAATAGTTTATACAATGTTACTATGCTAAGTTTTGATTTAAGGATGAGAGGAGGAGAATAAGCCATAGCTTAATGGATAGGGGTGTTGGACTAGTAATCTTGTGGTCTGCGTTCAATCCCCACCCAATGCACTACCAACATGAACCCAGTTGTAACACAAGCATTTGAGCTTAGCACTAGGGGTTAACAAAATACTAGTAGACAGCAAAAATCTGGTAGAAACCTTAAAAAAAAAGTATAGGAAAAATAAATACCTTCAACAATTTGATCAACCTGTACCGGACAGCTATTTAAATGATTAAAAGCATCTTCAAGCAGTTTGGTTTGTGAGAAATCTCCCTGCAGAAACCATGCTCGTACAACTAACTCCAACTTTACTGCTAGGCGACCAAACAGAGGAGCTCGACACACAACACAAACACTCTTTTGCACTGAGCTGCGGGTCATATCTTCAGTTTTCTGGACTACTTGCTGAAAAACAAATTATTTACTAATTTAAATAATTTGGTAAATATTTAAAGGTAGTGTTAAATTTTCACAAATTTATTTAATAAATTTATTTTCATGCAAATATCCTTAATTCATGTTGTAAAGGTTGCATAAAATGTATTTATATGATAATAACAGTATAAACAACACTTTTGTAATAATAACACAAAACAGCTGTTTCTTGAATATTGAAAAGAACAATAATTACTTAATGTCATATGCTGCTGCAATGCTGTTTTTCACCTTGTCTTTTATATTTATGCAAATGATTGGACCATATTATTGGAATATGGAAGACAACATATTAACACAAAAAAAAAGAATGCATTTTAATAAAAATCAAATAAGAAACACAGCACATCATAACTTGGACTTATTGAAATAAATTTTCTTATCAAATGTTTACCTCAACTGGGATTTGCCTAAAACATGACACACCATACACAGTATTTGGTGGATCAGTCAGGCCAGGCAGGTTGAAGAATATTGTGTCTGACAGATAATTGTGAGATCCATCGGGAAGCGCTAGGGCTGGCAGATGTCGCCATGCTGCTGGCAACTCCGTCGGATGACCCGGCACCAGCTCTGGATAACAGTGCTCCACCTAAAATATACATTTGATGGCTGACAGAAAGAATTTGTGAAACTTTGAATAATATCACACGAAAGCTACCAATTAAGGCAACCCAGAATAATCAGAAAACATAGTAAAAATTCTGACTTAAGCATTCAGGTTTCTATTTTTATTCGAAATTGTTATCGATTGATGAAAGTAATGACGCCTACTAACCTGACAGCCTTTCTTGTGATGAAATCCCACAACAATGATGTTGAGCACCGGTTTACTTATATCAGACATGTTAATTCAATTCTCATATTTCAATTCTGATCCAACTGAACACACAAACCTTTACAAAACGTATTTTACATCGCGTATTTGCACACAATCCGACCACAAAATAGTGTACTAAGTGTACCTCTCAAGGAATTTGACGTTTGTTCATTATTGAATTTGACACCTCTAGGGTTTATTTTTATTTATTTCAGTACCAAAGATGCATTAGTTTTTTTAGTATTATTCATCGTTGCTACAAACGTTTGAGCTATTAAAAATGTTGAATTCAATTTTTTTTTCATCTGATTGTTAGAATATCGTTATAAGAATAAAATTATGAATTTGAATTTCCATGATGTTGAATATTAATGTACACCAAGCTTAAAATTATTTATGACCAACCTTTTTTATTTGACATCCAATACACGTTCAATAGTTAGTTACCGAACAAATGTCGAAACCAAGTTATAAAAGCTATGAATGAATTGTACGTCTCAAAATACCTACAAAACCTTAAAGGGCTTATCTTACATAAACCCTAAAATATTTTTTTTATTGATAATTTAGATCGAAATCTCAAAGGTTATGTTACAATATATTATGAAGCCAAATATTAATTAAGATATTTCCGCAATTAAAACTTTCATTACCATCGTAAAAACTAAAAACCTAAACAAAAAATGTACATTGAATGTGTACATGATGTCGTAATTTTAATGGGCGATGTAGAGAGGTGAAACTAGGTATCGATAGTTTTGGCTGTTTAATTGTTTCCTTTGCATTATTATCAATCATAGAGCAAGAGGTGAAATAAATGATCAAACATTATGGTGCATTATGGTTGCGAATTCGAAGAAAAACACCGTAAAAAATATGAACAGAAAAGTTTATTTGTAACCAATATGATATAACTATATCTGGTTAATTTATGATTTGTTGTTTTCTTAATACAGTTTATGAATTAGGCGTGTTGTTTTATAATTTTTATTATGAACTTTTTATGTACAAAATAATTATTACCATTGTTAATTTGGTTTTTGAGTTAATTCGTCGCCATTTTCATACTTTGTGCTGTGGAACTTTCGGATTTGTAATAACAGTTTAAGAGTGCGGTGCGCGATTGTGGTCACATTAAATTGGATTTTTATGCAAACACCTATATTTTTTTGCTAGTGTATAATGGTTGGACAATACTTCGCATCTAAGGTTAGTACTTTTACTAATTTATACGCTTATGAAAAGATAATAAGTTCTTACAAAGGTACCGGTGTCAATAAAAATTCGGTCGGAATCATTGATAGCATGCTGTTGGTATTATTATTAAATTCAACATAATTACGCAGCTGTCACATTTAAAATGAGGCACATAACTTTGTTATTGTGATTTTTTTACTTGTTCGAGCGAGTTAATTTTAAATCGACGGAAGATTTGTTATATATTTTTAATACGTCAACATATCATGATCAAATCATTGCTCCAAAATGAAATGCGTAATACTATAGATACTAGTTTATAACTTACTTACTTAACTACTGTTATTATTCTTCCTATTATACCTAAATATTTCAATTTCACAGCTTCATTTTTGATGTGGGTCATATAGTAAGATTGAATTCCTACCATAATTAATTAGTATCCATCGATATCCATTCATTATTAGCAGGGCTAGATAATATCATAGTCCATGTCTAATGTGCTAAATGTCTCAGCTGAGATTTAGTTTTTACTTAATTAGCTTCTTTCGCACACATTTGATACTAATTCTAGTTAGGTAAGTTGTTCAAAAAGAATGAAGTATATTTAGCTTGTATACTATGTGAATTACAAGCTCTTATTTATATATTTTTTAAATGAATTTGTTAAATCTTGACTTCATCACATATTTTTTCTTTACATGAATTAAATTGAAGGAAGATAATCTATTTAACAAAGAATATATTAGTTAATATGTATATTCATATTTTTGATTAGACATGGTCGGACTAGGCTCAGGCTTATATTAATAGTAGATTCATACATTGTTGCAACATGGAAAGTAAATACCTTATTGTGTTTATAGTGAACTCATAGATTAATCACATTGTTCATTGTTATTAGATAACATTTTGTTTATTAAGCTCCTCTGCAGTTTTTTTCCCCAATAATGCTTAGATTTTTTCGTTATATGCTAAATATGTACAGCGTCACTGGACTCAAAAAGGATTGTTGATTATTTTATCTATCATTAAATTCATGTTAACATCCACTGCTGAACATGTGCCTGCTCTTAACAGACCTTGGAAAGCAATGGTCATTGAGGGATATTGCCATAATCACCAAGCTTGGCAGGCGGATTGGTAGTTGCAGTATGATGGTAAAAAACCTTGAACTGATAGATGCTGCTTCCCATTCATCATCTGTTTGTCCCTATATTGCCTCTTACAACATATTATATGGGACTAGCAGCCCGCTCTGGCTTCGCACGGGTGCTTGCATGAATTATACATATTAACCTTCCTCTTGAATCATTCTATCTATTAAGAACCCCCGTCAAAATCCGCTGCATAGTTTTAAATATCTAAGCAAACATAGGGATGGACAGACAGGAAATCTACTTTATTTATACTATGTAGTGAAGACATAGGAAGGTCTATTATAAGCCGGACACCACACGGTGAATCATTATATTGAATGGTGTAAATTTATTGAATATAAATTTTGGAGTTAAAAGTCTTTACAATATTGATCTTTATATGTTGGATAGCTAGATCACTTTTGTTTAAAAAAAATGTGATTTTTTAATTTATATAGTTTGCCATATGAATGTGAAGTTTTAACCATAGAGTCTAAAAATTGGTGACTATATTCTTTAGATAAGAGATAAAACTAAAGACTGGTGTTTTAAAAACCCATTAATGGTATGAAACATATATATATATTAATGTTTGGGCAAGGATTCAAAATCTGCATCAAGTTGCAAGAAAAATAACCAGGCTCCATAAAATAATGCAGCCAGTTCTGTTATACAAATATATCACAATTTGATTTAGATGGATATACCTAGTTCACAACAAGGCTTGTGATACAATGTCACATGAAATAGTGATATAGGGCCTTTAGCCTCCAAATCCCACAGGGGACCTCTTGCGCAGGTTGCTTAGTTTGTAGGTTTTTAAACAACTTATTTAGGCGGGAGCTCTGCTCGTCTTTATTCCTGGTGCAGTAGCAAAAGTAGCCAGTAGCCTTCTGGGTAACTACATAATGTCCATCCAAAAAAAGAGGCCTTTAGCCATATTAAATAATTTAAAAACTACAAACTAAGCCACCTGCATAATATCTCCTTCACACCCCTAGAATTGACAATTTTAAATATATTTTGGGGAGTATTGTGCTGTCTTCATGGGCATCATTTGTCTTGAAGAATGCATCTGCCATTGGAGATGACTATATCTAGTCGTTTTGATATTCCATGTTAGTCTTTCTTTTGTTGTTTTTGATTTATTTTAATTATTAATTTAATTATTTTATTTGCCTCAGACACAAGTATCCATAATTTTGTTAGTATTAATGCTTATAAAATAATTGTAGTAGATCAAATCAATATAAAATAACAATAAATCATAGAACTTTAGCTGGCTTGCTAGTGCATATGAGTTGTTTTTCAGGCTTTCCTTGAAGGTGTCAGTGGAATTTCTTATTTCTTGCTTTAAAGTTCATGCATTCCTATGTCAAATTTGTTATATATTTTATGGTTATACAGTACAGGTATGTTTCTTAAAATTATGTTCTGAAGCAAAAGATGTGTGTAGGGATCGTAGCAAGTGGTGGTCTGTACCAAAAAGATGGTTCTTTGCCTAATTGGTACCAAAAAGACACTATTTAAAAACCTCTTCTGTCTATATGTTAGTCCAGCGGTATCTTTGAAGCTGCAATAACTAGACACTTGAAACTTTCACAGAAATTTATATTATACTAGCGACCCGCCCCGGCTCCGCACGGGTACAATGCTGATGTATCTATATATATAAAACAAAGATGGGTTTGTTACAACACTTATAACTCGAGATCGGCTGGATCAATTTTTATGGTTTTTGTTTCGTTGGATTTTTCTCCGCCCTGAATAGCAGAATACATTTTAAAAACAAAAGAAAGTCGTGTTAGTTACACTAATTATAACTCAAGAACGGCTGAACTGATTTGGCTGAAAATTGGTAAGGAGGTAGCTAAGAACTAGGAGAAGGACATAGGATACTTTTGGGTAGGGGTAGGGTAGGGTAGGGTAGGGTAGGGGTAGAGTAGAGGTAGGGTAGGGTAGGGTAGGGCAGGGGTAGGGTATAAAAGTCCACCCGTGCGAAGCCGGGCGGGCCGCTAGTTATACATTTAAATCTTCCTCTTGAAACCCTCTATCTATTAAAAAAAACGGCATCAAAATCCGTTGCGTATTTTAAAAGATTTAAGCATACATAGGGATATAGGGACAGAGAAAGCGACTTTGTTTTATACTATGTAATGACAAGCTAACATTTTGAATTCCATGCCAGTGATTTAACTAAACTATTAATTACGTTAATAATAACAAATTCTATAATAATATAATTAGGAAATACATTTTCGATGGTATCATATTAAAACATCTGTATCATATTCTTATCAATATACCTACTAAGTTAACAAAAACATGTTACGTCATTCAATACCTCGCTACATGCAAAACCATAAACGGAAATTTCGCACCAAGTTTATCATGAAAAGACACGTAGGTATGTATGTTTACATGTATTGTATAGTAACATATAGCTAGTAATTTGTTATATTGCTGCCTACTTCTTCATCGACTTGTCGAAGTACGTCATTTCTTCTCAATGTCATTTAAAGACCATGGATCTCAGCTCATTGAAGCATAACATAATATTGATTAATATAGGTTTACCGTGTATTTCTATCTGTGTGATTTGTTTTTCTAGTCTCAGACTGAATATATTTTCCTTATTGTATGTAAGGTGAAGTACTTTTTTAATCTCTAGAAATTATAATAATATGCTCCTGAAGCCTTAATAAAAAATGCTTATCAAAATGGTACAAAATGTTACGTTACATTTTATCCGGGATTCATTTAAATATGGAATGTAGTCTGGTCATTCTACATGCACGGCCTTGTAGTTTTTTTTCATACATAAAACTATAATCTTAGTTAATAAGACGACATGAAAAATAAGTTTATCGTAAAGTCTTAACAAAAATGGTTTGATTATGTAGGTAACCTACGTAGACGTTACTTCGCGACCCCATAGGCAGTGCACACGTCGCCGTTCTCCATACCTGCGCTATTCCGTTACTCCCAGAGGACAGCATTATATTCGCTGTTCTCTTCATTTCCCTCTCGTACGCCTTTCTTTGCGGATTAGCGTGACAGAGAGGTATGATTTCGCTGGAACTATTCATTCGCAATGCAAACCATTGCTAAGAACTGGAATGTAATCAGGGTTGCCAGGTAGCATTTCTTGTGAAATAAGTTTAGCCTACCAGTTCTAAAAGTTTTTTACATCTTAGATCATTTCTGCTTATGTGTCTCCATTAACAAAAAACGATAGGATTAGGTTGGTAATTTCAGATAGGTACTTCATTTATAACTAGCTGCGTCCCGCGGTTTTACCCGGTTGGTGGCTGCTACTTTGCTTCAGTAGGTCGTACGTAACGTACATTTTTGTCGCCTATATGTTGATCTAATATAAAAAACCGAAATCCCTATAAACTATATCCGTGCAAATTTTCAGTCAAATCCTTATAGCTGATTTTGCGTGAAAGAGTAACAAACGTCCATCCATCCATACGAACTTTCGTGTTTATAATATTAGTAGGATTTAAAACATCGTGTCTTCCGTGATGATGATGATAATGATCATATAAACAAGATACCTAGTTAATGAAAATACTTTTAGGTAATCACAGAAATAAATGGTTCAAATGTGTTTCTTTGTTGCAGGATTCGAAGCAGCGCTCTATAGATCCGCAGGCATGACGGAGAAGGTGTTATACCCAAGTAAGTAATTCATTTATATTGTAATTATATCATCCACCGTCGTATCTGTAGGTAATTTAGCGTGTTGTGTTAGGTTTCAACTCTCTAGACATAAGTATAGCCAACAGCAAACAACTAAAACAACAATAACTACGTAGCGTAAAAGTGTAATCCTGCCCCATTACAACTAAAGTTTATTCAGAAAAAATAATGTTTCAAGTCCTAATGTTAAAAGTGCCTAATGCGTCTACGCCAATTTACTTGAAAAATAATAAGATTAACATCTAAATCATCTAATACCTATATTAATTCGGTTTAACAAAAAATACCTACGTCATATTCGTAAGTTCGAACAAGGAACTTGTACCTATGAAGTGTTAACAAAACGTTATAAAAAAGAGAGAGTTACTGTGACATTTATAATAGTATGAATGTTGTTCATGCTTACTCGTCTCCTAAAGTTTGTAACAAGGGGTCACGTGATGGTGACGTCACAGACGAGCAGTCACCAGATCAATAAGGACTCGAGGCCATTCTAGTCTGGCTCAACGAAAACGCTACCGCACCTTATATGTATAGATAACTACGACTCGAGGTACACTATAGATATATACCTATATAAATATTAATCTGTCTTTGCAAAATGAATACAGAAAAATACGTTGTAACAAGACTGCGAAGGAGATCGCTTATCTGGCATATTCAATTGTTTTTTTTTTAAACCACTAACAAATTATTGCGCAGCTCGTCACCGATCTGCCTACGTATTGAATTACGGTATTTTCCACGCCACGCCCCATCTCACAAAAGTTAATATTGAATCAGCAGCTTAGTTCATTGTTTTAAATAATCGTTAGAGTTACACTTCTATATGTTTTCATACAAATCTCAAGTACCTGACCTGAACTGCGTGCTAGCGAACTAAGGGCCTAACGCGATGCGATGCCAAATGCATTCATGAGGTGTCATTCACCTCTAGGACTATAGAGCCGCGTACTTAACTTCTAAATATACTATGTACCTATATCAGACTACGCCTAGTCTTTTAATTTGTCAATGAAAACTCAGAAAACTTATTAAGAGTCTTGCTTTTGGCTAAGGCAGTTATGTTATGTAGGTATATTGTCAAAATAAATATTTTCCATATTTAATAATAATAAAAATATATGTTTGTACTTGAACTTTAAATCGGTTGTACTTGGGCTGCCAAGCTCTTTTCGGCGAGCAGCTTTTTTAGGGTTCCGTAGCCAAATGGCAAAAACGGAACCCTTATAGATTCGTCATGTCTGTCTGTCTGTCTGTCCGTCCGTATGTCACAGCCACTTTTTTCCGAAACTATATGAACTATAATGGTGAAACTTGGTTAGTAGATGTATTTTGTGAACCGCATTAAGATTTTCACACAAAAATAGAAAAAAAACAATAAATTTTGGGGTTCCCCATACATAGAACTGAAACTCAAATTTTTGAATTTACACAAAGATTTCTTGTCAGGTGTGGGGATCGAACCCACGACCTCCGAGATTTTAAAGCAAGCCAATTACCGTTACGCTACGGAGGTTGTCGGTTGTATGAAAAAAACCGGCCAAGTGCGAGTTGGGCTCGCACACGCAGGGTTCCGTACTAATATTTAGATAAACAACATGTTTTTGAGGTAGCACTACACACTTTTGGTTGTGATTTTCAAAGCGAAAAACGGAATTAAAATCACGTTCGTTGTATCGGAACCCCCCTTAAATATAATACTTATTTTATTTTTGGTATTTTTTATTATAGGGGCAACAGAAATACACAATTTGTGAAAATGTCAACCGTCTAGCTATCATGGTTTATGAGATACAGCATGGTGACAGATAGACAGACAGCGGAGTTTTAGTAATATGGCCCGTTTTCACCCTTTGGGCACGGAATCCTAAAAAGGTTCTTTTATTAACTGAAATACTAATTCGTAATCAATAAAACCTCTAGGGTATGTCTTCAAGACCTAGAAAGATTTTAAAGTTTATGGAATCCTTTCGTTGTTACTCCTAATTCTGTACATAATTCTAAAAAAACTCGAAGGTTAGTTTCATTACGTTTCTTCCGAGGTAAAAAAGTGAATTATATGACTAATAAAATAAAATAATTGATAATTGTTCGCACTGAATTCATAATCTTGCCGTATTATTTTCATGAAATACAGGTTTATTCCTCGATTGTCCCGATATATTGTCCCACATTCCAAAAAATTCCTCCTACGTCCCTCTGGGTAATTTCATTCCCCGAACGTCCCGATCAACTACTCACGTTTATGTACAGTCAACAATAATAGTGTTCAAATTTTGTAGTTATTTATTTTATATATTTTTATAAAAAGGTTCTCAGTTCAACTCTATTTATTTTTATGTGTATAGGTGTACGAGGGGTTCAACTATATATTTTTGTGGGTATTTTTAGTCGTTTTGTAAATTTACCATGATAAATAAAATGTAAGTAGGTATTACCTCCGTAGCGTAGCGGTACTTGGCTCGCTTTAACTCTCGGAGGTCGTGGGTTTGATCCCCACACCAGACAAGAAATCTATGTGTAAATTCTAAGATTTTTTTTCGAGTCTGGTTGGTTGAGGGACTACCCTCCGTGCCTCGGAAAGCACATTAAGCCGTTGGTCCCGATTGTTATAACATCATCTATAACACATGAACCAGGAATCGGGCAGCAGCGTTGCCCCTATGTATTACAACATAACACCACCACCTGCGGTCACCAATCCGCCTGCCAAGCGTGGTGACTATGGCAAAGACCCTCCCTCGGGAGGAGGCCCATGTTCAGCAGTGGACGTTATACGGGCTGATGATGATGATGAAGGTTTACCTTTATAAAAAATAATTATTGTCTAGTTTTAAAATTGAGTACTCAAAATTGCAATACTATCATTTAACTTACCATAATCATCGTTCAGTAAACGTCTATGCTAATTACAAACATTAAATTACTTTAATCTAATTAATTCTAAGAAAAATAATATGAACTACATATTATTATATGTTGTTCATGCGGACAATGTTCATCAAAAGGGTATTATATAAGGGTTATTTGTTTTATATTTCTTCAAAAACATCCCATTTTCCTTTGACATACTCGTTGTCTAACCACGACGAAATGAAATAGTCATTAAATTTCTTTATATTCTCATTTTTTGGACAATCTTGTACAACCAACCATCACTTTTGATTATAGATTTGGGAGCAAGGCCAATGTTAAGCACAGAGCGATATGCTTTTTGATGATTATTTTTTTATTAACTTTAACGATTTGCTCTCTTCCAAATAGCTTACGTAAAATGGAAGTAGCATCCGTTGCGTATTACGTCCTAAAAGATATTCCGGACGGCATTCATTGCTGCCTTTTCATAATCCGTTCAAAACGAAATCGGATTCCAATCAGGAAAATGCGGTTAGAGTGAATAAAGTTCCATATGTAGACTCTTCTTCATTAACAAGATATAATATATTATTTAACTTAAGTTGTTGACTCTTTTTTGGTTGACTGTACTAAAAATATAAATTAATTTATACTTATAAAGACTAGGCCGTAGCAGGAATAGCGATCGGGACAAACTAGGAAAAAATAATAGAAATATAAATTTAGGGACAATCAAGGCATACAAACCTTGATAATCAGGGATTTTTTTTGGTGGGACAATACTCAGAGGGACGTTCGAGGAACAAATCGAAATACATTTAGTGAGATAAGTAATGTAGGTGTATTCAGGTATTCTCTATATGTATAGAGAATACCTGATACACTCATTACCATCATCAGCCCGTGCAACGTCCACTGCTGAACATGGGTCTCCTCCCGAGGGTTTCGCCATAGTCACCACGCTTGGCAGGCGGGTTGGTGACTGCAGTATTATGTCGTTACACACAAGGAAACATTACTGTCCGTTCCCTGGTATACGATTGTTATAGATGATGTTATAACAATCGGGACCTACGGCTTATCGTACTTTCTGAGGTAGGGAGGGTAGGCGCTCAACTATCCAGACGCGGAAAGAAATCTTAGAATTTACACAAAGATTCTTTGTCCGGCATGGGGATCGAACCCACGTCCGTCGAAATTTTAAGCGAGCCAAATGTAGCGATATTTGGCTACGCTACGGAGGTTGCTGATACACTACATTGATAAAATGTGTGCATTACTTTTCGGTGTTCATTGTTTACACTAAATAATATGTAAGGACTGTATCATAATCCCACGTGACTAAATAAATACTTAAAGAGTGTTTCTCTATACATATGAAAGGTCATCGTTTCAAGGTTGAAAGCTATAAAACGATCGGAATCAATATGTATCAAGTAGGTACTTATGCGATGTGTCTCTGTGAGATGTCTGAGCGGCAGTTACGCGGTAAGGGGAGCGGGGGAGTGCATGTGCCTTGCATCGCTTGACGCATCGCGGTTGAATCCCCACATACGACGCGAGGAACTATGTAAAAAGGTGTACATAAGACGTGGATCGATGCCGGAGGCGACACCCACCTCCTGCTACACGACTCATGATAAAACTAATGTTGCCCTTCAAACAATCACACCAAAGTTGGTGTGATTGTTTAAATAAGTATTTATTTTCGTCCCCGTTAAAGTATTGAATTCTTATTTTGGTAGGTATTTTTTTCACTTTATTTACTTTTCATGAAAACGTGTCTTTATTTTTGGTTAATATACCTATTATGTTTTAGTGTTGAACATGGAATCAATGTCTATTATTATACACAATAGATTATCGTCATAATAGTGTAAGATCTTTAATAACACAAACAAGTCACAACTTTTGATTTGAGAAACATGAAAAATCTTTAGTACTCGAGTCAGCGCACCGCACATGCGCGTTTCTGTGACCTTGACGACTTGTGACGAACTAGGTAAACACGAATTTAAGTCCGTGTCTAATTTATTTACATTTTAATAAAGTGACAGCATTATAATTTTTAACATTCAGTTAGTATTATACTCTACCAAATATGTTTACTACAATTTACAAAGACTTTGTAGGTAACTAACTCACTGTTCGGAAGTAGGTACCTATCTACTATAACTTCGCAATATCGAATTAATGTATGCTCTTACTAATTCTATTACAAACTTATTTACACAATGTTTACCTGAGTCAAATACGATGCTAAGCGAGTGTTTGCCCTGTTAAAAGAGAAAATAGACACAGTTCAAAGTCAACCACCGAGAGACAGCACGATTCTAAAACGGGGTTACGAAGCAGGTATCTAGGCATGGAAAATGTGTTTTAAACTATTACATTTTATTTTTATTGATTGTATTGTTATTATTTTAAATTAAACATATAACGTTAGAAATAAAGATGCCGTGTCGTTGCCACGTTTACTTTAGCGATTCCTATTATTTCACGGTATGAATGTAGCGCTGAGTTGCACCAGCCAAACCTATTCAGAAACCATTCTAAATTAAATCTCATGTTAACTCGCTCACGCCAACACAATACATATTGTAAGAAAAGGACAGACTGGACTTGTGTGCCGACCGATGCTTTTGTATTGTACATCATTGGGTATGTGCTGAAGGCGATGTCTAGAAAATGAGAATCGAGTTATTCCGTTGCCAATTATGCACACTGCCTATTATAATAATGTAAACTCCAGTGAAAGTTTCCCGATAGTTGAGATGTTGCAATGACATGAAAACATGAAATGCACAAAAAGAAAGCATCTGAAGTAAACTTTCGCATAAACGTAGATTGAGAGTGAAAAATTATTTTGAATACATCGTCAGCCATACAAGCCGATATCTCTTCCGGATAAAGGTTCCCAATGTACATTTGCCATAATCATAACGCTTGACAGGCGGATTGGTGACGGCATCATAGTATTCAGGAATGGTGGTTTACACTATCGGTTTTCCGGTACACAATAATGCATTAGAAATTACCCCACAACCTACCAGATTTCGGACTTTCGCTCTTATAAAGATTTGTAAAAATCTTTGGCAACCAGACCTTTGATCCTACAGGCATTGGGGCAATCTGGTGATTGTTTTGAAATACTTCAGACATTAGCAAGGGATTAAGATGAAAACAAGTTGTCAAAGTGGTAGTTCATAATAGAGCCACTGAACTGGGCGCTGCGCTGGTATACGACTCTATACGAGTGAAACCCGGTCTGCTTAAGGTCAACGAACTGTTCATTTCGCTGCATCCGTTGCAAATACTGCGCGGCGCATCGATGCCGCCACCAATTCTGCCGACTAAAACCACTTTTTCATTTAGCTAGGTGGGTAAAAAGCGGTCTGGATTTCAAGAAACCACGACTGAGGTTGACTTGCGAATAGAAAGTTACACGCATTGTAACGACTGCGCTCTAATGATATGATGATGGCTGTTGTAACTACTTACTAATTATTATAGTTTAGCTGGAAAAGGAGAACTTACTTTGATTTGTGTCTTACTGCAGTATGTATTGGTAAATCAGGATTTATAATACACTAATTTAATAAATTTGTTATTATGTACTCGGTTAATTTACAAAAAATCGTGGTCTTATTTTACTCTCTTGTATACCTTTCTTTTTAACCTGACCTTTTCTGATATTTTTTATTTACTACCAAACATATTTTTCTATACATAGTAAAATGTCGTCTGAATGTGTACACTGCACGCACTTGTCTGCTTTTATAAAGGACCTTGTAAATTAACTTGAAGTCAAAGTATTCAAGACAATATATGGATGATAACAAATACAAATTCCAGGTTTAATTGTATTATAATAAATGCAAGTGTATAAATAAGATGTTTATTTAACGCTCCGCTGATAACCTCTAAAATAGAGTCGTTAATATCTGGCTTATGAGCCACACTACAAGTACGTATACTGCGAATGTTTAACGTACACATTAAAAATAGAAACCAAATGTAACACTACAATAGGCTAGTTGACCCATATGAAATTATGTTTAAACCTATAATGATGTTTATTTTCGAAAGTAGTTGTAATATGGAACCTAAATATAAAACAATATCGAAACAATATCTGATGATAGATGGTATATAAACTTAATATGAAAATGTTTTTATTTTTCCGAAAACGCGATCAGCCATTTTGAGAAGTCATAGCCTCATAGCATAGGTCTAGTTAAAAAACAAGAAATCGATCCTTTACTATTTACGCCATCGATCATATTAACAATATGTTTCCGCCTTTAACGTCAGGACCCACAATGAATCTAGACCAAAATGACTGACTGTCAATTTTAAAATATTTATTGTAGGATTTCTTGACCATATTTTTTCTTGGTCTAGTAAAACCATTCGTAACCATATAAAAATAATTCAAAAAAAATGTCAACTAGCCTATTGTTGTCCACACTTGTTTAAAATTATTATCCTCTATGAAACCTATGAACTGTAATTATCTAAATTGGCTCAATGATTGAAAATATAGCGAAGAAAAAAAATATGTCGTAACGATTGTGATAGAATTTCGTCACAATCCTTAGATACCTAGCGATCGGTAAACAGCCTTTTGCGTTTAATTAAACACTACAACATAAGGGCCTTCTACATCTGTATACAATAAAATAATGTTGTTATTAGAAGTAGGTATAAACAAACACATTATCTTCGTTTTAATTCATTATTACGAAGTATTTTAAAGCGAGCCAATAAAGTTTAGTGATGTTTTGGTTTTATTGACCTTGGCAATGAAAATGTTATAACGTGGAGAGATTAAGGTGGTCACTTTAATGCGGATCGATAGGATTTTATGGGGTAAACGCTTTATTTTATTTTTTGTCCTCACTTTCTTCAATGTAATAAACCGGATTATATTTGGAGGCGATGTAAAGTGGGCAAATGGCAAAGTCTGTGTTATTCGGGGCGGGCGGAGGGCCTGTAGCTCGGGTGGCGCGCGGTAATGGTCTTTGTACCGACAGACGCGTCGCCTTTCGCCCACGGGAACTGGTTTCACGCAGCGCTTGTCAACTTGATAACTCTTTGATTCGACACTATTTCATTATAGATGTTGATACATTTGATTTCATTAATTGTTTTTGTTCAATACCTGGTTATCCTTGATTAAAAAAATATACCAGTGTCGAAATATCGAGTCATTATCATCATATTTAATGTTTTAGTGAACATGATGTTTCTAAAATTGGAATCGGAGGAAAAAATGTGTCGACATAACGGAAGGGAGGACTGGGTGTGTTTAGGGGGCACCCGTTGTGGGAGGGATTTATATGTATAGTGGCGCGATCACGTGTACATTTTGCAGCCCGTATTGATCTGTCGTCTTTTTCTTGTTGTTAAATACTTCTGTGCCGCGCAGCTTAATGTTCTACCTACACAACTATCCCACATTGCATTTTTTGTGGAAATTAAGCTGCACCTATGTAGATGCATACTTACCTATACTATTTACTTACATAACCCTATATTGTTGCGTTTCCGAGTTTGCACATTAGTCTCTTAACGAGTGTGTGTAAGCTAAGCGTATCTATGGTTCGGGTAGAGTAGAGGCGAGGTGCGGCATTCGAGTTAGATAATATTAGTCGAGTCGAATTGAACAGATACGAGATTTGTATGTGCATACTCTATTTCGGTCGCGGTGGCGCATTCGGCGGCTAATCGGCGCGTCACGTGATGAGCGCCGGAAGGACGGGGGGTGAGGGCTTGCGGGCCGCGGGCAGGGGCGTCGGAATGCAGTCACCACCGCTCGATGCACAGCACACCCAGCAGAGCCGGCCGATTGATCGTCAAGTCAAGCTGTTGCTCTACTTTGCACTAACACTCTACAATTGTCTACCACGCACCGCACAAATGAAATTATACCATTAACGAGGTACTTTATGCTACCATGAATGCATTAAAATATTTGAGTTTGAGGTTAAAGACTTACAATACTACGATTACTGCTATTGAGCGATTAGGTTTATACTTTCCTAACTAAAGCTATACTGTCCTCAGATTTTATCCCATAGTCATTTTTTTACTCATAATTATTTAAAATGCGTTTATTTGAAAAGATGTACAACAATAAAAAAACAACCTACCTACACATAAATCCTACTGAATGGATTTGTATGATATCGGTCAAACACATAAGTTTCATCTGTTAAACCTAATAATATAGCGCTATGAATTTTACGTGGTTAAAACCGCGGCATAGAGATAGTAGAAGATAGATAGATAGTTAAACTCTTTATTGTACACTTTCACAAAGAGAAAAATACAGAAAAGGACTTAAAACTAAATACATACAATTTGCAGTAATAAGGTACCTATATTTTACTCTACTCAACTTACATAAATTTCCTTATTAGAAAATTATGGAGTATAAGATATTTAAGGGCATATTTATACATGAATGTAACTTTTATCATAGCCGGTAATTAATGAATTAATACGCAGCAAAACAATAACTTGTTTTATGAATGTCTTCATGACTTGTTTGTGTAGTAGTTACAATAATGGTGCGGTTGCCAAGAAGCACTAAAGCGTCGGAAACCAGAACTGATGATACTTAAAAGTTTGCAGTTTTTTATCGATTATGAGTTGTGTTAACGTAGAGTTTAAAGAGTTTTGCGTTTAAATATTTTACCTAATCATCTTATTAGAAGATAAGGTGGAGAGGCGATTGTAAGATATCTATTTCATTGTGTTTCTTCTTATGAATATTTTATTTGATCTAGTCCGAGCGAGTTAGGATGAAATTGTGTTGTACAAAGCAGTAATTGCAGCGTGCGGATTGCAGGCGATTGCCCCTCACCCCGCCACGCAGCCCCGCGCTCGAGCACCGTAAGTAAACAGTCTGGTGTTTATCCGCGTCTCGCTCACACCGACCGCGTCGTGTCGCGCCTCTGAGGTGCACTCGCTGTTCCTATTATTTTCGTGACGGGTATTGCGCCGAAGCCGATTCCCGCATCCTCGCCCCCGAGACGCGAGGTCCGGTCTCGCGGCGGAGGCGGCGGCGACGGCCGTTCGCATCGCGCGCCAGTCCGCGCCCGAGGCCGATTGTCGCATTGGTCCGTGCCTACGAAACGTTTGGTGTTCGTCGCCAGTGTGTTGAAATTGAAAATGCGGCACGCTCCGAGTGCGTATTACGGTGGATGACGAGAGCCGGGCGGTGGTTTGGATTTCATCAGTAACGTGAGGTGTTGGTGACAGTGAGTGGATTGTGTATTGGCGCGCCGATGATACACGTGAATGTGGATGGAGTACGGAGTGGTTTCGGAAGATGCATTTCAAAGAGTCGTTCGCGATGAGCGATCGACCGAACGAGCGCGGCCGCCGCAACTCCCGCTGCAAGGGTAGGTGTCTGTATCCGATGACGGCTGCGAGCCGTCTGCGCTCGTGGCCAACAACACGCTGTCATGTTGTACATAACACGGTTTACGTGTCTACATCTGTCCTCTTCCGAACGACACAGCGCGGTGTATTGTACACATTTATGTTACTAACCAGCCTCTGCTCCAGATTATTTGGTATCAATTTGCGAACATTTTATGTAATTAATGATATATAAAAAGTGTTAGTTCAGTTGTTTTGTGACCGTTTATGTATTGTTAACACAGTTAAAATGCTACAATCGGATGTCCTATAACTTTCCTAATTTTATAAAAGTAATTTCTGACACATGATAAATATTTAATTTTTCCATTAAAGCATTAAACCTGCAGTTTCAGACAGGTGGTTTATTTGGTAACGACTCGTCTTTCATACATAGGATGTCAGTTCGGTTCTTATTGAGTGGCGCTACTAATGACATAAATAAGCGATCAGCTGTAGCGTATCTGCGAATTCTAGTGCATTTGACACACTTTCTAATTTTCTATTTTTACTCAAAATGCCACTGAAAAGCATCCACGGTGGTTTATTATATGAAATGAAATGAATATTTTAATGTGATAACTTTCGTAGCCTTGGGTTACGATCCTCCTTACTTAAAATTTTAGCGTAAAATATTTATTTCCGTAGGTATCCATATTTAGTTAAACCGTTGGTCCCGATCGCGTTAATCAGATACTTACCAGGCTACCATCTACCTACAGACAACGCTGTTTTCCTGTGAAGGTATTAGAACTTGGTACTCGTCTGCCAAGTGTGGTGACTATAACAAAGCCTACTTCAAGTAAGGCATATGGTCAGCAGTGGCTCTTACACTTTATAGATACATAGCCTTTATAAGAAATATACATGCAAATTATTTTTATCGTGGTCAATTTTTGTTTGAGTGGGTTTAATAAATAAGCACTGGTTGCCAATTATATTTGCATCTCAAATCCATTAAAATGAACTTACACATAAAAATACCTTCAAAAACATTTTACAAGATATCTTTATAATTATATTGTTTTCTTTTTATCATTAATAGTTCTCCATAACTCGTTGAGTAAAATAAATACTTTTTATATAGTAATTAAACTTTTAAGTTAGTTAGATAAAATTAGGTTACATCGACGTCAACATCATCATACCACGGCAAACACTCCAACTTTGGATGCACTGCTTATAAAGTTCACAAAAGGAATTTTGGGAAAGAAAACCTTTGGGAGGCTCTTAAGTGTAACCAAACTTGCAGTGACATAGGCATGATTGACTGATAATCATCAAAATCATCTATGTACATACATAGTCAGTAGTATATAAGAAAAGAACTAAGAAGAAAAGAAAAGAGTATATAAGAAGGGTGTATCTAGTGTTTATTAGATTACCAAATTAGTGTACTGATTAAACTCGCGTCTGTAACTCTGAAAAGTAAAAACTCAAATTGATGAAACAATCTCCTTTGGCTGAACTTCACTTTGGTCGAACCTTAAGATAGTCTCCAGGGACGAATTTTCCCTTATTTCCATATATGTAATCGTATCAACAACTGGTTCCTACGTCCATCTATGGTGTAGAAATGCATAACCATGAAAAAATTTATCCTAAACCGTCAAGCTACATTCTGTCAAGAATCTGTAGAGATCCAGAGATATGCCTCACTAAAGGAAGGAATTTATTATGGTCTTTGCTAGCGACGTGAACGACTAGCAACTCGCGAGCAGTTTCACCGTCGTCACTCCCGTTCCCGTGGGGAATTCATAATTAAATATAGCCTATGTGAATCCTGAATAAGGTAGCTTTCTAATGGTAGAAGAATTTTCGAAATTGATCCAGTAGTTCCGGAGCCTATTCAATGCAAGCAAACAAACAATCTAATATTTTCTCTTGATTATATTAGTATAGATATCAGCATTAATTCGGGATCCCACTCAGGGGTATATTTAATAATAATAATACAAAACTGCCGCGTTAATAGGCGAAATTACTGACCTTACTCACATATTTCCTGCTAACATATTCCTATGCCCTCTATGACATCTTGATTAATATCAAGATGAAAGCTAAAGCTGTTTTTCATAAAGCTCCGATTTTATCAAAGTACGCAATTAAATTTACAAGTCAATTTCAACACGGCTTTTTTGCGAAAAAGAATGTTTATTTTTGCACCCGGAGGTGATTAAAAAAAAACAATAAAATGTCAGTATAACTCGTTAGTTCCGAACGACGAATCTTCCCATTATTATAAATAACATTCGTGAGGATGGGTGTATGTTTGAAACTCTTTCACGCATACAATTTTTAACAATTTTTTATGCATTTTGTCACAAAGATAGTTTATAACCCAGATTAACAAATATTAAAAAGACATTTTGCTATCCTATACAAGATAGTATAGCAAAATATGTTTTTTGTCTATGTTCACTTGAAACGTGCTACGTTACGTGTGCTACGCTGTTTCACGTTGGACTGTACTTTGCGAGCTAGGTCATTTTGTTATGTGCTTATTATAATATTGCAAGATATGATGATGCTTATGATGAGATATGATTTGTTAGGGTTCCGTATCAAAAGGGTAAAAACGGGATCATATTAGTATTACTAAGCCTCCACTTTCATTCTGTCTGTCACCAGCACCAGGCTGTATCTCATCGTGACAGTTAAAATGTATTTATTTAAAAACAGAATAAATAAATATTACGAAGGTAAAGGTTCTTTACCTTCGTAATATTTACGAAGCAAATATTCGTCTTGGTGACGGGCAGATACCGAGAGATGAACTACACTAATGTTGTATAGATAATGGTACGCAACCCTTCGTGCGTCAGTCCGACTCGCTCATGGCCGGTTCTTATACATGTTCGCCTTTTTCGTGCTACCTATGACAAGCGTAAATCATGTACCAGTCAGCATAATCATAAATCTTTCGTTAAATAACTACTTCTCATCAAGTAGTTTTCTATGGAAAGATCATTATTGAAAACGGTTCAGTACTTTTAGAGTTCATCTATCCCCCTCTTAAATTTATTGTAATTTCAATATCAAAAAACGGCAAACAACACGTTCGTTGTATGATAGGCCCCCTTTAAATATTTATTTTATTCCCTTTTAACGGTTGTTATTATATGGACAACTGAAATAGATTGATACAGCCTGGTGACTGATAGACGGATGGTCGGACAGACAGATATACTGACAGCGCAGTCTTAGTAATATGCCCCCCTTTGGGTACAAAACCCAACCTCAAAGCATTCACATTTATTTCATAATAGTCACCTTGGGCTGTTACGACCTCATAGCTCCAGTTCCTGTGTGAGTTTCTTCTATTTTACTTCCGGACCCTGGGGCACCTTCATTTTGAGTTTACCAATTTCTAAGAAAGATGCAAAATAATCATATCATTCGTCATAAAAAACTCAGTCGCCGCCCGCGGTATAAGTCTCCCTTTAAGTCTCAGAGGTCTTGGGTTCGATCCCCACACCGGACAAGGTATCTTTGTAAAAGATGAGATTTTCCGGATCTGGTCCGTGCCTCAGAAAGTACGTTTAACCATTAGTCCAACCCGCCTGCCAAGCGAGTAGACTATGGCAAAACCCTCCCTAGGGCGGAGGCCCTTGTTGATTATGTACTTATTTAACAGTATTAGTAATTAGTATATAATATTGATTGATTTATTTTTAGTACTTACCTAGGTCAGTTGTTGTACTAATGCCACATTGTTATGTTTAAATTAATGGTAAATGTAGCAATATTTTGATCTAATATTCTTACAAAAGACATTTGACGTTTAACGATGCCGCGATGGGCAAAGCAACAATCCGTTATTCGAACATAAAAACAGCGCATTAATAACTTACTCTACATCGTGTTGATCTTTATTATTCGTATGAAGATCGCACAATATCTAACTACCGTTATATCTAACAGGAAATGAGCGTTGTTCTCTGTGTATGATGAACAACGTCGAAGTTTCTAAATCCGATACCTATTTTGTGAAGTGGGTCATACTATGTATAAAAGTGCCAAGCTTCTCCCGACGCGGCGACGACGACACGAGAAGCCGATGTTTTATAAAATGTATAATTATTTCACCTGACAAAAATTCATACGACGAACTAAATTAATGTTCTTTGGACGGGTTTTCTGTCTCGGTCTTACAAAAATATATTTTTTGTAATTAATCAGTCACACGTTTCACTTAGCAACGACATTCGTTAAATGCCTCTGGGGTTATGCGGTGCGGTAGGGAAAGAGGCGTCGTCGGGGGGGAAGGGAGTCGCAAAGGATGGAGGTGAGATCATAGTGGCGAGTGGCCCGGGGAGGCGATCGATATGTACATTGAACATACATACGTATCTATATAAATAACTGTACCTAACTTCTCGCAACTCGACTGTCTGCTCCAGATACTGCGCCAAAACCCTGTCCCCCGACCTCTACCCCTACCCCTAACAAAAAGATCAATTTTTACCGAAAAGCATCAAGTACAACGCCTACAACATGTCCTAATTGGAGTCAGTACATATTTTTAATATTCAGATATCGAAACATTTAAATATGTATATAAATTTTAATAAGCTACATGACACTAACTGTGAATAGGCTACAGAACTGATAGCATGTTCAGAAATAGCATACCTATCATAAAGTAAATAATTGTTCGTCACAGGATGCGGTAACTTAACGATACTGTTATAATGTGTCCTAAATTGTTTGTTCATAGCAAAATATTACAAAAAACGTGAAAAATATAACATATAAGTACACTTTATTTATTATGATCATGTGGGAATCACATCAGATTTTTCTCCTTTAAATATTAAAAAATAATAAGTTTTCTTTATCGTGTAATTTTTTCGCACTAAAAATGAAACAATTACATACTACACCTTTAATGTAATTTTATAAAATTAATGTGTGACCAACTTTGTGATACATACTCATTATCATGATCATCCCCAATATCGGACTATCATCATCACCAGCTCTATTCCAAGAAATGTTTTTAGTGTAGACAGCTGCCGATTTATGCAGCGCTTGTTTTGCTTTTGTTTTGTTCTTGTTTAAAATCTGTGCATACTAATATGAATATACGTTCTTCCTTTCTTTAGTGTGATACTTGAAAAATACGCAGGTAAAATGCTGCTGAACGACCCTTAGTAATCGTTTGTCATAAATCATGTTATAACAACTGGTAAAAACTTTTCTTTCTTGGAGGTTTAGTCCCATAATCAACCTTAGCTCTGCTCGGGGATCGAACTCAATGAGGTCCGATTTGGCTAATAATGGAGAAATATACACTTTTTTTTCTTTCTAAACAGTAGATGTAACATTTTGACGAATGTTACAGTATATAAGTTTTGAATGCAATTGCATATTCTATTCCAGACTTTGTGATCATCTTCATGACTCAAAATGTAAGAGTAATATACCAACGAACACTTTATAAATATTGTATTTCATTATTTTTTTTAAGACTTATGACTGTAAAACACGAATGTAATTGATTATTGCATGATCATTATGGAGTAAAACTGTGTTTTAGTAAAAACACCATTTTCGATTTAAATCAATAAAAGTTACCTATATTTTTTTTAATATTAAACCATGATCTACCTACCCCAAATAGAGCTCTTAAATAATATAATATTGTAACATGGGTCATATAAAAAAAAACGGCCAATTACGAGTCGGACTCGCGCACGTAGGGTTCCGTACCATTTTCAAGTGCCTACCTGTTGGCGTAATTGACATCAAGCAAAAAAGGGCAAAAGAAGAAAAGTTTTTTGTATGGGAGCCCCCCTTAAAAAATATTTTATTTTATTTTTAGTATTTGTTGTTATGGAAATACATCATTTGTGAAAATTTCACCCGTCTAGCTATCGCGGTTGTGGAGATATAGCCTGGTGACAGACAGACAGCGAAGTCTTAGTAATAGGGTCCCGTTGTTACCCTTCGTGTACGGAACCCTAATAAGCCTGTATTTTAACTATAGAGACATTTGTATAGACATTTGAAATTTGTTTTTATATAGACTTTTCAATTACCATTAATTCCCGGAAAGATGAAACTTCGTGGAGAGCTTGGGTTTACCATGAGAAAGGAAGTTTTAAAAGTCCCCATTAATCCCATGTGCGCTACAAAAGTTATTCGGGGTCAAAGGTCAACATTTGAATTTTATTCGAAAACGGTAAGATTTATCGAAAAAATACTTTAACCAAAGTTGTAGATCTTAAAATTATCTACAAAAATGCTCCTATATTTTTTTTTCTAAGAGTCACCATATTCGTATTCTTGAATTTTCATTCTTTGCTTGCAGATCTTATCTTCTCGCTTTTTAATCATAATTGCATCTGATATGCTCATATATTACTTACTTAACATATTTTCTTTTTTATTAGTTTTATAAATATATCTAAATCATTTCATCATCAACATCCCATATAACGTCGTCTGCTGGACATTTACATTTGCCGCCTATTCCCGAGAGAGGGTTTTGCCATAGTCACCACGCTTGGCAGGTGTGTTGGTGACCGCAGTATACCCTGGTATACGATTTTAATATATGATGTTATTACAATTGGGGCTTAACGTCCTTTCCGAGGCACGGAGGGTTGTCCCTCAACCAACCAGACCCGGAAACAAAGCTGAGAATTTACACAAATATTTTTTGTTCGGCGTGGGGATCGAATCGACGAGCTCCGAGATTTTATAGCGAGCCAAATACCGCTACGCTACGGAGGTTGTCATTTTTTTATTAACTATTGTGATTCTCTTAAGGGTGTCGTGTCTAGGCTTTATTTTTTCATTACTATCAACTCCTTATCAGTAATTTTTATTCGTTAAATTTAAATTTGAACAAAATAATATGTATATTAACGTGTTTATTTTTTCAGTGAGGCATCGTTGGCAGTTTTATGTCCCTATTGGGATTATGTAATTAAAAGTAACAATACAATTGAGTATCGTAACAAATGTATTTAATTTTGATAATGATTTTAAAACAATATAAATGTTAATAATCACATTGCTAATATGTGTTTTATCGTTTTATATTAATAAAATTTAGTCGGTCTTAATCTTTTTAAGATGATCTGAAAAATTAACAATACTCAATTATTTATGTTGAGTTTTGAATACAGAATCAACGGACTTATCCCTCGGTTTGGTCTTGATCCGGTACCACGGAACCGCCATTTTCGTGTTAAACAATCTGCCTAACACCCTGAATAGTTGTCATAATAGTTGTTAGTGAATGTCAAAATGGTGAGATAACATGCACCGTTTTTAACAGGTGCTGGCGTCAAGATGGAGCACTTCCAAGCGGCGCTGGATCCTCGCAAGCAGGAGCTGCTGGAAGCGCGCTTCCTAGGCGCCAAGGTCAGTTCCACATCATGTTACCAATACTAAATCCTAAATGATAATCAAAATATTGCTGTAGGTACGTAATTTAAAAGTCTGAATTGAAAACACGATCGACGTTGTCTAAATCTAGATTTAATTACTACGTATATTTAAAAGTGAAGTTTATTTTTGTTTGGAGTAGACAACAGTACCTACTTACATTAAAGAATAAGTGTTGAGCTTAAATATATTGATTTTCGAGAGAAGTTCGTATATCAGTCATCACATTGACCATAAACTTTAATTTTCTTACGTGAAATAAATAGTAGACCGTATTACATGACATAAAGGCTGACATAACTTTGAAAGCTTTGGTTATTTTTACGCACAACTATTATACATATAAGTTTCCGTATAACTTTACAAACCGTCAACTATTTAAATGAATCTATTTAACTACGGTGACAGTCATAACTAGAGACCGAATTATAGGCAACATAAAAAGCCTATTACACGCCTGCAAATATGCATGAAAAATGCTTGAAAAATGGAGCTACGTATGGTATTTCGAAATACCGCTCACCGAAAGGACGGTTTTCCGATAACACTCTACTCGACGGTTAGTTGAACGAAAAAATAACTGGCCGATGAAACGTTTCGCCGGTAATATTATTTATCGACGGTTGGTAGTCCGAATGAATCCTTCGCCGATGTAACGGTTCGCCTAAAACACTCTTCAACGACGATTGGTTAAACGAACGAATCTTTCGCCGATAGCACTCGTTGTAAGGGAATTCTTTTTCCAAATGGATAGTTTTTCTTTCAGCTTGACAACACCCTTAGGTCTTGTAGAAGTCATGTTAAAAATACAGGTAATAATAAAAGGGATAAAATATAATGACCACCAAAAATATATACTTGACACCAGAAAAATAAAGTCAAAAATTATAATAGTACTAGCTATTTTAGTCACGACTGCACTTCAAATTGTATTCGAACACCAAATGTAGTTAATGATCACCAAATCTTAGCGAGCAAATTATTGCGCTATTTCTACCTTAATAAAATCAATGAAAAATGACAATCGGTTAGGTTAGGTTAGAGCTGCGGCCACCGAATAGTAAATTAGTAAAACATTTAGGTACCTACTTTTGGTGATCATTTACTACTTTTGGGTTAACAATGATTTATTTGGAGTCATTTTGCTTAAATACGATAGCGAAATGTTAAAACTTTGGTTACAATTTTACATTAAAATGCGGGTTTAATTTTGGTGATCATTTTCAATTTTTTTCTGTTATATGTTACTATATCTGGTGGTAAGTTAAACATAAGCCATAATAAAATAATACATGGAAGTGTGGCAATAGAAAAAAAAACAAAGTTTTTATTTAACAATAAGAAAATTAATCAAAAAGGCAAATTTATATTGTTTTTTACAATAAAGAATATGATTATGATTTCTCTATTGGAACTGTGACAATAGAAAAAAATTAAATAAACTATGCGAACAAATTAAAAAACAAAATTAAATAAAAGTAACACAACGTGATAAATTTTTGAAGTTATAGTAAATAGTGAGTTATAATTATTATTTGTACTTATAATTATTTAGGGACTTATCTTTAATACGGAAGCTCCCGGTATTTATTCATCATCTATGCTGATAAAATTAAACATGGGACTCGAGTATTGTTTAGCTGCATTGCACATAATTATAAAATATACTAGCTAGCGTAAACTAAATGCTATCGGCGAAAGATTCGTACGTTTAACCAATCGTCGTTGAAGAGTGTTTTCGGCAAACCGTTACATCGGCGAAGGATTCATTCGGACTACCAACCGTCGATAAATAATATTATCGGCGAAACGTTTCATCGGCCAATTTTTTTTTCGTTCAACTAACCGTCGGAGTAGAGTGTTATCGGAAAACCTTCCTTTCGGTGAGCGGTATTTCGGAATACCATACGTAGCTCTGAAATATGCACGAAAATTGGCAGAATTCAATCCTAAAACAAGAAGAAAAACTTATTAGTAAATTATCCTTGAAAAGGCGACCATAGGTAACATTACACATTACTTGACATTTAAATTATTTAAATTTTTGTAAACGTTATGTCACAATTTTTTTTTTCTTTAATATTTAGTCAAATTCGCGATATTATCACTTTCATCGCATTTCGGAATGCAGGATGACTGCACTCGGAAAAATATACCGACAATATGCATCATAACTAGATTTTAGGTAAAATATGTTAGTACCGTTGAGAATGGATTATATATGCCAATGCATATGCAAATGCATATAATCCGGTTCCTAGTCATAACATGTAATACAATGTAGTTTCAAACGTGTCAAACTAAAACATGTATGATATAATATAAAGTTCCATTGATTATTTAGAACCGTGGTCAATATTTAAACCTTCCGATGCCCTCGTAAACCCGAGGTCCAAGACCCGCGATCTGTAATAAAGTACGCCGACAATTGCACGAAACTCCCCTAAAGATCTTAGTCATAATTCCACCAGTGACCATCATGAATCGAAGTCGCAGCCCAACAGAGAGCGCTCTCTTACGCAGATTGCTTAGTTGGTAGTTATTTAAGGACTTTATAAAGCTGGAGACCTGGTCATCTTTATGCCTGGTAAAGTAGGAAAACCTTGTGGCTAACTACATAATATGTCCGTCCGAAAAAAGTTAACATTAAAGTTAGTATAGACTAACGCATTCAGAATTGGAAAGTTCCTCGCAGAATCTTTAATGGTTATCTAAAATAATGTTATACATTACTTATGAGTGCAAATTTATCTTTCGTAGATATTATGTTACATTATTATTATCATGTCTTAGTTCATCTAAAATAAATACCGTCAAGGTTAGCAATTCTTTTAACTGCAAGACAGTAGTTTTCTTAAATACAGATCACATACTTATAAATTTGCATCTATAGTTCGCATAGGAATGTCTTTGTTAAATCAAAACTGAGTACATTATTGTTTATAAAGTTTCTTTTATTCTCGGTTTTTGTGCTCAACCTAAGTTCTTTTACTTGGTGTATTAGTAATGATGGAATTTGCCACGCAGATTGCCAATCGTTATTACGAGAATATAAATGTAGAAGCTATAATACACAAAATATGATAACTCTTGACGCGACGACATACATATTATGTTGAAAAAAAATTAATCGCGGAATGTTTTTGCTTCTATCAAATTCAAGGATAGAGAGAGGTGTGTGATACCGATAATTAATATAGAACTTTACGAAATGTCGAATTAATAAAGAACTTCCATTGTTTTTATCTAAGCGAAAAAAAGCTCATTTATTCAAAATACCGTCAGTAACGTTGAACTATTTCAAATCTTACGATTACCATTTAACAAACTACAAAATCACTACCTACGATAAGCCGATACGTTTAAGCATGTAATGGCGGACTATTGAATGTTGTCGTGGAAAGATATTTATATCAGTTCCACAACAGCAGTCGTTCAGCGGGCGAATAGATGTTGACGTGCAACGAGCCGATCACGTGATCTGTGATAATGTGGCGGCTCCAGCGAGCATCGCTCACCTGCCCCGCTACCGTCACCGCCTCGCTCGCACTACCGCGGCCGCAGCCCTCCCGCCTTCTGTGCGGCTCGCGATCATCCCGTATGTGCATACACCGCCGACTCGACCGACGAAGTGATGTTGTAGATTATGTGTATGTAATTCTATTATGTGTCTCGACGACTCTGTCCATTCCCCGCCCGATCTTCTTTCCCCCATTTGGTCTTATTGACGCGTCATTTGATCGTGCCTCGCGCTAGGGCATCTGTTTTGTTCGTCGTTTTGATATAGATAAGTATTGGTTATTTAAATGATCAGTGTTATTGATCACGTTCTCTTTGTTACTCACCGGAAAGATTTAGGGCAAGCTATCTTCAACAAACATTCCGAAAAGCAACATTTTTGATCCTTTTGGTCGTTATTTACATTTCATATTGTAGCAGTTAATAGGTAGTTAAATGTCCGTATCCATTGTTATTAGTCAGTTTGCTTGACGTTGAATGTGCTATTTCGTCATTCAACGACAAAATGGCGGACGGACATAAATAGTTCTCGGCATATGTACGTTTGTGACTTATCGGCCTATATATATACATATTATTATAGCTAAATATACCTATTAATATTTGCAAAAATGTAAAGATACATCAGATAATTATATATAAAACAATTGAAAATTAATACAAGCAAGATATTTGCTAGTATCTATGGTGACTGACATAAAAATGATAAGCTTATCGACTGAATCTCATGTGGTTACGATTGTTGACCGAGCTGTATCCTGTATTTTGCTCTATATGTGGAAATACACACACAATACACATTTTACCTATAGAATTAAACGCTTCGAAAAAGTAGCTATTGTAACAGCCATACTAGCTAGTGGGGAGACGTTTTCTAATAGGCTGGTTTACATTGAGCGCATTGATCGCGTGTTTACAGGTCAGCACAAGGGAGATTCTAGTAGAAACTCGACGGACGCCCGAATTCAAAACGATGAGTGGTTTTATCCATCAAAATATAAAATAACATTAAATCAGTATATTATTATATTGCATTACGAATTCGTGTAATTAGATTGTAATTTATTAGCATACTTTAAGTTCGCTTCTAATAACCCGTACAGCAATAATTGTACCTTAGACACGTTTACTTACGTTACGTTCCGTTACCGTAGTTCCAACGATCGTGCACACCAAAAGCATTGCATGTTTTGTTCGCATACATTAATAATATAAAGTACCTACCTACCTACTACTATAGTATCATGCTGCATTTAAGCCGTTTCGTCACTTTGACATCGATCAGGCTATCGTCAGCTAACATTGGTTACGTAGCCATAGTTATTGATTTATTTTACAAAACCACTTGTCGACATAAGTTTATACCTATTTGACTATTTCCGCCTCTCTTGAGACTATTATTGGAACATTATTCAGATCTATGTTGGTATTAGTCATGGTTTGTAAATTAAGTAGGTATATTTAGTCACTAATGAAGTAATGAGTGTGTATTCTTTTTAACGTTCGAGTTACATTCCTCTGAGTAGAAACATTTATTATCGTGCCGTGATTTTACCGCACTCGCTTCGTACAACAGTGTGTAGTGTAAACACTTCTATAAATAGCAGACTTACAAAATAATACCGCGAAACCATTTTGGTATCACACATACATACCAGTTGTACCTATGTACTAATGTATAGCGTACGCAGGCGCAGCTAGTTTCCATTCGCCGCGCCGGTAAAGCGTGTCACTCACGGTGACTTACATTATGTCTAGAAAAAAAAAAATACTAAAATAAAAAACTATAATAATCCGAGGCCGAGCAGACCGGTAGGGCGGCCGATATAGTAACATTTTATAAAAAAATACAAATCACTTAAATGCAAACGGTTTTACGTGAGAGCTAAATTTGTTCGTAATACGTAGGCAGTATTAAGTCATCAAATATTAATGTTATCATTAAAACCTCTTACCAAATACATTTAACCATTACCTTAGCTTACCTTATCAAATGTATTTTTTAGCAATCGTTATTTTTGTATTACTTATTGTACCTAATACCAATACATATATATCGATGACTATACCCCGGTCCCCGGTACTATTCGGAAGAAAGTATCACTTTTATTAACTGAGGCAGTCTTCATTCGATTTGACCTTGAAAGTAAAACCGTGAAACTGGTTTTGTTAATAACCGCTTTTTCTGAACTCCCTGCAGCAACAGCGCTGCTGTTTATCGTCTAAACCCTAATAAAAATAACAGTTAAGTACCCTACCTACCCAATAATATTTTATTACTTTGACATAATATTAACATTACATAAGAAATCACGTCTAATACCTATACTAAACACGTGAATATAACACGCAGTGTATATTCAACAAAACTTTATTTTCAGATCGAATTCCATTACGTCATTGATTATAACAAACAATAATATCGTTGGCAAATCTTTGTTCCTTTTTTGTTATTATCATCGGGTCTCTAGGGTGCGAAGGATAAATAGATTTAAAGAGTGAGTTTTTGTGTAAAGATAGGGTTTGTGAGTTGGTGTTCCTACTATTCCTAACAAACCGTAGAAATACGATAAACTTGATAAAACGAGCAGGGAAGTATGCCGGCCTCGAAGAGTAGGCAAGTCGGGGCCGCGGGGTCACCGACACAGCCGGCGGCGTGCCCCGCACTCCTCACCCCACTACCTCTCTATCACTGAACGCTTGGAATGAAATCGCGGTTTTCGCACCACTCTACCTAATGTGTACCTTTCTTACCCGTTAACATTATTTTATAGAATTGTAATTGATGTTTGTAATTTATATAATAAACTTTGTGATTTCATATTCATTGTTATAGCAAAGACACCTAGTAAGTAGACATTTTTAATGTATTAAAGTTAAACTAATAAGATGACTAAAAATGTATTGTTAAAGAAATAAGCCATAAATGAATCTATTTATTGAGCTAATAGAATTATCGGATCAATATTCATGGATCAATTTAATAAATTGATCCAATATCTGATAATTATTAGTCTTAACTTACCCAAAACTACTACATACATATAAAATTTTGTCATATACCTGCTAATCTACTTCACATCAACACAAACAAAAATACCTACATAAGACATTCGTAGTTAAAGTGCATTACCGATCATAAGGGTACAAAATACTTTGTTGATTATGTAATTGAAAGATGAATGCCTATTTACATTAAATTCTATACTTACAATTGATTTATTGTTGGCATATTAACCATTTTACCTAACAAAGTAATAACTACTATGTCGACATAACTAATAATTAACCGGCATGAGGGTATCATAGATAAACACTGTTACGAAATCGCATGGTAGGTTGTGGTAGCGGTAACTAATATATTCGCGAACGTTGAAGCAGATTGGCAAACAGAGGTGGGCAATTTGTCTCATACAACAAGCATGCTGATTCCGCACTGAGAGAAAGAGAAGTAGGCACAGCGCAGTGTTCAGCCAGTTGGTTTGCACATTCGATGCGAAGGGAAATTATAACATGGCGCACACGGCCTCGCCCCGCCTCGGCTACAATGTGCCGTCAAACCTCATTCCACCGCTTAGCCGCCCGGTTCCGCAGTTATTTTTACACAGGCCGACCTTTCGCACCGGTCGTCACACCACTCCAGGATTAACTAAATTTATTTATGCACGACGCACTCACATTGCAACTAAACATAAATATTACACAATAATTTGCACAAACGATAATTTTCGATTTTTCTCATTAATTTCTTGAGCGCAATTGTTGTCGTAAATAATACGTACATAGTAAACAAAAGTTATGCAAGAACGTGACATACAAGCGCTCGCGGCCGCTGCCACGAAGGCAATGAACGCGGGGTAGCGGCGCGGCGCGGCGATCGGCTCGCCGTCAGCTGAGCGTCACGGCGCGACATTGCAAGGTCCGCCTGTATTGCTTCGCTTGACCCACTGCGACGCGCGTCGCGTTGTACCACGCCGCGCCGTAACATCCCTAACAACTAATTTCCGATGGATCATGTTAATAATATTACTAACAATTAAAGTACAGAATCTTTATATCAGTATTCACTTATAATACCGTTTATTCGCTTTGAAACAATTAGCTCTCGTTTAAGTATCAGATATAAATTAGAGATGGGCCGACTATAGTATTTGCCGACTAACCGACTAATCGGTTTTCAAAATGCCGATCATTCTAATACCTACTTGTCGGAGGGGTTCGGGCTTTTTTTTTTTTTTTTGTCATTACTCGGCTTATTCATCGCGCGGCCGCTGAGCTATTACGATTTACGTTCCTTTGTTGTAAAGACTGTAACTTTAAATAACTACTCTAAGTAATGTTTAGAAATTATAAAACAAGTACAAAATTATTTCATTTTTTATACGCTGATTATAATCGGCATATTTTGCCGAATAGTCGCCGACTAGTCACCGACTACAAACGATGCCGAAAAGTCGGCTTTCCCGACTAGTCGGCGGCTAGTCGGCCCATCTCTAATAAATGCATAAATACAATCTTACACTAAGCTCCGCAGTTTTACTAACGATAACTATACTATATCCGTAAACTATACCTCTGCCCAAACTTCATTCAAATCAGTTTATTATTTTTTGCGTAAGCTTTAACAAAACGTTTTCGTAATAATGAGATATTAATTTAATATTAATATATCCGTAGCGTAGCGGTATTTGGCCCGCGTTATATCTCAGAGGTCGTGGGTTCGATCCTGATCCCGGTTGTCCTGAGACACCATTCTACCATGCCAAAGATCTCCACGCCGGACAAGAAATCTTTCTGTAAATTCTAATTTATTTATTTCCGGGTCTGGTTGATTGAAGGATTACCCTCCGTGCTTTGGAAAGCACGTTAAGCTTGGTCTTGATAATATAACATCATCTAACTCAACAGATAACAACCGCCTGGCAAAACCCACCTCGAAAGGAAAGGCCCATGTTCAACAGACGGTACCTATGCGGGCTGATGATCATTTATGAAATAGGAGTATAACATCCGAATATTGCTAATTTGTAGCTTATGCCACTAAAAGCTGCATTTGGAATGTGGGAGAACATTCTATTTAAGCGATTTTATGATTAAAAACTTGCCCGTTTCAGTAATTATCGCTGAAAATAATAGTAGTTTTTACACGTTTCGAAAACTGGTACAGTTAAGTTAAATTGAAGCATGCCTAAGCAATGTAAGCAATAAAAATTGCAGTAAATATCACCGAGATTTTCAGGGTGAACTGATTTGCTTTTTCTTACACAAATAAAAGCATTCAGTTTGCATACTGTAATATAAAATGAGTATAATTCTTGTTATATAAAAAGTTAAATTGCTTTTATTATTTGGAATAGTGAAAAGTATCACACACTGTAAACAACCGGTTATGTTGAGACTAAAACTTGCATGTCAAACAGTCCTTTGTTAGATACGCAGTAAAATGGATTGAGTAAATGGGGGTGCTAGAGGTGTCGACAGTAGAAATAATCAATATTGCAGGTTCTGGTTCGAATCTCGTGGCGCCTCGTCTGTGTTGCACTTGCGGCCGAAGTTGCGCCGCACCCTCCCCCGCGCACCTCGCGCCCTGCACACCCCTGGCACTAGAAAATTGGGTTAAACAGCACGCGGCTGAACGCCCGCACCGGAAGAGGGGATTTTGGGGTCCGCAGAACTGCGCTTCTACAATGAATGCGGGACAGAGATGTGACTGAGTATTGATTGTCTTTCATAGAATACACGTAGATGTATTTCGTAACGCCACAAAGGCAAAATATTCGTTTAAGCCTCGTCGTCAAATGATGCAAGCGGTCTTGATTTTGTCTTTATGAAAATTTACGTACCAATATTTTAATGGATTATTATAAATTTTGGAGTATTTACTACTACATTCATTATAGATTTCATAATTCACATCAGAATCGTGAATATAATATGATCATCTTTCTGTTTGACGTTCCTATCAATCATGATTATATAATAAAGAAATCTAAGCCAAAACGTATCTTTTCCGAGACAAGGTAAATAGCACCACTGATAATTTTAGTTTTGTACTGATAAAAATAGATTATTTTTATCCATACGATCATTAGAACCTATCTCTTTGGTACTTATTATCAGTTTGAAACACATTATTGTTTTTTAGCTGCAAGTGTCGCAGTGACATCGTTTCCTTTATCTGTCTACAAACAGAAATGAACGCGTGGACCGTGCCACACTCTTTAGCCAAACCTTTTTGAATACATACATGTTCTTATTTCCCTGCATGTTTTCTCATTCTTTCCGTCCAACGCATAAGTGGTCATATTTCATGCTCATGTTGCCAATTGCTGTCTTTCCATTCGTCTAAAACTGTTACGTGGGGAAGCTAAAAATAGATAAGACAATAAGCACATTTCAAGCAGCTTGACTGACTGACTAAACGATGTCAGCTTTGATTTTTCTGGTATAGTATGTTCACTATTAATCTGCTTCTCTACATAAGAGAAAGGTGCCTATGGATATGGAAAGTTAATCGATCTTATTATGGCCTGATTGGTATTTATTCGATTAATTAGCGATTGTGTTTCTGCACGTAATTTATTCTTGTGTTCGTAAAGTAAAAAGGTGAAGTTGAATTGTATGGTCACGTGGTCGTCCCTTATTTTCCTTATCGTTTGATCCAATCGAAATACTGTGCGTTCGCGAATCGCAAGCGATTTTGTTGCTAGCTTAATACAGGAGGTGGTCGCTGTGTATGGGAGAGGAGGGGCAAGAGGCCCGAAGGGAGTACATACAGAGCGGCAACGTTACCGCGATAATGCTAATATACACTTGATGTGTCTCTCTCTACTGCTGTGATGTTGTCACCCTGATTATATTATTATTGATACTGCACATTTTAGTAGCATACAGTTCTCTACCTGTAATGTAGCAAGGTTTTTTGTCAATAGGATATAAGTCTTTATCACGTGCGTATGCGATCAGTTAACATAGTTGCTATGCATGGGCCTGGGGTATCGATACGATACGGGTACGATTTATACGAAGACAGATCAGATTCATGATCAAATTGGTCATATATCAGTAAAACATATGTTCTGGTCAATTAGAATCACTGACGAGGTATTAATAAGTGTTCTGGATTATTTGTAATTGTGATGTACGGAACCCTAAATAGAAGTTGTACTATGACCTTATAATTTTTTTACACTTACATACCTACCTATATATTGAAATGCTAAACTTTTTTCAAGTCGGTTTAGTGTCAAGTATTAGCTTTTTTTTATAAATATAAATGCTTCAAATTTAAAAGAGTAAAAGTAGGTAGGTATTCAGAATAAAGAGACGTAACGAAACGTTCTGGATGGTCGGTAGACGGTAGGTAATAGTCAAAAAGTTATTATAAAGCTAAATGATATACCTACCTACCTACGATTTAAAGAAGCAAGAGAAGAGAAGCAAGTAGGTACGAGTGACTTTTAAGAAAAAGCATTATGGTCAAAATATAGAGGTATTCCTCGAAGCGCTACCATTTTGAGGCGCTCCTTTTTTATTCCTCGGAGTCCGAGAGATTAGAAGATTAGAGATTTAGAAGTCCAGAGGCCCCAGGGCAACAAAGAAGAAGAGGCACAAATAATTTTCCCTCGAAATGTGTAGAAAATTTTAAGTATTTAAATATTTAAGTATTTTAAGTACTTTTCAGGACGATTTGAATTCTGATATTTTACTGATTGACAAATTTAAGTGAACAAGTATAGATGTTCATCTTTCATCTATACACATACTATACTGTTCATCAGCATTAATCGTGATTGTAACAAGTACTGTATGTAAAGGTACAACACCGAACAAATTAATAAAAGAAAAGTTGTATAGTTAACTCATTAGAATTGGAAAGATTTTAAATCGCTCTTGTGGGGGCCCCTCTATTGTGGAGGCCCCGGGGCAGTTGCCCTGGATGCCCTCCCTTAAATCCGGCCTTGCCTCGGAGCGCTCCTTTTAGTAGCGCCTCCCGATAATAATTAAAATTTAAAAATTGAAGAAAACCACGTTTAAAAATAGGGAAGAGCATGATTTTTAAAAATTCATTTGTGCATCATCATCGTCTAAGTTGCTTAACCAAAAGTACGAAATTGGGAGAAAAATATGTTTTTGCTTTCGGCACTATAATGTGTATTCAAAGAGTAAAGTGTAATATTTTTAATTACTATCGGGAGGCGCTTCTAAAAGGAGCGCTCCGAGGAATAAAAAGGGAGCGCCTCAAATGGTAGCGCTTCGAGGAATACCTCAAAATATAAATCTACCAAAATATGAATACTACCTAACCATCGCTTTCACTGTCGTTAAACCTATTAAGTAACATTATTTCACTGTATATATATGTTTTGTGACTTATCCCTATTAAAAAAATACAAACTAGCAATTCTAGCGTAAGGGACTTATTAAAAATACATTCGCAAAAGCTCGGTACTTACATAGGTAGTTATTTAGCTTCAACATCTTGATTATAATCAATAATTATTAATTATTCACACTTGCCATTTTATATGGATATAGGTATCTAACAGGTAAGTCGAATTAAATAATACCTACAGTAACTGTGCAGTTATTAATACTTTGCCATACATAGACAGTTACTCGTACAGGGAGCTTGGCTGAATATTAAAAGCCTACCTCACATAGGTAGACACTAAGCTGGCTATAGTTATATACCTAGGTACCGTGAAGTGAAGTGAATACATACCTACCAGTAGACCTATCTGTGTTTATATGTTGGTACATCGCGGCACAGACGCCTACGTAACACGTCCAGTAAGCAGTTTGTTGTGGGGCACGAGCGCCGATATCACGTACCTACTCGTTCGGTCGGTGGCATGCCGCCCGCCACCCGCCACCTCATTGCGGGAATAATCGGTCAAGTCGATTTTCTACCTACCGCTTCGTTTTTATATAAAAGTGAATATAAGCGTAACTTCTCTACCTATACCTCATTAATTCATTACTACTTTCACGTGCGTTTGATTCAGACTTATTTTGTGCAAAAATTCAATTTAGTCAACAACACCACGGAGCGCAATCGTGGGCTGTTGACCTGTAGCTAGCTCAGTGCGAATGCGAGTGAACGCACATCGAGCCAGGTAGCAATGTAAATGAATTTGTGAAGTTATGTTTATACACTTCGTGGCAACTTAAACACACTACTGTAAACAGATATATTTTCACTGGGTATAATAACAATGCTTTTGGCCTTGTATCCTTGTAAAATGGCGCCTCGCCCGACGTTATTATTATTACATTCGAAGCAAACTTCGTGACGATCTCTACTCTCCACCCCCCTCTACCATTCCCCGCGGATGCGTATCCGATTGTCGCGACTGGCATTTCGTTTACAACTTGTCAAACTAGATAGGTTATTATGATGAAGTGAGAAATAGTAATACAATTGGTATGGAGTTAACATCTTGCATATAAGTTGTAAGTATAGGTGCCGTTTTGAAGCGAATTAGTGATAGCAAAAGTTATAACCAGTGAAACTGGGCGAGTCATATGTAAAGACGCCATCTTTCTTTACAGATGTCAGCTGGGTCACAAATTCAGATGGCACCACAAACCACTGTCAACACGGGGCAACCTCTACACAATCAGGACTCCAATATGAGCACAGGTAATTTGTGATTTAGTGATAAAAGTGAAATAAATGTTAGTGATTTGTGATCAGTGCTCTCAGTGTTTACTTCACGCCGGCTTTCCGCCAAAAACTAACCTTTTCTTACGAACTCTTCGAGACACCAACCTGTGTGGAAAAACTGTAATCAAACCAAGGATTGTGACGTCATTGTCGTGTATAATGCCGGATAGGGACCGTGAAAGTGCCGTTTTTCATCTTGTGAACCAAGACTATTGCGTGCCACAATGCATGACTATAAAAGCGGAGCTAACGTAAACCACGTCGGCCTTCTGAGCTCCTTGTCAAAAAGTGAGTGAACTGCTCATGAGTTGTTTGACGTATTTACTATTATAGTTGCTCATTTGTTTGTAGTATTTACCTATTGATATACTCGAGTTGTCAAAACACCAACCAATCAGCTGTATATCAATAGGTGCTTAAAATCGTAGGTAGTGTCAAAATCATATTATTTATGTATTAAAAACAGTGACAGTGCAATCAATTGCATCAAAAATGCAAGTAAAAGACAAACATACTTCAATTGATTTTTTTATTTACTATATTAATAATAATTGATTTGTGTGAATGCTTAGTGGCAATAAGAAAATATTAAGTTCATACTTAGGTTTTGCTGTCATTGTTTTTGGTCATTGTGAATCAAGTGTGGCCTTATTTTAAATGCATGTTGATTTAGCAGAATATATTAAACCTATAAGTTCAATTGGTGGCCTGTGGCACTCATATTTTGTCAATGTTTATAAAATTGCATGTCCGACAAGGCTACTATCTGATGCAATATAGACTTACTGTAATATTGTTCAAAATAAATACAAATCTGCATCCCTAACTAAGATTGCATAATTATGCGACTATAATATTAATTGATTCATTAAATAAAGTAAGTCTCAGGATAAACCTTACAATTAATACACACCAGTGTTTATCATGAATTTCAAATGCATTACAAAAAGTATGTTAACATATACTGCATATTCATAATGAAATATATTGTCTTTGTATACATTTATTGGCATACAAGTTACTATAGTGATAATAGCTCAGATTATATCTGGAAATTGATAGCATTTTAATAACAGACTTGAGTTTATATCCAAGAAAAAATTAATATGGTCTTGTTTATATATCACTAAGTTATAAATAAATTGACAAAAGAAGTCACAACTCAACAAATTTATACCAATTGCGATTGTAATATTGTATTGATAAAGCATGTATTGCATTGTGCAAATAATTACCTGCCTTCCCAATTATTAGTGATTTAAAAGCTTGATCAGAATATTTATGTCAACTAAATTTATTTTCAGGGTCATCTCATAGTGATAAAGAAGTAGATGCTTTAACACCTGAAAAGTCTGCCGCTATGCGAGGCTCTACTGTTGCACCTGGCGCTGTGCTTGTGCCTCCCAGTGGTGCCACACCTACAATAGCCATGCCAGAGAGAAAGAGGAAACGGAAAGGTAAATTTAATTTGTGAAAGCAAGATACTGGTTTCTTTTATTGAGAAATATTGTTGATTTCTGGAGAAATATTTACAGCTCGACAAACATGGGCTTTGAGTATGAATTATTATATTGTAAAGTAAAATGCAGAAAGACCTCATCAGTTCATATAACATCCACTGGTGAACATAACCCTCCTCCTGAGGCATTTCCATAGTCACCATGTTTGGCAGATGAGTTGGTGGTCCTAGTATTAACACACACGCAAACACTGCTGCCCTTCCTGGTATACAATTGATAAATGCAGTGTTATTATAATCAGGAACATGGCTTGAATGTGATTTCCGAGGCATGGAGTGTACACCAGTGTTTCCTCACCAGTCCGTCAACTAGAGAAATTCTCTCAAAAATTAGATTACCTGAAAAATAATTAGATAATTACTATTTCTTTGAGCCTAGAATAATACAATTGGAACATTCTATAGGTTCGCTAAATGTATAAATATGACATCAATAAAACAATATTATTATAAATAATCCAGTACTGACAAATCACCTTGTTGTCTATCAAAAGTAGGATAAATTTAAATGATATTGTGTCATGCATAATATAGTCCTAATCTGTCAGGGCAATTTTCTTACACATTTATTGATGTTATAACTATGTTTCTTGTTACTTACTCTATATTAGTAGTCTCAGTCTATTTTAAGAGATTGAAACACTTATTTTTTTTTATTTTAACTAATAAACATCTTGTAACTTCCAGGAGACGAAGGAGTAGGAGGTGGTGGAGGAGGTGGTGGCAAGCAGCGACATAATCCAGACAAAAACATTAGGGAATATTTTTCAAAACATCCTGGTTCAAGTCCTGTGAGGCATGCGGGTGCCAAGTCACCTTCGCCTCAAGGCGCCAACTATCCTATGGTAACTATTTTATTCAACTTTTAAGTGTCATTAAATGGCGTGCAAAGCGTGACTGTGTGCATAATTCCCTTCAGGGATACCCATGTTACATGTGGCTGTAATTTAGACTACTGATTTATAACAAATTTCGATATATACTGTATAGAAGTATAAAATAATATTTACTGTTGATTTTGTCACCAAACGTATAGTTTTTAAATATGGTATGAAACCCCTTTGAAATCTTCCTTTGAAACATATTTATAAAAATACTGTTGATAAAAAAGTAAAACGAATATATTTGTACACAGTACCCACCGTCACCTTCATCACTATTGCCTTCTGGGGCTGACTTTTTACGTTCAACGCCTCAGCAAAGACCTCACACTTCTGTTAAACAGGTAAATCCTTAATAAATTATGTTACAATTCAATGGAGCTTTAGGCTTTAAAACAATAGTAAACGGATTTATTTTTTTCACAATTAAAAATGTGTACAAGTAGATGTTACATTAGGATCAAAGGTTTAAGCTCTTTTAAGGAAATGGTCAGATTGGCAAGAACAATTGGGCTTTTAGCCCACAGCTTCCCCTTCTTGTTATGTATTCACAATGCTTGAAGCAGCAGTTGTGACAATGAAAGCTAATTTATAATGCAGGCCCAATCATTTATTTGAATATATATAAAGTGTGAAAATTAAAAACAAGTAATCTTAAATCCCTATCTCCATCTTGTTCCAGTCATAGTCATTTTTTGATAAATGACGACTAGGATGTTATAAATAATTACAATGATTTGATGGCAGACCATGAAATAGCTAGGTTATTTCTAATAAACATGATTCTACTTGTTCCTGAATATAAACAAGCACGTCAATTTTGTCCTCAGGTTCAAACAGAACTGACATGTCAGAGGATACAGGAGTTAGAAACACAAGCATCTTCTGACTTAGAACTAAGAAATAATAAAATAGATGAATTAACAAGAAGTAATGAAGAACTGAAACATCAAGTTCAAGCACAGAGCAAGGTTAGTACATCTATACCTACAGTTTTTGTTTTTAAGTGGGATCTTTATGCTAAACATTTTTGTAATTAAGTCATGTCTTTTATTAACTTAGTCCCAATGTAAGAAGGCAAGACCGTAAATTTAGGAAGTAAATAAATTATAATTTTATAAAAATAAATTCATTGTGATCTACATTGGTATGGTAATACACAATCCTTTTAATTTGAATATCATTTTAAGTGTTATAATTTTTTCTAGGTAATAGAACAACATAAATCACACATCAATAAATGTATAGACGTTGTAAAAAAACTGTTGAATGAGAAGAGTACTATTGAGAAGAAAGAAGCACGACAGCGCTGCATGCAAAACAGACTGAGGCTTGGTCAGTTTGTCACGCAGCGAGTTGGTGCTACCTTTCAAGAAAATTGGACTGATGGATATGCATTTCAAGAATTAACTAGGTAACATATAGTTATAATAAACTCTAATAAAAAGGCACATTCCAGGATTATTGTTTAGAAGAAATGCTGCATAACTAGTGACATAATAGATTTTCAATAATAAGCATCATTATCTTGGGAAGATTTATAATGTATTGTGAATGTCAAGACAATTTTTCCCAATGTTCCCTGTATTCATTTTAAAGGTCACTTACTGATAATGTATAAAAATTGTACAACTAGAATATTAACACAGTTTTGTGATGATGAATGATCTGATGACTGCAATTTGCTATATAAAATTTATGTTTAATTAAAGATGGAAGATTGAACTTGCAATCTTAAGAAAATATTACTACTTGTTTGCAAGCATTATTCCATTTTCAATATGTGGTAGTCAAATGAACGATCAAACGTACAATGATTCTCATCGGCCAATTTGCTAAATCAAATCAACAACATCAATAAAGCAAATCAACAGATTTGCTTTTGCATTTCATAAAATACGAAACTTATCAACGGCAGATGATATCAGCAGCCAGAATTATTTTCTCGTTGTGCATAACGGCGTGTGATCGGTATTTTGAACGGTCCCAGGCGGCAAGAAGAGATCACGGCGGAGAAGGAGGAGATCGACCGGCAGAAGAAGCTTCTGTTCAAAAAGCGGCCGGTGAACTCTGAGGGCGGGCGCGGCAAGCGCACGGCGCCCGCCACCCCGCAGCCCAGCCCGCTGCACAACGGCACCGACGCGCCCACCTTCCTCAAGCCCGAGCCGCTGCCCTCCATGACGTACCAGGAGTACTACGAGGCGGACGAAATCCTCAAGGTCAGTGCGCCCGTTGTCATATTACTTAACTCTATAACCGGTTAAATGTCAGCAGTAGTTACGCCAAGCCGGTAACTACGATCAATACTTACTTACGGCTTTACATAGCTTCTATGCCGTATTTAATATTTATGCAGACAAATATTACATTACAACGTAGGATTTTAAACAACGAAGTATTTTTGTATCGCCCCTGATTAATGGTTAGCCGGATTGTTTTGCTGGGCGAACATCCATCTTTTAATACCCAGTTTTTCAGTGTTAATCAAAGCAGTAAATAACTAATTTGACTGTAAAATCTAATTTAGTTTCTGTATCATGAAGTAAAAAAAGTTTACAGAGTTATGGATGGAGTTTACGTATGTTAAATACGTAACATACGTAAACTCCATCCATAACTCTGTTTCTCATTGGATTCTAATAAAAAATGGTAATCATAGATTCTATAGCTAAATCAAATTAGCTAAACAAGGTTTCAGTAACTCAATTAACAGGTAACAAGAGTTTATAACGACTGATTTATTCATTTTAACTTTGATATTATTCTGAAAATAAGATTAAAGCAAGCAATTAAAGCTTTAATTATTATATGTACCAATGTTTATCAATGTGTTTACCAGTCACTGTAATATTACCATCGTGAAATGCCAATATTAATACAAATTGATATGTAAAATCTTGATGTAACTTCAAAAGTTTCGACAGTAACTTTTAAATTAATAGTTTGATATTTTTCACTCAGTTAAATGGATTTTGTTCAGTTACTTTTTTTTCGTATTTTCGAAAAGGCACTCTCTTTACTTTCTGCGTTTCTAATTTAATTTAATATTATAAAAAAGCTATAATTAAAAATGTATATAACAAAATGCCATAATGACCAATGAAGAGTAAGCAGAAGAAAGAAAATACATTTATGTATGGCAATTTAAGCAAACATGCTAATAGTAATTGATATAAAAACGAATTAAGTAAGTAACTGATTGTAGGTAAGCACTAGTCATAAACTTGTATTGTTTTCGTTGCAGTTGAGACAGAGTGCCCTTAAGAAAGAAGATGCAGATTTGCAGCTAGAAATGGAGAAGTTGGAAAGAGAAAGAAACTTGCACATCAGGGAACTGAAGCGGATACACAATGAGGATCAAAGCCGCTTCTCACAACACCCTGTGCTCTCTGATCGGTAATTCTTATTTTATTATTCAACACTGGATAGACAAAATAATAATTTGATATACAAATATTAGTTAGTAGTAGTAAATAGAAGTTCTATTATTTCATAATACCATTATCAATAGGACTGATAAAGTAAAAACAAAAATTGTGAATATTTGAATCAATCAATCAAGTGAAAACTGGAGTTCAAACTAAACATTATTTAAAACAAGAGTTCCACTAACTTTTTTAAATGGCTTTGCTTTTCATATTATGTGATATTTTCACAAATCTTAAGTTAAAAAAAAAGTGAATATTTGAATCAATCAATCAAGTGAAAACTGGAGTTCAAACTAAACATTATTTAAACAAGAGTTCCGCTAACTTTTTTAAATTGCTTTGCTTTTCATATCATGTGATATTTACACAAATCATTGGACATTACATTACATTATATTATATTACTTTCTTACTAAAATATTATGAGAAAATATGAAAACAAATATTAACACACAATATATTATGATAAAAGTTTAGGTAGTTAGTTTATGTGATAAGAAATTTAACCTTGGTCTAAATGAGTGTACTTCATACCTTGTTTGTTTTGCTAAATAATAATGGACTGGAAATAAATATTATAACTTATTTTATTATTATGCATTATTAAGATAATAATGGGTATGGAATGAAAAAGACACAGTTGGTGAATTAATTTAAGAAAAACATTCAAAGTCTGCTACAAACTTAATCAGTTACCACCAAAGTATGCTTAGCAAAATTATAAGTAGGATTATAGACAGCAACTTGGCCATGTTACAGCGATCTTATTTTAATATACCTTAATGTGAATAGAGAAGATACCAACAATTCATAGCTTTTATTTAAATAGCAGGGCAATTAAAGATTATGTACTAACTAACGGTGATGATTACAGGTATCTCTTGCTAATGCTCCTGGGTAAGGGTGGATTCAGTGAAGTGCACAAGGCCTTTGACCTGCGTGAGCAACGATACACGGCCTGTAAGGTGCATCAACTAAATAAAGACTGGAAAGAGGACAAGAAGGCCAACTATATCAAGTGAGTCCGTGTATGATGACATGTGTCACATTACCTATACACCTTTTTACTACTTGCACCTTCTTATGCTTTTGGGTTTAATAGCAGAATATTCATTTCGTCAATAAGTACAATTCAGGCGAAATGTCGTAGATCGGCATTTTCTCGAAGAGGGCTATTATTCAGTACGTTTATACTTTATAGCAACGAAATAATTTATAAAAATCGAGTTGCCGTATTAAAATTGGTAGTGTGTAGTGACGTTGGGGGTTTTATTCGTTAATTTTTACTGTTTTGTTGAGCTTTGTTATTTATTTTATTATAGCTATTCAATCAAACTAGAAAATAAATAAATAGGTATTAATTTTGACGCAATTACAGGTAAAAAAAAAAATGCACTTGTATTGCAATCTAAACAAATAACGATTTCTTGTTATATTATATTTTTGTAAAATTGCTCATTAAATTTTTATGAAATATTTCTGCTGACATTCACTAATATTATACATTTTTTTTCAGACATGCTCTACGGGAGTACAACATTCACAAAGCTTTAGACCACCCTCGCATTGTTAAATTATATGATGTATTTGAAATTGACGGAAATTCCTTTTGTACAGTGCTAGAATACTGTAATGGTCATGATCTCGATTTTTATCTTAAACAGGTAAGATATAGTTGTTATTTTTCTTGTATGTACACAAGTAATTTTCAAAATGCTTTATTTTTTTGGAGTATGCATAGTATATTCGAATTTTGAAATTAGTTTTAAAACAAGAATTTGTATAGATTAAGTATAGAATATTATATTCATAATTGTGACATTAATAATTGCAGCATAAGACTATACCGGAACGTGAGGCACGATCGATTGTTATGCAAGTAGTGTCTGCGTTGAAATACTTGAATGAGATCAAGCCGCCGGTGATTCACTACGACTTGAAGCCTGGCAACATTCTGCTCACGGAGGGTAACGTCTGCGGCGAGATCAAAATTACAGATTTTGGCCTCTCGAAGGTAATGGACGAAGAGAATTACAATCCTGACCACGGAATGGACTTGACCAGTCAGGGCGCTGGCACTTATTGGTGAGTAATATATATTTTATATAAATAACAATAAATAACACTGGTTGACAAGTTTTTGTAATCAATCTGATGTCTTTTTTCAATCTTTGTTCATGTCTAAATAAATTTGCGAATATAGCCAATTCAGAACATTTTTGCATGATTAAATACAACCACATATCTCAGTAATATGACTTGACATACATTTTTGGAAAACAATATTTTTCAATTCATATTGATAAAAAAAAACTGTGCAACTAAGTGTTAAATTTTGTTGACCAGTGTGTGCAAAATTCAGATATTTTTACCTTCAATATTTTGTGTTCTTTTTAATGTTTGATTATTTAAATCAAACATAAAAAAACTAAACTGTACTTAATACTTTGAATGTATTTTATACTATTAACTTTAAATATAATTTCGGCCAAAGACAAAATTAAAAATAATAGATTTTGTACAAGATTATCCACTGACGTCGACGATATGTATATGTCACCGGAAAATAATGCTAATCGTTAGTTGATCAATTTAGTTTTTTTTTAACCACCTGAAACCTCATTCGTTTATCAACTAACTATAAAGTTGATCAACTTACGATTCTTATTATTTTCCGGTTATATATAGAATTTTGGTCACACTTTAAGGAAAAAGATCAGGCTAGGGATACCAAAACGAAATTAGTTAAATATAACATATTGTCCTCTCGTTTACAGGTACCTGCCGCCCGAATGTTTCGTAGTCGGAAAAAACCCACCAAAGATCAGTAGCAAGGTGGACGTATGGAGCGTGGGCGTGATCTTCTACCAGTGCCTGTACGGCAAGAAGCCGTTCGGACACAATCAGAGCCAGGCCACCATCCTGGAGGAGAACACGATCCTGAAGGCCACCGAGGTGCAGTTCGCCAACAAGCCCACAGTCAGCAACGAGGCCAAGAGCTTCATCCGCGCGTGTCTGGCGTACCGCAAGGAGGAGCGCATCGACGTGTTCGGGCTGGCGCGCCACGAGTACCTGCAGCCGCCCACGCCCAAGTCGCGCGGCGCGGGCGCGGGCGCGGGGGCGGGCGCGGCGAGCGGCGCGGGCGCGGGCGCGGGCGCCAGCGCCGCCGCCTTCAGCTCCAACATGTTCGGCGCCGGCTCGTCGTCCTAGCCGCGCCGCCGCCGCGCGCGCCCCGCGCCCGAGTGACGCGCGGGCGACGTGCGGCGGACACGCGTCGGCCGGACCGAGCGGACCGAGCGGACAAGAGGACTTTGTCGGTCGACATCCACAGTTGTAAAATGACTAAATATCATTTACGGATAAATTGTTTAAGATTATGCTTACTGTTGACTGTATTTATTGAGCTGGTGATAAATTGTGATTCTCCATTTGTGAATGGTTTTGTCCTTTTATCACTGAAGAGGAATCCTTGGGACTATCCCTTGCATATTATATAAGTTATCCCTATTAAAAAAGTTAAAATATTATACGTGCGTTTTTATTATTTAAAACCACAAAAGAACAAAAAAACCAAGGTGTCATCAACATAAAATTTTACAATGTGGCTCAAAAATAGTTTCCGTCCTTACAGGGAAGCTGCTTTTACCTGTGTATATGTTATGGACCAAGTGAGAAATTGGGGATTATACATAATGCCCGGTCATTATGAAAAATGCACTGCCACTACTAAGTTCAATAGAACACCATTGGTTTAGGTTTAGGTTATTTTTTTTATACCACCCAAAAACCTTTTGCGCTGCTCATATAAAATACGCAAAATTATTATATTACTAACCTAACTTACACGGTGGCGGTAACGCAATGTATAAAATAATGACCGTGCAATGTGATAAATAATGAAGTTAAGATAGTATTAGTCACTTAGCCCGATCGAGATAGACATTATTCATAATGCTCGTCCATTATGTATAATGCCCGCATTAATCACCTGGTCCATAACATAATTATATACTATACTGTGGTAACCTATCCGCCGGCCAAGCGTAATGAATAAAGCTACACCCATTTAAGAGACGTCCATGTTTAGCATTGGAATTTTACAGGCTGATTTCATAATTAAAAGCTAAATAATACTGATTTAACAAACACATTACATTAATTATTATACCTGCGCAGGTGAAAGTACACAATAGAGAAATATATTTCATAAATGGATCATATAATTAAAAAATCGGTACTCTCGCTGCGGCACTAACTCAGTACGATCTATCGATATGATACGCCCAGAAGTTCTACTATCGTAAAGTAAAATGAATTAAAATATTCGAGACTAAACTCCTAAAGCGTTTGACAATAAAAACTTTTATGTTAATTTTAATTAACATAAAAGTTTTTATTGTCAAACGCTTAAACAAATTAAATTTAGATGATAATAATTCATATTAGTACAGTATTAAAATAAAATAAAATAAAAATCATTTTTATTTACGTAAACCACTTACAGGCACTTGTAAATAGTCAAACATGAATTAGAAATTTTATTAATTAAATTGGTTATTTATTTATATCTGTAAAATTAATTGTTACCTATAATTAATTCATATTGTTCTTAGCCACGCAAAATGCTTGTTCTGTCTATATTGTGGCAAAACAATTGTCATTATTTGGGTGGACCATGAGCATACAACGACGGACGCGCTTTAATGCTGCCACCGGATCCAATGCGCCCCAGCTGAGAAGATCAGGCGAAACAAACTCAGTGGGTTACTTTACTACCGGTTTCAACACGGCCCACATGAGACGGTCCGGCGAAACATACTCAAATGGACAAGGACGCGAGGTTTTAGTCCAATTATTTTCATTTATTATTTGTAGGCATACACATTTATTGCCCAAACGGTTGTCTTGTTATTATTTATTTTATTTTTATTACCGTAATTTTATTAAACAAAGTAAGGCTTGGCAATTATGAATAAAAATTTTATCTGGAGGCTAATCACGTAACGATATGACTATGACTTTGATAACAATGTCTTAATTACTGTAGAGTTATTTAAACGCATTTCCTATGTTCATTCATAGCTTCATTAACTTAATAAATTGACATATTTAAAATACTTTTTGCATGCATAGCCTTGAGCCCGACCACCAGCGGCAATCAATTACAATTATATTAATTGTGCTCTCACGTGTCCACTTTATGCAACAATATTTGTGAACAAAGTTGGTTTTTCTAGCCACATGAGAGCTCATGATAGACGCCACTAGGTTGACGGTGAAACTGTCGCAGTAGCCGAAACCGGCATGGAAGGATTATTATTATTATTAAACGCTGAGTAGCGAAGACATTGTTATTAAAGTCATAGTAATATCGTTATGTGATTAGCCTCCAGATAAAATATGTCCACCGCGATCACGGTTACAAATATCGATTCTTCCATTAAAGTTTGCCTTTATTTTATTTGGATTAACTCTGCTGTTAAGTGCCTACTTAGCTCGATAATGCGATTTAATACAGCTGGATTATTTTTTGTGGGGTTATGTTAAAGACGAGTCAATACGGAACTGTATTTTTTTCTTTTTTTAAGAACTTTTTAGCAGAAAGGAATTTTCAGTTTTATAAAAGTGATTGGAACACATTATTTTTCTGTATTTAAAGGGATTATTATTTTGGTTCACCATTATTGGAATACTCGTCTTTAAGCAATATTTACCGATAAATCTCAAATTTCTGACTATCGAGGTCCGACTTCGTGGTTACGGTCGACCATATTACCACTACACACAACGAGGCAATCGAGCGCCATTTACAATTTCTAATGAAAAAAATATAATGCGAAAACATAAGCACACATTAGATTATTTTTTAGAAGGCGACCTTACACTTTATGCGTTTAAATTATTGAGTTGAACGATAGCATTCCTTTGCTCACTCATTGTTAGTAGGTAGGTATGTACTTACAAACAACGTACTATTCTGTTATCGTATGACACCACTATAGTCTAGTAGGTATTTATTCAATATTTAACAAATGTTGAGTCAAACTACATAAAATAAATACTTATTTATATGACTTTTTTGAAATATCCAATTATTGGATCCTTGTGGTAAATATTAAAGCAATAAAATCAACAACAGATGACAATGACCTACACGGCAACCATGTCATTGCGGATATCAGCTGAATTTACTTCCTGAATTCGAGCTGCAACTGAGATTTTTCCAGTAAAACTATCCCATCAAAAACATTTAAAGCCCACAAATAGCCTACATACAAACAACGCTAAAATAATAAAAAAGACACAAGAACCATTTTATTATAACCCTTAAAAAGTAGAAACTTAAATTGATTTAAACTTTATCGTTAAAATTGAATCGTTAAAATTGTTGTTACGAAAGCAAGTATTATTAAAGTAAACCTTTGACACTTCATCCTTACAATCTCGGTTTACCCTGGCAACTTTTGAATTGAAGCTATTTCAGGCGTAAGCTTGAAAATTCCCTCTAATTAAAATCGTCGACCGCGAGGTCAGAGTTCCATTAAACGTTGTGTATAAAGGGCCGTAGAAGTCTATGGAATATCGTTAGCAACTAACCACTACGGAAAGGATGGAAGTTATAGATTCTAAACTAAGCGCCGTGCTTATTTTATGGATTTTAAAAATGGGAAAGGCCAATATTAGTTGGAATGTAAGTATTGTAAAAAAAAGGTCTTCAATATTTGTTTGTATTCCACGGGTCGTTCAATGCCCGTCAATCAATACTGTTATTTCCCGTAGTTCTAAGTGTTTATTTTATACAAACCAAGTTTTCTTGATAAAGACTAAAAAAAATAATTGGAATATCTGATTTAGACGTATTACTTAAAGTTAAAGATTGTGCATAAAAAGTGAAGGAATGCTATTTATTTATTATTTTTATTGCTTTATTATTTACCTCAAGTCAATATTTTAGTCTAAAAATAAAATATTTTTATTTCTATTATTAGTTATCTCAAAAATTGTATAATATTGAATTCCTACCAGCTTACTGTGGTGTCATGCAATAACAGAATAGTAGGTAGGTATCTACATTGATCATTCGCCGCAAAGCTGGCCGAATGCGTTGACCCGGCGGTCGGGAAAGTCACCCGGCCTGAAAAGTGCGTCCGCGTTCGGCTTACCGGCCTCGTCGACTGTACGACGGAGGTTGAGGTCGTCAACGCGGTCGCCAGGGTCGGGAGCTGTACGGTGGAGTCTCTTAGATCGGGTGTGATCCAGAGGGATCACACGGGCCTCGGCACAATAACCCTCAGTGTCCCGGTGCCTGCAGCCGTCAAGCTACAAAAGGCGGAGCGTGTCTTGGTGGGGTTAGTCTCGGCTCGCATCCATTTGCTTGAGGCGAGGCCCCTGCGATGCTACAGATGCCTCGTCCGAGGGCACGTTGGCTGCAGGTGCGGCAATGAGGACCGGAGCAACCTTTGCTTCCGGTGCTCCGAGCCGGGGCACAAGGCGGCGCAGTGCAGAGCGCAGCCCAAATGTGTGCTCTGTCACATAGCAGGCAAAAAAGCCGACCATAGTGTCGGCTCTAAATTCTGCCGGGCGCCGCCCAGCAAGGGGGTGCGGAGGCTCGAGGATCTGCCGGGGCGAGTGGCTCCGGTGGCAGTGGTGGAGGAGATGGACACGGCCCTTAATGGATAGGTCCGTGTTCCGTCTTCTCCAAGCAAATCTCAACCACTGCGCCAGGGCTCAGGACCTTTTCTTGCAGTCCATGGCGCAGTGGTTGACTAATGTCGGAGTTGTCGCCGAGCCATACATGGTTCCCGACCGGCCCAATACGGTCGGGGACTTGGATGGCTTGGTTGCTTTGTGGTTGTCGTCGTCGGTCGGCACCCCGCCCTTCTCCAATGTCGTGAGAGGACGGGGCTTTGTGAAGGCTGTGGTGGGGTCGCTCTCCATCATCGGCGTCTACTTCTCACCGAATCGCGGGCTGGCCGAGTTCGAGGAGTTCCTCGACGAGGTCGGCCGCCTGCTGGGTCGGTGTGGCGCCGAAGTGCTGGTGGTGGGTGACTTGAACGCTAAATCCACAGCCTGGGGCTGCCCCGCGTCCAACCCCATAGGGCGGACGCTGGAGGACTGGGCGATGGAGCAGGGCCTGGTGGTCCTGAACCGCGGCTCTGTGAACACGTGCGTGAGGCACAATGGGGGGTCAATTGTGGACGTATCCTTTGCGTCCCCCCCCCTGGCCCGCCGTGTTCATGGTTGGAGTGTCCTTGAGGATGTGGAGACTTTGTCCGATCACCGATATATCGGTTTCGGACTCTCCACATCCTCCGCGGTTCTGACCGCCCGCCCTGCGCCGCCTCCCAGGATGGAGCGTCGGCGATGGGCGCTGAGGCAGCTCGACCAGGAGCTGCTGAAGGAGGCAGCCCTGGTCCAGGCGTGGGTCGCGGGGCCTTGTAATCCCGACTCCGACGTGGACGCTGTCGCGGGGGGACTCGATGGGGCCATGGTAAGCATCTGTGACGCATCCATGCCCCGGGTCCGCCCGTGTCCACCGAAGCGACGGGTGTACTGGTGGAGCGCCGCCATTGCGCAGTTGCGCACACAGTGCACTGCGATGCGGCGCGTGTACACCCGGTCGAACCGTCGGAGACCTCGGGACGAGGCCCGTGTTGCCGCGGCCTACGCCGACTACAGGGAGAGTCGGCGTCAGCTGGGTGTGGCTATTGCACAGGCGAAGGATGATGGCTGGGCGAATACGCTGGAGGCCCTCGATAGAGATCCGTGGGGACGACCCTATAAAGGGGTGCGTAATAAAATGCGCCCCTGGGCGCCCCCGGTGACGGAGAACCTCCAGCCAGAGCTCCTCCAATCTGTTGTAGAGGAGCTCTTCCCCAGCCAGGAGGAATATTCGCCGCCAACAATGGCCTCGCCAGCTGACGACGTGATGCCGACCGACGACGGCGACGAGGAGGAAACTCCGCCGGATGTTACACCGGTGGAGTTGGGGGCGGCGGTGGCAAAAATGGCCATCAAAAACACCGCCCCCGGGCCGGATGGAGTGCCTGGACGCGTCTGGGCACTCGCCATGGAGGAGTTAGAGCCCAGGGTGCTCGCCCTCTTCAATGCGTGCCTTCGGCAGGGTCGCTTTCCCGCACCCTGGAAGCCCGGTCGACTCGTCCTTCTCCGTAAGGACGGGCGACCGGCGGAGTCTCCATCGGCTTACCGCCCAATCGTTCTCTTGAACGAGTTGGGCAAGCTGATGGAGAGGTTGGTCGCGTCTCGCCTCACCACACATCTTGGTAGGGTCGGTCCCGACCTGTACGTGGACCAATACGGGTTCCGCCAGGGTCGGTCGACCATAGACGCGATCGCGAGGGTGCGGGAACTCTCGCAGGAGGCGACCAGCCGGGGAGAAGTGTTGTTAGCGGTGTCGTTGGACATCCGCAACGCATTCAACACCCTCCCCTGGGCGTGCATTGAGGAGGGCCTCAGGCACCATGGGGTGCCCAGGTACCTCCGGGCTCTGGTGGGGCACTACCTCCAAAGCAGGGAGGTGGTGTACCCGACGTCCGGTGGCGAAATTGGCCGGAGGACGGTCTCGCGCGGTGTTCCACAGGGGTCGGTATTGGGGCCGCTCCTGTGGAACATCGGGTTTGATTGGGCGCTGCGGATGCGCGGTCTCCGGGGGGTCAGCGTGATAGCGTACTGTTACAGATTCCTAATGCAGGGAAACACCCTGACACTTCCAAATTTTGTGCTTAACTAAGCATTTTAGGAAATTGTCTAATTAGCAGTTTTCAGTTAGCACAGCGCGCCACAGGCAGTCTCTTCTACTCCTTCGTGACCGTAACACGTCGATTTCCATGTTTTCTATATCTGCCAGTTTTCATATCTTAATTAAAACATTCCAAATTACTGCCATATCTAACTCATAATTTCATGGATTTTAATTTTAAGTGTCTAAAAATAAACTAGAATTAAATAGTATAAAAGTGTTTCTTTTTTTTTAAAAAGACTCAAGGACGTGACCTCGTAACAAATTGGTGGCAGCTTAAGGGATTTCCAAAATCCGGGAATCGCTTCCGTGAACATTGTCCAGTGAAAAGTTCAAGTGAAATTATCGGAAACATTTTATTTTATACTGTGTTATAATTATACAGTGGACTGTAGTGTGTAGTGCAGTGCAAATTGTGCACTACAAACCTCCTGCCCCATTCCTGTGTGTTCCTGGAAAGTAAATCACTGCATCACCGCGATTGACGCGGAATATCATCATCATCTATCACCAGTGACGAAATAATGTCACTTGTTCTACTCCTCATCGTAACCCAGTAAGTGATATTTGTGGTTTAAAGTGCTAAATTAGTGTTGTGTCAAAATAAAAGAACAAAATATTTTCAGTTATATTCCTACAGTTAGTCTAAACAACTCAGTGCTCACAAACAATTCTTTAAATAAGATAACGCTCCCAAGAAGCGAGCTTATCTGTTGCAAGCGCCGTGTCTCCAATGTAAGCATCATATTACCATCTATTCTCCAGACCCGAATCGTGCAGGGACGAACTTTATGTTAACATTTTTTTTTATATATTACAATAATTCCATTTGTTTTTATTTTAGCTATATTTTTTTTTATTTTAGTTTAAGATGGCTAAAACAGAAAAGGATACATTTGTAAACGTAGAATTAAGTACCCTATTTAAATTCATTAAGCCATACGACGGCGATAGACAAACTCTTAATTCATTTATAACTAATTGTACCAATGCTCATGAACTTGCAACCCCTGACCAACAATCTATACTATTCAAATACATACTAAGTCAATTAAAAGGTAAGGCAGAAACCGCTTGCTCAATTAAAGCCTTTACCAACTGGAACCAACTAAAAGAGTTCCTTAAAGCACAGTTTTCTGACGCCAAACATTACTCTCACTTACTAGCAGAACTACAGGAAAGTAAACAAGCACCTAACGAGACCGTGAGTCAATTTGGGTTTAAAATTGAGACTATACTTTCACAATTACTTACCGAAATAGTCTTAACTAAGGCCAAGGAAGCCCCGGGTCGTACCGCAGCGATGGAAGACCTGGCTCTTCATCATTTTCTGATAGGGTTGATTCCGCGCATATCGAATATAGTCCGCTGTAAATCTCCTAAAACTCTTAACGAAGCAATAGGATTCGCCGTATCAGAAGAAAAGATTCAAAAATTAATGTATAAAAGAAACACACCTAATGCAAACTCCAATCAGACTCAGCGTCAGTCTCGAAACTCTGATTCTTTCTATTTTAAGCCTGCAAACATCAATAATATTAAAGATCAAGGTCAGACAGCTAAGGTCTGTAGATACTGTAAGAACATAGGACATGTGATAGAAGAATGTAGGAAGCGAGAGTATAATAATCGTTTAAGGGCGCAACAAAATTCAGAACCCCAAAACAATACCTCAGGTTCTATCCGTTACCCTACCCGAAATCAAAACCGCGTCCACCTAATAAACGACAACCCTAGTGACCCTCAAGACGGTGACGCAAACCATGAACGTTTAAACGAGTAAGGGGCTCGCGGCGGTGTCTCGCGAGACCCACACCTCAATATGCAGTGAAGTTCGATATCCATGACACCAGTTCTAAATCCGCTGTATCCTCTGTATCCGCTGTTTCCACTGTTTCCGCTGTTTCCACTGTATCCACTGTTTCCTCTGTATCCGCTGTTTCCACTGTATCCGCTGCATCCCCTGCATCCGCTGTATCCGCTGTATCTTCTGTTCCTATTACATCTCCGTCGTGTAATACTCCTAGCGCCGCTATACTTGCTAAAACAACCGCATCTGCAAACAAAGAAATATTTAAAGTTACTCCTAACTCCACTCATAGATACTTACCTCACGTTATTCTCAAAACTCCTGTAAACGACCGCGCATTGTCCTTCCTAGTAGATACCGGTTCTTGTGTAAGCTTAATAAAGAATAAAGTGTTAAAATTTAAACCCGTATTGCAAAAGCAAACTTTTCAACTGAAAGGTATTAATTCCGGCAATAATATGACTTCCACTTTAGGCCATTTTAGCCTAGAAATACTTCTTAACAGCGATAATCCGGAGTCCAACATCTCATATAATTTCCATGTAGTCGATGATATATTTTTACAATACGATGGTATAATAGGAAATGATCTTTTAAATGATTTAGAAGGAGTTATTGATTATAATTCAGACACTTTACGAATTCGTCACTTCACTATTGAACTAAGGTACTGTGAACCTGTTTATCAAATCCTACCACGTTCTGAAACCATTATAGAGTGTACGGTTTCTAACCCCGAATATAAAGTAGGTCTCATTATGGATCAACATATTTCTGAATCGCTCTTAGTAGCAAACTGCATAGTTACTGTAAAGGATAATAATAGAGTCAATATATCCGTAGTTAATACTTCTGAAAAACATGTCACAATTAATTCCGATATTAAATTAAAAATTGAACCTTTTGACATCCATGCTTCGCAACTACTTTCTCATTCCAGTTCCAATAAACAGACCGCTTCAGATCGCAGAAATGAAGTCTTGAAAATGCTAAGAGTAGGGCATCTTAATAATGAGGAAAAATCTAATCTTTATGACCTCTGTTCTAAATTCTCTGACATATTCCATTTGCCAAATGATAAACTGACAACCACTGATCTCCTACAACACGAAATAAAGACTCTCCCATCAGAGCCAATTAATACTAAATCATATCGATTTCCTGAAATACACAAAAAGGAAGTAGCCTCTCAAATTGAAAAGATGCTGGATCAGGATATCATACAGCCCTCTCTCTCTCCATGGTCTTCGCCCATTTGGGTCGTCCCCAAGAAGATAGATTCCTCTGGCCAAAAGAAATGGCGTATAGTCATAGATTACAGAAAATTGAATGACATCACTATTGGAGAAAGTTACCCTATTCCTCAAATAAATGAGATTTTGGACCAGTTAGGTAAAAGTAGATATTTCTCTACTCTTGACCTTTGTTCAGGCTTTCACCAAATTTCGATTTCACCGGCAGATATTCCTAAAACTGGCTTTACTGTTCCCCAAGGACACTTTGAGTTCAAAAGAATGCCTTTTGGGCTTAAAAATGCCCCAGCCACATTTCAGCGCCTCATGAACACTGCCCTCGCCGGTCTTCAAGGTTTGCACTGTTATGTATACCTTGATGACATCGTCATATACTCTCATGACCTCCAATCGCACATTGAAAATCTTACCAAAATCTTCGAAAGACTTCGTAAACATAGTCTTAAACTTCAGCCCGACAAGTGTGAGTTTCTCCGAAAAGAGGTAAGCTACCTTGGACATATCATAAGCGAGCAAGGTGTTAAGCCTAATCCTGAAAAGGTTAAGGCCGTTTCCGAATTTCCTGTACCTAAAAGCCCCAAGGACACTAAATCCTTCTTAGGTCTTGTTTCGTATTACAGACGCTTTATCCCTGAATTCTCTAAAATAGCGAAGCCATTAACTACATTATTAAAGAAGGACACATCTTTTATATGGTCCAATGAACAACAGCTTGCATTCGAAGACCTAAAGAACAAACTAATCACAGCACCTATCTTAATATATCCAGATTTTTCTAAACCTTTTATTTTGACCTGTGACGCATCTAACTATGCTATATCTGCTATTCTTTCTCAAGGAGAAATAGGTAAAGACCACCCAATAGCCTATGCGTCCAGGACACTTAATAAGGCTGAATCTAACTATTCTACTACGGAAAAGGAGTGTCTTGCAATCGTGTTCGGCACAAAAATATTCAGGCCCTATCTTTACGGTCACTGCTTCACAATTATTACAGATCACAGACCCCTAAGGTGGCTGTTTAACTGTAAGGACCCTGGCTCACGCTTAGTTAGATGGCGTCTAAAATTAGAAGAATTTAATTACCGAATCGAATACAAGAAAGGAAAAACAAACTGCAACGCTGATGCTTTATCACGGTTCCCTGTCAACCCAGTACAACAGCCTAGCCCTGATCCTATTCCTTCTACTTCAAACGAAAACAATGACGATCCGGCATCCCCGTTCAGCCCTCTAACTCTTCAAGATCTTGATATCTCCTTACCATCTAGTAATGACTTACCTTCTGTAGATCTTTTAGATAATGATGATATACCACCCGAAATGTATAATTCCCCTTCATCTCTTGATCGTCCCTCCGTATTCGATGAAGGTTCAGATCCTGATCTCAACCCCTCTACTTCTAATAATAGTTATAGCGAATTCTTAAAAATAATGTCTGGCAAAAATTTCAATAGCAATGCTATTATCCTAGAGCATAACGAGAGCATAATTAAAAGCGACTGCTCACATATTATAATACCTACCTCAATAGATCTTGACGACTCAAATCCACATGTAGAGGAACTCCTAAGTGAAATCGAAAATCCCAAAGAACTTCTCGAGAAAGAAAGAACACTTTACTCCACTATTACGTTTAACCGTAAAGGAAAGGTAATTTATTTCCTATTTACTAAAGTTTATCATTTTCATACTTGTTCTTATGAAGATATTTTTAAAAGTCTTTTTAACCTTAAATCCGAGATACTTCAAAATTCTAGTGATCCCAATACTAGCTTAGCTATTACTGATTTTTGCAACCCATTTGACAAGCATCTATGGACTAAAATATATAATATGTTTTGTTATATTTTCAATCATTCACAACTTCCTATTCATATCTATCACAATTCTATTGTATTCCCAGTGCCTTCAGAAATTCCTAAAATACTCCGTGAAAACCATGATATTCCCATCGCTGGACACTTAGGGTCACTTAGGGTCATTTGATATTATTGGAAAAATATGAGATCTGATATCGAGGCTTATGTAAAAAACTGCTCTCAGTGTCAAAGCAATAAAGCCTTGAGACAAATCAACAAATCTCCAATGCAGATTACAACTACGTCCACTAAGCCATTTGAACGTTTGAGTTTAGATCTCGTAGGCCCGCTCCCAGAGGCAGGTTTAACCAAACTTAAATTTATACTAACTTTACAAGATGACCTCACCAAATTTTCCCTTGCCTATCCTATTCCAAATGCAACTTCAGAGGAAACATGCGAGTGTCTCGTTCACTTCATTTCTATTTTTGGCATTCCAAAAACTATCCTTACCGACCAAGGTACAAATTTCACCGCAGATTTGTTCAAAAGAACCTGTAGTTTTCTTAAAATAAAGCAAATTTGGTCATCTCCATATCATCCCCAAACTCAAGGAGCTCTTGAACGTAGCCACTCTACTCTTAAAGAATATCTTAAGTCCTATGTAAATGATAGTCACACTGATTGGCATAAATATGTTTACACCGCTATGTTAGCATATAACAGTTCTGTTCACTCTACTACCAACTTTACACCTTACGAACTTCTTTTCGGTCACAAACCTTTCATTCCTGATTCTATCTATGAATTGCAGCCAGACCTCACATACCCTGAATACCTTAAGTCCTTACATCATCGCCTGAAACTTTCGCGAGATAAAGCTATTGAAAATATTCAAACGTCCAAAGAAAGATCTAAACAATATTATGACACCCACACGCGTCGTGTCCAATACAAAGTTGGAGATTACGTTTACCTGAAAAATCATGTCCGTCTTCGGAAGGCCCTATCACCAGTTTGGAAGGGCCCCTATAAGGTCATGAAAATTAGTGGCAGGAATACACTAACATTACTCATTAACAGGCGACACGTGACCCATCACTACGACGAGGTAAAATTAGCCTCCAGATCAGAAACGTAATCGTTAATATTAAATCTAATAAATGTTTTGCTATTTTATTACAGTAACCTCGTGCTGGGTCAAAAGTTCATCGAACCCCTGACAAGTAGTCCTGGCATGTACTTCGACCCCCTAGGTTCATTAAGTTTAGTTGATAATTATCTTAGCATAGTAATACCTTATGATGTGTCTTATATTAATCCTCATATTCATAATCTCCAGCGTGTTCTTAACAATTCCGTATTAATGTGTCAAGATAGTAAAGTATTTGATTATTTAGAATGTGATAATATTTTCCAACCACTGTTTACTCGCTTTAATGACGTTGTCCATGACAATGAAGCTATCTTCCACCTCACATCACATCAATCTAAGAGGTCTGCCCTCCTGGGGTTTATCGGCACCTTGTCGAAAAAATTATTCGGTACTATGGACGAGGATGATGCCATCCGTTACGATAACGCTATCAATGAAATAGAAATGGATCAAAAGAAACTAGCTGTTTTAATTAAAGAAAATATATTAGTTACTACCTCTACGCTTAAGTCTTTTAATAAAACTCTATATAATATAAAGATAAATGAAATCAATTTAAAAAACGCAATCGATGCGTTATCCAAAGATATTCTGAATTTAACTTATGTTTCAAAAGAATTAACTTTGAGGTCTCGTATGTTAGAGTTAACGTCCATGATAGAAAATAGCCTTCTAGCCTTATCTTTTAAAGTAGAAGATATAATCAATTCCATTATGTTTAGTAAGTCGAATGTTTTATACCCTAGTATTCTAACACCTAAAGAGCTTTATACAGAATTAGTAAATAATTACAGATTCTTACCCAATTCTATACAACTACCAGTTCTTCTAAGCCTAGACAACATGCACACCATTTTAAATATATCAGAAATGTCTAGCTATTTTAGCAAAGATAAGATAGTATTTGTAGTAAAGATTCCTCTTGTAAATCCTTTACAGTTAGACATATATCATAACCTACCTTGTCCTGTTCCACATGACGTTAATAACCCGGTCTCGTACTCAACCATAATCCCAACTTCTAAATACATTGGCATTAGCAGAGACAAATCAATATACTGCAAGTTAGATACGTTAAACTCATGCAAAATAGTAAATAACAACCATTACCTCTGTACGACGCCAATAACGTATTCTTCTTCAGCAACGCCCTCCTGTGAAACTAAAATAATTAGTAAAGTACTTACCTCGGTTCCTTCAATGTGTGATACCAAATTTATTCACGGTCATGTTAGTATTTGGCAACAATTACGCAATAGCAAATGGCTTTATGTAATGTCAGAAAAAACTAAAATAAATATAGAATGTAACGACTCTCAATCCAACGCAATAGAATTTAGTGGTAATGGAATATTGTACTTACCTGCTGGATGTATTGCTTATTGTAAAAACACGCGTCTAATCTCCCGTGATAATCATCAAATTCAATTAAAAACTATTGTTTCTAATTTTAATATTTTGAATGACTCTTGTTGTAATACCTTAGCATTTAAGAATGTTGTATCTAGTTTACCTGTCGTTAACATTAAAAATGTAGACTTAGATTCAATAGCTTATGAGAATCCAGAAATGTTAAAGAATTTAGATAAGATAATTGAAAAACCTCATATTGTTCTATATCAATCGTATTACAGTATTTTAATTATTATTGTTGCTCTTATAATTATGTGTTATATTGTTTATAAACTGTACAAAGCTGGCATATGTAAGAAAATGTATCGGCGGAAAATAATTAATGTTAATACTGATAACCGCGACCCTGAATCAATTGAGTTGCCCAATATTGAATCACCTCCCGCTCTTCGCGTCGGTTAACTTAGTCTTAATTCTACTAGCTCCCGTAAACTACACTTAATGGGTATAGTTTACTCTTATTCGGGGGGCTGTTACAGATTCCTAATGCAGGGAAACACCCTGACACTTCCAAATTTTGTGCTTAACTAAGCATTTTAGGAAATTGTCTAATTAGCAGTTTTCAGTTAGCACAGCGCGCCACAGGCAGTCTCTTCTACTCCTTCGTGACCGTAACACGTCGATTTCCATGTTTTCTATATCTGCCAGTTTTCATATCTTAATTAAAACATTCCAAATTACTGCCATATCTAACTCATAATTTCGTGGATTTTAATTTTAAGTGTCTAAAAATAAACTAGAATTAAATAGTATAAAAGTGTTTCTTTTTTTTAAAAAGACTCAAGGACGTGACCTCGTAACAGTACGCTGACGACACACTGGTGACCGCCCGCGCGCCTGATCATCGGCATGCGACCATTTTGGCCACAGCAGCCGTGGCACAGATGGTCGCCCGTATACGCCGTTTGGGCCTGCAGGTGGCGCTCGGTAAAACCGAGGCCCTTTGTTTTCATGGGCGTCGGCGAGCGCCACCTGTAGGCGCCCACCTCATAGTGGGTGGCGAATCCATTGCTGTCGGGGACAGTATGCGATATCTAGGCATAGTCCTCGACAGCAGATGGAGCTTCGGGGCCCACTTCCAGCGGCTGGCCCCAAAGCTGGTGGCGGCGCACCCCTCTTGGCCGGCTTTTGCCGAATCTCGGCAGACCCGGGAGCACCTGCCGCAAACTGTACGCCGGTGTGATCCGCTCCATGGCGCTCTACGGCGCCCCCATTTGGGTCGACGCCCTGAAGAGGCGAAAGATAGCCCTGCTGCGACGTCCGCAGCGGGTGATGGCCATCAGGGCGTCCCGCGCCTACCGCACGGTCGCGTTTGACGCGGCCTGCCTCCTTGCGGGGTCCCCTCCGTGGGACCTGGAGGCGGAGGTTTTGGCCGCCGCGTACCGGCGGAGGTGTGAGGGGGCGCGTTCTGGCCGCGACCCCTTCCCGGAGGGTGTTGCACGGTGGCGGCCTGAGATCCGTCGCCAAACCCTCCGGAAATGGCAGGAGCGGCTAGAGGCCGCGCCGCGGAGCGGATTGCGTACGGTGGAGGCGATTCGGCCCCATCTAAAAAAGTGGGCCGGTCGCCGTCACGGCGACGTCACCTACCACGTTGCACAGGTAGTAACAGGCCATGGCTGTTTCGGCCACTACCTGTGCAACGTCGCGCAGAGAGAGCCGGACACTCGCTGTCACCACTGTGACTGTGCCGACGATACGGCGCAGCACACGGTGGTGGAGTGTCCGGCGTGGGCCAACGAGCGGGAGGAGCTCGTTGGCGTGGTGGGAGACGACCTCTCGCTGCCGACCATCATTTCGAAGATGGTTCAAAGCGAGAGGTCGTGGGAGGCGGTTGCCTCCTTCTGTAGACAAGTTATGTCACAGAAGGAGGCCGCGGAGCGGGAGAGGGAAGTAGATCCCTCAGCCCACCCGCTTCGCAGACGGCGTGTTGGCCATCGGCGGCGGGCCGAAACCCGCCGCCTACCGCCCTAGGCTCGGCCTTGGGGAGTGGGGAACATGGGCCCCGCTCCCTTCGAGGCTGACCCATGAGGAGTAGGGACGCCTCTACACTCCGGGCGTCCCTATAATTGGGCAAATGGGCCACTGTAAGTGTGGCCCTGGAGATCCCGCGGTACCATATTGGCCGCGGGTGCCGTCGGGGGGCCGGATTGCTCATGCGTACCCGACCCCCGCCAACGGCGGATCGAAGGAGTGTCCGGCAGGTTTTAGTGGTGTAGGGTCCTCTCCTCGTGGTATGACTTTAGCATACCACGCTATGGAGAGGGCGAGTCCCACATATCCCACCGCCAGCGCGCAAATACGCTGCAACGGTGGTGGGAAGGCGTCAATGCATTTCCCCCCGGATAACAAAAAAAAAAAAAAAAAAATACAAAGGTCTACATTGATTCCATTTACATACTGCAGTTAATGAGCAACTGGATTGTTTGCAAAATAATTTTAAACCTTCAGTATTGATTTTTCCATTCATTTAAAATAATTTATCGGGAACAGAAATTAAGAACCAAAACTTTCAGAGCTTAATTTTTTTTGTATTTATGTGAAAGATATAGGCCAGAGGTTCCCAATCTGTTTTAGCCCACGACGCAGTTACAAATGTAGGTAGTATTTTGTCACGGCGCCCTACCCTTAAAAAATATAAAGTAGGAATAAAATAGATACCTACAATAATAGTAGTTATTATTTTATTGTAAAATACGATGGTTATTCAGTCAAAAGTGTGACGGAGAAGCTTGGTAATCTCCACAGTTGTAACCAGCTGGAGCTTGAGCATGGGGCCGTTCAAGTATTACGTAAGCAGATTTATTACAATTATTTACCCCCCCATCCCCCTTGTCAGCAAAAGTAAGCAAAGCTCTTACCCCCTCCCCCATGCTTACGTAAACATTATTCAATTAACTAACTTTTGTACATTTTGTACTTTCGTACTTGTATGAGATTTTTTTAAACTTTCAAACAGTTTTTGGTATAACTTGTATTTGTCTATTTGAAACGACATCTTATTTAAACATTAAACTTTGGCTAATGGAATCAATGGTAACACAAATGTTAACTTGCTTTGCTATGCTTACAATACGTCTACTCGCTATAGTATCCAAACGAAGCAATACACTGACAGAGGAAATTTAGACAAGTGAATAACGCGCGGTAATTCCCCTACTCGGTTCTAAAGCGTGTGCCTAACTAAACGTATGCATTATTTGCGGGAATCCCCGAAAATGCGTTTCGTTTTCAAGCAAAGACAATGTGAGGGTTGCCATTCGTGTAAAAAAGTAAATAACTACCGATGACGTAATCATCATCTAGACTCCCCTACCCCCCATGTCATCCAAAATAAGCAAAGCAAAGACCCCCCCGCCCCCCATAGTGCTTACGTAATACTTGAACGGCCCCCATGTAAAGGATCTAATAGATCGTGTAATTTTTCGACAATCATTTGCAAAGTACTTTGAAACTTAGGTACCTATGTTCTGTACCGATGAGAGCGAATAAAACAAATATCTGCGAATATTTGTGGTTTCGGATAATGAACGCCGTGAGTCGATCCTTTAGGATCGACTGACGGCGCCCCTCTAGGCGCCTAGGCCGACTACACCAACCCTACCTATTTTTATTTAAAGTTGTGTTAGAAGGGTTGCTTGTTGTATGTAAGTGAGTTACCCAAGCCTTGCTTAGAAATACGTTACTCTCACATAATTTCTACTGGAATTTGTGCTCTTGTTTCCTCAAAAGAAATATAAGCAAGTCGCGCGAAATATGTTCAACCGCAAGTCGGTAGTAAAAAAAAATACGTTTACAGCAAATTCACAAACAAGCGTGTAATATTTTGTAAAAAGAAACTAATAATGATACACATTAGGTGGTGGTACTATTCACTCTTAGTACAGACGAAGAATGTGTTTCCAGTCACTTTTTTAAAATTAATAAAGGTTGACCTCAAAAAGTCCTTTTCAAAAGAAAAAAATGTTTTGCTTTAACAGCTTCACTCGAGGTAGAAAGGGTAGCTTTGTTTTTCTCCGCATGAATAGTTCTCGCGGGAAAGCTTCAGTGCGAGCGGTAGGGTTACCACCCTGCGGAATAAAATGCTCGTTGCATTTGTGTTGTGCAACGATCCCCTAGTGCGGGCAGCGGGTTATTGCGCGGGTTATGTTGGTACACTTCGACACGAGTGAGACAATGCTTTATGCAAACATTTTGTCACTTAAGTTTTTGTTTACCGAGCTAGTTTAATATACAGCTGTTCGGTCGACGGATCTTATCTGTTAAGCAGGTTACGACACAACAAGTCCGATTCGATTTTAATAAGACTACTAGGTAATACCTAATGAGTAATTTCTATAATCATTGTTAACGATCTAGCTACTATTTGCTTTGTTCTAACATGTTGTGATTAGTTCTTGTTTATATTTTGGTACTTAAAAGTGTTTTAATATAGGCTTAATTATCACTGTACGCTGTAATGGTCGAGTGACTCGTTGCGAAAACTAATCCATTAATTTGCATTTGAATACAATTGAAACTCTTTGTGGATGTATTAAGATATCGTAATTATCTAGGGTAAGTATTAAGTAGGTACGACTAGGATATAAATATCATATGTACCTCATTAGCATATGTATCGATCAGTACCTAATCTATACCTACTAATATATAAAGCTAAAGAGTTAGTTTGTTTGCTTGAACGCGCTAATCTCAGTAACTACTGGACCGATTTGAAACAAATATTTCAGTGTTAAATTGCCCTTTTTTACTAGAAAGGTTATATTTTATTATTAAGTTCCCACGGGAACAGAAGCTAGTCTAGCTAGACTAGACTTATAAAAAACCTTCCAGCCAGAATGATACCTATTCTAGCATTAAATACTAACCTAGGGCTTAACTCGCCAATGACCGGAATGCCGAAATTATACAATGATCTCGCTCGCTTGCTAAACTTAGATTTTTTTTGTAACACTGCCTAAGTACACAACAATTATTTTAGATTACCTTAGAAATACTAAATAATAAGTAAGTTTTGTTAAACATTCCTTTTTTAATATTCATGTTTATCTCATTTAACATCTGTTAAATTAATAGTTTTAGACTTTATATTTAGTTTATCTTAACCGAAGTGGTACTTTTTTGTTAGTTGTGGTTACCTGTAAGTTAAAGAGCACATGGCATGTTTGATGTTCACCTATTTCTATTTTTTATGTAAGAAGTGTGTATCATTTGTTGGTAATCCTAATAAATAAATAGATAAATAAATAAAATCTACATTGACAAGTCTACCAACTGAGCTAGCAGCTGATATGAGAAGTTAAAAAATACAAGTACCTACTTATTTAATGTATTTTCTCAAAGTACCGTTTTCTAATATAGTAATTTAAAAACGCTGTTATGATATTTTATAACAATATCTACCTACCATCAGTTGATTATGTAATAACTTTGTAGAATTGTTTTATGAAAATAGGCTATTAAATGACGTTGTAGCTTACCTATGGTTTTGGTAATAGGTAGGTACTTTTTTAAATCCTACTTTTATTTAGTCTTTTTTCTTGCTATTTTAGTCAAACAGCCTTGTCTTTATTCTTCTACATGGACAAAGGGTAAAAACATATTTTTAATCTAAAAACATAAATATTGTCAACATTTGAAATGCACAATAAGCCAAATTGAATGAATTTAAGCAAACATCATAGTTGCTTAAATACCATTTCAGTATAATTAATACAATCATACGTTACATTACGGAAATCCATATCAATCTAATTTAAAAAGACAAAATATATGATTTCAGTAATTAGGTACCAACATAAATAAAACACATCTAGTCAAAATTCTAGTCTATGCTTGACTTAACAAAGGTGCACGGCGCGGCGCCACAAATTCATTTCGAATTAGTATTTTGTCCTAGTTTACAATGAAAAGATAGAATCTATGATTGTTAATTGGTCGGTTCCACGACTAGCCGAGTAATTTACCTGAAAGCATTTGCTAAGCTTTGTGACAACTTATTGTTCATATCGTACCTAACCATATGTGGTCGTGGTGCTACGAATGATTAGAGCTAATGGCAATGTGCACTATTAATTTATAAAATTACCCCATTAATTTGAACTGGTATGTGTTGTGAATTATAAGCTGTGGATAATATTATGATGCACGATACCTATGATTTGTGTATAATGTAAAAGTATTCAGCTAAAAGGCCGTAAAATGATTTTTCTCAAATATAAATTTATCTTTACTTAGGTAGGGATTGGTTATACTAGCTGAGTCCTGCGGTTTTACCCACGTTAGTCTGCTCCAGTGGGTCGAAGCGTGATATTTTAGCCTACATGTTAATCCAGCGTATAAACTATCCACGTGCAAACTTTTAGCCAAATCCATTCAGTAGTTTTTGCGTGAAAGAGTAACAAACGTACATACCAGTGGCGTAGCTAGGTAACCAAGGGCCCTGGGGCAAATAAAAAAATGGGGCCCACTGCTATCAAAACTGGTAAGGTTTTTTGAAGTAAAATCATTAATATACAAATACTTTAAAAATGCTAAGCAACTTTATCATCAGCTCTTTTTCGTGCATGGGCAGGTAATAAAACTATTAAACACTAACAACATAAATTATAATTATTTTAATACTTGGTTTAGGTATTGGGCAATAAAAGGAAAATGGAAAAGATTCAAGGGTTTATTATATATTTATTTATTTATTTGTTCATAGATACGTTGCACCAGCTTACAGTTATTTAACCTATCGCCGATGCAAGATATTTACAAAAATTATAAAACTTAGACAGTATGTTTTCTTAATTAATATACGCGCTAATCTCAGGAACTACTGGTCCGATTTCAAAAATTATTTCAGTGTTGGATATTCCATTTATCGAGGAAGGTTACAGAATATATTTTATTTTCAAAAAAATTAGGGATCCGTAAGAAAATTGCGATTTTGTAACCCAAGGTGTAAAAGCGAAACCTATTAATGCGTGCGCTGCAAAAACTATTGACAATAGAACAAAATGATGTACGACGGGTTTGTAGGTCTTATTAAGATCTACAAAAAAATCTGCGAGAGCATATCTCTAACTATCATAGTTTAGTCACAATAACCGCTTTTATGTTCATAAAAAAATATTTAATCGTCTGAAGAAAGAAACTACGTTTAATGTATATCATAATATTAATCCTTATCCAAATTAAGCATTTTGTTATCAAGGGTATTTATGTAGAAGTAAAATACTTTTTGTTTTATTCCAATCGGACATTTCGTTGAGAGTTAAAAAGAATTGGTACCGTCGATTCTACATTAGCCGAAGGAACTTCGTTCCTACCTGGTGTCCCACGACACCATTAAGTTTTTTTCTTGAAAGTGGGTATCTATACCATATTTTCTTGCAGTTTCACAGGCTTTGCACTTGAATTATTCGAAATAATTTCTATAAATTTGCAACTTTGCTTTGGTCTCTGCTAAAGCTTTACTTGCCTCATCCAAATTTATGTCGGATTTTTGTAAAATTTTGGATGCATAATTGATGTCATTCAATACAATATGCATGAATTCACAAAGCAACACAAACTCGAAATTTAGAAATTTTGTTTTAATACTCTTTTTACTCTTTGCTTCATTACGCTCATCTTTATAAGGACTCTTTAGAACCATTTCTGATAATGCTTTGATAATATCAAAAAAACGAAGATTGATTGCAGATATCGTATTGACTCTACTGGACCATCTAGTGGGATTTAGTTTTTTTAGAGTGGTGTCTGATTCGCCTGTGAATTTTGATAGTAGATCCCAACGCTTCATACTGTTTCCGAAAAAGTAATACAAATCTTGCAAAGTTGCGAAAAAAATCTGTATTTCCACACAACTGCTAATGGCATCATTTACCATTTTTTTTCACAACTGAGTTGCCATGATTAAACCCGACTTGCCACCTGTCATATTTATTTTGAAAATGGCAGAAATTTTCAAAAGTTGAGTTCGATTGAGATTTTCTGGTAAGGATTCGAGGGCCCCCTGAGCTTGAGGGCCCCGGGGCACTGCCCCGCCTAGCCCCTTGGTAGCTACGCCACTGTTACAGCCTAAAACATACACATACAAACTTTCGTTAACTTTCGTTTCGTTAGTAGGATATTCGGCGAATAGATTTCAGGCAGACCTTAGAAAGTGAATATAGGATAAAGCTAAAAAATACTTAGCATATCCAGGTGGGACTGTCAAATAAAAAAATATTTAATTATTGAATTTAGAAGCCTGATATAATTTCGATAACATTTAAAAAGTAAAAAAAACTTTGACTCTTGTACCTATCTTTTTTTAAACTACATAAATACCTATATAGCAGATGGTCCCACGTATCCGCCTTTGCCATAATTATGTTCAAAATGCATCTACATGTATCAATTTATTTCGTAATTTCAATGAGTATTCATTTATTATAAGGTAGGTAAGTACGTACCCAGTGCGATCAATGCTGTTGGACATATTTAAATCATCTACCAAAACCGCTTCGTTGTACGAGTTTTTGATCCCAGCTTTCAATTCGCTTCATTCTTCAAATCATAATTTTCAGAACCCGAGCGCTGATATCAATGACGTATATTTTTCTAATAAGTATTTGTTCCCTTCCATAATGGTTGTTTCACGTTGCACACATCTTCAACAGCATGGATGGTTTATTGCACTGTGCGTCACATAAAAAACTAAAATTCATTTAAAATTAAAATTAAAATTGTTTTCCTTTTTTTTACTCGTTGGAGACAACCAGTCTTGGCGTCCATTTTCTTTATTTGAATATTGTGAGAAATAAGATATAATTCAAGTTATGAGTTTATTCAATAAATATACTTTAATAATACGAAACAATTTTTTTTTAATATATGACGAACTGCCTATATTGTTATGGTGGCGCCGTTTCAATTTATTTCTTTTATGCGGACACTATTCAGCATCGGTGCTGAAAATTTTGTATTAAAGAATAGACCCATATTTTAGAGCAAATAAAATTCAAGTGATTCAAATAATTTAAATTGTTTAATGACCGAACAGAGATTAACTGTTCATAAGTGACCAACGTATGTGCTTTTATATCTACATTTAAAAGAAGGACTTCATCAAAACTGCAAAATGGGTTTAAATAGGTAGAGTAAGTAAATAGACAAGGTTACTACTACTACCTATTTATTTATTCAACTTATTAGTCGCACATATTAGACTGCACCGGTGGCTCAGTGGTTACGAAAGTTGCTTCTGAGCCTGATGTTCTGGGTTCGATTCCCACCCGGGACAATTATTTGTGTGAACCACAAATAGTTGTTCTGAGTCTGGGTGTTCTTTGTGTCCGTGAAATGAATGTTTGTAAAGTCCCCGCGACACAGGGATTTATTTACCTAGTGCGGGAGTTGTCTTTTTAAAAAAAGAGAAAGAGAGAACATGATAACTATTTAACTATATTTCTGCAATGATACCTATACAATTATATTGTTGATATAAATAAAAATAAAATTAAAGAAGGCAAATATATATAATAATATATAAGAAAGAATTATATTGTTGATATAAATATAAATAAAATAAGGTAACATTTAATCAGCCCGACGCCATTTATTTTCTGAATGTTGATCGTACATTTGAGCTTAGCGTTTCTCTTTTTTAAGTATTTTATATTGATACTAACTTCCCGCGCGCGGTTCCACCTGCGTAACTTACGTTCCTGTAGGAATTTCATAATTAAAATCCGCGCTAAATGAGCCCATTTCCATTTCATTTTCTTTTAGTTTTTGATCCAAAAATCGGATTAGTACTAAGTTCTTTAATTAGCGTGTTCAAGCAAACAAACAAATAAACTTTCAAATTTTGTTTCAAATTTGTCTTATGCTTTAAATATTAGTAGGTATAGCTATCTATCAATCGACACAAAAAGTAAACCACTCATCAAAAATTGCCCCGTTTACTATTATTAGAACAAAATAAATCTTAAAACGTTGGTGACCTAGGAGGGCGTCATTATAACGAGGGCCTGCTCGGCGGACGGGATAATTTGCTTTCCCCACGCTTTGATGTTCAGCGGCCTTGGGCCAGCATGCGGCCAAGCGTAAGTTGTGCCAACACTCCACAACAACTTGACCTTTATACGATTTATTTGCGCCATATTTGGAAAAATTTTTGGTTCCAGCTTTCGCTCATTTAGTTTAGAAGGGGCAAAGAAAATGTACACACAATACGGATCGAAAATAAGTAAGGTTATGAACATACTTATTAGCGACTTGGATGTACAAGGAAAGAATAAATTGGAAGCTCGCCTAATTTTTCATTTTTCACTTTAAAGACGTAGATTACTACGCTGCGATAAAAATCGTAGCCATTCGTTGGCGTAGCTAATGCTACGTAGTGGAGTAATAATGAGCAACGGTAGTCACGGCGCTGGTGCTTCGTTAGCTGAGAACTAAACGATTACGTCATTGCAGAAGGCAAGTAAAAACTGAGTGATAATTACCAAGTAGTTAGTGCTACTTTTGTACTACTGTACTTTTCTCATAAAACATCCGTCTGTCTGTTACTGTTTTGTGTTATACTTAGATGATGTAAGTGGAAGTTGCTTTCCGTGTTCAAGATGAGGTTAACGATTGATTTTATTACGCGACGGCTACGTGTTTTCATGTAAGTTGGCGTGTGTTTGACGAATACCTACTGTAACAGGATCAATAATGAGGAAACTTTTGAAGATAGATATGTATGATTATTACGATCCGCGAGTAAGAATGCGTATATGATATACTAGAAGTAACACATTAGGACCTTAGGAATACTATTTTGGATTAAAGTCAAAGTCAATATATCTTTATTCACATAGACACATTTTAAAATATTTTTAAATAATGTTCTTATGATGCGTATGATATGTTTTTTTCCCCTACCACCAGTTCTGGACGTAAGAGCCGTATCATGTCTGACTAGTGAATAAAACTTATAAATAACTCATTTTTAATCATTTTATTAATACTTTTTTAGTATCTACATACTATAATTATTATTTATATACTTAAAAATTGCTAATATACCTGGCCGGAAGGTAATCTATGGGCACCGATGTCGAGAAAGTACTCATTGCATCATAAATAGCATTGTTCGGTCATGGCAACGGCTGTTTGTTTCAAATTTGTCTTATTGCATTTTTTTTTATTTTACTAATGACCGTCAGTCAATAACCGTACCTACACGTAACGTTTTAGACGATCTCAATATTACTAAATAATTTAAATCAAAATCTTTCATTCGCGTTCGTATGTAGGGGAAGGTGGGGGAATTGCGGACGCTTAAGCGGAATCACAAATAAAACTCAAACTGTTAATAATAATCAGTCTGTCTTTATTAAATATTAAACTATAGTTATTTACCTATCAAATCAACATTAATTATTATATGAGATCAATCAACATTTTTTAAATTTTAACCAAAAACAAAAACATATATGTCCGTAATTACCCTTAGCTATTGGGGTAAATACGGACCAGTGCTGGGTTAATTGCGGACAGCATTGGGTATTTACGGACGAGGTCCCATTTCATTTGCAGAATTCACAAACGTAGCCTCTTGAGGAAGACCCAGCACTGCAATTCTCATGTGCCCAATTGTTGCATTTCGAACACATAATCCAGTCTTCGGTGGGTGGGTCACAATACTTTTCCTGGCAATAAATGCAGAAGTATTCATCATTTTCTTTATCACTTTCAAAATTGTTTAAGTTTCTTAAAACTTTTGGACGTTTTTCTTTAGTGTTTTTTGGTTTCTTATTTGTAGTTTTGGTCTTTTCTTCTTTTTGGTTCTTTCTTTCTATTTTCTTTTGTTCTTTTTGCTCTAGGTTTACTTTTTCCGGTGTGCTGGTGAAAATAATGGAATGTTTTTTTTTAACTAATCGTTTTGTACGAGTAGGTTTTAGAGTTGGTACTTGCACTACATCACCAAGTGGTACTAAGGGAGATGGACAAGTTTGACTTGTTATACTTTGATTTACACCAGCTTCACTAACATCACCCACTAATGCAGACGTAGGTATTGTTTCGTTTAAATCGTCAAAGTTAGCCTCATTATTGGAAAGTTGAAATATTTCCTGAGATTCCATTGGATTAGAAATATTTTCATTTGCAGCATCACAGACAACTTGAGATTCATTCTGGGACTCACTTTGGCTTGAATTATTGGTATTTGTTTGTATCTGTTGTTCATGAGGAGAAACTGATACAAAAATATCACCAAAACTTTCAAAAGTGTTTTTAAATTTATCTTGATCCATTGGACAAATTCCAGCAGACTTAAAGCCATTCATAGCTTTGTCAGTACTTGTGGTTCTATTAAAAGCCTTTGTATAAAGGCCTACAACATCATATGCCGTAATTTTGGTGCCTGGATGGTTGACCATGAAGGATTCACATTCTCTGTTATATGCTGTTTTTAGTGGGCCATGGAAAGTTAAATCTAAAGGCTGCATTCTATGAGATGTGTGAGGTGGCAAAGTTAAAACATGAATAAAATTCTTGCGACAAAATTCGTGAGCTCTCAAACTAACGTGGCTTTCATGGTTGTCCAGTATTAGTAAAATAGGATCATCTGCAGATGGTTTTGCAAATGCTTTGAAATGCTGAAGCCAGTCAACGAAAATTGATTCAGTTATCCAGCCTGAGTCAGAAACACAGGCCACCATGTTACTATTACTGTCCTTCATAAGCAGTGCATTCATTCGCTTTCTCTTAAATATGAAAAATGGGGGAATGTATGTGCCTCCAGCATTAAAACAATTTACAACTGTGGTCAAGGAACCACGTTCTGCGCTGGTACATTTACCTACTTGTTTTAATCCTTTCGGTGCGAGAATCCTGGAGTTTCGTTGTACAGTACTTATCCCCGTTTCATCAACATTGTAGATTGAATTTGACTTAAATTGGTATTTTATCATGAGTGTTTTTAAATTTTCAAAAAATATGCCTGTTTCTTCTTGATTAAATGCTGTGATTCTATTTATTGAAGTAGCTTCTGGTCTTCGAAGTGCTATATTGGGGTGTCTAGCCATAAAATTGTAATACCAATCCATACCAGCCATTTTGGTATCTTTATTGAAGTCATTTGTTAGGTTATTAGCAGCGGCAAAATCAAATGCTATTTTTCTTAGGGTAGGAATTGTTATCCCGAAGAAGGCTTTGCAAGATTTTAAAATGAATTCGACCAGTTCGTTTTCTTGAGATTCATTAAAAACTGACTTCTTACCTCTTTTTGGCATGGTACTAACACAGACTTTTTTCACTTGATCAAAAAGAGTCGCTCTGGGAATGCCATACTTTTCTGCCGCCTGTCGAAAAGGAATCTTTTTCTCTTTAATTTCTTGCACAGCTCTTTGTAAAGTTTCAATGGTGTAAGCTGGTCCTTTTTTCTTAATATATGTTCGAGGCATCTGCAATAAAGAAATATTGCTATAGGTTTTGATAAATAATGGGGTAATTACGGACGTCCGTATTTACCCCAGGCCATTTGTCCGCAATTGACCCAAACGCGATAAAAAAAGTAGAACAACAAAATTTTTAGGTTAACAAAATGTATCAAGGCAAACGGTTGTGCTATTTACTCGTCATTAACATCGCAATCGACAGAAAATATAACTTGTTTACTGACACTTATTAATTTTGAATAACACTCAAAATAGCACATACCAAAAATTACATCAAAATCACAAAAAAATTAAAATTTCAATTACCTTGAAACGTGCGCGCAGCCGTCTGTCGGGAATGTTTGGTGGACACTGAACGTAACGCGTGATCGCGGCGGCGGGACGCGGGCGGCAGTGATAGAGTAGATACACGCTGCCGCGCTAGCGATAAGAGCAGTAAGTAGGTTTTGCGTAGTTTTGAGTAATTGGCGCACAAAGTTTTTGTTACAATTTTGTTTTTCCTGACTTCTTTTTTTAAGTTATATTAATTTTGATGATTGAAACGTGTAGCCCAAATAAAGCGCTTTTATATTCTTCACTCAATAAAATTGTATGTATATTAAAATAGTTTTAAATGACGAAAATCCTTTTATATCTAGTGTTAGTTGAAGCAACTGAAATATCAATTGCTTAGAATAATAGCAGTAAGTGGTTAGTTACTGCTGTTATTACAAGCAACTCATACTAGGTTTAGATTATAGCTTAAGAATAAAAACAAAGTATTAGATAAAATCGTTTATGTTTATTAATATTTCTTTACTTACGTATTATTATCTATTATATTAAAATAGATTTATAAGTTAGTTTTATTTTTAATTAGTTATGTATTTTATTCATGTTTGTTTATTGTAAATTATATTAAATAACGAGGTTTCAAGAAATTAATTTATTAGGTATACAAATTTCTTACTTTGAAAGTCTTATAAAATAATTATAATTTTTTATTGAGCTCCATTCTACTCCCGTATATTATTACAAAAAACTTAAAAAAATATATAAACATTGTTAAGTTAGCCATATTTTATAGTAACAAACGAAAAAATCAGCCTTTCCACGTTCACAATTTGAGATCAAACTAAGTTAAAATACTAGAACAAAATACATAAAACTAATGTATTTTGTTATATCATGACACCCCAAAAAAAAGGTTTTATTATTTTATTTCTTACATTATGTTCGATTTTTTTCTAGCAAAACTTAATCGGTAAATTTAACCAAGACCCCTCTCTGTTATCTGGCATTAATTCTAACAGTTTCTTTAAAGTCTCAGTCTTCGTATATTCTGGAATAGACCTTAATTTTTCTTTGTAAAGCCTGTTCCACCTGATGGTGAAAGCTGTCTGCGGACATAAACGTATGACCAGGTTCAAAATGCTTCAAGGTGATTGTTGTCGCGTTTATTTTATACACCAGATAACTCAAAATAGCCCAGTTTTTATTTTGTGCAGAACAATTATTATCCATCCATAATACAATATGATCAGCATCACGTTTATGTAAAAGAAATGCATTTAGTGTCGAGATAATATCTTCCTGTTTTCTTCCAGTTATACTCTCGTTCCAGACGGCTGCAAAAGGCACGTTATCTTTTTTAGACCTTCCTAAAGGTTAAGCTTTCGTTGAAGCTAACCTAAGCTGTATGGGTATGACCCTTTGCCTTTTTATTAATAAACGAAACACTTGTCACTTAATACATTTTATCTAACGTTTTTAGACCAATAGTAGATTTATCTGATAACTAAGTTGCTAGATGTTCATTGTGTAAAATAATTATTTATAAAATGTAAATTTAAGTGTTGATCATTTGGAAAAGTGAGTAATTTGTAAAATGATTAGTAGTAAAATGATCAATCGGCGAAACCATTGTTTTACCAAACGTTGTTTGTCAACTGTAATTTTGCCAAATGACTTTTGGTCAAACAGCAGGACCCCATTTTCATAATTATTGAGAGTAAAAAAATATATTTGTTAACCAACAATAGTACCTAATTAAAACAGTTCATGCAATCGTAAAAGTGTGATTATTTTGATAAAAGCTAACTTAGAAATCTTGTCGGAGGTTCAATATTTTATTCGGAAGTTTAGTTTTGTTATTCGAAGTTCAATTTTCTTTTAGGAGAAATGTAATTTTAACATGCTCTTATTTGTTTTTTTCGGTATGTTTTGGGTTATTTTGTCGGTAATTCATTATAACGCTAGTTAATTAGAAATAATAGTCGGCCACAGATCGCTGGAGATTAATTTGTTTTTCGGAACCATTATTATTATCCATATAATTTCACTGTGTAACACCGCGCCCGCGCCTCTCCCCCTAGCACACCATTTGAGTCCCAAAATAGTAGGCCAAATAGCTCTTAAATTAAAATCATTCTTGCATTATAACAGCCGCAATGGTATGTCGAATTAAAAAGCTAATACTTTAAGTAAATTGAACTCTCAAATTCAATAATATATTTTTCTTATTTTAGTCACAGTTTAATGTATGATTATTACTGCTTACAGTGTACCTAAGTGATCAAGACCGAATGTGAAGTAGACCTTGCTTAATATAACCACAGAATGATGAGTTACTGCAAATATTCCTAAGTATTCAAAGAAGAGTAAAAAACATACATTACATAATATATCCACAGTATGTTTAGTTACTGCCGATATTCTAATCAATTAAGACCTAATTAAAAACAAACTCTACTTATTATATCCACAGTATATTTAGTAACTGCTGTTCTCCTAGGTCATTAAGGCAAAATAAAAAAACATGCTTTACTTATTATATCGAGAGTATACACAGTTACTCCACATAATGTAAGTAAAAGTAAAACCTAAATGATAGAGCTTTACTTACTAACCCGGGGTAACTATACTTACTTTTGTTATGTTAAGGAAGATTTGTCATTTATTGGACTTACTGCCTTTATCCTAAACGAAATTTATTGGTTCCCGATAAGCTATTAAAACAGGTGTCAGCACATCTGGTAGTGCTCATTGCGCTGATTCGGGATCAATATTTAACTCATTTTGACAAAAATTTCACTTACTGCTAATATCGCTAGCGCGGCAGCACGTTAGTCCGTATTTACCCCGCGTCCGCAATTTCCCCATCGTCCCCTATGTCTGAACGCACATCAAAAACTATCTGAATTCCAAGCGGTTTTCAGTGTTCTATATTTACGAGCTTGAAGAAAACCTCTTTCTGTTTTTGCAAACTGTGACCTGTCTTGTAAAATTTACTAACAATAGTTTACCATAACCTAGGTATACGATAGTTTACCTTGGTATCTTCACATTTCACTTTGCCCTCGAAATTGTGTGATCGCGTGTACAAGGCAGCAACCCCCTGACCTTCCTCTATAACCTTACACCTCCAATGCCAATGTTATCAGATCGGACTCAGTAAGGTTTATGAGCTGGGTACAAAGATATAAATCTACTGCATATATACTAGGAAAAGCGCCGATTAATATGTTTACATTGAAATTGAAATTTTCACCACTTTGTTATAACGTAGACACTAGACAGGCATTCCGAGCTTATAATGTAGCATTGGCGCTAAGATTTACGATCAAAACGCAATTGATTTAACCTTACTAAGTTTGTGAGTATGTGTGAATGGATGCTTGTTACTCTTTCCAGCATATAGGCTACAAAACATCACGTTCCGACTCACTGGAGCAGCGTAACGCGGGTAAAACCACGCGGCGCAGCTGGTATAATATAAAATATAGAATAAACATTTTATAATAAAAAGATGCAACTGTTTATAGATAGTCATATGAATCTAATTTATGGGTATAGTATTAAAATTGTAAACGTCAAAGAGATAAGCTTACCTAACCATTAAAAAAATATCTCAAGTCCTGACCCTCGATCCTACTAAAAAAGTCAGAGAGAAACACGGAGGCTAAACAGGTAACGATCTGACAATGCCTTCGTTAAAATGTGGTTTATTACTGTTGGGTTATTGTAATGCATTTCTTATTTTATTACTAGCGACCCGCCCCGGCTTCGCACGGGTGCAATGCTAATGTTTCGTACATATAAACCTTCCTTTAGAATTACTCTATCTATTAAGAAAAACCGCATCAAAATCTGTTGCGTAGTTTTAAAGATCTAAGCACACAGACAGACGGACAGACAGCGGCAAGCGACTTTGTTTTATACTATGTAGTGATTACTTTATTATTGAATAATATTGTCATATTTAAAATATTTTTTACATGCATAGTAAAACCTGAGTAGCGATCGCATTTTTATCAAAGTCATAATAATATCGTCATTAGCTTCCAGGTATTATACCGGCCAATTTGTTGTTTCCCATAAAATATTTTATGATTTATCTTTACGAGATTTGTTACCCTTAATTATTCTACTAATCAGGCATATGGAAAATTAGTAAAAAATACGCAGGTAAACTAAAATAACAGCAGTGGGTGCAACCACCCACATTTACAAAATAACAAGCTGCACGAGGTCAAGCAAGGCCACGTGAATATAAAACTATATCTACCATCATATGCACCAAGGATAAGTTCAATGAAATGGCCCCAGTTATGGCACCGTTAATCAAAAAGTTTACTTCGTTAAAAGTTAAAGCGTTGCATTTCAGAAAGTTAACGGAAGTTATCCGTTAACACATGATAAAAATTGCATCGTAAACGTGTTATATTAACGGATTAACGAGTTAATGCCGAGCTATGGAAATGGCTTTGTATTATTCTAGATGCTATTAAAAAATCCCGTGTTATTAAAAAGCCGCGTGGTTTCTGACACAGAATAGACCACATCATGTCTTCCCATGACCACCAAACCGCCTGCCAAGCGTGGTGATTATGGCAAAATCCCTTGACGAAGTGAATAGATTAAAAATTACTGGGATTAACTATGGTGCCATCATAATGAAAAACGGCATAAATAATATATTTTTTCGAAATTATGTGAAAATACTAAGATGTTTGAAATTGAGTTCAATTTCGAAAACAACATTACGGCAGTATTGCCTATTTATATTTTACTACGTACTAGCTTTTACCTCGCTCGCATTGAAGCCATATATATGTATTTTCCTTCTATTACCTCCAAAAATATGTGTACAATGTTTCATGATGATCGGTTAAGTAGTTTTCGCGTGAAAGCATTACATTCACATTTATAATATTAGTAGTTATGTTTGTGTCAGGTAATCACCTATTTAGCACCATTACATGTTGCACTATATAAAAATTTTGTAAAAGTACTTGTCTCGATTAACATGAACATATATTATACTGTATTTCACTAAACTTTTCTTTAAGTATGCTCAAAAGTGCATGTAAATCGCTCCCACTTATTGTATATGTCCAATGGCACGATAGATATTAGATTGAATAAATGTCCTCCTTGTCAGGTATTTATCATTCTTCGGCGCTGTCGCAAAGTGAGTGAGTAAATTGAGTTTTCTATTAAATTTCCCTCGTTATCTTCCCGCCCGAAATGTCAGGTCAAACACCTTACAACCCCGTCTGATCTCATTTTATTACATAAATCAGCCGATGCCCACTACGAAAATTTCGCTCATTTCCCGGGATATTACAGGACTCAGCAATATTTTTAATCCCACAGGCCTTCTGTCTGTGAATATAGGAGGGACGGTTTCTCGAAAATGCTCGGAATTGTTATTAACTTGCTTATGTGTAAGGAACATCTCAATGTTCGCTCTTTTTTGGATGATACTGTCAATTTTGATGAAACATAGATTTTACAATCCTATATCTTCCCTTCTTTACTTCAGCAGCCTGTTTATGGCTTCTGCTGAAGATGGGCCGCCTCTTAACATGGCAGGGTCTTTTAGGTATTTTGTCATAATCACCACAATTGGCATATATATATATATCCATTAATCGCCTCTTATGACACCCATGGGAAGACATGATGGTCCATTACTGTAGGTACGTTATTCGGAACGAAAACTTGTCTCATCATTTCAGCCGTAGGACGTCCACTGCTGGACATAGGCCTCCCTCATAGATCTCCAGTTGTTGCGGTTAGAAGCGGCCTGCATCCACCGTGATCCCGCGGCCTTAACCAGATCATCCGTCCATCTAGTAGGTGGACGTCCTACGCTACGCTTGCCGATCCGCGGTCTCCATTCGAGAACTTTTCGGCCCCAACGGCCATCTGTTCTCCGTGCTATATGGCCTGCCCATTGCCACTTCAACGAACTAATCCGTTGGGCTATGTCGGTAACCCGCGTTCTTCTACGTATCTCCTCATTTCTGATTCGATCTCGTAGAGAAACCCCGAGCATAGCCCTTTCCATAGCTCGTTGAGCGACTCTGAGCCTGTTCATAAGGCCTATAGTAAACGACCACGTTTCGGATCCATAGGTCATCACTGGCAACACGCACTGGTTGAAGACATTCGTCTTCAGGCACTGAGGTATATTGGAGGAAAAGACGTTGCGAAGTTTCCCGAACGCTGCCCATCCGAGTTGAATTCGGCGATTGACCTCCTTCTCGAAGTTGGACCTACCTAATTGGACTGTCTGTCCTAGGTATACATATGCGTCAACAACTTCAAGAACCGTATTCTCAACCATTATAGGGGCAGGCACAACATGGACGTTAGACATGATTTTCGTCTTGTCCATGTTCATTTTAAGACCTACCCGTTGGGAGACTCGGTTGAGGTCTTCGAGCATTGTACTGAGTTCTTCCATCGACTTTGCCATGACCACGATATCATCAGCGAATCGAAGGTGAGTGATGTATTCGCCGTTGATGTTGATGCCTAGTCCTTTCCAATTCAGAAGTTTGAAGGTGTCTTCCAAAGTGGTCGTAAACAGTTTCGGAGAAATAACGTCTCCCTGTCTTACGCCTCTTTTTAGTGGAATCGCCTTCGTACTCTGTTCTTGTACTCGGACCGACATTGTGGCGTTTCTATACAAACATTTCAACACTTCGATATACCGATAGTCAATACGGCATCGCTGGAGAGACTCAAGTACGGCCCATGTTTCAACCGAATCGAAGGCTTTCTCGTAGTCCACAAACGCTAAACAGAGCGGCAAGTTATACTCTTCGGTCTTCTGTATTACTTGCCGCAGCGTATGTATGTGGTCTACGGTACTATAACCTTTTCGGAATCCGGCTTGTTCGGGAGGCTGAAAGTCATCAAGCCTTCGTTCGAGACGATTCGCAATAACCCTGGAGAACAGCTTATAGACATGACTCAAAAGCGAGATGGGCCTGTAGTTCCTTAGTAAAGTGTTATCACCTTTCTTAAAGAACAACACCACCTCGCCCTTGTTCCATGCTTCAGGCGTGATGCCTCCGAGCAAGGCGGAATTGAAGAGCTTCTGAAGGACTTTAAGTACCGGTAATCCACCCGCTTTCAGGAGCTCTGATGTGATTCCGTCCTCACCCGGCGCCTTGTTGTTCTTTAGCTGTTTCAGGGCCATGCTTATCTCGTACAGGCTGATGTCCGGGATATCCTCGGTATAGTGTCGGGTCAGTTTGGCTCTTGGGTCTGTAGCCGCACTAAGATCAGGCTTGGTGATAGAAGCGTAGAGCTGCCCGTAGAACTTTTCGACTTCCCTTAAAACTTCCGCTTTTGTCGACGCAAGACTGCCATCATCCCTCTTCAGCTTTGTCATCTGGCTTTGCCCAATAGACATATCTCTTGCAAACACTTTGGAGCCCTGGTTCCGCTCTATCGTATCTTTAATACGGGACGTATTAAAGCTACGGATATCGTGTCGCAAGGACTTCTTAATTCGCCTATTAAGTTGCCTATGTGACTTAGCATCATCGGGAGATTGCAGTCTTAGCGAGCGTCGTTCACCCAATAGGTTAAGGGTGTCTTTAGAAATTTTCTGAGTTCTACTAGTACGGCGAGCCTTAAAGAACTGAGACCCTACCGTATGGACAGTTTCTACGAGCCTGTTGTTGATCTCGTCCACAGATGCGTCTTCATCTAGACAATCGAATCGATTTGAGAGCTCGAGTTGAAAGCTCTCGGGGTTTTCGATCTGAGCGCGAGTAGGTCGGAGCGTAGACTTCATCAAATGGGACCGTTCAAGTTTAACATTTATATTCAATGTGCCTCTTACTATTAAGTGATCACTACCAGTTTTCACCCTGTGAATCACAGATACATCATTGAAAATCCGTTTCTTGTCGGTCATGATGAAGTCGATCTCATTTCTCGTGCAACCATTGGGACTCAGCCAGGTCCATTTCCTGTGAGGCGGCTTCTGGAAGAAAGAATTCATCATATAAAATCCTTCTTTCTCCAGAAAATCAGCCAGCCTCTGTCCCCTAAGGTTCCGTTGCCCATAACCGAAGTTCCCCACTATCAACTCGTCCTCATCGTTTCTCTTGCCCAGTTTCGCATTGAAATCCCCCATAACAACATTGAAGTGAGTTTTATGAGTATGTATGGCCCTACTGATGTCCTCATACATACACTCAACTTCTTCATCTGGGTGTGCCGAGGTCGGTGCATAGACCTGAACGACCTTCAGCAAGTATCTTTCAGATACTCTGAGTGTTAGGTATGCCACCCTGCTAGACACACTGTCGATGGTAATAATGTTGTTAATGAGGGACTTGTGAACGAGAAACCCGACACCACCTTGGGACTGTTGGTCGCCCTCCCGGTAGAAGAGCAGGTTGCCAGATTTCAGGATCATCGTGTCCTGTCCCTCTCTACGGACTTCAGACAACCCCAGAATATCCCATCTGAGCCTGCTCAGTTCTTCTTCCAGCTCAACAATCTTTTCCTCGGTCCGCAAAGTGCGCACGTTATGTGTTGCCAGGGCCAGTGTTCGTCTGTGAAATTGGTAGCCACTCGTCTCCCGGGGATTCTTAGCACCCCTGGCCCCGCCGATACCATGACCGCTACCGTAGCCAGGCCTAGCGGGGCCGCCGGGGACTCGGGGCCGTGTGTTGTTTGTACTATCTATTTTGAGGGGGGGTTTGCCAATACTCGCCACGCTTGGCAGGCGGGTTGGCGAGCGCAGTATTAAATGTAATAATCCGAGAAGACGCTGCTGCCCATCTTCTGGTGTATTTCCCTTGGCCGGGTCATACGGCGCCCACGGGAGGAATGGAAAACTTGTCTATAAAGTTGAAATTAGATCACAGTTACTTTACAGATATGACTCCTCCTCTAAAACTTAAGCGCTGCGACAAACGGAGCATATTAGTAACCCCAAAAGGTCGATAGCAGTGATACCTTGACGGGAATATCAACGGGTGTCGACGTAGGCGAAAAAAATCGGGTTGACATGTTGAAAGTGTGTAATATGATAGAAATAGAGTAACCAAACCAATAAAGTTTTTAATCGGTCTAGGGGAATAACAGTTTGGGAGCATCTGGTCTAAAACTAGAATAAAATACATATATAGAAACATTTAGAACGGTTGAGTGAAACACAATGTTTAGTAAATAGAGCACGAATGAGTACCCTGGCACCTGACAGGGAATTAATTAACCGATTGTTTATACCATTAGCTCGTCGACAGGCACCATTTATTCCTAGTATTCAAACAGCATAATATTTCACTGTGTACACAACATTATGCCTGAAGACTCATTTGGTGGTCTCGATTTGCATATACAAGCATGGTTTTGATGTGTTGGTTAGGATTATTAGTCGCTTTGTGTGGCACTAAAAATAATTAGTATCATACTTAAAACTAGTTAAATCCCGCGGTTTGTAATGCGTTAGGTTGTTTTTCGACTCAATGGTTTATTAACTAATAATAAAATTACATATTATCTATACTAATATATGAGCTGAAGAGTTTGTTTGTTTGAAGCCCTTACGGGGTCGGGAGGTATGCGGGTGAAACCGCGTACGGAAGCTTGTTTGTCATATATATAATCTTGTTTAATCTATAAAAATGTGTATTAAACAAAGTGAAATTTGAGAACACTATTCATCGTTCTAATACATAAACCTAATATCGGTGATACAGCAATGTTGCGTAAGTGACAATAGCTAATAAGGTTGAAAATCAAATGTAGCAAATTGTTTTTTTTTTCTCTATAAAATATAATAATATATTACGAAAATATTTCTTGACATATGAAATGACACCTTAATAGCTACTGTCACTTACGCGGTATTGCAGAATTACCGATGCAATTATACTGTAATATAATGACTGGCAAAAATAAAAAATCGAAATAAATTTTAATAAATTTTATATTATAGATTATTAAAATAAAAGTTATTAAATGCTTACTATTAACAATTTTGAAATTTCTTGCTTATTGTAGGCTAGGTTACAATATTTCGTAGCACGTAGGTAATTAAGGTCGTAGCTACTACGATTTCACGACATGAAGACAATCTTGTACTTTTATGTATTCTGTTACAATAGGGAGAAAATAAATGGAACTTGTCTTTTTTTATATGCTATGTTTAAGTTAAAAAAAAATTGAGAGTAGCGTTAACTTAATCGACCGTTATTTATTGTTCATGATATCCGTTCAGTTCATTCAAAGCTGTTATTTTGTTTTTTTATTTAATTACTAGCTCTCAAGATGTGTGTTAGTGGTAGTTGATGCCTTTTGGCGTCAAAACGTTGGTGCCGTGAGGACCGGGAGCCAAATTAATTTATAAAATTAGTCCTTTGTAGTGCGGCACGTTCCCTGACTGCTGGAATTTACTTTGCACATCAGGTAGGCATTGTCATTCAATAGAGCAATGCTACGAGCATTCTGGGAACCTTGCAAAGTAGTATAGATTTAATTTAATTAATAATATAACTAACAAAAGCCGGACATATGTCTACTATAGAACAGTATTACACGTGAACATATAACTACGTAATGCACTTAGGTGATGTAACGTGTTGTCTGCCGGACTCTATTGAACGAAGCCCCTCAGGGAAGATAAGCCGTCACATAGCTATACAACGCCTTAATTATGTAACGTCGAGTCCGTGGAAACCGCATAGTTTTCGCTAATTGATACGTTTTCGCATATTAAGTTTGTTCTTTCATCAATTTGAGAACTATAATACTTGGATATAATTTATTATTATTACCTATGTGTATAGTAAATTAGTTTGGTATCGTTTAACGAAACAATATGAAAGTAATGCAATTATAGCTAAAATACTGAAACACACCTTCTTCAGGGAGGGGCTTCTGGGCCGAAGTCAGTCCCCGAATCAAAAATTGTTGAAGCAATCCCCTAACCACATATGTACAATACGGTTGACACGACCGATAGCTTAACCCCTAACATTATAATTAATTAATCTATATTTATGGTATTAGGTAAAAATGGATTCCACTAAGCACTTCTCTCCATCACCAAGGAAATGGTGTAATAGACAAAAGTAAAAAAAATGGATACGTATTTTATATTAATTGCTTTAAAGCGTTTGAACAGGTTAAAATTGACTAGTTAGGTTTGTTATAAGTGTTAATCAGTGTGATATACGTAGATAGGTACTAATTAAGTTAATAATAAATCTCTCATATTAACAATAAGATAATATCAAGTCGATAGCAATAATGTTAAGTAATAACTTTGGTTATATATATATATACAGGGTGTCCCAAAAGGTTAAGTAGCTGGGAAAGGGGGTGACAGGGGTGGACACAATGGTCACTAGAAAAATAAAAAAAAAATCCGCTCTGGGTATTAAAAAAAAAAATGGCATTTTTTTAAAAACTTAAAATTTTAAACCTTGTTATTTTTGATGTTGATGTTGATGACCTTGTTGTTATTGAAGATTACATAACAGCATTTTTTTTAAATACAGCCATATTTTTAGGTACAGTTAGCACAAGGTGTAAAATTTTTAGTCTTTAAAAAAATGCCATTTATTTTTTTAAACTACCAGAGGGAATTTTTTATATTTTTCTGGTGACCCTTGTGACCATCCCTATCACCCCCCTTCCCAGCTACGTAATCTTTTGGGACACCCTGTATATATATATATATAAATCGCGAAGGACTTCTTGCGTCTTTACAAACTACCACCCTGCGGCGTCCACTGAATGTAGTGAGATTTTTAATGTTTTCAATGCGTATGTAAGATGTTTTTATCAGTATCATATCAGTAGTCGACGTCAAATTTCATTTAAACGTTAAATGGTGATATTCAAATTAAATATTTCTAGCTGAATTTGTGCGTCTGTTCACTCTTAAATCTTTCTTGCACACTGAATACCTGCGTATACCTACTAAACACTGCATGCACATTTCCGCCTCCATCCGAATGTACTTTTAAATCAATTCCGTATAATGCTCTGCATATATCATAATGATTATAATAACAAAATTACATCCATCTACTATTGAATGCAGATTGGTTCCGAATAACTGAATTAGTGCGTCCGTTCACTCTTAAATCTTTCTTGCACACTGAATATCTCCGTATACGTTCAAAACACTGCATGCACATTCCCGTCTCCATCCAACTGTATATTTAAATCAATTCCGTATAATGCTCTGCATATATCATAATGATTATAATAACTAAATGACATCCATCTACTATTGAATTCAGATTGGTTCCGAATACTGTTTTTGAATTATTGTATCCAGCTTATCAGCCAAGAGGCTTCCACCTATATAAGGGCTTATAATGACTCCAGGCACAGATAATAAATAATTCATAGTTAGCATACAAAAGTGACAATACCTATGTATAGCGTAGGTATTTAGGTATTTTCACTTTGGTGGTCTACAAAATCTTAAAAAGCAATATAATCATTTTTGACGAGTGACAGGTAAGTTTGTATGTATAAACAGGTAAGTTCAGAGGCACAGGCTGGCGTGGACAGGTAAGTCCGGAGTTGAACAGGTAAGTATGTATAAACAGGTAAGCTCAGAGGTACAGGCTGGTGTGGACAGGTAAGTTCGGAGTTGGACAGGTAAGTATGTATAAACAGGTAAGCTCAGAGGCACAGGCTGGTGTGAACATGTAAGTTCGGAGTTGGACAGGTAAGTATGTATAAACAGGTACGCTCAGTGGCACAGGCTGGTGTGAACAGGTAAGTCCGGAGTTGGACAGGTAAGTATGTATAAACAGATAAGCTCAGAGGCACAGGCTGGTGTGAACAGGTAATTTTGGAGTTGGACAGGTAAGTATGTATAAACAGGTAAGCTCTGAGGCACAGGCTGGTGCGAAATAATGAAATAATGAAATTTATTCAGCACTTAGGTATTTACATACACTTGTACTTGTCAAAATTACACTTTATAAGATAAATCTTATACAGTGTAATTTTGACAAGTACAAGTGTAACAAAAGTATCACTTAAGTAGCTAAAAACATTGTTATAATTATTTGATCTTACAGAATTTTTAATCAGTCTGTCCGTCTGTCGAGCGCTAAATGACAAATGTACACATTAGGTATAGTAAGATGCCTTAAAGTAACAGGTCTAAAATTAAAATTAACTTCCAAGAATGCGGCCAAAGTCTAAGCGACATCCACCTGAGGGCACCCTAAAGGGTTAGGACCAACGCTCAGGGTGCCACTGGAGTAAAGAGTAGATTTACGAACAGTGGTGATGATCGCTGGCACGAGATCACAGTTTAGGGAATAAGCTACAACGCGGTCCTCGGCCATGCCGTCGAGGATCCTACCCTAGCTAGCCTGCAACCTTTCACTAGCTACCTAAGTGGACGATCCGGAGAAGAAAGGAAGAAAGAAACTCCGAGAATATTTTTTGTCTCTTTTGCTCTGTTTCTTTTTTTATGTCATGTCTTTTATCGCAATCATGTAATATTGTACAAACAATGTATACACCGAGAAATTTTAATGGTTGTTTTCCCGAAGCAGAACAACTTGCCGTCGGTAGTACTATCGAAAGATATATTTTTTTTTTTTATACATGTTTTGGATTTAAAATTATTAAAAAAAATATTAGACAACTCGAAAGCGTGATAAACAGTAGTAACACAAGACGGACCTTGTAGGTACTACTCGAATCGCACGCGCTGCTGACAAAGTAAAGAACGATCCATAAACGTTCAAAGCAAAATAAGAGCTCAATGGTAGTTATACGGCATAAAATAGCCTGCACGCAAGAATTACAAAAGAGCCGGCTTTCTTTGTAATTCGCCGCGCGGCGCCGACGCCGGAACGCCCCGCGCTCTCCTTCGACTCCCTCCTTCCTTAGTTGTCCCGTGAACGTCGGAAGCGCAGCACGCGTTAGCTTATTACTTTATTAGTATTATGGATCGACATTACAGTTTTAGTAATTTAGAGTACGTCGCTATGGTGCAACTGTAGGCTAGGGCTAATTATAATTCCCATACTGCCTGGCGTCTTTACGCCGAGCTGCAACACTTGGCGTCACTCCGTCTTCGCGGTGTTCTGAACCCTCAAGTCATACAGGACCGGACGACCGTAGCGGCGACGGCTACTCGATCATGGGCAGTTCCAGGTGCCACCACATGCACAGGGCAGAGGTCGATCGGCCGTTCTTTCGCCAGAGCTCGACGAGGAGATCATCGAGTACTTCGAACGCGATCCTCGCCGAAGTACGCGAATGGCGGCAGCTAAGTTTGGCGTAAGCCAATACTACGTCTGGAAACTACTCAACTCAGAAAGACTGCATCCATATCATTTCCGCGGAGTTCATTTAATTTTTAATTTTTTTTAAATACGCCGTAATTACTTTATAATCTAATTCAGAAAATTATTGTTCTTAGATAATAAACTTGTTTTAAGTTACGTTTTCTGTAAGTTGTAGCTAAAAAGGTATTGGATAAAGCTTATTATTATGATTGGGTAATGTGTTACATTACCTAAGGTGTAGGTATCAGCTGATTGACTAACACCCGGGTCAACGAACGCGCGACCGATCGACGCGAGCGCTAGGTATCGCGAGGTATTACTATCGGTTCGATGTCACTTTCGAGTTTGGTTTTTCACGATTGTTAATCGGCCATTTTTGGTTTATAATATTTAGTTTTTGTATAAATTGAATGTTTAACTAAGACCAAATCTTTTCGCTGCGGGAAAACAACCATTTAAATTTCAGCGTGTATATGATGTAAGCGAATGCACGTACATTACCATTTATTACCTGGTCAATTTATACCGACCAGGTGTTCAATAAGACAAGAAAGAAATAATATTAATACAGTAAATACTATAATGTAGATATTAAAGTTTACTCAGGCACAGACAATCTACAAAGAAACCTAATGGCGGATGCAGTCACACACATTTACAATATAACAATTTACACAAGGTCAATGAAAGGATATACCTATAATAATAATTATAAACAAAAGAATTAACAAAATATAAAATAAAAATTAACATAACATATCCCCGACAACAGCCGACCAGTCTCCACAAGCAGCACCCGTTCATGAGTATGACGTGTGACGCAGCCATCGCCTCCCTCGCCATATTAGAGGGAAGGTGGCGACCCGCCCCACACCGCCACCGCAAGCAATGACAGACAATGGGAGCATGACGAACTAAAGTGGGGATATCTACAAGTCTATTAATATTAAACCTTTAGTTGAACAATGTTTAAACTGTTTCAATAACTGAGTTTACAATGTTGTCTGTGTTTCTCTGATCAACCAAGCGTTATTGTCGTTTAAATAGTAGTTTACTGAATAATAAGCCCTTTTTATTAGAATCCTCTTAACAGTTGACTTGAACCTATCATAAGGTAACTCTTGTAGGTGTATAGGTATTCTGTTATTCATACGGACTCCTAATCCCACAAAAGATGAGTGTACTTTTTGTAGGCGATGGTATTCAGCGCAAAGTTTATGCTTATATATAGTGTTTATTGTGTGTATGTCACTTCTTTTGTTTAAAAGGTTAATATTTTGCCGGACATAGATTATATTGGCGACTGTTAGTATATCTATGTCCTTAAAAAAGTCTCTTAAGGAGAATCTCGTACTTAGTTGATAAATAGAACGAACTGCACGTTTTGTAGTATAAAAATGCTTTGAATATTAGCAGCTTTACCCCAAAGCAGAATGCCATAGGACATAATACTGTGAAAATAACTAAAGTAGACTAAACATGCAGTTTCTACATTAGTGAGTTCCCGTACTTTTCTAACCGCGTAAGCAGCTGAGCTCAATTTTCCAGCGAGACAAGAAATATGGGGACTCCATTGAAGTTTCTTGTCTAGTGTCTAGCCTAGAAAGAGTTAAGTCCGGAGTTGGACAGGTAAGTATGTATAAACAAGTAAGCTCAGAGGCACAGGCTGGTGTGAACAGGTAAGTTCGGAGTTGGACAGGTAAGTATGTATAAACAGGTAAGCTCAGAGGCACAGGCTGGTGTGAACAGGTAAGTCCGGAGTTGGACAGGTAAGCTCAGAGGCACAGGCTGGTGTGAACAGGTAAGTCCGGAGTTGGACAGGTAAGTATGTATAAACAGGTAAGCTCAGAGGCACAGGCTGGTGTGAACAGGTAAGTTCAGAGTTGGACAGGTAAGTATGTATAAACAGGCTAGCTCAGATGCACAGGCTGGTGTGAACATGTAGGTTCAAAGGTAGAAAGAGGAAGTTTCATGATACGAATAATATAATAGTACCTAGTCATATTTATGCAGGTGAATATACGGAATAAAAGGCATATCGTAATATAAAACATTTAATGTTTAATTTTGTCGCTTTCTAAATAATCGTGCACTGTAATTCTTTGAAGTTAATACCTTTGAATAAATAACCACTTTTAACACACTTGCAAATAATTCACTTTGGTGACAAGCTTACATCACGGCCGGCACATGTCTGTTTGTTAACAAACTTCGGCACGCGAGCGCGCTGAAGCCGTGTACCCCGAATGGGCCCCTCAGACACCGTACCTAGTGCCCGTTTAAGGATATTTAAGAGACGCAAGATTGTTGTCACGAAAACATGATAAAAACTTTACATATTAAGTACGATATTCAATGGACACGATAAGATCGGTGAACTGAACTCAAAGTATACGTGGTAAATTATACGCTGAACACTAGTGCCCTCCAAATTTCAGTCGGACGATGGCGGAACCATATTATACGCTAAAAGGCATTGTAGTGATGGAATTACGTCCATGCCAATTTTTCGCCCTTGCGTTCTAATGATCATAAGGGACACTTGGGCTAAAAATGAGGGTCGGTCAATCTTGCGTCCGTATTCCGGACGCACAAAGTCAGTCGGACGCAGCATCATTGGTAAATAACGCCATGTACGACGCAACATGTCCTTCAAGATGTATATATATATATATATATATATATATATGTACCCATTCGGCAAATGTTGATCAGACGGGTTGTAGCATGAGTTAATTGTTGATCAGTTAGCAATTGTTGATCAAAACAGTTTTTGTTGATCTAATGTATGATTCGGCATACAAATGTGGCTCCAATTTGATCAACAATTACTGACCCTCTAGCGACACAAATAAGAACTATTCATTGCATTATTTATAATCCGCTCCATCTATTGTTGATCTGATTCAAATGGACCAATCAGAGGTCACCTTTGCCATGATTGGCTGGTTTTGTTATGCGCTGTTGCCACTTCGCTTCACAATCTATACGTTATGATGAAAGCAAGACAGTGTTAAGTTAGGGCATGTAGAGTAGGACTTAGGAGCTTGGTTCTTTGAACTTTTTTTTATTACAACCTTTTAATTTTTTTCTTTCACCTGACAATGCATGTATATCGCCTGACAATGCAATATTATGATGACATGGAGCTGATCTAATGATGGAGCTGGAAGGTGGCCATAGGAACTCCGTTATAATACGGCATAACCCTATCGAGTTTGGGCTCGTATGATTCCTCTCGATGAGTACTTTGTCTGTAGATGGTATCCAGGGTCTGATGATGGAGCTGGAAGGTGGCCATAGGAAGTCCGTAATAAAACGTCACAATCCCATAGAGTTTGGGCTCGTTTGATTAGTCTCGACGAGTACTTTGGTCCTAAATGGTATTCAGGGTCTGATGATGGAGCTGGAAGGTGGCCATAGGAAGTCCTTAATAAAACGACACAATCCCATCGAGTTTGTGCTCGTTTGATTAGTCTTGACGAGTACTTTGGTCTTAAATGGTATCCAGGGTCTGATGATGGAGCTGGAAGGTGGCCATAGAAAGTCCGTAATAAAACGACACAATCCCATCGAGTTTGGGCTCGTTTGATTAGTCTTGACGAGTACTTTGGTCCTAAATGGTATACAGGGTCTGATGATGGAGCTGGAAGGTGGCCATAGGAAGTCCATAATAAAACGACACAATTCCATCGAGTTTGGACTCGTTTCATTAGTCTTGACAAGTACTTTGGTCATAAATGGTATCCAGGGTCTGATGATGGAGCTGGAAGGTGGCCGTAGGAAGTCCGTAATAAAACGACACAATCCCATCGAGTTTGGGCTCGTTTGATTAGTCTTGACGAGTACTTTGGTCCTAAATGGTATCCAGGGTCTGATGATGGAGCTGAAAGGTGGCCATCGGAAGTCCGTAATAAAACGACACAACCCCATCGAGTTTGGACTCGTTTGATTAGTCTTCACGAGTACTTGCGTCCTAGATAATATCCATATGCAACTCCATCAGATTTAATTAAATAAGTTCGTTCCATTTGTTATGACTGAATGAAAATTATATTTGATTAGATGGATGAACCAATGCCAAGGTGAGCACGTGCCAAAAGCTGAATGGTATGAGGGTGTATAAACATGTCATAATATCACTAATGTTGCGCCTCAGGGTACCAGGGCGAACCCTGTTGAAGCCTTCTTCCCCCTACAATGGACCTCTGGGGGGAAAATAAAAATCATTTTTATTTACGTAAACCTATTACAGGCAATTGCAAATAGTCAAAACAATAATTTATTATTAATCTATGTATAATTTTAACATTTATAAATGCGCATATTAAGCAGGTATTTTAGTTATTGTTTTTAATAATATTAGTCTTAACTTTATTATGTTACTATATTGTGTCCAATAGCTTGTTCTGTCTATATTAAATTATAATGAAATAATGAATTTATTCAGCACTTAGGTATTTACATACACTTGTACTTGTCAAAACACAATGAAAAAGAAACATAATTAATAGGTTATTATTCTTATTCTATGAATAAAACTACTTAGGTAACTATAACTAGCAAATGCAACCTGTGAGTGCTAATATATTTAGAACAATTGTCATTATTTGGGCGGACCATGAGTATATAACGACGGACGCGCTTTAATGCTACCACCGGATATAATACGCCCCAACTGAGAAGATCCGGCGAAACAAACTCAGTGGGTTATTCTACTGCCGGTTTTAACACGAGCCACATGAGGTCCGGCGAAACATACTCAAATGGGCAGAGCGTAGGTTTTGGTCCAGTTACTTTTATTATTTATTTGGCATACACATTATTTTCTCGAACGGTTGTCTTTATAATATTTGATTATCTATTAATGTTTTTATACTAATAAAAGAAGCTAATTTGAGACTAGCGGTCTATTAATGTAACTCATTAGGCCCATTACAGATTGTTCACAGAACATCACACTATTACGCCTACTATTTTACTTAGATACAGGGTCTCTAGGAAGTGTTACGCAGGATGGTTCATGAGACCAAACATCTTTATCCTCAATATAGTCCTTAACGCTATGGTAACCTTTAGATATAAGGACACGTTTAATATATGCTTTAAAAGTTGTATCAGGAAAATCAGTAACACGACTAAGGAGTTTGTTATAAAACCTTATACCATTTGCTACTACTACGCCGTAGTAAATCCCGAATCATAAATACTAAAAAGTAAAGAAACAAAATGGTTTTTTTTTATCTCACCTAGCGTCTATCTTTTGTTTCGCTTGCGATGTTGCCGCTCCGCAGCATCGGTGTACATTTCCGCGGCATTTGTTGATCTCCCAACGTTTATATTGATCAACAAAGTCACACAAAGTGTAAAATAAATGGCGGTTATAAAATCAACAATTACCGTGTAAGTTGGTGACGAGCTAGAGTGTTTACGGCGTAGTTAGGCACTGGGTCGCAATGAGGTGAATTTTTATATTCGAAGTTTGGCAGTGAAGTACAAAGCTGGGACTAGAACGCATTGTCTCTCTTAAAGGCTCTGGTAACACTTAATGGATTCTTGACACGCTTCAAGTCTTCGAAACAGAGGACAGATACCTATTGTTTGCTACATTAGAGAGACAATATCACAATATCATCACATTTACCGTTGAAAGGGTTAAATTACGCGGGTTGTGGCAAGCGGTTTACATCGTATTTTTATCTGGTTAATCGTTCGCTTTTATAAAAGCGATGTTAAATTGAATTTACGCATCGTTGTGGTTTTAATTCGATTGTTTAAACGCCTCTTTGTTTGCCGCAACAAAGCCGGCATGGAATAGTACTGTTTGATTGCACAACAATAAAAATGACTACTTTGTTGAGGGCCGGTGAATGTTGAGAAATATTTATTTCATCAACAAAAAATATTCATTCGTTTGATATGTAAAAATCATGATGTGGTCTTCAACGTAACTGCGTTTAAAAATACCCGTAGGTATGCTTAAATCGCCTCTTTGCTTCAATAATGTGATATCTTGAAAAGTGGAATTTTCGGACTTATCACGTTATTGAAACAAAGAGGCGAAATACAAAAATAAAACCTATTTTTTAACATAACGACAAACATATTCCATACGTACATTGTTCTGTGTAATTAAGTAATACTAGCGAATCCCACAGACGTTGGCCTGCATGATAATATATTAATATAAATATATTATATATGATTTGTGAATCTAAACCATCCAGGGTGCCACCCAAACGCATACAAAAAAAAATCATTCAAATCAGTCCAGCCGTTTAGGGCCTATGCACACTACGTCTTTTTTACGCGCCGTCGACGCGCGTTTTAGAAACGCGCGTCGACGGCGCGCTTTTATCCTACAGAGCAGTTTGTTGTCGTTTGTATCGATACACACGCGCGTTAGCAATTTGGTGGATTTTGCATCGCGTCTGTATTGATACACACGCGCGTTTGTATCGATTCATAAGCATGCAGGTGTGCAAAGGTCTGCTGGCTGCGTCTGACTCGCGTGCGTATCGCGTCTGTATCGCTACAGACGCGCGTCGACGGCGCGTAAAAAAGACGTAGTGTGCATAGGCTCTTAGGAGGAGTTCAGTACGTACAGTAGAATTATATAAAGATATAATTTCAATAAATTCAATCTAATTTTATACTAATAATTTACAGTTTATGTTATGCTTTTTTATGATAATTATTATGCAGGTAGTAATAGCTTTTTGCTTAAAATCTAATTTACTCACCGATACCGATGTCTATTCCATAGTAACTTTGATATCAAGGAACCAATCCTCCTCAGTTATATTTGAAGGTAATTATGCTTCGCTGCTCAATTCTCACGATTAATATTCTTCTTATTTACTAGTAGTACTGTTTCGCATTTCGCGGCCTTTTCACGAATAGTTTAGAGAAATAAAGCAATTTTCAACACCAAAAACTTAAAAAGGTAACTGTTACGACCGATTACCCACTAGAGGGCGCACTGCCTGAGCCGGCGCCAGCCATTTTGAATTCATTATCTGTTTTCGTGCAGTACCGGCCGGTTCACGTAAAAAATATAAACTTGTTTTTTCAAAAAACGTTGCATATTTTGTGAGTTTTCAGTGTTAAGTGGCTCTAAAATGGGGAAAAAACGTAAACACAGTGACAGGAACTGTAGTGATCGTCTATTGCGAAGGATTGAACGTCTAGAAGAAAAATTGCGCAAACGACGCCATAGATCACGTTCGTACACATCTACACGGAATTTTTATTCAAGATCATGTAAGTAAAGATATGCATATCGATATAGCAACGAGGCTACAAGATGTACTTGAAAATGGCCTGAAAAAAGAATTTAAAGATAAGATCACAGAGGAGTATTCTATTCCTGGTAATTGTCAATATTTCAATGCTCCTATTCTGAATGCAGAAGTAAAGGGAGCGGTCTCGGAGATACTTCAGAAAAAAGACTCTTCCTTAGCAGCACGACAAGGACCAGTTGGGGACAAGCCTTAACAGCACTAGCATCTGCAATGGATATTTTAGTATCATCAGAAAAATCTGACTCAAATCAAATCCTTCTCAAGCATATCAGTAATGCATCACGTCTGCTATGTGATTCTCATTACATAGATACTAGAATGCGACGAAACTTCCTGATTTCTTCGTTAAATAATAAATTAAAAGACGCACTGAAAGAATCCAAGAGAGATAAATACTTGTTTGGCGAGGGTTTGCCTGAGAAGCTGAAAGTTACTAAGGCTGTAACAAAAACCAGTCAAGATCTTTTGTGTGTGTGTTTTGTGTTTTGACGCCTAAACCGATTGCCATAAAAAACAATACGCCATCCAGCTCAACAATATTTTTTACATAAATGGCGCAGACTGACAAAAGACCCTATTGTTCTGTCGTGGATTCAAGGTTATCAAATCCCTTTTACATCTATGCCAGTTCAGTCTGACTATCCGAAAAATATGACAAATAAAGATGATCTTAGGGATCTTCAGTTTGAAATTGATAAATTAATTTCTAAAGGTGCTATCTCTCTTTGTACAAGGGTAGATGGTGATTTTTTGTCCAGTATTTTTCTAGTTCCTAAACCTAATGGAGAAAAGAGGTTTATTCTGAATTTAAAAAATTTAAATAAATTTATTAAACCTCCCCATTTCAAAATGGAGGACTTACGAACCACTATCAAACTTGTTACCCCACATAGTTTTTTAGCATCGGTCGATTTAAAGGATGCTTATTTTTTGATCCCTATACACCCAGACCATAAAAAATACTTACGATTCCAATTTCAGCAAAATTGTTATGAATTTAACTGCCTACCATTTGGTTTAAATACGGCACCGTTAGTTTTTACTAAAATTATGAAACCTGTTGTAGAACATCTCCGATTACATGGCCTCATGTCAACTATGTATTTATTTAGACGATATTTTGCTTATTGCTCAATCATACACAGAATGTCCGATAAATGTTAATTCTACAATTTCTTTACTAAAAATTTTAGGATTTCTCATTAATTATGAAAAAAGCTCTATTTTACCTAGAACAAATTGTAAATTTTTAGGTTTCATCATAGACACTAAAGTTTTTTGTGTAAGACTTCCAAATGAAAAAAGAGATAGAATAAAACAAGAAATTGCGAAAATAAGGACTGTAAAAAAAATGTAAAGTTAGAGATTTTGCAAAGTTTATTGGATTATTAATATCTGTTTGCCCTGCTGTGGAATATGGTTGGTGTCATACTAAGATATTTGAGAGAGATAAGTTTTTAAATTTAGACATAAATCCAAATTATGAGAAGTTTATGAGAATTGATAAAAATTTACTGAATGATGACTTGACTTGGTGGGATAAAAATATCCACAAATCTGTTTGTCTGATACGTAAACATTCCTATAGCCATGAAATCTTTTCTGATGCGTCTAAAACAGGTTGGGGTGCCTCTTGTAATAATGAACAAGCTAATGGTTTCTGGACGAGCGAGGAAAAAATATATCACATTAATATTCTAGAATTATTAGCTGCTTTATTTGCATTAAAAATCTTTGCCAAGGATTTATATGACACCCAAATTCTCATGCGCATAGATAATACAACCGCTATTGCCTGTATTAATCGTATGGGTAGTGTTCAATTTCCACATTTGAACAAAGTTGCTCGTGATATTTGGGAGTTTTGTAAACAAAGAAAATTAGTTATATATTTTTGCCTCGTATATAAAATCTTCTGAAAACTGTATAGCAGATTTCGAATCCAGAAAGGTACAGGCAGATACTGAGTGGGAATTAGCACCTTATGCCTTCTCAAAGATCCTAGATAAATTTGAACAACCAGAGATAGATCTTTTTGCAAGTAGATCTAATTCTAAATGTGATAAATACATTTCCTGGAGAGCTGACCCATATGCTTATTGTGTCGATGCTTTTACGACAAGCTGGTCAGATCTATATTTTTACGCCTTTCCGCCGTTTGCGATTATTCTAAAAACTTTAAATAAAATCATAACTGACAAAGCAGAAGGAATTCTTATAGTACCGTTTTGGCCTACCCAACCATGGTTCCCAATTTTTAAAAAATTAATCATTTCTGAAATCATTTATTTTCGACCAAGTAGTGATTTGCTAATTTCCGATGATTTCAGGTCACACCACAAGCTTCAAAAAAGCCTTACCCTGGCTGCCGCGATCTTGTCAGGGAGGCTCTATTAAGAAGATGTGTGCCTCCTTCTTCTGTGGATATAATGATAAATTCTTTGGCTGCAAATACTCAAAAACAATATGACTGTTATCTAAAAGAGTGGTATAATTATTGTGATTCTCAAAACAAAGATTACTTAGAAGCCTCTGTTCCTAATATTCTTTATTTCTTAACCCAATTGTATAATTCAATATGGTAGTCTAAATTGTTGTAAATCAGCCTTGTCATTTATTCTAGGTAAAAATATGATGACTGATGATAGAATCGCACGGTTTATGAAAGGCGTATTCAAGTCTCGACCTCCTAAACCGAAATACGAATTTACTTGGGATGTTAATATTGTAATAGAGTATTTGTCAAAATTATATCCTAATGAGGATTTATCTCTGGAACTATTGTCTAAAAAATTGATTACTTTACTAGCACTTGTGACTGCCCACAGAGTGCAGACTTTGTCTAAAATACAACTAAGTAACATTTCATGTAACACTGATTGTGTATCTATAAAGATTTCTGAGGCCATCAAAACTTCTAGACCAAATACTTTTAGTCCATTGTTAAAATTACCATATTATAATGAAAAACCAGAAATATGTCCTACACGTGAATTATGTTGCTATAGAGATAAAACCGCAACCATCAGAAATAATTGTGACAACTTGTTTATTAGTTTCAGAAAACCTTACTCTAAAGTTACCGGTCAAACTTTAAGCCATTGGATAAAAGACATGCTCCACAAAAGCGGTATTGATACCACTATGTTCAGCTCGCACAGCACGCGCCATGCGTCCACGTCCAAGGCAAAATCTGCCGGAATCAGCGTGGATGTCATCCGTAAGACCGCTGGGTGGAGCATGTCTTCATCGGTATTCGCGAGGTTTTATAATAGGGAAATAGTCCCTAATCGAGATGAGTCACTTGCTCGATCTGTTCTCAATACTGATTGAAATTAAAAATTATTATAATGACAAGGTATCGATATATTAGCAGTATATTAAAGATAATATATTTTTTGCATAATATATTCAAAATTGATTGATTAAACTTTTTCCTTTTTATTTTAAAACTTTATTCAATCAACTGTATTTCAGCTGACGAATTGATGTAACACAGATTTACGCGCAGGCTATAAACATCTACAAGTAAATAAGAAGAATATTAATCGTGAGAATTGAGCAGCGAAGCTTAATCTATATATATAAAAGAAAGTCGTGTTTGTTACAACACTTATAACTCGAGAACGGCTGGACCGATTGCCATGGTTTTTGATTTGTTAGATTTGTTTCCGTCCCGAATAGCAGAATACATTTTAAAAACAAAAGAAAGTCGTGTTAGTTACACTATTTATAACTCAAGAACGGCTGAACCGATTTGGCTGAAAATTGGTAGGGAGGTAGCTAAGAACTGGGAGAAGGACATAGGATACTTTTGGGCAGGGGTAGGGTAGGGTAGGGTAGGGTAGGGTAGGGGAGGGTAGGGTAGGGGTAGGTGTAGGGTAGGGGTAGGGTAGGGGTATGGTAGGGGTAGGGTAGGGGTAGGGTAGGGGTAGGGTAGGGTAGGGGTAGGGTAGGGGTAGGGGTAGGGTAGGGTAGGGGTAGGGGTAGGGGTAGGGTAGGGGTAGGGTAGGGGTAGGGTAGGGTTAGGGTAGGGGTAGGGTATAAAAGTCCACCCGTGCGAAGCCGGGGCGGGCCGCTAGTCTATATATATAAAAGAAAGTCGTGTTTGTTACAACACTTATAACTCGAGAACGGCTGGACCGATTGCCATGGTTTTTGATTTGTTGGATTTATTTCCGTCCCGAATAGCAGAATACATTTTAAAAACAAAAGAAAGTCGTGTTAGTTACACTATTTATAACTCAAGAACGGCTGAACCGATTTGGCTGAAAATTGGTAGGGAGGTAGCTAAGAACTGGAAGAAGGACATAGGATACTTTTTGGTAGGGGTAGGGTAGGGTAGGGTAGGGTAGGGTAGGGGTAGTGTAGGGGTAGTGTAGGGGTTAGGGTAGGGGTAGGGTAGGGGTAGGTTAGGGTAGGGGTAGGGTAGGGGTATGGTAGGGGTAGGGTAGGGGTAGGGTAGGGGTAGGGTAGGGGTAGGGTAGGGGTAGGGGTAGGGTAGGAGTAGGGTAGGGTTAGGGTAGGGGTAGGGTAGGGCAGGGGTAGGGTATAAAAGTCCACCCGTGCGAAGCCGGGGCGGGCCGCTAGTTAATGATAAAACGAACTTACCTGTACGTGAAGTTCTATCATAATTATGCGAGCTGCTCAATTCGAAACGATTAATAGACACCCACCCTGGACCCCTCCCTTAGTGGTGCGAAATCTGATTACATCCAATATCGTCAAATCAGTCTATTTTTCAGGAGAACTTTAAACTATAATGAATTCAAAATGGCTGGCGCCGGCTCAGGCAGTGCGCCCTCTGGTGGGTAATCGGTCGTAACAGTTACCTTTTTAAGTTTTTGGTGTTGAAAATTGCTTTATTTCTCTAAACTATTCGTGAAAAGGCCGCGAAATGCGAAACAGTACTACTAGTAAATAAGAAGAATATTAATCGTTTCGAATTGAGCAGCTCGCATAATTATGATAGAACTTCACGTACAGGTAAGTTCGTTTTATCATTAATTATCATGCTGATGCATTAAGGAAAATTTATTTACACTAGCACCGAGCATAACAATCCAATAATAAAATCAATGGCGGCTTGCACGCCCTTAGTCACACTGACGGATTACGCCAAATACCGGAAGGTATTTGGCGTAATCCGTCAGTGTGACTCACTGTGATCATGTATTTTTTTATTAGATATATTTTTTTTTTAATCATATAAGATGGATGTTTATACTCTTAGTTATTTATTAATTATTTTAGTTTTTAATGTAAATATGATACGTATGCAGAGCGGGAACGGAAAGAGAAACAACCGTCTTGCTTGAACACTGATTTATTACTGAGGTAGGGTGGGGGATGCGCGCGGCGAGCATGTCGCGCGCGCAAGCTTCACATATATATCACTCCTTCACACTTAGATTTTGAAACCTGGTGACAATATTATGTATATATATATATAGGTATCCATTAATACTAATTATAATACCAAAACTAATGAGAAGACATAACAAAACCGTTAAAAGTATTTCTTATAATCTACCACCTTTCTATTGCGCTTTTGGCGCGAGAGTGTGGGTGATGGTGCGCGTGGTACGTTCACATTGCACTCCCCTGTACTTTGAGACTGATTGCCCTCGGACACTAGTACCTCGGGTTGCACTGCCGGTGACGGCGGTGATGCTAAATTATCAGCGGCCCCTCCGTCACTCTCAATCGCCTCACAATCGCCCCATTCCTCCCCATCACCATCATTTGTGACACATTCCGCATTTGGCACTACAGGTTCGACATTAGTTTCAGTCGCCACAGGTGAACTCGTAGCTAATTGCTCGCTATACGAGTATACTGTCCCAGAGGTACCGGGAATGTCGGTTATCTCTGTGGGCTGTTTACTTCCTGTATACTTCAGTAACTGATCTACATGCCTTATACAGTAACAATCTAAGTCCTTAATATAAATTTTGTACATTTTATTACCTATTCTATGTTTTATTATGCCTAACTGCCATGTTTCTTTTCGTGCGCTGTACCATCGGGTCCAAACTACATCTCCAGTCATAAATTGTCTTTTCCCGGGCACCGGCGAAGTATCAACGTGCGTAGCATCACTTGAAGGTACAACTAAATCGAGACGAGATCGTAGATTTCTACCAAACATTAACTTTGCTGGCGTTTCCCCAGTGGTACAATGCACGGTATTTCTATAATTAAATAAATAGCCTAACAAAGTTGAAAATATTGCCTTGAGTTTAGTTATCAGAGCCTTAGTTGAAGTACCATTATGCATATGTAGACATTCTACCCATTTACTGAACGAATCTACAACCACGAGATATACCCTCTGCCCTACCGTCATATAATCAATGTGCACGCGCTGCCAGGCGGCGGCGGCAGCGGGCCAGGGCGCGGGGGGGTCGCGCGGGGGCGCGGGTCTCACGCTCGCGCACGTGCCGCAGGACCCTATCCATCGTTCAATATCGCTGTCGATACCGGGCCACCACATCCTACTTCGTGCATTACTTTTCGTTTTAATTATACCTAAATGAGTATCGTGTAATTCACGTAGCATTTTATCTCTTAATATAGACGGAATAACTATTCTATGACCCCTAAAAAGGCAGCCTTTTTCATACTGCAAATCGATCGGTCTTGCACTGAAAATAAGGTAAAACAGACTTACATACTATTTTTCGAGGCCATCCTTTTTGCATGTACCTAATGACAGTTTGGATCACGGTATCGCTCTCAGTTGCCTGCGTTATATCGCGTGTCGTAGTAGCGGGCGACGCTTCATCCAAAAACTTGACCGCGTAATAGGTATCTATATTGTTATCGGTCTCTTCCGATTCGTTTGTGCATTTTAAGGGCGCGCGGGAAAAATAATCCGCTACTAAATTATTATCACCGGATACATAATGTACTACATAATTATAAGCCGATAATGTAATAGCATATCTCTGCAGTCTTAGAGCTGTCGTTACCGGTATACCTGTCTTGTTATTAAAAATGGAAACCAAAGGCCTATGATCGGTTTTTAAAATGAAAGGCTCACTGCGACCGTACAGATACTGATGGAATCTTTTCACACCAAATATGATAGCGGTCGCCTCTTTCTGTATCTGACTATAGTTACGCTCGCTAGCGGTAAGTGAGCGAGATGCATACGCGAGCGGTCGCTCATGAGCGTCATCGTGCCCGCGCTGCGAGAGCACGGCGTCGAGCCCGCTCGGGCCCGCGTCCACGGTGAGCACGAGCTGCGCCGTCGGCTCGAAGTGCGCCAGTACGCGCTCCGAGGCTAATTCACGGCGCACTGCCTCCATAGCTTGCCGCTGCCTATCTCCCCACTGCCAGGGCACGTCGCTTCGTAGTAGTTCGTGGAGCGGACTGAGTACTGACGAAGCGTTAGGAATAAAATTCCTATAATAATTGACAACGCCTAAGAATATTTTTACTTCGGTCACGTTGGTCGGCTTGGGGGCGCTTAATATTGCCTTGACTTTTTCAGGACTAGTCATTAGTCCCTCTTTACTTATCACGTAGCCTAAGTAAAGTACACTTTGTTTGAAAATTTGGCAATTGTCTTTTTGAAGACGTAGACCGGCATCGCTTAATCTACTTAAAACTTCCGTTAGTCTTTTAATGTGTGAGTTTCTATCGGGACCTGTAATACATATGTCATCGAGCCAGACACTGACTCCGTCTATTCCAGCTAATAGTGTTTCCATGGACTTTTGGAAAATAGCGGGTGCGTTGGCCAAACCATAAACTAAACGCGTATATTTGTAAAGACCCTTGTGGGTATTAATTGCTGTTAGCTCCTGTGACGACTCTTCGAATATAAACTGATTGTATGCATTTTTTAAATCGATTTTACTATATAATTCGCCCCCTCCAATCTTAGCAAACACCTCCTCAATCCTCGGTAAAGGGTATTTTTCAATTATCAGGTCTTTATTGAGTGTTACTGAAAAGTCTCCCGCGATTTTGACTTGACCGTTTTCCTTTAAGACCGGTACTATCGGAGTGGCGTATTTCGCGTGATCAATAGGCACTAAAATACCTAAACCTACTAATCGGTCTATTTCGTGTTCGACCTTAGGTCTTAGGGCAAAGGGTACGGTTCGTGGCTTAAAAAACTTCGGCACAGAGTTTTCTTTTAATTGTAGGGTAACTTTGAATTTATTAAATGAACCCAACTCATCTCGCCATAGATCTGGATATTTTCCAAGCAGTTCCAGTACATCATTATCGCAACTTACTAAAGAGTTAATGTTAGTTGTTATTATTAAATTAAAAGCGGACATGAAATCCCTACCTAACAATGGGGGACCTCCATTCTTAACAACGAAAACTTTAATATTTCTTTGTAAATTATTAAATTTTGCTCTAGTAGTGAAAAATCCTAGTGGAGAGATTTTATGCCCATTGTACAAGCACATTTTTACATTACAATTTTGTAGCTGATATTGCGAAAACTTTTTGAAATAAAAAATATCTGAAATAACAGTGCTGCCCGATCCTGAGTCTAGTTCCATTTTAATAAATTGATCACCTAAAACTAATTCGATTTCAATAGGCTTATCAGCCGCGTACCTTATGTTAAAATTCTGGCACTCCTCACAACCCTTCTCCTGGGGCTGGTTACCACTGCTTCCTTCAATTGAGTCCACATGATAAACACGCGTGTTTTTTGAACTACCACATACTTTTTTTAAATGGCCTTTTACACCGCACTTTTGACACGTATAACCCTTATAACGACACTTTTCACCACTATGATTTTTCATGCCGCAAACCTCGCAACGATCGGTATCGCGGCGGTTTGCTGCGTCAGCACCACCTGCGCCACGTCCCCGGCTAGCTTGACCCTGGAACTTCGCGCGGTATACTGGTTCCTCCTTGATAGAAATGGCCTCCAAACTGCTGCCTAACAAGGCCTCTGCCTCCTTGGCACAGGCTGCCTGCTCCGCCATTTCAATAGCCCGCGACAACGTGAGCGTCGACGGGTTCTGCTCAAACAACTTGTCGCGTTCTGGACCTGCACTCAGGCAGAGGACGAAACGATCTCTCAAATTCGTTTCTAGAGCGGTGCCGAAGTCGCAGTAAGTCGCCAGACCTCTTAATCGCGCCGCCCATTCTCCAACGGTTTCGCCTGTTGTTCTGCTGGCACCAAAAAATTTCGCCTTGTCCACAAACGAGCACACTTTTGGCTTGAAATGGCTGTCGAGTAATCCAACTAATTCAGTAAAGCTCAGCGTTTCCAAGTCCTTTGGAAATGCTAGGTTGAGTACTAGACGATACGTCTCCTCCGTAAGATGACACAGTAATATTCCACTCTTCACATCGTCCTTAACGCCGTTAATCTTCAAAAACTGCGTTAATTTACCCTTAAAAATTTGCCATTCGCTGGTTTTATGGTCAAATGAAGACAGATTTCCAAGAAACGCGTTCATTTTGTCTACGCGTAGGTACTCGTTCGTACACCTCGTCGCCAATGATACGTATGCAGAGCGGGAACGGAAAGAGAAACAACCGTCTTGCTTGAACACTGATTTATTACTGAGGTAGGGTGGGGGATGCGCGCGGCGAGCATGTCGCGCGCGCAAGCTTCACATATATATCAAAATAACATTCAATTCCAATATAATAATTATTATATTCGTTAACTTTCTGCTTCTATACCTTTTCATTCTAAAATACGTGCAATTCAATACTTAATTCAATTTAAATATTGTATTTAGTGTATCCCTCGTCTATTTGGGACGCCAATTGAAATCTAGGTTGCCACCTTTTTGGCAGAGCATGCGAGATTACATATTATTATTATTGTTTTTTTATATTTCTATTAACTATAAATGTAATCATCATCATGATCACCAGCCTGTTGTAGTCCACTGCTGAACATAGGCCTCCCCCATCGATTTCCAGCGGGAACGATCGCTAGCGGCCTGCATCCACCGACTTCCTGCGACCTTTATGAGGTCGTCGGTCCATCGTGCAGGCGGTCGTCCTACGCTGCGCTTGCCAGTACGTGGTCTCCACTCGAGAACCTTTTTGCTCCATCGGCCGTCAGTTCTTCGAGCTATGTGTCCTGCCCATTGCCACTTCAGCTTGCTTATCCGTTGAGCTATGTCAGTGACCTTCGTTCTCCTGCGGATCTCTTCATTTCTGATTCGATCACGCAGAGAAACGCCGAGCATAGCTCTTTCCATAGCTCGCTGAGCGACTTTGAGCTTTCTTATGAGGCACACAGTAAGAGACCACGTCTCAGATCCATATGTCATCACTGGTAACACACATTGATTGAAGACTTTGGTCTTCAGGCACTGAGGTATTTTGGACGAGAAGATCTCTCGAAGCTTCCCAAACGCTGCCCAGCCGAGTCGGATTCGACGATTGACCTCTTTCTCTAAGTTGGTCCTACCTAGTTGGATCGTTTGACCTAGATATATGTATTCGGTCACAACTTCGAGAATGGAGTTTCCAACGGCTATAGAGTTGGGCACTACATGGGCGTTATGCATGACTTTCGTCTTGCCCATGTTCATTCTAAGCCCAACTTGTTGAGAAACTCCATCGAGGTCATTGAGCATCTGTCCAAGGTCCTCCAGCGATTCTGCCATGATCACTATGTCGTCGGCAAATCGAAGGTGAGTGATGTACTCGCCATTTATGTTGATGCCGTGTCCTTGCCATTCCAGGAGCTTGAAGGCGTCCTCCAGAGCAGCCGTAAAAAGTTTGGGAGATATAACATCTCCCTGTCTTACGCCTCTCTGTAGCGGGATTGCCTTCGTACATTGGCCCTGTACTCGGACCGACATGGTGGCGTTTTTGTACAAGCACTTCAGCACTTCAATGTACCGATAGTCGATACGACACCGCTGAAGAGACCTTAGAACCGCCCAAATTTCGACCGAATCAAAGGCTTTTTCATAGTCCACAAACGCCAAACATAGGGGCTGATTATACTCCTCGGTCTTCTGTATAATCTGCCGCAGCGTATGTATGTGGTCTATGGTACTAAAGCCTTTTCGGAAGCCGGCTTGTTCGGGAGGCTGGAAGTCATCGAGCCTGTGTTCGAGACGATTTGTGACGACCCTCGAGAACAGCTTATAAACATGGCTCAGCAATGTGATGGGTCTGTAATTCTTCAACATGGTTTTGTCACCTTTTTTGAAGAACAGAACCACCACACCTCTGCTCCATGATTCTGGCGTTTGTCCCTCGAGTAAGACGGAGTTAAAGAGCTTCTGAAGGACTTTAAGTATCGGTGTTCCACCCGCATTCAGAAGCTCAGATGTGATTCCGTCATCACCTGGCGCCTTGTTGTTTTTAAGCTGTTTAAGGGCCATCATAATCTCGTATAGGCTGATGTCCGGGAGATCTTCGGTATTGTGTCGGGTGAGCCTTGCTCTGGGGTCTTTGGCTTGGCTGTTAGCGGGCTTGACTGTTGAGGCATACAGCTGATTATAGAACCTCTCTATCTCCCGTAAAACCTCTGGCTTACTCGACGTCACTACCCCATCTTCCTTCTTCAGCTTTGTCAACTGGCTTTGCCCAATAGAGGTGTCTCTTGCGAACACTTTGGAGCCTTGGTTTCGCTCTATCGTCTCCTTAATACATTTTGTATTATAGGAGCGAATGTCGTGACGCAATGACGTTAAGATATGTCTATTGAGCTGCCTAAATGACTCCGCATCGTCTGGAGTCTGGAGCATCATCGTACGTCGTTTAGCCATGAGGTCCCGGGTATTAGTGGATAGTTTCTGAGGTCTATTTCTAGGGTGGGGTTTAAAATATTTAAGCCCCACCGTATGCACAGTGTCTACTAGCCCGCTGCTGATATCGTCCACAGATTCGCAGCTGTCTAGACATTCGAAGCGATTACTTAGTTCGATCTGAAAGCTCTCGGGGTTTTGGATGTGTGCGTTTGAAGGTCGGAGCGTAGACTTCATCAGACGGGATCGTTCCAATTTGACATTAATATTTAACGTGCCTCTAACTATTCGGTGATCACTTCCGGTTTTAACCCTGTGAATCACAGAGACATCATTAAATATTTGTCTTTTGGTTGTCATGATGAAGTCAATCTCATTTTTTGTGGAACCATCAGGGCCCATCCAGGTCCATTTCCTGTGAGGTGGCTTCTGGAAGAAAGAGTTCATCATATAGAGTCCCTCTTTCTCCAGGAAATCAGCCAACCTCTGACCCCTTCGGTTCCGTTGCCCATATCCATGCAACCCCACTCTCATCTCATCATCGCCTCGTTTACCCAGTTTAGCGTTGAAATCCCCCATAACAACGGTGTAGTGGGTCTTGGAGCTATGTATGGCTTTACTAATATCCTCATAAATAGCTTCCACTTCTTCGTCTGAGTGTGTTGAGGTCGGTGCGTAAACCTGTATAACCTTCATGGAATATCTTTTTGATTTTCTGAGTATAAGGTACGCTACCCTGCTCGACACACTGTCGACGGCCACCAAATTGTTAATGAGGGACTTGCGGACGATAAACCCTACACCACCTTGGGACCGCTGTTCGCCCTCCCGGTAGAAGAACAAGTTGCCGGAATTCAGGGTCATCGTGTCCTGTCCCGCTCTTCGGACTTCTGACAAACCCACTATATCCCAGCGCAACTTGTCCAATTCCTCTTCCAGCTCTACGATCTTCTCGTCTGTCCTCAGAGTGCGTGTGTTGTGTGTTACCAGGGCCAGTTGTCGTGTGGGGTGGTACCCGGATCTCTTCCGGAGATTCTTAGCACCCCCTGCTCCGCCGTTACCATGGCTGGTACCGTGGCCAGGACTAGCGGAGCGGCCGGGGACTAGGGGCCTGATCCTGGTATGTGTCACCATGAGGGGTGTTTTGCCAATACTCGCCACGCTTGGCAGGCGGGTTGGCGAGCGCAGTGGAGTTCTTTTGATTTGATCATCACAGGAAACGCTGCTGCCCGTTCCCTGGAATTTCTCTTAGTCGCCTTTTACGACACCCACGAGTAGAAATGGGGAGGTAACATTCTATGCCGGCACCCCACGTGTAATCATCATCAGAAATCTTTCTTTCTTTCGTTCTATGCACTTAACAATTTAAACTTACTAAACTTGAATAAAAGAGTTTTCTTTTGTTTTATCTGAGGGTTATTCATTACATGAAAATCGTTGTCAGCTTAAACTTCAGTAACTTTATGTTTGGGGTAAGAAAGTATAGCCCAATTTTTTTAAATATAAATTTAAAAAAACAATTAAAAAAAATATGGAGGTCCAACCTATTCCTGGACTGTTAAGAGGAGGCTCGTATTCAGTAGTGGAACGTAACGTAAACGGTAATTTTGTTTCCGTTGAACTCAGACGATGTGCGAAATAGGGCCACCCCTCTTCCAGTTGTAATGTGCATAGTGTACAATAATACACACAGATCGTATCATACACAGCCTCATTGCTGCATAATGTCCGTCCGAAAAAAAAAACTTAAAATATCTTTAGCTGTTGGTATTTTGCTTTTTTCAACTTAACATCGCACGCTACGCTACATATTCTGCCTAAATCTGGACATCCGTTTAACTGTAGATACTTTTCTTTTTAACTTATTGTTATCAATTACGTATTAATAGCACATTAAGACGACGTCTAAATGACGATTTTCCATTTGTTATCCTAATTTACCAGCTCATTACCATTACAATAAGTTATGGTCTGGTATTTGGTTTATCTTACGACGCGACGGGCACGGCGGAGGTAGGTGGTGGCGCATTGATACACACTCAGACAGTTTTATATCTATATCAGCCACAGGTTTAAAAATATATTGTTTTAATAATTATAGTAATTTATTTTATCAAAGAGATACATAGAAAGGAATAACACATGAGTTCAATAATAACAATCTTAATATGAACAATATGATATATTTGTTGACCCAAATTAAAATGTAACTTGTGGTATGGGTTCCAGGCTCTGGTACTTATTTACACCTGGTAATAATTTGTGTAGTAAAGTCTAGTTAGTTATTATTTTAGTTTCATAAATCCATTAAGACCTGGTCGTTTAAAATGCATTAATTAAGAAGAAGTATTTAAATCCCCCATACAGTGAACTTGAAATTGGCACTTTACTCACTCGCAGGAAGACAACATTAACAATATTTCATTTGACTTTACAGAATAGGTAGTTACCAGCCGATCAGTTCATAGAGCGTCCAAACGTTATACTGACTTTTCTAAAAAGCTGAGTTTAATATTACCTACGTATTGTAGGTAGGTACCCAGGGCCGGATTTAGAAGTACGGAGGCCCCGGGGCAACTAAGGAGAAGAGGCCCCCTGGCCACAAATTAGTTTCCTTCTAAATGTGCAGAAAATTTGAAGTACGTTGGTACCTACTTTTCAGGACGATTTGAATTCTGATATTTTATTAATTGTCTAATTTAAGTGAACAAGTATAGATGGATAACCATTGTTACAATATTTAAGAACTATTACATTAATCATGATTCTACAAAGTACTGTATGTTACAATACCGAAAAAATAAATAAAAGAAAAGTTGTTGAGTTTACTCGTCTGAATTTGAAAGAATTTAAATCTCTATTGTGGAGGCACCGGGGCAGTTTTCCTGGTTGTACTACCTTAAATACGGCCTTGTAGGTACCATTCGAATAGCCAATTGGAACACAGATGCCTAACTTTTGCTGGAAAAGTAATGGTTTGCAGTAGGCATTGGATATTCCGGAAAACAGGGCCATGAAGTTGGATTGGAATTTGCTATAAAAAACTCTAAATGGGTGAATTTCAACATGCTTGAAATTTGCCTAATTTTGGTGGATTTTTTATTTTTTATATTTGTGTAAAAATTATGTATCAACAATACTTAACAAGTCATAATCAATATTGTGTAGTAATGGCCTTTCATTATACCTAGTAGTTTTAGAGATATTATGATTTTTGTAATTTGGTTGCCACCAAAATTGCTTATACCCACCAAAATTAGATTCATTGGCCACCAAAATTGAACATCTACACCAAAATTAGATACTTGTGTTAATAAAAGGTAAAAATTAACATTTGTTAAATAAATTGCCTGCTAGAAATAAAATGACAATAAATGTTTTATTATTTTAATTGTACCAAACTGTCTACAAAAATACAATGATTAACTCATAATAACAAAAATATAATCGCAATGAAAGTATTTTAACAATCAATCTTTGAGATCTTCAACTCTTCGAGTCTAACGATAAGAAAAAAAAAAAACTTACTTAGACGCTCAACTGAAACAGCTGGCGTTCCGGAAACGTTCGGCTCTTTCCATTCAACGAGTGCGACGAGAACAGCCGGGCGCGTTCGGTTTACCGAACGCGCGGACGCCGTCGTTGCGTGTATCCCCTCCACGCGCTCTTTTTCATGCCCCTTAGCTCTTTCTCGAGCAAAATACAATTCAAAATATAAATTTTCAATTATTTTTTTCGACATGTTGCCACCACTATTATTGGCTGCCTTTTTTTTCCTAGCCTCTGGGAATCATAAACTTTAAGCACAAAAAAAGCCAGCCTTGTTCTTATTACCTAAAAATAATTATTTTTTCCTCACTATAATTAAGCCAGGCGAAACCTTTCCACCAACCAAATGACGCCAGATTTTTTTTGTGTACTTTGGGGTGTTGGGCAAACCATTTGGCATAAAAAGTAATCCTGATCATAATACCTTTTTTTATTTTTTTTCCGACGACGACGTCGACGTTTTTATGCTTAGAATGCTCCAGGTAAGCTGATAAATCATTTTTATGAATGATCAAATTACCTGGTCGTTTCGGTCGTCAGCTCTCCGTCCATTTCTTGCGGTTAGCCATTTTAAAAAAAAAATAGTTTTTATTACAAAGTTTTAAGTATTGTAAATGCAGAGTGTATAGCTACAAATATGAAATTATATATGAAGGGCACAGGAAAAGAAGGAGCTCATTAACATTTTCATTGTTTTGAGTAATCATAAAATTAAACACAAAATTTCAATTTCTACACATACACCTCAAATTGAGTTTGATTTGTTCCAATATAAAAAGGTAACAGTGTATATTGAACATATAGATTGTTATTTTATGACATAAGGTTGGTCAATAAAATTATAATCTGACATTTAATAGCCTAACACCCAAATGTAACTGGAAAGAAGGTGATCATTGTCACAATGAGCTCTTTTTTACATTTTACAACTAAAATGGTGATCATAAACAATGTGTAATGTAGGTACCTGTCTGTTTTTCCTGTTTACACCCTAATTAAATAAAATACATCATATTAATCTGACTGCACCGGTGGCTCAGTGGTTACGGAAGTTGCTTCTGAGACCTGGTGTTCTGGGTTCGATTTCCACCTGGGACAATTATTTGTGTGAACCACAAATAGTTGTTCTGAGTCTGGGTGTACTTTGTGTCCGTGAAATGTATGTTTGTAAAGTCCCCCGCGACCCGCGACACAGGGATTTATTTCGCAAGTGCGGGAGTTGACTTTAAAAAAAAAAAAACGGATAAAATTTTATTTATGAGGTAAATTCGTGTAATATAAAATACTTTCAGGGGTACAAAACTTTTTCAGGTCCTGGAGGTCACTATATTTTTCAGCAGAAATTTTAAACTTAACTCACATTAAAGGCGCCTTAAAATTTCTAGAAGGATGCTTATCTGTCAGCTGTTATTTGTATGACATAAAAAGCAAGATGGCTGACTATGAGCGCGTTCTCTGTTACAACCGCTGCAATCAGCCCGTTCTAGCGTGGTTTTATAGATAATGGGCACCTTTTTACTTGGTATAGATTGCAATGAGCGCGTTTTATTCTAAAGCAAGGATTTTTGAAATTCAAATTTATGCAATATCAGCCCCTTTTCATTCTTATCATGTTTGGAGTAACGTGCTCTGATTGGCCATAGAAAAGCGACCTAAATGATACAGTTAATTCAAAAAGGTGAAATTGTCAATGAGCTCCTTTTTTTCCTGTGCCCTTCATATGGTATTAGCAATTCTGGTGGCACTAAGCAAATCACCAAAATTGCACTAAAAAGTATTATGACACACCAAAATTAGATACTTACGTGCTTAGCGGATAGATCCAGCAAGATATGGCTTGTGCGTCCTCGCTCAGTGCAGGAGCGAAACTAAAAGAACAAGTTAACACACGTTTGTTGGTCTTATTGCGTTTCGTTCGACCATAAAAACATTTTCAATATTTACCACCAAAATTGTCACTTTCACATGGACAACTTTTATTGCCTAGTTTTGTGTATAAATTTATGTACTAATCTTTATTTTTATAATGTTATACCATACTTAAACTAATAAAGAATAAAAATAAATGGAATTTTAGTTATACAAAGTGATGTCATGGTTCTATCATAGATATGTATTAAGAACAACGGTTATTGGACGCCACACCAAAATTATAATTCTGACGAAAATATTTTTTTTATTAATCTTGAATAACTTTTATAGCAATTCGCGATTTGGCTTAAGATAACAATTGGTGCATTCTTTTCAGCAAAAAAATTAAACTTCTAAAACAATTAGTCCACACTATAATTATCAGCATTGCCGCCAAATTTTCTCGCTGAGATAATCACCCAAATTTTTGTTTGGATAGTGATGTCTTGCATGGTAACCCGAATATTGTATTAGTGGGTTCTCGTAAGCTTATTATTACTTTGTTGTATCAGTATTGTAACACAATCAAGTTTAAAATTTTGGAGACCCTAGAATTAATTAGACATCTTAGACTTTCGAGGGGCTTGAAGACGATTAAAACTTTATCAGTTAGTAAACTATACTTTGTTATCAAAGTTGTACTGTATTTTAAAGTAGGTAATGAATCCTCTAAAACTGTATTTATCTCATTTAATGTGTAATTGACAACCTCCGTAGCGTAGCGGTATTTGGCTCGCTTTAAATCTCGGAGGTCGTGGGTTCGATCCCCACGCCGGACAGGAAATTTTTGCGTAAATTCTAAGATTTCTTTCTGGGTCTGGTTGGTTGAGGGACTACCCTCCGTGCCTCGGAAAGCACGTTAAGCCGTTTGTCCCGATTGTTATAACATCATCTAAGTATAATAATCGTATATCAAGGAACGGGCAGCAGCGTTTCCTTGTGTGATACAACATAATTCTGCGGTCACCAATCCGCTTGCCAAGCGTGGTGACTATGGCAAATACCCTCCCCCGGGAGGAGGCAGTGGACGTTATACGTCCTGATATGAATCTGTTATTAATGAAACTATAAACTCTATTATTTGCTGAATCTTGTTCAAGGGCATTCGTGAACTAAATAATCATTTGATTTTTTTATTAAATAAAACTTATTTATTTAAACTACACTAGCGCGGTTGTAAAGTTTAGTTTATGTTTTGTATTTTTATTCCGAAGTTCGATGAATTTTCACGGTATCGGCATCTGAGCTCTTTGCGCCAAGCTCCCTCAATTGTTTGTCAGTAATTTGGATTAGGTTAGGTTAGAACAAACTTACTTAACTACTAAGAACTAGTCTATGATCTTTGAATCACGGAGGCTAACAAGCGAAGAGGACATGAAAAATAGGATAGGTGCTACAAAAAAATAGGATGAATGTTAAATCGGAGTTGTTATATTAATTTTGAACCATTACGAATTATGATAATTGATAGAGATTAGTTTTGGTGAAACCAAAAGAACGATTGGAATGACATTAAATTATTAGATTTAATAAGTATCAATATCAATACATGTCTTGGCGAAGAGAGAAAATCACGAAGATGAATGGCGGACAGAAACAAATTCATCTTACTTCTTACAAGACTAATTAGAATTTGGTTCAAGACGAAGACTAAGAATAACTTTAATTATTCTAGTCTTCGTTAAAAATGTAAGGCTAAAATAATATGATTTTGACATTAATATCATTGTTGGTAGGTGTCGTTATGGTGGTTGTAATAGCGTTCGATCGTTACTCTGTCCTTATTAGTCATAGCGTACCTTAATGGGTTTTTGTTGCTATAGTTGTGGATGATTTCTTAAAGTTGGTTAGAGATTTGTACGTTCAAATAAATACCCAAAATAAGAATGTCTCATTATATTAATAGTCAATTTAATCTTTGTACATAATTGCAAATATGAATGTTTTGCAATACTGCATTTACATTATCGCGTGACATTTAGGTGATAATAATTAATAAGCTGTATGATTTTATCATTATACTACAAGCTGCATATTTTAAACAATTTAGACCCTAATACAAAGCGGCCTAGGCCCTTATTTGCATATACCGTTAAATTATAATTGCTACTTAACTTCCCTTCATTATTGTGAAATTACGCTTGTTATAACACAAAGGCAGTCGTAAAGCGAATAATTATTTGTGGGGGACCTCTGTATTATGTTGGATAAAATGATTGTATAACAATTTCCTTATTTTTCCTTTGAAGCTATGTATATATATATATGACCTTTGTAGCACATTATTCCATGTATGTAGAACTACTCTCCATAGCAATGATTTTCAAATCATACAACAAGGAGTCCCGAAACCCCAGGTTTTTTAGTGGGTAGACCCATTAAAACCCCTCGGCCTTCGGACTACGATCGCGAGCAATAAGGGCACCGGTAACTGCAAATGCATGCAAACTTTAATGTATCAATGACGTCATGACACAGATAATCTTTTGACCAAAATGGATGACACCATTTTTGTCTCAATATAACATGTAAAGTTTAAAATATTTATATTAAAGCTTTCTAGCTCTTACAAATTCTATATTTTCTCCGTTCTAATAAAATCATTCATGACCATATATTTAAAAAACAACAATACCTATAGAAAAAAATTCTTCTTTTATATAGGGTGACTGGTAATTAGTGACCGATACCTAAACACATAATTGTGTTCATGATAACAAACAAATTTTACTATGGCACCAACCGTGAAATCGCGAAAAAAAATCAGCTGTTCAATACATTCATGTTCACATAACTCGTCAACATGGTAGGGAGCAGCTGATTTTTGTTTCGCGATTTCAGGTTTGGTGCCATAGTAAAAAGTTGTTTGTTATCATGAACACAATCATGTGTAAAAGTATCGGTCACTAACTACCAGTCACCATTTATAAAACACACATGAATCAGGATTTGACCCACATTGAATTCGGTGTTCAAAGAGATTGTTTAATGATAGCAATTAAAACGCCTAACTATTAAATTATATTTAGATAGCTCTAAAAACGTTTGAGATTGAATACATTCACTATGGATATGGAATCTAACAAATTTTCCCATTTATATAGAGGGTTATTTTTTAACCCGCAAAAAAAATCTGCTGTTCCATACATGTTGTCGAGATAAATGAACATAAGTAAATGGTTTTAATTAACATAAATGAACAGCTGGTTTTTTTCGCGATATCTAAAAATAACCCAGGATAACTAACGATTTGGGTCCAGAGAATCCTCTTTTTTCTTCTGTTTAAACAATATCCCAATAATCCAAATAAGCAAAAAAGAAATTAGAAATGACCTTACCAATTGTATTTTCTTAAATAGTTCTGATCAGCAGATTCATCAAAAAAAAAAATTATATTAGAAACCTCAATATCATTTTTGGAGACCTATCCATAGATAGCCCACACGGGTTCGATAAAAAAAAATGATTTTCAGTTCTAAGTATATGGAACCCCCAAAATTTTTATTTTTTATTTTTGTGTGAAAATCTTAATGCGGTTTACAAAATACATCTACTTACCAAGTTTCAACATTATAGTTCTTATAGTTTCGGAAAAAAGTGGCTGTGACATACGGACGGACAGACAGACATGACGAATCCGTAAGGGCTCCGCTTTTTGCCATTTGGCTACGGAACCCTAAAAAACACTTTCCCGCGCGCGGTATCCGCATAGCTCCAGTTCTAGTGAGAACTTTATAATTAAATAGGTATAGCCTATGTTACTTTTGAATAACTCAGCATTTTAATGATGAAAGAATTTTTGAAATCGGTCCTGTAGTTCCGGTGCCTATTCACAGCAAACAAACTATGAAATCTTTCCTTTTTATAATATCAGTATAGAAAAACTATGACGTAGGAATGCCTTGTAGCTTATTATAGCTACTAGTTATAAAAATAAGCGTCATTAAAGAGCGCACTACACCAAAAACAGTCCATTTGTAATAGAAATAAGTTCTCCGTTTTAAAAATAATTGAATGAAAAGTTTTGCCTGAACGAGTTTTCAGTGAATTCGTATGCAGAGAGCGGGATGCTGTGTGGAGCTCGTTATTTAGTTGGAGCAGGTTGGATAACAGGCGCGGCGCAGGCTTCCGCCAAGGTCGATATCAGAGCTTCCTGCCAGGTGCGCCAGTGGAACTATTCCACTGCAGAGTACTGCGTGTTAATCTACTGCTAACTTGTGTACTGAAATACATCCTGGCTTGGTTGGTAGGTTAATCGGTTATTGGTAAAGTAGGTACATCGAAGTAACGATTTACATTTGTGTTTGACGTTTGCTTATTTATTGCGTTTAGGTGTAATAAATACGAATGAACGATTGTTTCTTTAACTATATTTTAAATGAAAGCCGTTATTACTCATTTTTAAGTTTGTATGTTCATCGATTAATTTTATAAATGATCAAAAAACAAGGCATGCTTCCAATATCTACTCATGCTTTAAATTATGCTTGTACATTCTATTTATAGACTTTATGATATAATTCTTTAAAACCATTGTCTGAGCTTACTAGAAATCCGATTTTAATTATATCAATAAATAGTAGGTAGTTAAATTGTTTATAGGTAAGGGATAAAATCTCCCACTTTGATTCATTTTAACAGTACACAGAGTAGGTACCTATATTTTATCAAGATATTGCCACAGGTACTTGGCTGACACGGGTGTAACCGTGTGAAAAAGATAGTGCTCCCTATATTGCAACATATGGTAAATAAATAATCCCAGTATTTGGGAAAATAGTATTTATTTTTGTGTAACGAAATAATAAAGCGAGGCATTGAATAATGGTACTACAGAGACAAAGCCGGAACGTGCCGAGCCCCATGAGAGGAGAATGTTTAATTAACTCGTGCACCTTTAAGGAAATTAAATTAATTCACGTATTGTAACCATACAATGATACTACAGAATAGAGGTTGTGTCTGCTGGGGTTATGTACGTGAGTATATGACGTGGAAAAAAACAGTAAAAAAACGTGTAAGTACCTATAAATGTTAGCTGTACGCCGCACACCGTCATTCTATAGGTACTCATGGTCCGCCAAATAATGGAAATTGTTTTAACCATACACAGAACCAGCTATTGGACACAATATAGTTGAATAATAAAGTTAAGACTAAAATATTATTAAAAATAATAACTAAAATACCTGCCTAATATGCAAATTTATAAAATGTTAACATTATAAATAGATTAATACTAAATTATTGTTTCGAATTTATTCATTTGTAAGTGCTTGTAATAGGTTTACATAAATAAAAATGTTTTTTTTTATAGCACAATATAAAGGTACCAATAACGCGCGGGCGTTATTAGTAGGTACCTTGTATTGCACGACTAGTGCCACGTACTACATGTACACGTACAATTGAACCTAACCGTAGTGACTCTTATCGGCCAGAAGAAGTTATGAAAATCCTTTTCCAGTATTTAGATGTTCTAGCAACATCTGTATTAAGTTGAACACTATTTTAAGTTTGCGAAACATTATGAAAACGAAAACAAATAAATTGTTAATTTTATTATCACATAATATTTTGATCAAATGTGCTCGATTGAAGTTAGTGTCATGAGTTTTATCTTTAAAAACAAATCAACACTGAATGGATCAAATCAACAGAAAAAAACCTCACATAAATTGATTTAAAATTCCGATAGTTTTCCGCTGCTTATAGGATAAATCATACAGGAACATAAATAATGCAGGAAATAGTTGAGGACGTGACGTTAAATCTTTCGAGATCGTTCTGAGGTCGACAGAGGAATTATGCATTAGGATACGAAGATTTATACAATCATTAGCATTCGTGGAGCTACGCGGTCAATGTCATACGAACATCATGACTGTAACATCGACTAGGTGCCATATGCCCGACCCATCACTAGAAATGAAATGTGCATCGAATTTCAATAGTAGAGGCTTTAATATTCCTATTCAAGGGAGAAACGAGGAACTTTGACCTTAACGTGTGTGCTCAGCTGCAGACTGCAATGAAATAACGTGGGATAGACCTATGAATACGACTATTCAGAAACGTTATAATATGATGAACTACGATAGTTGCGATTATTCTGTGAAGAACAGTTATAACTCAAAGGCGTTATGCATTTCTATTAATGATGAATTTATTCATATTTTAGATATTTTTAAATAAATTTGGAGCACCCGCAGGATTTTAAGTTGCATATTAGGTAGGTACTAGCTTCCCGCGTAGCTCCCGTTCTAGTAGGAACTTTATAATTAAATATAGCCTATCTCGATAGATGAGTTATCTAAGACTATAATATTTTTTCAAAGCGGACTAGTAGTTCCTGAGATTAGCGCGTTCAACACAAGCAAACAAACACACTCCTCAGCTTTATATATTAGTATATAATTTTAGTATAGATAGATAATGCCTAGAAAGACCATTCGGTCACGGTGGATACCAACCGGTTGTCGAAATTTATTACTTTACTCTTTACAACTCTCGGTAGTATAAATTAATTAATCTCAACTAAGAAATGTTGGTAGGTATACTTATTTTTAAGTGTTACGACAATCGCTTTTATGTACTAGCTTTTAAGAACTAATTTTTAACATTGTTGCGGATTCTGATAGGTATATAGTAGGAAAAAACCCGAGAAGTAAATGAATAAACGTCAAAGGAAAATACTGCTGCAAAGTGAAATAGTCCAGCATAGAAAAACTATGGCGTTTTTGTTCTTTTTCAAATCGATGCAAGCGTTTGAACTATATTAGTAAGAAACCCTAAATTTCAAACGCTATAAAATAATGTATAATACCAGAATAATACCTAAACGTTTTTTATTAAAAGTTTAGTTTGGCAGGAACCAAACCTTTTACCCAAGCTTTACACGTCGTTAACATTTTTATGAGACTCTCATTCCCATTTATTCTTATCATAAAGTACTAGTATGTCTGTATTATATACAAAGTAAATGTGTACCAGTCAGACTGATTCACCTTCTCATCGAATCAGTGCATCGAAAGGTGCACTGCTACTTGGTAATGATCAAGTAGCAATGCACTGATTTATTCTAACATAACCTGCTGTGTGCTATATGTATATTGCATACTAGATGTCCATTGTCTATGGTTTTTTTTAATGTTTGGGCATCCTTTATCCCTAGACTTTGATATAAAGAAGAAATCCAAAAAGACATATATTTCGACATAAGTATGCTTTTTACATCTCTTCTAGGTATCTATGGAACACCGAATGCATTTGCTGTTCCCGATGAACCCTAAATTTGCATTTGGAGTATCCGGGCGGCTTGAGTAGGGAGACCCTATCTTCGTGAAATGATACCACCACCCCTTTGTATATCATCGCTAAGAAAAACGGTGTTCCACATACATACACTGCCGCTGCGACAATGGGGAAGTCTGATGTAAAAAAAAACTTAAAGATATCTATGTAAATTTTATTTATAACACGCAAGTAAACCGTTATATCTATACTTTACTAATATTATAAAGCTGCAGAGTTTGTTTGTTTGGACGCGCTATTCTCAGGAACTTTTGGTCCGATTTCAAAAAATCTTTCAGTGTTAGATAGTCCATTTATCAAGGAAGGTTATAAGTTATATTTTATTTTCAAAAAAATTAGGGATCCGTAAGAAAATTGCGATTTTGTAACCCAAGGTGTAAGATCAAAAACCTATTTATGCGTGCGCTACAAAAACTATTAACAATAGATCAAAATGATGTACTACGGGTTTGTAGGTCATATTAAGATCTACAAAAAAGTCCGCGAGAGCATATATCTAACTATAATAGTTTAGTCACAATAACCACTTTTATGTTCATAAAAAATATTTAATCGTATGAAAAAAAGAAACTACGTTAAATGTGTATCGTAATTCCGAAATGTTTAAAATAAACGTACAGCCGTGCGAAGCCGGGGCGGGCCGCTAGTTGTTAAATAATATGTAATGACAACAAAAGTTTACTTAGTCACAATCGGTTATCGGGGCGTGAATTTAGGTTAACTGTATATTAGCTACGTATTGGATCTGCATCAATTTTATCCAGCTGTTCCAAATATTTATTTTCAATTTCCACCAGAATGGTAATTTAAAAAATACCTTTGCTCATACATGTATACCAGTATCGTGCATACGTAAATTGAATTTATAAATATAAAAGCAGTACCAACTGAAATATAGTTGATTGAAATGGTACCTGAGGAAATAATTTCATCATCATCATCATCAGCCCGTATAACGTCCACTGCTGAACATGGGCCTCTTCCCGCGGGAGGGTTTTGCCAAAGTCACCACGCTTGGCGGGTTGGTGACTTGATAGCGTAATGCTAGCTTGTACATTAGTACATATAAGGTGGTTCCAACATACGTCTATATGCGATCCTTTTAACATTAGATACTTGTAACTATGTTTAGTGATAATGATATTTCAGAAATTTCTTTAAAAACTTGCACCATATTTTTTACTAAATATAAAATTACATAATACACCCGCGAGAAAAGGGTTATCTCATTTTTTTGCCACTACCATTGACTTTTTGTAATTTGAATAAAATTGTTTTGTAAAATTTCTTTATTAACTTAAATACTTTACGTGGCACTAGGTATCACTTGTTAAAGATATTGCATATATTTTGGGAGCATCTTAAATATTTAGCTTTACAATAAACATCCGATATACAAGTATGTAGTAGTATAGGTAAGTGGTATACTAGGTTTAGACAGATTGACAATATTTGAAACCATGTGGTTTCCGGATTAGAATAGGTGTCAGTAACAGGCAGTAAACAGCATTTTTTTTTTCATTTACTTGTAGGACGTCGCTTATATCTTATACCTCCTCTCCCTCCTAAGAGGTAGAAGAAGTAGAAAACCGACTCCCCGTCGTCCTGGGGATGACGACGGGACCGTGCAGGTCTTTACCCTGCTAAAACCCCTACGGTAGTCTCACCTCTGATATTCGCAACAATAGCTCTGGGGCCTCGAAAGATCACAGCAGAGCCATTGTACTACATCTGCCCGTAAGGGGCTCCCCCCGGGGAAGGCAAGAAGTGCCTCCCCCACTAAGCGCAACTGCGCTTGTAGGTGACCAGCGACTACGACTGGTCACCTCTTCCCGGGATTACTGCTGTGATATTCACATGGCCAGAGCCCCAACTCTGGCCGTCAGCAATCCCAAGGTCATCCCGCACCACATCGTTGCTGGTCCGTGCCGAGCCCATGCAAAAACATAGGCCAGATACATCTCAGCCACAGCTGGCGCAGACGCGCCAAGTCTACCTGATGACAGGTAGGCCCGGCGCGTTTCTTTCTCGTCAGTAAACTCTCTAAAGGGTCTGCCGGACGCGGCCCCTCGTCTTACGACGGTGCGAGAGGTCACTGCGCTCCCTAGCGTGTTCTGCGGTCTCCTTCTGGAACATTACTGCCTGACAAATCGAGACCACAGCCCTCGACGTGAGCATTGCCGCCTGAGGAGATAGGTCTCCCCCTATCACATCGACCAACCTTGCCGCTCAGAGGCCCAGGTTGGGCACTCCTCCAGTGTGTGCTGGGCCGAGTCTCTCTTACTCGTGCAGTGATGGCACGCTGCTGTCGGCTCCCTCCCTATGATCACCGAAACACTCGTGTCCGGTGAGTATCTGAGTCACCCAGTAAGCAGCATGATCACCAATCCGCCTGCCATGATGTTTATGGCAATCCCTCAACGACCCTGGTTTACCAAGGTTTGTTAAAAAGGAGGTCCATGTTCAGCTGTGGACGTAAACGGGCTGATAACTAAGTAAAGTAAGATTACGAAAAACTACAATAGCGGAAATAACATACGATTGTAATTTAATATGACTTTATCCTCACTTGTGCCAAGTTCTATCAGTAGATAGTACTGGATATAATTGTCGATCATATTTTAGGCAGCTGATTGTTAGTATAATATCAGTAATCAGCATTCAGCTGTTGTAGCCCACTGGACGGATATAGCGATCGTACCGCACGATATTATTACTGGAATTACCCTCGAGGTAGGTACTGCTCAGTATTTATGGACCAATTTGCCTTTGTCAATGTTTGTGTTCCATTAACACAAGGAAAAGTGTTTGTGGACAAGTATTTGCCTTGGTTTCGGGTTGGCAGATAGTGAGACGTGGTTTATTGATGTTTGGTGTGCATGTAACATGTCTCAGATCATTTTGTAGGTAAGTGTAGTTTGCATATGTGGTTTCATTAAGAACTTTATTTAATAAAATTTCGATTATTAACACAACTATTGTTTTACGATACATTCTTAAATTAAGAAAACTAATAATTAGAAAATAAAAATAACTACCTACAATTTTGATCAATTGGTTGTTTTAATGGACGGCAATGTCAACATTGCCGTCTATCAAATCTATCAATCGATCGTCTATCAATCTAAAAAGATGAAAAAGTGATATCTTAAACAGATATCACTTTTTTCATCTTTTTAGGTTTATATGGTGTATATCAGAGGTGGCCAGAGTCGATCTTAGGTCTTATTAAGTAATAAGACCTAAGATCGACTGTTTACTGTTTACGATCGACCATATAGTATACATAACGTTAAATCACGTTTCGTATAAGTTAATCTAATGATAAATAGGTATTTTTTCTTATATTATACGATAAACACTAACTTTGTGAGTCTGTGGCAGGTATTTGTAGACTAAAATGGACTAAAATATCACTTTTTATTGAATAAGTTGATCGACTATCATAGCTGCCGGGATCGACAAGTCGATCGCGATCGACCGGTTGGCCACCCCTGGTGTATATAGAATGTTAAAAATGAATATTTTGTGGTTTTATCGATATTCTTTTTAATGAATAAAAAAACAATGTTAAATTTTGATATTCACGATAACACAGTTTTTATAGTACCTACCTATAGTCAAAATAAAAGGATGTTACAAAAGTCATTTTCATTTCCGGTTTTAACGAAATAAAGGTACACACATATCTTTTAATAGGTTCAAGGCTAAAGGAAAAAGAATTATCTGTGTTTATACTGTGTGCGTGGTAGGTATAGTTTCTATATCACGTCGGAGGTAAAATAAGCTCACGTCTCTGCCAATGTAATGCCAGAAGAAGTTATTGCACGTTATCAACAAAAAACGCTTAAATGCGTACAGACAGATGCAGTAGGCATACCGTGAATGGAACTTTTTTTTACTTTGTTAACCACGAGGCTTTTGCTACTTCACCGGCCATAAAGGCGAGCTCCAGCCTTAATAAATGGTTTAAAAACTACAAACTAAACAACCTGCGCAAGAGGGCGCCCCCTGTGGGCTTTGGACCTCGGCTCTGGGCGGTCGCTGGCAATGAGATTGAGGGATTATGACTATTAGTATTTTAGGGGAGTTTTGTGCAACTGTCGTTCTACTTTACAGTTCGCGGGCCTCTCGGACTTCGGGTTTACGAGGTTACGAGGTTACGAATGGTTCTTAGCAAACTGAGGTGGAACACAATCATACAATGACAATTCACTTGTAGTCTGGCATACTTAGTATCATCGGATATAGTGAAAAATAAATAGTCACTACCTAATATTGTTTTACTTTCGAGCGAGTGTCACGAGTTAAGAGTACCTATATATATACACTAGGAAGTCAGGACCCTCAAGAGTACCTATTTAATATAACGTTTATTTCAAGTAACAAATGACTCATATTTGTTGGTAAAACTTAACCTATATTAGTATGATAATATGATTCGATTTGACATTAAATTATAATTATTCCACCCTAATGACGACATTCCGTGAGAAACAGCACAGCAGTGCTTCATGTCCGCACAGTCTGTAATGCTCCCTATCATTGCTATAATACTATTAGCACTATCTCGCACTCTGCTCATCAGAGATGCATACCGTTTGCGTATTGTAGTAATGTAACTACACATAAGTAGGCTGAGAATAAATATGTAAAGCGGCCATAGCCTAATGGCTAGGGCGTCGGACTTGTGTTCTTGAGGTCGCCGGTTCGAACCCCACCCATTGCACTACCGACGTGAACCTCGTAGCACAAGCATTTTAGCTTAGCACGAGGGGTTAACAAGAATACTAGTAGACTGCAAAAATCTGCTAGTAACGATTTATTAAAAAAAAAAGTTCACTTTCTTCATCAACCCGCTTAAGTCCAATGCTGATTTAACATGGTTTTACTCTTAACAGACCTTGACGCTATTCAGGTTTGCTGATGGATGCCATAATCACCACGCTTGGCAGGCGGATTGGTGATCCTAGTAAGATGGCAAGTAATCTTGAACTGAACGATCCTGTTGCCCATCGATTAAGTTTATATCTATTTTAGTGTCATGACACAAAAATGGGTTGGTCTATTCTAAGCCGGAAACCACACGGCCTGGAAAAAATATAATACGTATAAAATATCGTAGATTAATGATATAAAATCTATCAATTGTAAAATTACTTTGAATGGTCATCAGATTATTCCAAATCTAGGTCACAATCAAGAAATGCTATTGGGGTGTGGGTACATATCCAGGAATATCCCGATTGACCCAATTCAATGGTTGACCTACGATAAATAATTAATTGAATACGAATTTATCGGTGATAAAATATTATTTCTTATAATTTAGTTGGAAGCAAGAACACATAGTGTCTGAAAGGATGACAGTTGAAATTTATAAATCAGCGCTAAAAGCTCTGATTAATTGTCAAAAGAGTTTCCTGATCATGGTATTAGCTAATCAAATCTGACTAGCTTTCCGCGCGCGGTTTCACCCGTGTGACTTTGGAATCGCAAACAAACAAACAAACGCAATTTTGGATGTATCATTAGTTTTCTTGATACATGTTTCTAAAACTGAATTCGATTTGACAGCGAAGTTAAGTGAGTTAACTTCGAACTAAATGACATTTGAGAAACTAGATGTAAACCAAAAACAAATGCGCCAAAAGTAACTGGTATTACCGATCGCCAATGACCTTCGTTCATTGATTCATATCTTAAATATCCAAAGACCAAATAATCAATAGAAAAACATACCTAAAATTATCTAAGTTATTCCGGGAGCATTGCTTAATTCTTGTGACATGAGAGGCGATGGCAAATTATCGGCGCCGTCTGCTCATAAATTCGATTTTGTCAGGCGACGGAGCTCCCGCCTCGGCTTCAATATCAATCTGTGACCATTAGATTTCAGATTGCCTCTGCACTATATAAAACAATTCTAGAATACTGGAATGAGACACCTGTCCTACTTTTATTTACGCTTTTATGCCACAGTTGGATATTATGTATTATTATTTAAAAGGCTTCCCGCACGCTTCACCCGCGTAACTCCCGTTCCCGTGGGAACTTCATAATCGAATATAGCCTTTGTCATCCGGGGATAGTGTAGCTTTCCAACAGTAAAATATTTTTTCAGATCGGTCCAGTAGCTTTGGAGCTTATTCAATACAAACAAACAAACTAACAAACAATCAAATCTTATAATAAAGGCTTCTAGAAAAATGTGCTTTCCTAAATAAGATATATTAATATGAATGCTCTTGAACCTTCCTATATAGATATAGGAAGGCTCAACAAAAAGTAACCGTATGGTCGTAGAAGCAACTACCGTAGTAGTTGCTTCTACGGCCATACGGTAACTTTTTTAACTACCGTAGTAGTTGCTTCTAAGACCTGGTTTCTGGGTTCGATTCCCACCCGGGAACTTTATTTTGTGTAAACCGCAGATAGTTGTTGTGTGTCCGTGAATTGAGTGTTTGTAAAGTTTGTTAAGGCGCAGGGATTAATTTCCACAATGCGCGAGTGGTCTTTAAAACAGGCAAGTGCGAGTCGGACTCGCGCACGAAGACTACTGTACCATTGTGTATAAATGTAGCCACTATTTAGTTTTATGGATTTGAAATAAAGAACCATTTCAGGCGCCTATCCATTGCCGTGATTAATATCGAGCAAAAAATGGGCAAAATGTCATATTAGGTTTCACAACAAACATGATTCTTGAATACCTATTTATTTTATTATTTTTTTGTATTTATTATAGTATCAAAAGAAATATATCATCTGTGAAAATTTCAAGTGTCCAGCTATCAGGCTTCATGAGATACCGACCGATGAAAGATAACGGAGTCTTAGTTGATCCCGTATATTTACCCTTTGGGTAAGGTAACCCAAAAAAGAGAGACAAAAGATACTTTCGACTTCTTTTATGACGAAAATGATATCCAAGAGAAGACTGCCATACTGATTTAGAAAACACAGCTAGAAGCGTTCTTATAACTGTTAGAACTTAAAAGTGTTAGCTTACACAAAATTAAAAAAAAAAAATATTAATCTTAAATATCGTAAATAATTCTGCAAACTTAAGTTATTATTATTATCTTGCACTTGAAAAGAGAAGTCAGCTAGTAAAATTATTTTTGTATAACGTTCGTACTATATACATATTTACTTATATAATAAAAAGGATAAGTTCGCATTTTTGGGTTTTTTTGTTTCGAATAAACTCAAACACAATTGAACATATTTCGATAATTCTTTAACGATTAGTACGCTACATTATCGCTGAGTAACATAGGCTATTAAAGTCAATCCGTTCAAAGCCGGGGCGGGCGGCTAGTTTTAAATAAAACCCCTGTTCTAGAGAATTTGAGTAACAATATTCCACATGTAGGTATAAAACAATGTAACTAACGAACTCGTTAACGACGGAATCCTTTGTCAATAAATAGTGAACAAGAGCCAAAGCAAAGTTCTCGCTCTAGCTAGAGTCGAGAGCATCGTTATGAATATGAGTATATGAGATGGGATTTCTCTAAATTGCTGTCGGTACAGTGACTCTACACTGCTCTATGATACCTAGTGGAAGCAATTAACATGTGATGTGGAATGCTGGGGTACAAATTAATTGCTCTACTTATCTGAATGTCAGTGTGGTGACCCTAGTATGTGAGAAATTTCATGTGTAGAGCATATGTCGAGTAGGTTAGATTATTTAGCATGACCACTGTCTTATATTGTAGTTAATGATAAGACAAGCTTTTTATGTACAAAAGATTTATTTTCATATCATACCTATTGAAGTGTGTCTTGAAACATGTTTTCATCATTTTCATTCTAGTAGGTACCTATCTATATCCTATTTTTGTTTAAACGTAATTTTCGAGTTATCATTTGGGGAATTTAACGTCTGAACGAGTTGAATAACTTCTATTTGTAACAATTAATTTTGTGTTTAATTTTGTATTCTAAGAACAAAACTAAAATACAATACCTGAAGATTGTTCTTATATTATTAATTGTTCCAAGAATATCTCAGTACAGTTTATGTAGAAAACATTATAGAGATACGTATTGTTTTAGGTTCCATGATGTTAGACTATCAGCGATGTTTATTAGCGATTCTAAAACTAGACTTTGTGTATAGATAACTTACAAGGGTGATCAGAGCTTCTACTTGATGTTGTTTTTGTGTAATTTTTTAAACGTGTTTTCTTTTATAGTAATCTTTTCTATATCTGTATTCTGTAAGAATTATGTGAGGTAAGTTGATGAAGAAACCGTTATAATATTAGAAAATTAAGCAAACACTAACAAAATATAAAGCAATCGAATTTTCAATAAAGTTATAAAAAATATTTAGATTTTGGTTAAATTAACTTTGATGGCGTTAATGACCAAATCGTAGACATCCTCGCAAAAGGTCAAATAAGATCCACCCTAAACCGACGTGCTTGTATAAAGAATGTTATAAGAGTGAATGAAGCGAAATATGTGTGTAGGGATCGTAGCAAGTGGAGGTCCATTGTCTCTGCCTACCCCGCTGGGAAACAGGCGTGAGCTTATGTATGTATGTAACTTTAAACCAACCACCAGTTTTTACAGGTTGGATATTCATCGGGAAAGTAAATACTAATTTCGTTTCTTATAAAATATCTAATAATATCAAAATTCTGTAAGGTGATATCACAATATTCGTCAATCTCGATTCAAAAAGATGTCGTCGCCATAATCGTGAAGCCGCAAATAATACGATCTTTTCTCGATATATCCTCTCTCAGAAATATCTCAATATTACGCGAAAAAGAGGCCGAGAAAAGTCGTGCAATAAACTCGTAAATTCTTTGAGGCTGTTTGATAATAATGTTGTTTGTATTCTGTCGGTATTATTGCCCCTTAGCTTTCTTCAAGGATCGATTGTATTGACGTCGATGCGTCACAGTATTATCGGGTTTGGCACAGTATGAACTCTACAGCAGCGTTAAAAATGTAATCAATTCCAAACATCTAATAAATTCTATTTTTATATTTGACACATATAAAATAACGTTAAACCAAGACAGTTGAACTAAGAATGGTAAATATTATACCGAGTACCGACAAAAGAATTTATCTTTTTAATCTTTATATCTTTATATACTATACTTATATAATTCTACTGTACGTGTGTCATTGTGGATTGTCAGGTCACTGAGGACTTCAATCATTTTTTTTTGTATGCGTTTGGGTGGCGCCCTGAATGATTTAGACTCACAAATCTTATATATAACATATATATTAATATATTATCATGCAGGACAACGTCTGTCGGGTCCGCTAGTGTGTATATAATTAAATTAGTATTTTATCTACAGGTGACAAAAACTGCTGTCCTGAAATGTATTTTGTATTTTATGAACTGGAACATAAATCAAAAGTTCAAAATGTACGAACTATTTTGAGATTGCATTTAATTTGAAACCAATTCTTAAATACCTACATTTATTATAAAGCCGATTATATTCACTGTTTTACAAAGTTTGTAATGGTTAAATTAAAACCTTAGTGGACCAATTTCAAACATTCTTTCAAACTTCGAATGCTTCATTATCCAGGATAATACTTTTTATTAAGAGATATTCGCTGGGACGGACGCTACGCAGTCGAAACCGTACATAGAAATAAGTAAAACCACAATATAAGAATGAACTCTATTGCAATAGGTACTTTGTTTTATTTAGATTCATATACACACAAGTACGTGTGTGTGTCCATGAATTTGGGATCGATATTTGTTACTTCTACCATTACTAATCGAAAATGCTTTGGCAGTCGATTCTTTTCTGGGCTAGCCAAACTGACTTATACTAAACGATAACTTTTTCTCTTCTGACAATGATTTAACTTCATAATGATCACATCGAACCCCTGATTTTTTCAGACTGATATATGTAGTGCTCTAACTTTAATAAATGGTTTAAAAACTACAAAAACAAAATGAAACTCAAAGATTTAATTTTAAAGATTTAAAGAATTGATGTTATTTAATCATATCTTTAAGAAGCAACTTGTCTGAATTCTGAGGGTATTGTAGACCCTCAGAATTGTCCTTTTCAATTTTTTGCATCTACATAATAACTTCTCTTCCTATTTATGTTTTTTTTTCTGTGGCAGCTATTTACGTTTCTGTTTGAACAGTAGCTGTCAAATAGAAGATTAGCAGACATACATTACAATATGCATAGCACTTGTAAATGATATAATGCACGTTGCATTCAGTTAAAGGTTTGCTCCAATATGATTGGACGAGCGCTGACCCGCTTATGTAAATTGAAAGCAATTGTGGTGAAATGAGAGAATTAACGATATGTGTCATTAAATTGTGCGATATTATTGGATATAGTGGCTGATGAAAGGAAAATTGCGTGGATGCTGGATTTAATGTGGACTGAATGCTTAATAACGAATGAATTGAGTATTTTAAGTTAAATAAGTTCTACTTACCTATATTATATTTTTGTTATTTATTTATGTACAATCACATAATAAATAAAATAAAAACACAAACTAAAAACAAATGTATACATAACAGTTAGCACCTTTGTACATTTTGTACTACTTTGTGTAATACCAACTTATTTCTATAGAAATCTCTTTCAGCAGACCTGCAAAAGAAGATTTGAAACCAGGCGTAAAGGAGAGCAGAGCTCCAGCCTTAATAAATGGTTTAAAAACTACAAACTAAGCAACCTGCGCGAGAGGGCGCCCCCTCTGGGGCTTGGATCTGGGCTCAGGGCGGTCGCTGGCGATGAGATTGAGGGATTATGACTTTTAGTATTTTAGGGGAGTTTTGTGCATCTGTCGCTCTTCTTTACAGTTCGCGGGCCTCTTGGACTTCGGGTTTGCGAGGGCATCGGAGGGTTATTTGCAAACAAAGGGTCAGGAGGACGAGGAGGGACGCGACGCGTTCGCGGGCGTTCTCTTCTCCGGCAGGTCGGATAGAGTGGTCACTGTTTAGTGGTGCTAGTTTCTTGCAGTATTTTTACTGCTAGTTGGTAGATTGTTATCTCGTCGTCCGGGTCATCTAGTACGATCGTTTGGAGTAGGGACTAGGGGGCCCTAAACTATCGCGGGGCCCTGGGCACGCCACTTTCCTACTGGTTACCCAGTGGGAAAGAGGGGCCTGACATTTTATATAGGGTAGCTTATTAACGTTATTTCCTATAGGTACTGTACTAGAGACTAGAGAAGAAATACAGATTAAATGATGTAATTTGACGGTTTTTAAATAAGGTTCGAAGAAATGGTCTGTTGAACCTCTGGTTGAACTTAGTCTTTTCAGTGTAGGTATTAGTGTAATATAAATAAACATCGTAGGTAATTAAATTGATATAATCCAATTAGCACTTAAGTCGATATTGATCTTTGATTTGAGTGCTAAATATGTGTAACCTGAAACCCTTAATTTAATTGTCAAGGGCATATCGCTTCAGATACCTAGACGTAACCTCAAATGTCTTGCTTACCTACACCTACTTTAATATTGTAAATTAACGTAATACCTACTTAATATCCACAAATAAACTTAAAATACAACTTCGCATAATCATAATTACAAATAAGGTAGGCACTTACAATTTATCCGTAGGTACTTTATAAATAGTAATATTTTTATTAGCCGATGTCATCTATCACATTTATGTTCATCCAGGATGTTCAAAAGATAGGAGTTCCTACTTCTGAGGGAGGTTTATGGAATTAAGTCGACTCCTTTTGGATGACTGCAGAACCATGTTCTTCTGAGCCTGTTTTCTGGTTTTCAATTTTTACAGATGATATTATATAAAATTCCTAATATACTTACTTCAGCTTAAGTAAATTAATTAATTTAAAGATTTACCGTAAATCTTTAAATAATTACAAGAAATGAAATAAAAGGGAAAGTCAAAACGATAAAGTTGAATGGTAACAGACCCTCGTTTTGTACCTACATTCCTACATAGGTAGGTAGCATCTAGATTATTATTACCAAACGTTTCGGAAATGTTCGCCAGAGATGGCCGATCACAAACCATGTTGGGCCGGATCCGGCCTGCCAGCCGAACGCTGTCCTTATGAGGCATTCATGTTGCCAGGAATACGTATCTACCTACTTACTTACAGAAAAGGAGAAGAAAGGTTAAGTTAAAAAGAATACCTACAATTAGGTACTGAGGAATTTAATAGGTATAGGGTGATATTTTGCATTCATTTTGATATAAGTTCAGCTCATTTCGCTTACAATATATACCTACCTACCTATTTATTAAAATAAACAGTTAAGTAGGTAGGTAGGTAGCTAAGTACAAAAATAAAACAATCCTAAAAGTTTTCTTAGATATTTTCACCATTAGAAGTCGGCCATACTATTGATAGATAACATGAATAATTAATTTTTTATTAATTAAAGTATTAAATAAAGTAGTTTCAACTCATTCATACATTTCGATATAATACTACCATTCAAAGAAGGCGTGCACTTACTCCCCGCACTCACCGCATCGCCCCCCGTGTGGTCCGCGTCACGAATAACCGACCAAAACGAACGGCGCGCGCTCGGCTCGCCAGTCATCGAGCGGCGGTCTTGCTAGATGCTATCAGAGCGAAAACGAAATATTTTCTATAGCGTTAAATTGACATGCGCGACGTTGTTTCCAAATTGTGACTAAAAACAAACGAACCAATTGGATTTCAGTGAGCGAACAAAGTTACAGTGCAGTGTTGACACTAATCCGGCTGCAAATTCGTTTATTCCGCGTATGTTTTAACCGATTGGTGCAGTGTTTATGTTGGGTGCGCGCCGCCCGTTTTGTCCGGCGTGCTGGAGGGACGTCGCCCTCGAAGATTCCTATTAGAGGTGAGGCGCTAAGATTTTTATTATTTTAATAGTTGTTTATGTATAGTGACAACTAGAATGACGACAAGCTAAGGAACGACTAGGGTTAGAAAGGTTGAAGGTGATTAATAGCCTGCTAAAAGCCGGTTTCTTCCCGAGAGATGATACTCAGAGAAATAAATCCGGTTGTTAAGCATGATGGATGTTGCCTTTAAAGTACAACATTGCTATAAATATGCAGTATACATAGGTACGTATAATAATTGACATGGGTACGACCATACCTCATTATAATTTAAAAATAAGTAGGTAAGTAACTACAGTCAGCTACAACAACATGACAGTCCAAAAATGTAAAAAGCGTATGAACTTCTAATAAGTAGGTATAGTTACCTACCCTACCTCCTTATGTCATTCATTTATTATCAAAGGACTGCATTAAATTATATTTTAATATTGATAGAATATTTTTGTACTTACTTACCTACTTACTTTAATATAAAAATAGGAAATACCTATCTAGGTACCTACCTAAAAAATCTTAAATAGTTACCTACTTAGGTAACTACATATTTTATTTTTTATGATTCAAGTAACTTTCGAATTCGGAAGATAACGAGTTAAAATGATCCTTTAAAGACCTAAGTTAGTGTATGTAATTAATAAGGCCATTAAATAGCTGTCTATTTAATGGCCCTATTAATTACATAGGGTCTGTACCCTACGTAATATTTTTGGAAAAATAGGTAGGTATTGTCACAGTCGAATCACAGCAAATTACTGCCCATTAAAGACATTTCTAAAAAGATTAAATTTCACCTTTACCTAGGTTACTAATGGATTTGATACGGCTCACACAACGTGAGGAACATTAATTATGATTTTGAAATGACCTACCAACTAAGTTAGATTTACGAGTGTGTAGGTAGGTACCTTCTATGGGCTATTACCTATAGGTAATAGACCATAGAAGAGTAAACTGGTAATTTTATTAAATATTGATAAACTCAGTAAACATATTCTAAAGTCATTACCTAATTGTTTACATTAGTCACAAATTCTTACCTATTTGTGGAGTTGTTGAAAATTAAATAATTAAAATTAGTTTATTACCTATTTATTTTTACGACGTTGTTTATTTATTGTGTTTATGTTCCCACTGCTGATTACCTATGACACTTACGTTTTTCTTACCTTGCTTCTTAGAGCTTCCTAATCGTTTCCTCACTGTTTAGGATGGTGACGCTTTTCGAAGCCGTAACTTATCTACCTACCTAACTGTGGTCTCCACCACAGTGGCGTTTATAGATACTAGGTACCTACCTACTCGTGCAAACCAACATGACACTTGGCTAGAAAACTAAGACTCGCTGCCCTGCGGTAGTGTAGGTACCTTAGGTAGCCTATTTTTTACGATATTTTAATAATTAATGTTAATTCGCGCTGGCACCTAGTAGGTCCACGTAGAAATTTAGTAGGTAGGTAGGTAGGTACCTATCATACCTTATGTTGCTTCATTAAACAGCTAAACTAGATCAAATATCTACGTACTGAAATTGAAACACTTGCTGTGGGCAACAGTAAAAAACAACTGTAGGTAGGTACCTAGTTTGATTAAATAAACCTTTACAATCGTAAGTTAAAGGGCAGGTAGGTTTAACTTATGTTATTCACCAATTAAACATTAACAACAGCTTAAGTAAAGCAAATTACCTAGGTCAGGACAGAATTGTAATGTAATCCTGAAATATTATTACTTTGCATTGTAACATAAAACAATTGTAATCGCCGACGCCGCGTGACGGCATTACCAGTTATGCTTCCAAGCGAAATAACAATGAATCAAACTATTGGGATAGGTACTAACAGTCTATTGTAAAATGATAATATAAACAGTTCCTATTTAAACAAAACCAGTTCTTACTTCCACAAGGCGGACCAATAGTCGCTCACAAACCTGTTTGTTTATGACTTGCAGTTGCATCTTATTATATTTGTTTATGAGAACTAAACAAAGCTCGCATTTAGAGACGCTGATTTACTGGCCGACGCTAATGTAGAAAAATAATTAAGTATTACATACACTGTGAGACACTAATTTCCCATACAACTAGCCATGGATAAACTAGAAAAACATTATTTTTGAAAATCGAACAAAGTAGGTGGGTCGTCAAATTTAAAGAGGTGGATATTTCGATTTACAAAAAAGTTTCTGTTTTTATTTGTTTCATATTTGAAGATATTTTTACATATTATTACGGCAAAATATAATAATATAAGATTAATAAATGTTCTAAAAATGAACAACATTTCTGAAATGGTGCAACAGATTAACCATTTCTACCTAACTTAGTATAATTTGAATAATTTGTAAGTGGATCTGCATATGGAATAGGATAGCGATCGTCTGTCACTTACCTATAATATCGATAACGATATCAAGAATATCCGCAAGTGTTGCCATTCCAAGCAGTGCAACTGGCGGGACGGGTAGGCGGGAGAGCGTAACCCAGTTTCACGGGTCACGTTGCCTGCCTACCACCGCGGCACCGCTTGGCTCACACCGGGCAATGCTCATTCGCTCGACAAATTATTCATTGGTACAGGATTAATTATCTCACTAGGTTGAAGTACGCTTTTTTATTCTGTTTATACTGATATTACTAGCTTCCCGCGCGCGCTAGCCGCGCAACTCCCGTTCCCTTGGGAATTTTAACTTATGACACTCACAAATAACGTGGCTTTCAATTGGCAAAAGAATTTTAAAATCGGTTCAGTAGATCCAGAGATTAGGTAGGCCCTATAACGTCTTAAACTCACCAACTTTACCTCTTTATTATACCTAATATTAGTATAGATATAACGAGGAAAGATTTAATCGTTTGCATTGAATGGGCTCCGGTACTAATAGACCGATTTCCAAAAAATTTTCACCATTATAAAGCTTCTTTATCCAAGAGTAGCATAGGCTATACCTATTTAATTATGAAGTTCCCAAAGGAACGGGAGGTAGACAGCTGAAACAGTTTGCGGGAAGCTAGTAGATAAATAAATATCTGAGTCAATTTAATTAAGTTGCATCAATTATTGTATGTCAAGTATTTGGTTGCACTTAATTAGTGACATCCGTTTTCCTTAACGATCTACTAAATGTTAACCGATAATTTGCTACTATTTTTTTGTATCACGAATTGCATTTGGCCATGGTATCCGGGTGTTAGTTTTGGAGTTGTTTCCTTCAAAGAGTCTCATCGATGTCTTATATTAGATGTTTTGAAGTAACTCAATTCCTACTGACATTAAATTGCTTTATTTAATCACTAGCTTGTGCCCTTAGCTAATCCCGATTTTGAAACATTCTTCATTGGCGCTCCGCTCCTATTCGTCTTAGCTAAATGATATTAGCCGATAGTCTTCCTCGATTAATGGGCTATCTAATACTTAATTTTTCAAATTGGACTACCAAGCAGACTGAGATTAGCGCGTTCAAGCAAACAAACAAATAAAGTCTTCAGCTGTATATATATATATATATATATATATATATATATATATATATATATATATACATCTTGAAGGACATGTTGCGTCGTACATGGCGTTATTTACCAATGATGCTGCGTCCGACTGACTTTGTGCGTCCGGAATACGGACGCAAGATTGACCGACCCTCATTTTTAGCCCAAGTGTCCCTTATGATCATTAGAACGCAAGGGCGAAAAATTGGCATGGACGTAATTCCATCACTACAATGCCTTTTAGCGTATAATATAGTTCCGCCATCGTCCGACTGAAATTTGGAGGGCACTAGTGTTCAGCGTATAATTTACCACGTATACTTTGAGTTCAGTTCACCGATCTTATCGTGTCCATTGAATATCGTACTTAATATGTAAAGTTTTTATCATGTTATCGTGACAACAATCTTGCGTCTCTTAAATATCCTTAAACGGGCACTAGGTACGGTGTCTGAGGGGCCCATTCGGGGTACACGGCTTCAGCGCGCTCGCGTGCCGAAGTTTGTTAACAAACAGACATGTGCCGGCCGTGATGTAAGCTTGTCACCAAAGTGAATTATTTGCAAGTGTGTTAAAAGTGGTTATTTATTCAAAGGTATTAACTTCAAAGAATTACAGTGCACGATTATTTAGAAAGCGACAAAATTAAACATTAAATGTTTTATATTACGATATGCCTTTTATTCCGTATATTCACCTGCATAAATATGACTAGGTACTATTATATTATTCGTATCATGAAACTTCCTCTTTCTACCTTTGAACCTACATGTTCACACCAGCCTGTGCATCTGAGCTAGCCTGTTTATACATACTTACCTGTCCAACTCCGAACTTACCTGTTCACACCAGCCTATGCCTCTGAGCTTACCTGTTTATACATACTTACCTGTCCAACTCCGGACTTACCTGTTCACACCAGCCTGTGCCTCTGAGCTTACCTGTCCAACTCCGGACTTACTTACTAGTTCGTTCTATTTATCAACTAAGTACGAGATTCTCCTTAAGAGACTTTTTTAAGGACATAGATATACTAACAGTCGCCAATATAATCTATGTCCGGCAAAATATTAACCTTTTAAACAAAAGAAGTGACATACACACAATAAACACTATATATAAGCATAAACTTTGCGCTGAATACCATCGCCTACAAAAAGTACACTCATCTTTTGTGGGATTAGGAGTCCGTATGAATAACAGAATACCTGTACACCTACAAGAGTTACCTTATGATAGGTTCAAGTCAACTGTTAAGAGGATTCTAATAAAAAGAGCTTATTATTCAGTAAACTACTATTTAAACGACAATAACGCTTGGTTGATCAGAGAAACACAGACAACATTGTAAACTCAGTTATTGAAACAGTTTAAACATTGTTCAACTAAAGGTTTAATATTAATAGACTTGTAGATATCCCCACTTTAGTTCGTCATGCTCCCATTGTCTGTCATTGCTTGCGGTGGCGGTGTGGGGCGGGTCGCCACCTTCCCTCTAATATGGCGAGGGAGGCGATGGCTGCGTCACACGTCATACTCATGAACGGGTGCTGCTTGTGGAGACTGGTCGGCTGTTGTCGGGGATATGTTATGTTAATTTTTATTTTATATTTTGTTAATTCTTTTGTTTATAATTATTATTATAGGTATATCCTTTGATTGACCTTGTGTAAATTGTTATATTGTAAATGTGTGTGAATGCATCCGCCATTAGGTTTCTTTGTAGATTGTCTGTGCCTGAGTAAACTTTAATATCTACATTATAGTATTTACTGTATTAATATTATTTCTTTCTTGTCTTATTGAACACCTGGTCGGTATAAATTGACCAGGTAATAAATGGTAATGTACGTGCATTCGCTTACATCATATACACGCTGAAATTTAAATGGTTGTTTTCCCGCAGCGAAAAGATTTGGTCTTAGTTAAACATTCAATTTATACAAAAACTAAATATTATAAACCAAAAATGGCCGATTAACAATCGTGAAAAACCAAACTCGAAAGTGACATCGAACTGATAGTAATACCTCGCGATACCTAGCGCTCGCGTCGATCGGTCGCGCGTTCGTTGACCCGGGTGTTAGTCAATCAGCTGATACCTACACCTTAGGTAATGTAACACATTACCTAATCATAATAATAAGCTTTATCCAATACCTTTTTAGCTACAACTTACAGAAAACGTAACTTAAAACAAGTTTATTATCTAAGAACAATAATTTTCTGAATTAGATTATAAAGTAATTAAGGCGTATTTAAAAAAATTGAAAAATTAAATGAACTCCGCGGAAATGATATAGATGCAGTCTTTCTGAGTTGAGTAGTTTCCAGACGTAGTATTGGCTTACGCCAAACTTAGCTGCCGCCATTCGCGTACTTCGGCGAGGATCGCGTTCGAAGTACTCGATGATCTCCTCGTCGAGCTCTGGCGAAAGAACGGCCGATCGACCTCTGCCCTGTGCATGTGGTGGCACCTGGAACTGCCCATGATCGAGTAGCCGTCGCCGCTACGGTCGTCCGGTCCTGTATGACTTGAGGGTTCAGAACAACGCGAAGATGGAGTGACGCCAAGTGTTGCAGCTCGGCGTAAAGACGCCAGGCAGTATGGGAATTATAATTAGCCCTAGCCTACAGTTGCACCATAGCGACGTACTCTAAATTACTAAAACTGTAATGTCGATCCATAATACTAATAAAGTAATAAGCTAACGCGTGCTGCGCTTCCGACGTTCACGGGACAACTAAGGAAGGAGGGAGTCGAAGGAGAGCGCGGGGCGTTCCGGCGTCGGCGCCGCGCGGCGAATTACAAAGAAAGCCGGCTCTTTTGTAATTCTTGCGTGCAGGCTATTTTATGCCGTATAACTACCATTGAGCTCTTATTTTGCTTTGAACGTTTATGGATCGTTCTTTACTTTGTCAGCAGCGCGTGCGATTCGAGTAGTACCTACAAGGTCCGTCTTGTGTTACTACTGTTTATCACGCTTTCGAGTTGTCTAATATTTTTTTTAATAATTTTAAATCCAAAACATGTCTAAAAAAAAATGTTTCGATAGTACTACCGACGGCAAGTTGTTCTGCTTCGGGAAAAAAACCATTAAAATTTCTCGGTGTATACATTGTTTGTACAATATTACATGATTGCGATAAAAGACATGACATAAAAAAAGAAACAGAGCAAAAGAGACAAAAAATATTCTCGGAGTTTCTTTCTTCCTTTCTTCTCCGGATCGTCCACTTAGGTAGCTAGTGAAAGGTTGCAGGCTAGCTAGGGTAGGATCCTCGACGGCATGGCCGAGGACCGCGTTGTAGCTTATTCCCTAAACTGTGATCTCGTGCCAGCGATCATCACCACTGTTCGTAAATCTACTCTTTACTCCAGTGGCACCCTGAGCGTTGGTCCTAACCCTTTAGGGTGCCCTCAGGTGGATGTCGCTTAGACTTTGGCCGCATTCTTGGAAGTTAATTTTAATTTTAGACCTGTTACCTTTAAGGCATCTTACTATACCTAATGTGTACATTTGTCATTCAGCGCTCGACAGACGGACAGACTGATTAAAAATTCTGTAAGATCAAATAATTATAACAATGTTTTTAGCTACTTAAGTGATACTTTTGTTACACTTGTACTTGTCAAAATTACACTGTATAAGATTTATCTTATAAAGTGTAATTTTGACAAGTACAAGTGTATGTAAATACCTAAGTGCTGAATAAATTTCATTATTTCATTATTTCGCACCAGCCTGTGCCTCAGAGCTTACCTGTTTATACATACTTACCTGTCCAACTCCAAAATTACCTGTTCACACCAGCCTGTGCCTCTGAGCTTATCTGTTTATACATACTTACCTGTCCAACTCCGGACTTACAGCCTGTGCCACTGAGCGTACCTGTTTATACATACTTACCTGTCCAACTCCGAACTTACATGTTCACACCAGCCTGTGCCTCTGAGCTTACCTGTTTATACATACTTACCTGTCCAACTCCGAACTTACCTGTCCACACCAGCCTGTACCTCTGAGCTTACCTGTTTATACATACTTACCTGTTCAACTCCGGACTTACCTGTCCACGCCAGCCTGTGCCTCTGAACTTACCTGTTTATACATACAAACTTACCTGTCACTCGTCAAAAATGATTATATTGCTTTTTAAGATTTTGTAGACCACCAAAGTAAAAATACCTAAATACCTACGCTATACATAGGTATTGTCACTTTTGTATGCTAACTATGAATTATTTATTATCTGTGCCTGGAGTCATTATAAGCCCTTATATAGGTGGAAGCCTCTTGGCTGATAAGCTGGATACAATAATTCAAAAACAGTATTCGGAACCAATCTGAATTCAATAGTAGATGGATGTCATTTAGTTATTATAATCATTATGATATATGCAGAGCATTATACGGAATTGATTTAAATATACAGTTGGATGGAGACGGGAATGTGCATGCAGTGTTTTGAACGTATACGGAGATATTCAGTGTGCAAGAAAGATTTAAGAGTGAACGGACGCACTAATTCAGTTATTCGGAACCAATCTGCATTCAATAGTAGATGGATGTAATTTTGTTATTATAATCATTATGATATATGCAGAGCATTATACGGAATTGATTTAAAAGTACATTCGGATGGAGGCGGAAATGTGCATGCAGTGTTTAGTAGGTATACGCAGGTATTCAGTGTGCAAGAAAGATTTAAGAGTGAACAGACGCACAAATTCAGCTAGAAATATTAAATTTGAATATCACCATTTAACGTTTAAATGAAATTTGACGTCGACTACTGATATGATACTGATAAAAACATCTTACATACGCATTGAAAACATTAAAAATCTCACTACATTCAGTGGACGCCGCAGGGTGGTAGTTTGTAAAGACGCAAGAAGTCCTTCGCGATTTATATATATATATATATATATTAGTATAGAGTTATAGACTAAAAAAACTAAAGGTGTTTCTGGAACTAAGTATTGCACAGATTAAAAAAAATATTTTACCCATAGAAAATTCAAATACATATTTGTAAATGTCATTGGCTATTGATATATTTTTAGTCGATGTTCCCACATCCTACGAAGACACATTTTTTGTTATCTTTATTAATTACTAGCTACCCGCCCCGGTTTCGCACGGGTGGACTTCTATAGCCTATGTTACTCTGGAATAATGTAGCATTCTAACGGTGAAAGTATTATCGAAATCCGTTCCGTAGGTTTTGAGTCTATTCGAAACAAACATATAAAAATACAAACTTTTCTTCTTTATAATATTACTAATAATATAATAAATATTACGGGTTTTCACGCGTTACACTCGTTCCCGTGGGAACTTCATAATTAAATATAGCCTATGTCAGCCGGGGATAAGATAGCTTTCCAACGGTGAATTTTTTTTTAAATATGTCCAGTAGTTTCGGAGCCTATTCAATACAAATAAACGAACAAACAATCAAATCTTTCCTCTTCATAATATTAGTATAGAAGTATAGATTATATTAGGACTACTGGTAATGATCTTAGATTAGAATAGATCATTGACCGTAACTGTAATTAAATATCGCACAATGGATAATTTACTTGACCGCTATTTTTACACTGTGTCAAGATGCTGTAGGATAAAACAATAAAGGACTGATGAAGTCATTGGCCACGTGATGATGTAAGTCAACAAAGATAACAGGTTTGTAATTATTGTCTGTTTAAACTTCGAATTAAAATCTATGCTTTTGCAGCTTTTCTGTGCCATTTTATATTTTGACCTTGAAAAAAATGTTTCTGGTCAAAAAACTTATAAATTATTCTTTCCTGTAAACTCTACGGCCACGGCTTCACTTAATGATGTTGCTTTGGATCAAGTCAGTTAATGAGACTACTCGCCTTGACCAAAAACAATTATCCTCTTGTTAAAACCAAGTTTGGGATATGTAGGTAAGCTTCTAGGTTCATTTTAATTTTGCAGCTTTTGATATTTCCTTGAACATAATTTTGCTGTCCGCGAGGTAGTTATGCATATGGTAGAATAGTGTTCTTAGCTCCTAGCGGTATCTGGCTCGCTTTAAATCTCTGAGGTCGAGGCTTCGATTCCCACACCGGACAAGAAATCTTTGTGTAAATTCTAAGATTTATTTCTGAGTCTGGTTGGTTGTGGGACTACCCCTACCCTCCGTGCCTCGGGAAGCGTGTTAAGCCGTTGGTCTAGATTGTTGTGACCTTATCAGTAACAATGTTATGCTAATGAAACGGGCAGCGATTCCCTGTGTATTATGACCATAATACTGCGGTCACCAACCCGCCTGCCAAGTGTGGTGACTATGACAAACCCCTCCCTCGGGAGGAGGCCCATGTTCAGCAGTGGACGTTATACGGGCTAATGATGATGATGATGATGAATCCGCACCTGGTCCAAGCGACTTATTTTTATTAGCTGATCTCCGTTTAGATCGTAACAATCGAAGTCAACTTTTATAACCTTATTTCATTAGGTCATCAGGTCTAGTGACTAACACGTCCACTCTGTATGTTTGTGCATCTAATTTAAGATTACAAACCATGAACCATCAACACTGCATACCATCAATCAACACATTGCATTCTAGTAGGTATTCGTACTATTATTGGATTGTTTGAAAACTTCGTTTACCACACTCTACTCATGAATATAATCAAATATCATCTCATGATTTAATAGAAATACATGTTACTGAATTTAAAAGGTGAGAATAATAAATTTAGATCACCACTGGCAGGACTCGAACCTGCATCTTAGGTATAGCCCCTAATGCCTTAACCAATTAGGCTACGGTGGAACCCCAACCGATTATCGAAATTAATCAATCTCTTTTATAACACGTCTCTAAGGGTAACGGGTTAGGGTAAAAAAATATATTTAAAAGTATGTTAATGGTTTACCTGTGTATCTTTTATATAGGTATATTGAATTATATTGTTATCCGTTTTTAAAATAAAACTTGTTTATTTTGTAAATTTTCTGTAAATTAAATTCCATATAGCTTTTTTATAGTTAATCTTTATTATCAGCATTACATACTCTTGATACTCTGAACATTTTTTTGTGACACTTTTAGTCTCAATTAAAAGGGCCCAGACACCCCTAATACAAGTTTAATCTTTTACTTGGGTGTAAAAATATAACTATAAACCAATTTTTTTTTATGATTCAATTTATTGTTGGTGATACTGCAAAAACGCGTAAGTGACAATAGCTAATAAAGTTGAAAATCAAATGTAACATTGTTTATTTTTTCTTTAAAATATAGATAAAGAAAATATTTATTGACAGATGAAATTGCACCTTATTAACTACTGTCACTTACTTTATGTACCTATTGCCGACGAATATGTTACTGTAATTAATGTATTTACACAATGAAAATGTAAAACTGGAAATAACGATTATATTATTGTTAAAAATGTGAAAGACGATAAAACATTTTTGTTATATATAAATAAAAAAACTACATTTTATTATTATGCATTCATTTAATATAAAGTTATTATTATGATACAAACAGATACGTTTGCATTATAGCATATATACATATAATAAAAATAAATGCTGACACAACACATTTCAATGCATACTTCAATAATTGAATTAATAATAATACGTAACACGTATGAGTAGAACGCAGTATATTATTACGTCTCATATTATGCATCCGGATCGTAAAATTTTTAATGTAATGGCTTCTGAATGAACTGCAGTAATATCTTATAGCGTGTTTCGTAATAAAATTAATGGGAAATAAAGCTTCATCTTAAAAGTGAACAACTCTACAACTCTGGTTACAACAGTTGCTCCTGAGACCTGGTTTTCGATGATTCTTACCAGGAGCAAGTATTTATGAGGATAGTTGTTCTGAGTCTCGGTGGGATTCATGTCCGTGAATTATGTGTTAAAGTGCGCTAGTTGTCTTTTTAAATAAAGAATGTCTAAATTATGGTAATTATGACATCGTGTCGCATTCCTGCGTTAAGGCGAAAAGATCGCATTTTAGACATGTAACGGGCAATTAGACCAAATATGTAATTTCTTATCAGTTAAATTAATAGATGTAAAAGTCAATAATAGACCTATGTTCAGCAAAATCATGGAAAGGTGCGTGTCACCTTTCTAAACATTATGCTGTTAGCATTGTATACAATAAATTTTTAAGAATTGATGAACAACATTTTTACGTCTGAAATAAATTATTTATAAATTATTATGTTTATAACTCGTCATTTGCTGTGATTATCTAAAGTCCTAAATTTTCACCTTAATAACAATTCTACAGCTCAGAGGCATAAGGTCGAATGTGCCATTAGACTTCAGAAACATTCGTCGTATGTGCCTATAGGCCGTGTTCAAACCAAACTGACTGTCAGCCGCCGAATGCGAGCAGGCTCACTGTGAGCCCCAGTGTAAACGTGAAAATAAACTGTATTTTTCGTTCACAGTATGCTGACAATACGCTATAGTTTACGTCCGTCCGTCCAATCAGCGTCCGCGGAGCGTAGTGACACGCTATTATATATTAATCGGCCGCCGAATATCAGCGTCTACGCATAGAGTAATAACGTATCGTCGCGTCGGTTAGATGTGAACGAAAAAGTGAATATGTATGGAAATACAATAAACTGCGGAACGTTCGCTCACTTTCGGCGGCTGACAGTCAGTTTGGTTTGAACACAGCCTTACCGTAAACTGGCACTTACGACCAAACGCTTCTGAAGATAATAGTACATCCGTCCTTATGCTTCTGAGGTCTAGAATTATTTTCGCCAAAACAATGTTGAACGTATGACGTAATACTTACGTGCACTTACCTACTTACTCTTATATTAAATAATATCAATGTACCTATGTGACAGAACAAGTCGAACCACTCCATTAAGTTATCTCCATAAGTTAATGAGTTATTATTATTTTACATTTATACTTATTGTAAATAAAGGTTATGCTCTTGAATCAAGTATTTATAAAGAAATCAGTGTACCAAATTGGTAACTGCACACCACACGTTGCGTAAGTGAGTACGGTCTTGACATATGTCATTACAGTGCAAATTACCTAAAAAAAATAATTGAATTGAACTTGATATAAAATGTATAAAGATGCGAGCTTTTGACGGGTGGACGGTCTGATAATGTGAAATGAGCGAGAAAGTGCTGTAAAGAGATATAGAACATAGCGTTGGTACGCTCAATGAGATGATCGACTAGGGACATGCCTCCACATTACAGAATACCACAGTCAAATAACACTAGTAATTTATCTATTTAGAAAAATCTAAGTACCAGCCCGAGAGCCTCTGAGTGCACGTAAAGCGGTTCTGCGCTTGATCTCTCACCGATCGATAATGTGGTCAGTAGAACCGCCACATCAAGGAGGGTTGTACCGAGTGCTCTATTAAGAGTAAAGAAATAAATGGTGCATCTGTGTTTGTGCTTACACTTGTGCACTATAATATGTACGGCGCAGATGGCTTATCCTTAGATATTAACCGCCATAGCCTAAATCGTTCATATAAAACATCACAATAAGATCCATTGGAACAGAGTAGCAAATCAACAGGTGTAAAAAAGTGGAGGCAATTTTCAAAATGTTGAGAATTGACAACATTTCATTTTTTTACAAGTATTTTTTATATTATTTATTTATGAAACTAGATCTTTTTATTTTTCAAATTCTTAGTTTTTCATGCAAAAATTATATTTTAGTATGGCTCATGCTAAATAGACGTAAGCGCCGAATAAATTCTCTCGGTCAGAGTTGAAAATTGAATAAAACAAACTGCAATTATAGCTAATGTTAAACGCTTGTGATTCAAGGCAAAAAAGGTTTGTTTACTCGGCTATCACAGAAATAAAGTATAATTTAACAACCAATTGATGCTCGATGGAAAACATTGTTTTTCTTCTGATTTTGGTTAATTCAACTTAGTTTAATTAACCTGCGTTCGGCGCTCGCATCGTTCACATGCTCGACGAACGCGCACGCGCAATGTGAACTCAGCCTAACTTACGATTTGTAAAAGTTTACAATGTACAATGAATCGTCATTTTTTAAGCTAGAAGCTTAAAACTTATTTTTTACACTGTTGGTTGGATATAAATATCCTTACTAATATTATAAGTGCCAATTAGCCTTAATAATTAATACAAATAATTAGTCACAATTCCACGCGGACGAAGTCGCGGGCACAGCTAGTAACTAGTAAAAAACATTTTTCATCTTTAATATAGGTAAGGACCTCTGTCTCCAATTCGCACTTAGTCGCTTATTTTTTCTTAAGAAACAAGTTCCACGTTTCGAAGTGCATGTTATGAACTTGCCTTTGTTAAAAGATAAAACAGTGACGCAGACTACAAAGAAAATGAAATTGTTTAATATTTATATTTGACATACAAGCTCAAGATGACCTACCATAGCCTGATCACCTTGAGACCAAACATTTTTTAAATACAAGTGCATGGGTTCATTATTTATCATTATTTACCTAATCTATTTCCTTAATCTAAGCGCAATAACAATTAAGTTTATGTTTGTAGCTATTAGTTGTCTGACGCTACAGTAATTGACTAGAAAAATCCATGTATAAAAATAACATCACGGACTGGAATTATTTATGTTGTGGGTGTCTACGGTAAGCCGGGTATGACCGGGATTACTGACCTATTTATAGTATATTGTAATACCAAAAAAGGTTACGATTTAATGGTTACATTTGAACTGAAAGCTTGAGAGTTTTTTTCATAACTCATTCGTTTTACAAACTTCGTAGTATTTTATCGTTGAAAATGTACCGTTTTGTGGAAATAATACTAAAGTTCAGGAGTTGTTTTATGTCATGTGCAAGGTCGGGCTGACTTTAATATCCGCTGCGACTGTTGTCTGTGGTATTTGGATCGAAAACAATTGCGGCTGTAGCCGAATTCACTTCACTTGTTTGTCTAACGTTCCTGCACACAATTGGATATAGAAGTTTTGGAATTGTTTGTTTTGCCGAGTTTGAAATGCCTACAGAAGTACTTACGAAGTATTTTGGTAAGATACATTCAGTCCGTTATTCAACCTAGGTATAGATAACAATTTACCAGAGTCCGGAATGTTATCTGTGGCTCTCGCAATCGGGGGACGCAGGAGCACCCAAGAGGTTTTAATACGTAACAGGATAACCTGGCACTGCCTGGTTCTGAGCCGGGTACAAATGAAGGAGTCTCACACGTATAATAATTTCACTCAGACAAAATATAGTTATAAATATGTATGTATAGCTAAAAATAATCTGTTACTTATGGGGAACCGAATATGATCTCACAAATCTAAGTTTATCCCGCTGATCCTAGGACCATCTGGGCCTAGATCTAGCCGTATTTCTGGCTAATGCCATAACTCATTTAAAAACATTATGTTTGAGTAACCTTGTTTGTTACTTTGAAAAAGCGAACAATATTATTCAAGAATTTGTTTCATCATCAGCCGGTATAACATCCACTGCTGAACATAGGCCTCTTCCCGAGGGAGGGTATTGCCATAGTCACCACGCTTGGCAGGCGGGTTGGTGACCGCAGTATTATGTTGAATATACAAGGAAACGCAGCTGCCCGTTCCTAGATATACGATTATTATAGATGATGTTATAACAATCGGGACCAACGGCTTAACGTGCTTTCCGAGGCACGGAGGGTCCCTCAACCAACCAGACCCGGAAAGAAATCTTAGAATTTACACAAAGATTTCTTGTCCGGTGTGGGGATCGAGCCCACGACCTCCGAGATTAAAAGCGAGCCAATTACCGCTACGCTACGGAGGTTGTCTAAAGTGAAAAAGAATTTGTTTAGAGTGTGCAAACCATCTGTGAAAGGTATATAAATTTTTGAGTTACTAGAATATGTAACTTATTTGCTTCCTAAGTTTTCATAAATTCTATATGCAAATTATTAAGTATTTATGTGTAAATTCGTTAAAGTTTAACGTGGTTGGTAGTTAATTATATAATTTGTTAAAGATTCTAATCTTAACATTGCCTTTAGAATAATTACATTATTTGATAATAAATGAACATATCCTGGATATAAGCAGAAGTAAATAATGTACCGAATTCTATATAAACTATTCAACGGCTGATTTTTGAAATTTGGAGATTCGTACATCTAATTTTCAATAACAAAGTTTCTATATTCAATCATTAGTAGGATATTTATATATTTAGAAGGAAAACAAAGAAAGTGATTAACACCGGCGTATTAACAACTATTTATTTGGTCAAACAGACAGGTTTATTCCTCGATTGTCCCGATACATTGTCCCACATTCCAAAAAAATCCTCCTACTTCCCTCTCGGTAATTTCATTCCCCGAACGTCCCGATCAACTACTCACGTTTATGTACAGTCAACAATAATAGTGTTCAAAATTTTGTAGTTATTTATTTTTCTAAAAACGGTCTCAGTTCAACTCTATTTATTTTTATGTGTATAGGTGTACGAGGGGTTCAACTATATATTTTTGTGGGTATTTTTAGTCGTTTTGTAAATTTACCATGATAAATAAAATGTAAGTATTACCTACGTAGCGTAGCGGTAATTGGCTCGCTTTTACTCTCGGAGGTCGTGGGTTCGATCCCCACACCATACAAGAAATCTTTGTGTGAATTCTAAGATTTCTTTCAGAGTCTGGTTGGTTGAGGGCCTCGGAAAGCACGTAAGCCGTTGGTCCCGATTGTTATAACATCATCTATAACACACGAACGAGGAATCGGGCAGCAGCGTTTCCCCTGTGTATTACAACATAACACTGCGGTCACCAATCCGCCTGCCAAGCGTGGTGACTATGGCAAAGACCCTCCTTCGGGAAGATGCCCACGTTCAGCAGTGGGCGTTATACGGGCTGACGATGATGATGAAGTTTTACCTTTATAAAAAATATTTATTGTCTCGTTTTAAAATATGAGTACTCAAAATTGCAATACTATCATTTAACTCACCATTATCACAGTTCAGTAAACATCTATGCTAATTACAAACATTAAATTACTTTAATCTAATCAATTCTAAGAAAATAAAATGAACTACATATATGTTGTTCATGCGGACAATGTTCATCCGCATGTTTTATATGTCTTCAAAAACATCCAATTTTCCTTTGACATACTCGTTGTCTAACCACGACGAAATAAAATAGTCATTAAATTTCTTAATATTCAAATTTTTTGGACAATCTTGTACAACCAACCATCACTTTTGATTATAGATGGGAGCAAGGCCAATGTTAAGCATAGAGCGATATGCTTTTTGATGATTCTTTTTTCATTAACTTTAACGATTTTGCTGTCTTCCAAAAAGCTTGCGTAAAATGGAAGTAGCATATTATGCATATTACGTCTGGAAAGATATTCCGGATGGCATTCATTGCTGCTTTTTTATAATCTGTTCTAAACGAAATCGGATTCCAATCAGGAATATGCGGTTAGAGCGAATAAAGTTCCATATGTAGACTCATCTTCATTAACAAGATATAAATATTATTTCACTTAAGTTTTCATAACTATTTTTTCGTTGACTGTACTAAAATGTACTAAAAATATAAATTAATTAATACTTATGAAGACTAGGCCGTAGCAGGAATAGTGATCGGGACAAACTAGCAAAAACTAATAGAAATGTAAATTTAGGGACAACCAAGGCATACAGACCGGGACAATCGGGGATTTTTTTTGGTAGGACAATACTCAGAGGGCCGTTCGAGGAACAAATCCAATGGCATTGTTATATAGTTTTAGTGGTCATTGTTTAACAATTTCAAACAATAAAAACTATTTTAATGGCTGTTCGTGTAAAAGTAAATCTGTGTATTATTTATAGAAAAGATAACCACAGTTAAATTACTTGTTCTGACTACCTAATATCATTAGTAGCCAGCCGCTAATATGACATTTATTTTCCTCGCGTTAAATTAAATTTGATCAAAACCTTCGATATTCTTCATACAAAGAAGTAGAAAGCAATACAAGCCTTTCGATGTAAATACATTAGACAGACACTTAAAAACATTTTTTTATTTAAGTATTTTCGGTAGTACTAAGGTAGTAAGTTAGTAGTTAGCATTAAGTCGGAGGTGAATTATGCGTCATAATCATTCGTCGTATGTGCCTTTATTGTAAACTGGGGGTTACGACCAAATGCTTTTGTAGATAATAATATAATATGCTTCTGATTCTGATTCTCTTATATGATAATTGTGCTTCTGAAGTCTAAGAGTTATAGAAGATTTATACTCGTATTTCGATGTAAAGTGACAACTTCCTAAGATACTTCGCTTTTCTTAATTATAGGAACTTCGTAGTCATTCGTTACCTATTGCTGACTCTAATGTATTCCAGAAGTTTGACTAATTGTTCAAGTTATTCCATTGATTTGTTGTATTACTTAACGAGGGATCGATAACATTTACGATAGTAAATAAGTCAAGTTCCTCACGATATATTGAAATTATTCCGCCCTTGGTCCACATTCAAATCTTAACGAGCCAATTTATAAAAATATAAAACGAGGATTAAATAGAGCTCTGTATAAGGGGAGAGCGGATAAAGCCTAAAATGACATTATTTATTCGGCAAATTTTATTTCACAAGTTTATTGAGTTACTGCTCGATAAAAAGTGTTTATTATGATTATGTTAGATGAAAACATTTAGATTTTCTATTGGGAATAAATAAGTTTCAAATTGTATAAATTCATGAATTAATCGCTCTTTTTTATATTAAGCATGCTGTGTTAACCTTTATATTGTGATTCTTATACGAGATATCCCTATTGTTTGATTAAAACAGAAATCATGTAGGTATTGTGTAAATAAAATCGTTGGTTAACCTTGATAAATTAATAAATCTTTTATTTAGTTACAAATTATATATGTCTTGCGAACTCTTTAGTTTTTGTATATTTTTTTTGTAAATGGCACCAATTTTGAAAAGGGCACAACTCCAATAATGCCGCATGTGTTGTGCCCTTTTCAAAATGTAAAATTCAAATATATCGACATAATAATTCTTTAAGATCAATATTCTGTTAAATTTTTAACTGCGTCACTGCGCAAAACATTAATTTTCGTTAAAATAAATAATAAAAATAGAATACAATTTTTATTACTCTCAAGTCCTCAACACCATGCTCAACGAGCGCAACACAGACTACTTTCTCATTGATCATCGTAAATAGTATTTCCCAACTCTAAAAAAAGTTGTCTACACTAGTACTTTTTATGTTAGTGAAAATATAATGTTACCAATAATTATAAATGCATTAACTATCAAACTCACTCTATTTGTTAATTAATTGTGTACTCTTTCGCTATGTAATGAAGCTTTTTATTAAATTAGTAAGTAAGTAATTGTAACTTATCGAATGAAAGAATATTTAAAAATATTTTTCTAGTATGGCTTTCGTGGCATGAAATTGTTCGTTGAGTTGAATCCTTGACATATTTGCCGTATAAAATCTAGCAAAAAGCAGCTAAGTATCCAGTGTTTTTTAATGCGGACATAATTAGACATAATTTTTACGAAATACCCAAAATTAGTTGTTAGTAAGGTAAGCCCACGGACTTTGTAAGTAGGTGGCTGAGGGTCGTAGTTCCGCTTGGCTCATAACGACCAATGTTGAAAGGGATTCAAACCTCAACCCCCCTACAGTATAGTATTTAGGAAAGTTATGTTTATTACAGCGGAATCGACCAGCAATGGACCGACCGCGACCACAGCAGTTAGGTATTAATTGTTTTATGAGTATTTTATTTAAAAGCCATTATTCTCCCTTTGATGGTAATATTGTTTGAAGCATAATAAGCTCATTTAGTCATAATTAGTTATGAATTTTAATCCAATTCAATTGCAATTTCGTTCTTGTTATAAGCAATTTTATTGCTTGAAGTATTTGATTACATTTTCCTGTTTATATTTAAGTTGCATAAATGTTGCTAGTTGAGACATTATGTGTGGAGCTGTTGTCGTGGACCAGGTTGATACAAATGTTCTGCGCATCTTATAAGTTAGATTGTTATATTGAGATGGCAACTCGTCTCTTGAGGACTTTCGCCAACTTTCAACTAACTATTGTGTGAACGCGTGTGATCATGCGTTTATAGCTACACTGATAAAAATAATGTTTTTTTACCAAATACGCCATGTATTTAGCCTGTACGCATTTGGGTCAATTGAAAGTCGATTGAGTCAAAAAGACAGTATTCCAGACAATTACATTGAAAAATTTGAGCAGAGGCAGGTACGAGGTTTAGTTTAGGGTAGCAATATTGTAGTCAAAAACCGTGTTTTTGAATGAAAGAAATCTAAGGTCCGTTCAGGCAAATAAGAGATGGTGCTAAGTACGTCCATGTATTTATCAGAAAAAAATATAAACTTTAAATAAATACTATATTAATTTGATGTAAGTAAACATGTCTGTATTTTTCAATTGAATTGAATTGTTGTTGTGAGAAAAATATAAGTAAGCAAGACAAATCTTTAGTATATTAACTCAATCAGGTATATTGTGTTGACTTAGTTGCATAAGAAGTTTCGTTAAATACTACCTCGATCATTGTAAGTACACCGTGTATTTGAGGGAACGATTCCCTTCAAGTATGTGCGGTACCTAAACCTAAGTCGTACCGTACTTCGCCGTATTTAAATACGTGGCGTATTTGACATAATTGAAACCAAGTTGAGGCAAAGTTTTCTTTTTATCAGTGTATTGCTTGGGTTCGATTCAAGTCTTATGCTGTAGTTATTTGTTATTCAACAATAAATTAGTATATTTTTCATAAACTAGTTACCTAATTAAGAGTACCGTATCACTTTTAAGTAGATTGAAACATCACACCACCACCCATTCGAACTAAAAAGATATCCTATCCACCATTTTGGTATTATATGGTATCGGTCGTTCGATACAAATACTATATGTAAAGGTTTTAAAACAATACTGTATATATTTCGTCGTCAAATGATTATAGCTGATTTTAGAATATTACTAAATGTAATGTTTTTCTCTGTTCCAAATTTATATCTATACCTCATAAATATGAACAAAAGTGATAAAAAAATTTGGTAGTAGCTCCCAAATAGTTGTTGGATTGATTTTTTATTTTGTAATTATAGAAGGTATTTAATAATTTCTTCACGTATAATAAAGCAAGTGCATTTGTATAGGTACCTAAAAGTATATTGTTTCTTTGTAGTCTGAATCATAAATATGTAAAAGAGACTTACTCCCCGCGCGCGATTTCTTCCTCGATAAATGGGTCGAAAGAATTTTTCAAATCAGACCTGTGATAAGCGCCTTTAAGCAAACAAACAAACAAATTTAGCTTTGTTTAACTAGCTTTATATATAAGTAAAGACTCGCCAAGCTTTTATATATTTATTTATATATAAAAAATAAAAATTAACTAAATGTAACGAATAATTATAGGCAAATGCAGCATATGTCTGTAGGCACTGCATCAATCTGCATAACTAAAACTAAGATTTAAAACTATATAAAAGCAAACTAAAAATTAATTAAAGCTTAATAATATTAAACCAATATACGGGACCATTTTAAGTCAACAATAATAAGGAACCACTAGTATGTAAGTACTTGTAAATGACGAGAATAATTAGGTTATGTTATAGAAATAATAAAGTAAAAAATTAAATCAGACACGGTTAGCAATTAGTTACCGAGAAATATGGGTGTAATTAAAATTCATTAGACCTAGCGTAATAGATCCTTTTTAAAATAGGTTAGATTCATTTACCAGTTTTAAATGTGCGGTTTTCTAAAATGCAAGTGTGAAATCGTATTGGCATAATTAGTGGCTGGCGTATTAAAGATAATTTTATTGACAGCAAACCGGTGGAGTAAGGTAGCGTAATACGTTTAGTGACTTAATAATTATAATTAGATTAAGAGCTCGTTGCGAAGATATTCTGTTATGGAAAAAGTACCTTTAATTTAGTGTTAAAGGTACTTATTCCATAACAGAATATTACGTCAACTAAATCGAATTGCTTAATATGAGAAATAAATATCCCTGTTTTTTTATTGTCGCCAACACACCATATACCACTCTATATTGTTAGGTATGTAATATAGACCATACTAATGGTCTATATTAGATAGTGTAGAACCTTGTAGAACCAAACCAAACTTTAAATTTTCTTTTTTGGACAGTATATATGTAAGTTTGTTATGAGGATTTTGCTACCGGGCATATACACGAGCCGGCTCCAGCCTTATTAAATGGTTTAAAACTACAAACTAAGCAACTTTCGCTAGAGTATGTCCCCTGTGGGACTTGGAGCTCGGCTTAGGGTGGTCGATGGCGGAGGATTGAGAAAGATGACAAATTTTTCAGGGGAGTTGTGTGCAACTGTCGCTCTACTTTACAGTTCGCGCGTCTCTCAGACTTCGGCTCTCCCCTCCTAGACCCGAGGTCCGAGATCGGAAGGTTTTTTTGCTAACTGAGGGTCGCGTTTATTGGCGCACTCTTTTCCAGCGAGTCGGATAGAGTGGTCCCTCTGTAGAGTTATACTATATGTATCATAAAATATCTTCTACAATGATAACTTTACAAAGTACCTACTGTAAATTTCTTATCATATCCTTTCTACCAACTTTTGTTTGTTGCGTGACGTGCGACGCGGCCGCGCTGCGCATACGTCATAATATAGGAACTTTCCATCTGGCTTCACTTATGATTAGGTTTTCGCCCGCGGTTTTAACCGCTGAGCTCCCATTATCAAGAGAACTTCATCATTAAATATAGCCGATGTTACTCGTGGATAACATAAATATCAAAAATATTTAAAACTGGTCCAGTATTATTTTAGTCTATTCGTTTAAAATAATAGTATATACAAAAATACAAATCTTTTCTCTTAATAAAATACGTATAGATATTATAATGTACTAGTATCTGGTGAATTCTCGAGTCAGAATTAACAGCTGTATGTGGTCACGCTGTACCATAAACCTGTTGTTTTAATTAGATCCGTTGAAGTGGGTTCAGCTATGGCAGGTCAGCTGTCACAAGTGCGCCACTATTTCGTCGCTTAGTTAATTATGGGATAATTATCTGCTAATTACTTGTATTTATTCTACAAATTAACATTTATTAACTCAAGTTCTGTGTGGAATATTAATGGCTATGATCGATCATTTGTAGTGCCTATGTTAATGTTGACAGAGAATGTCAAAATACGAGTCTGGATCAATCAATGACTTTTTGTACATCATTATAAATTAATTAGTTGCCTAATTGATGTAAATTTGTGCTAATTGTGGTCATTCGTTATATATTATTAAGCTGTGTTATGGGGTTGAAACTGTTAAGCAATTAGTAAGGATTTCAAATTTGCATTTTTATTTGAACATCAATTTAGTACCTTTATCTAGTGATAAAGGTACTTTGTCTAGGAATATTGTCGGTTATATATAACGTAGGCATAAAGAATAAATTGAAGATCGAAAAGATTATTATTGCATATAATTGTGCTAAAAACCCGCCAGAAACGGTTTCACGGCTTGACATTAAAACTTAAGGATCCAAACGCGAATTTCAACTTCATTTTTCTTGTGGGTACACGTTCGTTGTACGTGTGGGTTGTAGGCTTTATTCAGCAGTGGACGTTATACGGGCTGAAGATGATGAACTAAAAGAACATTTATAATAGAAATTGTTTTGGAACATAAATAAGAATTGTAGAAGCATTAGTAGTGGATTTAGCCGACATTGTTGTGATTTTCTTCTCCACGAAGAAGACTATCTACTCTAGATTGTAGCATATCCTCTTTAACTGTAGGATTACTGTCTGAATCCAGGCCGCTAGGTAATGTTTAAAATATGAGCAATACAACAAACAAGAATAAGGTATGACATTGTTGGTTATTCATGAGATAACAGAGATCAACGCACTGTTGTCATCTTCATTGTAATCTGCATCAGATATCTATAATTATATTGTAAGGTAATGCTATAAATGTCTTGTCGGCCAGGCGAAGTAAAAACAAGGTCGTCAAAGTTATATACCCTTCTGCCATTTGAATTGTAGCCAAACACATCAAGCCTAAAGTTGTGTCAGCTAAGGAATATTTATTTTTACGATGAAATAAAACATTTGTACTTGCGGATGTTGTGCAGTGACTTCTTTTACCTTAAGGCGTATCTGGTTCAGGTTTTTTTTATGAACTATGTTTTACACTGTTTTTAAGGTTTTTTGACAGGTCTGCTCTTATAACAAACGACTTTAACGTAGTCTAGACATACAATCATAAAATTACTTTATACCTTAATTTTTTTTTCGTTTGTTTAAAGTTTTTATTTGGTTATCATTTCAATTGTACCTTAATATTATTTAAAAGGATGGATGTCTGAGATCCAAAATTAAAGTGAAATGCTAGTTTAACATATATAAATAAAAGAAAGTTGAACTGAATGTTATGGAAAAATAAAAGGTGTTTATTAATGCATATTATTATGAATGTATACAGAGTACTAACAACAAATACACAATTAAAAAACAAAATCTGGAAGACATCCAGATTATTTTTTTAAACTGTGTATTTGTCGGTCTTTTTATTCCGGTTAATCTAAGTAAGTGTAGTACTGATTTAGACGGGACTTTCATTGTTAGCTTTCAAAATCCATATTTTACGCGTACGAAGCCACGAACATAAGCTAGTGGTATCAATATAATGTGAAATGGATAATTAACATAGTTTTTTTACAGTTTTACAAGATAACAAAGACGCAAACAAGAGAGGACTTCAAATAAAACATACAATATTATGTGTTAAACAAGATTGCATCGTAAAGGTTGCGCATAAAGGTTAACAATTATTAATGTGACGTGCTCCTTAAGTGATTACATTTATAAAGCATGTACGTGCACAACTCTGTGTAAACTTTTTGAATAATGAGTTAACTAAATTACCGCATAGAATAACTAATTCCTCATGTGTATGATGTCATTAATTTTATCTACACATAAACAGTTCACATGTAACGGGTTTAAGAATCCCTAGAAATTGTTAGATAAACGTGAGTAGAACAAATTAAAAATAATGTTTGGTATGTTAATGTATTTATATTTACGACTAATATTTAGTGGCTTTAAATAATTTAGTGGATGAACGATGTGGGCGTGGGCGGACGATTATTTTTGCTGTCGGAAGCAATGTTATTGCTATACTTGCTAACATTTATACAATATATGAATGTCAGAGCAAATAAAAAGTAAAGACAGAGCGCTGTCAAGCAATACACCAAAGAAGAAACTTTTTTTTGTGCACTAGTGTAGGTAAAATTGTTGCTATGATTTTTCACAGTGTAATAAAAATAACGTTGAACTTTGATTTGTACACCATTTCATGACACAATTGGGAGTTTTTGGTATCAAATTATGTTATGTTTGTAATGGTATTAATTTTTGTTAACAAATAATGAAGTTTGTTGTGATATCAAGCACCTAATGCTTTGATGACATATTATCGACTGACAAGGTAAGGCTTAGTTTTGGAACCCGTCCGTGCGTAAACAGTGCGTCTTTACTTTTATTTGGTCTGAGGTATGAATAATAAACTTAGTATTTGTTCCTGTTTCGAGGTGACGCTGTCTATTTCGGTGACAGCACATCGCGCCGGCTTTTGCTGACAGACAGACGGTGACTAAATCGCCATAACTGGCTCACGATTGTCATTTTAATTTGTGTTTTATTTCTCTGTCAAAGAGCAGTATTTTGAATATGACTGTTGGTGTGATGTTTGTAAAGAATGATGAATTACGTATGTAATAACACATTTTGTTAGTTTCATGATATTTTTTCGAGATATTGTTATCGATGATTATGCTGTTCCTTAGCCAACTAGTTTTAGGGTTCTTTGCCAAAAAAGTTAAACGACGCCCATGTGATTATGTATTTATGACTGTTGACAAGCGGAAAAGCAACTTAGTCGATGTAGATAGGTGCTATATTATAGAGGTCAAAGACGGTTACATATTTTACAGATCAATTCTACAATTTTTTGTACAACAAATCTTATATTGATATTATAATGAGTATTTTTTCTAGTACTCCTTATATTTAAAAAAAAGCTATACCTTTAGTTTGCATTTATTTTGAAGGTTCCGTACCTAAACGGGAAAAACGGAATCTCTACTGGGTTACTTTGTCCGTCGGTCAATCAAGCTTCTAAGTCAACGCAATTAAAATTTAGCCGTTTATGCCGCAAATCTTAGACACTCGCAAGGGAATCAAATCTACAGGGTACTTCCCGTCATCTCTGAATCTTGAAATTTAGTACGAAGCTACGTTTTATAGCACACATCATGGAAAATTTACGGAAACCTTAAATTTTTATTTACATTACATAATATATTTTTATTTTATAATTATAAACTTATTCCCTTTTACTTCAAGAACGCGTAGAAGTATCAAGTTGAAATTCATATCAAATACTTAGGTCTAATTGCCTTTAGTGGGCCGAAACCCGCCGCCTACTGCCCTAGGCTCGGCCTCGGGGAGTGGGGCACATGGGCCCCGCTCCCGTCGAAGCTGACCCATGAGGAGTAGTGACACTCCGGGCGTCCCTATAATTGGGCAAATGGGTCTCTGTAAGTGTGGCTCAGGAGATCCCGCGGTGCCACATTGGCCGCGGGTACCGTCGGGGGGTCGGATTGCTTATGCGTACCCGGCCCCCGCCAACGGCGCATCGAAGGAGTGTCCGGGGGGTTTTAGTGGTGTACGGTCCTCTCCTCGTGGTATGAGTTTAGCATACCACGCTATGGAGAGGGAGAGTCCCACAAACTCACTGCCAGCGCGCGAATACGCTGCAGCGGCGGTGGGAATGCTTAAATGCATTTCCCCCCGGACAACAAAAAAAAAGGTCTAATTGCCTTAAAGCAGTAAAATAAAAAAAGTTTGTACGGAACCGATGACAGCTCGAGGTGCGACTTGTCTTGTGCGTTTTTTAAGTGTTTGTTTGATCACTCAATAGAGGTAAATATTTTGAATTAGTACTTGTTTGTTTAGTGTTGTTTGTAGTATGATTTAACGTAGCAATATTTCCGGATATTTGTCTGAATTAAATATCTCTTGACAACCTCCGTGGCGCAGCGGTATAAGTCTCCCTTTAATTCAATCTTTGTGTAAATTCTAAGATTTCTTTGCAAGTCTGGTTGGTTGAGGGACTACCACGCTACTTCTAATTCAATTTTCTTAATACGACGCCCATAATTATATGCTTAATGTTATCGTATCATTGTTACACTTGTATACTGCACTAATACTGCGTAGTGTCTGTCCTGTCTGTAGCATTACGTAGTAATTAGTAGCGTTGCGAAGCGTAGTAGCACTTCGTAGTTACTGATGACTGAAAGTTAAAGCGTTATTGAACAACGTGAGCTATTTTGTATTTTCATGTTGTTTTATGTAATGACTAGCTTCTCGCGTTCTGTTTCACCCGCGTTACTCCCGTTCCCGTTGGAACTTCATAATGAAATATAGCCTGTAGCCTTCCTCAATAAATGGGCTAACTAAAACTGAAATAATTTTTCTAATCGGACCAGTAGTTCCTTTGACCAGTAGACCAGCTTTATATTTGAGTATAAGATTATGTTCTTTTATTATTTTGAAGGGGAATCAATATGAATGTCACAATTGACTACTAAATGCGTCTTCTAAAGTATGTGTGTTTCATCAGACAAACGTACTTATTGACTTTTGTGAACAAATAAAACTTTTCGCAGTTTCGCGTTCAACCATCTAAAATATTAACTTTAAGGCCATATTTTTCTTCACTAAGTAATTACTTCATATAAGGATGTTTTCTGTCTGTTCGCGTATATTTCTGACAATGCTGTAATGTTTTATTTAATTTTCCGTCACGCATGAGGAAGTTTATCTTCAATTAGAACTTGGTAGATATTGAGAAAAAACTAAATTTAACTCCGATAAAGTCTTTTTTAGTATCAACTAGTAGCACTGTAACCTAACTGTGAGCTTTAGTAAGAAATTGCCTCCATATTAATTTATCTAGTCTAGGTACTAATATATAAAGCTAAACAGTTTTTTGTTTGCTTAGACGCGCTAATCTTAGGAAACACTGCTCCGATTTGAAATATTCTTTTAGTGTTAGTCTAGCCTATTTTTGGAGAAAGGGTAAAGGCTTATTTAATTATGAAGTTTCCATGAAAACGGGAGCTACGCGGGTGAAACCGCGCGTGGGAAGTTAGTTAACCTTACACAACACTGTATCAAATAAATGAGCTTTATAATGTAAAGGGTACTTATCTGCATTTAATTAAATAAAAACCTTAATTGTTTGCGGCGCGTGGCGTACCGCCCAACTGTCATAATTATCACTCTTTTTACGTGGAGCAGAGAAAGTAATTAATTACACTCCGTACACTTTGCAGTGGGTAATATTCTCTCCAGCTTACTTTATATTTGCATAGCATTTAATTATGTTTGTTTTGACTTGCCAACGAATACCTATTAATTAAACAATATTTTATAAGTGCTGTGTTAAGTGCGCTGTATAACTAGATTAATATGTTAACAATAACGATAAGCACCATGAAAAGTTAGAAATCCTTTTAAACAAACGTTCCAAGTGCGGGTCGGACTCGTGCACGAAGCTACCTATACAACAGTAAACAACATTAGACACTTTAATCTTTTAGTTTCACGTTTCACCTGTCCCGGTGTCTGTATGTAACCAAATCTTGCAAGTTAAATTCGCGGATTCAGTTTCAGTTGCATCTAGCGTTGCCAGATGAAAAAACTGTTAAGTCGAGATTTTAGGATTATCGTCGGGACAACTAAATCAAAAACATATCTTGCAAAAAAGCCAATTCTTGCAACTCAGTCAACAGTTTTTTTCGACAAAAGAACTAAGTTGCGAAACTTGGCTTTTTTACAAGTTATGTTTTTGATGGCATTTTAAATTTACAAAAAGGTGTCTGTCGGGACTATTTGTATTTTGCCGGAGTCTGGACATCATATGAAATGTCGAGACAATCCAGACTAGGGAATGCAAATATCGCGAGATTGAAGCTCAAGCAAGATCCCGCGTGATTATGAATACCAATACTGCGAGATCTCGCCAATTTCGAGATCTCACGAGATTGGTAGTTTTGTGTGTTTTTTTTTGCAAATAATCACAATATTTGAATAAATTATGAAAAAAATAATAAAAATTATGATAAGATTTACTTTCACGAATTTTACAATGTATTTTTATGATATTGTTTGACGTATCTGTCTATATTTTTTTAATAAACTTCTCTAAGTAGTAAACTTTTACGTACGTATTTATCAAATTAAAAAATGAAAGAAACTACAAGTGTTATCTTCTAATATCAAACGTTGCCGCGATTTTATGCTGGAGTGCAATCTCGTTAATGTCGCGAAATCTCGCCCCTTTTTTCGTTCGAGATTAATCTCGCTAAAAAAGGCCGAGATCTCGCGAGATCGAGATTGCATTCCCTAATCTAGACGAATCCCGACCATTTGGCAACCATAGCTGCACCAGAAATCAAGTGTGTTGTATAGAAGCCCCTCTTAAATTAAAATTATTATAAAGTGAATTCATCACAACGAAATATTCTGTGAACATTTCAAGCCGTTGCCGTTATTAATATCGATCAAAAATCAAGTTTGTTGTATTTTTTAAGTTTTAAATAGTGTAGGTTTAATAAGTTTTTGTAACTTCATACTGAATCGATGAGTACTACACTAGCACTAATATTCAATAAACAAAGAGCCCATTGTACGTAGATATGTAATTGTATCTATTATGGCGCTTGTAATGCTCCTATCACTCAGCGGTAATGCGATTATGTGTACTTATATATACTTATCGATCTTTGTGTTTTACATCACACCTGCCGTATCTAGCCCCTAACATGTTGTCAGCTTATATTCATACTCATCACGTATGTATATAATAAATTGTATGTATGTCAAAATGGTAGCGATACTATCAGATTATCTTTCTGACGAATACCTATGTGTAGTTGATGGAACGATAACTTGATAATTTTTCAATGTTACCTCCGTCCCTTGGTTAAAAGTACCTTTTAGTCTTGTAGTAGGTAATTTCACATCGTATGAACCACACCTAAACCAATCCTAACAGTGAATGTTTAAGGCATATTATAATAATATGTAAGTTTGTTATGAATTAGCTCATGAACTACTGGACGGATTTCGATAATTCTTCCACCATTAGAATGCTACATTATACCTGAGTAACTTAGCTATATTTATTTATGAGTATCCCACGGGAATGGGGGAAACGCGGGTTCCGCGCAGGAGATGCCAATAAAAATACAGTGATTAATACTATGATAAGAATGATACAAATCTGCGACAGACAGATAGGTAAGCACAATTTCCTTGAGCTCGTGTAAAACAACAAAAGTAATGTCAATTATTTACAAGTTACATACATTGTACTCAATTTTTATGTGTTTTCTTGTTTCAGGTACGAACATTCGATATTCCAAATAAAAGGTGCACACCCACGTTTCTACAAACCTCAAAGGCTGTTGTCAGACATTTGTATTCGTGTCGCCATTGGAATCCTGGTAGATATGTATAGTGGATATACGTAATTGGTATACACATTTGATTGGCCTGTGCCCCAAATATCAAATGGAATCGATTGATATTAAATTATACGATTAATCTGTAGGTGAAGAAAATCGATATCACATTGGTTTGATGTGATCTAGTTAACTGACTTGCATAAAATGCTATTAACATGAAAACGTAATCGGTCGTCATAATGCTAGTCGATTTATTATAATGTATTCGTTTTGATTATAAGAGCTTGACAGTCAACTAATAGTAGCTTGTAGATCTCGTCTAGGTAGGTGATCGTGTTTATTGATTTGCATTAATATCTCATATCACGTTCAAAACACTTAAGCGGAAGCCATATTGGGCGTACGCGTTCATCGAGCGTGTGAACGAACGACGACGTGAGTGCCGAGCTCGCCGCCCGTTACCCGCTCCACCACTACCGTACGCGTATGATACACGCTCGAGGATCGCGCACGACCAATGTGGGGTCAATTTTTTTTCTGTCCGCCCGAATTACGTCCACTGCTGAACATGAGCCTCCTCTCGAGGGAGGTTTTTTGCCATAGTCGCCACGCTTGGTAGGCGGGTTGTTGACCGCAGATTATATTATAACACACAAGGAAACGCTGCTGCCCTTTCCCTGGTATACGATTGTTACAGATGATGATATAATAATCGGGACCAACGGCTTAACGTCACGGAGGCACGGAGGGTAGTCCTCAACCAACCAGACCCGGAAAGAAATCTTAGTATTTACACAAAGATTTCTTGCCCGGCGCGGCGTGGGGATTGAACCCACGACCTCCGAGATTTAAAGCGAGCCAAATACCGCTACGCTACGGTGATTGTCATTTGTGTATAACTTTTCTAGTTGTAACTACTTTGGTGATCTTATTAGACCGTGCGAATACATAACTTGTACCAAAGTTATGTAGGTATACGTATAAATGTAGGAAAACACATTTACTTATTATTTACGGCTTTAATCATATTATTTACTCTTCCTCTACTCTAGTAATCCGGTGGGACGACGTTCCTTCTCGACCGCATGGAGATAGGGATCAAAAGCGGTAGGAAACAAACGAAACAAACGTTTGCGCTTTTAGTGGTTCCGTAAATTAAAAATCGATCCCTAACTATTCTTCGTCGTAAGTTAAAAGTAGGAAGCAACTTTTTAACTTTTTCAAAACCTGGTCTTTTGTCTTAACTGAACAAAAGACTCTTTTTTTTAAACCTATAAAGGTAGCCTTTAACAAAGGAAGTAATCAATACAGCGAGATGAAAATATACTTACACAGTCGATCTTAATTTTTTGCTGACTATGCGCCCTCACATCTGTAACTAACCGAAGCACGATTGATCTTCCACAGGCATTTGTAACTTATGGCTTAATTATTTAAATAATTGCAAACCTTCAGCCTAAAGCAATGTCCAAGTATTCGGGAATTAATTACATTAATTCGCTAAATTATTTTCTACACATAGCTAACACCATATGTAGGCTAGTAAATGCAATCAGACGCATTGGAGCTATGAGTCATTAGGTACCGAATACCGATTTAGCTTTAGAACGCACCGGATTTCCGATCGCATAACGTAATGGTTACCTGTGCCTTTATTTACTGAATTTCATGAGAGTTCGGTGCAAGTATTAATTGAATTTCATGTTTATTTTTCGGACGGACATATGTACATAAGCCACGAGGCTTTTGCTGTTTCACCGGGCATAAATATCATGAGAGTTGGGTGCACGTATTTCTGAATTTCATGAGAGTTGGGTGCACGTAGCGCGTGAGAAGACGCGCCGTCGGTCGTCGCGTTTTCGCAAACGCGGTACTTACCGGGTTTGTTGAACCGCCGACCATGACCCCCCCCTCCCTCTTAGCCATCTTCCTCGCGGCTTTGCAACTGTTTTGTAACTTATTTGTTCTCATTCGCTGTAGACCGCTTTGTGTTTGCTCTGCATTGGTGAAGGTACATAATAAAAGTTAGTTCAATCCGTTATGTATTATGTCTGAATTCTGTCACTGGCCTTCGTCTAGACGGTTTTTGTTGGCTTCAATAGTATTTGGCATGTTTTTTTACAAACTTATATAAAAAACTAGGCTTATTTTATACTGATGGTCCAAATAGATGTAGCTAAATTATGTATTTTGCTTTGGCGCAGTAATTTAGTTAGTCATCAGTGCGATCGTATTAAAATGTCTAAGTGTGTGCGCAAATAGGTGTACATTTACTATCGAGGGAGGACTCTACCGACACGATCGGTCAGACTGGTAGTGATAGATGAGGCGCAGGGCTGACAGCATAACGTGTTCTCCATGGTACGGATGCAAAACTATCAAATTACTCAGTTCGGCCTGGTACTTAGATGTTTGGGACCTGGGAAACGAATAACCCAGCAAGACCCATCTTGCTAGTTACGATCGAACTTATTACAGCTAGACACAAAACTCAGTCTACTACTTAGTTCTCGTGATTGTGTCTCACCGTTTATTCAATATGACTATGCCAAGTATATATAGGCATAGAAGTAATCGCTTTATATATCTATAAATATAAAATACATTATAAATGTATACTGAAGTCATTCGACCTTATCACTACTTACATAAAAAGTTTGCCACCGAATAAATATTAACAAATATATTTTTTACGTTGACCAGTTCCTATTTACGTAGGCCTGGCAGTAAAATATACTGCATCAAATGAATGTAATACTATAAGTGCAAAAGGCGCCAGCACTTTATTTTTGCCCATTTTTAGTAAGCATGAGTAACTTACCGTTACTATCTATAACCAAACGAGAAAATTTCATAAAGCCATATCAGAATTTGCCTGTACATGTTCATTTCAATAAAGATAAAGAAGTTTGCTGCGTAATGGACGTCTGCGCCACGTTTTATCTCTAATTGGGTTGTTCAGACATGGCCGCTTCGGGCTCCATTCTGCTAATTTCAATAAAATTACGTACACTCGACGTTCCATCTACACTATCTTTCTGAGGCCTTTGTAAACCCGAAGTCCGAGAGGCTCGCAAGCTGAAGTGCGTCAGTTACACTTAAATCCCATAAGTCACTCTATCCGCCCGCCAGCCAGGTCCAAGTTCCAAATGGGGCGCGCAGGTTGCTTAGATTGTTGTTTGTCATCCGTTTAATAAGGCTGGAGTGATATCGCCTTAATGCCCGGTGAAGCAAAAGTCTCTAAACTTGTTAGTTTAGAGGCTTGATCGGGCACCTGCTCAAGACGCCGTCCCTTGTCCGACATGGACCTCGGCTCATGGCGGTCGCTGACGGAAATTGAAATGTGATCAACGAATGGAAGCTGTTTCACAGTAGTAAATTTATGCAAACGTGACATTATCCTTTACTCAATTAAATATTAAATTCGGTGCGGTAGAGGCCCCACCGATTTCGGCCACGGCCGCGAATCTCTAAGGAAATTAGTCATCTGCTTCGGTGTACTGTTTATTCCTTTACTATCAATCTAATGTTATATTGCCGACATATTTTCGCCATATTTCTGTCACGACCGGTACAAGATTGGGCGGATCAGGCTAATTAGAGTCGGATTGCTTATGCGTACCCGGCCCCCGCCGACGGCGGATCGAAGGAGTGTCCGGGGGGGTTTTAGTGGTGTAGGATCCTCTTCTCGTGGTACGAGTTTAGCATACCACGCTATGGAGAGGGCGAGTCCCACATATCCCACCTCCAGCGCGCGAATACGCTGCAGCGGGGCGGTGGGAATCCGTAAATGCATTTCCACCCGGAAAAAAAATGTATCAGGCTAATTAACTAACAGAATACCAAATATTCTAAAACCGTCTACTGACATTCCATTGCCATTTCTTTAAACCATTTTAAAATTAGCAGAATCAGAGCCGTAGCCGAGGTTTGTGTTATCTCCTGTTTAAGTAACGATAAATATTGTTAAGCTCGGAACAAATTAGAAAATTGAATTTGGACTATTTGTGTATAAATTACAAGGAGTATCGGGACGGGCTTGTTGGAATGTTAATATCTCTGTTAATATGTAAGGTATTTGATAGTTAATTTACTGGTCACTATTAGAGTAGGTATGATGTTAGTGTAACTTGTAACACTGACCCAATTTCATTACAAATATCAGAAGCTTACGAAATGTATTCTATACTCATAAAAGATTTGATTTTTTGTTTGTGAGAAGAATTTTTGAAAACGGTCCTTTTGTTCCGAAGCATCCGGAACAACTTGACCGATTGCAAAAATTCTTTCACCATTAGAAAGCTAGGAATAACATTTAATGATAAAGTTAGCTACGGGGATGAAACCGCGGCGGGTAGCTAGTACTTAAAACTTATTTCATTAGAAACTTGGACCTTGTGACCATGGAAAAATCCCCTCGGGACAGGCCCATGTTTATTTAGTACCTAATTATGAAGATAATTAAAGAATGACAGATTATCATTAAGTAATCTAAAAGAAAAAAGTACCGTAAGTAGGATTATTGACAATGTACTTCTCTATGCAAAAAATGGATCAATAAAATGTATGGGTAGAGGCATAAGCTGAGATCGAAATGACCGATTCGTTTTTTATTGTGTTGATAATTCTAAAGACAACGTTTAATATGAAAGAACATTTTGTAAATATCACGGGAAGTGTCAGAATATTTGGCAGGCAACGCCGGGCACATAAAGCTAGTTTTAAATAATAATATCGTGTAGGCAAAACAATTTTTTATGTATTTATGTACCTATAATGTGTCGTAAATAAATGAATTTTCTTTCCTTCTTCTTTCAATAGTGAGATGATAGAAATGTTGACTAAGTAGGAGCTTACCTTGCATTTCTACAGAACTTTCTAGTTTATTGTTAAAACGTTTTCTAAGATTTCTTTATGTTATCAAATAGTGTAAACAGCACTTTATTCATCTATTGTGTTGCCACTATCTATGATCAATATGTTTATTTACAATTTAGGTATGATACCATATTATATGTTTGTATATTACGCTTTATTACTTTCTTAATATTTATTTTTATTGAAGCACACACTGTAGATTGTTATTGTTTACCAACACTTTTGTTTATTTTGTTTTTGGTTGGATAATTTGTGACATGTTTTTTTAAGGTAGAAGTTAAACATTCTACATCTGTGGTGCACGTTGAAATAATGTATTTAAGTCTACTATACTGTAGCGTATTAGAATAAGTTTTTGGCTAGCTACCCGTGAAATATGTGAGTTTGGAGCCAATATTATTTTTCGTTTCCTACATTTTCTTTTTTTATGTATGGAGAGCCAGCCAGTGACCGAAAGGCTGAAGTTGAAGGTTGGCGTTTTATGACCGACTTTATATTATTTTTAATTTTAGTAACTATTTATTATAATTAACAAACATGAATAAAATACAAACTAAAAGTAACTAATTAAAAATAAAACTAACTTATATACAACTATTCTAAATCTATACTACTTGGCAAGGTTCCCAGAATGCTGGCAGCATTACCACGTTGAATGGCAATGCTTACCTGCTGTGCAAAGTAGAAACCAGCACTCGGAGAACGTGCCGCACTTAAGAGGGCCGCTGCGAGGTATTTATAAATTAATTTGGCTCCCGGTCCCCACGGCCCCAATGTTTCGACACCAAAAGGCACAAATACATAACCACTATCAAGGGTACTATATTTGCGCCTCTTGAGATTCTCCGCGGATTCAGCCGCCATGCCAGCCCTACCCTGAGTCCCGGAAAGATGAGACGGCGCGAGGGTGTCGACGCACGTAGCGTCCCACACCAAAGGCCGTCCCATCCTCCAAGGCACCAGAGTCATTCCGTCGGGCCTTTTACCATCGTCGCGCATAAGGCCATTAGGCTCTAAAACGGCTGGCATATTTGCCGAGCTGAAGGCCCGGCGGATTATATCATTAATAGTGGCATGACGGGACAGACGTCCAGCACTTTTGCTACAACACAGGCCGTGGTGACCGAGTTGGGTCACATTGGCGCCACACTCGCAGCGGTGGGGAGCACAGCACGGCGCACCCAGGCGCAACGAAACTGCCACACGAAACGTATTTGCATCCATTAAGGTGCCTGTATTTGGTGACGGAAGCGCATGCAGCCACAAGCCTGACTCCCATTCCGCAACGGCTAAGAGACGGGCACGATCTGCAGAGCTGGAACACGTTTGTAACAAATTATTCCGCGTCAGCTCACAGAGCGGCCCATCCCATTGCCGCTGAACAGATGTATTACATGGCAAGGCAGAGTTGGGGCAAGCCAAAAGCCATTCAGACTCAGCTTCCTTCATATAAGAAATATTATAACTATTTAGACTAGCCGAGAGAATTTTATGTGATAAATTTTGGGTACTATGGACAGAAGACAAAAAAGCGGGGAGAGCAACGTCTGAAATGGCTCTAACGCCCAGACCCCCTAATCGAACTGGAAGTGAAGCCTGTGACCAAGTCCTTTCTTCAAAACGTATGTTCAAAATTGATTCTAAACTGGTTTTGACGATGTTGTCTATATTTTTTAGAATATTAATATGTTTCCACAACTGACAACATCGCAAAGTGTAGGTGAATTTAGGGACAAAAAGGCAAAATTTTAGAATAGTAAAAGCAATGTGAGGGCTAATTTTAGATAGTCGATCAGAGTTATTTAAGAAATTTTGAATTTGGTTGTCAACAAAAGCAGGTATTGATTCGTCAAAGACAGGAGAGCCCAGCAGACACAGTGAAGATTTATCAATAATTTTGATATTTGGGGCCAAACTATTAATTTTGTCTTTAGCTAAATCTTTGGAAGGACAATTGTCTGCAATGTATAGTTCGCATTTGGAAAAATTGAGTTCCAACCCAATTTGGTGGAACTCCTTTATAATTAAGCGAAGGTCATCGCAAACAGTATCTACATTGCCAGCAATTGTCCCATCATCCAAGTACCAAATATTAAGTTTTGATTGAAGGCGATGGATAATAGGATGAATAGCAAGGCTAAAAATAGCTGGCCCGAGAGGGTCTCCTTGCTGACATCCAACCGCGGAGGAAATTTCTTTGCCGAGATAAGTTAATTTTGAATTTGAACTATAACATTGCCAAATAAAATGATAAAAGTCAGGTATTTTATCTCTTACTTGAGTCAAAAGGGCTCCCCTGTCCACCGAATTGAAAGCGTTTTTTACATCCACCTTCAACAGCACCTCTCCAGAATTTTGGCTGAGATATGTCCGTACGGAATGGACGGCAGCCTCACAGCCACCCCGAGATCCAAAACCTAGTTGAAGGGGCTGAAAAAGATTGGCAAGTTGTGGTGAAATTTTTTTGCAACAAATTTTGGCCGCAAGACGGCGGTATGTCATACCAATGGCAATTGGTCTTATGCCACCGTCTTTTTTTTTTAAAGCGCAAAGATTAGCTCCATACTGAAGCCCCGTGATATCGGTATTGACTTGCCCTGACAACATGAGAGCTACCAAAGCCGTCAAGTCTCTCAAAAGCGCCTCACCAGTTTCCCCATTTCTAGCAGATAATAAATCTTTAAGATGTTGGGGAGTGAGAGCATCTAGGCCACCGGCGGATCCGCTTTGGAAAGACTCAACGGCCACGGTGACTTCTCGGGTAGACAATTCGACCTCCACGGAGCTTCCAGGTGCTTGGGGAAGTTTTAGATCTGCAGCTGGAGGTGGATGCTTACTTTCCAGTGACAAAAACGTCTCGTGATTTGCAGGTGCTATTGTGTCACTGGAGAACAAAATTCGTGCAGCACCCTTTATGTCTCCATCAGCTACTTTGCTTTCCACACGGTTATATGTAGAAAACTCGGTAGCAGATTTTGGAATTTTAGTATGATTACAATTTGGTAAAGGATCCGAATTAATAGACGAAAAAGAATTTAGTGCGTCAATAGTGCTAAATTTTATGCAATTTTCTTTAATTCTAGTGGTCAAGGATTTTTTATTACCTTTCTCAACATTGACATGGAGAACAGTGTATGGGAATAAGAGTAAATGCTTAATTTTAGTTCAATTTGTTTTGGTCTATGATGTGTTGGCAAGTTAATAAATAAAGTACAATTGCATATTTTTCATAGTCAAGTTTGACATTCTATAAACTAGGATTATTTATATTTCATAATACCTAAAAAAAAAGTTTATTAGGTGAAAATATAAAAAAAATGCTGCAAGTAAATAAATAGTAATTTCTTCGTACAAATTTAAATCAGTAATACGAAAAAAGGATTACTATTAGAGATGGGCGTTGAATCAACGAACTAGTTAAATCAACCGTTGATCTCCTGTCAACGTTTCAACGTTAACAGTTTATGAATCAACTAGTTGAATTCGTCAACGACATTAATGAATTTAACTCTAGACTTGCGTTGAAAATAACATCATAGAACGTTAACAGTTTACAATCAACTAGGTGAATTCATTAACGACATTAATGAATTTAACTGTATGCTCTAGACTTACGTTGAAAATAACACCATAGGTTGCGAGCGACGGTCGAATTTGAACTCTAAGTAACGTGAGCAGGAGTTGATTTTTGAAATAAATATATTTTTTTAAAGAAAACGATGACGATGTTGGTAGAATGATACGCGCTGCCTGCTCGCGCCGCCGCCCGAGAGAAACCGGTTCATACTATTCTGTTTTGTCTATGTTTACAATACAAACGATTGTTTTTGTTTAGTAGGTTCGCTCGCGGTTCATTTAATTTCTTATACCAGTTTGTGACAAGTTGCTCGCAACTCTGAAGGTCATCTGAGCATTTTCCATTAATACTTTGAATCAAATTGTTTATAAAATATCAGATCTATAGGTGGTAGGTAGAGACTCGTTGAATGATCGTCGTAGCGTTGAATAAAAAACGTTTAATGAAAGAACGGTTTACGTTCCAAGTTGAAATTAATTGCACGTTAACTCGTTGACGAATTTAACTAGTTAATCAACTAGTTGACGAACGTTAATCAACGTTAACGAAAAAACCGTCAACGAACCATCCCTAATTACTATATTATATTATTACTATTTAATTATCAGCACCAGTTATGAACTTTAACAATTTCTGAACAATCTATACTAATATTAGAAAAAGTAAAGATTTGAATTGTATTTATGTATGTACTGTTACGAATTAACTCAAAACTTCTGGACCTATTTCCATAATTCTTTCATGATTAGAATGCGACATTATCCCTCAGTAACATAAGCTATATTTAATTATGAAGTTCCCACGAGGACGGGAGCCACACCGGTGAAACTGCGCGCGGGCAGCTAGAACCATATAAAACTATTCAGTATCTGTCCTGTTATATTACATATGGCCGCAGCACGTGGCACCTATTTGTGTGATAACGTTACAACATCGGTATCGGCTCATTGCATGTCGGATGCTGGCGCGCGCCTTGATTATGCTAATTTGATTGTCTCATCGCAATAAGTCTTGCTTCGCCCGCTCGAGGCCAATATTATTCGATCATCATCATCAGCCCGTGTAACGTTCATTTTCATCAGTCCGTGTAACGTTCATTGCTGAAAATATTGGAAAGTCACTAGTGTTCCGTAAGATTCCGCTGTCTGTCACCAGGCTGTATTCTCAAGAACCGTGATAGCTAGAAATTTGAAATTTTCACTAACGATTTATTTCTGTTGCCGCTATAACAATAAATACTAAAAACGAAATATGATAAATTTTTAAGAGGGGCTCCCATACTACAACGGGATTTTTGTTGCTTGAGACTACACTGCGTGCCTCGGAAAGCACGTTAAGCTGTTATAACATCATCTACAGCACTTGTTTACCACGGATCGGGCCGTAGCGTTTCCCTGTGTGTTTTATTACATAATGCTGCGGTCACCAACCAGCCAGCTAAACGTGATGACTATAGCAAAAACTTCGTCAGGGCTAATCTTAACAAATGCTTATTAAATATTATTAGCCCCGATGCTTTTCGAGGCACAGAAATAAATCTTTGAGTTGGTACAAATATTTTTTGGATTGCTCAGGAATCGAATTATTGACTTTTGAGATTTAAGGCGAGGCTTATACCTCTAGGATACGGATGTTGTCATATTATTCGATAGTTACCGATAACTATTTTCTTCTCCACACAACTTCTCCGCATCCACAGCTTAATTGTTTTATCTAGGGAACTATTTCAGTCTAATCCATTAAGACAGCAATTCCGAAGTTGCACTAATCTCGAAACTTGGTAGAGAACTTTGTGATTTGTTATGTTTACAAAGGACGGGAATAATACACGTAGTTCGACTAACATCCTTTGAATTTTATATGTCCCTTTCATGCTTTTCTATGTAAGCCTGTCTTCCTGTGATGCATTAAATATGCCGTTTGTATGATGGAGGCAAATTGCTTTTAAGTCCTGGCATTCGTAACACGTTCCTGTTTTTGCGGTGTGTCTACGTCCCGTCGCTTCGTCGTAACCTCGAGGTATAGGCCACGTCTTTCTCATCTTTTCCTTTGCTGTCAGGTAAGACATGAGTCCTTGTAGACCTTTTTACATGTTTGAGTTTCATCTCCGTTTCTGCTTAACTTGCTTTGTTGTTGCTTTACTGAGTATATTATCAAATACATTTATGAAACCATTTATTTATGAGGAAATGTCCGAAATTTGTAATTTTAGCATAAAATAAATACCAAGTAAAAAGGTTTCTATGTATTTTTATCCAATGAAACTGTTTGAGATGAGCTTGGTGTAATTTATAGCCCATCATAATATTTTTTACATTTATTTAATCATTTTGAGTTTTTAACATTAGAGCGCGAATTTCGGTGCGATCCTTTATGTTGGTTGTAAGCCGGTGTAATGTATGGCATGACGTTTTCATTGTAAAAATAAATATTTATGTTTATTTTATTCGATTCGCATAATCACAAAACGATTACTTGGCCACGCCGCCGCGACACGCTCGACATGGTCCATACTTTGTACTGATTTTGTCTTTGTAACAACTGATTATACATATTATGGTGTGCAATAAATGAATATTAATATGATATTGTTCATACCCGTGCCATCAGTTCATATTTTGGACGCGCTCTATAGCTTGCTTATATATCTAAGATGTTACCTAAATAGGTACTTAACGTATACAAACTTTGCTTAAGTGAATCATTGTGTTATTTATTGCTATTACATTGCTAGGACTTGACTTAAAAAAGGACAGCAGATACCTTCTTCCTTCAGATTCTATTAGAATATTTAACAGCATCTTGAAATCCACCCATCCATTAAGTGAGAAAGGAAGGACAAATTGAATGAAAGGAACTTCCATTTCGGAAAATATTATTCGAACTCGAAATGATTCTTCAATTTCTCACTATGGTGTCTATGTATCTATGGTACGAGCAATCAATAAGCGTTTCGGGACATTTACCCTCTTCAGAGCGGGAAGAATAGAAAATATTTTTGTCCGTTGACAATATCAGTGAAGCGCGCCCCATGCAAATTGAGCCACTGTCAATACAAACATCCACTACCCAGCCTTATTATATTTACACTTGGAACCAGCCTTGAAGTATAAAATATGTTGACAAAGGCTTATGAAATATAGAAGAAATCTAATAACATGCACGCAAGTTATATTATTGTAAAGGTTAATAAAAAATATAAATTTCATTTTTAATAAAGAACACAAAGTATAAAAAGCGAACCTTCGTTGCATGAAATTGGCGAGTTATTTTGCTCGAGAAGTAAAAAAGTTGTTTGAACTTAGAATGCCGTGAATTTACCCAAGACCGAACAGAATTATCGCGGTTTTATTTCGTTTTTGTTTTGAAGACTATTCATATTTTTACAAGAAAAATAAATACTTTATATGAGTCTAATTAAATTTTTATTCCATTTTGAGCTGGTTTGCTAGTTGGAGTGTAAGTCATTTTAATGTTTTTTGTGCCTCATGATTACAGCTTTAATTAAAGTATCAATGTTATGAAAAATCGAACTAAGTTATTTATTTTAATATATTCACTTTCACTACTTAACCAAGTATTATATTTGGATAAGCAATTAGGTAATCAATGTTTCGAACGAGCCATAGTACCTATTTTTAGTATGGTAGTTACGAATATCTTTTTATAGGTATGTTGATGATACTGACAATTCGTATGTAGATTGTAAAATAGGTTACGTCGTTTGACTTAAGTCCGTCGAACAATAAAGAGCTGTCTTTTAAACTATTCGATCGTAGTCTAAAAGCTTCGTGTACGGGCTGTGCGACGGCGGCGGCGACCGAGCAACATCGCCCGAGGTGGTACGATTCTCCTTCCCATTTATAAATCCGATATTTCACATTTCGAATTCTAAACCTTACTCAAAGGAATCTAACGTTCACGCTTTCGAACTTTTTTGAATACTCCTTCTGTGGAATAGATTTAAAATGTAAGGTACGTTGAGTGTTATTGTCATTATAAAAAAATACAGATCTTTTTTTTCAAGTGTCACATACATTTTTGTTTCACTATTTGACGTTTCAGAGCCAATCGAAATAGTTTGACTGAGTTTGACTAAGCCATTATCATAAAGGAAACTAGAATGTAATAGCCGTTTAAAAATAAAATAAATTTATCAGCACTAAGAACAAAATGTCGTCCCACACAAACTAATACAAACAAAAGAGGGATATTAAATCAGTATCACTCATATTTTTTCTACCGACTGTGTACGAATCCAGAACACGGTGAATTTGACAAAAGGAATTTTATGACAATGACATCCACACTGTAGAGCGATAGTGTATCTGGAAGATTTATGATATACAGGGTGTCCAAGAACCTGGCGTCCAACTGGATTCCCACGATGCCCCAAGTTCTAACAGTACTCAGAAAAATATTTTAAAAAATCCACCCCATGTACTTACAGAATTATACTGATTTAAAAAAAAAGGGGAAATGAGCACCCTGTGACATACTTTTGAATGCTGTGACTGCTAATGCTGATAATTTCGATATTTCTTGGAGGTTTTGTAATCTAGGGTATTGCTGTGTCTAAATAGAATGTAAAAATAAAGTACTTATTGTACCATTTTAAAATAAAATATTATTTTAACTAAAGGTGATATGGAAAACTATTGAATTTCGCAACTTTGACCGACTGTAGTGTAAAAAAAATGTACCAAAATAGTATGGCAAGTGACGTCAAATTTTGACGCGTTTATTCCTCTTTTTAAAAAGGTATAATACTTACACATTAATTTGAAAAAAAAAATTTTGATAATATTTTTACTCAACAACCCAATTTTTACGATGTCTTACAGAATTCTTAGAAAGAAAAATTTACGACGAATTGAATCTAACCTCTAAAGAATTACTATTGTATGCTCATAAAAATAACAACAGGCCTCTCAAAAAACAGGTTAGACCGTAAGGGACGGTATGTGCATGCATCTCACCATAGTGATTCGTTATTACAACAGGAGGGAGCAAGACAGAAACTATCTTTGCGATTTGCTGGTTCTTCTTTATGGTACCCCATTATTCAGGTAAGAGTGAGGGAGAAAAAGGTTAGAGGTGCGAGTGAGATAGATAGTGACGCTATCTGGGATCGTGCTATTTAGGATAACAGTACGGTCAGTATGCGTCACTGCCTCCTGCCGTTACTACGCACCTCTCTCTTATTGTTACCATTGATCACGTACTACGATTTAAAGCTTTGTTTATTGGACTCGATTACTCTTTGTGCTCTGGACTTTGAAACGAACTCTTTACGACGACCTTTGCCTGTGTTTGGACAGTTTGTGTTTTGTGTGTGCTACCATGGCGACCTACACTCCGCAAGAATACGCAAATATGCACTACATTTATGGAGAATGTAGAGGTAATGGACGAGCTGCAGCGAGACTTTACAGAGAAAGGTATCCGAGGGCTACGCGATATCCCGACCATCGAGTTTTCATTAATGTGCACAGATCACTATGTGACGGGCGGTTCCCCAATCAAGTAGCTGGTGAAGGACGACCCGTAAATGACTTCATACGCGATGAAGTTTTAGAGGCGGTGTCGGCAAATCCAAGCATCTCTGTGCGAGGAATAGAAGCTGATACGGGGATACCGAAGAGCACAGCACACAGTATTCTCCAAAAAGAAGAATATCATCCGTACCACGTACAGCGAGTGCAAAGTCTTTTACCTCGAGACTATCCGAGCCGAGTCGCGTTTTGTGAAACAATCCTGCAAAAACATCGAGAAGACGAAAACTTTATCGACAAAATTTTGTGGTCAGATGAATCAACATTTAAGAAGGATGGCTACATGAACCTACACAACTTGCACGAGTGGCATGTGGAAAATCCGCACTTGATGCGAGAAGATAGATCCCAGTACCGGTTCAAAGTGAACATGTGGACCGGTATTCTCTGTGGGAATATTATTGGTCCATTTGAGATGCCCGAGAATTTGACTGGCGAATCATATTTAAATTTTCTTCAAAATGATTTGCCAAACTTACTAGAAGAGACCCCACCAGATATGTGGTTCCAACACGACGGCTGTCCAGCACATTTTCGCGTATCCGTTAGAGAGTTTTTAGACGAGCAATACCCGAACAGGTGGATTGGGCGATCAGGAACAATCCCGTGGCCAGCCCGCTCACCTGACTTAAATCCGCTGGATTTTTTTTTCTGGGGAACTATGAAGGAGCTCGTTTATGCGAAGCCCATTAATGACATCGCTGACCTTCGTGAGAAGATAACACAAGCAGTGCAGGTGATACGTCAAAAAAGTTACTCGCGAAACATAAAGCGGTCCTTTTTAAGGAGAGTGAGAGCTTGTATTGCCGCGGGTGGTCAACATTTTGAACATTTATTGTAATAAAATATCTTTAAACTAACATTCTTTGCTTTTATTCTACTGGGAACCCATCTACCTGTGTGTATTTCCTTCTTGCTCACTCTTGGAACCGAAGTAAATAATAGTAGTAACATAACAGTTTCTAAGATAAGAAAGGGTCCGACAGTTACCGTTAGTAGGTAGGCACTTCGTAAAAATTGGGTTGTTGAGTAAAAATATTATCAAAATTTTTTTTTTCAAATTAATGTGTAAGTATTATACCTTTTTAAAAAGAGGAATAAACGCGTCAAAATTTGACGTCACTTGCCATACTATTTTGGTACATTTTTTTTACACTACAGTCGGTCAAAGTTGCGAAATTCAATAGTTTTCCATATCACCTTTAGTTAAAATAATATTTTATTTTAAAATGGTACAATAAGTACTTTATTTTTACATTCTATTTAGACACAGCAATACCCTAGATTACAAAACCTCCAAGAAATATCGAAATTATCAGCATTAGCAGTCACAGCATTCAAAAGTATGTCACAGGGTGCTCATTTCCCCTTTTTTTTTTAAATCAGTATAATTCTGTAAGTACATGGGGTGGATTTTTTAAAATATTTTTCTGAGTACTGTTAGAACTTGGGGCATCGTGGGAATCCAGTTGGACGCCAGGTTCTTGGACACCCTGTATAATATTTCGCCTATTTCTAGTTTTGGTGGAACTGTTATTCTTACAGCTTTTACACCTACACATCGTATTATTAAGTTACAATATTACGTAGGTGTTGCTAATTTATGATTATTTTCTCTTTTGGATTTGTTATTCTATGCTAACAACTTAACGGTATAGCTTAGTAGAATTCTTGTTAAGTTATATTGTGATGGACTAAATGATTGAATTTTGATTTGATGATTAAATTTTGTGTAAATGATGATGAATCAACATCCCTAAAAATAATAAAAAGTTCGCGTCTTTATTGATCATAAATCTAACTTTTGTAAGTAGGCGAATGGCAGTATTCATATAAGACCTATAATCTCGGAAAACTCGTTAAAAATATGTATATATATATATTTTTTTAATAAATAACTTAGATCTTAAAGCGGTCAAAGCGTAAAACAGCCCATGGATGTATTAATTTTAACCCAGTCAGAAAAAATATACGGAACTGCAAACGAAGCGTGCGAAGATGTTGATTTAGTAAAGGACTCTCTGTGTAATTTTTTTGATTGCATTTTTCCTCTTGTTATTAATAATATTCGTGCTTTACAATTTGTAAAAACTGAATTTTTGGGAGGATTCCGGGCGACATTTGGGAAGAACGCGGTATGGTGATCTGGCAACACTGTAAAATTGGTTATAACATGAGTGTGTGTTGTTGCAGATGAAGCGCAGGGTGCTAGTGAGAGCGGCGGGCAGGTGAGGCAGTGGAAACAGTGGCGGGCGGCATGGACCACGCGGTGAAGGCGATGTCGGTGCGCGGGCCGCTCGCGCGGCTCGTGGCGCGGCGCCGCTTCGAGTCCGCCGAGCTGGAGGAGCTGTACGCTCGCTACGCGTGCAAGCTGCAGCGCACCTCCGTCGGCTCCGCGCTCGCTCTCTGGGCGCTGCTGGCGGCCGCGCTCGCCGCCGTCGACGCTACCCGCGGGTGGCGGAGGGCACCTCAGGTAAATAGGTTTAAAGAAACTTTATTCAACAATACTGATCACAATTCAAGTTTTCTAAAAGTTCGACAACACCTGTTACAGACTAATTTATAAAATAAATAGATTAAAAAATAAAAACAAAATATTTTTTTTCAAAAATAGCATATTGGAGGCCGGACCCACCCAACACAATAATTCCAGAAGTCGAACATACTGGTTGAGCTGTGTTTTAAATGCATTGAATGAGTGTACATTTCTTATTCGTAAGGTTATTTTATTATAAAGTCCTCACCTGTACCAAATGTCACCTGATTTCAAATATCGAAGCCTTATTTTATTCTAAAGCTGTCACATGGCGAATCCTATTTCTATATTTTCAGGATTTTTCTTAACGTTCAACGCATTCATTGTTTAATGTTTCAGTAAACATTTTGTCAATGAATCATAATCGCTTGCGTGTATTCTACATGCTACCTCTCACCTGCATTGCCAGCATAATATGCAGACACGCTATAGTATCCTTGAAATGAAAATGAGATTTATGTTCCGTAGTAGGTATACGAACAAAAATGTTCTTTCCGGGAAATAGGTTATTGTGCTGCAAGCATTGCCAAAACTTAATAATATTCTAAAAGTTGACCCTAAAATAATATTTTGTTGTCTGACCTAGGTCGGGGTACTGACCGCCCACGCGCTGCTTTGTAGTGGCTTAGCGTGGTGGTGCGGTCGCGCCGGTGGCGTGGCTCCGGAACGGCGGCTGCCTCGCGCCTGCTGGCTAGCATTAGCTGGCGGGTGCATAGCCTTGGGCGTAACGCTGCCCGCATGGAGCACGGGTGCCGCGGCCGAGGGTGCCACGCACGTGGTGTGGGCTGTGTTCGCGGCTTACGCACTGCTACCGGTTGGCGCCCCCGTTGCTGCAGCATTTGGCATCCTACTACCCACCGCTCATACCATCGCCGCCGCTCTCGTCGCTAATCGGTTTCCTTACCACGTTTGGCAACAGGTCAGTCGCATATGCAAACTCAATTATACACACGTAACAATTTAGTCTTATGACGTAAATGAGCTTTTCCTAGATAAAATAAATAGAACAACATTTTATACAGATGCCAATATGACTTCAATTTAACAGGAAAAATATTTGTGTATATGTTCAGACGTCGCAGATTCGGACAGCACCTAACCTAGTTATCGATTGAGGTTCATAGCGCGCCGGCATTTGTGAGTCGCGAATAAAACTAGTAATTTATGATCGCGCTTCGTTATTTCCAAACCTTGATATTGACCTTGAGACTTACCTGTAAGTTATTATGAAGGTCCCACAATAATTTTGAAAAATTTCTGCTAACATTATTGGATTTTGAAAATGAAAATGCATAATTATACACAGGCGTCATTAAATGTCGTTAAGCTAGATAAACATTAAAACTTATTTTTTTTCTAAATATGGACTAATTTGCTGTTGAGTCTATAAATACTTACTAAAACTTGGCACTTTTAGGTAAAACACTGTCAAAAGACGTTGATGGATTGACTTTGTGATTAATAGTGTGTTATTATGATGATCATAGGATTTGATTGGCTGACATATTTCTATTTATGTAAGGGTTACTGACGAGTTGGCAATTTGACTTTATTAATAAGAACCTGACAATGTACCCGTGTTTTTTAGAACTAGAATAAAAATATGAATTCTGATACAATTTTAAAGTGTCGCAAAAGTAGTGCTATGGTCTAGTTTAACCGGTGATATAGCGGATATGTGTCTGTAGTAACTTAATCTTAACTTTAACGGTTCTTAGTCAAAAAAGAACCGTTAAAGTCAAGGCGAGTGTGAGATACCTGAATATCATATGTATTATAAAATCGAATCTTTCCGTGAGGTTTCACCCACGTAAGTAAATATTAATTTTCATATAATGCTATCGAATTGACTTTATATGCGTAGAAATACCAAATAAATTACTTTAAATATTTAAACGCACACATGGTAAGAACAATAAACATAATGATCTTTCATATAAACAGAAGTGGTTTTGTTGGCGCCCAATGCGGGCCCACTCACTATTGTAAGGTTATTGAACTCTCTATTGAAGGTGTGCAACCTTTAACTATCGGCATTGTCAAATAAATATGTTCCGTCCCTACTTCCCAAAGATCTAATAAATTTTGGGAGCAAACATAGAAGGACAATCTGACATTTAATTATGTATCACATCACTCCACTATTATATGGTTCCTGAAATTTTGTTGCACATTGATTTATTAATATTCTCTTACGTATCATATATATTTATATTTACCTGATCTTAGCCTTGTCTTCTTGGCGCCCAACATGGTACTTGCTTATGCCTCACGCCACTTAAATAAAGGTTGCTCGGCTTGCGTGCAAAGCTTACGTCACCCTCATTGTCTAAACAAACTTACCATGTTACCCATTCTAATGTAAGAATTGTACAAGGATATACCGTCTTCAACAAAATTATGCAAATAACGGTATATTACGTGGTTCAACTGTAGAGCGCGAAGATAAATTTGTAATAGCTTCTTTTGAAACTACGAATTACATTAGCTTGATAAATTAGTTATAATATTGTTGAGATACGGTTAATACGCCCAATGAGTCGCTCGACTGGGAGTACCTTACCAAATAACAATATTGATTAATGTTGTATTCTTGTGCGTCTGTGTGTGAGTAAGATCGCCAGAGCTCAAGGGCCGAAGGATAAGAGTGGCTAGTGCTTAACAAATATACTGTAGTGGTACTAGCTTGCCCTTGTATTTTGCCCTCAATGCCACTTAACAACAGGTGAATAGAATTCATTTACTTGCTCAGGAATGCTGTATAAGATTAAATAAGAGTTTTTATTTTTATTTTATACAAAATCTTTTATTTGTTTTTCTATTTATGAAGTATCTATTTATTCTACCTAGGTATTATTATTCAATATTTGTTTATGCTATTGTATATAGATGCCTCGTTAAAAACACATCACGACTGTGTTTGTTCGCAATGATGTGAACATAAAGCTTTGTTTATTTTACTTCTAGCTATGTAAATGACAAGCACGGTGTTTTCTTTGCCTATTATTTATGTTGACACTGTTTGAAAGACAAAGTCCAAAATATCTAAATAAACGTAATGGTATGAAGTATGTTAACTATTGCTAGTTAAGCATTTTACTTTGATTAAATGTCTTGTTAGCATGTTTGCGAGGATCTTAAATACTACAGAAATATAATTCTATATATAAAGGTCTTCATTAGGAATGTGATGGTATCTTAAATTACTAGCTTTACGCGCGATTTCACTCGCGTAGCTCTCATACTAATATATCAAGCAGAAGAGTTTGTTTCCTTCAACGCGATAATCTCAGAAACTACTGGTCCGATTTGAAAAATTATTTCAGTGTTAGATAGCTCATTAATCGAGGAAGGCTATATTTAATTATGAAGTTATTACAGGTACGGGAATTACGTAGTTGAAATACTAGTTACATTATACAAACGAATCGGAATAATAATAGAATTATTCACGAGAACTAATTTACAGTGATAGTCTCTACATAAATGTACGTATTCGCGTCTGTTTTCTATTAACGTAGAAGTATTTTTAGCAGATTGAACACATAGTCTAGGTAAATTGACAAGGAGTATGTAACAACTAGATTCATTGTTGGCCTTCGAAAATCAAAGAAATCTCAACGACAAACAATTAATCGTCATAATTATCTCTTCCCTTTAGCTTTCGGATGTGCAATGAAAAATTGCCTGCCATTGTAACTGCACTATTTTAAAATCTTTTTCAATCAACTTAAACTGGGACCATAACCTAATAAAACTTGAGAATAGTTTTTAACAGACTGACATTTATTGAAGTTTATGGTTACATATTACAGTATTGTCCACAGGTGGCGCTGCTTTGTACATAGACAATGTTTTGATACCACAGATAAAATATACTATAATTTTTATAGCATCTACTATTACTATAACTGGCGGGAATAGGAAATAAGAGATTAATTGTTTTTTTTTAATCTTTTGTATTTTGACGATTTGGATACTAGTCTGACTTGTTATGCGTAGATATAACATGCATGTGAAAAAAAGAATAAAAAAAAAGATGGATGGGCAGTGTGAAAGATGACATGTGTGAGTATGGAAAAGACGTCTAATAGGGAAAAATAGAAGAGGTTGATATATTGCGCTGACTCCAAATAATGGGCGCAAGGTACGAAGATGATGTTTACAAGTCTGACCTGTACTTGATCATCGTCATCGTCATCAGCCCGTATAATGTCCACCGCTGAACATGGGCCTCCTCCCGAGGGAGGGTATTTGCCATAGTCACCACGCTTGGCAGGCGGGTTGGTGACCGCAGTATTATGTTGTACCACACAAGGAAACGCTGCTGCCCGTTCCTTGATATTCGATTATTATAGATGATGTTATAACAATCGGGACCAACGGCTTAACGTAATTTCCGAGGCACGGAGGGTACCAGTAGATTTTAGGTAGATAATGACATGGATAAGCCTTTTAAAAATATAGGTAATTTGTTTTAGCCGATAATTTTTTTTTAGGTATTTAGGTAGATTTGATTGATATCAACGTATGTAATGTACTCACATTACATACTAATTCGTAATCTCGATATTGAAGTACCTTGATTTGGTGTCTACTTCGTTCTTACTTATTCCGATCCCTGATAATCTATTCTTAATATATTATTATAAAACTAAAAAGTTTGTATATTTTCTTAATCCGGATAATATCAGGATCTACTGGCCAGATGTAAATAGTACATTACGTGCCAAGGGAGGAAAGGAAGACATTTCAACCCGCGCGATATTAAAAAAAAAAACAATTTAATAGATTTAATTGTCTTATACTTAATAGAAATTATTATTAATATTCGAGATAATTAAATATTGAATTTTTTTAGTAAGAAAAATAGTATTTATTATCGAACGCAAAAAAAACATTGAACATTGAACAGGAAATAACAATAACAAATAACAAATGCACGGTTACCATGGTAATGAGTTATTTCAAGTAGGTAACGAGAAAAAAATTAAAACAAAAAAATACTAAATTTTAAACTGTCACTAATTGTGAGCAGTCAGAAATATGCATGCAAATTCAAACTTTCGGCCTCGGAATGATGAAAAAATATTGTATTATTAGAAAGATACGGTATGCACTAGTAACGTAGGCTATATTTAATGATAAAGTTACTACGGGCACGGGAGCTACACTGGCGCGGGACTTAAGTAACACATAGAAGTACACGTAATTATTAAACGATTGCAAGATTGAAGCCGTTGTTGATATAATTACATCACAATAATTATTACCAATAATAAAAAAATATCAACCAAATTAAAACTTGTGTAAAATTCTGAAAGATATCACCACAAAATGAAAAAATTACGTTTTATATAGCGTAATTCTGTTAGCGTATACAAAATTTTGAGAGCTTATGTAAATTGCGAGCCGTAAAGAGTACTTCATATAGGTACAAACAAACAAAAAATATCAACATTTTAAAGTACCCTCTGGATTAATTTATCTCGTATGGACACAAAGTCAATATAGCTTAACTCATATACCTAGTCAGGTCATAAATTCTGTTAAATGTTTAATATAAAATAATTGAAACAAGTTTATTCATTATGTAACGATTTACATACCAAAATGAACTTTACAAAACATAGATTATTATGACACTAAAGTTTATTCAAAATGACCTCCGTGATTTTGAATACAGGCCTTCAATCTGCGCGGCCAGTCGTCTATCGCAGCACGAAGGAGGTCCATGTCAATATCGGCGGCTGCCTTAATCAAGGATGTCTTGAGTGACTCTTAATTGGGATGAGGCTTTGAGCACGCCTTTTCCTCCAAGTGTTGCCATATCTTGTAATCTAACGGATTCAAATCTGGACTGGAGGAGGGCCAGTCTTCGTGTCGGATGAATTCGATTTAACGCGCCGCCAGCCAGTCTTGTGTGCTCTTCGCTCTATGAGCTGGCGCCGAATCTTGTTGGAATACCCAGTGCCTGTTATTGAACATGGTATGAGAAACAGGTTCCACAAGGTTCGTCAGGATTGTATTTTGATACACAACTGCATTCGTTTTTACACCTTTCTCACAAAAATGTACCTCTGTTAAGCCCCAATAAGAAACTCCCAACCATACCATGAGCGAGGATGGAAAATGACCTCGTTGGACACGCGGAATACGGTTGCTCGCTTCTTCACTACTGTGTGCGTACACCTTATCATTTTGTTTGTTGTAGCTCTCTTCTACGGTAAACATTTTTTCACCTGAAAAAAGAATTTCCCGATATATTTTTCCCGCGTACCGCTTCAACAAAGCGCGGCATCTCTTCAGTCACAGGTCCATTAGACAAGCATACAAACGATGTCCTGTTTTTCTTCGATATGTCCGAAGCCCTAAGTCTTCATTTAACACCCCTTTCACCGTGGTTCTGCTTAACCCCATCTGAATGGCCAATAGTATCTGCTTACGTTTGGGATTTCATTGAATTCGCGCCTTCACAGCTTTTATCACTGCTGGAGTCCTAACAGACCGAGGGCGACCACTTCTTGACCTGTCATCTACACTACAGTCTTCATTGTATCGTTTGATGGTGCGATAAACGAATCTTTTGGTTATATTCAAATTTTTCAGTATGTAAAAATTTTAATTGGCGCGTAACCGCAACGGTGCAACGCAATAACTGCAGCACAGTCTTCTTTAAGCGTCCACCGGTCCACTCCATATTTAAAAATGAGTAAAATTCTAAAAAGTATACATTTTTATTTTCATGAACAATTCGAAATTCGAATTCTATAAACTTTTTTGTGGCCAGCATTCTAAAAGAAAAGTTTTTATTGTGTGACAATACTTATGACCTGACTAGGTATGTAATAGCTTTTAAACATATTACTGACTCCAAATTATTTTAATTACGTTTATACTTTTTAGTTATCATCCTTTATTTTATGTTTAAAGTTTTTAATGTAGCTAATGTAATAATTATACTTTATTGTGCATATACTACAGTTTTTATAGTCGGTCTTGGTTACATAATAATACATTATACCTAATGGCTTTTACTCACTACAATAGTGAGTATTTTAAACTTTACTCGTATTTATATTACTTTGGTGCCGTAGTGTAAATTAAGTAAGACTTATTATAAAGTTTCTGATTATCTTAGTGGCATACATGCTTACGATTGAGCCGCTCCAATTTCAATTTAAATTAACCTCGGGATCTACTGAGTTTTTGGCTGCACGTTTGGGGGAAAAATATGACGATTCCAAATAAAAGTACAATTTTAACGGAAAAAAATCTTTTGAACTTTGAACTTTAAGATTCATAGAACATTGCGTGATGTTTTATAATCTGCATAGTAATCTACAGTTGTTGATATGTCTGAGTCATTTTATTCCAAATCATACTACCCCATAAAACGTACACTGCTGAACATGGACCTTATAGGTAAATATATAGGTAGGTCGACGAATTAATATGATGAGTTTTGTATTTGGTCTAGGCATTACTTTAAGCAAGTATGCGTTCTTACAGTTCATACTCTGTAAGACGCGCTGTATAGGTCGCGTATATATTACTCTAAGCTTTTACCATACCACGCGTGGCAGGCGGTTCGGTGAACGCAGTATTATGCTGTATCACAATGGAAAATGCTTCGCTTTGTAGGTGACATTGGAATAATTGGGACCAACAACGGCTTAACCTGCTTTTCAATTCACAGAGGGTAGTCCCACAACCAACCAGATTTCTAGACCTGTTAAAAATTGGAATAAATTCCGGGGCGGAAAATCTAAACTATCATATATATTTTTAACATTAGTAACTGAGTTTAGCTCTTACCCGGAGTAGAATAAATAATATTCCGCACAAAAGCATGATATTACTTGATTAATTATGTATTAATTCAGAGTTCAATAGTTTTGTGGTAGAATGAACATTATTTTATATAAAACTACTTTTCCCGCGTGTTACTCCCGTTCTCGTGGGAACTTCATAATTTAATATAGGCAATATTAAATTTTAGGAAGGCTATAGCGTCCCTGGATAAATAAGCTTTCTAACACTGGACCTGCAGTTCCTAAAATAATTGCATTCAAGCAAACAAACTCTTAGCCTTGCCAAACTCGCGTAGTACTTATTTTTTCAATACAGTCAGTTAAATCTAGGCATTTTTTTATTTTTATTTTTTTCTAAGAAATAAGTCCTATTGTTATGAAAGTTAGAGCAGCTGGTTTCAAAATTTTAATTACAGTTTAGAACAGCATTATTCATGGTTACACAGCAAAAAAAAATGTTGGAAATAGTTATGATTTGTGGCAACAGGAGTGAAAAGACTGACACAGGGTGTGAAATTCTTGCGTTTTTCTTAAAATGCCTATAATTTTAAAATCATGCTACTTAGATATTTTTTTCTCACAACCAGCATGACTAGCCTTTTCACCCGGTTCCGGGTTGACGTCGAGTTTTGGGTCAGCCTGTATATTAGTATAGAACTGTAGATACGTGCATATAAAAGAACATTAATATTTATTTGTATGCTTAACATTTATATTATACAGTAACGGGGTAGTATCAATGCTTTCGCCCTAATTAATACACACACGATACACGGTTGTACCATGTTTACGTACATCACTACTTTATTGGCATTGACTTCGCGGCAACGTTACAAATGCATAGCTGATAAAAGTAGTGTATAACGGCCGTATCGCTGTTGTTATTTACTCGCTACAACACATATGGTGATATATTTTCTTTATTATTAAAAAAATTGAAAAATATTATTATAATTTCACAAAAATAGCTTCTATTAATGGGATGGCATATATTTTTGAAGCACCTTATAATTTCACTAGATTACCACGTGCGGTTTAGTCACCGTAACCATTTCAAATATAGCCCATGTTACTGCATACAACGTAGCTCTATATTAGTGAAATATTTTTTTAAATCGTACCCGCAGTTCCGGAGGTTAGCGCATTCAAACCAACAAACACACTCTGCAGCTTTATAATATTTGTATAGATAATATAAAGACTAGTTTATTATTTAAAAAAAATTCAAATCTTCTTCTTGATTTTACCCAAGTCGTGATGGCGACTGAAAACTTTACTTTGAAGTTTGAAAATAAATCACAAGTACGGGAGACCACGGTGCTAATTATGTGAAAGGTTAGGTAGTTTAATTAGATGTAAGTAAATGTGTGTGGTGACATTTCTTTGGACGCCTTATTCTGCCAATTTGAAAAATATATTTTACTGCCACACCCTTGCGTCACGCTCAAATTATCGAAATATTCAATAATTAATCTATCTATTATATTAAAACTGACGCGCTCGAGTAAATCCACACTAGCCCCGTCGTCGCCTCCAGTACTATGAATCGCTACAAAACCGCGTACCTAAACAGTAAACACTTTTATTAGATTGTGAACTTAAAACATTTTTGGAACTAATTAGTTAGCTACATAAATCCGAAATAATTTAAGGAATATAATACATTTTGGTTTTTAATACCAGTATAATAAATTATCAAGATCAAAATTACTGTTATCGGCTACGAGAGGCCATGAAAGTCTATATTATATGCTCCTACGTTTATGACATGTTATTTTTTATTACACTAGCTTCCGCGCGCGGTTTCACCCGCGTAACTTGGATGGGAGTTAAGCGGGTGGTCCCGTAGGAACTTTATAATAAAATAAAGCCTTCTTCAATAAATGAGCTATCTAACACTGAAAAAACTTTTCAAACCGGACCATTAGTTCCTGACATTAGCGCGTTGAAGCAAACAAACAAACTCTTCAGCTTTATATATTAGTATATATGATAAATAAATTTATCAAATCGGACCAGTAGTTCCTGAGATTAGCGCATTCAAGCAAACAAATACACAAACTTTTCAGCTTTATACATTAGATAACAAGATAATAAATATAATAGGTACTTTAATCACTGAAAAGACCCTTTCCAAATAATCCGAACGTAGATTCTAAGTCGTTTTTAGAATCGCTGGCTACAATTGAAATTCATATTCTGTAGACACTCCACACCGCCTCCGTGCCACCGCATAGCCACAAGAGTGAGCCAAAACACATTTCTGAAACATGTCTCCACGAAGCAAGTTCAACGCACATTACCATAATAATACTGTAGGCGAAGGTGTTTACCATACCGACGTTTCTGTGCACTAAAGTTATTTATACATTCAATGTCTACTACGTCTATAATATTTATTGTTTTGTTGGCATAAGGTTAGACCGCTGCTGTTAGAATTTTGGAACCGTAGAGTTAATTAAACTAGTGGTCGCCCAGTGGTCGAAATTAGATTGGGGTTGCTAACCATCATTTCAAAAAACCAGGACTTGAGGTTAAAAATAGGATGCAGTAATAGTGTACCAAAATTTCAATTAATATATAGAAAAAGTAGGTTATTTATTTATTATTCAATTTAATCAATATTAAAAACAAAATAAAATAACAGGTTTTGATATGGATTGTAACGCAAAGATATGTGCATGCAGCTAAAACTATGACAGTACAATTAAAAGAAAGCAATGTCAAACATTTTGTAGTAAATCGGCACAGGATGACTCAAATGTTTCCAGTGAAACTTGAGGCGTCCTAACCCGAACTGATATGGAGGATGTCTTTCATGTTAGCAGCAAATCTATTACAGTTGTAATTAAATGTGTCGAGAAATTTATTATTGTTACATTTTAATTATTTTAAATTTAAATAACAATGTTAAAGCGCAAAACCCAGGACGCTGCTTAAAATCTATTCAGGACTTCCCAGGACATTAATAAACCCATAAAAATGAATGACCATGAAAATAGGACGGTTGGCAACTATCATGAGATCATAATTAAAAATATATAGGTATTAGCATTGTGCACTCTTAATTTAATACTCCTCCGTCCGCGCAATTTTCGTTAAAAGATAATGTTTTTGTTTCAATTATTATTAATAATAATAATAATTCTTTATTTATACTCACAGGTTAAAACAAAATCAAGGTTACACAAAACAAGAAACAACATTTTTTGGCTTTATATCACAATACGGAACGCAGCTGGCATCTTAGCTAGATTACGTAGTAATCTGTGTTAAAGATGCCAGGCCCTTTCCCCAGAATGCATACAATAAAAAGATTAATATTTAGATAACCATTAAGTAGATATGGAATAGAATATTGTTTTATTTCCCAAGAATATTCTAGTACAAATTTATACTTACACACGATTATAAAAGTACCAGATCCTATCCTTTTTTTTAATTGTAAAGTTTTACCTCATTTAGATTGTTTTAATATATTAAAATGTTAAGTAATAACGAATATAATCATAAATGGTTGCAAGTACTGTATAATAAATATTCAACCATTTTTAATACGAATAATGATACATGTATTTTCCATAAACATGAATGCACACGAAAGTAATATGGTCGGAACTCTACTATTTTTATCAAACATCATGTGCATTATACAGCTGCTCTCCTGTAACTTTACGGCCGCACTACGGTTTTCTGTAAACTGCAGTTATTTTTTACTGCAGCACTGCGGTTAAAAACTACAATTGTTTTAGTCGGTTTTTCGTGTAAGATGATCGCAGGGTATAATAATATAGAATTATAGACTATATAAAAATCATGCCCAATGTAGATAAATAAACAGAACGCATAAATTGAGAACGACTGAACCGTCATTTTCGTTGATTGTTCTTTTGTAGTATTGTATGAAATAAAAATATGCAATAATCCACGGGATATGACAGACTTTTTCGACGTCCGGGACTAACAGCTATAATAAAAACAAAAAAACTATTTGCTTTTATAAGTCGACATAGTAATTTGGCACAAAATGAGTCGATGAAAAACATGTGTTCGCCATAACGTTCCGGGCAGCCCAGACTTAAAAAAAACTGCGAGAGGGATACCGAAGTACGAAGCATATTAACGTGGATACCTTTCGTTAAAGTTTAATCATTTAATGTAACTTGTGGCGCAAGAAAAATGCGTTTCAGAAAGAACGTTTGCTTGTGTTGTTTAACTTTTTAAAATGCACTCAGCAACGCGGCTAAAAACCGCGTGCGTTTTACCTTAGTGCGACCATGTTATGCCTGAACGTATCCGACAGGTACATGATTGCCGCGATTGCTTCTGAATAAAATGTAAAAATAATACTGCAAAAGCTATCTGTATGGAACTTCAAACATTTATTCACGTTTTTCCGGAGGCTGACGTCATGCAATTCGATTTTGTATTCAAATGTTTTCAACATGATGAAAAATAAATGCGCCCATGTGCATCGGAAATGGACGTAGTGTAGGTGGAATAATACTGGGCAATTATTCGTATTATTCAATCGTCGCTTTTACAGCGGTTTACGCTCAATGCTGTTTCCCAATATGTATTCGTATGTCCAATAACTGATATATTAATATTAACAGTTATGGTCGAATGCAAATGTATGACATGTGTTTGATTTTATGTTTGGATAAGAAATCAACGATTGAGTTGTTCGGAGTAGAACGCGCTTTCAACATCAATCGTTCACCTGTTCTGCTATCATTAAGTACATCAGAAAGTGTTACAGGCGCCACCTCGCTACATCGTAGAACTAATAAACACGTCTTGTCTTGAGACATATTCACCGCCATTACAATTTGACGTAATGCAGTCAGACAAGTGAGCTTTCATGTCATACGGTTGTGAAACGTTGCTCATTATGCTCATGTTCACATTAGACTGTCATTGAGTGGAGGCGTTCTCGACAGCAGTCTGATCTGAAGTATGAATATAGGGTTCAGTAGTAGTCATTTATACGATAAATCACGAAAAGAGCAAGGTTTTGGTGGAGAGTAATATAAAAAAATCTGTCATAAAAAGTTTGATCTGACGACTAAGAACACATCAAAGTCACACACACAGACTTATGATCAAGCCGTTTTAGGTTTTCGCAAAACTAAACTGACTTTTTTTAAATACATTTGTGAATTTATAGTTTCTGTCTATAATTATATTTTCTAACTTATTTCGGAACAAATTCACGTGACCCTCACAACTAATTTATTAATACAACAAATCGAAATCATTGTACACAAGTATTCTTTTAAATTCAAAATATCTAAAAAAAGTAAATATAAAATTAATATATAAATTATACTAGAGCCAAAATGTAAAAGGTCTCTAACTTCGTGATTGTAGAATTTAACGTAATATATTTTAAACCGTTAAATACATTTTAATCTATAGCGCATGAATGTTATCCTTGTCATACAAATTATATGTACATATTTGAATGTTAGTACTTTATTATAAGCGTGGTGTTACTATGATAAATCAGTCACATTTTGCTTTGAAGTTATTCACGCCTAAATTATTAATGGATCACGATCGCCTACAATGAAAGTAGAACGAACCTCAGATCAAAATCCTTTAATATTTTAAAGCTAGGTAATTTACTTTTACATTCTGTTGCTTCCCACATCCCTTTTGAATAAAATATGTCGAAATGAGTCGCCAGAAAGTGTATCATAAAATGCTCAACTATATCGGGTTGTTGTCAAAATATTGTAAATGTAATTATATTATGAGTATAATGTCAGTAATAGGTACACATTATTATAAGTATACTGACATTATACTTATAATATAATTACATTTACAATATTTTAAATGTCAAATTAAGCGTGTTCAAGCAAATAAACATACTCTTCAGCTTTTTATATTGGTATCGAAGTACATAGAGATATATTGTTTTGTAAGACTGTTTGATGTTAGTTGACATTGAATATTTTAGTCTTAAAGATGAGTCAAATAGAGGGGGCGTCGCAAACGTCGACAGGTTCTATTTGCATACCTCAGGCGGGATAGTACACGGCTCGTTGCCTATTTCATAAAGGCTATAAATAAATTAAATGCTGGTGGCTGGGCCACACAGATCACTGGCTCAATAAAGTTATAATAAGTGTGCCATGATTCCTATTACGGCATTATGTGAGCAATCTAGAGCTACATGCAAACGTAAACTTTTGCGTAATTTTAGTTTAAATATTACTATAGTCGACAACCTGAGTAGCGTAGCGGTATTTGGCTCGCTTTAAATCTCGGAGATCGTGGGTTCGATCCCTACGCCGGACAGGAAATCTTTGTGTAAATTCTAAGATTATTTCCGGGTCTGGTTGGTTGAGGGATTACCCTCTGTGCCTCGGAAAGCACGTTAAGCCGATTATTATAACATCATATTATAATCGCATATCTAGGAACGGGCAGCAGCGTTTCCTTGAGTGGTAGGTACAATATAATACTGCGGTCACCAAACCGGCTGCCAAGCGTGGTGACTATGGCAAATACCCTTCGGAAGGAGGCCCATGTTCAGCAGTGGACGTTATACGGGTTGATGAGGACGATGATTGTCGACAAAGTCATATTTTATCAGCTTTGTGTTCGTTTATTATTCATAAGTGTTTGATAGTTTGGATAATGTCGTTTAACAGCGGTTAGTTTTAATAGTATTATCCGATTAGTATCTATATTAGATGCGAGTATGTTTGTCCATGTTATTATATAATGTTAATATAGCGTATCAAAATGTTACATCGTTTTTCTTTAGAATTCTGGGGATTAAGAATAAGCAGCTTACTAAATATAGGTCAGTAAAAATAAGAGCAAGCGTAATAAAATGTACTCAATGTATTCGTAATTAAGTTCGATTTTGTATAATGCAAAACTTACCAAAAAATCTCACAATGTGATCTGTTGACAACTTTGTCAACAGATGACCTTCTCTTATATATAAGAGAATAAGTAATATTTACTACTATATACACGTAGTAAAACCCTCCCCCGGGAGGAGGCCAATGGTCAGCAGTGGACATTATACGGGCTGATGATGACACGTAGTATATAAATGATTGTTAATAAAATGTATTAATAGTAGTTTAAACGCAAAATAATTGATTGTTGGTTACAATCTAGAAGTTCTATAACAACTGTGGTGGTTTATTCTTTTTTTGCCTTCACTATTTGTATGTGAGCAATGTAAACGCGCGCTGTTCCCAGACTACCCCTCTCAACTTCTTTTAACCTCCGGACGTTTCAGAGCATGCTTAATTGAATTCCTGTTTTCAATGTGTTTTCATTCCGCTTGAAACTGTATGAAACATAGCTTAACTTTTTAGTTTTATTACTCTTGCTTTATGATATTACATTATTTACTTACTACAGATCTCTAAAAATTATACTAAATTTTCCCATGCTACAATATTTACTTAATTATTTTATAAATGTAAGTATACACAAAATTTATTAAGTGTTAGTTAAGAATGATCATAATTACAATTAATAAAAATATTTTTTCCTTGTTCAACAATTCAATATTTTCCTACCCACTATTCAATGAGAGAGCAGTATAAACGCCGCCCGACTACTTTTAACTTCCGGGCGTTTTCGAGCATGTATAATTGAATTCCTGTTTTCAATGTGTTTTCACTTAGCTCGAAACTGTATGAAACATAGCTTTACTTTTCAGTTTTATAAATAGCTCTTGCTTAATGATGTAACATTATTTCCTTGTTAAGACAACAGAGCCCTAAAAATTGAACTAAAAAATTTTGATTATTATTATTGTTTTTTTTTAAGTAGGCACTAAATTCATTTATTTTCGGTTACAAATTATCATAATTACAATTAACATATATTATTTAATTGTTCAACAATTAAATATTTCCCTACACATTCGTTTACGACCACTTATTTAACGTCCGGATGTTTTCAGAGCTTGTATAATTGAATTCCTGTTTTCAATGTGTTTTCATTTCGATTGAAACTGTATGAATATAGCTCTACGTTTCAGTTTTACAAGTCTTGTTTTATAAAATTACAAATTAGTATTAAAATTGTTTGCAACATTTCCTTAAGTTCTTTGTTGCTGTAAGTTATATGTTAAATGTTTTTTGATGAATATACTAAGGTAGATTAAGTTAAATTTATAATTTCCAGGAATCGGTTCATGTAAAATCCGTTTATGTAGACTTAATTAAAAAGGTTGTACGATCGTTTGGTAAAAATAAAATAAAGAATTACTTAAATACCTACCTATAGAAATATTAATAACAATAATATTTAACCGTCAGTCACGACATCCTTCTCTCCATCCTCACCCATCTAATGATCTATAATGATTAATGAAGCACTGGAGTGGTTCTCTTCTTATCTTCGGGACCGTCAGTAGTCAGTTCGCGTAGATGATTGTTCATCAAATTGGCTTAACTTGGATGTTGGCGTCCCTCAAGGCGGTATTCTCTCTCCTCTCTTATTTTCAGTTTTCATTAATTTTGTCACTAATCATCTTCAGTGTGCGTACCATCTGTATGCCGATGACCTGCAGTTACATGCCAAGGAAAGTATTGAGGATTTGCCAAACGCCATCTTTAAATTAAATCGGGATCTTGCTGCTCTCCATGACTGGTCCAATAGGTTTGGACTGGCAGTAAATCCTCTTAAGTGCCAAGCCATTATACTGGGTAGCTCCAGGATGCTGTCTAGAATTAATCTAAATTCTCTGCCACCCATTTTGTTTAATAATGCAGTAATTCCGTATAATCCTAGTGTCAAGGATCTGGGCTTGTTTCTAGACTCCTCTTTAAATTGGCAGAAGCAAATGGCCTCCATTAGCAGCAAAGTGACAGGCATTCTGCGGTCACTCTACCGTATAAAAAATTTCCTCCCAGTCCAAACAAAAGTAATGTTAGTGCAGGCTCTGATATTCCCGATAATCGACTATGGTGATGTGTGCTACTTTGACCTGAATGCAGATCAGCTCAACAAACTCGACCGACTTCTGAATGACTGCATTCGGTTCGTTTGTAATCTCCGCAAGTTCGACCATGTTTCTACATATCGTGCCCAACTTAAATGGTTGCCCATTAGGCACCGTAGGAACTTGAGGGCATTAACTACACTCTTCTCTTTACTTGATTCTCCTGATTCTCCTTCTTACCTGACATCTCATTTTCAATATCGCTTCTCGAACCACAACAAATCCTTGCGTTCTTCCAACAACCGTCTCCTTCACCGTCCTCAACACCGTTCCAACTTCATTCATGCGTCTTTCTTTGTACAGTCTATACAACTCTGGAATGCACTTCCTCTCGGAGTCAGGATGGCTAAGAATCGGTTAAGTTTTAAAAATAAAGTCCGTGAGCATATCAGAGCAAAGCTAGCAGACTCGTTACAGCGGTAATCTATCTTATATATTATTATTTTTATATATAATAATATGTATTATATATCTATGTAAATTATTTATGTAAGTATATATGTAAGTACATGTTTGTGATAGTGTATTACTTAGATGATATAGTATTATAATATACTTATTGTATTAACTTTATGTATTTCTAATTAAATGCTTTATTTTATGTTAGTATTATTCCTTGTTGTATACCTTGACGGTATTTATTTCATAACGAGTGCTTACAACTTAAGTGCACCTACCTCTTTTTCTCTACACCACCCTATGGTTGACTGGGAGAGAATGCCTCTGGCATTAAGTCCGCCTATGTACAGTTATGTGCTAAAGTTTTAAATAAATAAATATTTTATGTAATATTTATAATTTATACTAATATATAAAGCTGGAAATTTTACTTTTTGAACGAGCTAAACTCAGCAATAGATAGATAACTTAATCTTTTGGGTGTCTCCTTTCTCGGCTTTGGCAGTTTTACTAAAGTAAGAAATTCCATGCACGGTAATAGGACCGACCGATTTTACTCATTAACATCCGTTTCAGAGCCCTTTTGAATTGAACGATTTGAACAGCCAATTTAAATCTTCCCACATGTGAAATCAATTACTCGGGTACCACGATAAATGGATTTGACTCCTTTATGTGTCGCTTTTTTAATGCTAACCAGAGACAGAGATACTTAATGCGTATTGGTTCTACATTTTCAATTTAATAGCAATACGGTTAAGGTACCGTAATAAAATAATGGACTTTTATTCAGCAGCATACCCTTTTACTCGTCAAAATAACAATATAAACATTGCAAAAAAAAAATCAATAAGTCTTCCTAAAACGTAAGTAATACTCTTTTAATTACTCAAGAACAGATACAATAATAAAAATACATCATTTTGTTGATTAAACACGTAATAGGATAAATTTATTCAAGTAAGTAGGACTTGTCAAACTGAAAATTAATTACCGTATATTTCATTTCGTACGGTATAATATATTTTTACTACAATAAACGTATCTGTACATTTAATACCTCACTTGTAATCAACAACAAATATAAAAGCCGATATTTATTTGGACATCTGTCGCTACTGATTTATTTACACTGTGTACTAATGTACCACTAGAATATACAGGGGATGGTGTTATTCAATTTGACAGGTAATTTTTCGCTACATTGATTGATGGAGTTCATTTTGTCGGAGGCTTTCGGAAGGCTGGTCTTACTGATTTCTTTCCGTGACGGTATTTATAATGATGTCATGCAAAATTGTTATATCAATTAAGGAAATTTATCGCGAACTGTCAACACCTTTAATAGTCTACTAAGTAACGGTTTTATTGAACATTTTAAGGAGGTATTCCTCGAAGCGCTACCATTTTGGGGCGCTCCGAATGAGGCGCTCCTTTTTTATTCCTTGAAGCGCTCCTTTCAGTAGCGCCTCGCAAAAAAATATTTTAGTTACCAGTGTTAAGAGTAGTAATTCGTACTGAAAGGAGCGCTCCGAGGAATACCTCATTTTAAGATGTTCTGTTCTGTAACATTCTGATTATATGGTTCAAACAACATGATTGATTTAGGGCAATTTTTCATCATTTCATCATCAGATTAAAAAAATCACAGAAATAACTTATTGAATTATCAGAGAGATAAATAAGAAAACTTGAATTGTGACAGAATTTCTGTATAATCTGTCAAATTTCTTATCAGACGATTGAAAAATCATATAATTACAAATGTTATTTTTGGCTTAAAACTAATTAAACATATCAAGTCAAAGCTATTCATGACAGCGGACTCAAATGCGGGTGTGCGTGATATAGAAATTAGTTAATTACATTTCTTGCAGCTACACTATACATTGTCGATATAAATTTTTCGTCATAAATGTTACAAATAGAATAAATATAAAACATTATTAAACGTAACATTAAATACACAAGTTCCTATAAATACATGAATTAGAAATATATATTCCACTACATCGTCAGTGAGTTTGTAATATAAAAATAAACCCATGCTTACAGCTTATACGCTTTACTGAGTATAAACTGTAAGCACGGGTATAAACTGCATTCAGATGTCATGGTGAATAGAAATCTGCAAAAGTAAAATTGGTGTAACCAAAACAAAAAAAAATATTGTCGCTATTCTAAATGTGAAAACTTGTAATTGGCCTTATTTTATTGTGTATTGAACTATTTGTTAGTTAGCTGTAAGTTTTCTAAAGAAATAAAATAAAATTATATCGGATGCGGACCGCAGCGATACCCGTGCTCTATATCTTTATGTATACTCTAAGACTAAATCTCAAACGCGTGAAAGTTTCTATATAAAAAAGTAGTTAAGATAAATGTATCTCCACTCTCCCGATGAAGCAATAAATGCAAGTATCTTAGTAACCCAATTACGTTGTTAACAGATAGTGGGCAACGTGGTCGTGTTCGTGTGCGTGAACGTGGTAGGGGCACTGATGCACTCGCTGATGGAGACGGCGCAGCGACGCGCTTTCCTCGACACCAGGAACTGTATAGCCGCCAGACTCGACATGGAAGACGAAAACGAGAAATTGGTGAGTTAAAATGTTTGTTACGTTGTACTCGAATATGCTACGTTTTCTATATATTGAATCACCGCGAAACGCTTTTGAAACTGCTAGAGATTTTTACTCTCAAAATGTCGTTGTCTTTTGATTTGAATACTTTGGTTTCTCACAATTTAATGTTAATACATAGGCACATATATTCATATTAATACTGCAATATATCATTCTGTCTAGGTAAAACGAATATATAACTTTTACGAGACGAACGTTTGGTCTACTGAGAGAAAAATACCTTTCTTTTGTTGCTACCATTACGTATTGCGCTAGGTTACAAAATTTTGTTACCAACGTAACTGTAATAATTACCGAGAGACAGTGAAGAGATGAGTAACGAGTGTATAACGAGCAATAAAGAGTTCCTGGCACAGAAATTGTCTATATTAGATCTTGGTTTCTATTCCACTAACAACTTAATGTAATGTTAATTGATACTTGTTTTACACAGAGGAAAGCTTTGATTATTTGTTTGTTAGTATTGAATAGGCTCCGGAACTAATTGACCAGTTTCAAAAATTCATAACATAGGCTATATTTAATTATGTAGTTCCCACGGTAACGCGAGTGAATTATCAATATAATTTGCACGTTTACAATTAGGAACCTAGATTTTAGACTGATTAATCTACAAAAACTTGCTTATTTTTGCTCAACTCAAATAAAGAAAACTTAGTAGAGAGTTAGACTATGACAAAACCCCCCATCGGTAGGAGGCCTAATGATATATTTAGTACTAAGATAAAAGGTTTTGTATTATATATGAGTCTATACTTATATTACGCCTCTATATAAAACATACATGTTTAAAGATTCTTTATCTTTAAACATAAAGTATCCAACATTTCTTAAAGCAACAGATATTTTCGCAATTCATTCTCTTTCGCAATTTTTCTTTCGGTGTAATGTGATAAATAGCCGCGGGTGTTTCTAAGAATTATTATTATTGTAGTACTCTGTTGTGTCGAGACAATCTTTCACAAGGACCCTTTGTATATGGCTTAAGATGATACCGTTATTAATATACAGTGATATATAAACTATGTTCAAAGTCGAATGTTTTGATAAATGTTATTCACCGCATCAAATACATTTTGTGTTTATTCTCAATACAAGTAATAATAAAATAGAAACGTAGTACAAGAATATTTAACAATGATTTTTTTTGTATAATAATATGTATGTTAATTTCATTAATTACTTACAACATTAATTAAAAACATAGGTACACAGATACTTACTAGTATGTACTTAACTTACAAAACGGTCAATGGGTAGTTAAACAATACATTACATTGTTAAACTGCTCAGGAGTTGTATATTTGTGTATATTTTAATGTATATTTTAAACTGATTTCAAACTTGTATGTGAACCATTGCAAATATCTCTATGTTGTTACTTTATCGTTAGATATAAAATTTGATTGAAGGCCGAAGGGAATTATTGAATAACTTGTATTTTTTTTAGGTAGGTATTTCGTATGTTTAGTTTTTATAATTATTTATTTTCTCATTTTATTATTGTTTCTGAAGTCCTTCCGTTATTATTATAATATGTAAGTTGAAATGAATAGCAATTACAAAAACATTTATTGTTAACTAGCTTCCCGCGCGCGGTTTCACCCGCGTAACTCCCTTTCCCATGGGAACTTTATAATTAACTATAGCCTATGTCATTCAGGGTGAATGTAGCTTACCAATGGTAAAAGATTTTTTGAAATCGGCACAGTAATTTTTATGTTTATTTGTTATAAACATAGATACAAAAATACAAATCTTTCCTATTTTTATAATATTAGTATAGATTGACAGGAAGGTTACAGACCGCTGCATCGTTATAAGTGAATTCAATGACAATCATACAAAATGATACAAAGTATTTAGCTGTATGATATCAACTTACGTATGCCATTGTTTATTGATTATTATGTGTAAAATAGTAATGATTTCCCTAAAGCCTGACTCAAAGTACGAGTCATCAGTATGAATGTAATAAGATTTATCATATTCATTATTATGCACGTAACGTAGTAGGTAATAACTATTGAACGGAAGGTATATAAAACCGCAGGGCGCTGTTAATGACTGGTAAATATAGTATATTCCACACACGTCACTAATTTTATTTACTTTTATACTAGAAGTGTCCCGTATTGATCTACTCTATTGGGTCGTAAAGTGATGTTTTAATTACATTGTGGAAATTCTTTTTATAAAATGGGCGACAAACTAATCTGATTAGTCTTTATTGATCCTTAGAGTAACTGATATCAGATCTTTAAAAATAGCACTAGTACAGTAGGATCTAGTATTCTTTAAATCGAAAAGAAAAATGTTGTTTCTTCTGGGATCTAAGTAAATCGACAGCAAAGAACTAGATAATCTGGGACAACATAGATTTATGTTCATATAATCGTATATTAGCCGTGGTCGTGCGGTTTCCGGCATGGAATTGACCACCCCATATCTTCCAATGGGTGCCGTGACAGGCGACTAAGGGACATACAACTAACAGACGAGCAGCAGCATCTATAAGCTCAAGGTTACCTACCATCTTACTGCGATCACTAATCCACCAAGCCATTGTGCCAAGCTTACTGATTATGGTAATTTATCTCAACAGTCTTGACTTGCCAAGGTCTATTATGAGGATATAATCGTAGATTAATAATTACATAAGGATCTATATTTAACCCTTAACTAGGCCGTGGGTATGTTTAGAATTAATTGGTTTTGTTCTTTATTAGAAGTACATAAATTTCAAAATATGGTGGGTTCTATATTCCCTCTGCCTGTTTAAGGAAAGGCTAAAGACATTTTTGTAATAAAAGCGAGTACAAGATATTAACCGAGACATTTATCGATGACGAATGATCATGATCATTTGTCCTCGCTTATCTATTGGCCGAATAGCCTACATGAGTACACCTCGCTTTAGCTACGCCGTAGTCTCGTAGCTACTTAAGAAAGAATGGGTATTTTTCACATCGGTATTATTATATAGGTATCGGGGTACTACGTTGTTCAATTTTCTGCTGACCGAATGTGCTTCGTTTTTTAATGGGGTTACCGTAATTTTGAATGAGGCGACTGCATATTATTTGATTTTATAAGGGCGAATCTCTTCTTTGTTACAGGGGCATACTGCTGAGAATTATACAAAGAATTTAAACCTATATTCGGAAACATGAATTGCCCTATTAAATGGATCAAGTTGTTGACGAATATGATACATATATTATTGTGTGGATAAAGTGTTTAACAATATGAAATTATTAGCAGTATTGACAATGCAATCAAAAACTCAATATTAAAGCTGTTACACATACAAACTATATGTAGTAGGTACACTGTACGTACACTGTAATCTAAAGTAGATAAATGATTCGCAATTGTACAACAGGCGTATAAATCATTGATAATGTTATGTCTTACGTTTACCGCTATCGTTTTCATTGATAAATAAGTGCTGTTTGGCTACTGTTTTATGTACGAGTACAGTAATTGCCCATTCATTTTTGTTTATATATAAAGATTATACTTTATTTCATTGTTCGTATTTAAAAAGGCGAAGCTTTCTAAGATGTTTAGATGGTGATTATGTTTAGGTACTTTATTACTCCTTTTTTACTGGTGTATATCATTTTACCTACATAACACCCTAGATTTGCACAAAGGCTTTAAACATTATACTAAGACTTTTTTTTGTCCTGGAGAAATACATTTACGCATTCCCACCGTCGCGTCGCTGCAGCGTATTCGCAATAGGATATGTGGGACTCGCCCTCTCCATAGCGTGGTATGATAAACTCATACCACGAGGAGAGGACCCTACACCACTAAAACCTCCCGGACACTCCTTCAATCCGCCGTTGGCGGGGGCCGGGCATTCATGAGCAATCCGGCCCATTACGCTAAGAACTAACAGACCAACAATATACTGCGTGTAAAACTGCCAGGCGTAGGCTGATAATGTCAAAATAGTATTTTACACCGTGTGGCCGTGTGGTTTCCGGCTTAGAATAGAACAACCCATATCTTCCCATGGGTGATGTACGTGGCGACTTAGGGACATGCGGCTGATGAATGGACAGCAGCATCTATCAGCTCAAGGATACTCACCATTAAACTGCGGTCAACCCGCCTGCCAAGCGTAGTGATTTTGGCAATACCCCTCAATGACCCTGGCTAACCAAGGTTTGTTAAGAAGAGGCCCATGTTCAGCAGTGGACGTAAATGGGCTGATTTGTAGTAGTATAGTAATTAGTAGTATTTTTATAGGTTTTCGTAGTTGATGTAATTAACAAATAAAATCGAATGGCATAAGAATTGCAGCAGTAAGAACATTGTAAGTAACATTTGGTAAGAGTGCCCAAAATCACAAATACACTTATTTTATACACTCACACACTTAAGTTCTTAAATCAAAGCAAAACATGTGTTTATTTATATTTAAATTTGTATTTTTTTTTATCTTATTCTTTTACTACCGGGAAGCCGCTTTTGAAAAGTTCTTACTAAATCGGAATGATTAACTTGAACATCCGGATACTAGATTTTGTTAATCTAATTTATGAAAATAAACCTATGTATTTTATTTTAGACTTGCTTTCCGCGCGCGGTTTCACCCGCGTAACTCCCGTTCCCATAAAAACTTTATAATAAAATATAGCCTCGATAAATGGGCTATCTAACATTGAAAGAATTTTTCAAATCGGACCAGTAGTTGCTGAGATTAGCGCGTTCAAACAAACAAACTCTTCAGCTTTATCTATTACGGCAAATAACTCTTTATTAGGTACCAATTCCTTGCGTTTTTATACTCGTGATAATTTCTCAACGAAATGTCCGATTGGAATAAAACAAAAAGTATTTTACTTCTACATAAATACCCTTAATAACATTATGCTTAATTTGGATAAGGATTAATATAACGATATACATATTTTAACGTAGTTTCTTTCTTCAGACGATTTAATATTTTTTTATGAACATAAAAGCGGTTATTGTGACTAAACTATGATAGTTAGATATATGCTCTCGCGGACTTTTTTGTAGATCTTAATAAGACCTACAAACCCGTAGTACATCATTTTGTTCTATTGTCAATAGTTTTTGCAGCGCACGCATAAATAGGTTTTCGCTTTTACACCTTGGGTTACAAAAAAGCAATTTTCTTACGGATCCCCAACTTTTTTGAAAATAAAATAGAGCCTATAACCTTCCTCGATAAATGGACTATCCAACACTGAAAGAATTTTTTAAATCGGACCCGTAGTCCCTGAGATTAGCGCGTTCAAACAAACAAACAAACAAACAAACAAACAAACAAACTCTGCAGCTTTATAATATTAGTATAGATGAAGCTACAACCAAGACCTAGAGCGAAACCTGTTTCGTGCTAACCCTAAAAGGGTAGGGTTCACATAATAACTTTCTATTCCCTAGAGGCATTGAAACAATTGGTATTTCCGTAAAGGTTTTTCTGTAAACTGTGAGTAATTTTATAGTGAGTAATAAATGAGTAATTTCCTAATTTATGTCTTCTACATATACCAATGTAATAAGTAAACAATGTTACGTACAACTGAAAAGAGCTTATTTGTTTGCACGCGCCGTTATCCGGAACCACTCTATTTAAATTCTACTAATTGTGTTCCATTAGATGACGACGCTACATTTTATAATTGCCATTTAATTGATAGATATCACCCGACTTTTTTTTTTGAATAATGAATCGAAATCCGATTGGCCCGCGAACTGTAAAATAGACAGACAGTTGCACAAACTGAAAATAGAATAAAAATCTTAAAAGTCATTTTTCATTTTGCTCCAGAGACCGCTCTGAGCCGAGGTCCAAGCCCCCACAGGGTGCGCCCGGCCCCATTTAATAAGGGCTGAAGCTCTACTTTCCTTTATACCCGGTGACACAGCATAAAGCTCGTGGGTAACTAAACAAAAACACAATACAAATTACTTGATTATCTATATCTACGAGTACACATAATAATATTATACAGAGCAATGACTTTTTGTACATTGAATCGATTAAAAAAAATCTTTTACCAATTTAAAGGTACGTTATCCAGGGGTAAGTTAGGTTTATATTATTTGATGTCCCAGAAAGCCTTTCTGAGCCCCTCACTAACGGCGGAGAAGTAGGTACCCGGGGGGTCCTCTCCTCGTGGTATGACTAGCATACCACCGCTAAGGAGAGGACGAGTCTCACATACGGGAACGCCGCAGCGGGCGGCGGAGGGGATGTCTTGTCCGATCTTTAACATTAAAGCATTTCCCCCCGGACAAATAAAAAGGTTTTGTTATTTGATGTGGTAACCACGGAAAATGTGGTTATGCGCGCGGAAAGCTAGTTTATAATAAACCCGATGATGGTCTATTAAAGTTTTTTTATTTACCGGGAATAGTAAAACATGTTCCTAATGCCTTTTTTATATCTACGATCGCTTTATCTTATATTTATAGCACATATTATATTTATCTGTGAAACTTAAACCTTGACCTAAATGAATAGAATATACATCATCAATACACTGACAAGTTTCACAACCAGTACGAGACAATAATTGAGGACATGTATCATCATTGAATAGGTTTATGCAAGTGTCTACAAGTTTCGTTCTGACATATTTTTTATTGAGATTCGTGATTTTTAGAAATAGATTAAATAAACGTACTTCTTTTTGCGCATGTGTGATTATCACCCACGTGAAATATATGGAATGAAACAAACTGAAATTTTATATTTTTTAGATCAACAATATGCAACATAATGGAGAAAAATCAATAGTCAAAATAAAATCACAAATAAAAAGAAAACTATTGTTTGTACTTGTCCGTCAGTGGGATTACTAAAGTAACTTGACATCTGCGCGCCGTCCAACGTGTTTTTTATATTCTCGACATAACAAGTGGTGCATACTAAAGACGCACTGAACAACATGCAACTGGACAGTGGCACAAAATTTCCCTAAAAATCTTAAGTCATCAATCCCCCGCCAGCGACCGCCATGAGCCGAGTTCCAAGTACCACAGCGGCCCTTCTTGCGCAGGTTGCTTAGTTTGTAGTTATTAAACCATTTATTAAGGCTGGAGCTTTGCTCGCCTTTATGCCCGATGAAGTAGCAAAAGCCACGTGGCTAAGATTGCTGGTCGCTTAGAATGCGTAATTCCACCTACCATCATCATTATTATGTAGACTCGGATACACCATGTCGCCTGAGTGTGGAGAAATTATCGCATGTTATTAATTTATGAAGGTTTCAAATTTGCCTAAACTTTACTTAAAGGAATTTTCGTCGGAGCTTTATTATATAGTCATTAATATTCATTATGTGGGCGTGTTATGTGTTTACCTACCTATAAAATAACCATAAAGGACATGGCTATAGAACATTTACGTCCCGATGTACAGTAAGATTCTTTTATTTATGTTTCTTCTTATATATTTGGAATCCCAGGTTTAATTATATGTTTTAAATAAATGATAACTAGTTCTACCGTTAGTCTCAGGTTAATTATTATAGATACCGTTATTATGACGTAGAGTTCTAAGTAGATATTTTTGTCAAATATATAGACATTTTAAATGACAAGTCGTTTCGGTAAAGTTAATACCCAAGTTAAGTTAACATTCGAGAACATTATTATAAAAATATGTAAATTTGTCTACTAGATTAAAGATTATTTCTCCCGTCGACAGTATTGTTTTATTCATGTTTATTAACTTAGCATAATATAATAAAATATGTATGTTGACTTGCCTCCGTATTCTGGCTGATATTAGAAGATTTTGTTCGAATTACATTGCTTGTTTAGATTATAAATAAACCATTATATTAAAACTATTTATTATATTACTAGGTTCCCACGCGCGATTAAATTCACGTAACTCGCGTTATCGTGGGAACTTCATTTTTAAATATAGCTTATGCTACTCAGTGCCGTGTGGTTTTCGGCTTAGAATAGACCATGTCCTCTCATGGGTGTCGTAAAAGGCGACTAAGGGACATACGGCTGATGGATGGACAGCAGCATCTATTAGCTCAAGGTTTAAATCTTACTGCGATCACCAATCCGTCTGCCAAGCGTGGTGATTATGGCAATATCACCACAGTTTAATAGTATTTACCGAAACGAATCTGGCCACAAGGCACCGAGTTTAATAGTATTTACCGAAACAAATCTGGTACCATTATAGCTGACTTTACCAGCACGATTAAAAAGCAAAACTTTATTTCCGGCTATAAAAAATACAACAAATCTATGCGTGAGAAGAAGGAAAAACAACTTAATACGTCACAAATTATGTTAGATGGACAGCCCCAGAATATTTACATCTCCGAGTCTCTCACCAAAAAAACAAACCTCCTCTTCTACCATGCCCGAGAGTGCGTTAAACGTAAGGAGCTAGTTGCAGCCTGGACTTCTTATGGCAAAGTTTATGTTAAAAAAGAAGACGGTCAAGATCCAATTCTTATTACTAATATCAATGAACTTTCTAACTTTCAAAGCTGACTATTTTTGTTACATTACATATTTTTAACCATTTATTTATATTGTATGTGCATGTTAAATATTTTCGATGCTCCATACAGAGCGGACAAATCATTTAAATTATTAATTTTATTTTTAATTTATATCTTTCGTAATACAAACTATACACAACAAATACATATTATACACATCAAGTACATATACTCACAATATGGGTCGATAGGAACAAGTAATAAAGCGTATTTCATTGCTCTCTCAAGGGTAATGAAACTACTCTTGTGGCACTCATTGAATACTCCTGCAGCTACCAACCGTTATTCAAACCTCGAAGTTACATGTAACATCCAGCCTCGTCATTATGAATTATGGCTATAAATAATGTAGATGCCATAACACAAGGTTTGGATAACTTCTCGGTGGCAAAATCCATTTCGTGCAGCATCGAAGATGTTAAAAACCATATGGTTGCTAATAAACAAACATTGAACGTTATCTCGCAAAACATTAGAAGCTTAAACTGTAATTTTGATAGCTTCGTTACACTTATACAAAGATCTAATATTAACTGGGACGTAATAGTACTAACTGAGTGCTGGTTACAAAAATCAAAACGTATGCCTAAGCTGGATGGATATAATTATGTTAAAACAACATTACATCGGACTCAAAATGAAGGGGTTGTGATATACTACAGAGCACAGCTTAAAGTATCATTTGAAGAACCATCCATCAATGACGCTAACTGTCTCTTATTGAAATTAAATCCAGAAACATGCATAATAGGAATCTATAGACCTCCTAGACAACACAACACGACAAGTTTCTTACATTCAATCGATTCTCTGCTAAATAACTTAAAAACTTATAAAAACATTTTTTTCTGTGGCGATATAAACATTGATATTGTTTCCAATACGTCTGATAAACGGTCATACGAGTACCTAAATATATTAGCCAGTCATAGCCTACTCCCAGCCCATACCCTACCAACACATGGTCTAACTAGTCTTGATCACATGATCTTGAAAACGAAATCTGTTGTTACCTGTTTCGTCATTCGCTCCTCCATTACTGATCATGAATGCGTGGCTTTAATCGTTAACCAGGATACAAAACTGGAGTATAAACAAAGTCTTCAAACCAAAATTAATTTCCAACTACTTGATACACAAATTCAAAATAGTAACTTTATGCAAATATTGGACTATAATGACGTAAATACTGCTGCTAATACTTTGGTGTCTTTACTTAAAACCGCCATAACTAATTCTATTACTCAAGTAAAAATCCCAAAAAGACAAAGAACAAGCAAACCCTGGATATCAAAAGGTCTCCTTAAGTGCATGAGGAACAGAGATAATCTCTATAAAAAATCCAAAAAAGACAGTGAAAATCTCATCCTGTTAACCACTTATAAGAGATACAGAAACTTCTGTAACGCACTTTTAAAGAAAACTAAACAGGCTTATGAAAGAAAGGAGATACAGAAAGCGTCCAATAATAACAAACAACTCTGGAGTGTTATAAATAGTATTAACAACAGAAAGACATGTGAAGACCACTCTACCAGCCTTATATCACCTACAAATCCCAAACAAAGTATAAACCATGTTAATAATTACTTTTCAAGCATAGGTAAAAAACTCTCTGAAAGACTTACTCATTCTGACGGTTCCCACTTACATGATTCAGAGTGTGAATGTGACAATATTGCACCTAGCAATTCATTAGTCCTACTCCCTACCAATGACAAGGAAGTAGCTCAGCTCATTGTGGAATTAAAAGACAATAACACAGCTGGACACGATATGATCTCTGGTAAAATAGTAAAAAGGTATATCTCCTTCCTTACTAGACCCTTAAGTCACATATGCAACCTTACACTCTCGACGGGTATCTTCCCAGAAGCTTTCAAGGTGGCACTCATTAAACCTATACACAAAGGGGGGGATAGGGGCAGTGTCGACAACTTCAGGCCTATCGCAATATTACCTACCTGCTCAAAAATAATTGAACGAATCATAAACAAACGCTTAGTTAACTATCTTGAGTCTAACGACATCCTTTCACCTGCTCAGTACGGATTTCGCACCGGTAAGTCAACTTCTGATGCAGTCGATAATTTAACAAACTCAATTATCTCCTCTATTGATAAAGGTAAGAAAAATCTGGTTATATTCCTTGATTTAGCCAAAGCTTTCGACACGGTCTCGATTCCGCGCCTATTATTGAAACTGGAACGGATAGGGGTTCGTGGTTTGCCACTTGAAGTATTTAAAAATTATCTCGAAAATAGAAAGCAACGTGTAAAGATAGATCAGTATATCAGTGATGAACAGGCTACCTTGTTCGGGGTTCCACAAGGCAGTATACTCGGTCCTACGCTGTTCTTAATATACATAAACGGCCTATGTAGTCTTAAATTTAATAAAGGAAAAATAATTTCCTTTGCCGATGATACTGCACTGCTTTTCAGCGCTGATACCTGGGAAAATGTATACAGTTGCGCTCAGGAAGGCTTCGACATGGTATATAAATGGCTTAATGCAAATATTCTGACTTTGAATGTTAATAAGACTAAATATATCACTTTTGCCTTTAGGTCCAACCATCTTCCATCCTCGGTCTATACAATTAAGGCACACATTTGTGATCATATTAACATCACCTGCACATGTCCTTGCCTAGATAGAACGAATACTATAAAATATCTTGGCATCTATATAGACCATACCCTAACTTTTAAGCCCCACATTGAAATATTTGTCAATAGGCTAAGAAAATTAATATATATATTTAAAACGCTTAAATCAACAGCCGATTATAAAACAATTAGAATGGTGTATTTTGCTCTGTGTCAGTCTGTAATTGAGTACTGTATTACTTCGTGGGGAGGGGCAGCCAAAAGTCACATTATTGAATTGGAAAGAGCACAACGAACAATTCTCAAAGTTGCTGCTGGTCTCCCTTACCGATTTCCTACAGTAGACCTTTACGCTAAATGGAACATTCTCACTGTAAGACAGACATTCATAGTAAACACGGTGTTGAAACAACATTCTGCATTACCATACAACTCCGACCTCCTAATGGATAAGCGACGTAAGGGTACCGTGTGTGTCCCGAATAAAACCAACTCTAGCTTATCCAGTTATTTTTTTTACTATCTCGGACCTTACTTATATAATAAGATTAATAAAATCTTGAAAATTTATCCTACATCTAAGCAGAATTGTAAAATAAAAGTGAGTAAATGGCTTAAATCACTTAATTATAATGAGACCGAAGGCTTGCTTCGTCCTGTAATTTAATTTTAAAGACTTAATTTTTAATGATTTTGTACTAATTTTATTTAATTTTATTGTTTTTTTCCAATTTAATGATTATCATGTCTTTTATTCCATAATAATTTATTTATTAATTTGTCATTTTAATTTATTTTGTAAGCAGTTTTGTTTTTAATTTAACTTAATGTTATTTTGATCTGTTTGTTATTGTAATTCTAATTGAATTTGAGTCAAAGTCTGGTTTTGTTTGCTTGGATTTTTAAAATAATAATATAAAAAAAATCTATTAATTATTCCTCAACCCAGGTTTATATCATCGCGAATCTACTTATTGCACATTATTCTTTGTCCTACCACTATTATTGTTATTTTTTCCTATACGTAAGCCCCATACGCACATATCAAAAACATACACTATAAACAAAATACACAATCATACCACTAACACACACGTTCACAACATTTAAAATTAAATACTTTTGTTTTTTTTTTTTTGTTTTTTGTTTACTTTTTGTTTTACAGCTACTTTATGATTTCTGCCATTTGATTTTCTTTTTTTACTTATAAAATCAATATTGTATAGCTTATAACTTGGCATGCAATCCGTGGACTGGGGCACTGGTGACCTGTAATACAGGTTTCCCAAACCTAACTCAGGCACCAGTCTCTCACGAATCTGGTCGCATTTCAAACTGCCTAATGTACTCAAATGAAATGTATACAAGTAAGCAAATGCACTAAATTTTGTGATGAGAAAAATAAATGCATATTCTATTCTATTCTATTCTATATCTATCAACGATCCTGGCTAACCAAGGTCTGTTAAGAGATGGCCCATGTTCAGGAGTGGCGATGATGATGATGCTACTCAGAGATAATGTAGCTTTCTAATGGTGAAAGAATTATCGAAATCCATCCATTAGATTTTGTTTTTATTCGTAACAAACTTACAAATCTTTTTCATATTAAAACCTGCAGAGTTGTAACGAAACATACGTTAAATTACCGAAAATAACCAATGTTTGATTTGAACTGTTCATAATGCGGTATAATGAATTTTGCAATGTTCAAACTTTACATTAAATTAGCATTAGTGAACTATTAAACTACTAGACGATAGATGGATATCATATCAGACTAGCTGCGCCCCGCGGTTTTACCCGCGTCACTCTGCTCCAGTGGCTTGGAGCGTGATATTTTGTTGCCTATATTATTATGTTAATGCAGCTTATAAACTATCCGGGTGCAAACTTTTAGCCAAATCCATTCAGTAGTTTTTGCGTGTAAGAGTAACAAACAAACATACATATATCCACACATACCACATACATTAGTAGGATTTCACGAAAATTTCGAAATATTATTCTAGTAGAAATACGTCTTATACATATGGGAATATGACCGTAATAAATAAGCAGTTTCATCCGCGTAATAATTTTATTATGGTGCGTAACTCTAATTCTTATTACTTATTACATACATACATAATAATATGGCATAAGCTGTATCATATTGCGAAATTCTCGCTAAAAATTATTGCTATGACGACAATGTAACAATTTCGGAAGATGGCGGAGTTTTTTAATAAAATCTATACTAATATATAAAGCTGAAGAGTTTTTTTTGTTTGTTTGCTTGAACGCGCTAATCTCAGAAGCTTAGGGTACGATTTGAAATATTCTTTCAGTGTTACATAGCACATTATCGAGGAAGGCTCTATTTTATTATGAAGTTCCCCCGGGAATAGAAGTTACGCGGGTTAAACCGCGTTGGACAGCTAGTCTAGAGCTAGTAGTAGGTAGAGTAGTATCATAAAATGAATTTTCGTTCTGTGTTATTATTTTTCTGTAGATTTTAACCATGTTTTGATATAGCCTATAGCAAAACATCGTTAAAGTCTAGTCCGGGCATAAAAAAAATGAAATTAATCAAAGATAATTGTAATCGCTCCGGTCATTCTCTAGTTATAAATGGTGTTACTAAACGACTTTGTTTCCATTAATTATATACCTAATGATATTTAATTAAACACTTGAAGTTTTGAACGTTAACCAGTTTCATGCTAAATGTTCTGCTATAATTTACACATAACAAACTTAAAATCCGGCCAAGTGCGAGTCGGACTCGCGCACGAAGCGTTCCGTACCTGTTTCAAGTGCCTACCTTTTTTTTGATATCAAAAATAAAAAAAGCGTATTTTATTAAATTCAACTTTTTTTATATATATTTGAGTTGATTGAATGAAAGGTAAATTGCGGTTTACGATTTATGAAGTATTCAAAAAAAAATACTTTCTAGATCTCGTTCAAACCAATTTTCGGTGTAAGTTACTCTATACTCAATCATTTATTGCATAAGGAACCCTAAAAACCGTTATTGACGTCAAAACATCATCTTAATGATTAATTACAAAGTTGTTTATTTGTGTTACACAACGATTCTGAGTATAAAATTTATGGGTGTTATAAACTTACAATTTATGGTTTTCCTAGCGCCGTCATTACGCCTTTATTAATTGTAGGAAATCTAATTACTATTATGCATGTGAAACTATGTTTGTTTTATATTTGTATCCTTATTACGTCAAAACATGGCGGGTCATGGTTTGGTATGAAGTCTGAAGTTTATCCACGTGGTCGTGGTTTCACCCGGGTAGCTTACGTTCCCGTGGGAACTTCATAATTCAATTTAACCTTTGTTATTAAGGGATAATGTAGCTTTCTAACGGTGAAAGAATTATGGAAATCCGTCCAATAGTTTGTGAGTTTATTCGTAACAAACATACACACAAAAATACTAATATTTCCTCTTTATAATATTACGTTGCGTAGTTTTAAAGATCTAAGCATACATAGGGACGGACAGACAGCCGGAAGCGACTTTGTTTTATACTATGCAGTGATTATAGATTATAGATATATCTATAATCTATAATCACTACATAGTATAAAACAACAACTGTATATATACAGTAACATGCATTTTAGGACTATACTATAAACGGAATAAAATTAAAATGGTTGTTGATTATAAAATCTTAAAATAATTTTGTATGAATAATGGTATCGATCACTTCGTCGTCATGCGATCCCTAGTTTTGTGGGTTTACTTAACTATGGTACGTTTATGTGGTAATTAACATTATGTTATTATTTTTCTATAGGAACGATTGCTGTTATCGGTGCTGCCTCAACATGTTGCCATGGAGATGAAAAACGACATCATCTCACCAGTTGAGGGCCAGTTTCATAAGATCTACATTCAGAAACACGAGCAAGTCAGGTTGGTACTACTTTATACGTATTTCACCATACAGCATTGTTGCAATAGCAGTTACATTAAGTATATATTCAACTTAATTGACAAGACCCATTAAGCTTAAGTATGGGGTTTCTCCTAAGCATATCTTGCACGCTTAACTAGCCACACTATAATATTCCCCTTAAAAAAGGATGGACTAATAATTCCTTCGCGCATCGCAGTCGCGATCCAATTCACTTATGAAAAGATGTTGTCTCCTGAAATACTCGTAGTTCAATGCTTAAGTCACGTATCGTACTAATCGCGTAGCAGTGCCGCCAATCTCGGAATAGCTTCCATATATTCAGCGCATCGCAGTCCGTAATCACGGAGCTGCGATCCGTTCAGCCATTAAGTACTAATAAGCAGTTCTTCAGAATGCTGTCTAAACGGTTCTTCTGAGACTAATTAGGCGGTTCAATTTAGTGGTAGTATCTCATCTTGAACGAGACACGGCTTTGGCCTCACTCCAAATTGGTCACGAAGCTCCACACTCCAATTCAATACTACAATTCTACACTTCAGTATATTTGATCTAGATGCAATTATATCTGTCACTTGAAACTGAGACTTCCATTTGGCTGTCATTAAACGAAACCAAAGTGCGAGACAAAAATAATAAATATGCAGTTGCTTATTTTCTTCTGAGAAAAAAATATTTGAAGATGAAAGTGAGAATTTAAAAATAAATTTTGTAATTTAAGGTGTGACCTAAATTTGAGGGTTCTTAAGATGAAAAGTAAAATTCAAGAGTACTTATATAAAAAATAGGGTATATCTTTACCAATCTCTTATCAGCATTGTAACTTTTAGTAAGAGCGTCAAGTTTTCTCTTTGCAATTATGGAAAATGTTCTTGTGATAAAAATATCTTGATCTTCTTTAAGGTTATTTTTATTTTAATCCATGTCGTCGATGCGTTTAAATCAAAGCAGATTGCTTAAATTTAAACCACGCAGCTTATTTGCGTTAGTCTCGATTCCATATTTCATTTAGACGGTTCTGAAATTCTGTCAGACTTTATAGTGTTTGAATAAATATTTATAAACATTTTTTAAAGAGCAGGGGGCAAGATGAGGCTATTAGTTCTATGATTTAATGCCATGTTTTAAGATAGTTTCAAATTTATTCACTGTATATTATAAATATTGCGCTACTTACAAAATTTTATTCATGATTTCGTCTGGAGTAAGTTATTTCTGTCTTATTTAATATTTGATGTCTGCTAATGATCTGTATAGGTCGTTTCTATTTTCGATATACATACAACTACATTAGGATTGATTAACTTCTTATCTTCCGAATTAAAGTTGATATGATTTTCTAAATGGCATTGTAAATCATATATCTTTTATAAATCAAGAGTATGTGTGTATATTTCTTTGGCACGCTCTATAGTCTAAACGACTTTATATTTTGTATCTATCAATCATGATAGTCGCGTTGTGTGATAACTTGTCCGCATTTGCTAAAAAGTAGCTATAAAATACCTAAATCTTAAAAACAGTCATCTGCTACCTCGTATTAGGTGGATTGGTATCACTTGCCTGCGCCTTCATAAATAAGGTTTATTTGGGTTGATAACTAGTAAGTCCTTTTATCTATACTAATATTATAAGCTGCAGAGTTTGTTTGAACGCGCTAATCTCAGGAACTACTGGTCCGATTTTACAAAATCTTTCGGTGTTGGATAGTCTACATAACGAGGAAGGTTATAAGCTATATTTTATTACGAAGTTCCCACGGGCACGGGAGCTACGCGGGTGAAACCGAGCGCGGGAACCTAGTATAATATATAATGGCAAGTGACATTTGGTGAAAGCTAACCGTAAACATTTTTACCTTCTATGAATGATTTTTATAATAGCAGTTAAAATATGTTGTAAATTATCGAAATAAAAAAGCAAAAGATACTGACGCTATTTTTTTACATGTATTTTTTCTTTACTGCACACATCATACTAATTGTTAACGTACATAACTTAACTACCCAGGTCCGTCACGGTAAACGGTCCCCGCATTAAGATTAACCGTCTTATCTTAAACTAATTACTTACAGAACTCATTAGTACTTGGTAACTAGTACTTGTTATTAGATTTAGTAAAGTTTGGATCATATTAAGACACGTGGTGCAATATCTATTATGATTATATTACAAGCCCGTTTTGCATGGGTTATGCTTCACAATCGCCACCGGATGGGGATTGCAGACGTGTGGCGGTAGTACCCGGTGGTAATGGGGACATTACTAGATTTCGGATAAGCACCCGGCGGTTTTTAGTGGGTATATTCTTCATAACTTTGCTATGGGGACGGGAGTCCTATATTTCCCGTCGCTGCAATAGTGGGTATGCCTAATGGATTTCCCCCAAAAACAATCTTCATAGGATCATAAAAAAAGCAATTATTATGAAAAAAGAAAAAACTATTCATGGTTTTATTGTTATTATAACTTTGCATTTTCTAGACACATATTTTTAAATTATTAAGCTAGCAAGTGATGAATATATTGTTCACTTGCTATTTCATAATATAAATTTAAACTAAAGCAAAACAGCATTTTTGTTTCACTTGTTAACATTAACGAAACCTTAATGGACGAATTGGCACTGACGACACTTAATAATTATTTATTTGACGGATGACGTAAATGCCATTCATCAAGGTTGCCAGTGTGTCATTGGCAACAAAATAAATTCTTCCTGTTTCTGAAAGCTTTATATTTATATTGTAAACAAAAACCCATTAGATTTATTATTATAAGTTATTCGTACACTTCGTTGCAATTAACAGGTCGTTATCAAATCATCTGTCATTTCTTTTTCGGTTATTCTTATAAAAATGTAGGTTAATAAAGGATTTGCAGTCGGCAAATATTTTACTAACCCTGTATTTTAAAATGGGACAGTTTTTTCGAATAATATATAAAAACAAACATTACACTTAAAACCTATATTTTAACAAACAAGATAATAAAAGTGTTTACGAGAATATTTAACTTTCTTGCATTCCATTTATTTTTGAAGTGAATACATTTATTTGAATTGTATACTAATATTATAAAGGTAGATTAATATTTATGTTTGATAAACTAAATAACTAAAGAACTAATTTAAAACATCCTTTAACCATTAGAAAACTACGTGTTACATAATGTTCGTTCAGAAAAAAGGAACACTGTATTCAAAAGAAACATTTATTGACATAATTTTATTTTTTTTGTATGAAAAAATACAGACAGGAGATTGCCCAGGAGCAGTGCTCTTGATAAATGACTTGTGTCTCAAACCCTTGAACGGCATGAAATATCTAAAATCAAAATATATTTTTTAAAAAGTCTTTGATTAATATTTATATTGGGATAGTTTTTTTAACAATAATTAGTACTTTTATGTTTCCGACGTTATAGTACGCCATTTTTTACTATCGGCTGTCAATTCTAGGCTAGGGATGTCCATTTTTTCTATTGCGGGTAATGTGCGTACCAACCTACATAATATAAAATGATATCGATTTTGTATAAATTGTTCAATCTATTATTGTAAAGTAATAACAGAGTTCTATATCACATGTTTTTGCTGGTATTTTTAATATCAGTGGTTGTAAACGGTGGCATCGGTGCCAAGTTGTATTCGTAAAATACCACTGGCTGGTTTACGGAAATCGATAAAAAATCGATCTTTCATCAGTATGGGTGCAACCTTATTTGACATTTATTGCGCGTCTGTCTGTCATATTTTTGCAATACAATACCTACAGTTATTTCTGTTGTTTTTTTTACGTTGTGCTTCGAGTCGAGCATTTTACTTCACCTAGCCACCTGACAGAGCTAAACCGTTACAGATTTTTTCATTATTTTAGATTTCAGACCGTTACACAAATGTGCTTCAAAGACACCAAGCTCACCCGTAAACCCATTCAGACCCTTTTAAATAGTTTTTTGAACTAATTTTTTGTCGAACATCACCTCAAAATAGTAATTTCTTTTTTGTAAATATCTCGAAAATACCATTTTAGATTGTGTTAAATCTTTTGAGGTAGTATTTAGACATGCCATCGAGTATTTTAAAGATGATTTGATGAAGACACAAAAATGTTGAATTGAGTACATTTGTCCATAGCGCCGTGGGCATTCTCCTTTCTTCATTAACGTAATCAGTTTATGTGTCACGAGGTCACGATATACCCCGCGGTAAAACCCGCGTCACTCTGCTTTAGTGGGTTGGAGCGTGATATTTTGTAGCGTATATGTTAATCCAGCGTATAAGCTATCCATGTGCAAACTTGCAGCTTAATCCATTCAGAAGTTTTTAATCACATACAAACTTTTGCATTTATAATATTAGTTGGATTATAGGGATGGCATATATATTGGAAGCATCGTATGTTTTATCATTCATTTTTATGTTATATGTTAATTTACAAGATATAATGACTACATTTTATTATGATTATAATTGAGATAAGCAATGAAAACGATAAAGCCGTGGGAATGAGTTGAAACCGGTCTAAATGACTTTTATGAGTCATTGTTTTTGTTTTAATGTATTTTTAATCTATAATAAATAAATAAGAGATATACCTACACCTAGTGTATGAACATGTGTTTACAAATGTACATAATGTACAAAAATAAATGTCAGGAAAATGCCATTGCCAACTAAACAACAATAAGCGATAGTCATACTGCCAAGAAAGTTACGGCAGTTGACATCTAACAGTAGTAATCATATTGTTATTGTATGTGTTAGACAGAGCCGTTGCAATTCAGTAGATTAATTTATCTTCTTTAGTTTGCCTTAAACGTGTCGCAATATTACTAAATCTTTACATTAATAATTGAAACTAAACCTTTTAGCCCTCCCAACCCTTAGTTTGCTAAGAACCTATCGGCCTATCGGACTTCGGGTCTACGAGGGCATCGGCCCTCGTAGACCCGAAGTCCGATAGGCCCGCGTACTGTAAAGTAGAGCGACAGTTGCACAAAACTCCCGTAAAAAAAAACTAAAAGCCATAATCCCTCAATCTCCCCGTCAGCTACCGCCCTGAGCCGAGGTCCGAGTCCCGCAGGGGACGCAGTCTTGCGCAGGTTGCTTAGTTTGTAGTGTTTAAACCATGTATCTAGGTTTGAGCTCTGCTCCCCTTTATGCGCGGTGAAGTAGCAAAAGCCTCAGGGCAAAATACATAAGTACACCCGAAAAAAAAACCTTTTACCCCTTTTTACGAAAATTGCGCGGACGAAGGAGTAAGAAATTTCGCACAATTATAGAAAGAGTGCAGAATGCTTTTATATTTTTAGAGTATGGTTGAATTTCGCCCACTAGTAAGTATTATTAAATTTGAAACAAATATAGATTATTTCCTGTTTATAAAAGCTATAAATATCGCACTTGAATCTAAAATCAGCAAAGCTCTTTGCTGATTATATCATATATGAGCTGTTGTCCGCGTCTTCGTCAAATATAGATTTCGACGCCATAGAAACTTTACAAGCCTTTTTTCAACCTCTTAGGGGTAAAAATTTACAAAATCCTTATGGGAGGCCTATACTAAATTTCCTATGTCCTTTCTTATCGGATGCTATGTTATATAGATCATACACCCTCTAAGTTTCAAGTATCTGCGATCAGTGGTTTAGGCTATTCATTGTTCCGTCATTCTAATCAGTCATTCAGGATAAAGGGTTTATTAATAACAATATTGGTTAAACCTTAATGACTCTACCAGGTACGAAATATGAAATGTATACGAAAACTGTACTACCGTCTGATGAACGATAAGAAATTCTTCTCTTAAATAATAATTCTTCGTTTAAAATAAAATTTACCAACATAGCAAAGCCTTTATTATAGTGGCACCGGTAAGCACAAAAATGTTGAACAAAATGGTCGCCCGAGTTGTTTATTTCTGAACGCCTGCCTCCACGTCGCGAATCGTGCTTGCAGATGTCTTTTAAACACAATCCACAAGGAATTTCCGTAATACAGACAGAACTATTAAATATCCCAGCGATTCCTAAAGTGGGTGACGTAGAGAAGAAAGCAGGATTCCCCAAAATTATTAAGTTTGTGTGTCAAAATCTATGGTAATATTATAAAGTTGAAGACTTTGTTTGTTGAACGCGCTAACGTCAGGGACTACTGGTCCGATTTGAAAAGTTTCTTTCACCATTAGAAAGCTACTAGAGGGAAGTTAGCCTCGTTATTACAACATGTACGACAATAACTGGTACGACGTATTTTGACATTATGGTAAATATATGATAATAAACATTCTTTATTGTTATGATTGCAAGTAATAGGTAAGAATTTACTATCAGGATCGTTCACAGAACAACAAATATTTCTAGAGGTCACAATCACAAGATGTTCTATTGTAAGTCAGAAACATTCGTCGTATGTGCCTTTATCGTAAACTGGCACTTACGACCAAATGCTTCTGAAGATAATAGTACATCCGTCCATATGCTTCTGAGGTCTAGATTTATTAAGTTCCGTCTTAAAAGTTTGGGAAGCCTTGTCATAGACAACAGTCGTAAGTTCATGTTGGAACCCGGCTAGCATGGCAAATAGGCTCGACTTTACAGCACTTGACTAAAGATTTTATTGCTTTATTTCCGCAATCTCTTAACGGTTGGAGCTTATAGAGAGTCTTGTGTTTGCGACGTTATGCTAGTTCTACTGACGGTGATGTCTTATCCTCTCGATATTATGATTGATGGCGAAAGATTCTATCAAAGCAGCAACAACCGCAACGCCATAAATTACCTTACTAGGCAGTTAAAACATTAAACGAATATAACTTTTATTGATTAATCTAACATAAATACTATGTTTTGTAACTCAAATTTCATTATAAGATGTAACACTGATAGAATTTTTCAAATCGAACCATTAGTTCCCGAGATTAACGCGTTCAAGCTAACAAACCAATAAACAAACTCTTCAGGTATAAGTTAGAATGGATTATATATAAGTATACATTGGTGTATATGTATTTATATTCAAATAAATTGCGTCACAATTGCCCTTCATATTGATAAAGTTCACATGTTAAACCTTATTCAAAACCTACCTACAATTAGTATTTGAGCATGTATTTTGGTACAACAAAGGGAAGTTATTTTTGAATATAATACGGACACTACACAGCACTTTAGATTCTCTTAGTATTAACGTCATAAACGATTGAAATGTAACAGATACTTGTTTGAATAAATTATTCAATGTTCATATTTTATTATCGTGCGTTTATAGCTGGTTTATTGTTTTTTTAGAGGGACCCGTTTAGGGTTATTATCTAACCGAAAATACTTAGTATATGTTAACAGTAATATTAGTAACTAGCTGTTTTCCGCGACTTCGTCCGTGTAAGATAATATTGTACACATACGCAAACAAAGCAAGAAAGAAAACATAATAGACAGTACAATGGGTGTGTTCCTCTGTGGCCGGACCACAGTTTAGTACTCAGATGCTATAGTTCGAAATAATACCTACCTAAAGTCTACTTTCATCGGAATATATATATATTTTTAATACCTCAAGAGATAACTTTTTAATTAACAATTTATGTGGTCCGGCCGCCAGGCAGTCCTCTCTGGCCGCGCCACCTCAAATTAAATAGAGTATAATGAACTATTAATAAATCAATATCCCGAAAAAAACTACCTAAAGAGTACCTTGCATACGACAAATATGGTCCAATAGTTAAGGAGTTATTGGTCGTAGGGTGTGGTCCGGCTGGGAGGTATACTCTGCAGCAAGTCAATTTTGCAATATTTAATATTAACTATCCATAAATCATTTTAATTAATAGTACCTTTTCTCTACTCTTCGTTGATACTTTTTTTCTCTCAAGAAACTATTCTTTTTGATTAATTTATTTTAATTTGGTAATTAAAATAAAAATTATAGATGAAGTCCAGGTCTTATTATAAAGTACTTATTATGCAGTTTTCGTTGGCATAAAGAAGTAAAGCATATTTCGTTATATTTGCTGAAAGTAATCCTCCCTAGCCGCGCCACATACTTTAAAGATTAATGAATCAAAAAGAATAGTTTCTTAAGAGAAAAAAAGTATCAACGAAGAGTAGAGAAAAGGTACTTTAATTAAATTGATTTATGGATAGTTAATATTAAATATTGCAAAATTGACTTGCTGCAGAGTATACCTCCCAGCCGGACCACACCCTACGACCAATAACTCCTTAACTAAAGGGGTTTATTGGACCATATTTGTCGTATGCAAGGTACTCTTTAGGTAGTTTTTTTCGGGATATTGATTTATTAATAGTTCATTATACTCTATTTAATTTGAGGTGGCGCGGCCAGAGAGCACTGCCTGGCGGCCGGACCACATAAATTGTTAATTAAAAAGTTATCTCTTGAGGTACTAAAAATATATACATATTCCGATGAAAGTAGACTTTAGGTAGGTATTATATCGAACTATAGCATCTGAGTACTAAACTGTGGTCCGGCCACAGAGGAAGGAACACACGTACAATGGGCTTATAATATAAGCTAGAGCTGGCTGGCTAGGATTATAAAATCTGACTACTGAGATTAGCTAGAACGAACAAATAGACAGACAGAGAAATATATTTTTATTTATGATTTTGTTATTATATTATTTACGTTCTTATAAATGTCGTAAAAACCTATTATTTTATGTATTAACACACACCTATGTATATCAATACACTTTAATTTAATTTATTTATATAAAAACTGAGTGTAAGCACACATGCGCTTTCTCAAACAACTTTTCCTATAAGATTAAGATGTAACTGAACTTGAACAAACAAAAAAGGTTTTAATGCAAAGTAAACTATAGCACTTCATACAAGCTCTGATGGATTACTTACTTGGTTTTAGATTGAATACAGTAGTGTACAAGTAAATATAGCTACACTATACACATGGGTTGTCAACCTCCGTAGCGTAGCGGTATTTGGCTCGCTTTAAAACTCGGAGGTCGTGGCTCCAATTCCCACGCCGGAAAGGAAATCTTTGTGTAAATTCAAAGATTTTTTCCGGGTCTAGTTGATTGAGGGACTACCCTCCGTGCCTCGGAAAGCACGTTAAGACGTTAGTCCCTATTGTTATAACATCATCTGTAATAATCGTATATCAAGGAACGGGCAGCAGCGTTTCCTTGTGTGGCATAACATAATACTACGGTACGGGCAAATACCCTCCTCGGGAGAGGAGTTCAAACAAACAAACAAACAAAAAATAAATAAACTTCATCTTTAAATATTAGTAATAAAGATTTCAATTATCTTGGATTAAATCTCTTCACAGCAGAATTAGGCTATCTTAGGATTAAAACGGTGTTTACGCCTCCTGTGGGACTCGGACCTTAGCTCGGCGGCTCAGCTCAGCTTGGCGGAGGGTTTGAGGAATGATAACTTAAGATTTTTAGAGGAATTTTATGCAATTATCTTTAGTCCGGAGAAATCGATTATAAAAGTAGTAGATTTAGAGTAATTAGTGCATATTACTCTATATCTACTACCGAATGAGAAAGATGAGTAAAAAAATTAAATCTGTTTAAATGAAATGAAATGAAATGAAATGAAAAAGTGTTTATTTTTGAAAAAGTGTTTATTTGGAACTTAAATTAAATTCATTACATTTTACTTCTGCCAAACTACAGAGCAGTTTGTTGGCAGACGTAGCTCCCACGATACTCTCAATATTAACGTATGTACGTTCACTTTTCCATTTACATTATAAAATTAAAAAAAGGATCTGACCACAACCAAATTACTGCAAAATACGTTTACTTCTTTCTTTCTTAAAAAAAAAAAAGACAACTCCCGCACTAGGGAAATAAATCCCTGTGTCGCGGGGGACTTCACAAACATCCATTTCACGGACACAAAGAACACACAGACTCAGAACAACACTATTTGTGTATTTGTAGTTCACACAAATAATCGTCCCGGGTGGGAATCGAACCCAGAACACCAGGTTACAGAAGCAACTATCGCAACCACTGAGCCACCGGTGCAGTCAACAAACATGTAGTATAAAATTTTAAATTACAGAAAAATTTATGAGGTTTTCACTAAAGTTGGACAAAAGATATGATTCGATTTTGTTTTTAAATGTTCTTTTTGTTACATCAGTTTCAAATGGTAGGCTGTTGAAAATACGTGGTACTAAATATTGTTTACATCTTTGCCCAAAGTAATTATTATAAGTGGGTACTTTTAATTCTACAATATCTCTTCTGCGAGACCTATTGCTATTAGACACTTGTTTGACTTTAAATTGATCACTACAATATTCTTCTAATGCTATTAACAATGTTACTTTGTCATGGACTGGCAGCATTTTACATTTCAAAAATAATTCTTCGTAATTACTAATTTTACATAAATTTTTCGTATTTGTATCGACTAATAATTTCATAAATCTAATTTGTAAATTTTTTATTTTATCTAAATAGCTTTTAAAACTACGTCCATAACATGCCAGTCCATACGAGATTAAGGAGTCCACCAGCGCATAGTAGACTGTATACAAAGTTGCCCTATCCAGCATATAACTAAGGTGGTGGAATTTTACTAGTACCGATCTTAGTTTGTCACACACATGAATAATATGACTCTTCCATGAGAAATTATAGTCTATAACTAGACCTAAGTACCTGTAATGCCCCACCACCTCAATCTCTGCGCACGTACACTGCACAGCGGCGCGAGCGGTTGCGTCGCGAGCGCTCATGCCGCTGTGCGCGTGCAAGCATTCGTAACTATGGCCCACTATGCGCGGCGCACGCTCACTGCCCCGGAGGTAGGGAGATCGTATAGTCATACATTTGGTTTTGCCTAAATTAATTAAGATACCATTATCATGTGACCATTTTATAATGTTAGTGAAATCTTCCTGCATTTTACATTCAATTACATCTATATTTTTGTCTGCGTAGACCAAACAAGTGTCATCAGCATACATATATATGCGACAGTTTTGTACTATATTGCACATACTATTGACGTGCATGATATATCCAACGGGGCCGAACACGGAGCCGGTCGGCACTCCGCAAGTGACGGACCTAGGCTCGCCTACAACGCCGTCGACTACAGTACGCAGCGTCCTGCCCACGAGATACGCGCGGAACCACTCATTAAGTGGTCCCGCCACCCCGCACTCCTCCATAGCCAGAAGCAGCTGGTGGTGTTCCAAAGTGTCAAACGCTTTTTTGAAATCAATAAAGACCACCACCACCTGCTTCCGCTGGTCCAGACACTGATTTACATCATCAGTAAACTGTGACAAGGCAGTCGCCGTGCTACGTCCCCGTCGGAAGCCATGCTGTACGTCAGACAATATATTCTGGCTCTCAAGGAAAGCTGACAATTGACCCACAATGAATTTTTCAGTAATTTTATTTATTATAGAAAGTATAGCTATTGGCCTATAATTAGTATACTCACAGTGCGAGCCCTGCTTGAAAATCGGTCTTATTAATGCTGCTTTTAATACTTCGGGATATATTCCTTTTTTAACACATAAATTAATAAAATGCGCTAATATTGAACTTAGCTGTAATTTGAACAATTTAATTTCCTTAATTCTAATTTTATCCAGCCCTTCCGACTTATTGCTATCTAAATTATTTATTATTTTAATTATATCTAATGTTTGTGCTTTTTTAAATCGCATTGAAATGTTTCTACAATTTACGTATTCAGACCTATCTAAAAACTTATAGTTACACACGTGTTTCATATCAAGTATTTCTTGGGTAAATGTTTTAGAAAATTTATTACATATATCTAGTGTGTTGTCAGCCCTTCCTAAATATTTAACAATAATATGATCTATACTACTCTTTTCCTTTCCTATCCATGAATTTATTTTTGCCCATATCTTTCTCATATTTTTATTACATTTTTTTATTTCCTCTTGACAATATTTATTTTTTGCTTTATTTATGTATTTATTTAATCTGTTTCTATATTGATTATATGACATTCTCAAGTTCATATCCTTTGGGTTACTTTTCCAGGCACGAAAAACCTTATCTCTAAAACTAATCATATTTTTTAGTTTTTTTGTAATCCACGGCTTGCTTTTTCTTTTATTACTCAAGGTTATTTCAAAACACACCTGTTATACAAATGATTGGTCTCGCGCGAGATCGAATCATTTATCTTACACTCACTGTTTATACATACTTAACTAATTCAGATATTTAGGTAAAAAAATTAATCGGACTAAACATTTAGATCACAGTTTTACTGTTAAATCCGCAATAACAGAAAGCTACCAGACATCATTGTTCGGGGATTTCATTGTTTAATTATCTAGTCCACAGAAACATAAGGACTGATATACTATTAATCCTCAGAAGCATTTGGTCGTAAGTGCCAGTCAACGATACAGGCACATACGACGAATGTTTCTGACGTATAATGGCACATCCGACCTTATGTTTCTGAGCTTTAGATTTGTAATGTTAATTCCCATGTTATACGAATATTGTTCTTTTAAACTAAGAGTTCGTTTCTCGGTATGTTTCGCTAGTCAGTCTGGAATGAATCATTGTGCTCATTTAGCCTCTGGGTGTTGCTTGTTTATTGCATTGTGTTCGCATAGTGTTATTTTCATCAAGACGAATCATCAACGAATGTCTTTTCGAAAATAGTTTATGTGGATAGAGTGGCTGCAGCACCTACATACCTTAAGTAGAAGGGGATCGCAATCATCTCATCATCATGATCAGCCAGTATAACGTCCACTGCTGAATATGGGCCTCCTCCCGGGGGAGGGTATTTGCCATAGTCACCTCGCTTGGCAGGCGGTTTGGTGACCGCAGTATTATGGTTTAACCACACAAGGAAACACTGCTGCCCGTTCCTTGATATACGATTATTATAGATGCAGTTATAATATAACACAAAGATTTATTGTCCGATGTGGGGATCGAACCCACGACCTACGAGATTTAAAGCAAACCAAATACCGCTACGCTACGGAGGTTGTCATTCATCATACTAGTAATAGGAATAGTTTAATAAATACTAAGTAAATCTCGCATATATTTAAGCGATAAAAAAAATGTATGATGAAATGTTGGAAAAATCACGGGAAGTGGCAGAATATTTGACGGGCAACGCCGGGTCTAGCTACTTTTTAATATTTTTTAAACTTACTGTAATAAGCATCCCTCACAAATCTCAAATGTGCGTAGCTATATAAAATAAATCATAAAATCAGTCTGCACCATTGTCGTGACCGTTAACCCTAATAAAACGTTTGTGTCAGATACAAATAAATTTGGCTATTCCATTTTTTATACAATTTCTTTTTCAATAAAGGCGCGACGACCATTACCTTATTTTAAGAGTTTTTTTACTCACTTAACGCATTGATTAAAACATCTTGCATCTTTTCCCTTGGAAAAACATTGTTTTGATATTATGTTTGAAATTACGTAATCTTGCGCGGTGCATCCGCCCCTATGTTATTGAAAAGGAGCGTGTGCCTTATCTGTTGAAGACGTTTTATATTTATAGGACATATATTCGCAGTATTTAACATACTAACTGTTGCCCGTGACTTCGTCCGTGTAGATTTCGATTTGCCCATTCCATTATTTGCAACCCATCTTTATAATATTAGGGGGAGGGGGATTAAAAATCCTTTCTTATCGGATTATGATAGAATACAACCTTCAAGTTTCAGGTCTTTATGGTCATTGATTTGTCAGTCAATCAATCATTCAGGACTTAACGTTTTGTTAATATAGACAAGTAATTCTTTTACATTGAAAACGGTATTTTAAGACGGTTTTGCCGTATTAATTTATATTCCGTAACCTTTATACAGGGTGTCCCAAAAGATTACGTAGCTGGGAAGGGGGGTGATAGGTATGGTCACAAGGGTCACCAGAAAAATATAAAAAAATCCCTCTGGGTGTTTAAAAAAATAAATGGCATTTTTTAAGACTAAAAATTTACACCTTGTGCTAACTGTACCTACAAATATGGCTGTATTTAAAAAAAAATGCTGTTATGTTATCTTCAATAACAACAAGGTCATCAACATCAACATCAAAAGTGTAAAATTTTAAGTTTTAAAAAAATGCCATTTTTTTTAAATACCCAGAGCGGATTTTATTTTTATTTTTCTAGTGACCATTGTGTCCACCCCTGTCACCCCCTTTCCCAGCTACTTAACCTTTTGGGACACCCTGTATAGTAAATGCGTAATGTGAAAACCTCAGCCCTATAACAAATCAATTGTACAACACCTTCAGCAGGAGAACTAGACGCCCAACCCAAATTAGATTTCGCCTGTTTTCTCGTACGTCAGTATCAAAGTGCTCGGTTAATTTGACGCCCCCGCTCAAGTGCGCTGATCCTTTGTTCCGCTTTACTCGGCTATTTCTTTGCGTCGCTACGACTTAATGCAGCCTTTTGATACTTAACGCCCAGCCACAAGAGCTATATCGTATTGTTTCTAGCTTCAATGTGAGCTAGAACACTAGCATTTCTACTCCAGCTTTTAGAATTTCTCGCGTTGTATCGCAAAAATATTAATGCTTTTGTTTACATTTTCTGATGGAACCGCTGTAATGGCGTTTTTCATCTCTTGATTCAAAGTAAATGTTATCTTAAGTAAGGTTTTGTCTCCTGCCGTACCAAGAAATATATTACACAGTCTTTTTATATCTACAGGCTATGTTTTTGAACTGTTCATCTATAGACAGTTAAGATTGTTTGATTTTGAATGCAAAACTGCGTTCTTATACGACAAAATAGCATGACGAATGAATATAATAAAGGCCGATTTTTCAATCCTCTTTTAACTGGCTATTCATCAATAGATAAGCAATTTGTCAAGCTTTGTTATCCATCAGTTTACTTTCTGCGGATTTTCTGTGACTATGTCCATGCTAAACACGTGGGAAGAGATCAATTTATATAATGCATTAGTGTTAGAACGCGAGCAATTAAACTGAAGTGTTTGACAAATTTTAATATGACTATAATAAAAAAAAAACGCGCTACAGTTCGGTTAACTTTGTCAGTTAATTAATTCCACAGATAATATCGGAATTACGTCATTCATTGAATAAATGCTGTCTTAACGGTCATCTGAGGATTGAAAATTCGGCCCTTAATATAGTAAAAGAGCTGGCCAGTGACTATAAATATTTCACATGACATAATGTATATTCTCAAATTTATGGTATGCTAGTAATATCACTGTTAGTACGAACAAGTGAACTTTATATCACTTGTGTGTTCAACTTTAGCGATCCGTCAATACAACGTATGAAGTCGCTTCTGTGGTTTCAGAGAAAAAATTTGTATTACGTTAATGAAAACCATCGATCATGTTAACATGGGAGTAACAGGAATTACTAACTATAACAGGAAATGTTACATGTTGAGAATAGCGGCGGCGCTCATACCTATTTATTGACTCTACTTGTCATTCTTTGGCGATATTCCAAACTCGCCACAACTCTCAAACATGAGTTTACTATAAAATATTTTAATGAACCGTTTTTTGTCGTTTTTGCTATTTCGGTGTCCAATAAATATATTTAATTCACCCTACAGACTATCTTTTTTAATTATAATATTCAAATTAACATTCCCGATAAATTTAATGTGAGTGCACATTCTTCACATTTAATAGGTTTTAGACCGTCTATCTTATTATTTTTTTGTACACGATTCATCGGATTCATTCATTTTCATAAATTAACATCTAACTAAAAAAACTGTCTTGTTCTGTCACTTTCAATTATTTGTTTTACAACCATCACAATATATTTATTAAATATAACTTTTGATTGTATCTACACAATAATATTTTGATTGAGAAATATCACAGATGTTTACACGTAATCAATATAATTATGCTATATTATCGAAATCTGTTCAGTAGTTTTTTAGTTTATTCGAAACAAACATACAAAAATTTTCTCTTTATAAAATTTGTATAGATAATGCAATTATTCTCTCCTTAATACGAGTATTTCAATTGAAGGTATGACCAAACGGTATGTTACGTTGTAATAATGTCGTTACTTTAATTCATGAAACCTTATGTCCTGGCCGCAGTTATTTATGTACCCAGCGGCGCATTTAGTGATTCATCTGGATGAGTTAATGCATCTACCGAATACGATCTTAGCGGCTTGCATTTGATATATTGTTGGCATGAATTTAAACATCTATATTACTTATTATGTACTGACATTAGCGTCAGCTCTAGACGATGCGTAACGCAATTTGAAACATGTTTTTAACTGACTTGTTATTTTTTTGTAACTAACATAAGTCTGTTGAAAAGCTATTGATTCTAAAGCGTAACTGGTGTCGCTTTTACTGAAAATAAATGTTACATCTCTTTGAGAAAATTACATTGAATATAAAAGAGGCTGCAGCATTTTCTCGTGCCATTTGTTATTTCATTTATAACAGACAATTGCTATTGATACTAATAGAGTAAGTAAACTTGAACATCTTCAAAGACTCCTATAGGGCGATAAAATATTAAACTGAAAAAATTTATTTGTATTTATGTACAGAGTAACTAACCAATTCTTTCGTCTACAATTAATACCTACACCATATTGGCTTTAGTGGAAATAATTAGATTATAATTCTTAATAGTACACTGATCATAACAGTACAGAGTTACATTCACAGACAACCGAGGAATGAATCCAATACAGGAAGGAGATGGTAAGAGTGAGTACTCATGTGACGTGCCTGTTGGTATCATTACATAGTATAGATAGAACAAAGTCGCTTCCCGCTGTCTATCAGTACCTATGTATGCTTAGATCTTCAATACAACACAACGGATTTTGATGCGGTTTCTTTTAAGTATTATAGATAGAGTGAATCACGAGAAAGGTTTATATGAATAATACACTAGCATGACACACGTGGGAAGCAGAGGCGGGTCGCTAGTATATCTATACCTATCTATAAATAGGAAAATATTTTATTCACATTTATGATAATGTTTTTCATGGCAGTCTCGATAACCTTATATATGTATGAAATATTGTCGCGAAATGGCACTTTATGCTACAGACTCTACTCATGTCCTCTAGTCAGTTAGTACAGAACCTACAGCATAAAGTGCTACATTATGGGGTTTTTTAAATTAGAAATAATACATAGAAACTTCTTTTATACACACTGATACTCTTCAGCACAAATAAAACATCGCACTTGTTTGACCTACGATCCTTAGAAATTAAACAACTACTAACTCAGCCTAAGTTATTGCTCACATTATTTCATGTTTGCAGCTTAGGCCCAGTCGTTTGTCAATGTTCAGTCACCGAGGAGCAAGGACATTAATTATGTACCCAAACTAGACAGGTATCGGATTGCTTGGAGCCCCCAGTGGTCAGTGCTACCGATCGATAACTATGACGCTTCTTGTTTATTTAGCCAATAAGTTGTGCTTCATTCTTATAATAGAAATCTCAAATTCGTGTAAATTCAATATTTCGTCCTCGTATTGTAAATCTTATGAATTCACTTTAATGTACGTAATAAAATAAAGCTATGAATTGTAGCAAAACTATATTTGTTGTCGTTTCAGATCATGAAGATAATTTGTGAAGTTTGCAAACTGTTTTGAGACATTTATGACACACGGTTCTTTTAAATACTCTAAATCCTTAAACTGCTATAAAACTCAATCGGTAATGGTTAACCCTTGAATACAATGTCATACTACTCGTATTAGTATATGTTTTTCTATTGTTCCGATGTCGATCTTTAGTGAAAACGTAAAAAACACATTTTCATTTAGTCAAGTAAACAAAAAAAAAACATATTTGAAGTAAGTAAATGATTATATTTTTTGTAACATATCAATTTACAAGCATTGTGATACTAAAAATAAGCGGAAAGAAGTCAACAAATATTTAAAACTAATGTCACTCCAAGTTTTTTTGACGAAGATCTATCACAAAAAGCTTCCGTGGTCGGAAAATAAAACACTGACTAATTCACTCGTCTGAATACGTCTTGTGCGGGCTGATACATATGTATGTATAGAACACTTAACATGGTGATTGACGGCTAATTGCAAATTAAAGATGTTGTGCTTTTTATTTATTCAACACTAAACTCACAGCTACTACAATATTTATGGCCATTAATTTTCCATCAACGAAGTGTTGGCACAACGTTTTAATTGGACAAACGTGGGACGGTAGGATGTTAATGATTTTGTGGTCCTGATATATTTCGATAACCATTTTCATTTTAATACACAGGTACTTAGTTGACGTCACCACATTTCATAATTATTACTGAAAGTGTTTCAGGTTTTATAGAGATATAATTGGGCGCTGTTAATATTTTATGATCAGCAGTGGACTACAACGGGCTGATGATGATGAATATTTTATGTATACCAAAATAGAAACTTATGTATGTAGTCGAAATTACAAAATAATACTTAATAAGTGAGTGTCGATAGCACTTAAAACAAGTTACAACATAAAGTTATTAAGTGGAAGATTTTCAGCAAAATAATTAAAATAATATTATTATTTGTATAAATAAAGAATTAAACGTACATTAAGAGAGAGATAAAAAATATATATGTTGAAATGTTTGTACCAATTCATAAAATATTTGTTTGATTGCTACAGAAACAATGTTTATATTTACCATCAAAGGACCAATTGAATTGACTCAAACGCGACGTCCCTTTGTTTCAATCACGGCCAGAAACTATTTGTTTGGACACAACTTTGATAGAACCTTACGTTGTATGTATCTATGTTTTTTTTTATAATGCTTCTTGGAGAAGGAAGCTGCTCTGGTATCCCCGACAAATGATTTACTGTGTTATATGATAGGCATATAACTTAATCGCTAGTTTTGATCTCTACGCAATATAAAACAAAGTACTCTGCCGCGTCTGTCTGTCTGTCGTCTGTGTTCGTGATAAGCTCGATATGCAGGGAGCTTCATGATGAAGGCTTAGATGTTTACTTTACCAAGGTTTTCTGTAAATTAATATTTAATACTCGTGAGAAGTAGGGGTGGGTATAAATAATTAAACAATGAGAGCACAAGCAGAAAGTTTTTTTTTCTTTTTTTGTTAGATTTATAAAAGTTGTGTACACACAACATTTAACACAAAAAGTAATGTTAGATATTTATTACATTTTGTTTTTTTATATAAAAAAAAATAGTACAGTAGGCACTGGAAATTTCTAATGAAATTTCTTATAACAGACTCGCCATAGGAAAATATGAAAAAGGATCTAGAAAAGGGTAAAGGTTGTAGGAAAAATAATAAAAAAAGATGATGATGAAATAATACTTTTTAAAGTAAATAGTTATAGTTTTGTGATAACGAATGACACTCAAAAAATAAATCAATTTACACTATGTAATTAAGACTCCGCATGGCCATCATATAGTACATCATTATAATTTCATAATTGAATCGGCGCCTACATTTAACTATGGACCTACTTAGTAAATCTAATTACCGAGTTTCGAACTAAATTTAAATAATCAAATCATACCGTTACGAAGTTCAGTAATAACTTAATTTGTAATTCAATTTTACGTTAGTCATAGGCAGTAGGACGGTCTGACAGGACATTAAAATCTTATTATGGCGCATCAACTTTCCGATCACGTATTGGTCGGTTTGCGTTACTTACTACTTTGTATAAATGCGATGACGTAATTTAAGCAGTGTTGATAACTGTAAAATTATGTGTTTGGCCAAATCTATGGTTCGATCGCCACCCATTACGCTACCAACTCAACGTAAAACAATACGTAACACAAGCATTTTAGCTTAGCACAAGGGGTTAACAAGAATACTAGTAGTGTGCAAATAACTCTGCTAGTAAACCTTAGAAAAAAATACAATTCTAAGTTAATACCATAACATTTGTGAGGCTTGTGGTATGCAAGAACAATAAATACTTGGCAGGTATTCACTGGAGTAAGTAGTGTCACAATGATCTCTATTGCTATGGTAATAAGAATCATCAACGTGCCACCTGACATTCCCAAGTACTCATAGTCTCAAGTGTTGTTCATGCTTACGTTAGTTAGTTTTCTATATATGTATTCTAGTATTAATATTGTCTTGCATCAATATAAGTTAAGAGTAGATTGACTTTGCAAGAAAAATATTCGTCACTAGCGTTGTCCCGCGGTTTTATCCGTGTCCAAAACCATCAAGGTTTATGCTATCAATAGTTTTTACCATACGGAAGTATGTAGCCTGTAGGCTTCTGTTACTTCACCGGTCTTAAGGCGGGCAAGGAAAGCTCCAGCCTTAGCAATGTTGTATGAAGAAGTGGCGCTGGAACTATGTATTCATGGTATACAGTACGGTATTTTTATTAATCATCCCAATAATTCTACGAGTTGTTACATTCATATAAAACCAAAGATTACGTAATAATTTAGTTCACATGACGATAGTGGAGTGATTACTTTTATAATATCTTAATAATGTTACTATGCTTATTAATTTATGTAAACCTATAAATCTTGTCTTTTCCAGACTTATTTTTAAAGTAACCGATGCGCTAAGGTATCGGTTGGCAACACTGACGTGGGCCGGAAGTCTATTACGACACCGCACTTGATCCTTTTAAGCTAAACGGATATTCTGCTAATAGGATTGTCTGTCTGCGTTCTAACTCCCATCTGGAATTACTAGTAGTCCATAAGTAACGTGTCGAGAGTCTGTAATATTAATATTAAAACTCTACATAATATCTTATTTTTATTTAGGTACGTAGCGTAGCGGAGTTTGGCTCGCTTTAAATGTCAGTGATCGTGGGTTCTAAGGTATTTCCGGGTCTGGATGGTTGAGGTACTACCCTCCGTGCCTCGGAAAGCACGTTAAGCCGTTGGACCCGATTGTTATAACATCACCTATAACAACCTAAAACAAATAGGAACGGGCAGCAGCTTTTCCTTGTGTGTTACAACATAATACTGTGGTCAACAACCCGCCTGCCAAGCGTGGTGACTATGGCAAAAACCCTCTCTCGAGAGAAGGCCCATGTTCGGCAGTAGACGTTTTGTACGGGCGATGATGATGATGATTTACAAAAAGTAATGTTTATGTATGTTTCCTATTGAACTCCAAATCGACTGAAAATATCTAAAAAAATCTATAAACTGACAAATTTTAATGCTATATTTTATGAAAAAGGAGAGTAATTTTTTTCTGTGGGAATGGGAGCTACGCGAGTATAACCAAGCGTGAAAGTTTTTTTCTACTACTTTATTACTGGTTGTGGTGATGAGATCAAGTAAAAGGCGATACAAAAGTTAAATCCATGCCCGCCTTATCTACACTTCTACACTAATCTACACTTGTACACTAATATTATAAAGAGGAAAGATTTGTACCTATTTTTGTATGTTTGTATGTTTGTAATGAATAGGCTCAAAAAGTACTGGGCCGATTTAAAAAAATCTTTCACCAATAGAATGCTACATTTTTCCAATTTGACATAGGCTACATTTCATTTTGAAAAAAATTAGGGATCCTTGGTAAAATTTGAACAATGTAACCGAAGGTGTAGAAAAATGAGTCTTAAAATTAAATAAATATAAAATTGAAGAACATCATAATGTCTACAAAAAACTCCGCGGTAGCATATGTCCAACTATTTTAGTTATGTCACTATAACAACTTTTTTCATTTTAAACATTAATGAAAATGCTAACCAAATTCAAACCATGCTATTTATGTGTGTTTAGGGTAGGGGTAGGGTAGGGGTAGGGGTAGGGTAGGGGTAGGGTAGGGGTAGGGTAGGGTAGGGTAGGGGTAGGGTATAAAAGTCCACCCGTGCGAAGCCGGGGCGGGCCGCTAGTCTATATATATAAAAGAAAGTCGTGTTTGTTACAACACTTATAACTCGAGAACGGCTGGACCGATTGCCATGGTTTTTGATTTGTTGGATTTGTTTCCGTCCCGAATAGCAGAATACATTTTAAAAACAAAAGAAAGTCGTGTTAGTTACACTATTTATAACTCAAGAACGGCTGAACCGATTTGGCTGAAAATTGGTAGGGAGGTAGCTAAGAACTGGGAGAAGGACATAGGATACTTTTGGGTAGGGGTAGGGTAGGGTAGGGTAGGGTAGGGTAGGGTAGGGTAAGGGTAGGGTAGGGGTAGGGTAGGGGTAGGGTAGGGTTAGGGTAGGGCAGGGGTAGGGTATAAAAGTCCACCCGTGCGAAGCCGGGGCGGGCCGCTAGTATATACATATTTACAAACAACTGTCATTAGATTCTCATCCATATTATAAGATACGACGCGAACGAGACTTTGTGCAACCAATTGTTATTTCACATGAAAGCAGAATTTACATTGTTGTTTTCCTCAGAATATACGAGTAGGTAAAGTAGACATGCGTAAAATATTGAATTTATTTGTTTTGTGCGTGTGTACGGAATGTTATTTCCCTTTGAAAACATGTTCTATACGATCACAACAGGCTCATGGAGTTTGTAAAAAGTTCGTCCACGTGGAAAAAGTTGTGGAAGAATGAAAATATGGTATCATATTTTATTATGTTCATAGTTTGTCCTTTTCAATTCTCGGAGAATGTTTATTCTTAGGCAGTTTATTAATGGCTTGAAAAGTACTAACATTTAAAAAATAAAAACATTCCAGTGAACTTTTCGGAAATATATACTCGTATCTGTTAATATATAACGGATTTTTGGATTAAATTGGATTCCAAACTTTGTTGTACTTTTATTGTTTTTGAATATTAAGAAGGGAAGGAATTTTTATATCATAAAACATCATTTATAATAATAATGCGCAGAACAGAAGTTCTTCAAAACCACTTTTTCTAACTTCCTCTTTTTGTTTGTAATATTCGAGTATGTATGGCATTGACATACAAACAATACAAATGTTACAAGGAACTGCAAACCATTTTTATATTATTTTATTGAAATACAAATACGCTATGAATATAAACTACTCAATAATACAATTACCTTTGTATTCCTGAACCCGTCGAGTTCATGCACGACGCTTTTCAACATTCCATATTGACTTTAAAGAAACGCATAATATTTAAATAGGTCAGTTGGGTCTTGCAAATTTGCTCCCGAAAATCATGATAAATAAATATTCTGAATCTTTTGGAATCGATATTAAACCATTTACTGCTCGCCTTTATGCCCTGTGAAGTAAAAATATATATCAATATTAAATTATATAATTACGATATGTTAGTTCTAGAGTACAATCCCATATACAAACTATTTATGAATTAATTTATAAACAGAAAAACGAAGCATCGGACAATTATTAAATCTGTTTGGACAACAGACATAATAATTGTCCGATGCATCGTTTAATAAAGTACTATAGTTCAGAAACAATATTAATATCGTATGCATGTATAAATTCAAAGTTACACACTCAGTTCCTGAACTATGCGGTACCGACAGTTCACACAATGACAACTATGTATAATATCGTAGTCAGGAAAATACCGATATTCTGACTATTTACAACCAACTTTGTTAATAACTCGGACAGTTGTAGCACTGGGCATAGGGATCAGATCACACGTATGAGGGAGTCAGGGTTACATTACAGCAGCTCAGTCCTGTTCTGTATCAAAAATGAATCATAATAAAAATACTTGCGAAGCTGATGTTGCATACTCAGCTCCTAATCAGACGGGCATTTTAATTTCGGTGGAGACGTTAGAATGGAGACCGCTGATTAGCAAGCAGATGATCTGGTAAAGGCCGCGGGATCACAGGGGATGCAGGCCACGTCCAACCGTAATAACTGGAGATCTAGTAGGGAGGCTTATGCCTAGAAATAGACGTCTTACGACTGAAAAAAGTTCGATCTTGATAGCACCGTTTTTACAGATCTAATTATAGATGACGAGATCGCTCACCTAGCGGATGGGGTTATTAGATATGAACTCGCAATTAAGTCTAGACAGCCTCTGCAAATGATATCAACATGCTTTGACAACCTCGCCAGCAAACTCGCTCAAATAAATTCCCTTAAGTTATTTGCAGGTGTTGTGCCGAGCAATATACATAATTAAATTAAAACTAATAATAATTTTTGTATGCTGTAATGGGGACATATTTGTCACCTCAGCAAATAAACCATAGCTTCGACCTATCTGACAAATCATAATCACTCCATTAATAAAAGCAAAAAAGTTGTCATTAAGTCTTCCATGTTATATGTTGAGCTGAAAAAAACATGTTCAATGTACCTACGTGTCGTGGACTTGGCGAGCACCCATTAATAACAATCACTTGTCAGTTGCATAACGTATTGCTCGCAATCGGAAAACCATTGTATATGCAATGAGTTCAGCTCTTCTTATATTTTGTCAACTATCTTGTTGGAGTTTTAAAATAGTATGGACGTAAAACACAGGCCGAATCACAAGAGGTTAGTGGGCGTAATGCATCTGTTTGACGCCATGCTGTACATGCTTCACAAACATACTATGGCTACATATAAAGCACACCTAGACTCTCAACAACTAAATTACGTCAATTGACCACTAGAAACGAAAATGATAAAAACGGAATAAAGAATAAAAGGGCAGACAAAGTTTTATGTTAGACTTGTAGGTATTATATCAAAATTTAATTACTTACATACAAAAGATTTTGCCTGCGTCTTTTGTCCGTTCTTAATAACATTAAATATTGCACAGTGCGGTGGTGTGGAACCCTTTGTATAAACTGACAACAAAAAATGACATAACTTTGTTCAATATATTTTTGGGTGCAAATACCGACGCCATCCTTATCACGATAATCCAATCAGATGATCGTGTAAAAAACAGATTGGTATTTTTTGTTAGTATGAGTAAGAATTTCAGTGGGGTGGAATTCATGAAAGGGTTGGGTCTGTAAGTCTTATTACCATCTTATTTTTCTTATATGTACAATGTAATACTGCCAGAGTATTACATAAGAACATATCACAAGCGTCAATTTTTTTTTTTTTTAATAATCTAGTATTTTTAATAAATGAGAAATGAGAAAAGAGATTTGAGAGAGTCGCTAAAATGTAGAAGCTAGTCCAAGTTTTAATAACCTTTTCATACATTTTACGTAAAATTTAATCAAAATATGTTAGATGTCAATTCATTTACATAAAACTACAACATTGTAGACACTCTCCATCTATATTTCCATTTTCCATTAAATCTAAATTTTCCACCCGCTCCTTGTCTTATATAGTGACTGGCATCGTAAAAAATGAAATGTGCCATCTATTTTCACAGCGGACGACGACAGCATGCACTAGAAATTGGAAAATAAATGAAATATTACGGTCGGACAATGTACATGTACTGATGTTCATTTCATCGCTGAAAATCTTTGCATATTTTCTAAGCACATTTAGTTTATCGTATGAGGCATACAATAAATGACGTTTGAACTATCGTGTGACCTCATCTTTTTGCAGATATATTTATGTCTGTTAATTGGAAGAGGACACAAAACTACATAGCACTCATACATTTTTCCGAACTGTATGAGCGCTTTGTAGTTTGGTGAAATTTGCAAAAATCTGGGACAGTCGACTAAATTTTGTACCATGTCATTTATTGCATGGAAACAACTGTAAATGAAGCAAACAAAGACACTGTATGGAAAGTCTTTGAGCAATTACTTTTGGTATATAGATTTAAAAATATAAACTGACTTCCAAGCCAAAGTCCGATGTTTACAGCTTTATGTTTCAGAAACCAAAAAGATATTCAACCAGTGTTCTGTAGTACTAAGATAAATTCCAGTATATAGCCTATGTAATCGTATGTCGTGTTAACTTCAAAATTAGTTTGATTACTAGGGAGTATTAGTGGTAGTTGATCTGTGTCATTATGTGGTTAGTCTGTATTGGTTTATGGTCGTATTAAATTAGCGTAACTATATACCTACCTGATAGCACTATAGGCTGCATCGTAAATTGGGCTGCAAGTTACGATGCTTTAATACCCCGGTGTAACATTTCCAATAAGTATTTAACATGGCAATGAAAGCCGTTGAGATACATAATATACATTATTTATAGCAATCGTTTAGTAAGGTTAAGAGAATCGTTCGCCAAGCGCCAAGCGTGGTGACTATGACATAAAACTCCCTCGGGAGGAGGCCCATATTCAGCAGTGGACGTAAAACTGGCTGATTATGTACTCTATGGTTTCTCTAAGTTTGCTTAAGTATACCTATCACTTTTAACATATCACTACATAGTATAAAACAAAGTCGCTTCCCGCTGTCTGTCCTAAGTATGCTTAGATCTTTTAAACTACGCAACGGTTTTTTATGCGGGTTTTTTTTAATAGATAGAGCTATTTAAGAGGAAAGATCAACATTGCACCCATGTGAAACTGGGGCCCAGTGTCGGGTATAACATAATACTTAAACAACGTTCTATATTCGAGGTTAATGGGTCAACGAAATTGTTCCCTCAAATGTACAATATTTGCATGCTATTTTCAGGAGTATGTTATCATTATGGTAATGCACATCAATATATCAACATGTATTGAGGTCATCTATCTTCAGTTCCACCAATATTTACGTCGTTATAGTTTGTTTTCATTGACTGATTGTTTAAAGGTAAAAAAACAGTTATGTGCGATAAATATTGCATGGTATTGTTAGATTAACATACTGAGTATTTATGTGTGTGCCACTGTTGCCACAGGTTTCGAGAGTGTAGTAGGGATTAGTTCCATTTAGTAAGGAAGATAAATAGTGTACTGAATTAAATAGGTTTATGGCTAGTAAATATCTAATTAATTAAAAAAAATACAAAGTATAACACGCGGTCGGCACGGACGATTCTCTCTTCTTTTGTTTTTTATTTTAATAAATTTCCCGCACTTCGCGGCATTCTCTATGGTCAGTAAAACTGTTTAAATATGTATAGTTTATATTTTTTTTAATGTTGTTAACAATTTTTGTATAAACACATTAAAAAAAATCGAATATGTACCTATTAACTTCAAAAGATGTACTGTCTTAACTTGTTTTTTTGTTTGTTTGTTGCAGTATACTATTCGCTGATATAGTGGGCTTCACGGTGCTCGCATCGCAGTGCAGTGCGCAGGAGCTGGTGCGGTTACTCAACGAACTCTTTGGAAGATTTGACCAGCTTGCTAATGTAACTACACTTTTCTATACTTCTATAATAATATTAAAAAGATTTAGTGATGTTGTAGGGGGTAATTTCTAAATCTACTGAACCGCTTTTGAAAATTATTATGAATTATATAATTATTCATAATAATCCTGATTTTATTTATGACTAGCTCCACGCTGTTTCAACCGAGTAACTCCCGTTCCCTTAGGAACTTCATATTTCAATATGGCTTACAGCCTTTCTCGGTACATGGGCTATCTTACATTGAAAGAATTTTTCAAATCGGATCAGTAGTTCCTGAGATAAGCTTGTGTAAGCAAACAAATAAACTGTTCACCTTTATAATATTAGTACAGATACGTTATCAAATGAAATCTTTCACTATTATAGTATTAGACCGTTGTTACTCTTATTTGGTCATCGTTTCTCCCAGGATAACCACTGTCTCCGCATCAAGATCCTCGGCGACTGCTACTACTGCGTGTCCGGGCTGCCCGAGCCGCGCTCCGACCACGCCCGCTGCACCGTCGAGATGGGATTAGATATGATCGACGCCATCGCGTAAGTAAAATACTAGCTAGCTTCCCGGTTTCACCCTCGTAGCTCCCGTGCTCGTGGGAACTTTATTATTAAATAGTGCCTATTTTAATCCTCGATAAAGAAGCTTACTAATGATGGAAGAATTTTTTAAATTGGACTTTTAGTTCTGGAGCCTATGCAATGCAAACAAACAATCGTATGTTTCATCTTAATAATATCAGTATAGCAGAATTATTTTACCATCGAATTATTTAAATTTGAATTTTTTTTTTTTTAATTTGCCCAGAGTATTAAGAATTTGATAAACATATCCGGTATATTAAGGTTTACCTCCTTAGAATACACGATAATAATACTAACAAATTGATGATCCCCATTCTTCCTGTCCTTGTTACTCATTCGCAAACGAATGTTAAAGGAATCAATCGATATTTATTCAGCACTTAGGTATTTACATACCCTTTTACTTGTCATTTATACACAATGAAATAATATTAATATAATTACATACAAAAGATGGCAACAAATATCTATTGCGGATTAGCTAACTTATCATCTGTCTGTCAGTGTAGTATCACGACTTTAAATCTCAAATTCATTCACAATTGAGATCTTAATATAATTTAGCTCTATATAAAGAGACACGTATTTAAACAATATTTTTCGGATTTAAGCGACTCACGCCTGGGGGCACCCTTAATGGGCTAGGACCACGACTCAGGGCATCGCTATTCTATTATATCTGCTTGTACCCGTCCGTCGTAGTGACATTTGCCGTAAATTTTCCAACATTTTCTTTCATACATACCTTATGCGCATAATTCTGTTGTTTTTTAAAAAACATTACTAGCAGTTTTGCAGTCTACTAGTATTCTTGTTAACCCCTCGTGCTAAGCTAAAATGTTACGAGTGGGTTCATGTCGGTAGTGCAACGGGTGGGGTTCGAACCGGCGGCGCGGCGGCGACCTCAAGATCACAAGTCCGCTCGAGTCATTGGGCTGCGGCCGCTTAAATTACGAATACAATAAAAATAAGTATTAACCAAATGTTTTTTTTATATATATTATTGCATTTAATATGTGGATGACATTTTCGTATGTAACACTGGAATATTTTTAATTAATAAACGAGGTTGGCTCGTTTTATATCACGAGGGCGTGCGCAGCGGAGCATGCCGCGATACGCGCTTGTCTGCGCTTTGGCTCATCAAAGGAACATCTAAATATACTCTTTGTGAACACGGCCCGCTGACATCCTGGGTGGTTCTCCCCTGAAGGTCGTTGGGCAAATGGAATGTTACAGTTATGTCGTGTTATTTAACACTATTGTGAGTTATTTGAGTTAGTCATATCAATGCTTATTTTTACTGGTTTAAATTCACCATGACATTACTCATGCTGTATTTATACGCACTTCACAAATTATAATTTGTCATCATCATCAGCCCGTATAACGTAATGTGAATAAGAGCCTCATACCGAGAGAAGGTTTTGTCATAGCCACCACGCTTGGGAGGCGGGTTGCTGCTACCCGGCCCATGGTATACACTTTTTACATATATAAAAATATATTATAACAATTGGGACCAAAGGCTTAACGTCTTTTCCGAGGCACGGAGGTTAGTCCCTCAACCAACCAGACCCAAAAAGAAATCTTACACAAAGTTTTCTCTCTTATAGCGAGACGCCACGGAGGTTGTCATAACCTACTTAAAACAATAACTTATCAAATCGCCTCGTAAATGAGAGAGAAATATGTTCTGAAGTCTAATTTATGTTTGTTATCTCAAAACTCAGTAGGTAATCCATGCAAACTTTGTTAATCATAAAGTTTCCTAATGACATGTGACAGTAACTACCTACCTATTTACAAATTATATTGTATGTCATCGTAAATAAAACCGCAAAGTAGATAACATTCTTACTAACGAGGGACTAATAAAATTGTCGCCATAAAACTTCATAACAGTTTTACTACTGCTGGCACTTATATGACCGGGTTATTGTTGGTGCGACTTATAATAAGGAGCAATCAACACCAAGCGAGAGACCGCAGGCCGCAAACCTCAAGCAAAACTATCTGTATGCAGATTGTGTTCCAGACACGCGTCACGTGCTCTGCTGTCACACCAACATTATCGAAAGGACATCCTCAATCACTAGGACTGACTTCAATACATCAATACAACTAGCAAGGACGTTCTTTGTCAAAGTACTTCCTGATTACACTTCCTAATCGACCTCTCCAATGCCCTATAGACTAGAATCTGCGTTGATGCACAAAAATCCCCTCTCAGTCGATGTTGAAAGAGTCGCATTATAAGACAATCAAACGCTCGAGATTTTTCGAGACGACCTTCCCAAATGAGACCATTAACTCCCTGACCGTGACACCGACGACTCATCAACCCGGTACATATAGCAGCCCCAGCAACGAATTACGTAATGCGACCCTGCCTCGTTTCGGTATTGGAGCATCATGGAAACAACCAGTTTATCGCCACTTTATTCAGTGGATATATAATAGTTTCAGCATGTTCGGAATTTGGTTACATTGTTTGATACCGCCCGTAAAACGATCTATAAGTTATTTTGTAAAGCGGGTTGCAAGCGAGGATATTTGATTAACGGATCCGATCGCTTGTATTACTTTGTGTTCGATAGTAGTAGCTTTTCCACTCGAGATAATTTTTATACTTAGAAATCTAAAGTTTTAACTTATAAATAAAACCCGTTGGTTAGTTTCAACCGATTGCACATGACTTAGTTCGAAAAACTGTAACAGCTTAAACAGTCTGCAAATACTCAGCGTCACGTATAAAGTTGCCAACCGTAACGAGGATATCTCGTATGATTGTCACATATCGAAGGACACGTCCGCTCGACTGTAAACGCTTTTATTCATTCCTATTTTTTCAGTCAAACAGAATTCCTACTTCGACGCAGTCCGATATTTAAAACTAGACTTCAAAAACATAATATTTTATACAATATTTTCGCAATATGAATTATTCATAACATTTTTTTATTTAAAATCAATGTAAACAGACTGACAGTATTCTGATGGACATTGTTTATTCTAATGAAGTATTGAACAGAAATAGTTGTCAACAACGTCTGTGGTGTTGATTTAGCGCGCTATTCAAGCTCGTGTGTTGGTCAGTGGTCTTGACCTAAATGTTTATTCCCTCCCATACATTCACGTAAATAACTACAAGCGCTGTCCATCATGAAAGCTGTGTTCTGTAGATTGCTTTCATTAACAGATGAGCATCAATTAAACAGCAACAATGGTAGCGTTCGTAAAATGTTCGCTTTATTTTATCCTTTCTGTGAACGTTGCTCCATAAATATGCTAGCTGTCAGTCTAGCTAATAAAAACACAAAAACAAAAACTCCCAAAATAAAAAAAATATTATTTATTATTTCAAATAAATTTATTCTCTAACGTAATCACTATTCGTGACGTGGACATAGTGTAGCGTTGCCAGGCGTCACGATTTTTGCGGGACGTCCCGATTTTGGCGGGACGTCGCGATTTTTATATCAAAATTAAATGTCCCGCGCGGGACGGGACCAGCCCCGCTTTTCAGGCTTCATTTGACCATTATCGCTACTTATATGAATTTAAATCAGACTGTTACTGTTAAATTAGTAATATACTCATAAGGATACATTAATTACTGGTATTTTTATATAAATTGTCATGTCAACATAAATTTAAGCTCAAATAATAAGATAAGTATTTAAAAACTTCTGATAACATACTTTATTACTATGTCCCGCTTTTGAGGAAAGAATCCCGCTTTTTCGCCTAAAAAGATACAAAATCCCGCTTTGCCCCAATTAAAATCTGGCAACGCTGACATAGTGTTAGAGGGATCGCTCATATTTTGGAACAAAGATTTATATCTTTGTTTTCTATAATATTAGTTTGTAGATTGTTATAACGTCAGTCACAAACACCTTAATCAAAGTACATAAATAACATTAAAGCGCGGTTAAAAGTACTTACTATGATTATAATATCTTATACTTCAAAGTTCCAATGCAACATGTACCTATAGATAGCGGTAAACAAACAAATGACATTTTATCGCGATCTCTGCAGCTGTGTTGTCCGCTCTAATAGATACACAATACAAACATACAATTTGTTGACAATGTCCGTTTGTGCATCGCGAACCGTCGATATGTCGCCGCTTTGCCACTTGACCACGATATCATTGATTGTTCATTCACAGACTTACTGTATACAAATATTAATAATTGTATTCTAATAATAATTGTATAATATGATTCACAATACATATTGTTGTGAGTTTCTTTCGATCACTAAAAAAACGATAAGTAGTGCCAAAAAACGTCCGACTTCACCATGCGGGTCGTAAAAAAAGTACCTTTTTTAGGGTTCCGTAGCCAAATGGCAAAACACGGAACCCTTATAGATTCGTCATGTCTGTCTGTCTGTCTGTCCGCCCGTATGTCACAGCCACTTTTTTCCGAAACAATAGGAACTATAATGTTGAAACTTGGCAAGTAGATGTATGTTGTGAACCGCATTAAGATTTTCACACAAAAATAGAAAAAAAACAAAAAAAATTGGGGTTCCCCATACTTAGAACTGAAACTCAAAAAAAATTTTTTCATCAAACCCATACGTGTGGGGTATCTATGGATAGGTCTTCAAAAATGATATTGAGGTTTCTAGTGTCATTTTTTTCTTAACTGAATAGTTTGCGCGAGAGAAACTTCCAAAGTGGTAAAATGTGTGTCCCCCCCCCCTGTAACTTCTAAAATAAGAGAATGATAAAACTAAAAAAAATATATGATGTTCATAACCATGCAAACTTCCACCGAAAATTGTTTTGAACGAGATCAAGTAAGTAGTTTTTTCTTAATACGTCATAAACCGGAAACCACAATTTACCTTTCATTCAATCAACTATTATTAACATCGATCAAAGTTGCAACTAGTACGGAACCCTTCGTGCGAGAGTCCGAATCGCACTTGGCCGGTTTTTTTTTCGGACGGTATTGTAAGCTACGAGACTTACTACTTAGCCCTTCTCGCTTTCATACCTAAAAGGTAAGCAAGAGACTAAACCAGGGCTCAAACCTTATTAGATGGCTAATAAACTATAAACTAAACCACCTGCGCAAGAGGGACGCTCCTGTGGGACTGAGGTCGGTCAATGGCGAAGGAATCATGATTTTATGATTTTTAGTAGAGTTTAGTCCAACTTACACAAACATACCAATATACTTCATAAAAAAAAACAAATCCCTGTACCTAATTTTAAAATGTTCCTACTTGTTTAGCCGAAGATTCTGGTCATCGCAAAAGTAATATTTACTTTTTTGTTAACGTGACCAATATCTTTAGAGATTATTGTGTAACTTACAATTGTTCATTGAAGACTACTTTTAGGTTTATTCCATTAAATATTCATACATTGCTAACTCGGCCAAAAAATGGCCATAATTATGAAATATAACTCTGTAATACATATGTATTACAGAGTTATATTTCATATAGTGAAACTAATCTCATTAGATCTAGATGAAGTATGCACGTCTGTATGATATAAGGCGTTTTATTTTCGTTTTAACGCGCGACATAATAAAGTAATTTTATGTGAATGTTATTTCTGTACAGTCTAGATGTTATTATATTAAACATTAATTTTAGAATTAGATGAAGTTTGTGAGATAGTGTGTGTAGAACGAAATACGTGGAATTATTATTGCCAAGTTTGAACATACGCGTATATTTCATATAGGATTATAAACGGTTGGGTATTCGTTACTGTCAGAAATGTTAATGTTCTGTTTTATAAACTAATTTATAGTTATTAAAAAGTATACATAGCATGACGCTTTTTTACCAAGGTATATGAAGAATACACACATTTTTCCTTATGTGAAAAATGTACTGTCCATATATAAAAAAGAAAAGAAGAAGCGTTCCATACTTAGAACTGTTTCTAGGTTTCCATCGTGTCCTAAGGCACTGTAGCTATAATAATAGGTCCCATGACAGTTGTCGGTCACGGCTACCAATCTCTCAGGAAATAAGCCATCTGCGCCGGTCATTTTATAGTGCACAAGTGTATGCGCAAACACAGGTGCCCTCTCTCTTCCTTTACTCTCAAAGGCCGATCCGACTGTAACGTAGAACGACAGTTGCACAAAACTCCCCTAAACAACTAAAACTTGTCGACGTGAACAGGGTCGAGGAACGAGAGCGCCCAATGTGGGATGAGCCTATGCTGTATAAAAGTGGTTTCTTACATTTTTATCGATACATATAAAGTAATACGGCACTAATTTTCATCCATAAAATTAATTTATATTATGAGTAAATATTCTAAATATGTAGGTATGTACCCACAATATTTTCGAAAAACTACTATGATTTTAAAGGTATAACACGGAAGAATTAATTAATATTTGATAGTACTTTTACACCGAAAGAATGAGCACACACCCTTTAAATATACTTTAGTGTCACGAAACGTAAAGTAAAATTTATTGTTGAAGTAACTTTTATAGTTGTTTTACGTATGTTGTATACAATAATAAAATGGTAAACAATAGACATTTATAATGGGGTATGTAACATTTTTGGCAACAGTAAAACTTGTTGTGGTATCGAAATAAAAGTTGTTATTATTTGAGTCTCAGTGCCTCAATCTGGCTCAAATTATGAGTGCTCTCTAGGGAACGTGTGCGAACAAATGGTACGAGTATACCCGTAGTCCCGGTGACCTCGATAATTTCGCATTCAAGGGATGTAGAGAGGGTTCGGTATTGACATGTGTTCCCTATCAACCCACTAAACCACTTTAAGAAGTTTTCTTTTTCGTGTAGGTAGGAAGATCGTCCTGAATGCCAATTCGTTGTGGGGATTGTAGGTGATTATGGGATTTCGACACTGTTTCTCGTTACTTAAAGTTCTCTAAATCGTCAATCGATGCTTTACTATATCCGCCTTTTTACGTCCACTGCTGAATAGATCCACCTGTTTAATAGATCTTGGCAAGCCAGGTCGTTGAGGGAAATTGCCGTAATCACCACGTAATCGCAGTAAGATGGGAGTATCTTTTTGTTGGTAGATTCTTTTGCCCAGCTCTCAGGCGTATATCTCCTAGTCGCCTCTTACGACACCCATAGGAAGATATAGGGTGGTCTACTTGAAGCCGGAAACCACACAGTGAGATTCGATGCTTATCAAACGTTATCTTCTATTTCAAAACGAACTACAACTACCTACTATCCGCATATTTCACGTGAATACAATTGTTTTATGAATCGGAATCATCGCACAAACATTTCATAACCCCATTAGTGATGAGGCGAGGCAATATCAAAAGGAAATTAACATATCGTAATTGTGTTCCTCGGTTAGGCGTCCTCGGATTAATTTCTCATCTACCTATGTTGGGTTGCTTTCGGATTAATAATTCGATTTAGCTTGTTCGCTACAACTTCACTACTGGGAGTTCATGTTATTCAGACACAACTAACCTACATTATGACGTTAGCTGTCTTATAAGAGCTATTAAAGCTTGTCACGAAACAATGAATCTTATCCTTTAAACTGTTATAAAGCTTTTAAACTGCTTAACTTTGTTATAATGTAATAACTTTCCGCCAATGTCCATTCAAGCGACAGCTGTACAAGTTTTATGCTTCCAAGATTGTTCGTCGAAGATGTCTCAATTTATTTTACAACACTTGACATAAACTTTATTATGTCGTTATGCTAGTCATAAAGGAGCCGGACTTTAGTTAAAAGATCAGAGATTAACGGTAAGTAGCATTTAATAACAGCATCACGCGATTTAATGTGGCAATTTTTTCCAAACATAAAAGTCGATTGTTTATGCTTAGTAGTTAGCGTCCTTATGTTTATAATAGGTAAACCATTGAACCATTGGCTACCTACAATGAGTGCCTTACATTTAATTTGTACTCATCGGAACATTGTCAGATGTATATGTATAAACTTAGATGAACACAAGCATATTATTTTGAACCTAAATATTGTTTGTATGATAGACTAGCTTCGCCCCGCGGGTTTACCCGCGTTGAACTCCTACTCTGTTCTAGTAGGTCGTAAGGTGATGTATTGTAGCCTATATGTTCAGTTGAGTGGTTTTTGCGGGAAAGACTAACAAACATCCATCCATCCACACAAACACGTTTACAATATTTGTAAATGTAATTTCTTTGCGATCCAAATAAAACAAAATAAATTAAGCATTTTAAGTATTAATAGATTCGGGCTTCTTACCCTCTACCGCCCTGGTATCAAACCAAACCAAAGGGCGTAAGAAAAATAAGTTTCAAATTCATTACTTAATCGCATCAACGCCCTGTGATCATCATTAATCAATACAAATAATGAAATTCGATTTATTTTCCCTTCAATTTGGACGAGCAATTCGAAACGGAATGGCAGTTCGAAATAAAACGTTTGTATAAATGTGTTTCCTTTTTGCCGGGTAACACATTACTGCTATTGACAGCAGACTGCGGAATGAAATCCGGACTATCTCGTTGGATAATACGCCTGTTGACCCACTTCCCAACTCTAATCGAACAAATAACTAATTAATTGTATTTCTATGGAACGCCTCAATGAATATAGGTCTTCGATCTTATTACGTCTTACTCCGCGGTTGTTTTTGATTGATGAGTATGAGATGAATAATACAGCACTTCTTCTTCTTCTTTCGTGTCAATGTTTCACAGTTTGTATTAGTCCATTTGAGTATATTTCGCCGGACCGTCTCATTTGAGTCCTGATGAAACCCTTGGTAGAGTAACCCACTCAGTTTGTTTTGCAGGATTTTCTTAGTTGGAGCGCATTGGATCCAGTGGTAGCATTAAAGCGCCGCCGTCGTTATAATAATATGCTCATGGTCCCAATTAATGACATTTTGATGCCATGTCCGCCAATATAAACGGTGTCCGGATTGTCCGCCTTTCGTTGTTAGGCTTTTTTAATTTTGCAACTCGTCATCCTGCGCAGATAATAATCAAATACGCTTGATTTTGCATAGGCACCTACATATAATTGTTTGTCGTACCTAATAATACTGACACAAATCTTACTAATATTATAAATGTGTTTATTATAAATGTTTGTTAGTCTATCACGGAAAAACCGCTGAATGGATTTGGCTGAAAGTTTGCACGCGGATAGTATATAAACTGGATTAACATTTAGGCGAAATATCACGCTCCGACCCACTGGAGCAGAGTGTTGTGTTGCGTATAAAACCGCGGGACGCAGCTAGTGAAACATAGTTCCTGCTTATTCGAAGCTGAATTATATGCCTAGATACAGAGATCTGTTACTCTGTTTAGTTTTAATTCTGCAGCCGCCTTACTGTCGGCAACTAATGAAAAAATATGAGACTGCTGTCGCCGCTCGGCTGATGGTCGCTTTATTAACTTAGGTAAATTGCGCAATTATTCGTTTAAATTGTCAGACTAATTTATTTGGTCACACTGTATTTTCGTCTTTTTGTATGTATTTGGGTAAGTAACGCCATATAATGAAGCCATATTTATGGTTGCGTAGTTCAGAATAAAAAAGCGGAAGCCCGTTTATCCGTCAACGCAATTAATTTGCTCGGCATCTACTGGTCATTGGAAGTTTAATATATTGTACTACTGTACATAATTTCCAAATACAAAATTTCGCAGTACATTTTTGGGAAAAATATATGTTTATAAGTCGAAAAATATATAAAAAAAAAAAAAATATCCTAGACACGTGTCTCAATCGCGGTACAAGTTTAAGGCATATCATTACCTTTTTATTAAGCCGACATTTCGACCAGTCGTGGTCACGGATTACTCTATCCGTGACCACGGTTGGTCGAAATGTCGGCTTAATAAAAAGGTTAAACTTAAGGCTAAACATTAAATATTATAAGTTTGTAAACATAATTAAGTTTATTCAGCCAATATATGTATTTGAAATATATTTTATAAAAACTTAGGTAAATACTATTAACACTTATAAACTATACTTAAAGCATACGTTTTTAGAGAACAATTACATCTCTGGAACCAATAATTCTGTAAATAATATTTACATGGACACGCTTATAAATGTGTTTCATAAAAATAATCTAGCGAATACAAATTGCGTAGCTCGATTTCATCTCCGGTAAAATCCATTGCAATAAAGTTTACTCCTTTAAAAACAACAAAGGAAATCGTAAAACCTGCCGTAATTAGTTATAGTTCATTAGCTGAGAGCGAGTACGAGTGCTCTTAGGCGCTATTATAAACAATATTTTTCTCTTTGCATAATTACAGCGGATACAGGGCTTGTAGACACTAATTCGAGCCAACGAATGAAAGGACACTAGAATTTTCTCGTGCGATTTTCGTTTTACACAATAGTATAATTAGGCTTTCACAAGTGCTCAACGGTCTTAATAACCTCAATTAATTAAACTCGCAATGGAACATTAAGAATTAATCTGGTAAAATCACGTAGGTTTGGTGTGCTATGAGCAGAGAGAAATGTAGAACCCAATTATAGAAACACGTTTCTTGAATTTTAACAGCACCGCGGGGAATAAATTGCTTCAATGTAAATATTTAAATTTCCTAAACTTAGATTTGTAGAATGTATTTAGAATCCGTGAAGCAAGTACACATTTACTGTGATTTACAGGATGCCATTTTCTGGTAGATATATATAACGTATTTGCGAAACATATGTCATCCCTTTAATGGTAGATTGAGTCACATTTAGTGATTATGTTAGAGGAGAAATTTCAGTTAAATAATTATATTTTTTCATAAAAATTACCTTAAAATATGTAAGTATTGGGTTTGAATAAAATCGTCACCTGATGTTAGGTATATAGGCCGCACCTCCGGCTTTATCTCTAAATAAAAAGGACCTCACGCTCGCGCTTGTATTATGGTTTTAAATTATAATTTTAATAAGTTTTCTGTTTGGGAAAATAAAGTGTATTGTTTTACAGAAATTTCTCTTATTATCTACTGATAACGGGATGGCATACATTTTGAAAGCACCGTATATACATTTGTCATAATTTAAGTGCAATCGTTGTTCAAGCTTTTCTTCGCACAATCCAATGAAAAGCTAGCTTAGAAAAAAAACTGACTGTATTCAAATACAAGCATTTATTGTGCAAAAGGGCTTCAAAAGAAACTAAGAAATAACTAAAATATGTCAACATATATTTATCAACATCTCAATGGCTTTATGTAGGCGTACTGATTTTAATAGATAGCATTCATTAGTCAGTCATGTATATAAATTATTTTCAGCACACAAATCTCGTAATAACAAATTAGTCTACTCACTACACCTATCAAAACAATTATCAATTAAAAGCTTTCAAAAATTACAAATACGACGAGTAACTACTATTCGAGTTTATTAAATACCAATTTCCCGCGAGGTTTTACTCGCGTAACTCCTGTCCCCGTTAGAACTTCATAATTAAATATAGTATAAATAAACTTCCTCGATAAATGGGCTATAGAGAATTTTCCAAATCGGACCAGTAGTTCCTACGATTAGCGCGTTCAAGCAAACAAAGTCTTCAGCTTTATATATTTATACAAGCACCCACGCGCTGTTTCACCTATAAGTTTCATCTGCGTAAATATCGGATCCGTAGGAACTTCATAATTATTTAATTAAATATGTATATTTTTTGCATATAATATATTTAATAATGAAGATGTTCCTCGATAAATGGGCTATCTAGAAAAAAAAAATAATCGGACCTGCGATATGCACGTTAAAACATACAAACTTTTTAGCTTTATATATTATTATATAGTAGATAAGATAGACGATGAATAATAATAAATTATCTAAATAAAATAAGTTTTCATGATTTATTTCCATGACACATGGTAGCAAAGAAACCCTACCGATGTTCCATTAAACCAAAGCAAGTTGAGAAAATCCATTTATTTTTGCACTATTATGTCGAAATTAATATCAGCTGCGCATTAAAAAAATAAAGTATATTTACCTATGTAACGGTTAAATGCAATTTACTTTACGTAAGTATCCGTTTTAAAATAAAACATTATTTTTGTACACCGAAACTAGCAGGAATCGTAAATTTCATTAATACGTTTCGCCAAATTCCAGCAGATGGATTTAAAAAAAAGTCTTATATCACTACAAATGTTTACATCTGCACATTTTTATTTTGAACAGTGGGATATAGAGTAGTGTCGGTGCCAAGTTTATCGCCATTCGTCTTTTTATTAGATAGCGTTTTCACTAGACTGTGATGTCGGCATAAAAAACGGCGGTGTACCTTGTACTATGTCAATTTGTGGTTAAAAGATTGCCTCGATTTTGCTCATAAAAAATATAGTAGACGGTCTCTAATGCAAAGATATGTTTTTAAATTGGATTAGTCGTTCAAACAAACAAAGAAAGGTTTCGGTGATTGATGTAATTATTGTAATATAAATACAATGTATGTATTTACTTTATATAATGTTATAGGATTATTTCAGTTTAAGTATTCCTACTATGGAAAATTTTCCAAGTTATTATCCAATTTTTTTAATATTTAATTTCACTTTGTACCCGATTGATTGGAGGATGATATTCTGAATTTCGAATCTTCCAAACAACCGAACTTAAAACTCTTTCATTGATTGACGAAAATGAGCAGTTAACACACGTTTGACCAATTGAAATTTTCTTCGCATTTGTCTCTTCCAAGTTCAGTACTAAATCAGATAAAGAAATCAAGAACTGGTATTAATATATCTTAAAAACTGCCGAAGCAGATACTGCGGGACTAAGTAATGTCATCATTAATATTCATCATTAGTTAGATAAGACTAATGAGAACACATCTCAATATTGTCTACGTTACGTCGAAGAGTTACAAGCCAAGTGTTTGTTGAGATTTATGCCGCGGAGTAAATAATTCCACTTTAGCTACCATTTTCACCGTTCGCTTGATTTATGTACTGTTTTAGGATTCCGCGTTTCGACTAGGCAATACGTAGATGTTTTGAGTTACGACATGCCTACTCCTTGGCCTAATTGGCCGATAGGTAGCGTACAGCCCGTAAATTTAGTTTCATGGTCTATTAAAATGCTATAAATAATTTGATGCGTATTTATTTATGGATTGCAAAGCAAAGTGTTAAGAGATGGTACCATCATATTGCCCATTTTGGACAATATTTTACTTCATATCTATACTTCTATAGTTATATATAACGCTGAAGAATTTCTTCCTGCCTTAACGCGCTAATGCCATTTATCAAAAAATGTTTCAGTGTTAGATAGCCCATTTCTCAAGAAAGGCTATATTTAATTTTTAAGTTGCTACCTAAATGGGAGTTACGACAATGAAACCGCGCGCGGGAAGGTAGTATCGAGATATATACTCTTCGTTCATCGTGAAAATTGTTTTCTACAGGTTTTATTAAGTAGTTGTACTCGGAATTGCAGTAGTTCGGTGAATTCTATGAACTGCTTTACTCTTTGCGTTGGTAAGAATGGATAAGTCATAATATAAGTAGATAAATAATTTAATAGTATTAAAATATATGGATACTGTTTGTATAGGCTGTACTGTGCACATAACAGTGGCCAGATACGTTACTTTGTTATCTGCAAACTGTATTTTTTTACTATATATTTTTTAACTTTATAACTTAAATTTACGTAATCTTTTATTCAAATATTAATCTTAAAAATATAATGGCCCACCCAACTACCTACATATCGTTTTCCGCGCGCCATTCATTTAAGTCCAACAAAATAACAATTTTACACTAGTTTTCCAAATTGCATTGCCTGACTCACAATCAGGAACTTTGATACTATGTATTGTAAAGTTTATCTTATTATGACACAGAATTACACAGAGATACGAACATGACAAGTTATGTCAGTGTTTCTAAACTATTTTGCGTTTCGTTAATGCGTAAGAACTATAATGTGAACACTGTACAGTCGTAAGTCATCCACTAGTTGTCCCTAGTTACACCCGAAGTGCAAGCAAGTATAGCAAAAAAATATATACGGACTTCAAATATATTGAAAGTATTCAATATAAAATTACATTGTTCCTTTCAAACTAGACTTCTATTTACTGCTATAACTAAATTAGCGACGGCGATTTCCAAAAAAGATCGATTCTCTCAATGTTTAAAAAAGATGTAGCTATATATATAATACTGCGGGACTAAGTAATGTCATCATTAATATTCATCATTAGTTAGATAAGACTAATGAGAACACATCTCAATATTGTCTACGTTACGTCGAAGAGTTACAAGCCAAGTGTTTGTTGAGATTTATGCCGCGGAGTAAATAATTCCACTTTAGCTACCATTTTAACCGTTCGCTTGATTTATGTACTGTTTTAGGATTCCGCGTTTCGACTAGGCAATACGTAGATGTTTTGAGTTACGACATGCCTACTCCTTGGCCTAATTGGCCGATAGGTAGCGTACAGCCCGTAAATTTAGTTTCATGGTCTATTAAAATGCTATAAATAATTTGATGCGTATTTATTTATGGATTGCAAAGCAAAGTGTTAAGAGATGGTACCATCATATTGCCCATTTTGGACAATATTTTACTTCATATCTATACTTCTATAGTTATATATAACGCTGAAGAATTTCTTCCTGCCTTAACGCGCTAATGCCATTTATCAAAAAATGTTTCAGTGTTAGATAGCCCATTTCTCTAGAAAGGCTATATTTAATTTTTAAGTTGCTACCTAAATGGGAGTTACGACAATGAAACCGCACGCGGGAAGGTAGTATCGAGATATATACTCTTCGTTCATCGTGAAAATTGTTTTCTACAGGTTTTATTAAGTAGTTGTACTCGGAATTGCAGTAGTTCGGTGAATTCTATGAACTGCTTTACTCTTTGCGTTGGTAAGAATGGATAAGTCATAATATAAGTAGATAAATAATTTAATAGTATTAAAATATATGGATACTGTTTGTATAGGCTGTACTGTGCACATCACAGTGGCCAGATACGTTACTTTGTAACTTAAATTTATGTAATCTTTTATTCAAATATTAATCTTAAAAATATAATGGCCCACCCAACTACCTACATATCGTTTTCCGCGCGCCATTCATTTAAGTCCAACAAAATAACAATTTTACACTAGTTTTCCAAATTGCATTGCCTGACTCACAATCAGGAACTTTGATACTATGTATTGTAAAGTTTATTTTATTATGACACAGAATTACACAGAGATACGAACATGACAAGTTATGTCAGTGTTTCTAAACTATTTTGCGTTTCGTTAATGCGTAAGAACTATAATGTGAACACTGTACAGTCGTAAGTCATCCACTAGTTGTCCCTAGTTACACCCGAAGTGCAAGCAAGTATAGCAAAAAAATATATACGGACTTCAAATATATTGAAAGTATTCAATATAAAATTACATTGTTTCTTTCAAACTAGACTTCTATTTACTGCTATAACTAAATTAGCGACGGCGATTTCCAAAAAAGGTCGATTCTCTCAATGTTTAAAAAAGATGTAGCTACTGAATTTTTATGGTTGTATATTGTAAATGATATACCTAGCAAGAGAAAGATTGGTCCTTTGTTGTAGTAAAAGTTTAAGATCCACTGGGTTAGACCGTGTATCTGTGTTGTTATAGGTACTTGTGATAAAGCTACAAGTTCAATGGTTGCTTTATCACGATATCAGGCGTGCGTTACAACTTACCGATAAAACTTTAATATTATATTAGCACTATACTAGCTTTTTCTAGCGATATTACCCGCGTGGTCTATTAGGAAATGGAACTTCACATTTTTTCTAGATATAAAAAATTCAAAGGTAATTTGTGACAGTCCGTAGTACCTTCCTGTATAGGTCATGCTATTCGTTATGCCCGGTGAAGTTGCAAAAGCCTCGTGGCCTGGTATATGTCCCGGAAAATACTGAACCTACATAATAAATTTCCATTTCGCATTTATTTTAAATCGTTGTAGCTACCGCCGTGTATCTATGATGAATATGTTACAATATGATGGTGACAGTATTTATTACCACTAATAGTTTATGAGAAACGTCAAGACGTGACATCCTAATGTATTGCGGGGATTATTCCACTTTGTTCACCTGGGTGATATCACCTAGGTGAACAAAGTGGAATTGATTAGTGTACTTTGATCACCTCGGAAATAAATCACCTGGGTGATATCACCCAGGTGAACAAAGTGGAATTGATTAGTGTACTTTGATCACCTCGGAAATAAATCACCTGGGTGATATCACCCAGGTGAACAAAGTGGAATTGATTAGTCTACTTTGATCACCTCGGAAATAAATCACCTCAAATCTTGGATCTTATGGGTAAATCAGTACTGTAAAATAAAACCCAATGTTAATAGGATAATGAATATGTATCTATTGTTTTTGAGAGAACAAATCAGATCAGCAAGAACACAACAATAACTTATGGCCATATGTCCATTGGCCATTTTCTAGAAAATCTACGATAACTTTTTTTTTTTACAATTTTATAACAGATTGCTGTAGAATAACTTATTTTTGTGTTCTTGCTGATTTAAACTATCTGATTTGTTCTCTCAAAAACAATAGATACATATTCATTATCCTGATAACATTGGGTTTTATTTTACAGTACTGATTTACCCATAAGATCCAAGATTTGAGGTGATTTATTTCCGAGGTGATCAAAGTAGACTAATCAATTCCACTTTGTTCACCTGGGTGATATCACCCAGGTGATTTATTTCCGAGGTGATCAAAGTACACTAATCAATTCCACTTTGTTCACCTGGGTGATATCACCCAGGTGATTTATTTCCGAGGTGATCAAAGTACACTAATCAATTCCACTTTGTTCACCTAGGTGATATCACCCAGGTGAACAAAGTGGAATAATCCGTATTGCGGATGTGATGGAATATTTACGGCATTTATAATAATTATAATTACAATAATAGACCGGTTATGTAACGCGATATATTTTGAAATTATTACAGTAATCGAAATTTCGATGCAAAAAATGACTTTGTATTTTTATTACTAACTGGCACCTAAAACTGTGTTTTGTGTCTATTATTTAGTTCCAAGTATCGTCGTCGCAAAAATCTCCTATGTGACAGTTTTGTCCAAAGCTGGGGCGTCGCATATTATGCTAGTTATTTTGAATAACTAAGTATACCTACTAAGCATAAACTACATTTCCTAAATCCCTATTATTTCGTTTCAGGGGGTAGTTATATTCAATTTTCTTGAAAAGTTTTATTTTACTCATAAGACATTTCAAATCTGCAACTTGGTGATATTTATTAATTACTTACGGTCGGCAGGTCTGTAGTAGAGGCGACGGATGTCCAGCTGAACATGCGCGTGGGAATACACACGGGGCGGGTGCTATGCGGAGTGTTGGGTCTTCGGAAGTGGCAGTACGATGTCTGGTCCAATGACGTCACATTGGCTAACAATATGGAAGCTGGAGGTGAAGCTGGGTGAGTGAACAGAATGGTTTATAATATTGATTGTTGGTTATTTTATGATTGAAATATATGAACTACGCTTGTATCGCAGTAGAAAACGACCCATAAAATATACTCACTCACCGTAAACATTTAAAAAAATCTCAATTGATCATACTATATCATTTATGCCCGATGTTTAGAGGAAAAGTCATAATTTAAGTGAAGTTAGAGGTTTTCCTCAGACGGTGCGTCGTGGAACGCATCAAGTTTTCACCTGCAGCTTTAAAATTCTTTTGTCTTCCAGAAAGTGTCTTCTGTATTTGAGCAGAATTAACCAATCTAGTTTGCGATACTTGTTAAATAAATAATATCTATTATTCCCATCATAACAAATCAGAAAACACACATCATCCATCCACTATATAATTCATATTTCAATTCAGTAGTCTTTGAATACTATATTATGTTGTAATAAGTTGTGTTATCTTCCAGTCGCGTTCATATAACACAAGCGACGCTGGAGTGTCTCGGAGGGGCTTACGAGGTGGAGCCGGGCCACGGCGCCGGCCGCAACGCGTACCTCAGGGAAAACTCCATACAAACCTACTTCATCATTCCACCGCCGAGACGGAGAAAAGTATGTATTCATTGTGCGGCATCTGTGAAATAATAGGGTTATGATTCTTGTTTTGATATCAAGATTTGTTGTAAGTTGTAATACATTTGGGTGTTTACTTTATTGGAATCTGACTTTTTCTGGAGATATATGATTGAATGTTATGTGATACGACTTTATTCCCTGATACGATGGGTTGTCAAGGGACATTCGATTCAATATATATAGGCGTAAGTATTGGTAAAAGTCAACACTTAATATTTTTTAAGTTCAACGTTATTGGAATTTATTTAACATAACATCTAAATTTTAATGTGCAAACATACATTTAGGTAAGTTCTCGCTGAGGTAAAACCTCCATCGAACGCCTGGTCTTTCAAGAAAAAGTCGAAGGCAATCATGAAGGACGGACCAAAATTAAACTCTAAAAAATTATAGTATTACGTAAGTCGCCGTGAGTGCAACGATAAAGAGGAACTATACAGCGAAGTCTTCATCGGACGGAGGAGTACGAAATTTCGCACACTTATAGTTTATATAGAGAAGGGTCGAATTTCAACCATTGGGCGACCACCAGTTTATCTATATCAATAGATATCGTAGTATAAATCGTTGTTATATAGAAGTCGAATCTCATAAAAGCCTTCCATATTCTTAATATGCCTATCAATATTAAATTAAAAATAACAATATCAGCGCTGAGGCATGTTTATTGAAATATTATATTTGTTATAATAAGTACCCACCAACCACTCAAAGAAAAACCCATTTATTGAATTTTCCCATCTATTTGATTACCTTTTTACGAGATTAGTTCGGTCATCGGACATAATATTTATAGCAATTCCTCAGTGACTATTAGGATATAATAAAACCCGTATAACAGGAAACGTTTTTATAAAATCACTAGATTAATACAAAGTTATTAAGGTATTAAAATAACCACACCTGTAACGATGCGAGTGTGACTATCGATTCTTGGTTTGTCACGGTCATGCACGTTTTTTAATCGTCGTTCTTCCAATACGAAAATATTCTTGTTTTAATGATTATATACCTAAGTATATGTAGGAGTTACTTCCTGACTTTCTTCTCCGGGTCTCTAACTGGACGAGATAGCCAGAAAAAGTTGCAGTTATAAGTATTATAGAATTCATGCCATCAAGGACTGCGTTTTACTCTACCGTTGAGCCATGTTCGAGATATACCAGCGATTATTAACTTCACTGAGGCCCTGAGCCGTCATTAGGGATGTCGATTCTTTCCAAAAAAGATCGATTTTTAAATCGATTCGAATCGTGACCTAATGAATCGATCCACAAAAAAATCGAGGCCAAAAAGATCGATTTCTGAAAAATCGATCTTTTCTTCAAGTTTTTGTTTATAATGTTAAATTAAATTATTTTTTTGTAAATAAATCTATTTTATTAAAAACATGACACATATTATAATTTAACGATCTCTTATCAGTAAAATCAGGTGATTCGATGATAAAAAATATTTTTATTACCATATCAAAAGATCAGATCAGGTATAAAATAAGACATTTATTTTTTTATGTATTGGTTTACAAAGTTAAGAAAATAGATAGTGTAGCTTTTAGTTCCCAATGCTTAATTTCTAAACTTTTTAAAAACAACAGTCTGTCATAAAATCGAATGTCGATTTTTAAGGGTGAAATATCGATTCACTGAATCGATTCAGTACTACATATCGATTTAAAAAATCGATCTTTTTGGCTCCAAAAATCGATTCTTCGATTAATCGATCTCAGATCGCCATCCCTAGCCGTCATCCTAACTCCGTTACAGTGGCATCAGGTGTGTGTCACTTACATATATAGAATTTCAAACTAGTACTTTTGTTTGATAGCTGTCTTCGATAGAATACAAAATTTCTCAAATTTCTGTTATTCTAGGATGCAAGTGATTATACCCGAATGTTGGATAAATTAACTTTACCTTTATTGTTTACAGATGTGTCTGTCGGCTGGGGTCGGTCTCGGCTCAGCCTCTCGTCGGAAACTGTCCTTTAAGAATGTTTCCAATGTAGTGGTACAGCTACTGCACTCCATCAAGTTCAACGTGGATGTACCCTTCTCCAACATGGCTGCCTCTCCCCAGGAGCTCAAGGCCAATGCAGCTAGGAAGGTACTTGCTGTTCTACTAACTTATAGCAAATGTGTGTTTTAAGAAAAAATATTATAGATATATGTAATTTTTATATGCATTCTTATGGAGTTATTGTTGTTGAAAATCGTTTGCGTTTTGTCTCATATCGATTTTACACACATTTCCAAATGCATTTAGAATAGAAAGACAAAAGACGCAAGCGTTTTCCTAATTTTTTAATTTCTTAAGTACCTTTCCAGCAGTTTGTTCGGTTCACGTCAATTTACAACTTTACTATTTGCACTGTTAAGTTTTATGCGAAAATTTTGCACCCTAAGGACGGGACTAAATAATACGAGTCTATCGTCCACGGCTTTATGTTGCTCTTCAGAAATGTTGTCAAGTGATACTATTTCTCGTACCGGCGCTCCTGTCAACTTTGTAAGGTGAGTGCTCTAGTTTCTTTTATTAGATTCAATATCTGAATAAAATTCGTAAGTTTTGTAAAATTTTCTCGATGTGTTTGGCGTACAGCCGCAATTATAAATGTTGTATAAGTATTTTGATACTATGTATCGCTGAATTATGTGCTAAAAGAGTGATCTTATCGCTGCCTTTTTTGTATTTCGATGTCAGCCAAAGCGCAGGCTTTCGAAACGCTGCGACCCTAGTTACAACGACCCGAGTTTTAGGTTAAGCTTAACCATCAGAGGTATTTAATGTTTGGGTCGCGGCGGATCGAGCTCTGGTGTGAGCGGAGTGTTGTGGCAGGTGCTGGACCTGCGGCGCGCGCTGCACGCCGAGCCGGGCTCCGCCGACGCTCTGCGGCTGGCGGCTCTGCGGGCCGACGACGTGAGCCCTCCCCCGGCCCCCGCCTCCGCCCCCCACCATCACACCTTCGACGCCGTCATGCAACACCACGCCCTGCGCACGCACAGCCGACACCCCGACATGACACATGTTAATATGCATACGCAATACGCACGTTAGAACATTCTGTGCTGGTTTTTCGGTTTCATTGACAGGTTTTTGCATTAGAATGCCGCGAATGACGACTAATCATGCACAGATGATTTGCATTTAGAAATATACCACGCGCTCGCTGCATATACATGGGGCGGCGAGCTCTGATACTTATTTTATAAAATGATAACTACTCCTTAAGTATTGTAATGGCGTATTAAATGTACGCCTATTCGCGGACTTTCACGATACAATTACGAATACGTCGCCGGTACTACGACGCATAACGTCTCGTACGGCGTCGCCCTATATATAACCTCGCTTAATGGTTTCCTTTGTAGTTAGTTTGGTTTGCGGTGGTTTTTCCAACTAAATCTATGCTGCTTTTTATGACGTAAGGTGCACTGAAGCTTTTTATGAGCATTACAGAAATATTTTTGCGAGGAACATGGGAGAATGTTTGAGACGCTTCGCACATTTTGAATTTTCTTTTAAGCTGTACCTCCATTATATTTTACGACACATTATGCATACACAGTACGTAACGATATACGTGTTAGGAGTAGATTTCCCTTTATATTCGTTTAATTGGACATATAATAGTACACGTGTAGCTGGCACAGAAAATATCCAATCCCCGCTGATACTCCCACGATATTATATTTGTTTAGTTGCTGGTATGTTACGAGACTTCACTCACTGTTTTATTCCAGTTTAAATTATTTCTGAACTAATAATAATAAAACCCATATTCTTTAAATCTATTAGAATGATAAAAAATACTATTACCACTTCTAATTGTTAGTGTCAAATTGAACATTGCGTGGAAGACTGAAATACACCAGCAACTAATACGAGACGTCTGCTCATTATTTTCAGATATTCCAACCTTGGACATTAGTTCCTCGACAAATACCCGCTGAAACAGTAAGCGCAGACCAAATGTTGTTAATGTGTATTATTGTTTTCCACAATTACCGGGCGACACGTTTATAATTCCCTTTCTCGATGTAGGTACGCTATTCACGAGCAATATCTTTGGGTCGCACTCGCGAATACCTTCGCAATTCTTTCTATCCACCGTATGGTAACAACGAAAGGGGATGGATTAACCACGTGAGCACACAGAACCACTCACTGTCACTTACTCTAACGGATTGTCAAAGTGTTACAACTTGAGATTGTGTATAAGAATGTTGTTCGACAATAAAGCCGGATGCACCGAACTGTGTTTCACTCGCTACCCTACTAGCTGCCCGCACCGCATGGCATGTCCCTACTAACACGCATGATCACCTTATCTTACCACACTTATTGTATAAGATTTATTTGTGCCTGATTATTTCACTGCTAACTTTTGCTAGTGTCTGATTTATTGATTCATACTAAACTTTATTTCTGAGAAATAATCAAACACAAAATCTATATTCTATATCTAATGTTTAAGCCACAACTATGCTGCCCTCGATCTCTAAAATAAATTCTTGTAAATATCAAACTCAGTCTACGTTACCTTTACAAATGCTGTTCTTAAAGTTCACGATCTTAAAGTACATTTTATATCTCGATGTTGAACTATGTTTTGTTGATATCTTCATTTCATTACTATTCTAATAATGTGATGCTGCTTCGGATTCTGGAACTTTTCCATTCTAAGGTCAGTTTGAGCTCCTCAAATGTGAAGCATGGAGTCGGCATGGCCCCGGTGTACCCTGACCAATGATCAAACCCATTATCTGTCTACTTGTCTATTGCCCGTACATTGTGTTGGACAAATACTTTCTTCTGTGAGTCCTATTAGTTCCATGGTTGTTTGTATAGGTCCTTAAGTGTGGATCGGTGGGTAGTGAGATATAAGTATAGATGTTGAAGCTAAGGAGTGCATTTTGAAGTAAATAAATAATTTCCTGAATTGGAATGAGGAATATGCAATGTCTAAAAACTATAAGGTTATAAATTTAAATGCAATCTGATCATATTTCAGTCAGATGTGTTTCTGTTTTTTTATGTTCTGTGTTAAAGAGAAACGCAATTTCATAACTAACTAAATTGGACATATGTAACACATGATGATTATTAACAATGTAAATTTCATACTTAATATATATTGCATTGCCTTCATCAAACTTAGTCATCAAATGTTAAATGAAAACCTCAGTATCAATTTTAGAATGCAATCCCTACCTTCACATCCAACCATACTTTACTAGTACATTAAGGTTGATTGACCCCTCTGTTTCACAGAATAAAGTCACGGAGAAGTTTAAGCGGCCGTTGAAAAAGCGTCACTCGTCTGTCTACCACCAGCCCACCAACCGCGTGAACAAGTACCTGGCGCAGGCCATCGACGCGCGCTCCGTGCACCGGGAGAAGGCCACGCATGTGCATCTACTCACCTTGTGCTTTAAAGATGCTGATAAAGAGTCACAGGTATTTTTATAAAGTACCCACTATCCGTGCTGCGCGGTTTCATTCGTTATAATTCGTTGATATCTGAAATATAATATAGTACCTTTCTTGAGGAAAATCCATGGCAGGGGTATCTAAAACTATTTAAGTGGTGTAGGGTCCTCTCCTCGTGGTATGAGTTAGCATTCCACAATATGGAGAGGGCGAGTCCCACATATCCCACCGCCAGCGCGCGAATACGCTGCAGCGGCGGTGGGAATGCGTAAATGCATTTTCACAGGAAAAAAGGGGTACCTATCTAAAACTGTAGTTATTTTGAATGTGTACTTTTTATTAAAAAAATAATTAAATTATAAAAATTAATTTGTGTGTAGTTTAAGAATAACTTGAAACATACAGAATTACTCCCGTACCAGATTTACTCTTCTTACTCTTATTTACCTCTTTCTCCTACTATGATATCTTATATTTCATTAATAAAAATACGGCTAAATACGATTCTACGCCGTACACCAAAAAACAATTTTAAATCCCGATAAATTTATATCTCTATATATTTTATCCGTCTCAATTTTCAGTACCGTGCCTCAACAGACGGCGGCTGGGCAGGTTCCCTAGGCGCTGCTATTTGCGCCCTCGCCGCCAGTGGGGCTCTCCAAGCGGCCGTCCTTCCTCAAACACTGATACTTCTACTGCTCTTCGTGACGGCCTTCGCCTGGTCTGCTGCAGTACTGGCCCTGACGTTAGCCGCGAGGCTCAGGATCATACCTTGTGACGTGTCCAGGCCTTTTACACTTAGGAATGCGATCACGACTTTTACGATAGTGCTCGGGTATGCTGTGGGGCAGGTTAATGTGGTAAGTTAATTAAAGCAAAAATGACAGAATACATACGTAGTATTCATTTCCCTAAAAATCTAATATTAATACTAATATTTAGTAGAATGAACTCTACATATTTTATAATAATAAGAAAACGCCTCATGTTATACTAAAAACATGAGTTTTAAACTTTTACTATATCCAATCTGTTATAATACGCATTGATAACACTTTAAAGGCGTCTTAAGTTTACTTAATGTTAACACATTTTGAAATCATAAGCTTGACCGTTTTTAAATTATGTAACAACTTTCGAAAATTGTTTTATTGTTACTGCAAACTTTGTACTTGATATCAATTACCTCTGAAATTTCGTCAGTTTTTTTTATACAATAAACGAACAAGCGTTTTTTAATGAATTACTGTTGCTTATAATTTCTTGTAGTATAGTGTCATTTAAATTATCTTAAACTATTCTAAAAGTCATCATTCCTCAATTTCCCCGCTAGCGACTGCCTTGAGCTCCCACAATGGATGGTCTCTTGCGCAGGTTGCTGATTTTGTAAGTTTTTAAACCATTTAATAAGACTGGATCTCTCTTCGCCTTTCTGTCCGATGATGAAGCAAAAGACCCTTGGCCCTCAAAGCGAATTATGTCCGTCCGAAAATAAATAAAGGTTTTTTTTTTCAGATAACATGCCACAATATTCGTCTATGCGCCAACCTAACACAAAACACCACAACTATGACGGACGTTTTCACGCTAAACGACAACGTAGCAAGTGAACTATGGTCTTATAAAGAGGAACATTTGGGCTGCCCTATCCCTTTGTACATAACCCTCGGGTGCTGCCTTAGTATGTTAGTGGTGGCCGTGTTTCTGAGACTGCCGATTATGGTGAAAGGAATCCTATTGACTGTGATGACTGCTGGATATATGGGCGTTATATTAGGGTACCATAAGGATTTGTTCGACTGCTACGATCTTATGGATGAGTGAGTATTTTCATGTATTTACGTCATAACAGTTAGCTTGATGAAAAATATATATTAATATAAAATATAGTACTAATACTTACTTGTTCTAAATGCGATGAAGTCTTAAAAGTTCAGTAGACGTTTCAGTTAAGTAGGTTAACATTGTAAAGTATAACAAAAATTGATATACCTCCTGTTAGTACAAGTATTAAAACTACTCATGACAACAAAGTCGTTTTTGCTTTTACTTTGAATCGAATTTAAGCTCCTAAGTTACAAAATCTTAGCGACAAAATATTACTTACTAACTCGGACTTGTGATCTTGAGGTCGCCCGTTCGAACCCCACCTGTTACACTACTGACGTGAACCCGTACTCGTAACACAAGCATTTAGCTTAGCACGAGGGTTTAACAAAAATACTAATAGACTGCAAACACTCTGCTAGTAATCTTTTAATAAAAAATATGCTAGATTCCTGAGATCTACTTCTAGCGACGGTTATTTTAAACATAAAAGACAAATAAAAATTCTTGCTCTGTATAATGTATTTGATATTAAAAATATTGCTTATAAAAATTAAATTAAATGAGTTGCTTCCAAAGTATATCCATCGCTTTAACAGTATTTAAATTCATATTAATTTATTGCATACCATATGTATAATAAGTTGTTACAAAGACAAAACTAAGTATTGACACAAGTACAAAGTATTGACCCTGTCAGGCACGGTATCAGGTGTAGTGATTACGTTACTGAGAAAAGTCTGAAATAAAAACATTTTTCCTAAATATTAAAATACATTAAAACATTAGTAATTGATATAATTATAAGTAATAGCGTTAGGTGATGCGTATCTGTTGCCAGCACAGCCACTACTAGAAAAGACTTTATTCGAACATGTATTTTAATATCATTTTATTTTTTTGTTGGAAAAAAAAATGCTTTTTCTCAGAAATTCCTTTACTAACATAATCATGACACTATCTTTTGTAAAACGGATGGCATATGTTTTGGAATCACCTTATCTATATTACGAGAAGTGACTTTGTACCCTTTTTACGAAAATGGTGCGGACGGAGAAGTATGTAATTTCGCACACTTCTAGTTTATACAGACTGCGGAATGCTAATATATTTTTTTTAATTATGGTCGTTTTTTGACCACTAGGCGGCCGCTAGTTTGTACATTTACTTATATTGAACATAATAATTATTTCTAGGCCAGGTTTAGTAGGGTCAGCGTACGTGGCGAGCGCGTGGACGGTGGCGCTAGCGCTAGCAGTGTTGTTGCACGCGCGACAAACTGAATGGACGGCGAGGCTTGACTTCCTGTGGCAAGCCCAGGCTAGGGACGAGAAGAGAGATATGGACGCTTTGCAGGTGAGATACAATTAATGTATGAATAAGCTTCACCCGCGTAGCCCCCGTTCCCCTGGGAACTTCATAATTAAATATATATAGCCTATGCTACTCATGGATAATGTAGTTTTCTAATTGTGAAGGATTTCATGAAATCAGTTCAGTAGTGCTGGAGCCTATTCAACGCAAGCAATCAAATCTTTCCGTTTATAATATTAATGAATTGTGTTGTTCGTTTTATAAAATATAAAACGAACTTTCGCGTTTATAATAAGGCGTACAGAAACTTAGGATTTATTCTAAGACAGACACAAAGCTTCACAAATATCACAGCAGTTAGGGTCCTGTATGATGCACTAGTCAGGAGTCATCTGGAACATAGTGCCGTCATATGGGCTCCACATGAAGCTAAGTACTCGGTTATGTTGGAGCGCGTCCAGAATAAGTTTACGCGCCATTTGTACGGAAATTATATGGGGTATATCCATTTTACCCACTAATGTATCCCACTCTGTTTGTCCTGGGCATGGTTGGCTATAATCAACTGCATGTCCGACGGGAGTTTACGCTGGTCGCCTACTTGGTGAAGGTGCTTCGTGGAGTGGAGAGTCACCCGGGAGTATTGCAGCGCTTGAGTCTGTGTGTGCCGGACCGCTACGTGTGGCGGAGGCGCAGCCCGCCACTGCTCCTGGTACCTACAGCCAGAACTGACCTTCTTGCCAAGGCACCCCTTACCAGAGCTATCCGTACCATCAACGATCTTCAGACTCAGATTGATGTGTTTACATGTTGTTTTAGTGAATTCGCAAGGGTATTACTATTTATATTATGTTACAGGCGAAATAATATCTAATTTTAACTTTATTTTTGTACTATGTTTATATTATGCTAGTTTTGTGTTTTTAAATAAAGTTATATTTTAATAATGTTGTTACTTTAATATGTTCTAATTCTGTTGTGTTTTTTAGAAGTGTATGGTTTAGGTTTAGTTTAAGTTCTTAGCTGTCGCATTAGGGTAAACCCTGTAATGATAGTTTAAGGTGTATAAATAAATAAAAATAAATAATATGTGTTAATGACAGTTCCATATTATATTTTCAGGCGTCGAACAGAAGAATTCTTTTCAATCTGCTGCCGGCTCACGTGGCAACGCATTTCCTCGACAATCAGTTCAGAACTAATATGGTAATTATTCTTTGAAGTTTTTATTATTCACCTATTTTCATATTTTAATATCATATCGATACAATCAAAGAGAAACAATAGAGCTTTATAGACCAGGTTTAAAAATAAACCTGAATCTTATTTGAGTAAAACAGCATAATTTTGCAATAAATTTATTCATACCAGAATTTTGATTAATTCATAATAAATTTAGTTACTAAGTAGTAATTATAAATTTCTTCGTGTCTCTTTTAATTTTTATTATTTCCATCCACATAAAATTACGTCTATTTAATAAAACCATACTAGAAATAAGAATACATAAATAAACTATTTCAAATTAAACAAAGCATTTTTGTCATTATATCAGTACATATTGATTCAAACATTTGGCACTAATATTTCTAACCATTACTACTACACATTCTTATTATCAATTACACAAAAATAAAATCTAAGGTTATTTTTTGTGTTGTGTGTCACAAAATAACGAATTCTCTCACTTTATTTCTATACTCGAGAGGAATTTTTATTTTGAAAACTGCTTATGGCGCTTTAAGCTTAAAACAAATGCATGTGTTTGTATTACCGCACTAACCATTTCATGTTTTCAGTCGCTCACATCAACTCGTTCAATCATTCGACGTTCATTCATTTTGTGATCATGTGGCTTTGTGTTGCACATCGCACTTTTTGGGCTTGTGGCAGTGTTATAACGAGATACGATTTAGACAATGTTAAATTAAAAAATTATATATAGTACTGGTTAGCGTCGTGGTGACGTTTTAAGTTCTACCCACGTATTTATAGGGTTTTATTTTGAAATGTTAGTAAAATATTGTAGTAGGTTTTATATACCAAAAGAAAAAGTTAATAATGTAAAATTAAGGTTCTATATTTAGGTTCTTTAGGTGTCTTATATAATTTAAAAAAAAGAAGGTTAGAGTGGAAATGTTTTTTTTTTAAAGTTAGAAATCCTAAGATCCGTTTTCTAAAGTAACTGTTTTTGAATTGTGCCATTCTTCCGTTAACTCAGAGATATCAACTTATTACTTGTAAAATAAATATAAATATTCGTGTTAATTTTATTTAAATTCTTCATGAATCTGATATTACTGATATTACAGCATGATATTATTAATCTTAAATTATGTTAATTCCCCTTCAATGGAGGGGTAGGTTTTTACGATTTCTATAACGTAAGCGGGGCTACTTAGGTTTTAGTCCTTAATATATACGGTGATATTCATATAGAATCAGCAGTTAATGTAATATGTATGAGTTTGTTATGCGCTTGTAGAAACATTATTTAAGTGGTTTATGGTTGGTGATGTTGCTAGTTGTGTTCTGTTGTTGGTGACAGTTCTTAGTTGTGATTGTCGAAATATGATGGAAACTGATTTGTTAATATTAGTTGTTACTTATTGTTGTGTTTGACATGTGTTCGTTATTTTGTTTAATTCACAAAACACTTAGTAGGCGAACACACTTGAAACCATTTGTTATGGAGCAACTATAACAATAAAGATAGACTACAAAATCCAACAACTTACTTTACAAAACACTAAGATTATGACCAAAACATCATATTATAACAAGTGCATTAACTATCACCACTGATACAATCAGAGTCAGACCGACAACATCCAATTACAACATCATTAATATATCATTAATTCGTCATGAATATATTAAAATAATATAAATTGTAATCTCAAATTCACTTAACTATATAGCAGTGAGAATGCTTACCGAAATGGAATATTTCATTTTGGCTCAGCGAGATTATTAATTAAATAATAACATTTAAGTACGTAAGGATTTTTTGCTAGCCGTTTCAAAATCTTACAATTTTATCACTGATCTACAATTAAATTTTACAAGCATTCTGCTGTCCATATAAAAATATAGTAAATAATTCGGTGTTTTAAAAATAAGCTTACATTTCCAATTTAAATGTGGTAGAATTTAATACACAAGTATTCTAACAAACAACGTCGCTGACACGAAAAAGAAAAACAATTTAAATTATTAATAATTATAATGATAATTTAGTACTTAATTATCGTATCTGAGTTATGTCATTGACCGCCCGCTGACTGGCATGGCTTGCGCACGCTATCTCTGACGCAAGAGGCGCGGTTGGCAGGATCTCTACCACCAGTCGTACCAGCGCGTGGGCGTGGTGTTCGCGTCCATTACCAACTACCACGAGTTCTACATGGAGTTGGACGGCAACAACCAAGGCATGGAATGCTTGCGGCTACTCAACGAGATTATTGCGGATTTCGATGAGGTACATTCTTTATTTTTTACATTTTTGACAATTTGGCAATAGATTAAAAACTAACTGCCGCAGTGATTAGTGGTACGGTAGTTGCTTCTAAGAGCTTGTGGTCGGGTTTCGATCCCCACCAATTAATTTGTGTGAACCAAAGATAAGTTGTTATGAGTCTGGGTCATTTTATTGATTATTAAAATTTTTAAAGACACGGATTCATTTTTCTAGGGGTAAAGCTTTTTAAAAACAAATCTAAAATAGCATATTTAATCACTGGTCTTTGTTAACTTTAATCAGTCGTGCAATTTTGAGTCTAACGTCAAATGCCAATTCGTTCATAATGAATCATGAGTCGATATTCTAAAGCTACTATAGCACAGTTGTACAGGCGATATCGTAATTAATGCAACTTAGCGATAATGAGATCCAAATGCATAATAGTTTGTCGATTACAATGCTGTCATAATTACTCTTTGAAATTGAAACTAAAGATAAATGTCGCCTTAATATTTATAAATGAACGGAAGTGTATTTCGTTTATTGTTGCGCTTATAGGTTCAACAACACAAATCTTATTGCTGACATAATTAAATTTTATAAGTATTGTGAAACATTAAATTTTCAGCTTTTAGGCGAAGATCGTTTTGGAGCGATAGACAAAATCAAGACTGTAGGTTCTACGTACATGGCAGCTGTGGGTTTGATCCCTGACAGAAAGATGACCGACGAAGCGAGCTCGCGCAAGCATATGGCGACCTTAGTCGAGTTTGTGTTCGCCATGAGGGACAAATTGAAAGATATTAACGATAACTCTTACAACAATTTTATGTTACGAGTTGGTAAGTTTAAATTCTTCATTTTGGAATAATGATATGTCACGATTTTTGATTGTGTCATTTCAGATGTTATAAAAAATATAATGTTTCATTTTTTTCAGGTATTAATGTGGGACCTGTAGTAGCCGGCGTAATCGGAGCGAGAAAACCTCAGTATGACATATGGGGAAACACGGTGAACGTGGCGTCCCGTATGGACTCAACCGGGCTTCCAAACCATACCCAGGTCACCGAAGAGGTGTACCAAGTACTGAAGGACCTGCCGTATCAGTTCGTGTGTCGCGGGAAGGTGAAAGTCAAAGGGAAGGGTGAAATGACCACGTATTTCTTGACGGATCGCGCGCCAGCGAATGGAACAATACCGAATTCATCCAACGGTCCGATAAACAACCCTCCGACCGCATACGGGGGTGTGGCCACGCCGCTGGCGATGTTACAGAACTCAGCGCGCAGAGCCGCCGCGCAGCCCTCCAGACTTCCTCCCTTGAGGGAGCAGTCCGTGGCCGCAGAGAACGAGCCCCTGCTGCCTGCCGCGCATCAGAGCAACGGCAACAATAAGGGGAGTAAGAACCGACGGAAGGAGAGTGACGGGGCTCCTCCACCACCCCCGCACGGGTTGGGCGCGGCGGGTGCGAGGTGGCCACCACCCCGGGCCATGGTGGCGCCCTGGCCACGACCGGCGGAATCTCGCCCGGCCCCGGCCCACAAACGTCGAGCCCCCACCCGTCTGCCTCGACCGCGCTCTTCGGAATCCTTACCTCTAGCCCGAAGCCCTCGCGTGCACTCCTCGGCCGATGAACTGAGCTCACTCACGCGCTCTCCTAGCCTGAGCTCATCGGACGAGAGCTACTCTCGCACCACGGACGCGTCCCCCTCTCCCCCGCGGGGTGGATGGCCCGCGCCCCGCATCCCCGCCCCGGCTCGCGCCAACCCCAGTCCCGCGTACGACTACCCGCCCCGCCCCGCCAAGCCCACGCCCGACAGAATAGAGGAGCTCTACGCGAAGCACAAGATCATCAAACCCAGCCTCGACGACAAATTCGTCGAAGAGAACGACTATAGGAAGGAGGAGGAAAAATTGCAGCGGAGTATTATAAATATGCTGCAAGCTTCTGCGAAGCGCGACGGCTGCTGTCAGACCGATAAGAAGGATGTGGGCAGAGGTCAACGCACTAGCTCGTTCTCGAGCTCCGGCGGACGACCGAACAACCTGAAGCATCTGAACCACGATGGGAGGGAGCCCTTCGCTAAGCGCAGCCCGTCGGACGTCGCCTGCGTTCCTCCCTTCGAGAGAGAGATTCAGCGGTTATTAGATGATAAAAATCTTATCAAAATGAATCCACCGAAAGCGGAAAGGAAAGAGCTGAAACTAGAACTCAGGTGAGGGTGACAAATTAATGTCTTAATTCCCCACATAAAGCATATCGTTAAAAAAATATACATCAAGTTTAAAGATTTCTTTTAACTTTCAATAAATAAAAATAAATGATCCCCAATCAATTAAACAAGTAGTTTGTATACATGTATACTCTGAGAAGATAGATCGGTATTATAATAATATATACTGACTTATCCTTGCGTGCGGTTTCACCCGCGTAGCTTCTAGTAATTCCCGTGGGAACTTCATAATAACCTCTGCTATTCCAGGTTTACGTACCTTGCTAATGGTAAAACAATTTTTGATCGATTGAATCGATTCAGTAGTTTAAGAGTCTATTTTATGCAAACACAAAAAATCAAATCTCTCTTAATCAAATTAGTATAGATAACTAATTCTTTATTTGTTTTAGAAAGAATTCGAAAATCACGACACATGTATTTTTTTTATTGATTATTTATTTTACGGTCTACCTATATTACATAGGGGTGGCGTCCCAATTGTGGAGGCAGTTAGTGCCGGTGCGGGGGGTGTTCACCGCCCCACCAACAGCAACAACAACAGCAGTCCTCTGCACGCCGTGGGTCTAGCCGCTATTACAGTGGTGGCTAGACACGAGTCCCCCCGACAACACTTCCCGGGGGTACTGCCAACTGATGTGGTTGTTCAGCTACCTTCCCCCACGCATACTGCTAGCAGGTCTAGGTAAGTTATTTAGGTCTTGTTATTTTGATTGGAGTAGGTTCATACTTTGTTCGATGGTTATCCAACCATCAACCTAATTCACCGATATGAATCAAAGGAATCAATTACTATGAGTGTGACTTCTAGCACACCTGAAATAAATTTAAACATAATTTAATAGTAAATGTTACCTATTTATAATTAATTTTATATGCATTGTGAATTTTCTTGACAAGTACAAGTGTATGTAAATACCTAAGTGCTGAATAAAAATCGTTTATTTCGTTTAATGCGAGTAGAGTTTATGACGTCTACTGTTGAACATGGGCTTGTGTGGTGACGCCATGGGTTGGTGACCACAGTATTATGCACATCGTAAGCACAGGTAATCGCTGCTGCCCGACAATCGGGATCAACGGCTTAACGCGCTTTCCGAGTCACGGACTGTAGTCCCTCAACCAACTAGCTCCGAACAATCTTTAATTTTTTTCACATCCTTTTTGTTTTTTGTCAGCGGGAATCGACCACATGACCTCAGATAATTAAGACGTTCTATAAATTAAATGTGTACTTCATTGACTTAATATTATGATTCATAGGATTGTATGACAAATAGTGATTAAATAAAGTACTCAATACTTTATTGCATTTCACAATGTTAACAGGTATTTTTACATTATAATAAAAGTGGTATCAATTATGAACCCTGTCGGGCACAGTAACATAGTTAAATATAATCTTAATAGGATAGAAAAGGCTAAGTAAATTTACATTTGTTAGTTATTTTTTAATATGTACAATACCTTTATTTACAGCCCCCCGAGCGAAAAGAAAGTGGAATCGGTTATTATTAGGGAGAAAGAAAAAGATGTTCAGGAGCGACTGCGCAGCCGGGTAAAATATACATAGATTTAAATTTTGTTAAAAATAATGTATTTAAATAAAAATAAGTAATAAAATGCTTAAAAATTTAGTTATGTTTCGAAAATAAATATACTTAATAATATTGTTGTTGTTTCTAGATGCCTATTTCTAATCACCGAGAAATGGGTCTCTACGGAGAAAGCCAGTCAGAATGGAGCTCATCGTGCTCGGAAGGCGAGGGGGAGGGTGACGGGGGACAGGTGGAGAGTACGGGATACACCACGGACGACCCCGCTCTAGAGAACGTGTCTATGCTCAACGAAGCAGGACTCACAGACGCAGAAGCTGCGCTTAGTGACGTCAATTCCTGTTATTTCGACCGGGATGATGACGTGTCATCGAGAGCTTCGAGTCGCCTACTAGACTCTGAAGCGCTCGTGTCGCTTGAGTCCCTCAGCGCTATCTACGACTCGGACGAACCCGCCCATCGCTACTTAGCCAACATACGCACGGTGACCGAGTCTATAACGAGGAACTTCGGCCAGCCCGCCCACGTCACCGACGCCGAGAGCGACGTCTAGTGACACTATGTGATGAACGATTGTGGTTAGCTTCGAATTTTGGATAAACATTGTGACTGTGAATCGACCGAATACCGTGCTCTAAGTTTCGACTCGTGACTCTCGTGTGCTGCCTTTCGTCAATTGTGATAATAAAAATCTCCAAATCGTTTTGTGTCGTGATGAGATCTCGGAGTTTAGTTTTGAACGTTAATCATCGGAAGACTATTGAATCAGCTCTCTAATTGTAAGAAACTAATACTCAAAATGATTAATTTGACTCTCGCTTTCTGTTGTCTATAGTTACGTAGTACGCGGCGAGGACTTGTATATGAGAAGCACCGTTTTTCGCAGACGCGGTCGAAATAGTTGTATCATTATTGCTGACGTGCCTGTACCTTGATGATTTTGTACTTTGTAAATGTGTCAATATGTACCTATTAATGTAACAGTGTATGATATTCATGTACAGCTGATGTGCCATGTGATGGCGCGGACTGTCACCTGCGGGAGAGTGCGATGATCTCTACAATTATAAGGTGCTCTGAATTAGAATTATTTATGGTTTGTCTTGTGATAGCAGTATAGGTATTCGAATTTGAGCGACCAATCTCTGTTAATTAATATCAGTGTTCTAGTGTAAGGGCTGGCCCCTAATGTTTAGTTTGACTTATATCCCCAATAGTACAGAGGTGTGAACTAACTTCGTAAGTACGTAAATATAATGCATTTCAAAATATATTTATAGTATATATTGTTACCACAGCCTGAGAGATAAAGCTTGTAGTAGTTTTTCGTCCGGCGTAAGAAACTCATTAATTAGTAAAATGTGAACGAATGCATAAATTGTAGACTTTCTTGTGTAAAATACAGTTGTCGAAGAATATAAACCCTTTCAGTCTTTACTTTCCATAATCTCCGCAATCTAGTCACTAATGGTTCTGAAGTGTTCGGTCTTTTGATAACAAAATCTACGGTGCCATCATCTGACTCCTTTACTATTTGTTCAGTACTCAATCGAGGTACTCTTTAAGAAGCGGAGGAGAAGTAATATCAAGTAGTTTTTAAGCAATCAGCCGTAAGACTTGAAAGTACAACCAATTCATTAACACCACTAGCGAATATTTGTTGTAGAATATTCTCTGTATTGATAAATATCAATTATTTTATTATTTAAATGTGGAATAAGTTTATGTGTCAATTTCGTGTAATGATCGTTATTGTAGGATAAGGAATAGTGATAACAATTTATTAAAAACATATACCTATTTATTATTTGAGGCGTTTTATTGCGCAGCCTCGTGTACGTACATATATTAAATTCTGCGTTACTTGATGATGTACTTAAAATGTTTTGAAACGATCCACGATTTGATTTAGTTGATTTATTTTTGGATATATTTTTATAATATTTGTATGAAGCTGTACTGTACTTATAATGCGTATTTTAAAGTTCGTATTCAATATTTGTAGTACCATGTAAAAGTATTGAGTCTTAACACAATTAGTTATTGGTATTCAACTTCATTTGTTCTGTTTTTTTAAAAAGCAATTAAAAATTTAGAAAATTGAATTGACTGGTTAAAGTGGATTGAAGAAATATTTATAGGGTATGAGACTTGTATATAGATGAGCTTAATGGCTCGAGTGAGATCTACCGATTGTTAATCTTTGTAAATATTGTTAAATACCTGTCAAGTGCTATTCCGCACCCATACAAAGTATACCACGCTGTGAAACAATATTGTTTGAAGAAATCCTTTTGTTAGCTATTTAATTTCTCAGTATTTCAATTTTTAATTTCTCTATTGATATACTTATCACACATAGTGCCAAACTATTTTTATGTATATGCTTGTAATCAAAGTGATTTGTTTAACGCTTTAACAATTATTTTACGTTTTTATGAATTTTTTTAATCATAAATGATCATACATCAAGTTTGAAGTCGAACTGATATTTTCGAATTGACAAAAATAGATCTGAACTCTAATATCTATGTAGGAGAGTAGTTCCACAATCAATAAATAATCAAATAAATGTTTTATTAAACTAATTGGAAAATACAAACTTGTTATTGTAATTAAATGTATTGGACAGTCGCATAATAAAAAAATGTAGGATACAAACCTTTTGAATTTTTGCTGTGGTATTCACATTCACATTATTGCGATTCACATAATATATGTAATGGATTCAAACTTATGAATTTTAAACACACCCATCGTCTCCTGAGCACAAATATAATGAAAATCTTTCTTTAGCTTTAATGTGAATAAATACCAGCTTGGATACAGATACCTACATGTTATTAACTCATAGAAATTATATTATTGTCATATACATATAATTTGTGTAGGGTACTTGAATTGCGCCTTATGTAGCAAGTGTATTGTGTATTTTTATTTATTTCAATTCAATTACCTAAGCAATATTAATTACTTATTACAAATAAAAAGTGGTTTACATCACCTGACTATGTTATTATTAATTTTCTTTGGAGTCCTTATAAACCAATTTATGAGGAACATTTGGCTGGTGGTAGCGTGGAAATTATGTTTGTTCGCTTTAAGCCTAAGCACCCGCCACCCCCGCCATAGTCCGCATGTGTCGCACGCTCGAATAACGCGCTTACCCAATGTGGAGTCAACCTTATATATGAAGATAGAGATTAAAGAGCCCGCAATTTTTTCTGTGGTTAACCAATAATTATGAATAGAAATTCACTGCTCATTAATCCTTATCTACACTAATATTATAAAGAGGAAAGATTTGTACCTATTTTTGTATGTTTGTATGTTTGTAATGAATAGGCTCAAAAAGTACTGGGCCGATTTAAAAAATTCTTTCACCATTCGAAAGCTACATTATCCACAAGTAACATAGGCTAAATTTTATTTTGGAAAAAAATAGGGTTCCGTAAGATATTTGGGTTTTTCTGACACAAGGTGTAAAAAATCAACCAGAAAAGTTACTTATTTTGCGTACGCTGCCTAAACTATAAAAGATAGAACCATAAAATGTTCTAATTAATTATAGATCTTATAAATATCTACAAAAAAGTCCGCGACACACTATACCTTTCTATGTCGAGTGAGGCACAACGACCATTTTTTTATTTAGAAATCTTGAATTTTTTTTGGACTACATTTAAACGCGTTTATTTATTCATGCTATTAATCCTTATCAAAATAAATTATTTCATCACTAAGTACAGTTTATGTAGATAATATTTGGTCTTTGAATGATTAAATTGGGCGTTTGGTTTTGAAGTTATGGCGAAATTAAAATATTACGATTTCTGCTGCACGGCCCGTTGCGAAGTCTAATAATTTTCGTGCGATTTTTTTTAGGTTTCGTTCTTAAAACTACACCTACGCAAAAGTTCTTCTCAGAGCTAATCAACAGTTCTTCTCAGAGCTAAACAACAGTTCTTTTCAGAGCTTTGAAAATGCCTAAAATGCCTAATCCCTAAAATGCCTATTAATTACATCATTAATTATATTTTCATCATTAACAACTTTAACATCCAAAGAAAGACAATCTGTGCAGCCTGCGGATAATGCCTGCGTCGTCGATGTTTATGTCGGTGTCTGTGAATTGACCTGGGAATCATTTTGCTGACCGTGTCTTTCCTGGGTAGGCTTTTTGCAGCGGTAACCGACATCCGCACGGAGCCGCGGGCGACCGCTATCACTACATCACTACATATTATAAACAAAGTCCCCTGCCGCGTCTGTCTGTCTGTTCGCGATAAACTCAAAAACTACTACATCGATTTTCATGCGGATGTTACCAATCGATAGAACGATTCTTCCGGAAGGTTTACGTATATGATTTGTTTAGTTTATGTGTACATTTGACTAATATATATTGATATTTGTCAGAGGTGTCGGAAAAAATTAAGCCATTTGGGAGCTTTTAACGAAAACGCTGCCTAAACCCTATGAGATATAACAAAACAATGTATGGTGGCAAATATTCTTCTCTTTTAGATCTACAAAAAAGTCTGCGATAGCATATGTCTATCTTTCAAGGTTAACTTGCTATATCCATTATATCTTAGAAAAATGATAATTTCTAATGCGGTAATTGTAAAGCTAATCAGACGGATTCAGTATTTATCCTTATCATTTTAAATGAGTTAATATTCTTAAGCATTTCATGCAGATTATTTTACCCCTACACTATATACTTTTAATGAATAACTTAGAAGTTATCGCAAAATAACAGCGCGTGTTTTAGGTAGGCCTAATGCGATTATGCGAGCTCGATCCTTAAGAATTATAGGACAAATTTTTTGTTTTGTGTTCGTTGTAACTATGATGGATAGATACTTGAATACCTATTTATTTAGTGTTTGTTGTATTGTTAGTCCTGAAGAGTATAGGTATTTCATACGATAAAAGTATACCCACCTACTTATTTCACTGAGTTTTAGTAGGTCATCATCATCATCAGCACGTATATCGTCCACTGCTGAACATGGGCCTCCTCCCGAGGGAGGGTATTGCCATAGTCACCACGTTTGGCAGGCGGGTTGGTGACCGCAGAATTATGTTGTAACACACAAGGAAACGCTGCTGCCCCTTCCTTGATATACGATTATTATAGATGATGTTATAACAATCGGGACCAACGGCTTAACGTGCTTTCCGAGGCACGGAGGGTAGTCCCTCAACCAACCAGACCCGGAAAGCAATCTTAGAATTTACACAAAGATTTCACACAAACCCACGACCTCCGAGATTTAAAGCGAGCCAATTACCGCTACGCTACGGAGGTAGGCCGAATGCGATTATGCGCGCTCGATCCTTAAGAATTATAGGGCAAATTTTTTGTTTTGTGTTCGTTGTAACTATGATGGATAGATACTTGAATACCTATTTATTTAGTGTTTGTTGTATTGTTAGTCCTGAAGAGTATAGGTATTTCATACGATAAAAGTATACCCACCTACTTATTTCACTGAGTTTTAGTAGGTACCTATATTAATTTGTTTCTATTTGTTTTGACCAAATTTCGCCCGTTTGTTAGAGGTTTAAAGACATTATGTAGTATAATTATCAGTATTGTACCCGTGCGAAGCCGGGGCGGGCCGCTAGTGTTGTATAAAGAAGACCAAGTATCTAACAAAATTATCATTTCAATCAGTGGTACGTAGCGATATTACAAGATATAAGATAAAGAAAATCTTATTTACTCAGGTAGTTTATTTTTTAACACGTAAAACGCCATGTCGGACACCATGTGTCCGTCAGAATACCTTCCGCATGGGCCGTAGCATTGTATCAAGAATTGTCCAAAAATCGTCGGGCTGTTTTTTTGCAAAAAATGTCTGCAAATCATTCAAAAATAATCCGTGACTTTCTGAAAAAGCGATAACCTCATTATTTTCTCAGATTTAAAGTGTCAGACACCAGTGTCCGTCGCGGCCTGCGGGAATGTCCAATCGTGTTTTCTTGCGCGGGCGCCGCGCGGGTCACAACGTCGGCTCCCCTCGCGCCCGCCGCCTGCACCCGCAAGCCACAGCGAGACAACCATTCACTAGTTCATTTGCCTTTGCGCTCGCGTAGGAGAATATTGTGTTTTTATAAAAAATAGGATACCGTGTAGTTATACTCGTAGAGAACCATGGAAGATTTTAAAAAACAGGCGTGGAAAGTTATCTTATTACGTACTGAACCCACCACCTGAACCAACTGAATTTATTTAGTACCTACATAGGTACTTGACTGAAAATAATTATTACTCAAACGTTTTTCTAGTGCCTTATAAAGGTTAAAATTAACGTCTATTCAACTCTAACATAACTCGATTGGACGATGCAAAATACTCACTTTATGTATCTACATTATTTTTGGAAAGAACTTGTACAAAGGCCTCCAAATTTTAAGTCTTTTGGTATATTTTTGTGCCAAGCGGCCAGAATGTACTATGAGGCCGCGCGGGTCCATTGCCGTACTAAAAACAGTCGAAACACTGTCCGTCGGCCGTCTAGAGGCTTCTGAAGTGACCAAAGTCACGCAGACACACGGTGTCCGACGCGGCCCACTGGACCCGACATATTGACGGTCACCAGTGTCCGCCGCGGCCCACAGGGCTAAACATGTTTTTTTGTCTGGCGTTCTACGTGTTGCGGGCCTTTGTCTCTCTCTGCATGCTGTACCTACCAATGTTACTATCTGACCTTAACTAATGTAACGGAGTGTCCACATGTCCTTTGTCCTTACTAATATTATAAACGTGAGTTTGTGTGGATGGATTTCTGGTACTCTTTCGCGCGAAAATGACTAAACGGATTTCAGTGAAAATTTGCACGGGGATAGTTTATAAACTGGATTACATATAGGCCTTAATGTTACACCCTTCTGTCCACTGGAGTTGAGTAGCAACCAAGTCCAACGAGCTAACCTTTCAGCGAGGTTTCACCCCCATAATTGTAGGTTCCCGTGGTAGACTCTTCATCCAATACCTATAGATTATGTTACTCCTGGACGTCATAACTATCTCAAAATTAAATTTAAAATTAATTTATTAGAAAACAAATGTTCAAATTTTAATTAAACCACAATAACAGAAGTCACCAACCCGCCTGTAAACATGGTGACTATGGCAAACCGAATGAGGTCCATGTTCAGTAGTGGACGTTATACAGTCATTTTGTTTCCTCACTATATAGTAAGCAACGAGGAGTTTCTACTTCACCGGGCAGCTCCAGCCTTCATCATCATCTGCCCGTATAAGTTTAAAAACTACAAACTAAGCAACCTGCTTAAGATGGCACTCTTGGGATTACGGCTAAGAGCGGTGTCGCTACTGGGGTCAGGAATGAAGGCATGAACCTATGGTTGATTTCTGTCGCTCCATTTTACAATTCATGGGCCCCTCGATCTTCGGATTTATGTGGGCATCGAAAGATTCTTTGCAAACTAACAAGTCAGTAGAGCGAGGGGGGACTCTTCTCCAGCGGGCCCGATAATGCGGTCTTTGTGTAGATGTGAAACTAATGATGAAAATAAGTATGATTAATTTTATACATAGTTACAACAAATCTTTGAATACATTCAAAGATTTAATTGTAACTTACGAGCGTACCTATAATTAATCTTTATTTTCTTAACAGCTTTGTTAATTCATCTGAATTAGTCCGTAGTTGTTTTTATCGAAGTTATGTCATTGTTCGCGGGTCAGGTACGCGTGTGTCGGTTGCGCGATGTGTTCCGCATAATAATGCCCTTCGCCTTGAACCACCATCAACGGAAAACACGTGGTGTTTTTACCTCCAACTTACCTGCCAACTTAATATAGTAGTAGGTATTAACAGCTGCCATAAAAAATGGCGGATACTTGCAACGGTGTTTTATTTTTAAGTCACGTAATGTTTGGTGAATTTAACAAACTACGTAAGTAGTTTACTAGGTACCAATTCGAATTTAGCCATTAACAGAGTAAATAAATAAATATTATTATATTCAGTAAGGGATTTTGTGAGGTTATTTATCGGTAAAGATAACCACTACCCAGGAGACACCTACTACTACTTTGCCGTGCCGTTTTAATTGAATAGGACCTATTCCCGTGGCAACCTATTTGTCTATATCTATACCTACTAATCTATAAAGCTGAAGAGTTTTTTTGTTTACTTGAATGCGCTAATCTCAGTAACTGTGGTTCGATTTGATCTTTAAAGTTAGATAGCCCATTAATCGAAGAAAGCTAAGGCTACGGGGACGGGAGTTACGCGAGTAAAACCGCGCGCGGAAGCCATCTTGTAAACCTAATCATCGCGTTCTAATATAAAAAAATGTCATCGGTTTTTAAATAAAATCTCTCCTCTTTAATAGGTTATAGGAGAGTAGACAGTAAGGATTAGATTGTTTAGCAACCTACTAATAGACAATGAAATTCTATGTTTAGTAACATTTAGAGTGTATCAAACGACCTACTTTTTAAGTTTGGCAAAGGCAAACATGGGGAGGGTGACTTTTTACTAATAGAAACAGACAGTCTGTGAAATAGCAGGTGTGTAAAGGATTTCTAAACGATATAAATTGCTGAACTGCCTCTAAATTTTACAATGCCGCATTATACCTTCTACCACAGACAAGAGCATCCAACTTTGTTTTTCAATACGAAGCTAAATTGTAATTGTAAAGCTCAATTTACTCTTATTTATATTCTTTTGCAGTAGCGTGCTTCACTATATAACAATGGATGTGCTTGCGCATAATAAATGACGACTGGCGACAACATAGTTGTCATGCCTACACAAAGCTGGATCTAACAGCTTTTAGTTTGTAACTACCTAGTACCTAGGTAGGTATGTACCTAAGGGACTGAAGATATACATCTTAGTAGATAAAATTATGAATGACATGAGACAGCAGTCAATTTTTTTACGTTTTTTTTTTGGTGTAGGTATTAAATTAAATTACAATCGGCATTCTGACAACTTATTGTTGTATAACTAACTCAAATAACAAACACGATTTTAACATAAAAATAGTTTTTGGTCTATTATATTAGGTATATTGATTTAATTGTGTAAGTATTAAAGAGTCATTATTTTCTACAATTTTTATTTTGTAGGTTTGCTTGGTGTCTATTTATAGGGTTCCGTACCCAAAGGGTAAACAGGGTCCTAGTACTAAGACTCCACTGTTGGCCTGTCTATTACCAGGCTATATCTCATAAACCGTGATAGCTAGACAGTTAAAATTTTCACAAATGCTGCCGCTATAACAAGTACTAAAATAAATAGGTAGGTACTTAAGTGGGGCTCCCACTACCACCAACCACAACTAACGTGATTAATAATGATATCAAAGTATCGATAGTGGTACGGAATCCTTCGTGTGCCAGTCCGCCAGTTTTTTTTTGTAAGTTCTATTTACGAAAACCTTACTTTAATTTTTTTTCTCTCAGTTTAACTATGGACTATAGACTTAAAGGTTGGGAAGTGGGTTGAGAATCGTTTGACCTAACTTTGCAAGTTTCTTTGTTATAGCTATTAACAACAGTGGTCGTCATGGTGATATTGATTAAAGTCTCATTCCAAGTAACTTATCTTTAACTTAACCTAACTAAGTATTGCATACAATATATATGTATAGATACATTTTAGTACTAAATTAGGTAGGTACGTACTTCTAGAATAATAAGCTATAAAATATTATCAACGCCCAGGATCTAGTCAAAGTCTAAGATCCTGTCCCTAGAAAATTAGTTAAGATTCAAGCACCTTTATATTTTTACTGCAGTGGCAAGCAAATGCACCATAATTTAGGTACCTAGGTAGGTAGTAGGTAGTTATATTGAAATTTAGAGATCTTGTAATGAATACTTACCTATGTGAAGGTACCTAATTAGCGACAAATTTATTTTTTAAAGTTTGTGAGAGCAACGTTCTTAGTATTAATGATAACTAAATTTAATCAGCGCTATTATGAACTTTATCACGCTTAGCAGGTAGGTACCTATGTTTTAAGTTTTTAACCTACCTACCATCTGTACCATCTCTCTCATCTAATTTAGTACCTAGGAACATTCTATGAAAGCTTTGGAGCATTATTAATCTATGTTTCTGTTCTTCGTTATGATGATATTAAATGAAATGTATAAAACGTTTCTTAGCTAGGTATGTAGGAAGTATTATTATTAATCGGTTGTTGTTAAATCAAACAAGTAGTTAGGTAGGTAGTTGCACAGTCATGAGGATTAGTCGCACATTACCAGTTTTAGTTTGAGACTATCGCGGTTCTCGCTAACTAATGAGTCAGTACTCCAACAATCAGGGGCAGTTTCATTCAAAATAATGTGTAATAAGTCGGTATGCGAGTGAAATACAAACCGGAGTGAGGCAGGTATGACGCGGCGCGGCGGGCACACCGCAGGCACAGCTGCGGGCCGCGGCGTGGCCGCCGATTGGCTGCGCGCGGGAACCGGTCGCGTCCCGCCGCCCTGCCCCGCTAGCCGCTACAAACAACTTCAAATTCTTATTCATGTTCCTTGCCACGACCGTTGCTGCCGTTGAGAGCGCGCGCCACTATGCGCACTATTCGCGTAATCTTATCGATATGTGTTTAATGTTTTATGTGAATCTCGTGTTTCATATGTGAATTTAACAATTGAATAAGTGCAAGTTGGGCTCGAACGTAGGCGCAAGGAGTCTCGTGGGCTGCGCTATGAAAACGAACGGACGTCGTAGTGTTTTTGTTCTTTTTGTATCACATCGTGAGTGGCTTCGCAGAGCTACCTTCGCCATGTGCATCAGATAATGTCGTGCTTCTATTAGTTTGTGGACAAACTAATATGTTAGCCAGTGGATTGTGGTGACGAGTGTGTCGTGTGCAGTGCAGTGATGAAGGTGACGGTGTGTTTCGGCTCGGTGCGGGTTCTGGTCCCGTGCGGCGCGGGCGACCTGCTGGTCAGGGACTTGGTGCGGGAAGCGACGCTCCGCTACAAGAAAGCTACTGGACAGGTTAGTTACAGACATCTATGTGTTATGTCTACGTTATGACTAGTTCCTGCGGTTTTTATTCGTTACGCCGAGTTTGTTTATCCTTTTGTACCTATTAGTCATTTATGAATTTTATAATTTACTTAAGAAATCATGGCTACATCGTCTAATTTTAACGGAAAATACATAAATAACAACCTATAGTTAAGGGGAACACCTAGTTGACAGATGTTCTAGGTAAGTAGGTACCTATCTACCAAGAACGCAGGTGCACTTCCTATTCACTTAGTGAGAGACGATAATGTCTTAGAAGATAAATAAGATTAGGCACAGGTCAAGAGTTGCGAGTTATTCTAAAAAATATCCCCTTACATATAAAAATCCTTAATTCCTGCGGAGGCGATCTAGTAGGTAGGTAGGTACCTAATCGGTTTCTTAATTTACACTTAAATTCGGTACTTTAAAACTATAACCAGCCAGTCTTACTAATGTAGTTACCTAAGTAGTTTCTACATTCATATAACTAAATCTTAGTAGGTAGTATGTAATAAGTATCTACATTCGAGTATACAGACCTATTTATATCTGTGTCGAGTTGTTTTGGTTAAATTGAATGACTATCTTTAAACGCTAACATAACGCTGGCTAAGTTAGGAATTCGTGGACGTTCTATTGCCTAGGTCGGTACCTACATGATTCATTGGTCCGAGTGTTTGAAATGTAGTCAATAGCATAGAATAGGTAGGTACCTACATAATTGCCAACGAGCAGATCTAGGTAGGAATCTGCGGCGAGGTTTCTGGCTTAGAATGTACCTAGGTACCAACACATTTTTTCCTCACGGTGTCGTAGTTATGATGCGACTAAAAAGATATGTAGCTGAAGGATGGACAGCATCGATCAATTTAAGATAAGTTACCATCGTAACTAACCTTAATCATGCGACCACCAATCCGCCTGCCAAGCATGGTGATTATAGCAATATCCCTTAACTATGGGAAAAAAACATGGTTAACAGGCACCTATCTATCCGACCCGCCGGAGAAGGGTGCGCCGCGACGGACGACGACGCGTCCCCCTCGCCCTCCCGACCTTTAGTTTGCTAAGAACCTTGCGATGCCCTCGTAGACACGAAGTCCGAGAGGCCTGCCAACTGTAAAGTAGAGCTACAGTTGCACAAAACTCCCCTAAAGAAACTAAAAGCCATAATCCCTCAATCTCCCCGTCAGCGACCGCCCTGAGCCGAGGTCCAAGTCCCGCGTCCCCTGTGGGACGCGGGCGACGCCCTCTTGCGCAGGTTGCTCAGTTTGTAGTGTTAAAACCATTTATCTAGGCTGGAGCTCTGCTCGCCTTTATGCCCGGTGAAGTAGCAAAATCACCAGGGAGAACGAATATGCCAGTCCGGAAAAAAAAATGGTTAAGAGGAGTTAAGTGTATTAACAGAACTTGGCAAGTCAGGATGCCAAGGTCTGTTAAGAGGAGGCCCATATTTTGCAGTGGACGTAAACGAGCTGTTGATGTTGATGAGATCTCTAGGTAGCTATTCAGGTGCGATCCCAAGATGAGATGCACTTACGTCTTCTGTCAGATAAATGACAGAGACGTCTACTAACATTGTCGATCAACAGCCTAACTTAAGCATAAGGTGTAGGTGTATCATAATTAGACAACACCCATATTATAATTTGAAGGCCAATTCTATATACTCATGTAGGTATGTAAATTAGTGAGTGTTTATTTATTTACCGATCAGGTATACATTTAAGTAGTTTGTTGGTTGTACACACTACACAGTAATGCATTATGTTCACTTTTTTTTTCATAGGTAGATAGGTAGGTAACTACGTAACTACAAGGATTTTGCTGGAAAAAAATTTATTAAGCTCGCCGGTGTGCAAATTGTATTTATGCATAATAAATAGGTACGTAGGCATAATAGGTTGTATTTTATGTTAGCAGGGTATATACCTCAGGACAAGTAAATAAAACGTATCCTATATCACGGACATGCATTTAATACCGCATTCAGTTAATAACTCATTGGCTTACAAAAATCAATGTAGGGTGCGCTGGCGCATCTCACTTAGCTAGCTATAGATAAACGATAAACATCGCCCGGTACTAAGATACATACGTATAGCTATGCACGCGCTCACGTCTTCGTATATTATAACATTTTATGTATTTCTATGTGTGCATAAAGACTAAAAAATATACACACAAAATTCCTATCTAGTCCAGTGACACCCATTTAATGATATCGATCATTGATCGTGCGTAGCAATGAAAATCTAAATTTATGGAGCATAAGATGGTAATGAAGAAAGTGGATCATTTTATTTCTTAGAAAATCAAGATACTGAACTGATTACGAATAAGGTGGGTAAGCACTTATAAAGTTGTTTAGTAAAAAAACATTGGAAGTAACAAATCTACCTAAAGGTATACAAAACTATACTTGAAAAATGGTCTAATTTAAAATAATGTAGGTATCTACCTATGCGCTTGACGAAGCCTTAAATATCAAAAGGTATTTGTTGTCTAATCTCTTCAAGTCTGGTTTTATGCCATTATTGCTTTGCCCAGTCGGTTCCATAAGGACGCGTTCTAACAAAGTCGTGAGGATTAATATATCTTAAGACAACGGTGATCTCTAGCTGTTCCCATTATATCGCAAGTTTATGAATTCCTTAATAATCGGTCGTCAATGTTAAAAAGTCGTGGACGACAGTTAATCGTGTACAATATGTGAATACCCCGATTGATATCCCCAAGCCACTATGCTTTAAACCACTACATAATCTGTGGTCACGATATGGAAGGAACGCACCTTTTGATAGACTTGAACATTGCTTGGTATTTCACGATATTAAAAACTACGTGTCTGCTTTGTTGGTTATCTTTGTAGTTATAATGAAGCTTGCTTGCCTAGCTCGTGAGACGGTGTTGAAACTCCCTGTTTTTGCAGTAATGATCATTTGGATATCTGGAATGTGCGGTACACACAGCAAGAACGACTTTCTCATTATATGCCTATATTGAATGGTGACCGGGGCTCTGATTCTGTTAATTTAAAAACGCTTCAAGAGAATCCCAATAAAGTAACCGCCGGATTTAGGCTTTTAATATTTATTGAAGAACATTTTAATTCCACTGACACACCATTCGTCATATCCACCAGCCGCAATCTCAATATTAACTCCTTTAAAGTTTAAACAAGCTTTTTTTTATGTTAAATAACTATCATAATTTTGAGTGATACGTTCTCTCTATGCTTCCCTCACAATTTTCTTAAGGCGCAACCATGATTATGGATGTGTTTAGGTAAAGTTTTAGCTGGATACTAAAAATGACATAGTTTAGATGGAAAGGACACTATCGTATCGTGTCAGTAGAACATTTCACTTAAGTACCACTAGTTTAAAGGAGTGGTAGAAAGCCGACCATAATTTAAAAAAATATTAGCATTCAGCACTCCTTCTGCATCTCTCTTTTAATATTTAAGTGTGCGAAAATGAATATCCCGTCCGCGCAATTTTCGTAAAAACACCCCTTTTTGCATGCAAAAGGAGTGCTGCGACTCGACTACGTACAAAGTTTTTGCTTCACGGATTAAAATATATATTTAACTTAAATTACCGGAATTGCTCCAGCTCCAGTAAGTGCAGCCAAGATAGGTTTGAGTAAGTTTAATGCATCAGAACTGCTTGTTCTTGTAAACTGGCTTGTCAAACTAGATTCATGCACGACACCACGATTTCATAATGCAGAAGCCCGTTCTACAAGTTGTTATTTACCGCAGACGTTTAGCGTTCACTATTAAAGTACTTATCTGATATATTTCTCTCACTACTAGGTATGTACTATGTATACGTATAATCACAGTATACCTACCTACTAAGATTTCTAAGTCTACTATGCAATAATGTACCTTCTGACAACGTTTTTGGCGTAATGATTTTTTTTGAGCGGATCTCTAATTTTTTGACTGAAATCAAGCCTATACATACCTATTATTATTTTTAACACTAAGTAGTATCTTCTAATGAAATTCCCGCCATTATCGTTATGTCCGTTGGAAAAGAACAGACATTCACTGACAGAAATAAAAAAATTGTGTAGGTAAGTACCGCTTCAATTGACAGATATGTGTAGGTACCTTCCTACACATAGGTACTAATATTTTTACGTGATTTTCATATTACAAACTGACACATTAAATTAATTTTCTATTAAATTTTTAAAAGATTATTTCGTTTTAAAGATAGGTGGTTTTCAGACAATTTTGCATCCCCCAACGGACCCATCAATTGTCACTGTTTTACATATAGTTTCTTAATAGAAACTGTACTATTAAATAATCAGGACCATACCAGCAGTATATATTAAATATCATAACTCCTTTTGTTTTGAGCCCTAAGCGATGGTAGGCTATTCGTACCACCTCGTACCCGCGTAACTCCAGTTTCCGTAAGAACTTCCTAATTAAATATATCATATAGCCTTCTTTGATAAATGGGCTATCTAACACCGAAATAATTTTTCAAATCAGACCAGTCACGACCAGGCAAAGTACCTCCTGACATTAGCGCGTATAAGTAAACAAACGAACTCTTCAGTTTTATATTAATATTACTATAGAGTATACATATATGGTAGATTCCGTGATCTTAGGGGTCACGATATTCGAAACGGACGAACCTTCATCAACGACCTAGCTCCATTATCACATAAGGCAGGTGTTTCTTTATTTTCATTAGCGATAGACATTCACCTGCATGATTTCTACCTACATGCGTTCTTCAGCTCACTGTAGGCGGCCGGCCTTGTAAAATACACGATGCTTATTAATAAGATTACTTAACATATCGTGTGAAAATGTTCAAGCCAGCTTCCTTTTAGTGTATAATATATGCAAAAGGTGTAACTAAACACGACCAGGCAGAGTTAACGAACGTCCCGGATTAAGGTTTCTTTCCTCGTAAAATAGGTACTGAAATTGGAAACCGGAGTTAAGTCATTTACTGGCGTACTTAATACGGAATTGGGTAACTGTGTTAATCGTAGATTTTACGTCCTATAAGTTGGCACTTACTTTGTTTTAATACGACGACGTCCTTGTTGACAAGACACAATCATAAAATTAAAACCACTCTACAAACTGAAACAAAAACAGCTTTTCAGTTTACTTCTGATGTTTAGATTCAAGAACTATCTTCTTTACTACATAGGTAGATATATTTGTAAACACAATCATTCAAACCTGTTTTCTGTTGATAACGCAAGCTATTCGTTAATCTTATTTGCAGCATAACTAAGAATTTTTTGCTTAATCAATACATGTATGCACTATATTCTTAACCTAACACAAATTTAATGACATTAATCGAATTCGTTTAAGCTAACGTATACATTTCTGCATGATTGGTCGTCGGCATTGCACAACGCAAAAGGTCGCCAGCGTAGTTAACGACCGGCAAAGTGTACTTTTGCTGGTCTGGTGAAACGATATGATATTGAGGCACGCGCCCGTTTCTTTTTCAATATAATTGGAAACCACCTTAGCGGAAACCGTACAACTTATACCGTTTTGTTTTATAGACTATCAACCTACTTAGCGATACTGCCTACCCACGTGTATCTTGTAAGGACAATATCCAAAAATGCATCGTTTAGTCAAAGTGGCACTGATTTATCTAAACTTCATCTCAGGCCAAAGAAACAAGTCTAAATTAAAACAATTGATACAATGAGTCAAGTCGTAGGTACTTCGTAAACGTCAATAACCTCAATTATTGGTTGACCTTTAAAAGCACGTTTGTTTAGCGCCATCATAATATAACAAAAAAGTATGAAATGTTATTACTGCAAGTCTATTGTGACGGCACGTAATATTTTACCTTGGGCGTAATAAACATTTTCAGATTGTTGAAACAGTCAAAACTGTCGAAATAACTCGATGGTAAAACAATGGGACCGTTGTCGCCGGTCAGATCGGCAGGTATGCGAGAGAAACGGGCGCCTTGAAAACTTGAAACACCTATTGTACCGTGGTGTATGGTGTGGGGCTCGGATCACGTTCACTACAGACTACGGATCTCGAGCAATGACCGGTTCTCAGAAAAATGACGAGACATTCTTTAGAGATACGAGTACTACCACCCGTTCCGTGCCATCTCAACTAATCCATGCTCTTGTAGATAACACGCTTATTTACATTGGCATCATTTGCATAATTTGCAGCTTTATGATCTGGTATGCACATTGCAGTGTTGTGGCACAGGCAATGTTACAAGCATATCAAATTGTCTACAGTAGAATTGATTTTGATATAAATAAATGAAAATGAACGTAGGCACATCGGTTTTTATCAAATACGCTCAGAAAATCTCTAAAACCACTACATTGTCATTTTATAGCATTTTTAAAATTTTATAATCATATCTGGAAGTTAAGTATCCATAATATATGGGACCTATAGCTGGAAATCTATCTTGCTTAGAATAACAATGGGCTATTGTTTAATTCTTGAAAATGTTTTATAGGCACAGTTTTAAAGGTTTATCTTGCTGTCGGTCATAAATCAGCGAAAGATTATCCGGTTATAACCTTTTAAGCTTGTTTGTTTAAGAAATTAATGTAAATCTCCACGCACTTGATTGGATATGCCTCATAATATCGAGATCGTGGAAAAAATAACAGAAGTCGCTTCTCATACGCGCCATATGTCGGCTTCCTGTCAAGTGGATAATGCCTAAAAGGTTCTTCGTCCGAGGTATAAGGATTTTTTCTCCATTTCGGACAAATGGTTTGCACATGTCGCCTATTATCTTGAAGATGTGACGATGCACTGTATCAAGTGTTCACACATTTGAATATTTTAGACTAAAGACTATTCGAAATGTTACGAAAAAATACCTTTTTATGGAAAGATCTATACTATCTAATGAGTTTTCAAGGCGTGTATAATTTTTAATCAATCGCTTTAACGAATAGTGGTTAGAAACAAGCGTAGTGTTAAATACAGACAATAAATATCGCGCATTGACAATTAATCTTCGTTAAGTACCTAATAATAATTTACGGAAACATTAAATATAATTAAACAAAATCCCCAAGAGCTACTGCACTTGATAAGAGGAACTTTTGAGGTCAAAGTATTAATTTAGTCTTGCGAGTAGGTAATTTTATATATCCACTTATTTAATCTTATCAGTGTCTTGTAATTAGGCAAGGAGGTCATAAAATTTGAAGTTGTAAAGTAATGCAATGTAGGTAAAGGCAAACAAACAATGAGCGATAAGTATTTTTTTTGGACAAAAAATAGATAGGTATGTCCGATTTAGAATTCTCAGAATCCGGAAATACTAGTTTGGTAATAATCTAATATAAGAATTACTTATTTTATTTATTATAGAGAAATATGTTTAAATAAAATTACTTAGCACAACTATAGCGGACTATACTCCCTCCTGACTCGTGAGATGTCCATATTCCACACTGCAGGTTATACGGGCTTATGGTGATTAGCATAAAGTTAAGTAACGCAACGCAACGTACGTTTTTCTTTTGCGATATAATTCTGTATAATGCTGGATACAAAGGGAAGTCATATTTTTAGGATAGAACAAATGAAGGATATTGTACGGTCAAAAATGTATTTAATTTATATCTTGAGCATGATGAGTTCCACGAAATATAAAACTACGACCAACTAGAACAGTGTCTAGAACAATACAAATCTATGAAAATAAGACAAGTCCCAAAGCGCATGCATTAATATATGTACTATATTAATGCATGATGATATAAATATATACTAATATATAATAAATATGAAAAAAAAGAAAATTAAGTGAATAAAAGGGAGGATTCTGTTTTTACATTTATTTAATAATTTTATAATATGTGTGTGAATTCATTTCAAAATTTGCATGATAGATTAGATACCTACTCCAAAATTTTCGATTGTATAAGATTTTAAATTGTTCTATGGTCTACGTTATAACGTTATTGTATCGCGTGATGTATCAATGAGATGCCAACATTTGGTACTTTCTATTATGCTTTCAAATAAAAAAAATATAATATAATAATGACTCTCTCCACTTGCCTCAGTTCTGACGACAGTAGAACTCCGCTATGTTAAAGATTAGTTACAGTACAGTATATTATATTCTATATAGTCTTGTTGACCTCGATGCCTGCTTCGACGGATACGACTGCCTTTTACGAAGGCCCGAGGGCCGAGCGCTTGACACAAACCCCATAGGATGTGCAAGATTAAACCATAAAGTGTCGTCATATATGGCAGTTGCAATTAGGTTAATAATGTTCTTACACGGTCCAATAGTCGATTAAATTTACAGAAAAAATATGCTTGGAATTAAATCACATAGTCAACTGAAAAAAGTGAGCACCAGCTGTCTACGTACGTTTTTATTACTTTTTATACGTGTTTTTATAAACAAACAACATTGCTTACCAATAAACTTATACATACATATCGACGACGGTCCTTTTACCTATAGATTAACTTGACTTTAATTTAGGCTTATGCTGCAGCTCGCCTGTAAGCACGGTGGTGAAGAAGCAAAAGCCTCATGGCTAACTACATAGTTTCCGTCCGAATAAAAATGTGTTAACTTCCTTCTAACCTACTGATGCCCTCGAAGACCAAAACTCCGAGAGCCCGTCTGAAAAAAAGAAAATAAAAAGAACTTCCTTCTGATATGATCTGATTTCTAAGGAATCTTTAGTCATATTTTTTTAATCAGTTCTACTTCTAAACCGACTAATTATTATAACTGTTACTATGGTAACAGTTATAATAATTAGTCGGTTTAGAAGTAGAACTTTAAATTAAAGAAATTTAAATCGGTAGGATAGCTAATGCGACTTATGAGTCGCATTAGCTATCCTACCGATTTAAATTTCTTGCTATTACCCCGATATTCTTATAATTCAAACAAAAAATCGTCGGCCGATGAAATTCATGATCAGATCAGCCCATAATCGCTGTGCATGCGTGGGCATTGCTTCTCCTGAGTCATGCGCACGTGTGCCGCTGTCATGTCCCATGTCCAATTATGCGACAAATAGATGTACATAGCTACGTGGCATTATCTCCACGGATCCGTTTCTGACATTCCTGACTGTGAAACATGATATTTATGTTAGGATGTCTTGCATTAAGCACTAACACTCATGTTAGTGCTTAATGCAAGTTGGATTTTTATTTCTAATCTCCTTTATATAAAATGGTGGGTGTCTGTCATTAATCACTTTACGAATTTTGAATTTTAAGGCTCTGAATTGTTAATAATCTATTTTTATAGTAAGTTTTAATACAATAAAAATTAAATATGTAATTACGAACACAATACGAAGTTCTTGTTGAAAACCTTTACTTTTTTACCTTTAAGCTTCTATTGTATTTACAGAAATATCGTTTTTAAAGTGATAGTGTAACGGTAAGTAGCTAAAACCAAATACTTATTATTTAAAGTTTGATTTCTAAGAACTAATACTTATACCTAACAAAAACAAAATTTCAATATTACAACATATTATAAAACAAAGTCCTCTGCGGCGTTTGTTTGTTTGCGATAAACTCAAAAACAACTGCACGGATTTTTAAGCGGTTTTCACCAATAGATAGATTGATTCATGAGAAAGGTATATATATATTTTGTCAAGTTTAGTGTCAATTCAGCTTTGCTACCCGTGCGAAGCAGCGGCGAGTCTCTAGTTGTCAATAAAATAATAAGTAGTACAATCATAATAACCCTCAATTTTAAAGTTATGTAGATACCTAACTATATTTCGAATTCTAAAATAATTATAATGTATGGTTTCTTAGTACGTAATTGTTTCTGAAGTAATTTTAGTAAGAATATGTAACATAGAAACAGCTCGTCGAGTGTTAAGTAAATAAATATTTATTTAATTATGATTATGAAAAGTGAAACTGTTTAAGAACCTAGATACTCACTGTGCAACTCCGAAACAGTTAAATATAGAAAAAAATAAATGTAATTTTGTGTTGTATTTTTGTTTAATTGTTCAAAGGTATGTGCGTAAGTTACTTAGTTTGTTTTTTAAAACTAGAGCTCGTAGACGCAAAGTCCGAGAGGCCCGCGAACTGTAAAGTAGAGCGACAGATGCACAAGACTTCCCTAAAATACTAAAAGTCATAATGCCTCAATCTCATCGCCAGCGACCGCCCTGAGCCGAGATCCAAGCCCCATAGGGGCGACCTCTTGCGCAGTTTGCTAAGTTTGTAGTTTTTAAACCATTTATTAAGGCTGGAGCTCTGCTCGCCTTTATGCCCGAAATCCGAAAAAAAAACAGAAGCATAAGGTCGGATGTGCCATTATAGGTACGTCGGAAACATTCATCGTATGTGCCTTTATCTTAATCTGACACTTACGACCAAATGCTTCTTAAGTATAATAGACATCCGTCCTCAATGCTTCCGAGTTCTAGATTATATAAACCACTTGCTTCCTAAACGCGGTTCGACCCGCGTAGCTCCCGCTCCCGTGGGATCTTCGTAATTAAATATAGACTGTGTTACTCAGGGTTAATGCAGAATTCTAATTATGTAAGAATTATCGAAATCCGTCAAGTAGTTTTTGAGTTTACTCGTAAAAAAAAATACAAATATTTTACGATACTATAGATTTGTATCTGTGTATATAAATAAGGCTGGAACCGTACTCGCCTCTACGTTATATTATGTAGTCTCTGGTTGAAGTAACAAAATCCTCGTGAATTTGTTTAGTCCGTCGGAAAAATAAAAGCGAGTAGGGCTAGCCTTGTCAAATGGACCAGTATGAAGCTTTACTCAAATGAATAATAGTGTAGATTTGTTTAATAACGATATAATATAAACGTTGCTAATGTAAAAAACTTTATACTCAAGTAGGTAGGTTTTTTTCGGTCAGATGCCTCTATCATTAATGTCTATTTTTTTCCGTTCGCTCACTCGAGTTCAATGTCAGGGCAGTGGGTAGTCATGGTCTCATCTAACTAATGAGCAATTGTTTCTATATATTATTGTATATTTATGCGTACTTATGTATTATTGTTGTGTTTCACTTGGTTCTTGTTATAAAGAACGTTTTACGTGACTCATATTGACGCAGGATCTCTGACTATAAACATGTAACGTGCATGAATGTAGAGGCATGGATGCAGTGGCGTAACTTCAATATCCTAGATGGGTTAGGGGTTTTTTGAACAAAAATGGCGGTAATAACTGCTCTGGAAAAAAACAACGGGGAATAAAATCGTGTAGAGAAATAAAAGTCTTAGAATCTATGCGATTGACAAAATATGAAGAGAAAAAACGAGTGGGGAAAATGTGACTGGAAATTTTGCTACGCGGAAATGACCAGTTTAGAGAAAAGATGTAGTTACTCAACTCAATTTTCAACTAAAAGAAAAGTTTTTGTCGTTCACTATTATTTTTGTATCTAATAATAATGTTGTATAAAATACAACAAAACGTAGGCAACCTTTCTTTTAGAAATGCAATTTAGTCAGTGATAGTGTAATACTGCGTAAGTGACAACAGCTAATAATGTTGAAAATCTCTTTAAAACATAAATTACGAAAATATTTCTTGACAGGTGAAATAATACCTTATGACGACATTTTGCCCACCTTGCCACCTTATTGTTACGCCACTGTACCGACTAATGGTTTGTGTACGTAGGTTGTTATATACAATATATTCACAATTACATGATAACTCTAAATTAAACTGTAAGTACCATTATGTTTTTGAGATCAATTTGATGTAATGTTTAAGTACTGCGTCATGAATCACCTCGCACATACTCATTATTATGATATTTTAGGCGAATGTATCTATGACTAATGAAAAAGAAATTGTCGCGGGTGGGAAGCGAACCTAGAACACTAGGCCTCAGAATTAACTACCGTAACCACTGAGCCGCCGCCGTTGCAGTTCATATCTTACTTTTTATGTTTTTCTTTTGTAATAAGATCATGTATTTAGGATAGCGGCCGTAGCGGCCCAATGGCTAGGGCGTCAGACTTGTGATCTTGAGGTCGCTGGTTCGAACCCCACCCATTGCACTACCGACGTGAATCCACTCGTAACAAAAACATTTTAGCTTAGCACGAGGGGATAACAAGAATACTAGTACACTACAAAACTCTGGTAATATATATATATATATATAAAATAAATAAATAAATAAATAAAATAAATAATCTTTTTAAAAAAAAAGTTTAAAAAATCTTATATATATATACGCTTTTCATGATCTAATTCTGCTTTCTATCTGGCAATTATGTTGAGAATTCGGAGCATTTACTTTGTTGACACTGATAGAGTCATCGTTGTAGTTTTGTTGGTAGAAATTGTACCATACCGTAAGTATTTTAGACATAGAAGGCCTTCTTAAGCTGTGACATAAGCGGTAAACCTCAATAGATTTAAACCATGTATTTCAAAGAATTAACTTGAGTCTACACTCGTTCCACACACCGAAGTGTCGTTCATTAACCAATCCTAATAGCTAATTGCTTTACTGACATCAATTTTAAGTCAATTAACCCTAGATCTATCGCGTTGAATCATTCGGTTAAATTAATGCGCCAAGCTACATGTTTTTCGCTGTCAGATGTACCTATGCACTTTGCCTAGCAAACCCTAGACGGGTCCATTCACCATACACTTTCGGGGCCCCTCTACCGCGGGGTCCCGAAAGGGTCCCATTTTTGGGACCCTTGTAGTTGAGGGTCCTGTATCAGTGATACATCGGATGCTACGTTAAATATAATAGAAAAAATAAGTTATAAGAAAAAGTGAATCATACTAAGTCCTATATAAATATATTAGGTTCCGCGCGCGGTTTTACTCGCGTAACTCTCGTTCCCGTAGGAACTTCATAATTAAATATAGTCTATAGCCTTCCTCGATAAATGGACTATCTAACACTGAAATATTTTTTTAAATCGGACCAGTAGATCCTGAGATATTAGCGCGTTCAAGTAAACAAACAAACTCATAAGCTTTATATATTAGTATAGAGCATAAATCCTACTAATATTATAGACGTGAAAGTTTGTAAGAATGTATGGATGAATGGATGGATTAAAAGATTAACAAATACTCTTTCACGCCAACACTACTGAACGGCATTGGCTGAAATTTTGCACCGGGATAGGTTGTACGCTGGCTTAACATATAGGCTAAAAAACATCACGCTCCGACCCACTGGAGCAGAGTAACGCGGGTAAAACCGCGGGGCGCAGCTAGTACAATATAAAAACAAGTTAATATTGGAAAGGGAATACAAATATGGATAAAAATAAAGATAAACTGAATTAAAATACGCATTGCATATGAAGATTCAGTTCTTGTCTTAAGTTATTTTGCTCAGGCTATTTTAAAACATGACTCCCTGAAATATTCAAGAGCAGTTTATTCAGACTTATTGCAGGTATCATGACGGCTTTATGAGTTTCGCTCGTAGTGCTCCGGCGGCGACCACTTTTATCTCCTTTTGCTTGGCATACGAGCCTGAAGATTTATTGAACGGTTTAATCGGATTGACATAAGTCTATGCGAATGGATTATTATCTACCTTATAAAATTCTAGCTTCCCCGCGCGGTTTCGCTCGCGTAGATCCCGTTCCCGTGGGAAATTTAAATTAAAATTTAGCCTATGACACTCACAAATGACGGGGCTTTCTATTGGTTAAAGAATTTTCAACATCGGTTCAGTAGATCCAGAGATTACACCATACAACGTCACAAACTCACAAGCTTTACCTCTTTATAATATTAGTATAGATTAGCAAAGGCATCCTTACCTTAACTGTACAGTTAGTTGTTTAAGTTTACTACTGTAGTAACGTAACAGTAACGTAAACAACTATCTACACAAGAAAATTTTAAAAAAGGTTGCTACTCCAGATAATTTAGGTAGGTATATTATACGTTGCCGTGTGGTTTCCGGCTTAGAATAGACCACCCCATGTCCCATGGGTGTCGTAAAAGGCGACTAAGGGACATATGGCTGATGGATGGGCAGCAGCATCTATTAGCTCAAGGTTTACATCTTACTGCGATCATCAATCCGTCTGCCAAGCGTGGTGATTATGGCAATATCCCTCAACGACCCTGACCTGCTAAGGTCTGTTAAGAGGAGGCCCATGTTCAGGCAGTGGACGTAAACGGGCTGTTGATGATGATGATGTTACGTTAAAATATATTTACATGAATTTTAAAGTGTAAGCATTCTTTGATTGATCTAATAAACAAAATAGAGAACTGTATAGTTATGAATAGTCGTTCGAAAAAACATTAACTTTTTTTATTCTCGCTAACAATATGCCAATGACTGATAAAAAAATGATTATATTAAGAAGTTTATTTAATGGAATACAGAAAAGACAAATATAATGCCTAGGAAAACTACTTTGAATGTCAAAAAAAAAAACTTTAAATGGTACTCCGGTTACACGGTTTTTGTCTTCATTCCTGTTATAATTACTGCAATTGTGATCTATAATATATGCCCTTGTCATACCGAAGATGCGATGACTAAAATTTGTTTAACATACACAATACATCGGTGTTTGATAGTTAAACAGCGTGAATCTTTAAAGTTTCAATTTATAGTTATAAACATATCACTTGGAATTAAATCATTCGCCATATCCATAAGGAAACTAAGTAAAACCATAGTTTTGTTAACATTGTTTAATCGGCGCTGAACACTTTTGGTTTCGACAATCAACACTATAACAAAGTTTAGATTTATCAGTTTGGTAGCACATTAAATTCGTGGTAAAAAGATCTTAATCTCAAGATGATAACAATGGGTAATAGAAGAGAATACCTGCACAATTTGTTCAAAGAACAATGATGACTTACAACATTAACAAAATTGGCATGTGTATGTATGTTCGCAAAAAAGATTTGATTATTTCAACGCAATGGACGGAAGCATCAATATTGAAAGACATTAGGGATATTAAATTTAACTTTATTATTTACTAACTGTACTATTCCATAGTAAATAATAGCAGAAAGCTAATATTTACTAAAGAATAGTTACTTTAAGCTAACCCCGATTCTTAAATATTCTTCATTGGTGCTCCGCGCCTATTATTCTTAGTGTGATAATATACCTAATTTAGCTTATAGCTTTCTCTATAAATTGGCTATCTGAAATAATTTTGCCGAAGTAGTTGCTATGATTAGCGCGTTTAAGCAAACTTACAAACAAACTCTTGATCATTATATAGATACCAAGTATATTTATTTAATAACAGTATTTTTATTACCCACTAGCAGCCTGTCTAGTCGTTCTAGTTAAAAATATAGCCTATGTTACTCAGGGAAAACGAAGCATTCTTATGGTGAAATAACTATCGGAAACCGTCCAGTAGTTTTTGAGTTTAATCGAAACAAACATACAAAAATACATTAAAACATTTTTTTCTGTATAATATTAGTATTTCTGTTAAATAAAGATCAAACGCATTCTTTTTAACCAACGACAGTATTTCAAACGATTTAAATTGAGAAACAGATACACCTTTTCTCGTCACCTAAATTCATTCAATTCAATCCTTTAATCTTTTGGGAGCTAATAATTTCTGTAGCTTTTGGAATAGAACTTCAAATAACTTTATAGGTATTTCATTCGGCATCTCTGTCGCTTAATATCAGTTTATCAGATTATAAAGTTATAGAAATAGGTTATTCATAAAAGGCTTTGTCTCTAAAAAATAATGTATCATTAATGTCCTAATTCGGCTTTAGGTTTTAATGTCGCCTTTTTTACCAGTTTAATTCATCAATTTTAATATTTTAATTTTGCTTTCTAAAATCGAGTTAAGTCCATGTTGAACTAGCTCGATTTTAGCCTTGTATGAGTTTAAAACAGTACACAATACTCACCAACTTTATAAATATATGGTGTATTTATCTACTACCTGTTAGTTGTCAGTTGCCACTCAGGTAAAGCAATAAATCAGCCCTTCCGATCATTAACAGACTTACCACGCCATTACCTTAGAAAAAAGAGCGCCTTTCTCGCGTCCCAAATCTATCTGATCTCAAGATTAAAGTAGAAAAGGATGCCAACCGTGATGGATAATTCAATGAAATTACTAGTCATCAGTGTCGGGGGACCTCACGATTGAATCAAAGCACTGGTTTTGAATCAAAAACTATCCCAAGAAACAATGGTTGTCTGCGAATAAATTAACTCGTAATTTAGGTCGTGGGTGGGTTGTCCACAGTTGTCGACGGCTTACAAAGTTGCACAGAAAAAAAAAATGGTTCGAGTTCCTTATACTTAGTAATTTTCGAACTTAAAATAATTATTATAAAAGAAAATTTACACGCTGTAAAAGTTATAGGTATCTAAAGTCTATCTATACTATAATATTATAAAGCTGCAGAGTTTGTTTGTTTGAACGCGCTAATCTCAGGAACTACTGGTCCGATTTCAAAAAATCTTTCAGTGTTGGATATTCCATTTATCGAAGAAGGTTATAGGCTATATTTTATTACAAAGATCCCACGGGCACGGGAGCTACGCGGGTAAAACCGCGCGCGGGAAGCCTAGGATGTTTACAAAGTTTATGCGTTTTTTTACATTTAATCTTCATAGTATTTAATATTTTTTTTTTGTTTTACATGATCCCTGTATTCCTTCCTTAACTCTAAGAAATACAGAAAACTTATAAAGCTTTTCAAAATTGTCCAACATAGGTTCTGCTCATAGTTTCCCGTCTCCCATAACATTTAATTTGTGCCATGCTTAAAGTATTTACAACAAGTTGTAATTACAACTTTACTTCTAAAACTTTCTTAACATTTAAGTCAGAAAGACAATTAAAATGTACTTAAACCGTATTTGTTTATTCAACTTAACTATTTCTCAATGGACACTACCCGCTCTGGTACCTGGAGAATGTCTTTCGACTGGAGTTTTTATTCGGCGTGGTAATTATAAGCGGTAAGGGAGAGGCTGGAATGTTACCTGCTATCCTATTCTAATTTATAGGACCACTCTATTGCCTTTACTGTCTACAATGATGGGGTATTTTTACCCGCGGTTGAAGTGGCATTATATTGTATACCATCGACTAAGATTTTGAATTTCCTGATGGATTAAACTTGTACTTTATGTATATTTGTCTTAATTGCTTTTCTTTTTTAGACATGTTTGGTACATGTGGTTTCTATCTATACCTATTAATGTTAAAAAGAGGAAAGATTTGATTGTTTATTTGTATTGAACAGGCTTCGAAACTAATTAAGCGATTTGAAAAAAATCTTTCACCCACGGGAACGGGAGATACGCGGGTGAAATCGCATGCGGGGACCTAGTTTTTATATAATCTTGGTAGAAAGGTACCTTTTCGAATTTGAATATTTTAAATTTTATTTCACAATAGCCTTAAAGTCGGTCGTAGTAATTATCATAGTTAGGTACATTCTATTGTGAAATGTCTTAAGCCACGTAGACTTGCGTTATACGGATAAAAAATTGAATGTTACTCTTAAAAGAAATATAATGATGACGTTCTTAATATCAAATTTAATCCAAATGTATATCTATACTAGTCTATACTTCAATATTAAATTTTTCAATGGATTTTATTTTTGTTTTTTACTTTTTTAGCTTAAGTATTCAATTTTTATCTTTGTTAACTTCATTGTTATAAGTTTAGTGCATTTATTAACTAAGTAGGAATAAGAATCAAAATATTGTCGAAGAAGTAATGCACCTCTACACCGGAGAGGGCACTGGCTCCTGTAACACAGTATTTCACCTAGCACGGAGGACTTCACAAATATTGTAAACTTTATATTTTTATGCTAACAAATATTATTATTATTACTAATATATAAAGCTGAAGGGTTTGTTTATTTGATTGTTTGCTTAAACGCTTTAATCTCAGGAACTTTTAGTCCGATTAGAAAAAAATATTTCACAGTTAGATAGCCTATTTATCAATAAAGGCTATAGGGTATAATTTACTATGAATTTCCCACGGGAACGGGAGTTACGCGGGTGAAGACGCGCGCGGGAACTACTAGTTTCATATTTATTGTTGAAGTCAAGTAAAGCAACAAGAGCGTTATTAGTTTGCGTTATATCAATGTTTCGTTCGCTTTAAATCATATTATAATTGTACCATACACAAGTTGTTAAGTTTCTTATAGCGGAATTAATAGTTACTTTAACTAGGTAGCTATATAATATACGTAATATAGTATCTTATAGATTGCGGAAATTGATCATCATGTTACGCACACACTCAAAGGATGGTATAATATAATACCTATACACCTAATTGCAATGACTGCCGGCTGCGTTCATGTATGTGCCTAAAACACATAAAATTACCCATATGCGTTTCTACTTTAAGCCTTTTTATCCAATTAGAGGGGGGGGGGGGGGATTTAAAAAATGCGTTCATTTCAGATGCTTACGTCATATAGAGAATGCAATAATACATTTTACGTCTGTCCTACGTTACGTTTGTCTATGATAAGTGTTATGTGAATGTTTTTTTTTCATTTTATTTTTCATTATTTATAGACTTATATTTGACCATAATCTCGCTTGATGGAAGGCGAAGATAAGGCCTAAGATGATACACGCTTGCCTAGAAAGTGTCTGTTCACTTTAGTCTTAAAGATGTCCAGATTATAGCGTTCCCGAAAAACTGACCCCGGTAGAGAATTCCACTCCTTAACCGTCTGGACTAAGGATATAGGACTGAATGTATGGCGCAAATTAGGAGACGCCTATGTCCAACTGTGGACTTAGATCGGTTGATGGCTGGATAGATGGGATGTGTTATGAAGTAATATTATAAAGAGGAAAGATTTGATTGTTTGTTTGCATTGAATAAGCTCCAAAACTGCTGGACCGATTAAAACATATTTCACCATTAAGCTACGTTATCCAGGATTAAAATGTTGTTTATAATTATGAAGTTACTACGGGAACGGGAGATATAACAAAAGAACCAAAGGATATTAAAACATACGAGTATTTAATATTTTACCTATTGTACCTAACTTATTCAAATCAATATATTTTATAGCAATATCGGTGTGTTTTCCTGTCTAACATCAATTAAGTATAGCGTTGGAATTTGATCTTTTATAATATCACTAGATTCGCGCGCGCGGTTTCACCCGCATGACTCCCGTTCCCGTGGAAACTTCATAATTAAATATAGCCTATATTAATCAGTGATGATGTAGCATTCAAATGGTGAAATATTTTTTTAAATCGGTCCTGTACTTTTTGAGCATACTTACATGCAAATCTTTCCTCTTTATAATATTAGTATAGATGAATGAGTTATGACGTATATAGGCGTGGCACAGGAATGCTTGCGCAAATCCTACGCTAATCTGCGCGTGGGCAACTAAGGTTTGCAAATGATCAAGTGCATTTCAACGTTATTGGCGGTACGTACTTTGCTAATAATCATAACATATTATTTTAGTTGTTGACATAAATTTGTTACTTTACATATCGCCGTATATAAGTAATTCTGTGTACCTAAAGTTAATTGCCCGTATTTCCTGGCATATTTCCTTATGTGATTTATTCATATTTACACACACAGTAAAGTTTTTAATAATAAAAGGAAAATAATAATGTAGTAGGTACATTATTTTTTATATAAATATACATTCCCCTATATGTATTTACATTCATATGCATTTACATAGTAAAAACCTGTTATGTTTCTATTAGAAAAAGACACTGCCATTTTATTTATTTGTATAGATAATCTTAGATAAAATAGATAAATATAACTGTTTTAATTCATATTTTCAAGAAACTATGGTGTACAGTTTATACCTACTAGACTGTTCCATTATATTGTAAATAGATTCCCGCGCGCGGTTTCCCGCACTTTACTCCCGTTCCCGTAGAAACTTCGTAATTAAATATAGCCTATAGTCTTCCTCGATAAATGAAACATCTAACACTGAAAGTTTTTTTCAAATCGGACCAGAAGTACTTGAGATTCGCGTGTGCACACAAACGAACTCCGCTTTATATACTTATTATCAGAAGAAAAGTTCTGTACCGTCGTTAGTTACACTCTTGACACAGCGGTCCTAGTCGTTACAGCAGCATCGGTAGCTGACCCTCATATTATACAGTACTACATACCCATAAAACAACATTTCCATGTATTCAATAAAAGTATTTTAGCACGATACCATAACTGTAGACTGATACAACCAGCGCGCGTATTGTTTAGCTCGGCTCCATACAATAACACTACTAAAGTCTCTACATTATACGTTGGCATCGGAACAAAGCGCAGGTAATAGAAACAATGTGAAATCAGTGTGTGAAGTGCTGTGCCCATTGTGTGCGTTGTCCTGACGCATTGTGCGTGCTACCCTGTTTCCGCGCCCATTCGTGACCTGTTACAGAATATACATTTAAACTCATTTCAAGAGACAAAACACTAGAAGAACCTTTTTTGGATAGATGAATTGCAGCTTTTTTAAACGAAGTGTGTATTTTCTAAGATGTGTCGTATAAATTGTCGAACATTCTTCGAGCTTATTAATGACGCGACAACGAGCTCCCGACCTGCCACCTGCTAGCCAACGGCAGGGTCCGCATATTACGCTTGAGAAAAGCGTAAGTTGCTGATTTCAAATAAGTATATTTTATGAGGAAGTCGTGAATCCTCCCGAAAAATATACCTGACTGTACTAAAATTCTATTTTCATACCTGACAGCTTTTACGCTAAAGCTATAAAAAATATCTAATACAAACTATTTATTATTATTATAACTATAATAACTAAACTAAATTAATAAATGAAATATATTATATTAATGAGCCAAATATGTTTTGAATATTTGCAAATGCTACACAGGCATTTGCAAATATTCAAAACATATAGGTTTACGTAAATAAAAACTTTTTTTATTTATTTTATTTTTATTTACTACCATGTTTTTTGATAAATTATAAGACAAATATGTTTTGGGTTCGGGGGAAAACATAACGGGGGGTAACAACACTTACCATATTTTTCGAGTTTCTCTATATCAGTGGTTGTCATACTTTACTTTTCAAGAGACAAAGCCATAATCTTACTCCAGCGTACTTACAGCAGCGTTTTAGCAACAGTCCGCCAGCGAGCGCCCGAGGTCCAAGTCCCGTCCCCGGAAGCGCTGTCTTGCGCATATTGCTTAGTTTGTAGTTTTTAAGCCATTTATTAAGGCTGGGGCACTGCTCGCCTTAATGATCGATGGCAAACTACAAACTTAAAAGTCCGTCCAAAAAATAAACCAACTTGTGTGGGACAAATAGGCCAATTTTGTTTTATTTAGGCTTAATCCTAATAAACATTTCCCTATACATTATAGTAAAAACTTAATTGTCTGTTTTGTGTTATTACTGATACTATCTTATTATGTCATGTAACAGTTGCGATGTTTTTAATTTGTATGAGAACGAAAGGAACTACTGTCTTACACTGAAAGTTGAACAATACAAAGCTTATTTTAACCGAGAAAGATTCCGCCCATTAACGTCGGAAAATTCGTTTTCTGACCGTACATATCATAGAATTATTTGTAGTGTTTGTACAATTTCAAAATATCTTGCCGTGCCTTTATATAATTAAATGTATAACCATTGTTTTAATTTATTATATTTTTTGTTGTATTCGTATTCGTGTCTTTATTAGAAATATCTTGGTATACAACATTATTTATCCATAATTCATGAATTCATATTATGAAGTACATATTTTGGTCATTGATACTAAATTCCAATCTAGGTACATGTGTCAAAATTACCTTAGAACTTTTAAATGTTATAATAAAATATGTAATTACATTTTACCTACCACACGATAATACAAAGCACCTAGGACAAGGTTCTATACTATATAGTGAATGAAAAAAATTACGTCAGCAAAGAGAAAAGGTGAAAAATACACTATTTTATCTGTATCATATATTTTATATGTATAGTATTGCAGCACTGGGACCTCGTTTATTTGACCGATAACAGAAATTCCGAATTTATTATGACCTGAAATGAAATGGCCAATAAAGGTAGGTTTGTCAATTTTAAAGGTAGGTCGAGAATGTTCCTTTCCCTTTAAAATATTTTTATTAGCAAAATTATATTTGTCGTCGAAAAAAAAGTGTTATTCATTTCGCGTTATAACAAAACTTGTTATCAGTAATTGAACTGGACATTTAACATACCGACATAGATCTGTCACGGAAATCATATCAATATAAAATATCGTGTTATCCCAAATTACATTATACGGTTTATTTTTTTATCATTTATTTGTAAACAAATATATGATATAAAATTGTTATTTGTTTACAAATGATGATAACAAAATATTCAGACATCAATATAGAACTGCACAGAAAGAATATTGCTTCGATAAACCCATCAATACCTTTAATGTGAATTAGGATTAACATACTATATTTTAATAGCTGTGTGCCTAATTGAATTGTAATAAAGGAAACTAAACTATATAATAAGTGCGTTCAAAATTTGGCCAAAAGCCGAGATGCATATGTGCAACGATCGCAAAAACACATGTAGAAAGGACAATAGAAATAGGCAAACATAAATTTAACAGCTGGAGACCAGACACGTGTTCCGCAGAGTTTCGCTCAGCCACGGAACAATGAAATGTGCGCTCGAAATGTCTAACCACCCTGGAAGGAAAGTTGGACAAAACTAATAAAGTTAATATGAATTTGACGTGCCGTGCGATTTCCGGCGAAAAGGCGACAAAGGGTCATTGATACTCTCTATCTTACTGCGATCTCCAATCCGCCTGTCAGGTGTGGTGATTATGGCAATATCCCTCAACGACCCTGGATTGCCAAGGTCTATTAAGAGGAGGCCCATGTTCAGCAGTGGACGTAAACGGGCTGTTGTTAATGATGATTAGCTCTATCTGTATTTAGGTGTGATTTCAAGAAGTGTTGCATTTAAAACTCTACGAAACTATATAAAAAGAGTAGGTTAATAAGTTACATCGAATAACAGTTTACATAAAATGACGTCACATGAGATATTTTATATACCTATCCAAATATCGCGACTAACATCTCCAAAGATACCGATACGCGTCCGCCCTAGAGACCTAAATACTTCTGGTTTATGTTTATCACTCTCGATTTCTCTCCCACGATCGGTCACCCTCCGTTGAACACCCTCCAGAGACGCTTAGAGCATAACTCCTCAAGGTTGGCGTTTACACTTCTCTTTCCGCTCGAATTGAAGTAAGAAACTATTTTTTCACTTTAACTGATTGATTGAATAATCGAGTTAACAATAAGGTAGATAAACTTTACGTAGCGTATCGATGTAAGTCTAGGAAGTCGTGGATTTGATCCCCACGCCGCGCGCCGGGCAATAATCGTTGTGTAAATTCTAAGATTTATTTCCGGGTCTGGTTGGTTGAGGTATTTTGCTCGATATGAACGTTAATCCGTTGGTCCCGTTTGTTATAACGCCATGTGTATAACAAGCGTATACCAGGGAACGGACGGCAGCGTTTCCTTGTGTGTTACATTGCGGTAACAAACCCGCCGGACAAGCATACCTTGACTCTCCGGAGGAGGCTCATAGCCAGCTGTAGGGGTTACGGTAATAGAACCAATAAGAGTATAAAAAAAGCAACTTATACATACAACACTGGCAGATTGTTGATAGACAAACATAATAACTAACCTCCGGTTTTTTTTATTTTTGCGAAATAAAAAATCCGTAACTCATGGCGTTTTAAATACAGTCGATAAAGGAGATATGTTTACACGTTGTGAAACGCATTTGAAATTTATATGTCCAAGTTTATGAGAAGAGTTCACTATGATGCTAGCAGCGAACTCTTCACCCATAAATAATTACAGGCTGTCGCATTGATATACACATGATAATATGTATTTCCATTAATTAATACGGAAGGTGTAAACCTATCTTCACGATAGACTGTACACAGTTTTCATCGTATCTAATTTTAAAATGTTGTTAGCAAATAAGTTTCTTAACGAAATCTTACAATATTTAAATATTTAGGTAACTAATTATTCTTTGAATGCAATAGGTCAACAGATTTTGTATGACGTCACAATTATAGGCACCTACGGCTAAACACCGATGCACTTGTTTGTTTGGGTCGATATCTAAATTGATAATATTTGTTACATTATTCTGAAATAATTATAGTTTGGATCTCTGTAATCTCTAGTTTGGGTTTGTTTTACGAATGTAATCATTAATTGTTCATGAAATATCAAGATTCATTATAAAAGTTACCGATGTTGCCACAAAATTTGTAATGGCACGTCAATTAATAATTAATAAAAAAAATACCGATGTGCACAGTAATTATTTATGACTAACTTCCCGCGCGCGGTTCCATACGCATAATTACCGCCTCCGTAGGAACTTCATATTTAAACATAGCCTATGCCTTCTTCGATAAATGGGCTACCCAACACTGAAAGATTTTTTCAAATCGTACCAGTAGTTCCTGAGATATATCATACCAAACAAACTCCACAGTTTTATATATTAGTATAGTTAAGTAACAATTAGAATTTCGATATTGTATGCTCCTATAATATAGCTTTTACGTCGGCATTGGTTTCGTTAGTTTGTGCAGTGAAATGTAGTATTTCTCATAACAAGAGTTCCACACACGAAGGTCAAGCATTTCGCGATCGCGTGCCGGTCGCTGACCCTATGCGTAATGGTGTGATTGATATGCACGAATCATTTGAAAACAGACACTTTCGAAAACTTTCGTACTAACTTAAGATTTTTATTACAGTATGTATGTTTGGTTTCTGGCTTCAAATAGACTACAATATCGTGTGGGTGTCGTAAAAGGCGACTAAGGGAGATACAGTTGATAAATGGGCAGCAGCATCTATCAGTCCAAGGTTACTTACTATCTTAAAACGATGACCATCCTAAGCCAAGCGTGGTGATTTTCTCAATATCCCTCTACGACTCTGGCTTGCTAATGTCTGGTAAGAAGAGGTCCATGTTCAGCTGTGGACGTAAGCAGGCTCAGAAGAAGAAGAGAATTTATATATTTTTCTAATACCTGGTATTTTAATTATAAGCTACGGTAAAATGTAGCCAGAACGAATCTTCTTGTTGTATCGAATGACCCGCAACTATTCAATAAAACCCTGGTTACCTTAAATTGTATGTGGGCTGGGTCTTAATGTGCTATCCGAAGCCCCACAGGGGGCGACCTCTTGCGCAGGTTGCTTAGTTTGTAGCTTTTAAACCATTTATTAAGGCTGGAGCTCTGCTCGCCTTTATGCCCGGTGAAGTAGCAAAAGCCTCGTGGCTACCTACGTCAGTCGTTTGTAGCCAATGTGTTAAACCAGCTTATAAACTATCCGCGTGCAAACTTTCAGCCAAAACCATTCAGTAGTTTTTGCGTGAAAGAGTAACAAATATCCATCTATATTTACAAATTTCGCGTTTATAATATTAGTAGGATAATAAACAATAACCAGGATTATACATCAAAATAATCGATTCTCCGTTATTGTAAAATCACGTTGACTGAGATTCTAATAATAGCGGAAGACTTACAGAAACAATCCAAAGCGGAGGTTAACATGTTGTTATTTATTTCTATATGGAAAGTTCAGAATCAGAAATCTATACTAATATATAAAACTGAAAAGTTGGATTTTTGGTCGCGCAAATCTCAGGAACAACTGGTCCGATTTGAAAAATCTTTCAGTGCTACATAGCCCATTTATTGAGAAAGGCTGTAGGCTATATTTTATTAAGAAGTTCCCACGGAAATGGCGAGTGAAACCGCGCGCGGGAAGATAGTCCTACTAATATTATAAATGCGAAATTTTGTATGTGTGGATGTATGTGTGTTTGTTACTCTTTCACGCAAAAACTACTGAATGGATTTGGCTGAAAGTTTGCACGCGAATAGTTTATAAGCTGGATTAACATATAGGCTACAAAATATCACGCTCCGACCCAGTGGAGCAGAGTGACGCGGGAAAATCCGCGGGCCGCAGCTTGTTCAACTCTATTTCTGATTGTTAAACCCTCAGTATATAAACTTCATCATTACCTACTAGCTTGTTACTTATTCCTATTGTTATCCATTTTTATGTACATTACGTATAAATCATTATATTCATTATTTAATCATGAAATTATGCAATAAAACGCTTATATTTCTTGAAGCATTCTACGTAATTAAGAGAAAGTGTTACATTAACACATTTACAGGAAGAAAAAGTAAAATAATGTATACTAATATTTGATATTCTCAGGAACTACTGGTACGATTTGAAAAATAATTTCATTGTTAGATAGTATTTGCCGGGTCGCAACCCGGTACCGGACCATAAAAATAAAAAATAAAATAAAAATCATTTTTAATTACGTAAACCTTTTACAGGCACTTGCAAATAGTCAAAACAATAATTTTGTATTAAATATATAATAAGTATTTAATTTATTATTTTAATAATATTTTAGTCTGTCAAGCTTTGTCAAAAAACAATTGTCATTATTTAAGTGGACCATGAGCATATAACGACGGACGCGCTTTAATGCTACCACCGGATCCAATACGCCCCAACTGAGAAGACCCGGCGAAATATCAAAATAAAATAGATAGCAACATTCCTACCTTATTCTAAGAATAATACCTACTATACATTAATGCATCGTTAATATAAAATTTTGGCTATTAATAAATATTTTACCTAAAATAGCCAGCTTGGAGTTAAATAAAAGTATCAAATATGAAGGGGCACTGTAAAAATGACCGAACGTTTACAGAACAATTTAAGCAAAGAAAAATAACATTAATAGGATACCATGCGGACTTCGCGTGCTCAATGTATTAGGTATATATATAATATATGTGAGTTTGTGACGTTGTATGGGGTTAATCTCTGGATCTACTGAACCGATTTTGAAAATTCTTTTACCAATAGAAAGCCCATGTCATTTGTGAGTGTCACGAACCACCCGATGCCCTCGTAGACCCGAAGTCCGACAGGGCCGCGAACTGCACAAAACTCCCCTAAAATACTAAAAGTCATAATCACTCAATCTCATCGCCAGCGACCGCCCTGAGCAGAGGTCCAAGCCCTCTTGCGCAGGTTGCTTAGTTTGTAGTTTTTAAACCGTTTATTAAGGCCGGAGCTCTGCTCGCCTTTATGCCCGGTGTAGTAACAAAAGCCTTATGGAAAGGTAGCTATGTAGGTAAGTCCATACGAAAAAAAAATAGTATCACAGGCATATTTTAAGTTTAAGTTTCCACGGGAACGGGATCTACGCGGGTGAAACCGCATGGGATAGCTAGTAGCTGATATAGCGTTTAATTAGCTTTCTAATAAAGTACAATATATCACGTAGAACAATATCAGGTGCATTGCATAAAAAGTTTTCCACGCCCTTGTTTCCATAGATTAGAAACGCGATTTCCCATTTGTTCCGTACACAAACAATGGGACAGCGTTTAATGAAAATTGTCATAAATAATGGGTTAGTAGACATTCTGCGTCCCTCTAGTGTGATTGTAATCACGAATTATTATGTACCGTAAATTTATATGAGAATCGATTAAATTATGTTTTAAATAATCACTATACGCCTTTCTATTTCCAAAAACAAATGTGGTACTTTCCGATGCCCTCGTAGGCCCGAAGTCTGATAGGCCCGCGAACTGTAGAGTGATGAGGCCCTAAGCCGATGTCTAAGTCCCACAGGGCACTGGGCACTCACTCATGCGCACGTTGCTAAGTTTCTAATAAGGCTAAAGCCCTGTTCGCCGGGCGAAGTAGCAAAAGCCTAAAAACCAACTTGGTTCGTTTCGATAGTATCATCATTATCTACAGCCCGTATAATGTCCAATGCTGAATATAGGCCGAATCTCGAGGGAGGGTTTATGTAATAGTTACAACACTAGTCAGGCGGATTGTGTAATAGTTACAACACTAGTCAATCGGGAGCAACGGCTTAACGTGCTTTCCGAGGCACGGAGGGTAGTTCCTCAATCAACCAGACCCGGAAAGAAATCACAGAATTTACACAAAGATTTCCTGACCGGCGTGGGGATCGAACCCCAACCTCCGAGATTTAAAGCGAGCCAAATACCGCTACGCTACGGAAGTTGTCGATAGTCTTATCATCTTTAATTGTATGCATAATCATATTATTTTAATATTGAGAAAGAGTCGTAGCATGTTCTACCTTAATATCAGTGCTAGTCACGCTGCTTTCCCCCCTTGGGAAATACCCATGGTGATTATTATAATATGGCTATTTATAAGTCCCGTTGATACTAAAACTAAAACTATGACATCTTGGTTTGCTTAGTTTTGTATCATTCGTCGTAACATTTTGCTCATCAAGTATGCCAATATAATTACTTATGACAGCACATTAAAAGTCTTAATTAAAAAAATATATATCAGTTAATATTTGGGTGCAATAACGGAAATAGACTTATCGACTAATTTATATTAGACACAACTATTTCATTGCCGTTTCTAGGTCAACAAACTTCGTTACCTATGTACCTACATTTAGATCCAGTTTAGAAACGTTTAGCTTAGCAATTTATGTTAATACTATAGGCGTAGGAAAACTGATAGGCATTACTAATTGTTATTTATATTTTGTTACTATAAGTTGCTTAAATTCGAAAAATATTACATTAAATTGGCATTTAAAATAGATTCAATTCAGCCGAAACAGAATTATTAACAGTGACAGAACGTCCAATGCGTCTTAAAGTCCAATCCTGGAAATACACTTTGCACAAGATGTCTTGTTTTCATCAAGTATTTACTGACACCTTGTGTACATTAGTAGTTATGTGTAGTTGTAGTTAGGGTGACCATGCACGTGACATATCGTGAATGCCAAGTAATCCCGTAAATGGCTTATTGATTCCCGATAGCATTATACAGGCTTCTGACTTTTAACTGAATAATAAAAGTAACTAAGTTTTCCCTATCGTGTGTTCCCCATTTGTGGGATTTCCCTGGTTGGTGTTATTCGCGTTGGAGTTTTGTAGAGATCTCTGGTGATTCACTATATTGTAAGAATTATATTGGATACAACCGGTTGCTCTAAAGACAACTTAAGTAAGAATCATGTACGTGAGTTCCATCCCCACGCCGGATAAGGAATATTTTGTGTAAATTTTAAGATTTTTGTAAGTCTGGTTGGTTGAGAAATTATTCTCAGTACTTCGGAAAGCTCGTTAAACTTCCGATGTTAAGTTCGAAGTTGGTTTCGATTGTATCATCATAACAAAAGCATCCTGTTCAGCAGTGTTCTGCAGTTATACGGGTTGATAATGAAATTTGTTGGAAACTTGGACGTCAAAAGTAAATTTAGTTTCTTAATCATGAATTAAACAACTTTAAATACATCATAAGATTATAAACCAACAAAAATCATGGGTAAACTAATCGAAACGCCTACTTAGTTTATCAGTGAGATAACACTGCAACGCGCGATCCTGGCTCCACTTTGTACAGATACGATAATCACATCAAATTTGTTAATCAAGCTTTTGGAAACTGATTTGACACTAAACAAGTCTATACAGCTGATTAATTAATCAATGTTGGTCATGCTTTCAGAATCTAGGTATCTATCTAGACTGAGGATAGTATAAGTTAAGTTGATTGAAAAAATCCCTAGATTTTTAGGATATCATAAATTTTCGACAGCAATGGTACCTCAAAAGTTACTTAAGTTGCGTCTTAGACCTTGGGTTCTGAGTTCGATTCAATCCTACTAATATTATAAACGCGAATGTTTGTAAGTATGGATGTATGTTTGTTACTCTTTCACGCTAAAACTGCTGAACGGAATTGGCTGAAATTATGCACCGGGATAGGTTATACGCTGGATTAACATATAGGCTACAAAACATCACGCTCCGACCCAATGGAGCAGAGTAACGCGGGTAAAGCCGCGGGGCGCAGCAAGTATTATATAATTATTTATGCGAACTGCAGTTGATTAGACAGCTATTTATGCTAACCACAGTCACAGGGTCCAAGTGTGTTTTTAGTCTATGAAACACCTATAAGTTTGTGAAGTGCGAAACAAGGATTTTTTCACAAGTGCACAGTATTGCGGGAGATATTATGTCGAAATAAAAATAGTTCCCATTATTTAAAATATGTTTATAAACCATTATATTCTTATTAAAATCTTGAAAGATGGTGACTTTTTGTCGGGCTAAATATTTTATGTACGGTATTTGTAATTATCCTTAATATCCTTCCTCAAGTAGAATACCGACTTACATTGTTTTGCTGTGAGTCATGAGCGATATATAAAGTAATTAAATTTTAACAGGATAGGTACGACAATTGTATTCGTATCTCTCTTATTCTTCTCGTCTTATATGTTTATTATATAAGATTTCTATGTACGATTTCATAAGTATATTATAACATATACTAAAATAACCTACTTAATTAGTTTTATATGTTTAATTCAACCACTTAAAGTGAAACGTATTTAACGGTCTATTTGACTGAACATGGTTTTACGTGTATTTCTTAAACTTATACATTATTTATTTTGCGAATTTAAAAGGCAATAATAATGCAGACCTAATTAGATTATTATAATAGATACATTTTGCAATGTTCCTTCAATTTCCTAGTTAAATACCTAAAGTGCGAACGTTGCACCTGCAATCAAATATATTTTAACAATAACTTCATAATATTTTGTGTTATCTCTTCCTAGCGATAAAAAACCCCCTCAAGTAAACATATAGTAAATATTTTACTTAGGATAGGTATGTATAAGATTTAATCCGAAAGAGTATTTTAACAATTATTTAAAAGAGTTGCCTACTAGAAAAAGAATATTTTATTAGTTGCTCCATATTAAGTCGTTAAGACGACTGTGTAGTGACATCTATTGTTACGACTCATAACTATAAATATAAACATGTCTGTAGTTTATTCAATTATTTTATTACAACTAGACATTATAATATCTTAAATAAACTGAAATTAAGAATATAAATGAAATAGATAAATAAATGAAAGATAACTTGATATTATATTACCTATCCTGTTCTAATGTCAGCTAATTACTTCGTCTTTATCTGTACCACGCTTAGTTAAGTAACTGACTACGTAATACACCATAAGATTTGTAGATGGCGTTACCGTATACAATATTGGTAGAGTTGTAATAGCGCTATACAGCGCGCTGTATTTAAAACTAATTGTATTATTAGTACTATATTCTAGGAAAAATACCAAACGGAGTTTTAACTGAAGTTGTTGTAGTTGTTGTAGATGTAAAAAGTATTTAGGCAATCGAAAACAAACGAATATTTAAAGCCCTGATTGGGCTTTAAATATTCGTTTTGTTTTTCAATTTCTCGCTTTTGGTTGTTTTCTAAGGCTTGTTCTTCAAGTATAGATAGAGGTGGTATGTCGGTTAGCACTTGGCACCCCTTTTATCGTTACGCACAGTGCACAAGTCGTCTCGCTCCGCCAGGCTCTCCGCGTCACTGACCCTTGGACACCCACCGTCCCTACCGACCAAACTTCCCTTAACATACATACAACCTGTACATCCGGGATGTACGATAGGATTTTTAGTTCGTTAACTGAATAAATTACGAATTCCTTAATTATAGTAGTTTTTATTATCTAATGTAATCGGAAGAGAAAATCTGCTACGGATGTGATTTTTGATTTTAATTTGTTGTAAATGACTCTACATTGAAGTTGAGCTAATGACCCCTTTGAAACTCTTCTAAGAAGGGACAGGTCATTTCAACGAAATTTTTACTACGTTATCATTATACAAAGTTTAATCAAAACATTTAATTATGTTAAATACGTTTCAAAATTGGCAATTTACATTAAAGTTAATGCTTATGAAGGCTATTTGGATTGGTATTACTGACGATATAATTCGGTGCCATTTATTTGTAATAGCACAGGTGGTTAGGCTGGACGATTGTTTACACGGCCTGCGAGCACCTCTCAATGGCTGGCAGGGGCAAGGGGAGCGGTGACCTGGTGCCCCCTCCCCCCTCAGCCGCGGAGGCACCGCGACCGCGGACCGGCAGCGGCGCACGCGCAGAAAACCGAGCCAGTTGTCCGCCGCGCAGCCTCCAGTTTGTTTACATCCATATTGGAATATGTGACGTTCACCTTTTAAACGACTAACTATACCTAAATTCGATGGTTTTATCAGTGCAAGTGAACCGTGAAGAATTGTTTAAGTGGTGACGTAGGTTGAATACTTGACTGTTGTGTGACCGAAGTTACCTTTCGGTAGTGAAGGCGTTGTGGCATTGTATTTGCTTGAGCCAGCTATTTTGTATTTGCACAAAAGTCTCACAGCTGGTTCCTATGATGATATGGTACACGGATACGTCATTTTATTTGACGTATCCTTGTTCCTCTATATGTATGTCACCCATTTTTGGATAACTAATGTCTTTAGTTTGGTTTAGTAAATTTGATGATGCAATTGATGGTCTTCCCTATATGCATATTATAATAACAATTAAAGTTACTTAATGGTTATATCATAACTATATTATATCTTATTACCTACTTAATGTAAGCGTTGCAAAGTCCAAACATTTTCTAAGATATCTTATTACTTGTAGAACTCTTAAAATAGCCGACCATTGAACCAAGACCGCAAATGATAAAGACCTCTTCGAAATATAGCACATAATTACACCTAATACGTATAAAGTAAATCACATAACTTTACAAGAAGTCAGCACAAAATTTGCTTCTGTTAATGTAAGCGGAGGTGCCAGTATAATGTAATTGCAAGATATAAAAGCAACGACTTTGGCTGACGAAGATAATTACTTATGGATTCTAATTATAATGATAATGAGGTTTTATAAGCATCTACTGTAAATTTCCCATAGCGCGGTCGGTACGGTAACTAATCAATATCATTGCCACGGGCTTAGTACCTTGCATTGTTATCTGCGAGGAGGAGGTAACATTATACTTACTTTGTCACCGATCTAGATACCCAGATCTCGAAGCAGAAAGAAAGCGTCGCCCGCGATCTCTCTTATAAAAGCCGTGTAATACAATATTTGATTCACACTGTCTCTGAAAACATCATAAACTAATGATTCGTGATCCTCATCTCGATACGAACTAACAAAGGAATTAGATCTAGGACGTGTTGCGCACGCAGCATTACTAAATTACACCTTCAGTCAGAATGTTATCGTAATATTTTAACGAATGCGATCTCACGTAATTTCGCTAACAACACTGCCAAACTGTTGACAATGGATTTCTATTTAAATGGTGCGGTATTTTCTTAATCGCCATTTGTTACGACTATTGCATCGATCTAAATTGGGTAATAAACTTGCGCGAGTTATAGTGTTCAACTATATACTATATCACAATAAATTGTGGTGTGACAAAGGCTAAGTCCATGGAATTTCTCCGACGTAGGCCGCAGTTTTCCGCTAATCTAGTCGTAAGGTTTCAAACTTCGTGACAAAGGCATAAAACAGCAGAGTCAACGTTTTGCCAGCTATGCGCTAATGTGCAGTATGTGGTAATTATTGCTGCATGTTGCCACTCGGCCAGCTCTTTTCGTTACCTCCTCCTGGTTTTTGCGAAAATATGCGTTTCTGCTTCATTGCTTGGGAACGGAATGGAAAATATATTACCTTCATAGAACGGCGTCATTACAATTGCTAAATTGTTTATTTGCACTGCTAATGTTGTATGTTTCAACACTGTAGTGAGCGCTTTTAGTGTTCAAGTTGTAAAATGTTTTATTATAAAGTTGCAGTGAATGTAGTATAAGTTTCACTGCTTAAAGTTGTTCAATTGGCGATAAAAGAAAACTACATTATTTTGGATTTGTAATAAATATAAAAACATGATATCGAGCTATAAAAATAATAAATTCATTTATAATCACCGCGTTTAAAAAAGACATTTCTTGTACGTCCCAGCAATAAAACTTGGAAAAGGGTAATTATAAAGTTTTACAAAACCAATCCTGCCCTTTTTGAAAGCCCAAAAACCACATCAAATATCCATGTAAAACGCTTGAAAATGAAATTTATTAAATCTGCCATAGGCAAAATCAATAAAATATGTAGTTAGTAGCTATTTATTGTGTACCAGTTTCCCTATTACGGGCTTCTTCTATGTTCTAGTTTTGCATTTTGTTGTAACGATTCAGCCTATTCCGTGGGTAGAGCTCCACTTCAAACTTTCCCATATATTACAAAATCTTGCATCTTAGTTACCACCTACTTGTTGCTGCTTCAAGCATTTTAATCTGATAAGTTCGCACTTAAGACTTCGCGAAGATTTTCGCGTAAATTACGCTTTGATCGGAGATAGAACAGGCATTTAGTAGACTAGGAGTGAAGGTGCAATAGTTGGAGGGGCAGTGAATGCGGTGATAGTCAGATAACGATGGTAGCGATAACGGAACGGAGGCCGCGACGAGTCGCGCCGGTCGCGCAGTCGCCTCACTTGACTTTTTTTTAACACTTTTTACTTGTCTGGTTGCAAGGTCTCGTCTGTAGCTGTGTTATTGTGTACGCGTACCGCCGCACCAACGTTGTCATCAGTGAAATTATTACTGTCTGTTCATACAATACTACATACTTATCCTCATTATTTTTGTAGATATATAAATACAACTATTTATTGTGCAACACGTTTTATTTATCATTTGTTTTTGTGCTTTAGTTTCTTTGACTATGTAACAAAGAATGTTAATTTCATCTAAGTTGGAACTAATTGAGTGCTAAGTGATAAAATGAAGGATTCTACTCCTCGATGTGAGGATGTGGCTGATAAACTTGTGCGTCTGTTTGGATGGAGACAGACATATCCTGTGCAAAAACTACAAAGGAGCATTCTTCCACAACCGACCGAAACGGTAAGATTTTCCAATTAAAACACAATTAAAAAAAAACACAATTAAATCCATATTCATAAAGTAGTTATTTAATTGTTTTAAGACACTTAGTTTTATTTGTAGGAAAAAGTTAATTTGTTTAGTTCCAGGAAAGAGGTTACTTGCGTTAATTGAGAACAAAGTAGTCATTTAAACGTACTTAAATAAGTAATTACGGTATATGACAAGATAATTACTGGAACCTATGTGACTGCTGTACGCAATGATGGAACAAAACAATACAACGCGCAGTATCACACACCATATCTTGAGAAAACAATGGAGAGTTGTCTTATGATATGGCTGGCTATTTTAGGCGTTCAAGTTCATAAAAAATATACTTAAAGTCATGTGAAGACAGTTGTGTAAATAACAGGGTGAAACAAATACTTTTCTAAAAATATTTCTGAGTCCATCATTACTATAATTTTATTTTAGTAATAATTAAAAATCGAATCATACTCAAGGTTATGTGATTTTGGTTCTACAATCCCTCTAAGGAGCCTATGGTGACTACATTAGTGGTTTTACATAATATTATTCGCTTCCTAGGCAAAATTCATTTGGTGTTCATTTCCATAGGACATATACATATGCTTTTAGGGACTAATTACACTTATTCAGCTCAAATCAGCTTATGTCCATAGAAAACGCCAGTTTCGTAGGGGACGCGTACGCACGCGTTCAGCTGAACAGACGCGTACGCATCCCGTACAAAACTGGCGTTTTCTATGGACATAAGCTGAATAAGTGTAATTAGTCCCTTAAACCAACCACAAATTAGTTAATGATAAAAACGTATTGAAAATATTCTGAATCCAAGAAACTCTCTGTCCCTATATCCCTATGTATGCTTTAAAACTACGCAACGGATTTTGATGCGGTTTTTTTTAATATATAGAGTGATTGAAGAGGAATCTTTATATGTATGATACATCCGCATTACACCCGTGCGAAGCTGGGGCGGGTCGCTAGTTATTAATAAAAGTTATTTACTTTAGATTAACATCCTTACTAATATTACTAACCCAGATACTCCTGAAACTATTTAACATTTCAGAACTTTGTTATGCTGAAAAAATTACCTACAAAGGTTAATGCGAGAATTTATGAGTATGTGTAGTTGGATGGATGGATGTTTTTAATAATTTCAGGCAAAAACCACTTGACGCATTTGGCTGAAATTTTGCACGGGGACAGTTTATAAGCTGGATAAACATATAGGCTACAAAACATTACGCTTCGACCCATTAGAGCAATCTTACGCGATAATACCACGAAGCGTTGCTAGTACGTTTAATCATTAAATGAGGGTGTCAATATTTCGACTTGGTCGTGGTCGACGAGCTCGTCTTTCCCTTAAAAACTATAACATCAAAACAAAAACAATCTCTTTCAAAGAGTCTATCAATTTTACAACCGGTCCAAGACCTTCCTTAACAATTCCATCGTGTCCGTATTCATAGCAACATCACTGTGCGTGGATCATACACTTCCTGCTATTGTCGCCGGCGTTACGTATTACTAAGTAACTTACGTACAATTGCCAATTACTTTCACGGGCGTCTTTTGTGATCTGAAAGTGGAAAGTACTTCATTAAATCAACATGCCTATACGTCGCAATTACTGTCGATGGTACTACATGTACACGCGATAAGGTTGTTGACCCTGTGTACAAGCATCGTTATTTTTATTACTTTTAATAGGTACCTTGCTTGAAGAAGTTAATGTTAGACTAGAATAATTGTAAAAGAGAATTAGATTATTACTCTTACTGACTTGTTGCTGGCTTAAACATTATTTTATTGTCTTCAAAATCGGTTGGCAATGCATGGCATTCATTGTGTATTACTTAAAATTATTATTATTTTTTATTCTATTCATCAAACTCTACATCTTTACATTTAATAATACCAAAACCGGCAGCGGGAGATAAGTCCATGCTACAAGTGTTTAGCTCCCCTGAGAGAGGAAGGAACCTCCGAACAATACGCGCCTTCTCCAAAAGGATATTCTTTTAACCTGGTTCTTGACTCAACCGCCTAATGCGAGTTTTTTATATATCTTAATTGGTTAAACTGCAGGGCAAAGACCTCCCTCCCTTCTTTCCATTTTTCGCTATCACAATCCAGTTCAAAAATCACCACGGATTGGCTACCTGACACAAGGAACCAGCGGGCGGTAGGCCCAGAAGGAGATGGCGAGACGAACTTCTGAAACTTTTTCTAATTATCTATTCATGAGCCTATGCTAAATATGTGTTGGTTAATACGAGCAGGGTACTTTTATATTACTACCCATAAATTGTGTATACTCAGGCATACATCATCCATTTCAACCGACTTAAAATTGAGGCTTCTAGAGTGGACTTACTGAATTTTTGCTACTTTTGACCTATATACTCAATCTACCTATATAGATTTTATATAATCTAAAAATGATAATCTTTAAAACAAAAACGGCCTAATCTTGTTAACATTGCTTTGTCAATAGATGGCAGTAACAGTGGATTTCGGTTTATGTTTAAATCGACAACATTTAATGTTTTACTTTCCTCCGTATCAATCGTTATTCAATAATGGTTATGCTTAGGCCACTTTAGATCTAGCAGCTTCAATCTTTCATTTAAAACACTTTCTGTGTGATAGGGAGTTTTATCCATACCTACATGCAACTTGACGACTTTCTGATAACAAATAATTAGTCTAAAAATAAACCAGAAGTATATTATATAGGTTTTTGTGAATATGCAAAAGGGATTCACTTGTCAATATATCTTTTAAACACAATTTTAAGCATTATAGTGTAACTTCGTCTATTTATCCCTGATAGTCAATTTTAGACGTCAAATTGCGACATTTGCGACGTCTTTAATGTTCAAAATTAATTCTCTTTCTTAATAACATAATCAGTTCAAACTTAATCGTCTTAATAATGAGTTAAATTTCAATCAATTAAACAGCCATTTGGTACCGATTAGTTAAATCACATTATATTTTTATCGTCACCGACACAGGTACGTAGCTAATCAGTAAAATTCCAGCGGAATTACGTGATTGGCATTTACTGGTTAGGTACTTACTGGGTATCTGATAAGTAGGCGATGATCTACGACATATGTAGCAATTAGCATTACGTACTCGTAGCTTGACATTGCGATACCTAACCACGATAGGTGTGCCACAGTTGAATAAAATTATTCTTAAATAATTGAATGAAAAAAAAAACAATAAGGATTGGAAAATTTATTAAAAAAAAACACCAAACCGTTTGGTCTCATTTCTGCTAGCTCAGCATCAGTTCTTTGGATTCAATCATTTCAAAATGACCTAGTAATCTACTAATATATTATAATATATTAAGTTGAAGAGTTTGTTTGCGTGAACGCGCTAATCTTTGGATTTGATTTGAAAAATTATGTTCAGTGTTTCATAGCTTATTTATCGAGGGAACTGGTGAAAGACCGATTATGTTAGGAAAGAAATTTCAATTTTAATAACATCTTAACCCCTTAAATTAAATTTGTGTTTAATAAATACAGGCGCCTGGTGTGATCCCTCGCAAATCGCAGTGAAAGAGAGAAGTACATACAGTACATTACACGGATGGCATATACTTTGGAAGCATCATTATATGTTCGTAAAGATAAAGTTATAACACGCCTTTCTTGGTTAAGGTGACTCGAAGAACTTATGAACAGGTTAATTGTTATGTACTCCTATCTAAAACGAAAGATTAATTACAGATAAGATAAAAATTTAACGATGACTTACATCCTTTGCCATTCACGTTCTAGATCGTAAGGAGCGCCTTTATCGACAGACATACATAAGCTAGCAATTTAAAAGAATCGCTATAATTAGGTATTTAAAGTTTGTGCAAACCATTTTAACTGGATTTTTTCAAAATAATCGTTTATCTTTATATATATAATTCTACTGTACGTGTGTATGTCACTGAGCTCCTAAACGGCTGGGCCGATTATAATGTTTTTATTTTGTATGCGTTCGGCTGGCGCCCTGAATGATTTATCAATCAAATCATATATAATATATTTATTAATATATTATCATGCAGGAAAACGTCTGTCGGGTCCGCTAGTATATAATTTATCTAGTTGAAACGCATACATAACTTATTAATAAATGTTATAAAATTCCGACCATTTTTATTTAGAGATTTGGTAAATTAAGGACATGTGCAGTTTGTAATAACATTAGGTAGCGTGATAAACTTGCTTATTCACTTTACTTTATCAGCTGGTTTACGTCCACGGCTGAACAAGGGCCTTCTCTGTCTGAAGTAGCAAAAGCCTCGTGGCTAACTACGTATGTACGTCCGAATATTAACAAACGATTTCATGTATTCATTAGTAATAACATACCGAATAGTTCGCCTGTAAATGTACCAGTATAAATGTTACATTACAAAATTAAATGAATTTTATGATGAATGTAACATTAGTACATACATCGTTAAATATGTATCATCATCATCAGCCCGTATAACGTCCACTGCTGAACATGGGCCTCCTCCCGAGGGAGGGTATTTGCCATAGGCATTACGCTTGGCAGGCGGGTTGGTGACCGCAGCATTATGTTATAACACACAAGGAAACGCTGCTGCCCGTTCCTTGATATGCGACTATTATAGATGATGTTATAACAATCGGGACCAACAGCTTAACGTGCTTTCCGAGGCACGGAGGGTAATCCCTCAACCAACCAAACCCGGAAAGAAATCTTAGAAATAACACAAAAATTTTGTGTCCAGTGCAGCGTGGGGATCGAACCCACTACCTCCAAGATTTAAAGCGAGGCAAATACCGATACGCTACAGAGGTTGTGTAAATAAATATGTATACCAGAAGGAAAGTGTTGTTTACATTGCTACATGACATAACAAAAAAACTACTATAGCAACTATAAAAAAAAAATAGCACAGACATAAATATTACCGCGAATTTTCCTTGTTGTTTGTAGCTATTATGTATTGTTATACATTACACAAACGAATACCTACATGCATATAGGTAACTGACTAAAGTCACCTTAATGCTGTTTACATGGAATTACACAAAAACAGATGGGTGTGTTTTAAATTGATCATATAAGACATACCGCTCCAGTGTTTATCTGAAGTAATTTAATTAATTGTGGTAAATAAAATAAAATAAAACTGTAGCAACATTAAATTTAATTACTGAATTGCACTTATGTTATGGCTGTGTCCTGGTGGCCCCCGCGAAACAAGAATTAATTTCCTAGTGCGGGAGTTTAAAAAAAATGTCTATCGTCTTAACGTTTTAGTACATCATACAAAAAGTGTTTATGAATATACTAGGTATTTAATACGTGCATACTTTATTTTATTATCTAACGTTTTAGTATTGATAAATGACCATGACTTGTTTTTATTTACACGTTAAATTATTCTGATTCGTCACCATAGTTTTTATTTGTGTTTGGTGAGTGAGTAGGTGGTGTCGCAGTTATCTTGCCACCGTTATTATTCGTATTTTAAATATGAAGACTGTGTTCTATCACAGTTCTATTTTGAAAAGTTTGAATGTTTTAAGCTTATTAAATCTAGAAATTTAGTAGAATTTTTTTGAAAATCTGTCCTTAAATCTTTTTTCGTGTGGATATAATATGTACAAGCTGTTTGCTTGTGCTAGCTCCAGCTTTATTAAATGGTTTAAAAATTACAAACTAAGGAAGTGGGAAGCTTAGATCTCGGTTTATTTTTCGGAAGGACGGATTATCTAGCTAGCCAGGAGGCCTTTACTACTTCAGCGGGCATAAAGGCGAGCAGAAGTCCAGCCTCAATAAATGGTTCAATACTACAAACAACCTGCAAAAGAGGGCGCTCTCTTTGGGACTTTGATCTCGTTTCAGAGCGGGCGCTGGCGGGGGGATTGAGGAATGATAACATTTACATTTTTGAACTCTCGAGCTTCGGGTCGACGACGGCATCGGAAAATTCTTTGTAGGCTAAAGTCGGGAGGTGAGGAGGGAAACGCACTCTTCTCCATTCGATTCATCGATTGGATAGAATCAAACCATTTACTATTTTTGTATATCACCAGTTCCGCACTTAGGAACTTTGGTTCTAACTGGCTCACGTAACGTGAGAAGGTATGTTTTAAAATAAATTTTTCACATCAACATAAATAATAAAGCAAAATAATTTACTTCAAAGTTGATTTGTTATTTAAAGAAAAGCGTAACTTATCATTAAGAAATAATGTTATATATAAAACATGACATAATTTTTTAATAAAAAGTTATCTATAAATAATAATGTAATTAAAAAGTTAATTAATTTAAGTAATATGATTATGAACACACGATATAAAATAGGTAAGTTTGTAATTAAACAACTTGTAGGAAATTGTAATTTGTAAAACAAAGTTTATTGACTCTTAAGGTACCCAACAGTTGGTCATGTTGCCTTTGTCGACCGTATGACATGACATGATCAACATCAAAATTAACTTTAATTATGTTCAAAAAATGAGATTTTGAGAGCACAATTTAATAATATTTTATTTATAAATAATGTATTCCCACTTTATATATCGACGGTTAAAAGGTAATAGGGTATAAGCGACAAAAATCAAATTGTTCAGGAGAGCAGTTTAAAGTTTTAGAAAGTTGAAAAATCGTCATAACTTTTTCATTTATTGGCATATTGTGAAAATGCAAACAATTCTAGAATAAATAAAAATAGAAGCATTAATTGGCACTCTTATTAACTTCATTCGGCGTTGTTTTATGTGATTTTATGTCGCTTAGATCAATTGATCGTATTTTTCTTGTGAAGTAATACGGCATAAGTCGCATTAACACAGTACAAAACTCAGAGTAAAGAAGACTAAGCTACATTTGATATTCTTATACCAATAGGTAATAGGGCATAAATGCCATGACTCTAGTATAACTTAAATGAGTAAAAAAGCATAAATGACGATTTGAATAATTATACCAAAAGGTAAAGGGGTGTAAAATACAATGCTTAGCAAAAATATCGTGAGGATGTAAGACATTAGCGACATTGTAAGTGGGTTGAAAAAAGGGTAATGTGGTACTTCTACACATCAAGATTTCTATACCAAGAGGAAAACAGGGACATCCAACATAGATTTACATACATTTATGTTGGTAACTATGTGGTAAAATGAATTTAACGATATATCCTAAAAATAATAATTATATTCACAATCAACACGCTTCTCCTTTAAAATGTTAGACATCATCATTTATTAGGTTATAAAAATATCAAATCGATGGTTTTTACAAAAAATATATAATAGATAATCATCATTCATCATCATTTTAGCCGTAGGACGTCCACTACTAGACATAGGCCTCCCTCATAGATCTCCAGTTTCTACGGTTGGAGGGCGGCCTGCATCCACCATAATCCCGCGGCCTTTACCAGGTCATCCATCCATCTAGTTAGTGGACGTTCTACGCTACGCTTGCCGATCCGCGGTCTCCATTCTGTTCTCCGTGCTATATGGCCTGCCCATTGCCACTTCAACGAACTAATCCGTTGAGCTATGTCGGTAACCCGCGTTCTTCTACGTATCTTCTCATTTCTGATTTGATCTTATCGCGATTGGAGCATAGCTCTCTCAATAACTCGTTGAGCGACTCTGAGTCGGTTCATAAGGCCTATAGTGAAGCACCACGTTTCGGATCCATAGGTCATCACTGGCAACATGCACTGGTTAAATTCTTTCATCTTAGGCATTGAGGTATTTTGGACGAAAACGTTGCGGAGTTTCCCGAACGCTGCCCATCCGAGTTGGATTTGGCGATTGACCTTCTCGAAGTTGGACCTACCTAATTGGACTGTCTGTCCTCAGTATACATACGCGTCAACAACTTCAAGAACCGTATAGGTACTCAACCATAATAGGGGTAGGCACAACATGGACGTTAGACATGATTTTAGTCTTGTCCATGTTCTAAATAAATAAAATCATTTTTATTTACGTAAACCTATTACAGGCACTTGCAAATAGTCAAAACAATAATTTAGTATTAAGTATTATTTAGATAATATCATATTTTATAATATTATTATTATTAATTATCATATTTTATAAATTTTCAAATTAAACAAGTATTTAAGTTATTATTTTAATAATATTTTAGTCTTAACGTCTTAGTTTATTATTTAACTATATTGTGTCAAATAGCTTGTTCTGTCTATAGTAGGTTAGAACAATTGTCATTATTTAGGTGGACCATGAGTATATAACGACGGACGCGCTTTAATGCTACCACCGGATCCAATACGGCCCAACTGAGAAGATCCGGCGAAAAAAACTCAGTGGGTTATTCTACTGCCGGTTTTAACACGACCCACATGAGACGGTCCGGCGAAACATACTCAAATGGGCAGAACGTAGGTTTTGGTCCAGTTACTTTAACTATTTATTGGCATACACATTTTTTGCCCAAACGGTTGTCTTTGAAATATTTGTTTATTGTGTTTTTATACTAGGTAATAGAAAAATAAAAGAATTTGAGACAGAACTAGCGGTCTATGAATATAATATATTATTATGTAAGTAGGTTAATTACAGATAGTTCACAGAACATCACACTATTATGCGTACTACTATTTTATTTGGGTACTCTCTTGGGTCTTTGGGTCTCTAGGAAGTGTTACGCAAGTAGGTTTATGAAGCCAAACGTCTTTATCCTCAATATAGTCCTTAATGTTATAATAGCCTTTAGATATGAGGACCCGTTTAATATATACTTTCATTTTAAGACCTACCTGTTGGGAGACTCGGTTGAGGTGAATTCTTCCATCGACTTTACCATGACCACGATATCATCAGCGAATAGAAAGATGTATTAGCCGTTGATGTCGATGCCTAGTGCTTTCCAATTCAGAAGTTGGAAGGTATCTTCCAAAGTGGTCGTAAACAGTTTTGGAGAAATAACGTCTCCCTGTCTTACGCCTCTTTTCAGTGGAATCGCCTTCGAACTCTGTTCTTGTACTCGGAACGACATTGTGGCGTTTCGATACAAGCACTTCAACACTTCGATATACCGATAGTCGATACGGCATCGATGAAGCGACTCAAGTACGGCCCATGTTTCGACCGAATCAAAGGCTTTCTCGTAGTCGACAAACGCTAAACAGAGCGGCAAGTTATACCCTTCGGTCTTCTGCATAATTTGCCGCAGCGTAGTAGTATGTGGTCCATGGTACTATTGCCTTTTCGGAACCCGGCTTGTTCGGGAGATTGGAAGTCATCAAGCCGTCGTTCGAAGTGATTTGCAATAAGCCTGGAGAACAGCTTATAAACATGACTCAAAAACGAGATGGGCCTGTAGTTCCTTAAATAACAATGTAGTTCTTAAATAACAACACCACCTTTTGTTCCATTATTCAGGCGTGGTACCTCCGAGCAAGGTGCTTCTGAAGGACTTTAAGTACCGGTGATTCACCCGCTTTCAGGAGCTCTGACGTGATTCTGCCCTCACCCGGCGCCTTGTTGTTCTTTAATTGTTTCAGGGCAATGCTTATTTCGAAAAGGCTGATGTCCAAGATATCCTCGGTAACGTGTCGGGTCAGTTTGCCTCTTGGGTACAGACCCAAGAATGTTTCCAGGGCGGCTACAGAGCCGCACTGGAAACAGGCTTGGTGACTGAAGCGTAGAGTAGAACTTTTCCACTTCCCTTAACACTTCCGGTTTTGTCGACGGAAGACTTCCATTATTACTCTTCAGCTTTGCCATCTGGCTTTGCCCAATAGACATATCTCTTGCAAACACTTTGGAGTCCTGATTACGTTCTATCATATCTTTAATACGGGACGTATTAAAGCTGCGAATATCGTGGATCCACAAGGATTTTTTATTTATCTGTTCAGCTGCCTCTGAGAGTCAGCATCATTGGAAGGTTGCAGTCTTAGCGAGCGTCGTTCAGCCATAATGTTAACGGTGTATTCGGAGAGCTTCTGGGTTCTACGGGTACGGCGAGTCTTGAAGAACTTAGACCCGCCCGTATGGACAGTCTCTACGAAACTGTTATTGATCTCGTCCACTGATGCGTTCTCACCTAGTCAATCGAAACGATTTGAGAGCTCGAGTTGAAATCTCTCGGGATTCGATCTGAGCGCGAGTAGATCGGAGACTTCATCAAACGGGACCGTTCACGTTTAACATTCATATTCACTGTGCCTCTTACTATTAGGTGATCACTACCGGTTCTCACCCTGTGAATCACAGAGACATCCGCAAATCCATTTCTTGTCGGTCACCATGAAGTCAATCTCATTTCTCGTCAAACCATCGGGTCTCGGCCAGGTCTATTTCATGTGAGGTGGCTTCTGAAAGAAAGAATTCATCATATAGAGTCCTTCTTTCTTCAGAAAGTCGACCAGCCTCTGTCCCCTAGTGTTCCGTTGCCCATAACCGAAACTCTCCCCTATCAACTCATGATAGCTTCACTTGCCCAGTTACCTCTAACTTCGATCCGCCGCTGGCGGGGGCCGGGTACGCATGAGCAATCCGGCCCCCAGTTTCTAACCCTTTTATACTTAACTCTCAAGAGTATCTTTTAGATACTGCCATACTTATTAGTTATGCCACCCTGCTAGACACAGACTCCCGGGGATCCTAACCACCCCTAGCCCCGGCGATACCATGACGAGAAGAGAGGAGGGGGCTACATTCTTACGCCGGTCGTGGGCACCGGCGTAAGAATGTTGCCCCCCATATCATGGAATTGAATTTGGTAATATTACTAATTAATGAGTATAGGTCTGGTATAATGATTACATTGCTGAGGTTGAACAAATTGAGATAGTTTAGTACTTACTACACAAGGCCGGATTTAAGGGAGGGCATCCAGGGCAACTGCCCCGGGGCCTCCACAACAGAGGGGCCCCTACAACATAGATTTAAAATCTTTCCAATTTTGACGAGTAAACTGTACAACTTTTTTTATATTTATTTATTAGGTGTTGTACCTTTACATACAATAATTTGTAGCATCATGATGAATGTTATAATTCTTAAATATTGTAATAGCGGTTGTTCATCTATACTTATTCACTTAAATAAGTCAATCAGTAAAATATCAGAATTCAAATCGTCCTGAAAAGTACATACTTCAAATTTTCTACACATTTGGAGGGAAACTAGTTTGTGCCCAGAGGGCCTCTTCTTCTTTGTTGCCCCGGGGCCTCCGGACCTCTAAATCCGGTCCTGTTACTACATTACTAAATTATATTATGCTCAAAACAAAAACACGTTTTATTTACAATTTATAATGAAATAAAACAGGCAAGTTGTGCCTGGCATCTATATACTAACAGAAATAAAATAGTAATTTAATGAAATAAATTAAAGTACCTACAATATAGTATAACATAACCTACCTAGGTATGAAGTAGGTAATAGGTAGCATTATAATAGAAAATGTAAGTTGGTAATTGTAAAAGGCGCTTTCAAAAATAAAAAGTTTTTGAAACTTATGTTGTATACATAGCACTACACTATCAATATCATAATGTTTGACTAAATAACAGACTTGAAGGCAATCATTGTCTTCTAGTCAGTATCATTATGTCAAGTACCATTATGGTAGAAGGGTATAACAGACATGCTAATATCAAATTAGATTTTAGTAATACCGTATAAGCAACAATTGTGTGGTAAGCTTGTAAATGGTAGTAGGGTATAACCGACAGTTTAATATCATATTACATTTTAGTAATTGGGCATAAGCGACAACTATATTGAAAACATGTTAATGGTAGTATGGTATAATTGACATTTAAATTTGCTCATGAGTGCCAGCTTTCAAGCCAGGTGCTAAAGGTAAAAAGCATTAAGCGCCCGGTTGTCTTACACCAATTAAAAGTAAAAATGCATTACCGACTATAAACAAAAATTAATACCATATTTCCAGAGGTATAAGCGCCCTTTTAATAAAAAAGGCCTCAAATTCGGACGGTTATAACAAAACGACACTTAGAAAAGTCAGTTTTTTGCTTGGGCATAAGTGACAAAAAAGTCATCGTAGAGCCATGGGAGTTAGCGCATTCGAAAGAGCGGAAAATTTTAAGTAAGATGGCATTCATAACTCATTTTGGAAAAAAATGTCGCTTATGCCCTATTACCTTTTAACCGTCGATATACATTCTTAATAAGTAAGCGTATAGTCTTAGAAATCTATTTCGCATTGAGTTCATCGGATTGGTTCTCTGACCCGTCTGACCCGACCTCTTGTGACAGCTAATATTGCAATATGTTAGCTTGACAAATATAAATACAGCGTTGAAATGTGACTTGCAACCACGGCTTCCGATTCTACATTTTATTTGCTAATCAAAGTGTATTGAATTTTAATAGCCTACCGTTTATATGAATGTCTGTAGTCAGATGTCCGTCCCATAGAATACAGTCTAAATAGCACAGTCTAAATAGCACAGTCTAAATAGCACAGTCTAAATAGCAATAGATTGTATCATCTCCTTAGTCAAATGTGTTTCGCAAATGTTGCTTTGAAGTTAGCAGGAATAATACTAATTATTTTGCATTCGCTTTTTTTCAACTAGATTTTCGTCCGCAGTTTCACTGCCGTACCTCCCGTTTCCGTGGAAACTTTATAATTAAATAAAGTCTAAGCTACTCCTGGATAACGTAGTATCCTAATGGTGAAAGAAATCCAGTATTTTTGTAGCCAATTCGAAGCAAACAAACAAACAAACAATGAAATCTTTCCTCTTTATAATATTAGTATAGATTTATAGCCAATTATAACTGTCATGTTTATGAAGAAAACTTATAAATTAAAAATTTATATCTAGAGAAAATATAAGATCCCATGTCTAAATAAACATGTGCTTGATCTGAATGTATTTTTTGATTGACAACATAATTACAATTCTGTCACCTGCCTTTTGTTTTAAACGCTTGCAATTTCGCATTGGCTAGCTCTATCTGATAATAGTAATGTAAGAGCGGTTTCGCACTATGTCCGATCCGATTCAGATCCGAACCCGATCCGAACCCGTGAAAATATTGGTATAGAAATTTATAAAGAAATCGGATGTCGAAGATCGGATCTAGTGCGTAAATTACCATAGAAATAGTTCTACGGTTACTACGGACCATATTTTCACGGGTTCACATCGGATTCGGATCGGACGTAGTGCGAAACTGCTGTTAGGCTTTAATGTTTAGGTTGCTTAAATATATGCCATCTTCTCAACAGTACATAGTCTCATAATAATATGTACTTTAGTGCAAAAAATACTTTAAAATAAAAAAAATATATATTTTACAATTTCTTTTAGAAATATAAAGTTACATTAAAATATATGATACAATACAACTGCAAGAGGTATTGGGCGACGACTTTGATGAAAAATCTTGCATTTTAATATCAACTAATTTTATGTGTGGACATCGACATTATGGAGTTTTTGTTTAACAGTCGTTATATATTTTATAAGCATCTTATATAATAGCAAACAATAATTTGATTAAAGTTTTTAAATAAACAGACATTCGATTTTCATACGGAATATTTGGTGCAAGTCAGCTCTACCATCTTCATTTATTTTAATTTAATGTCTTTCTCAACAAATCAAGTGAAAATTACTTGTTCTTCCATGGTACATTGACTGACTGCGTGTTTATTGAACTCTTACCATTACGTCTCATTGTTACTTTCATGTCTGTACACATTTTCTAGTGACGTAATTTGCGCAATAACCCGTAAAAACGTTTCATTCCATGATGCTGTGTTATAAACATTCGGTGCATTCAATTGAAGATTCCGTTAAGTAATGGCACTCAATTTAAATTCTGTTAATAAAAACCACAAACCTTGAAAATTATTCGAAGTTTTGTGGAGTAATGGTTTTATTTGCGGTTATTGTTGAAGATCTATCTAATGCTGGGCTTCAGTAGAACCCGCGACGCGGCGCCGCGCGTATGTGTCACTTCAGTCAGTCAGTCGCGCCAACGCACTTCGATAAAGAAAATATTGTGATAAAAACCAAATATGTGCGTGCTATTTAAAATCAATTTGTGCTAATAATTATATTTGTGTTATCAGTGGAGCATTGCAATTATTTAAAAAGACAACTGGATCGTGGGTCTTTATTTAACTCATAACATAACTATAATATTTGCGATATTTCTTTTAGTTAAACTTAGTTTCTAATTGAAAGGTTTTAACTACTTATTTTAGACATGGTAAAGTTTTGAAAGTCTGATTTCAAGCATTGTTAAAAGCAAAAATCAAGGACTTCGGAGCGTGCTTTATAAGAAAAAGGGGAACGGATAGCTTAATGCTAGTAGGCAATGACCTAGTCTGGCCATACCTACATCTCAAACTGATTGAGAGTAAACACACTTCGTATCAGATGGTAAAGCAAATAAAATTTGAAAAATTGAGCAGCGAGACATTTTCACATACAATTTATTAAAAAAAATAGATAAGGAACTATACAAGTATCGAGACAAAATGTTGCCAATAATGTAATGTTGTAAGTGAATACGTAGACGATGCAGCATTAGCATAACAATTTCGCGAGTTGCCTTGAGGCATGTTGTTGCAAACTGCCTAGATGACCAGTTGAGTACATACTGTGAAAACAACTTATTAGCACTTGACAAAGATTAATTGAAGGTTACAATTTCGAAGAAATAACTGTCTTTTAATACGAATTGCGTACAAACTACATTCTAATGTATTAGCGGCACGAATATAATAATTAATCATAGCAGTGAATTGATGAAGCTACCCTAGCTAATCTGTAGTAGATTTCTTTACTGATTACGATTTAATTTCGATCTGTATAAGTGTACAAACAAAATCAATGACTTCAAAGGTTTTCTTTGGTTCACTTGCTCTGAAAACGATGTTGAATACAGATAATTATGCTAATGATTTGTAACAATGGTGTGACGGAAGACCATTGTTATCAGCAATCTTAGTATGTAGCTACTTATTGTTAAGTCCTGAATTAGTATGTCCTTTAATCAATCGAAAACCATTAGTAGGGTTAACTAACAATCGATTATTTTCAGGCAATTAGTACATGTTCTATTAATATTTTTATTTGGATTATTATACAAAGCCTTGTGTTGACGCGCCGTGGACTATTTAACATTCGGCACACACGTTACAGACCATAAAGGCTTGCATTTCCGTTGGCTTGGCTTATACCGCTTTAGGACATGAACAAATCAGTCGACTTAGATAATACCTCATGAATAACCACCAGTACTGAATCAAGTTATTACTGGCTATAGAAACATACCGTAATAGGAACTATGAAATGCACTGAATAGGTGAATAGTGTTTTTTTGTTCTAGGATTTTCCAGCATGTGTGTATTGAAGCATGCGTGTTGTCATGTCGTACGTTGTCGACAAATATTGTTTTTCTATGTCCCGAGTTGTTTTCGCCGAAGGTAAAATGATCGCGTGCATCGCCGGCAAATCCACTATAGAACATTCTTGCTTTAAGTATGAACCGTTGGAACAAGTATTCTAAAGCAAATAATGCAAGTATCAACTTAATTCGCAATTTTAAGCTCAACATTACTGTTTTTGTGGAAGTAAACTGTTGTCTCAGTTACTTGAAATAGAATGTGGTATTGCCACTTTCTTGATTTTGAGCACCAATTAAGTAACGGGTAATGATAATTGAGGCATATGCTCTCCATTCAAATCTGATTCATTAACATCACAATTCCATTAAATGAAACGTTTGATATTCAAGCCGTTGGAAATGGTTTTCTTTTCGTTATTCTCTAATAGAACAATATTATATCCTTACTTATATAATAAATGCGAAAGTAAGTCTGTCTGTCTGTCGCCCTTTCACGTCAAAACTATTGAAGCGATTTAAATAAAATTTGGTACACAGATAGTGTAGAACCTGAGAAAGGACATAGGTTTTTATATCGAAAAAAGGGTTGTAGGGGGTTGAAAGGAGGGGATGAAGATCAAGTGTCAAAGCCACTATTCCACGCGGGCGAAGTAGCTTGTACAAGATAAGTTACTAGTAAAACAGATCATGGTGATTGTTATGGGTGTAGCATCTGGTGCATGGCACGTGAGTACCAGACTGTATTTGGCCAGTGGACCGCGAAGGTCAAGGTTTTGCTTGCGCCTGACCTACCACAGCACTCCTAAATACAAACGACGTGCGTCGCTTCAACGATCCAGTTGTATTTTTCTGATAATCTTAAATTAACAACTGCAATAATAAATTATTTTTTGTATGTGTAGTATCAAAAATGTGGTCGTTTCACGGTTTCGATGTGCGAAGTTAGTGAAATCGATGTGATGTGTATGTTTACAATGAGGTGATATCTAAGTGTTGGCGCTGAATGATGCATGATGGATTTGGAGACCGAATCAGAGCCGGTGCCTCCGCCAAGGTTGAAGAAGTTGGCACGACTGAATGCTTCCAAACAACCAGAACGGAAGTCTGTCTCATGGGTATGAAAACATTTTTATGAAATCCCTACCTGTAACTACTTCAGGTAGAACAGTAACAACAATATTTCTTTAGATCTGAACAACTAGAAATTAGGAAATTATTAATTTTTTGCTGTTAAGGGCACATGGACATTAAAACTGCGTAGGACATATCATAGAAGCATTAATTTCAAATAAATTAAAAGTAATATATTATGTTCTTTTTCTCATATAAATTTTATTAAAACCTCATCCAAGGAACTGTACTGTTTAACTGTTTTTCTTAAATACTGACAACACCTGAAAAGTTTGCATATTATATTATAATCTCTATCAATAATCTTTACATTTAAATGCTCACGATTTGAATGAAGGCTTTTGAAAAAATGTGCACAAAGATTAATTCTCGCAAAAAATGTGCTTTTGATATCACTGAATGGGAATCACGGTGACAGCCGCACAATGGCAGACAGACAAACAAAATAGAGGAACAATCACACAAGAGGCTGTAGGTCGGTACACTTAAGGCTTACGCCATGGCTACAGCGACTAGCAACGCGACTTTGACAGCGGAAGTATACTATTATAAAATGGCTCTACTACACTGCAGATGCTGCTGACGGTTGCTCTGGTCATCTGATGGTTGCTGGTGACGATTCTGAACTTTTTGTATGGACCACGTATTTTACTTATTTATATATAAAATATAGCTACAAACACTATAAAGTTAAAGTTACTTTGATATGATTCCACATAAACTCATCGGAGTTTTACCGTGCATCATTTACATAGAAATAATTATTACACATTGGATGGCTTATGGGTGCAAAACGTAATTAGTGGTGGGTAGGTCGCAGCAAAGGTACAAAGTATTAGTATTGTTTTTTCGCAACGACGAGATGATTCCCGCATTAACGCAGTAATTCTTCTGTTACATGAAAATTTACAGAAGTCAAGTGTGACTTTATTCCTGCACACAAAACAGGGTCTAGTTTGTGTGCGCGAATTAAGTCATACTTGGAGATCAAACTAAATCTTTGTAAATTTCCTCATTATTAAATGTTTTGAACTCTTTTATGGGAAAGATTACCTTATACTATATTTCAAAATTGAGATTAATAAAATTCGAGATTCGAGATTAATAATGTGAAAACGGGCGGTGTCATCGTTTAATATTTAATACCAAATGTAACTTTGGAGATATTTATCGAAGTAATGCGAATCATTACCGATAGATGGCACTACCGTCCCCGATAGAGACGTGTAACAAAGAGATTAATAAATTTCGATTATCGGTAGGGTTCCACCGTAGCCTAATTGGCTAAGGCATTGGGGGCTTTACCCAAAAGATGCAGGTTCGAATCCTGCCGGTGGTCGAATTTTATTAATCTCAATTTTGAAATATAGTATAAGGTAATCTTTCCCATAAAAGAGTTCAAAACATTTAATAATGTGAAAACGGGCGGTGTCATCGTTTAATATTTAATACCAAATGTAACTTTGGAGATATTTATCGAAGTAATGCGAATCATTACCGATAGATGGCACTACCGTCCCCGTTAGAGACGTGTTACAAAGAGATTAATAAATTTCGATTATCGGTAGGGTTCCACCGTAGCCTAATTGGCTAAGGCATTGGGGGCTTTACCCAAAAGATGCAGGTTCGAATCCTGCCGGTGGTCGAATTTTATTAATCTCAATTTTGAAATTTCCTCATGACATAATGGTTTACTGCGCTTATCCATTCAACATTACGGAAATCGCTATTGTGATGACTGAAACGCGCTTGGAATAGAATTCAGGTAGATTTCAGAAATAACCATACAGGCTTTACAGGTAGTGTCTCTATAAATCAAGTGTAAATGAGAAATTTCTTAGCAAATACGCTTTATTACTTCGCAATCTCTATAATGACTGATGGGTTGTTAGCTGATGCTGTAACATTACTGTGATTACTATTGGTATATGAATTAAGTCATCGTGAAGAAGTAATCTCAGTAGATTTTTATGTTAAAACAATTTACGAGTCTTTAATTTATTCTATTTTTAATTACACCTCTCGTCCTATTTGAATTAATCCCTTTGTCGTGGGGGACTTTACAAACATATAATCGTACACAAAGCATATCCAGACTCCGAAGCCACTGCCGTAACTACTAAGCAAGCGGTACAGTCATTTCTTTGTTGATTTTTATTTCACATAGTTAATTTCACTGGTCTTGTTTTGAATTATGTTCTGGACGTAAATCGCGTTGCGCTCTAACGTGACATTAGCTTTAGATCCCACGCGTGGGAACATCCAACGTTCCTGTTCATTATAAGTCGTTGTAAAAACGCACAAATTCGAGAAACTAACACACCCTGTTTTCGCACATTGTTATCCGTCTACTGTTATTTCTCTTAATTTTCACATATTCATTAAGTACTTTATATGAAGTGTTAACATGCCAAGACTTTAAGATGATTATATACCAAAGTAGGTTGGTATTTTAATTAAATTCGGTTGTGATTCTGAAAAGGTGAGTATAGACTTGGAAATTTAGGCTGGGCCCACATTGACGTGCGTGCGGCGTTCGCACTGTGTTGAGTGAATGTGGCGCTCGTACCTTAAACGAATCTTATATGTAGTTGTATTGACTATTGTCAGTAAAACAGGATTAAAATAAAATAAACCTAGTATTAATACTGCAAAAAAGAAAATAAATAAGATGTTTCGCCTTTGTCTATATTTTGTAGGAGCGAAAGGGATCCGATGTAGAAAAATTACATCCGTTGTTTAAAAACTAAAACTTTGTTATACTTAAATATTATTTGTAAGACAATTAATATTCATAACAATATTCAATAAATATCACGTGTAATAACTGTAAATATGTAATTTGTATAATATCGTTTATTTTCTAACAGGTCATTAATAAAATGATTGTTACAATAACACAACATTATTTTTTATTTGAAAAAAAAATATATATGTCTTATGACACTTTTATCACTTTTTGATCTGGTTACATAAAACATATTATACACAATGATTTTTTAGTGATTCCTAATAATTGGCAGAGCGATTTGCCTTGCAATACAAGATAACCTTGGTCGTACGAATGGACTCAGGTTCGAAGTCCTTTTAATCTGTATTTTTAATACTATTGAAAAGTTACACACATAGGCCGACATTACACGCTCAATCTGGATCGAGATCCGTGATCGCGGTAGATTGATATAAACTGATTTGGATTGTTGTCATATTACACAGTCAATCCAGATCACGTCAGTCCACTGTTCGCAATGATCACATGAAGACGTGTGCTCAGGGGATTCTGATTGCCAATAAATAAAAAAATATGAAGAGTGTGTGTTCACAATCGCGAAAGCCTCCGTAGCGTAGCGGTATTTGACTCACTTTAAATCTAGGAGGTCGTGGATTCGATTCCCACGCCGGGCAATAAATCTTTGTGTAAATTTCTAAGATATCCTTCCGGGTCTGGTTGATTGAGGGACTACCCTCCGTGCCTCGGAAAGCACGTTAAGCCGTTGGCCGATTGTTATAAAATCATCTATAATAATCGTATATCAAGAAACGGGCAGCAACCTTTCCTTCTGTGGTACAACATAATACTGCGGTCATCAACCCGCCTGCCAAGCGTGGTGACTATAGCGAATACCCTCCCCGGGAGGAGGCCCATGTTCAGCAGTGGACGTTATACGGGCTGATGATGACGAATTGCAAAATGGATCTGAACAAAAAAGCATGTGTTATAATTAATTTTAATATATTTTTGTTATTCTCTAATTACTTTTAATAGTATCTTTCGAATTATATGTTGCACATTAGACGCTCAATCTGGATTGCGATAAACGGATCGAGATCATGGATTTCCAAAATATTTGATAATTTGCGATCCGATGTCGCGATCCGTCAATCACACACATTAAACAGTCAATCTGGATTGAGATCATTGATCTCGATCACGGATCTCGATCCAGATTGAGCGTGTAATGTCGGCCATAGATCGTTTGTTCTACCAAATTTTTTTTTTTTTTTTTAACTTTTTTTTGATATGGCGAAATAAAATGTATTGTTCATAAACTTATTTCATTATTTCATTTATTGAATGGGAAATGTTACCACACGTAAAACTATAAAATACTTTAATTTTACTTATAGACCACTCACTGTATGTAACATTAGATTTTTAAGAACTATCTTCCTAAGCTTTTTTCATATGACAATATCGCCAAACTAGTATACGGCCTGGCTGATGGTACGTATGTGGTTTCCGTAGCCTATGAATGTTTGCACTTCACGCGTTGCCGACCCCTTGTCTCCTATATGAGCTCTGGCAACATTTCCATCGCAGGAAAATACAACATTTATCCATATATTATTTGGCCTTATTTTATCTCATCATCATTTTCCTTCTTCCCCAGGGTCCAGAGACATGGGTAGGAGTGAGAGCGTTGCGTGCCAGCTCGGGGGGTATCCTGGACCCGGACGATCGTGTCCGGGACGTAGCAGATGACCGCGAGACCCTGACTGCGGAGTGCACCAACCAGACTCCGCAGCCCCGCGCTGCGCAGGCAGATGGCGCCAGCGGCTCCTCCGCCGGAACTGCCTCGCCTGACATGTTCAGAGTAAGTGGAATTATTATACACTAGCTTCTCGCGGTCTCACCCGCGTAGCTCCCGTTCCCGTTGGAACTTCATAATAAAATATAGTCTTTCTGGATAAATGGGCTAACTAACACTGAAATATTTTTTCAAATTAGAAGAAGCTTAGCAAGTTCAAGCAAACAAACACACTCTTCAGCTTTATATATTAGTATAATTATATAAAATATTTACGAGGATTTATGATTGTTTAGACGGATTTGTTTTCTATCAGACCCAAAAAAATTAAAAGAATTTAGAACACCATCTGACACTGGAAAAAGTGGGACATTGATATTATATATTCTACTGAGTTCAATTTCTGGGTCGGGCAAATATTTTTTATATTAAATTTTTCTCTGGAGGAAAATCTAATTAATTGCCAATCTGACGTTGGTATTATAGTAGTTATAGTATTTCACCTGTGCGTTTGAGAGCACGTTAAACTGTCGGTCTCGCGCCAGATTGCTCACCTGGTCGTATCGGTATCATATAGGTACTACCGGATTTTGAGAGTAAAGAAATGGTGAGTGCATCAGGGTTCGCGCACACTCTTGTGCATTATAACATGTCCTGCGCAGATCGATCGTGTAGATCTCTTAAAGAGCCGACGTGCGACTGGACTGAAATGAGTCGACAGGATTAGGACTTGACATCTCCTCTTATAAATCGATGTGGGATCCAAGACCCTGCATCGAATTTAAAATATCGAATCGGTTACGTGTACCTCCGTCCACGTAACAGCCTGAGCTTAGAGTCTCTTCTGTGTGTTCCACTGTCGATCCAGTTTTACAATTCCTGTAAGACTGGATCGACAGTGTCGAGAGTGTGTGAGAAATTAGTCCCATTTTTGTATCTTTGTGTTTAGTAAATGCCAGTTTCTTCTAGTCAACGATGTCTTTACTTTTTTTTTTACTAATAAAATCTTTTTCTGCATTTCTATTTAGGTGATCAGCCCACCATTTGATAGGTGTTTCGACTTTCTGCCAAATATTGGTCGTTTCTATCGTGTGGTTAGTATAGTCCACCTGTGGCCTGTGTAGTGCGAGAAATGCCCGTCAGTGCTTTACTTAAGCATAGTAGACCTTTGTCTTTTGCTTTATTTTAATAATCTTTTCAATTGCTGTTCATATAAGAGGTATTCAGCTGTATTGTGAATGTTCATTTCAATTGCTATCTGTGTTCATATACTTATGTATAAATTTTTTTGTTCACCTTATTTGTGTAGGTCCATGTTTTGCACCATTTTATTGAACTTTAATATTCTCATCGTTTTTTTTATATCGATAGGTTAATCTTCGAATATGTTTCAAATACTTTTTAATACACCCTTAAAAAGGCCGAAGGTATTTTTGAATTGGTTTTGAACTATATTACAAGTATAAAGCCTTTTTATGTTGAAAAAATAATTAGTGGCTATTATTAGTTACAATATTACTATATAGAATAAAGCGGCACAATTATTTTTCAAAATTGCATCTACAATAAAATTAATTGTTTGCGCTTACTAAAATTAAAAATCAGGAAAAGGTTTCAATTGAAACCTAAAAAAAACAAATAGGTAAGTTTTTTTTAAATGTTTTAGCTTCATGAATTGTTCTCTTTATCAGTGGGTTCTATAAATTTATTTCTATAACTAGGTATCAATTTAGTATTAATACTTCCGCGGTTAATAAATTGTTGAAGTATTTTAAATATTTTTTCCATAAAATTAAAGAATATTTGAGATTATAGGATGATAGTTGTAAACCTGTGCCTACTTTTATAAAAAAAAAAAAACTATTCGTTCCGCGGCTTTTTCAGACATTTCATGTTTGAACTTGTTTGTTAGAGCAGATATTATTTTTGTTCAGTTAATTTCATTTCGTAACATGTCCATTAGTAGTAAAGAAGTTTCTATCTCGATTAGTAAATTTAATTTTAAAATGGGTTCAAGTTTCTCACAGTGCTGTTGCATTCGAAAGCGTAAAAAGGTTAGTGAAATTCAAACATTATAATTATTACGAACCGTTCGATAAATGGAAGTCACTTTTAATATTATTTTTTATGACACATATGTTACTTGAATCTGTTTTATTACGGATACATGTGATACAACTAATATATACCTAACCTACATAGGTATGTATGCACATAATAATATTATCATTACTTATTATGAATCATACAGGCATCTGCGTTTGCGACTCATTCATACAAACCTGCGTATCATCTATAGTTAATAGTAAAAGTATGTAGTTATATCTATTTGGTAGATAACAGGCTGAAACTGGGCTAACAGGATTACGGAGCTCGTACACCCAGCCATGCGCAATAATGTAGTTAGATTATGTATTATATGACGTAAATACCTACCAATAGTTTTCCTATGTCGAACTGATTGAATGTTTTTTACTTTCTGTTTCGTATTGTGAGAGTTAAGAAAATCCTAAAGAATCTATAACAAGGTAATATTTGGTATAGTAATATGGATATTTTGTGTATAAGTTTGCTTTTGAAAGTTCGCAAGAATTTGTTAAGAACCTTTTTTAAAGTGAGACATTAATGTTAAATTGGTAATATTTGTAGCGCTTTTAGAACTAGCTACTTAAACTAGCAATATGTAAAGAAAAACAACCAGATGGATTCTTAGGACGTTTTTAAGACAACAGATTTATCGTTGCTATGAAAAAGTTAACATCTATTGTGGCAATAATGGCACTCAACTAATATACTTGTACATTTTCCAGGGCGGCGGCGGCGTCGGTGGCAGTATGCGGGTGCCCGACACTGACTCCTGCGTGGAAGTTGGTGCTGCGGACTTGGAAGACGGCGCCAACGGGCTGCAAGTCCGACGGGGCAGCGAGCCTACCTTACATCAGGACACACTGCCGCCTCAGAGAACGGTAACTAAACACTAGTTTTTATAATACCTATATGACTTGTTACGATGTCTTTTTTATACGAGTAGTTTATTGGAAAGTTCTTAATTTAAAAAATCTGAAAATTCGGATTCCATAAAAAATAAGAGTTAGAGATAGTAAATTCAAGTGCAAGGCCAGCACTTGAGTCAGAGTTCATTGCCTGATGGCAATGAACTCTAGCTTAAGTTATGTTGGCCTAATCCTAAATACCCGCACCATCTCAGTAACGGCCATAAAGGACAATATCTGCCTGATCGCATAATTGATCAGGATTTTGGTATAAGTGATGAATACTCATTACGTAGCATTTTTACTCTTTATGTCCAGGAATTTCATAATAATAGGTAGGTACTATAAATGTATCTTTAGTTTAGTTGATAACTAGGAAATGAGCAAATACTAAATTGGATTTAATTTAAACTGTAGCATACACCACCGTTATAACTTACAAACTCACCAACGTACAAACAATGTTGCGAGTTAAAGTGATATTCTTTACATGGTAAATTAACAGAATAATGATACGTTTGAAGTGCTTTGATGGCTTTCTTTAGCATTATAAACTTAAGTTTCTATTTCGCAATAGTGGAGAGGCATTGTTTCATAGTTCATATTTGAGAATTAAGAATGAGAACTGTCCTATCCTGTTTCTTATTTAATATTTAAGAACCCTTAATATACTTTTTTAATAGTACAATCCTTTTTTTTCCGTGGGGGAAATTACATTCCGCATTCCTTTCTCCGCCGTGGGGAGACACGACCGCGCCGTCGCGGCGGAGAAATATGAACAACGAGGCGAGGGACTTTCCACTAAAACCCCTGGGTGCTCCTATGAGTCCGACGACGGTTAGTGAGTCCACCAAGCCACCAAGTACTGCCTACGTTCTTTTTTTTTATTGTCCTGGGCAATGCATTTACACATTCCCACCGCGGCTGCAGCGTATTCGCGCGCTGGCGGTGGGATATCTCTCCATAGCATGGTATGCTAAACTCATACCACGTGGAGAGGACCCTACACCACTAAAACCTCCCGGACACTCCTTCGATCCGCCGTTGGCGGGGGCCGGGTACGTATGAGCAATCCGGCCCCCCGACGGCACTGCCTACGTCCTGTTGTCCGACGGTTAGTGAGGCCACCAAATACTGCCTACCACTTGTTCTAGTGCCCTCCGGCGGTACCCACGACAAATATGCCGCTAGCTGTCGTGATGGCAAATCATCCTGCCAAATATTAGCAACAACTAAAATATCACGGTTTATATCATGTAACAATAATATGTTTTACTTAAACCGGGTCTCCTTCATAACTTTCTCGGACTGATCGATGAGTTTGGCTATATATTAGGCATGGGCGTTACTTTCTAAAGTTCTTCTATACAGTGTCGTTTATATCAAAATATTATAAATATAATTTAAAAAATATAATTTGTTACCTAAACACCTACATGATTTGATTTCAGGCAACAGAACAAACGAAGCGGTGGTCAGCAGCAGTGGTATGTCGAGACGACAGTAGTCGTATGACGCAGAAGGTACACCCCCTCCCAGACGGACGGTCACCTGACCAGCCCGGACACGGACAATCCGGACAGCACTTTCAGAGGCAGTCGAATAGACTGTCCATGCAATTCTCTGGGCCTGGGTGAGTGGATGATAAATTAAATTTGTTGAGTAGTTAAGTTACCTACACTAGTCATTGTCAGAATCACAAGCCTCCTTCAAGAATGGTGAATAAGAATGCTCGGTTATACGGTGGATAATCACCCAAAATATACTGCACTATTTTATGAGACCTGGTGTCCTGGGTTAAATTCCCTGATAGAACAAGTGTTTGTAGTACTTTGTAGGAACTACAGATACATGTTTTAAATCTTCGTTTGCTGAAATTAAATGAAATTGGGAAAAAAATACCCCTAAGAAAGGGAAATAATTCTCTTTTTTACGGGTAAAGTAAATCTTACTGTAAAGAATATAATGAAAGATATGAGAATAATTAAAGATTTTATAAAAAACAACACATTCTTCATAGATACTATTTTTTAAAAGGTTCTTGGTTCGTACATCTTACCATTATAAAATCTTAAATGCTTTCAGGAGTGGGGTATGGCTCGACGCTGCGGAGCGGGTACAGAGCTATGGCAGCAAAAGTCTACCGAGAGACGCGCGGCGGGAACCCCTCGGTCAAGACACGCCTGTTAATAATCATCAGAATAATAGGTAAATAAATATGACTTAATTTATAGTATTACGTCGTCGTAAGCACGAAATACCGGTTACAACATTACTTCCGATTTTTATGGACATTTTTAATTTAAAAAAAAAAAGTTACAAGCTAAGTTTTTCAGTCTACTAGTATTCTTGTTAACCCCTCCTACTAAGCTAAGATGCTTGGGTTACGAGTGTTTACGTCGGTAGTGCAATGGGTTTGGTTCGACCACAAGATCACAAGTCCGACACTCCTAGCCATTGGGCTACGGACGCGGCGATCATATTCAGTACCGCAGCACTCCTAAAAAAAATAAGAAGGTTTATTTATGGAGACGAATTTATTTATTTTTTGAGAATAAATTTTACTAAGGTATTAAAAGGCTGTATAGATGATGCTTTAATGCAGGAGTTATTTTTTCATTCATAAATAAATTTTTGGAAGATCGATTTTTAAATTTTAAACAAATGTGAATGTTGGTTAATATGAAGTGATCTCTACCTTTAAACACAGGCAGCATCAAAGCATGAAATTAGTAGTAGATCATTATAGTTTTTTATGAAATCTTCGTCTTGTTTTATTCGCTTTGTTTTTTTAATTAATTACGCAATTTACTTACTACAGGAAAAAGCAATCTAGTACAATACTAGTATGATAAATAGCTCTTGCAATGATAATAGTACTTAGTAGATCGATTAATTGTTAATCACACGGTTTCTTACGTATTACATATCCGTCAAAATCGGTGCAATCGGTGTTACTGAGTACACCGATTTTGACGGACGGGGAAGTAATCTCGGGCAGCAGCTAATATGTAATAGGTAAGAAACCGTGGGATTAAGAATTAGCCGATACAAGCAAAACACAGTCAAACAAAAAAAATATATAGTGTATTTTTTTATATTTATGAGTCGTGTAATAAACAAATTATTTTCAGGGTAGAAGATATGCTTCGGTGGGTGTCCGGAGTAAACAACGTAGCGAACACGCATCCTGTACAGGAACGTCCACTTGATCTCTTACCAGAAGGTAAATTTATATTGTACTAGCTACTTGCGCGGTTACACTCGCATAGCGTTACTGACTGGGTGGCAACTTCATTATATGTAATAATTCAGTTACAAAACTAAACAATTATCTAAATTAAAAAAACAAACATTTAGTGTTAATTCCGCTAAAAATGTGTCAAAATGTTGGGATGCCTTGTTTGCACCGCCCTCCCGCCCGCAAAAATTATGCACAACATGCAGGAAGAAAAAATAAAACGTGCAGAAATGCAATCACCAGCCGAAGGCCCGACACGATTTGGTTTTTTAATTAGATTAGTATGGATTTCCGCAAAGTAACGCCTGATTCCATGAAATATAAAGAATTATCGACATCCGTCCAGTAGTATTTGATTTTATTTTTAATAAACAAACTTACAAAACTAAAATTCTCTTTATATTATTAATATAGGTCAGTCTAAATTTATAAAACAATAGTCATTGTTATTGAAGAATATCATGTACCTTTATGTATGTAAGTCTAGTAAAACCAATAGATAAATATGGGCCCCTATTGCCTGAAATAAAGATTATATTATTATTCTTACCCCCTTTGGATTTGATAATGTCAAAAAAAAAGTCCACAACATCCTCTGTGTGGAGCAAAAGCAGACTAAGGATTTGAATCCAACAATTTAGAGACTTTTTGTACAAACTTCATATTGGCTAATTTACGGCTGATTTCAGGTGAGGTTCACGATACACACTGGAATCGGGAGGATTGAGGATTTTTTTTTCATACGCCACGAGGCTTTTGCTGGCGAGCAGAGCTCCAGCCTTAATAAAGGGTTTAAAAACTACAAACTAAGGAACCTGCGCAAGAGGGCGCCCCCTGTGGAGCTTGGACCTCGGCTCCGGGCGGTTGATGGCGATGAGATTGAGGGATTATGACTTTTAGTATTTTAGGGGAGTTTTGTGCAACTGTCGCTCTACTTTAAAGTTCGCGGGCCTCTTGGACTTCGGGTCTACGAGGGCATCGGATGGTTCTTTGTAAACTAAGGGTCAGGAGGAGGAGGGGGGAGAGGATTGAGGAAATATCCAATATTAGTATAACATTTTTGTCTAATCTTTACAGTGGGCAACAGCGAGCGTGCTATATCTGGTATGGAAGTGCCAGTAACTCCGAGCAGTAAACCTCAATCTGGTGCTACTCAAGCTGTCGCCGTGACACTGGTGAAGGGAGAGAAGGGGCTGGGCTTCACCATCACTACGAGAGACAACCCCACGGGCGGACACTGCCCTATATACATCAAGAATATATTGCCTAAGGTAAGAATCGAGTAAAAAGCAGTAATGGTTGAAGAATAAAATACATTTTTTATTTGATTAGTTATCTGGTTAGATTATGGAATAATTATTTGGTAATATGGTAAGAATCGATTAAAAAGCGGTAGTGGCCTAAGAATTTTATTCAAGATTTTATTACTACTATTACTATTTTAATACTAATCAGTAGAGAGTTATATATATATATATATACAGTGGGCCCCCAGTAATCCGACAAACGTTTTGCAGGAAAGTGTCGAACTAACGAATTTGTCGGATTATAGAGTCTACCTACAATCACAACCAAACAAAATGTGATCATTTTGTTTGGTTATTGAATAATAATTTAATTTGTTATTTGACTTGGTTCGCTAAGTAGTAGTAAGTCTGGCGAATAATTCAACTCAATTTAAAAAAAGTTACCAATAATTCAAACACGCATTTAAAAAACTTTTAATTATGGTTAGTTAACTACATGTCATATGGTTTAAGTAGTGTTTAAAATATTTACTGACGTACTGATCGTTCTAGATTTTTCTAACTATGTAATTTTATTTCATTTACAGGGTGCAGCGGTAACGGACGGCCGGTTACGAGCTGGTGATAAACTAGTGTCAGTCAACAACGTGTCAGTATCGGGGCTCACTCAACAACAAGTGGTAACGTTACTCAGGAACACACCCACTGACTCCACCGTTGATATTGTTATAGAGAGGACTGTGCCGAATAGAACACAGGTATGTATACATTTCATAATGTTATTACGAATTAAGAGCGCGATACACTAATAAAAGAAAGTCGAAGCTAGTTTGGAAAGCTTTGAGATTGAAATAAAAAAAAATATATTTTGTTATATGATATTTATACTTTGGTTATGGAAGTCTTATTTAGGGAGGTGTCCCTTTCGGGTAGATTATGTCACTGTAAATGGTGTGGTGTATGTGCTGTTTTACTTATCGTACAAAGAAATAGAAGCTAAAAGGAGTGGCTACTCCCACTAAAACAATAGACGTCTAGACGCACACCCGGTTGTATGCGTCCAAACGCCTATTGTAAGTTAACTCGCAAATGTATTGAATTTTATCTGGTGCACAAAGTATTTTACATAAAAAAGACAAATAAACAAGTAATGTTCGCTGATATACTAATCAGTATAGAGTTAAATATATTTTTTCTTATTATTCTAGAGTGAATAGATGCGTTTACATATAAATATCATATTCTATTTCAGAGGGTAGAACCCCAACAAAGCCCCACAAAATACGTAGAAAAGGCCATCGGTTCACCGAACAGTATTCAAAATCACCAAAGTCCCATCGAGAACAAATCTTCAGAAAACGGCCGCGTGTCAAGTATGGTGCATGCCATCAACCAAAATAGTACTAACAGTTCTATACGAGGCAGGATTCCTAAGAGCTCGTCCAAAGATGATTTGTTAAAGAGAGACTTGAGCTTGGAAAATGCTTTACAGGAAGCGTTGAATTCGTCGTCCGGTTCTGTAAGTATTAATAAAATGAACATAAAAGCATTTTTTAGCTAACCAGGATACTCACCATCTTACTGCGATCACAAATCCGCCTGCCCGAGCGTGACGTTTAAGGCAATATCTATCAATGACCCTGGTTAGCCAAGGTTAAGAAGAGGCCCATGTTCAGCAGTGGACGTAAACGGGCTGATGATAAATTAATAAGGTGAAAACATAATTAATGTTTAAAAGTAACAGTATTAATATCGCAGAACCATATTCTGCCCATGATATTTGACAAAGGACCATGGGCAAAAATGTATGAAGCCTGGGCTCACCCACCAACAGAGTTGAGACCACTTTGTATATACTTGTAAAGCACTAAATATAAAGATTTAAACTCATTTTTGCGAAGAATCCATGGGTTTATTTTGCTATAAATATTCACGAGTCACGAGTCACGAGTCGACTGATTGAGAGTAGACGGGCGCCCGCGCAGGCGTCCGGGAGGTGTGAAAGGGATGGAGAGTGTTGTAAATCACACGGGCGCAGGCGCATCTATTGTTTACCACTATTTTAAGCATTTTAAGAATGAGTATATTGTTTCAATAAGTTTTACGACTAATAACAATTGTCTTTTTCTACAAAACCTATTTAGGTGCATATCTTTTTTCTGCAATGGAATTGAAGGTGGTGCCCATAGTAACAATTTTAGTACAAACAAAATCCTTCACAACGGCGTATGCCATAACTCTATTGGACACTGAGCCCAATTTGACTCATGGTCCTTTGTGTAAGATAATACGACATATGAGATGATTTAGTAAGGAAAACGAATTATTTTTTACCATTTCACAAAATACAATTGTAAAAAGAATTAGTAAAGTAACATTTTTCGACATCATTTTCGAATCTAAACCGGGCTTTAATTTAATATCATAAGAAATACTTTACCATAAAAGTGTCGGTCATTGATTTGTGTTTTTTGTACACATCTATGCTCTTTGATATATCGTTCCAAAGGGCCTTTACCATGATAACCATAGTAATGCCCTTTGGGATTAGCAAAAAAATCACCAAAAAATTCTAACTCCAAATTATATTTATCAGGTGCTAGGTCTACGTAATCGGTTAGTGGTTCGGCTGGATGTGCCGGTCCATGACTCGGAGAAGGCGGGTCTGGGCATCAGTGTGAAGGGCAAGGTCACTGTGGGCACTGATCCTCAGGACTTGGGGATATTCATCAAGTCGGTACTTAATGGGGGTGCAGCGTCTAGAGATGGAAGGTAATGTGTAAAAATTGATTTTGATGGTGATATGAATATAGTTTATACTGAATAAATATTACTACAATATTATGGAAAAAACAATGATTTATAATACATAAAATAGAAAATGAAGGATTGTGTTTAAAGGCTCGAGCACACCGGATGCGTATGCGTAGACGTGGAAGTACCACTGAGTTGTAATGTATGGAACCGTATGAGATAGGACGCACCGCTTGCGTGTGCACGTGCACGTCTGCGTTAACTTTATACGCAAATTATAATTATAATTAAAAATTACAGTCTATAATATGTAAATACGTTCATTGAAACGTTATAGACTGCGTAAAATGAATGTTCCTTTGAATTTCTCCTATTACTTAACCGGGAAAAAGCTTATCCTCGATGGCTAGTTTGTCTTTATTTAAAGGTTGAAAAAATCTGTATCTAAATCAGATTACAATTACGACATTTCACCAATTAAACTATTAAATAATTGATAATTCAAAAAAGTTAAGTTATAATAATCTCTTCTCAAATGTTTTCAAAAACGTGTACCATATATATATAACGCTGCTTTAATGCAGTGTCACAAACCAAATGTTTAACCTTACGCTATTGAGTTTTAATTAAATGATATTACAGATTATATTTTGTTACCATACCTTTATTTAGTGTCATTATCACTTTAAAGCAGCGATATATTCGCGCCTCTTTCCTAAAGGGGTAAGCAGAGAGAGATGACTTCCTACGATTATGCGCGGTGAAGTAGCAAAAGCCTAGTGGCTAATTACGTATGTACGTCCAAAAATACAAAAAAAAACTTCTTAACTATCGTGTCCACACACAGGTTACACACCAACGACCAGCTGCTGTCAGTGAACGGAGTGTCGCTCGTGGGGCAGAGCAACGCCGAAGCGATGGAGACGCTGAGGAGGGCGCTGCTGCACGCCACGCCGCACCGGACCGGGAACATATCGCTCACCATAGCCAGGAGAACTGGTGAGTTATATAAAGTGATTACACACCAACGACCAGCAGCAGCTGCTGTCAGTGAACGGAGTGTCGCTCGTGGGGCAGAGCAACGCCGAAGCGATGGAGACGCTGAGGAGGGCGCTGCTGCACGCCACGCCGCACCGGACCGGGAACATATCGCTCACCATAGCCAGGAGAACTGGTGAGTTATATAAAGTGATTACACACCAACGACCAGCAGCAGCTGCTGTCAGTGAACGGAGTGTCGCTCGTGGGGCAGAGCAACGCCGAAGCGATGGAGACGCTGAGGAGGGCGCTGCTGCACGCCACGCCGCACCGGACCGGGAACATATCGCTCACCATAGCCAGGAGAACTGGTGAGTTATATAAAGTGATTACACACCAACGACCAGCAGCAGCTGCTGTCAGTGAACGGAGTGTCGCTCGTGGGGCAGAGCAACGCCGAAGCGATGGAGACGCTGAGGAGGGCGCTGCTGCACGCCACGCCGCACCGGACCGGGAACATATCGCTCACCATAGCCAGGAGAACTGGTGAGTTATATAAAGTGATTACACACCAACGACCAGCAGCAGCTGCTGTCAGTGAACGGAGTGTCGCTCGTGGGGCAGAGCAACGCCGAAGCGATGGAGACGCTGAGGAGGGCGCTGCTGCACGCCACGCCGCACCGGACCGGGAACATATCGCTCACCATAGCCAGGAGAACTGGTGAGTTATATAAAGTGATTACACACCAACGACCAGCAGCAGCTGCTGTCAGTGAACGGAGTGTCGCTCGTGGGGCAGAGCAACGCCGAAGCGATGGAGACGCTGAGGAGGGCGCTGCTGCACGCCACGCCGCACCGGACCGGGAACATATCGCTCACCATAGCCAGGAGAACTGGTGAGTTATATAAAGTGATTACACACCAACGACCAGCAGCAGCTGCTGTCAGTGAACGGAGTGTCGCTCGTGGGGCAGAGCAACGCCGAAGCGATGGAGACGCTGAGGAGGGCGCTGCTGCACGCCACGCCGCACCGGACCGGGAACATATCGCTCACCATAGCCAGGAGAACTGGTGAGTTATATAAAGTGATTACACACCAACGACCAGCAGCAGCTGCTGTCAGTGAACGGAGTGTCGCTCGTGGGGCAGAGCAACGCCGAAGCGATGGAGACGCTGAGGAGGGCGCTGCTGCACGCCACGCCGCACCGGACCGGGAACATATCGCTCACCATAGCCAGGAGAACTGGTGAGTTATATAAAGTGATTACACACCAACGACCAGCAGCAGCTGCTGTCAGTGAACGGAGTGTCGCTCGTGGGGCAGAGCAACGCCGAAGCGATGGAGACGCTGAGGAGGGCGCTGCTGCACGCCACGCCGCACCGGACCGGGAACATATCGCTCACCATAGCCAGGAGAACTGGTGAGTTATATAAAGTGATTACTAAATATATGTGCTATTCTTTCAACTGAACATTTTTTTTATATCCCTTAGAGACGTGTTATAAAAGACATCGATAATTTCGACGACCGGTTGGGTGTTAATTTATTAATCTATATTTTGAAATGTACAAAATTTTCTTAAAAATAAAAATTTTACTACACAATTTTTTATAAATCCTTACTAATATTATAAATGTTAAAGTAACTCTGTCTGTCTGTCTGTCTGCTACGCAATCACGCCTTAACTAAAGAAGCGATTTAAATTAAATTTGGTACAGATATAGTCTAGAGCCTGAGAAAGGACATAGGCTATATTTTATTATGAATTTCCCACGGGAACGGGAGTTACGCGGGTGAAACCGCGCGCGGGAAGTTAGTTTATAATAAAATCAAAATACATAACACCGGGATGTGCGGGCAACACAGCTGGTATTTAGGGAAAATTTTGTGCGAAAGGAAAATGTATTTTAATAATGTTTTATGATTGTTACAAAAATAAAATACATTTCTTAACTTAAAGTTCTGGATTAATAGTCACAATACGCTTTTCTGCTGTTATGTTTTATTAATTTAGTATAAAATTCTAAAAACGTTGTTTATTTGTTAGTTAATGCTAGTAGAGTTATAAGCAATTAATGTTGAAATAAGGCTGCCCGCACATTGTGCACGTTCCTCGAGCTTGTGTCAGAAGCATAATTATATACCATCTTTCATAAAAGTAATTGAAACGATTTTTTTCTCTCTACAGACAGTATGGATAGTCTAGCCAGGTGGAAGGACGACACACCACCAAACGGCAACGACACGACCAGCTCCAACGAGAACTCGCAAAATTTCAATACCGTCATCTACACCAGCGACAAGGAAAACAAACCCATAGACAATTACAACAAAAATTACGACACCAACCAAAACGAAGGATTTGATAACCACGACGTTCGAAGTTCAAAAAAACACGCCTCAATTGTCACTATAAATAATAATACTAGTTGGGTTTCCAACCAATCGGACGATAGCAAAGGATATCTAGAAAGAGATAAAGATATACCGCCCCATGAGAGTAAACGAGATAGTTTCGAATGGAGTCGTTTAGACGGATGGAATCCTGTGATAGATCGGTTGACTGGTTTGAGGAATGAGAGCTATTATATGGCAACACAGACTGAAGCGCCGTTAACGAATGGACACCATTACAGACAAAATATAGGACATGTTCATATGTCGAGGTCTCCCCCTGCCCACCATAATGTTATCATTGAAGAGGATTATGGTACCACGAGGTTAGTTAACTTAACATATTTTTGGGTTTCGTTGCTTGTTTGGTTTTTTTTTGTAAATAATATATGACAACTTTTATTTGTGTTCTTTGATTTTTAATAAAATAAATAAAACAGTATAATAGGTCCGTTGTAAATATGTAATTTGTTGCTCTTTATTTAATCGTACGAAAACAATTGAAGAATTGAAAAAGTTTTCTTAGTATACGTTGTATCTCGAAAGCAAACTAATAGTCAGCCTCACCCAAACCTATTAAGCTGTAACATTAAATTTATTGTATCAAACAAAAGGTGTCCTAGAAAAATAAAATAAAAATCTCAGAAGGTCAAGCTTAGGGAACATAAGTATATTACAGTTTACTTATTACAAGTGAAAAATTAAGTTACAGTTACTTTTTAATATAATATGAAAGACAACAAAAATCTATTTGGTCCTATTACCAAAAAAAAGTGTTTTTTTGTTCCGTAACTTCACTTCTAGGTACAGTTTTACCTAGGATTGACGTCACAAGACAGGACAGACAAAATTCAGGAACTTTAATATGTCTTTGACAATTTTTATTGATTTGATAAATCAAAAAATACGTGTCCAATATTTTTGGTAACTAACTGACGATGGACTTAATAGTTATTTTTAGTCGTCAGCCTATTGTGTACTTATAATTTTATTTATGAATGTAATAAATGAATTCCCCAGGGGCGGCACTACCGGCGGGGAGTCGGGCAGCGAGTGCGGCGGGGGCGCGGGGGCGGGGTTCAGCCGCGACGCGGTGGGGCGCCGCTCCATGTCCGAGAAGCGACACGCCGCGCTCGACGCCAAGTCCACCGGCACTTACAAGAAGATCAAAGAGATTAAGGCTGTTAATTGTAAGTATCATCATCATGAGCCCGTGTTACGTCCACTGCTGAACATGGCCTATGTTCAGCTGTGGACGTAACGCGTCCTCCCGAGGGACAGTTTTACCATGGTTTCCACGCTTGGCAGGCAGGTTAGTGAACGCAGTATTGTTGTAACGGAAGAAAATGCCACTGCCCGTTCCTTATAGATGATATATTATTATGCTACAGCAATCGGGACTTTCGGCATAACGTTCTTTCCGACAAACGCTGGGTAGAGCCCTTAATCAACTAGACATGTTGTTACCTGATTGACCTCCTGAGTGGTTATGAGTCACTATTTTCGTAATACGAATACCTACACTATTTTAAAAATAACAATACAAATTATTGGTTTTATTATTTATAATATACTGCTCTAACATACTGCTTTTACTGTACAGTACTATATTTTCGTAATAAAATATAACATTTATATTATTTACAGCGTTACTCGTGGGACCGTCGTTAGGTATGCGAAAATCGTCAAGTTTAGAGTCGCTACAGACGGCCATACAGGAAAACCAAAGGAATCCGCGCAACGAACCTATTTATGCGCGTGCGCACCCACGTAAGTTACAATAATTATTATGTTAAAATGTTGTTTAAAATTGGGTATCGCTTTACGCATAATGACAAAAAAAAGTATGTACATACATATAGAGTGTGTTTTATGTGCGTTAGAAATTATGTAAAACATTTTGTTGAAATATAAACTTTAAGTGATTGAAATCAATGTTGTCTTTTAAATATGTTTGCCTACATATTTTATATCTATTGCAGCGTTAAAACACTGGTTGACAGATGACAGCGGGCCGGATATAATCAGAGGGTCGCCGCAACAGTCCTCGTTGTCACACAAAAAACCTTCCCTTCTCAAGTCCATATCGACTATGTTCAGGTAATTTTTCATTTATACAAATACAAATTTTCATTTACAAAGATTGACTGCAAAATCCCTCCGTGTATTAATGTAATTCATTGATATTACATGTGCCGCTTAGATAAAATATACATCTCGCGTGCTCGACTATATAACGCGGTCGTACTTGACAAATGCGGTAAAAAATCCTGCACGATGCATCGACGAACTCATAAAGGTCGCAGATCGTCAGTGGATGCAGGCCGCTTGCAATCGTTCCCGATCTATCGATTATGGATGCCAATGTTCAGCATCGATTTTCAGCAGTCGATTCTGTAAATGTTATTGCAAAACAGTTTTACAAATACCGACATTTTGACTCATATATAAAAAGATGTTAATTATTCAACAGGATAGGAAAACCTCACAAGAAATCCGAACCCGAAGTATATGGGCGATCACAACCCGGACGTGCGTCTGAGAAGTCACTGTCAAGGGATGCTCTAGAACGACATAACAGAATAGACGAGAGGGAAAAAGATGATACCAACTCACAGCAGAGGTTTGTACCTCTATTGAATATTGTCTGTATTCGTAGCTTTGCATGCCTTGATAAACATTTTACGCAGTTCTATAATAATATGCCTAAGTTGTCCATAATACATTTATTCGTCAGTCAATTTTGTGAAAATTCGAATATATTCTGAATCTAATGTGGAAAAAGATAAAAGAATAAATAAATCTGAATAATAGCAACCAGTAATACACTTGACATGAAACTATTAGGTATCAAATCATAAGATTTAAAAAAAACGTCTTTTTATGCATGCTTCTCCACCGTCTGAAATATTTTGTAATATCATTAAAGCAATTATGATTTAGGCGTCATTGTGTTTTGTATCGAATATTAATAATTAAATTAAAGTATCGATTTCGAATATAATTTGCTATTTGAAAATGCTCTAACGACGATGCCCTTTATGTTGGCCGAGAACGAATGATCGATAAGTCCCAATTCATTATCTTAATCGAGTTGAGTAATAGCTAAGTTAGCATTATAACGTATTTATATATTTAATTAAAAAAATAGCAATTTGATAAAATATATAAATAGTTTTGCAATGTTTAAACCCCGACTTATGGATTATTTGTATCGGCATTTCGCAATTTTAAAAGACAAAAATATAATATCTACAGCAATATGCCATTTGCATTGCTGCCTTTGCTGTGTCGCCATATTTTGATGCTAGCTCTGGATTTATACATCCCTCAAGAAGTTCGTCTAAAGAAGTTATAGATATACTATTACATTGACGTCATATTGCTTCTGTGGCGTATGTTATATCGGTAGTTTTAATTCTATAATTTAATGTTAAACTTGACAATGTTAACTTAATCTTACTATGTTACTTCAAACGCCAACTGTAATGCTAAACGTTTTTTTAAAGAAATAAAAATATATTATATATTTTAATAATCAAAATTCAAAGTCATTACCCATTCTGAATTATCTACAAATCTACCAATAAATAAAAAGGAAATAATAGGCAGTACCTACATTTCAATATTTTGGTAATACTATCTAATCATAATTATTAACCGAAACTTATATCTTGTACCTTGCAAATTTATTTGGGAATATCCTCAAATACTTATCTATTTTTTTACTTAAATATGAACTTGTAAGTAACAGAGCTAGCATGATTAACAACCGCTAAGCCTAGTGCTAACATAAAACCTTGCAGCAGGGAAATATCTCACGTACGAGAAGGCAGCAGTGGCAGCGGAGAGCGCAGTCGGGACCGACGCGCTCCGCCCTACCGCGCCCCGCCGCGCCAGCAACACAACGTACGTATCAGACAACACTCCGACACCCACTGACACCGGGGAACCCGAGAACTGTAAAGTAGTTTAGAGCAACGGTTGGTGGTGGTCTTCCATAGAAAATGAATATATTTGACGGGCGAGGTGGTATGCTCGGCGGCCGGCGGCGATTTGTTGCTGTTAAGAACTTTTTTATGTACGAATTGGCTTGCGAACTTGTGTTGCGTGATACAGGTTAGTTCTGATGATAGGTGCTAGATGGCGCTATTCGTCTTCTTGTGTTTGACTTTGTTAATGTCAAGTAGAGAAACAGTCAATAATAACTCTGTTACAATTTAAAAATATCACCATCCTCACACTAGGTCCAAGTCCTTGGCGCAGTTTACCTTAGATAATAATAAACCATTTGATCAAATCATCATTGATTAGCTAACCTCACATGTCTGCTCCAGAAATAATATAAAATTTGCGCGCATTGCGCTACTGCAATGATAATTTCCATGTAAACTTTTCCTAAAATAAAAATAATAAGCTTAACAAAACAAAAATGTTTTAAAACTGTGGCTTGTGATAGGAAAAAAATATAAAGATGGAAGGGAGGCCTAGCAGTGGGATATATGATAATACACCTATTAGTATGATTGTCTGCTTTAAGATATTAAGTACGCTTATGAACAGAAAAGTTATGAACTTACTGAAGTTTATAAAAAAATAGTAAATACTATTCGTTAAAATAAACCATTGTATTACTGATATAAATGGAATTGGCACCGCAAAATCATTAAAGCAATGCGGTTATGCATTTGACAATTATTGAAATTCGGTCGCCTCATTTTACCACCATTTAATTACCCATAAATAATTATGGAATAACCTCTGTAGTTGCATTTTGGTTATGGAATATTTAAACGATTATTTACAACTATAACCCTTAGTTTGAACAAAATACCTTTCGATTCGACAGAGTGAACCGATTTTTTACTTTTTAGTACCTTTGGAATTCTATCGAGAAAGGCTAGATGCTATTTAAATATGTTAAATAGCATCTAGCCTTTCTCGATAGACTTTCAAGCAAACGAACAAATAAACTATTCAGCTTCATATATTACTATAGATTAGTATAATATAGGTATATAGTGTAAGTAGGTATGCCTAATGATGATTTTGTGTAACAGGCGATTGACAGCGCGTGGGGTCCAACAGGCCATTACGTCAACTATGAAGAGATACAACAAAACTTAAAGTGAGTTCACTTAAACTTATACCATAAACACTTTACTAATCCGTAGCTAACAATAAGTAACATATAAGGTTAGGTGCTTTATTATCAAAATTTAAAAAAGTTAACCCTATTAAAATGATATGTCGTCAATACACATAAGTTAGAAAATTTAAAACTGCTAATGATTTCAAACGCAGCCTGTTAATTGAATCTGCGCTTAAGCCAGCTTATATTACGACTTAAAATCGTTAAAAGATAGTATGTATACAATATGTACCTATCTTTAATATATTTCTAGAGCTCTGAAGCATAAGATCGGATGTGCCATTATACGTCAGAAACATTCGTCGTATGTGCCTTTATCGTAAACTGGCACTTACGACCAAATGCTTCGGAGTATAATTGTACATCCGTTCTTATGATTCTGAGGAATAAATTTGCAAAATAGCGCTTATTACAACCATAGAGCTTTAAGCTGCCAATTATATATTTCTTAAATTAAATATGGTTTAGAGTCAAAAATAACTTTTCATTCTTAGGCTGCCTCTCAGTCTGTGTTATCATGATTCAGATATTTGACGATCAAAACTAAAGAAATTTATATGGTTGAAAATAAATAAATAAAGTAACCATTATGCCAGAGCCACTCACAAGGGCATAAGCGGTTGTAACATCTTAAGTGTATTGCACATTAATTAATTGGTACCATAAATACAACTTTGCTTCGCTTAACTAGTAAGAACAGTGTAATACTCGATGAAATAATAGTGTTAAACATTATAGTGCCCGTCGGGAGAAACTTAGCGAGGTACAGATCGGACAGATGAGGCGGCAGGTGAACGCGCAAAGAGCTAAAGCGGAGGAGGAGAGGTGAGTATCTATATACTACTAGCGGCCCGCCCCGGCTTCGCACGGGTGGACTTTTATACCCTACCCCTGCCCTGCCCTACCCCTGCCCCACCCTACCCCTACCCTAACTTTACCCTACTCCTACCCTACTCCTACCCTACCCCTACCCTACCCCTACCCTACCCCTACCCTACCCCTACCCTACCCCTACCCGACCCTACCCCTACCCTTACCCTACCCCTACCCCTACCCTACCCCTACCCTACACCTACCTTACCCTACCCCTACCCTACCCCTACCATACCCCTACCCTACCCCTACCCTACCCTACCCCTACCCTACCCCTACCCTACCCTACCCCTACCCTACCCTACCCTACCCTACCCTACCCTACCCTACCCAAAAGTATCCTATGTCCTTCTCCCAGTTCTTAGCTACCTCCCTACCTATTTTCAACCAAATCGGTTCAGCCGTTCTTGAGTTATAAAAAGTGTAACTAACACGACTTTCTTTTGTTTTTAAAATGTATTCTGCTATTCGGGACGGAAACAAATCCAACAAATCAAAAACCATGGCAATCGCTCCAGCCGTTCTCGAGTTATAAGTGTTGTAACAAACACGACTTTCTTTTATATATATAGATATAAATTCTTAGTAACTCCTGTTCCCATAGCAATGTGTGAAATATTCCCTCAAAAACGGACATCCTTCTTTTTTTATTTCATTTTCGTTTAGGTCTAACGATCTAAATGTATAACTAAAAACTCCCGCGTCAATTTTCAATCTTCTTTGATAAAATGGGTACGAAAATGTTGTAACTTTGTATTGAATCAAATACAAAATAACTATCAAAATTTCAGTCTGATAATTATAACATTTTATTACATACTTTTGGTGCTAGTGCTATTTTGTTATATGCATCATAATGTAGTAATAAATAGTTTTTATACGGCATTAAAATAATAGATGGTAATAACGTCTATTATTTTAATGACGTATAAAAACTATTTATTACTACATTATATAAAAAAAACTACGAAACATTTGTTTGCATCTATTTTATTTTTGTAAAATTATGTAGTCAGTCAGGATATGTACAAATAATGATACTGGTTAAATTTTAGGTCATCAAATATACGTTTAGGTTCTAACTATTTTGTTTATAACTACATATTACTATTATATAACGCCTTGTTCCTTGCTGACAAGCCAAATTACTATTAGGTACCAATAAACACTTAGGGCATTATTGTATGTAAAAAAATATATTTATTTATTACCCCAAAAATGATTTTACAAATATTTATAGAAAAACATACCCATAGTATTTGTAACTACCATTTAAAAATAAGATAACTTCTACAATTACCTACTTACGTAAGGATGCAAGTAGCAAAACTACATGATGTTCCAAAAACAAAGAACTTACGAAAGTCAATATAAGATTTAACCAGCCTTCGAAAGTATTATTTTTATAATAAACTAGCTGACCCGGCAGACTTCGTACTGCCTCAATCGATACATAAAAGACCTAAACATTTGTATAAAATAAACTGGGCCGTAGAGACTTCGTTTATGCGGTACTCCTACCCCTACACTACCCCTACCCTACACTACCCCTACCCTACGCTACCCCTACCCTACGCTACCCCTACCCTACACTACCCCTACCCTACACTACCCCTACCCTACACTACCCCTACCCTACACTACCCCTACCCTACACTACCCCTACCCTACACTACCCCTACCCTACACTACCCCTACCCTACACTACCCCTACCCTACACTACCCCTACCCTACACTACCCCTACCCTACACTACCCCTACCCTACACTACCCCTACCCTACACTACCCCTACCCTACACTACCCCTACCCTACACTACCCCTACCCTACACTACCCCTACCCTACACTACCCCTACCCTACACTACCCCTACCCTACACTACCCCTACCCTACACTACCCCTACCCTACACTACCTCTACCCTACACTACCCCTACCCTAAAAAATCTTGGCAAAAAAATTCAAGTTTTTAATTAACAAAATAAAGCTCAAATTGACTCTACATTTTAGTTAGAAAACGTTTGTATGGGAAAAAGAAAAAGGCTGTTTTAAGGGGTTTTCAGGCAATTATTCGAATTTTTCTGGCCGTAAAAACCATCCTTGAACTTCCACGAACATTAAAAAAAAAGAATTGGCCAAATTGGTCCAGGCTTTGTAGAGTTATGCGCTTACCAACACATTTTGCGATTCATTTTTATATTATAGATATAACTTTGTTTTCCTGCTTATCTTACATTTATTGGGGCGCTGGTAAGAAGTTTGTGCTTTGTAAGATTGTGTTGTTAAGATGGAAAACGCATGTGTTTCTTTGACCCTGTGATGTTATTAGTTTACTGCTAGGATGTTGTTTATGGTAATTATACATGCATTTAAGTTGGTCCGTATCACCACATTCTCTTAATGCTTTAAATACTAATATACCCGGATTCCGTATTATATACCTAGGTAACTACCTACGGATATTTAATCTGAATTATTGTATAATATCTAAATGTGATTTTAATGTTTTCCCGAAAACTATGATTTAAAAGTACTTAAGCATTTTGATTATTATTATTATTTAAAATGTGTATTTCCTGTTTGAGGTTTAGCAAATAATCATAAAGTGTACCCACCTCAAACTACTAAACGATTACAGTCAAGAAACAAAACGAAAACACTTTTAAACAGGGTGTATTTAGATAGGTCAGTATAGTGAAAAGTCTGTAATCCTACTAATATTACAAATGCGAAAGTTTGTATGTGTGGATGTATGTAGGTATGTTTGTTATTCTTTCACGCAAAAACTACCTAATGGATTTGGCTGACACTTGCACGGGTATAGTTAATAAACTCGATTAACATATAGTATACAAAAAATCACGCTCAGTATCGCGGGTATAAACGCGGGGCGCAGCTAGTTATAAGATAATACAAAGACGTGTTCTCAGGAACCATATCGTCAATTTAAGAAGCTACATACATAAATTTAAGAAAAAAACTTGTATTCAGTTCGGCATTTTCAGGGTAAATAAGACATACAAAGACTGTTCCTAATAACAGATCTTAGTCTTATAGTTACAGACTTGCCCCATACTGACCGATCTAAACGTAGCACTCTGCATACATTTGTGGTGTATTTGATATTGAAAACATAAAACAAAATTTTACACGTACTCCGCAAAAATATATGACCAAAGACTGCTAAGTAAATATTTAATGATTACCTATAGTAATTGATAATCGGTGTATGGTTCATTCTAAATGAAATAAACAACTAAACGTTGAAGAAACACGTGCCTTCGAAGCCTCTGGCAAATTAAATATTTATACAATCAGCGTTTTTGGTCAGTGCATTTGTATAATGTACGGAAAATACCATTAGTTTGTTACTTACGTAGGCACTTGTTGTTTTGTCACTAGGCTATTATAAGCTTTTTTGTAGAAACCATAATTGATGAACACTTTTAAAACAATTAGTATCATAATATACCTACGCTATTCAATCCGCTTCTTATGTTATTTTTTATTACTTAATATTTGTATCCATTATAACTATTATTAAGAGGTAGCGATGACGTAAATAATAACGATAATGGATTTAAATATTTAATAATGTTCGAATAACTGGTGACTTTTAAAATATAGAAATCGCGAGTCAAAGATCCTATTAACTAAACGTACTTTTAAAAGTCATTAACTTGACAGTTAAAATGCTCATAAAAGTAACATTTCGATATTGAATATTTTTATGGGCAATAAACTTATGTTATATAAAATTATGGGCGGAATGGAAGATGTTTGATTTCTACTACTTTATTTAATTTTAATGTTTAAGTACTTTTTTCTAAGACTCTTGTATTTTTCCTTTATTTTGCGGTGCTCGTTTTAATCTTGCGTTTATCTGACGAATGGGCAATAAAAGACAATCGGTGTTCACTGGATTACGAGCTCTTAAAGCTGTTAACAACCTTTGCAGAGACTTGAAAGTAGGATTAAACGACGTCTTTTTTTTTAATTATCGGCCTACTCTTTAACTTGCGTCTAACATCTATAAATTATCCTTTATCTAAGATATTTGCGATGTATGAAACTATAAGTACTATAGTAATAATATTCGTTAAACATTCCCTTAACTTTTCGAAGTTTTCTAAATTTATTTAGTAAGATTTAGGCTAACAAATGCAAATAAGTACTTATTGTGTAAATAAATCTAAATAAAAATGGTTGTTATTAGGAGGTGGTCATTATTTATGAATTATTTCACTTTTAGCTGTATAAATTCACATAACTTCTTCTTCTTCGTAGGAACACAAACATGCTAAAATTTATATTTCGACCGTATATTTAGATTTATTTATATTCCCGATCATTGCTTATACTATATAGTAACTAGTGGCTCTAGTTACTATTATAGTAACTAAAACCACTTGCAAATGTAAACAATATCCGATTAAATCGCTAAATCATTTAATTATTTGTAGGGTAGCGTATCATGTTACAATTAATTAACCAATTTATTTTAATCTGTCCATTATTTTTAACAGTCGTCGGGCAGGGGCTGGCTTCCACTCACAGCGCTCCTGTAGAGAGGGGGGCGCGCGACCGCAGTCGAACTACTACGAGTACGAGAGTGCCCCACCTCGGAGACCCGGCAAGCTTTCCCATTACCACTAAGCAATGGATAAGGTACAACGCGAAGAGAACAAATCGTAGTCAGTTCAGCAAGAATAAAGTGTACAGGGTGTAGAATTAAAGTGTAGTTATAATTTAAGATTGCATTTTTCTAACGACACTAAACAACTCCTGAAATTCGAAAAAGAAAATGTTTAAAAAGTTTAACCACAGTTTAAAAATAAAATAAAACCATAGAGCAAAGCACGCGATACTAAAAATAAAAACAAAAGAAGAGAGAATTATCCGTTCCGACCGCGTGCAACACTTTTGTATATTATAATTAATTAGATGTTTACTACCGGCAATAAACCTATTACAATATAGTCCACTATTTCTTCCAGATGGGCCTCAACACCCATGGTCAATTTTGTACGAGAAAGCCATTGTTTTTTTTTAATTCAGTCTATGTATTACAGAGCAAGTTGTATAAAACTCATTGCTGGAAGCAGTTGTATAACTACACTTTTATGAAACAGCCAGTATTCATCGCGTACTTTGTTTAGTCCTCCGTAATCTTAAGACTCACGGCATTAGATCTCAGTCTAATTGGTGATTACGGTTTTGTCGCGTCGCTTAATGTTTATTACAAAGCAATCTCCTGTCGTATACACGAACTGCCTTTGTGTGCCTTGAGACTGGATTCTTCTAAGGGATTTGTTGTTCTTGTGTAATCTTATAGAATCAGGATACTGTGGCCTTATTAACTTTTCAAACGCAATTCGCCTTTGAATGTACTCATATTTCTATCTTTATAATTCAATGTTGAATTGGGTTTAAATGTTGAAAAGTATCACAATATAGTTCTTTTGCAGTAAAATACAGTTGTTTTTGAACGTTTTATAAACATATCGTTCGGTCACAAATTGTTAATATTTGTTATTTTTAGTTTTGGATTCACTTCTATCTCAGTGATTACGACAGTGGTGCAAATAAACTAGAGTATTTTTGATATAGTAGCTACGAGCTATGTAAACACCTTTGTTTTATTTTAGTTCTTGTAATTTATTTTACTTTAGCGTCAATTAAAATAATTGTTGTGTTACTATTTCTATTGGACAGCTTGTGACTATTACGATATGTAGGCATTATTTTAATAAGTAAATTTCATGTGTAGTGTTTCATTTTTCGAAGCACCATTATAATTAAAATAAATAAAATATGACATATACTTTTACTGTATTTATTCATAATGTTCATTGCTGAAGTGTTTAAATATTATACTCTCTGATTTCCACCTATAAATTAAATAGTTTTTTTTTTAAGTTAACAAAATGGGTTAAACTACGCTAATAGTTATTTCCTCTTTCATCTTTTAACGATACATACACTTACGTTTTAGCTGTCGGTTTTTTTAAGCATTAAATATAAAAACAGTTTTGTTATAATTTAAATATAAGGAAATTTATCGATAAATATCCAATTGCATTTTAAATAATGCAATAGTATACATCATTAAAAATGATAACGAACAAGCGTGGAATATATTCTTGTTTAAACGCTTGCTACGTTTGACACGAACCATAAAAAATGTTAACTAATTAACCTTTTAAAGTTTGTTTATTATTTAGAATAATAAAATTAATTATTGAGAAAATTGTTTTCAGTTGACACAATACAAAAATTGGTTTCTATTTTTTTACAACATAGACATAAAAAACATCTATTGAGTTTCTTAGTAATTTTGAGTCTAATTACTTTACTAATTACTCTACGCTTATTTAAAATATATTTCGATTATCTGGATATTTTTATACTTTGAACTACTATAATACTTACCGATGTACACGTACATGTCATTAATACATCTAAATTAGCCAATATTAATCTTTGAAATTAACTTTTTTTGATGGCTTAAGCATATTTCAGGTATTACAAAAAATACAGTTATATGTTCACCCTATGTTAAGTTTGAAACATAAAAAAAAAAACGATTTTTCATTATAATTGTGTAGGTACTTCGTCGATGTTTTTTTATTGTTTACATAATAAATATTTGTATAAAAAGTACTTATACACATCCATCCATTTTAACGTAAAAGCAAATCACACTAATTAAATTAAATTAAATTTATATATAAAATTCTCGTGTCACAATGTTCGTTCCCGTACTCCTCCAAAACGGCTTGACCGATTCTCATGAAATTTTGTGAGCATATTGGGTAGGTCTGAGAATCGGCCAACATCTATTTGCCGGGTCAGCTAGTTAAATTTATAAAATACGTCATCTGTACTCTTGTCTTAACATATAAAGATGTCGATTACTTCTAAAAAAATATACATAACATTTGATTCCATACCGTAAATCCACATAAATGTGTCATAGTATGCTACGCAATTCTCAGCCTTTTTTTGGGTGGAAATGCTTTAGGTATCCCCACCGTCCCAGCAGAGTATGTAAGACTCCCGTGTCCATAGCGATGATATGCTAATCATATCACGAGGACAGGGTTTCCTCACTAAAACCCCCCAAGTGCTCCTCCAGACGCAAATAATGGGGGCATCGACATTCTTAACCTGTATAACTGTATGTCACTAAATATTCGACGAATGCCTATTGATTATAATGTGTTTTCTACTTTTCTACTGGTTCTATATATATGGTGGTGAAATCAGAGTAGTTTTAATATTAAACTTACTCGTATTCAGTCAACTATACATAAATAGTTATAATGTGAAAATCAATATATTTTCAATCAATTATAGTGTATGATTTTGTAACAATATAAGTTGGTTATGATCAATTGAACTTGTAATAGAGAATGGAACGAAAATACACCATTTTGGTAGCTTACAGATATAGTTACACTACATTATCCAATTTTAATATTGAGATATAGTCATAGACATACAGCATGAGCAACGATTACCTGCTTAGTAGAGAGAGATATCATCTATTTCTCGTTATCTGACTCTTTTAATATTATTTCTAGAGACAACATTAATGACAGCATATTGACTTGTATCCGTTATAAATCTACAATGTCTTAAATTTAGCATTAAGCATTTTTCACATGAGTAGTCATTACATGACACTGGCAGAAATTGTCATTAATAAAAAAAATGTTTTACGTAATCCCTGGTCCTATGCCTATGAATATATCTAAATTAAAATGGAGTATATTAGTATAAATCAGTCTCCCAGAGACTTGCAATTTCTAACTCTATTAATCCAGAATTTACCTTATTATATTAACCTGTAATTTTTTCAGTTAGGTTGACGTTCATAGTCAATTTTCTTTTGTCTTTAGTAAATTTGTACGAAAATTAGTACTCAAAATGATTAGGTAAGTATATGAGACCCATATTCATTTGATTTGTATCAGTAACTCTATCAGTATGCTTTCCATTGTTTTGAAGTCTTGGTATTTTCGTTAAACATTCTCTAATGTACTATGTAGGTCCATGTACATTCCTACTTACATTATTCGTAAGTTTATGAAACAAGCTTTAAAGTCTAGATTAGACTAATAATTAAGAATATTGAGATAAATCTGATAATATGTGTGACTGAGTAATTTATATCATTGAGGTATAACTTTTTATATAATTGTGTAAAATATGAATTATGCTCCCATACCATGAACTCCGCATATATGAATAGAAGGTTTGAGTTACTAAAATTAAAACTTTTAAGCCAAAGTATAGTTGTTGATAGTATATTTTGGTAAAAAACGTTAAAAGTTGAATTGTATTTGAATCGAGTGTTAATGCCATAAAGAGATTATGGTATGGCTGCTGTTAATGCAAATATAATGTAGTACTGGTATTAACATAATTTTATATACATATATAAGTTTTTATTTGTCTAATGTTTTGTGATATATTTAAGCCGTACTTAATGGCTAGCCCTTTGGGCATGTATGGTGATATATTGTGACGCTGACTTAGTTACATAATTACATTTTTGTAGACAACTAATGTATATATATTATCTATGTGTTCTACAAGATTAATTTTGTATAGACAAAGGGAGATTTTATATTTCATCATCATGACGTAGTTTTAGGTAAATGAACAAGTTGTTTAGAAATCACATAGCAAATATATGTTTGCACCGAAGTGCCCATACCTTGTATATATTGTGACGTTTATATTATAACGTCAGTAATAACATATGCTTTCGTTTAACTGTATGCAATTATCCGGTTAAACGGGAGAATATTTTATTTAATACATAAAATTAAATAGTATATTTGGACATTCAATTGTATGTAAACTAAATAAATAAAACATGTGGTACATTGTATGTGTTGGTTTTATTATTTACTAGCTGCGCCCCGCGGTTTTACCCGCGTCTCCTCTGCTCCAGTGGGTCGGAGCGTGATATTTTAGTAGCCTATATGTTAATCCAGCTTATAAACTATCCGCGTGAAAACTTTTAGCCAAATCCATTCAGTAGTTTTTGCGTGAAAGAGTAACAAACATACAAACTTTCGCATTAATAATATTAGTACCCAATGCGACCCGCCCCGGCTTCGCACGGGGGCAATGCTGATGTATACGTTATAAACCTTCTTCTTGAATCACTCTTTCTATTAAAAACAGCCGTATCAAAAAATCTGTAGCGTAGTTTTAAAGATCAGCTAGATTTTGCGACTTTGTTTTATACTATGTACACAGTGGAAATTGGACGTGGTCATGGAATTTTCTATACCAACAATAAAATTTATATATTTATCTCATTATTAATAATATTCCATCGCCGTGACTGGTTACTGCCTGTTATTAATTATAATAAAGGAAACGTTGCTGTTTTTTTGCACAAACAACTTATTTGAGAACGTTCCTGGCTGTTGCGTAACATATACCTACGTAGAGCAAAGTAATTTTGCAACTAGTCGTAGAAGTTTTTAAACCTAATATACTTTTTACAGAATAGGAAATAAAAAATTGGTAAATCCCATCGCGAAAGATTATATTTTTATTTTATGTTGTCAAAAAGGAAACCCTTGCACTACAGTAATATATGTACCTATATTTTTAGCCATGGTCGTTGAGGGATATTGCTGTAATCATCATCATTGACAGGTGGTTTGGCAAGCTAACAGAAGGTAACCTTGAGTTGATAGATACTGCCTTCCATCCATCAGCCGTATATCCCTTAGAGTCGCCTCTAAAGACACCCATAGAAAGTCACGGGTAGGGATTGCAATCCAGCACCGTTTCCAATTCCGCGGGATTTTTGCTGTATTGACTTTGTTACAGCAGGATTCCGCGTAGTTTATAGTGATTATTATAAATTTAAAATAATAACATTATCATAGTTATAATAAAGCATTATTAGGTATATTATTAAAAAAAAAGAAAAGTAAATAACGCCTTAGTTACTATTATTTGGCTAATTATTTCGCACTAAGGGAACTTATTTATTAACAATAGGTGCAGAAAGAATAAAAATAATCTACTTTTGTAAGCTACTACTCTTATTTGAGAGATTATGCTGGATACCGCTGGATCGGGGGTTCCCACTTTGCTGGATTGCAATCCCTAGTCACGCACGGGGTTCTAATCTAGCCGGAAACCACCCGGCAAATCTGTCGACCATAAGATATAAAAAAAACGTAGGTAGCAACTGTATAGATCAATAGTTAGAAAAGAACAACTTTAAAAACATAAAGATAAATAAAATAAAGGTGAAGAATATTAATAATTGAAACTCTTTCATATTTATTTTGTGTGTGTTCGCGCAGCGGAATGTTGTTGAATTAAAAGATTTTAATTATGCAGATATTTAGTGTATGACGTCGTATAATTGTGTATGGTAAAAAAAAAATTGTGCACGCAGCCATTGTGGAGAAATTCACCAAAAACTGATTCCGCTGGGCGAACGTTGTCCTGGCGGAACTATTTTTAATCCATAGACTTTAGAAGAAAAGAGATGTGTCCAAAAATCAGTGTGTATTTGTGTGTAATTGTGTATGTACGAATAAAATTAATGCATGCATAAACTTCGGAGAAATTCAAGTTTCCGCTGCGCGAACGTTTGGCCATTAGCTAGTTTTCATATAAAGCGCTTACATAGAGAGCGGTAGATTTTTACATACGTTGTTTTGAATTTGTTTAAATTTGTTTAAAAAACAGATTTAGAAAAAATCGTAGGGCTTAAAAGATAAAAATATAAACGTAAAATACGCTTATTAGGTCTTAGTTCTTAAAGTATGCACTTTGGGGTCTAGATTTTCACGTTTATACAAACCTTGTAAGTGTCTGCAACATGTTGCCAAGTATCAATGATGTTCCGTTAGTAATTAAAGAGTTATAGGACAAATTTACCATGAATAGATCACTGTTTACAAAGCAGTCAAATATCACGACGTTCTAAAGGAATTGCATGGTAATATGTATGCCAATAATTAGCTTATTCATTCAACTATTCACATGCAAAATTTCATGTCATTAAATTTAGTAATTAAAGAAAAACTATTATAATACTGACGAAGCATCGAAAACCTACATAACCCGACCAAGTTCGGATGGCTACAAAAAAGCGGCCGTGCAATATATTTAGGTAACATCCCAAAATTTATAGTATAATACCGGTATTGAATTGGTATAGGCGATAACACAATTGTTATGTAGATATAATTTATAGGTCATTTATTTTTTTACACCTACTTTATAAATGTATTTGACTATGACAGAAAGTAGGTACTTTATTTAAGTATGCGCTTGAGACTTGAGATATAATCTAGATATATTATTTAAGACAGATAAAATTCATACAGCTAATTTCTATTGAAGATTTCACGGATCAGGATTTTAACTATAGACCCCTTAGAGAAATTAAATAATTACCACATGTAAGCACTATTGTTTAGGTAAATATTTATCATATTGTAGTTTATTACACTATTTAACCAGACTAGGCATGCACGAGCGTTCCCCTTTGCAACTTTAGTGGATCAAACAATCTAATAACTTAAAAAAAAAACTTCTTCTTGAATCGATTTTTTAATTGATGTATACTGTTGTACTAGTAGTAACTTATGTATGTGAGCGTGTTCCCCCGCACCCCACCAAAATATGCAGAATTATTTTGTTCAAAGTTCGTTACGCTTAAGGCTAGTCCTTTAGTTAAATAGACTAAGTATTGTAGTTATGAATTGATCAAAAATATTTTAGTGTGAAAAAATAGACAACGCGCTAGCTGCGCGCAACGAGCGATAGGCGGCTTCCCGCTTGAAACGGTACTTCCATCCTTGAAGAAAAGAGATGGCAATATGTTTTCATTAGCCACGGCCGCGTGTATTCGTTTGCTGTTGAACTTGAACCTGATTTTGTTTTATCCCCAGTCACAAACAAATATGCAGTCAATGACAATGTGCGTATGCGCTGCTGTTTTGCTATGCATCGCCAATTCTCTGTAATAATAATATTGACAAAGTGTTTTATTAATGTTATAGTGTAACAGTGAAGCTTAACATAATTATGTAGTAGGATTTTATTTTTATTGAAGTTTCAAATATTATACTTACCCTTATATTCATAATCGTTTGTTAACGTTATTATAATTAGATAAGTAATTAAGTATTATATGTAATTAAAAATATTTTTGTACACGGATATATTACGATACGATACGATAAAAACATGTCTTCAATTAATTGAAGATTTGTTTTTATCGTAGATAGTAGCGTAATTAATAAAAAAATATTTTTTATACGACAAATGCAATTGTTTTATTTTTTCCTAACGCTTGTGTACGCAACTGTACCATATTAATAAATACTATATTGGAAGGTTAAGAACGTTTCTTAGATATATGGCACGGCCGCTTTTTTGTAGCCATCCGAACTTGGTCGGGTTATGTAGGTTTTCGATGCTTCGTCAGTATTATAATAGTTTTTCTTTAATTACTAAATTTAATGACATGAAATTTTGCATGTGAATAGTTGAATGAATAAGCTAATTATTGGCATACATATTACCATGCAATTCCTTTAGAACGTCGTGATATTTGACTGCTTTGTAAACAGTGATCTATTCATGGTAAATTTGTCCTATAACTCTTTAATTACTAACGGAACATCATTGATACTTGGCAACATGTTGCAGACACTTACAAGGTTTGTATAAACGTGAAAATCTAGACCCCAAAGTGCATACTTTAAGAACCAAGACCTAATAAGCGTATTTTACGTTTATATTTTTATCTTTTAAGCCCTACGATTTTTTCTAAATCTGTTTTTTAAACAAATTTAAACAAATTCAAAACAACGTATGTAAAAATCTACAGCTCTCTATGTAAGCTCTTTATATGAAAACTAGCTAATGGCCAAACGTTCGCGCAGCGGAAACTTGAATTTCTCCGAAGTTTATGCATGCATTAATTTTATTCGTACATACACAATTACACACAAATACACACTGATTTATGGACACATCTCTTTTCTTCTAAAGTCTATGGATTAAAAAAAGTTCCGCCAGGACAACGTTCGCCCAGCGGAATCAGTTTTTGGTGAATTTCTCCACAATGGCTGCGTGCACAATTTTTTTTTTACCATACACAATTATACGACGTCATACACTAAATATCTGCATAATTAAAATCTTTTAATTCAACAACATTCCGCTGCGCGAACACACACATTTATTTTAGGCATTACCTATCGACGACTGGAGATGCATTTCGTTGAGCTTTTATGTGTAATTTCTTGTCATTTTATAATACTTAATTACCTACGTAATAATTACTACCGTAAGTAATTCCCTGTGCTTTAGATTCAAAGAAATATCTACATAATGTTATTGCGTAATTGACCATTTATACGAGACCAACAGATCAGACAATCCCATGGAACTATTCAATATTAGCATCAGAGTTAATCCACTCGATTGAATTGTCTCCAAACCATTGATAGTGTTAAATAGGGAATATTGAATTCTCTTGCCTATTGGTCCATTATAACGGAAAGCTAGACGCCATCTATCGGTATTGCTTAACTATTACCCCGCTTAGTCAAAGCTATATGTCGACGGCAACATTCGTAGTACAATACCGCGTAAGTGACAGTCGCGAATAAGGTTCAATTTCATTCGTCAAGAATACGAGTGTGTCCTTTATCTGTTTAGTAAATGTCAATTTGTTTCATTTGATGTTAAACCTTATTAGTTATTGTGTATAAATTTTTAAAAATTATAAAAAATAAGATTTGTGAAAGCCACATAATGTAAACTTGGTCATGTACTCGTAAGCTTGGCGGAATAATATTATTTCGGACCTATCTCTAGTTACTCTGTGGTAGGTATATCGTGATAACGTAGAGATAGTTTCAAATTAAAAATAATTTAAGATAAATAGGGTAGTTCAGAAAACCTACGTTCCAAAAAAAACATTTGGCTTCGAGAAAATAATAAAACTTAAGTTTTATTTTATTAAATATATCTATATGAATATTAAGAATATTATGAATGAGCAAAAGTATTAATTATCAAGATATTTTTACTATTTAGAGACAGATAGAAAGACGTTACAGAGGATTGGTTAGTAGTAGAGAGTAGTGGTTATACAAACCACTATAATACTAGCAGCGCCGGATACACCGGCTACTGTATATGCGCTACAGCCTATTCAATCTTATAGTGGATTTTCTCTTTTAATTGAACAAATTAGGTAGGTCCTAATTGTCGCAAAAAATGAGATGCCATATTTCTTTAATACATTGTTACACGACATTCAGTCCGAAACGCCCGACATCACCGCATTGTGGTAGTAATTATGTTTTTTGTATTAACACATGCATGTTAATAAATTGATCGTATATACTTGAACTACAGTAACCATTTTATTGACAAGTACTTAGAAATTCATCAGACAAAGTATTATGTTGTTAGAAAGATATGCACCTCCATTAATTTAATCACTAGTGATAGACCACGCGAACTGCCTGCACGTGGACACAGTACAAGGACGTTGGTAACTATCTAAAACAATAATAGCTTTACTTCATATAAGTAGGTACAATGAACGGTCAAAAGTGGTCACTACCTTTCAAACCATGGTTGAGCAACAATAAAATTAAAATATTATATTCGAAAATGTTAATAATAAATAGGTGATTAGCTAAAACGACCGCCTCCCTGCCCTTATCTTAATTTGTTTGGAGTTGGCACAACACGTCTTCTTCTTCCATTCTGCACTGACAGCCGTCAGGATATCACTGATTCCCTTAACCTTCATCCGTCTATTTTTTCTGAACTCCTCACGATCATGTTACTCTTTTCGTCACATAAATATACAATTCATCCCTCCTCTTCACATGTCCATACCAAGACAACCGATTGACTTTCAAGTTTTCTATCACTGATGCCACTTTTAAACTTCCCCTAATACACACATTCCTCACTTTGTCAAAAATCAAAAGACAACCACTACGTAAGTGGTTGTCTTATCCGTGGTAATTATCCAGGATAAACGCGACAACATTTTCCCATTATTATTTACTACTATTATTATTACGAATTACAGTTCATACCAGCTCCATTAATCGTAGTCATGGGCATTCTACTCGGTTCAGTGGTACTAGTTCTAGCCATATATGTGTATATGTATATGTTCATATTATGCATAAGCAATACTTAGATAAACAAACGAGTCCTTCACCCTGTACCCACTTTTTCAGCAGCCATCATACATTAGCAAGTGAAATCACTTTTCATATCGCAATCCAATTTATCTATAAGTATTATATCAGCTATACGCTCGTCAGAAAGAGCAAGGTCGGGCATCGCGTGGTCGTTACACTTTATTGTGGATTGGCTGTTCCCCCGGCAATATTTCCCTGTTTCACCCCGACAGCCGACCTCACCTTAATGGTTTTCTGGGTGAATAAAATGTTTATAGGTAACCCAAATTACCTGCAGCGACGATGTCGACATCTGAATGTTGATGGAATGTATGAATGACATATATTTGGCCGTAAACTTGATAACACGTATTCTGTGCCGTAAATGAATAATCTCAGACGGGTGTAGTAAATATGTTACGGCTAAAACTCTAAGTGCAGCTATACGTAGTTTTAGCCGGTTAGAACTAGGTCTAGTCACATACTCTTGGTTAAAACTCGTATAAAATGGTTGTAATCGAGTAAATCTGGATCTAACCAGTATAATTCTGGCTAGAACTAGGTCCACCGAAACCCTAGTGGCTGAAACTAGGTCTAGCCGATTTCATGCTTGGTCACTAGACAACTTGATCCAACCGATACCTGTTGGATAAAACGAGATGCATCATTCATTTTTAAATTATTTTATTTTACAACAAAATACACAATAACAATAAAATTGTTATTATAACTAAGTAACACTCACAATGGAATATTTACACTTTATGAGGCTAGTTAGTGCGCCTTTAAAAGCTTATAAAAAGATGAACAAATTACCTTTTTATACATCCTGCATTCCACATATATTTAACACAAACAAATCTATATTAATAAAAATAAATCGCCAAAATGTATGTACGAGCATCACTTAAGAAATACTTGTCCAATTTGGCTGGTAGGAGAAGGTTTATACAAAATAATATAAACTGTTCAAGTGCAAGTCGGACTCGAATGGTTCCGTACCATTTTCAAGAGATAGGTGTTGCCGTTACTGATATCGAGCAAAAAAGATAAAAAAAAGAAATTGTTGTATGGGAGACGCCTTAAATATTTATTTTATTTTATTTTTAGTACTTGTTCTTATAGCGGCAATAGAAATACATAATCTGTAAAAATTTAAACTGTCTAGCTATCGCGGTGCTTGAGATACAGCCTAGCGACAGACAGACAGCGAAGTATTAGTAATAGGGTCCCGTTTTCACCCTTCGGGTACGGTACCCAAAAAAATCACAGGTATACATTACAATTTTATAACGGGCGACGCTTGGCAACATCACCTAGTAATTAAGATGCATAGCCTTTAAAATAGTACTGCTTAGTAGTAATAATGACTTTGCTTTTAACTATTCATACTTCTATAATTTAGTAGTAACGTTGGTAAGTTGGCAAGAATAATGCTCGCACTTTGTACGGCGGTAATTATATTGCTGTTGATTGCTTCTATTATGTTAAAATTGTAAAACTTAAGTAAAAGTCTATTATAAAATAAATAATTTGAATTTTATAACAACCTCCGTAGCGCAGCGGTATTTGGCGCGCTTTAAATCTCGTAGGACGTGGGTTCGACCCCACGCCGGACAAGTAATCTTTTTGTAGATTCTGAGCTTTCTTTACGGGTCTAATTGGCTGAGGGACTATACCTTGGTGCCTCGGAAAGTACGTTAAGTCCTTGGTCCTGATTGTTATAACATACCAGGGTACGGGCAGCCGCGTTTCCGCTGCCGAGGGCGGTGACTATGGCAAAAACCCTACCTCGGGAGAAGGCCCTTGTTCAGCAGTGGACGTTGTACGGGCTGATGATGAATGATGAATGAATGTTATTTTCGCTACGTTTCTTATTATTAGGTGTTTTTTAGTTAATATTATCTTAAAATCCAGAAACATCTATGTGGTTCTGTAGATTTAATATCACAACTTTCACCCAAGGTAACCAACCTATATAGATTGTTCTTAGTAATAGCCATCAGGATATGGGTGGTACTAGTTGTAGCCGGTATGATATCGGCTTGACCTAGTATCAACCACTAGGGTCTGGTTGGACCTAGGTCTAGCTAGAATGATACCGGTTAGATCTAGTTTAACTCGAAAACAACCGGTTTATACTACACTAGCTTCCCGCGTGCAGTTTCACCCGCGTAGCTCCCATTCTCGTGCGAAATTCATTATAAAATATAGCCTATCGCCTTTCTCGATAAATGTGCTATCTAACAATGACATATTTTAAATCAGACCAGTCGTTCCTGACATTAGCGCGTTCAAGCAAACAAACTCTTCAGCTTTTATGTGGCTATGTCTAGTTCAAACCGGCTTAAACTTAGAATAGTCAGACTTCGGGTTTTAGCCGTAACAAATACATTCTCTCAATAGTTAGACCAATATTTGTAAGTAATAGTTAAGGTTTACTATTATTTTAAATTAAATACGTTTCGGGATTACGTAAAAATTACGCCAGTGATTATTTAGCAGGTCAATAGTAGGTAATAAGTAGAAAAATGTCACGTTGACACTAAGTGTCACCTCCGTGCCTCGAAAAGCATGGTAAGCCATAACATCATGTTCTTAATATCATCTATGACATGACAATCGTTTACAAATAAAAAGGCAGCACCGCTTACCTGTGTATATGTTTAACATTATACTGCGATCACCAACCAGCCAGCCACGTGTGGTGAATATGGCAACGCTTCCCTTCGAGTGAGCTCCATGTTCAGTTCCTCTACAAATGCCTAATTGTAGACAAACGGTTGGTGTATTCCCTCCACAGATAATAAAGATTTTCTTTGCCGAGCGAGGTGATGTGCCCGGTGACCGACGGCCATTTGATTCTGTACAGAACTTATATGTTCAAATTAGATTGCGAACTTGTATTGCGCGATACAGGTTAGTTGGCATGCTAGGTGGTAGATGGCGCTGCTCGTCTTCTTGTATTTTGTGCGGCTATTAAAGATGTCGCTACAGACTTTATACGGGCTGATGATGATCTACTTATCGCAACGTATATTTAATAGGCAAGCTGAATAGTGACTAGGTACTATTAGTGATTCAGTGTATGGCCTCGATAGAACTAGATTAATTACTAATACGTTGTACTATGTAATAGTCCTTTTAATCGGAACTGTTACAGTAATATATTCAACCGCAGTTTAAGTGTGAACAACGATTGTAATTATTGTAAACATTTATTTGTGTGTCGACATGCAATTATTAAAGTACCTACTTGTGCACTAAAGGGCACCTGACTTTAATTATGTTATCAGAATTATTATATAAGCAATGTAGGTTTATACTAATATATGCAATTTACCTATCTCATTTTTTATCTTAAACTTGAGTAATTAAGGAATAATTTCCTTAATTTAATGTTCTAGGACGTGGCTACCACTATATCAATGATACGGGCCCCGGGCTAGAAGGGCCCTCAAAGCGTAGAGCGGATCTCTAACAAGTTTTGTGTATGAACCTACGGGCCGAAATAAAAAAAAAAAGCTTTTCGCTTTTTGGACGGATATATTATGTAGTTAATCACGAAGCTTTTGCTACTTCACCAGACATAAAGGCGCGCAGAGCTCCAGCCTTATTAAATGGTTTACTTACATACTAAGGATCCTGCGCAAGAGAGCGTTCCCTATGGGACTTGGACCTCGGCTGAGGGTGGTCGCTGGCGGGGCGTATAAGATTCGCCACGCCACTGATGGCGTGGTGAGTCTTTACGCCTATACGCTTAGAAAAATATATAATATAAAAAAATCTGTATAATGTACCTACTTTAAGTAATAACTTTTAACTAAGTAACTTAGTTTAAAATGTTAAATATTTGGCACAACAATGCAGTTACAATAATGAAAGTTGAATTTAAATTTATACCGAATAATTTATAAGCTTTTTCCGAGGCCATGTGACTCCTAATCATATGCGCTCAAAACACTATTCACACTGCCAACCTTACTTTATGTTTACACTTAACAAACCTTTTTTTATTTATCTTTTATTTATCACTGTTTTTAAGATTAACGAACACTTGCCATTCTCCGTAATGAATGGATCAAGGATCGGGTCCAGTCTAGACTGCAAGTGTATTGGTTCTTGATGTCAGTTCTTTGAAGCCGACAACTTTTACGTAAAAACCCATGACGTCAATGAAATGGGACTGTTCCACACACGTCTAAATTTGTGCCGGTTCGAAAATTAGCATTTATTACAAACGATTAAACTTGTTCTAGAATCTAAACATATCCCTCTGAGTTTCTCGCCAGTTCTTCTCAGCATCCAGAGCCGGTGTTAGCAAAGCAATACAAAAACGCTTCAAAAGGACTTCTGAACTGTACCTAATCTGTAAGGACTTCAACTGTTTTGTTTCTTAAGTTCTCAGAAAAAATATTATTAATGTATTATTTTCGCATAGTCTATTATCGAGAGCATGTTTATACCAAAAAAAATACATACAGAGATTTCTATTTACATATTTCTGTAGATTTTATAAACATATTTGCATATTTAATTTGAATGTTTGCCGATTCAGCGGTAGGTATTAATAAATCCTTATAACTATGCTATGTTGTAAGTATCGACTATAAAATATCAAGTCTAGACAATGAAGTAATTGTCTTTATGATTACTTGGTTTGAGGAAGTGTTTATTTTTTTCAATGTTAAATATGTATCTGTTGTATATTGAATAGCTTTGAATCATTATCTATCATTATAAAGATAATGACAATCGTGTCGTGTGGTTTGCGCCTTAACCAGGGTCTTTTTTCTACGTCAGAAAAACCGCAGTATAACAAGATATAGTATCGGCGCTGAGATGTCGAACGTATGAAAACTTTCCTATACCATTAAGGAGGATCAGTGACCAGATACTTCATGTTAATTTAAGGCGAACTCATTGAAGATATGGATATATTTTGAACAAATGAAATATACGTGTCATCATCGGCGTCATTCGCCTATATAAAGTGCACAGCTGAACATAGTCCTCCCTCGAAGGGGGTGGTTCCACCACGCTTAGATGGCGGGTTGGTGTCCGCAGTATTATGTACAATATACTTAGTCTTGCAATAAGTATTGTTACAAAGATCTTATTTTCTATTATATGTTTCTTAGTATTACAGTGTGTTATAAAATCCTTAAAAATATATAAAGGTTATCGTATAATAATGACAGATTCCAAATTCAAATGTAATGTTTTGTTTATGTTTAATTGTAATATAATAGTATTTATGGCCAGACTATACAGGTAACGCAGTAATACACAGGTAAACGCTGCTGCCCGTTAAATTGTTATAGATCGTAGCGGCATAAAGCTTGCCTTAAATCCCGGAAATTGTGGATTCGATTTCCACTTCGATCAAGAAATCTGTGTGATATAAAATATTCTTTCCAGGTGTGGTTAGTATAAGGACCCTCCGTGCCTCGGAAAGCAAGTTAAGCCGGTGGTCCCGATTGCCATAACATCATCTATAACAATTGTATACCAGGTAACGGATGGCAGCTTTTGTGTATTTGCTGTACACACTACCTGCCAATCCATCTTCCATGCTTGTTAACTATGACAACACCCTATTTGAGAAAGCAATGAACCTATGTTCAAGAAAGGACGTTACCTACTTGCAGATGATACTAGTATAACTAGCTTCCCGCGCCCGGTTTTACCCGCGTAACTCCCGTTCCCGTGGGAACCTCATAATTAAATAGAGCCTTTATCGATAAATGGGCTATCTAGAACTGAAAGAATTTATGAAATCGGACCAGTAGTTCCTAATATTAGTGCGTTCAAACAAACAAACTCTTCGGCTTTATATATTAGTCTAGTAGCTATAGATATAGATTAATGATCCAAAGCTCACTTTGTATTTACCTATGTCTATAAATATAACATTGTAATATCGTTGTATGTGTCTAACTGCCTGCGCCTTAAATAACAAGAATTCTTGTCTCCGGGAATACCCACCAGTCCAATCTCAGTAAAGACATGATTTTTTTTAAATATTTCGAATTAGTTTTAATTATTAATATATTCTTACCACAAATTGATTGCGATAGAAACTATAAAAATAGAACTATAACAAATTTATTTATTTATTTATAGGTATTCTTGATTTTCCTTTGTTTTTATTTTTATTTTATTTTCTAATAAATAATTTATCCTGTAGTCATGCCCACTAATCCTATGACAGAAGCACCTAGATTAGACAAAGTCACGTAACAATAATGCCCGTAAACCTTGTTTCCGGGCAATTATTCTCGTAATCTAGATGTATGAGATCCGGCTCTGCGGTCTTTCCTTTGCACTTAAGTGGGTTGGATTTTACTAGAATCTTTTTAAACCCCGTGTATAAGGAAAATCCCGGAGTATTATAAATAAGCCCGCATTTGTATTTTGCTTGATGATCTAATAAAGCTTCTGCCTACAGTCGAGGCTTTTTCCCCTATTTAAAGATCCCTTACTCAAAAACTGAATAATACTAACAAGCTTCCCGCGCGCGGATTTACCCGCGTAGCTTCCGTTCCGCTGGGAACTTCATAATTAAATATAGCCTATGTAACTCAGGGATAATGTAACATTCTAATAGTGAAAGAATTATTGAAATACGTGCAGCAGTTTTTGAGTTTATTCGTAACAAATATACAAATATATTATACTGTAGAATCGTTCCAGCGGATTTCCAGATTAAGAAAAAGAGAGTGCATCTGTATTTGCGCACACAGTTGTGCGCAAATCTATTGTACTCTAGCTGTTCTTGTATTTGGACCCCTGACCCCAGTGCAACTGAACATCAGGTGAGTATTGTCATTTACCTCATAAGAAATAAACAAATATATATATATATTTCTCTGCGTATTTTCTGTAAGCAATTCTGTTTGTAAATATACTTTCTTCTTTTAGAAAGTGTTATCAAATCGAATAATAAGAACAAAGGAACGGAGCGTTAGTCGGTGGTAAGTAGTAGTAGCTAGTAGTTAACCATATGCTAGACGATCTGGGGTCCACCCCAGATCGTCTATCACAGTGTTTTTTAATCGTATTGATTTCGCGCCCCCTTTACATTTTGAAAAATCCTGGCGACCTCCTTATGCCATTGACAGGCAAATAAATAATTGAGAAGACTATGCAAAATGGTTTTATTTTGACAAACCTTTGCTGACGAGGGGGTCGCGACCCACATATTGAAAAAAACTGGTATATCATATGGTAAACTTCTGTCTTGGTCATCTGTGGTCGAAAAGATGGACGGTTTTTTTACCCGCGAGGATTTTTCTGCTTCACCGGGCATAAAAAGAGCTCCAGCCTTTTTAAATGGTTTATACACTCTACAAAATCAGCACAAGAGGGCGCCGCCTGTGGGGCTTGAACATCAGACGATGGAGATTTTAATTCTATTGCTTTTTAGAATGAATGAATGAATGATTTTTATTTTGCGGAATTGTAGAATACATGATAGATGTTACATTGATATGAAGTGCTGTACAATTCACTATAACTATAATAGCATGCAAAATTTTACAACTATGAATTTAAACAATAATGCCAATATACCAGAAATTAGTAGATTATTAAAATTATTATTATCCATGCTACATTTTATAAATTGAAAAACATATTAAATTCTATTAACAATGTCAACAAATCTATATTAAATGTGAATTATAATTATATATTACTAGATTCCCGCGCGCGGTTTCACCCGCGTAACTCCCGTTCCCGTAGGAAATTCATAATAAAATATAGCCTATGTCCTTTCTCATGCTCTAGACTATATCTGTACCTAATTTCATTTAAATCGCTTCAGTAGTTAAGGCTGTCTGAGTAACTCTGTCTGTCTATCTGTTACGCAATCACGCGTAACAGACAGACAGACAGAGTTACTTTCACATTTATAATATTAATAATAGTAAGGATTTAATTTACTAAGCTTATATTAGAGCATTTTGTGTTACTGTAGCTCTACTTACAAGTTCGCGGGCATCTCGGCTTTTGCGTCTACGAATGCTAGGTTACAAGTGGACAATAATATTTAATAATTAATAATATTTCAACACAAAAACAATAGAAGACTGGTTTGTCATCTAAATTATGCGTGATATATGGAGAACATAATTTTAATGTTTTTGTTAGACACTTATGTAATTTAAAAATAAATACAAGCTAAGGAACAAAAACTGAATATCGATATTTATTCACCTATATCAACAAACATGTTTCGTATAGGTTCATGTTTTTTGTTAAGTAGGTAATTTTGAATGTTATATGTAGGATATGATGTTAGATTTCAACGAAATATAATGAGGTATAATAAGGGTTCAATAACCAGGACCTATGTTAAATTAAGCAAGGAAAATAAAACCGAATAAAATTTTAAGAAATAATAAACAAGATTTTAACGATTATACTAAACGTTAAAGGGATTAAAATACTAATAAACACTGAAGTGGGTACACGTCGTAGTTTGACTATCTAATGTTCATACATATTAGATCCGTGGTCGTCAAACTGCGACCCGCGGGCAGCATGTAGCCCGATAGCAGTACGCGGTTAACAATACTACAGCTCAGAAACATAAGGTCGAATGTGCCATTATACGTCAGAAACATTCGCCTTTACCGTACACTGGCACTTACGATCAAATGCTTCTGAAGTATAATAGAAATCCGTCCTTATAATTCTGAGGTCTAGTACTATAAGTATTGTGGTTGCCGGCACTGATACCCTAGGCCAGGGGTCTCCAAACTTTGACGCCATAGGGCCATAACGATTTTTTCAGTATGTTTGAAGGGACAAAACAGTTTAAATTTTTCTATCCTTAACTATATTCTTATTTCTAGACTAGTCGCAAAAGTGTGCGACCGAGTAATTATCATTTTGTGTTGTCTTTTTCAACTTATCACAGCAATAGTAACAACAATAAGACATTGGGTGTCGCGGGCCAGATTGATGACACTAGTCTTAAGATGTCGCGGGCCGGATTATTGGCACTGGCGGGCCGAACTTGGCCCGCGGGCCGTAGTTTGGAGACCTCTGCCCTAGGCTATTATATATGCCCTTGAGCAGAAAAGTGTGACGACCACTTTATTAGATTTGTATAGGGATTTTGTGTGGGAGTTTCCATAATTTTCCACTAACCCAATACAGTAAACGTCCTTTGACTCGAAGGTCGACCGTAACAATGCAAATAACAGAATTTATGTATAACACCTACTTAAATGAATTAACCTTAAACTAGAACAAAAGAATTAAACGCCATCTAAGCGAAGAAAGATAATGTTATTTATATATATTAGTATTTTCAAATAAAGATGAAAGATTTGATTGTTTATTTGTTTGCATTGAATAGTAGGCTTCGGGACTATTGGACCGATACAAAAATAAATCACAGTCAGAAAGCTAAATTATCCAGGAGTAACGGCTATATTAATAACTAGTTTCCCGCGCGCGGTTTCACCCGCGTAACTCCAGTTCCCGTGGGAACTTCATAATTAAATATAGCCTATGTCACTCAGGGTGAATGTAGCTTTCCAACGATGAAAGAATTTTTGAAATCGGCACATTCGTTTTTGAGTTCATTCATTACAAACATACACACACACACACACACAAATACAAATCTTTCCTTTTTATACTATAGTATAGATTAAGTTCCGGTCCCGAACGGGAACTAGGTACGCGGAAAAACTAACCGCGGGAAGTTAGTAGACAATAATATACCTACTACTAGGGCGTTTTGATATCTGATTATAGTGAGCACATAAGTACATTTTCTGATAAATAAAATTTGGTCAATATTGAAAAATGACCGTGGTACGCTTTCCTTCAAGGGTAGATTACACATTGAAATCATTTCATTCATATTAACCTACACCGGATTAATTGAGCCAGTGTTCTTTATTTACCTATCGTTTTCTAAATACCTACTTATGTCACATACAGTAGGTATACTTACACTGACTAGTCTAGCTGATTAAGAATACACAAAATCATGTTTCTTACATCACAAAATGTGCCGATCAGTCGCCGCTTCGTCTGACCGCCATATGAAATTTGAGAGAAAATCTTGTTATGAAAATAGGACGGCGAACAGCGAAAGTAAATGCATGCGAGCGCGTCGGCACCAGCACCGACCATTTCTAGGACGCTGTCGCGCTATTCTGTTATGTTTTTATTGGTGAGTGTTTGTGGGTGCGTCGCTGGTTGTTCTAGCTGGTGGTGGCAAGTAGGACGGTGGCGCGACCGCTCCGCAGTCTCGCCGGTGCCTCCACGCCGCACGACGCGCGCCGCGCTCAAGCGATCTCGTGTCCGCGATCGTTCCGATAACCGCAATTTCACGTGCGCTTGAGCAACTCGACTCAGTTCTTTTTTAAACTCTCTTTTTTTATAAAAAATCTTTGTATTCATTATTCTAGTGCTTGTTTTTTCCATGTTCTGATTTATCCGGTTCTTAGTGTTACTCGTGTATTTAGTTAAGAAGTGGCAAGAAGCTGTGTTTGCACAAACGAGCGAAAGCGGTCAAGCGTGTGTCAACTGACCGCGGAATTTGGTTGTGTAGGTGTTTTACCCTGTGCTGTGTTGCAATGAAAATGAAGTGTTAAAATGTTGAAATCTGGTTTATGAGGAGCTCAGTGAGCGTGCTTGTGCGCCTGTAAAAAACGGGCACAGGTGCTTATGTAAGGCCGAACTGACTCATACTACAAGTGAGTATCCATTACTTATCCATCTAGACCTAAATTGATACGAATAGATCAACTGATTGAGTTAAATAAAAACTGTGAAGTTATATTACTTATATGTTTTTGTACTAGACACTTAAGTGCCTCAAATTACATCCACACTCAGGTTGTTTGTTCGTTGTAAATTCTTATAAAGCATATTAGATACCTACAACGTCTAGGTAATTTAATGTCTTAAATTACCTAGATGTAGTCCGCCGTTAGGAGTAGGAATCTTCATAATAACCATCGTTTAAACACGGACCCACACAATAGACTTTATAGTAAGTAGGTTAGGTTTAAATTGCGATTTCCAACGTCATCGCCACCTTTATTATTTAGTTTCCTAATTAAAAGTAAACACGCCAAAATATAACAAATTTTTCTGTTTAGGTACCTACATTTCAAGAACAAGTTACACTCAATAACAGTCTTAAACAAGATTTAATTCCGAGTTGGGAGTCTGACTTGTAGCAAACTTTCGAATGGCATCGTCAGTAAATAAGCCCAATTAATGCTATCACGCAAGAACTAAGCAAAAATAGCATTATGATGTAAGCGCCGTTATGAATATGAACACGAATAAGGAAATGAAACAAACGTATGATATTTTTAATATCCTTTTGTTTTGAACGGACGTATGAAGTTAGCTACTAGGCTTTTGCTACTTCACCGGATATAAAGACGAGTAAAGCCCCAAAATCTACAAACTACGCAACCTGCGCACCCCTAAAATACTTAAAGTCATAATCCCTCAATCTCATTGCCAGCGACCGCCCTGAGCCGATGTCCAAGCCCCACAGGGGGCGCCCTCTTGCGCAGGTTGCTTAGTTTGTAGTTTTTAAACCATTTATTAAGGCTGGAGCTCTGCTCGCCTTTATGCCCGGTGAAGTAGCAAAAACCTCGAGGCTACCTAGATTCCGATGTCAATCGGAAAAAAAACAACCTGCGCAAGAGAATGTCTCTGTGGGACTTGGACCCCGGCTTATCTCTATACCTCGGATTATGACTTTTAGTCCTTATAATGTTTACAGTACAGAATAAGTTAAATATTATGTTTTATTATTATTGTCGGTAAACTAAAGAAGTTAATAAAACGGTTTGTTTTCCTTAGTTAGGAAGGTCAAATGACGTATATCCCATGAATCTTTATAAATGGGTTCTTTAGCTATGTTTTTATTTTATGAATAAAGTAATTAGTGTGGTAATTAGGGATATTTTTAATTAAAAAATTATATTATATTGTAACAAACCTGTGTTATAAGTACTTAGTTGGTACCTATACGTATACTATAATATAAAAGAATACATTTGTAAGTTGTAGGTATACGCCCGGAGTAATAGGATTCCGTCTTTACCAATTGGGAACGGAACTCTAAAAAGTTAAAAGCCTTGGTTCTGTTTGTCATATATGTATATCTATCAAAATATGAAGAGTCAAGCTTATTCTATCTTAGCCTCTTAGGAATGTTAGTAAAAGTTAAGAGTTAATATATTTATCTATAAGTAAACAGATATCCTTATGTCGGAACGTGTTCCACAATGCACTCTGCAAATGCTCATGCATATACAGTTACCAAACTTTGTTTGAACACATGCACGCAGCAGAGCCTCCACAACAGCAATGAGTCTAAGAATATTAATATCCAAGAAAGTATAATTTGGGTACGCCTTTCTCTTTAAACATGCCAAATTTTACAATAACATCTTTATACCGAAAAAAAAAGAAAATGATTTCTTATAAATAGTGCACTATCTGTAAACAAAATATTAGCAAGATTTGTTTGTGCTACAAATGGGTACCAACTTCAGCTAGAGGCTGCATCCACACATTTTAGTATGTAGGTATGTACCTCCAATATTCTAGCTGACCACATGTGTAAGAAAATTTTAACTAGTACCTTTCATACCTACTTAAAAATTTACTGATTTACAACGATATAGATAAGTTTTCTCATTTTTAAATTATGAGCCAAATGTGATTAATGGTAGCCTACCATTTATTAAATTTGGCAAAATACAAGGGCAAATATAAATACAAGGCTAACACAATTGCAGGTATAAAAATGAAGAACACGACTGGCTAGAAATACTAATATAAGTTAAACATGTTTTAATCACTAAAATAAAAATGAACCGTGTTGCTAAGCGCGAAACTCGAGAACACAGAACAGAGATCTCTCTCTGTTCTGTGCTCGAGAACAGCTCAAATGATTTGGCTGATTCGTGTCGTGTTTATTTATTTTATTATTTTTTTATCTAGAACTAACTTCCAGCATGTGATTTAACCAGCTCCCTTTACTTTGGGGACTTAATCACAAAATATTACCTATTTTAGTCATAGTTAACGTAGCTTTCTAATGTTAAAAGAATTTTTGAAATCGGTCTTATAGTTTCGGAGCCTATTCAATTTAAATAACTAAACAAATATTTACTCTTTATAAGTATAAAATAGATTAAGAATATATATACTCTTTAAAGTATGAACGAGATCGAGGAATGTCGACAAAGCTAGAAAAAATCTGGATGAAGCATTTGAACGAATCTAAACGCAGGATTCGTATAGCTACGAATCCTGCGTAGGCATAGTCAAAATGAATTGCGCGTATGTACACGCAATTCATTCTGACTATACCTGACTGCTCCAATGAATCAGTGGTTACGGCAGTGGCACCTGGTGTTTTGGGTTCGAGTCCCACCTGGAACAATTATTTGGGAGAACCACTAATAGTTATTGTGAGTCTGTGTTTGCTTTGTGTTTTTCCGTGAATAATGTGTCTGTAAAGCAGTACAAGAAAGGTTTATGTCTTTAATAAAAACAAATATATACAAAAAAAAACCCTTTACAATTGGTTGCTCCACTTGTTTGTAACCTAATTATCTAGGTTATAAACTACTATTGCGCTGTATTTGTATCTGTTAAGTAGCTTTTGCGTCCACAAACTTTGACATTTAGTATGATAGCATATGCCGTTCTTGGTATCGCTCTAAAACTTCGTTATTTAGCAATATTTATACGACCTTATGTTAATATGTTATTTTTGTAATATGACTAACGATTTGGATAAAATCTTGAATACGAGAATTAGGGGCCAAAAAACTATTTAGTTCGGTCTCAGGTTAGGAAACTCGTTTTCGACAAGTTTTAAGCGCGAACTATTCATTACTAATGTAACCTTACTACATATATACAACTATGTATTATAATTATAATACTAATATCACACTCAATTAAATAATTATACCTATGTATGAAAATCTTTACACGTAACTCAGTTTTTTTAATTTGTAAATGTTATGATGTGATGAAATTGGTAGTGTATATTAGGTTAACCAACGATTATTTACACAGTATCTACATGATATTAGATTTAACCAAACAAAAGGCTTTTCTCGTGTAACAATCACTTAAAGTTTAACACAGCATGCACATATAAAGAAAGAACAATTAATAAATTGTTATACGATTTACAACTTAATTTGTTATTATAAATATAATTAAATTAAGCGAAGTTTAACCAAATCGAACCAAATTCAAAATTATATTAAGCCAGTTTAAGTCGAAAATATATATTTAATTAAAATGAAAGTGTTGTGCTTCTAATGGCTACAAAAAGTCTTTTTTGATAACAAAAGTTGTGCATAGGTATCTGTAATTGATGTAAACACCAAGCTCATTTTTTTCTTGCACATGTAATATGTGTCTATATATGGGTCAATGTTCTTGATGTGCCTTGATAAATAAATGAAAAAAAAAAACAGTTATTTTATGATACATTCATGCATATACTGTAGGTATTTTGATTTGATCAATTTTCAATTAACACTCAATATTTTTATATCAAATAAAAACTATTTACTAATCAACTCTAAGAGTAGCTAATCCAAACTAATTCAAATATCTATTCTGCTAGATACCTAACGGAAAATTATAAAATGATGGCATCATTGCCACGTTGAATAGCAATGTTTACGTAAATATAAATACCAGTGAGCCGCTGCGAGGTTCTAATAAATTATTTTGTTTTCCGATCCCCACGGTCCCAAGAACCTTTCTTTATGTCCTTCATTTTATACATATCTGATGTATATGATAGGATTAGTTTTGTATGTACAGTTGATTTCGAATCCATGCGATAAAAATCGTGATAAATGGTTCAACGGAAGATTGAGTACTTATAATGTGAAATTAGAATTTCAAAGCTTATTTTTCGTTTTATCTTCATCGATTGCCTATTAACTCTAAGCAATAAAACGGTTGAACGATATTTAACACCTACCTAAGTATTTCAATATGGCATGGAGTGTTCGTTTTAAAATAGAATTACTTTATGTTGTCTTATTGGCACGTTGCCGAGTTGACGTTGATTTTGCATTTGTTTACAAATATTGAAAACACGTAAATATCTGGACTAACAAGTGAGACAATTAAACGAGAGTGAAACACTTCAAAGTGTTTGTAAAACATGAAAGAAGCAAACATGTGAGTCATAGGTACTGGCTAGTCATGGCAAGACAAGGATCTTTAGTGCAAGATATTGTGGTATATTTGCCGTGTGGTTTCCGGCTTAGAATAGACAACTCCATGTCTTCCCATGAGTATCATAAGAGGCGACTTAGGAACATACACATGATGTATGGGTAGCAGCATCTAACAACTCAGGGTTACCTAGCGTGCGGCACACCAAGCGTGGTGATTTTGGCGCTTTACCAAGATCTGTGTTCAGCAGTAGACGTAAAAGGAGTTATACAGTAAGTAAATAGTAATCGTGGTATCTTTAGTCCGAATTCATAGTATTTCTGTACTATGACGGTACCTGGACCCTTCGTATTTTACCATTGTAATAATAAAATCAAATATTACTTTGCGTTCACTAGGCGGATTGTCTCAATTTAACAAGAGTTATCAAAGACATGAAACAGTAGATAATGAATTTAACTCTGATTTTAGATTTAGTTTATTTAGATTTAAGTATTTTATTATTATTATTATTTTGTAAACCATATACATATACTTAAATTAGTGTGCAATATTTTTCATTAGCAGAGTTGAACTGATTTTATACTATTTAAACCCAAAGTTTTAAAATGTGCGTCGCATAGATTCATCGCCTTTAATAAAGTCAATAGGTACTTTAATTGAACACTAGATTAATATATATTTTTTGGAGATTCCCGGTGATTGACTTATTTTTGTTAAGTATGACATTCTTAACCATAATTGCATAGCAAGTTAATTTGGAATTCGTTACGAATACTCACGTATACAAGCTTATCTCCATCTTAATCTTTCCAATTAGTGTAATTAACTTTTGTTTTGTTGGTGAAAGTCGTTGTTCTAGTAGAACTCTTTTCGGTCAAATCTTAATACTATTAGGGCATTGACTTTATAATTGTTATATTTGACCTATTGTATACGATCCCGTAACAAATCTTAAGCTCGTATTTCTTACTGAGGGGCATAGAGAGATTATTACTACTTATGGCAAAGTTAGACGTAAAGAGAATTCAATTTTGACTTCACCGGTGATTATGGCAGATGCTATTAAGATCTGGCGTTCAGACTTCAAACAATAGTTTTTAACATCAATACAATGTCTTTAAAGTGATGTCTTAAGAGGCGACTAAGGGAATAGAATAGAATCATCTAACAGCTTACAATTACTTATCATCTTACTGCGATCACCAATCCGCCTGCTAAGCATGGTGATTATGGCAATGTGCTAAGGTATGTAAAGAAGACACCCATGTTCAGCAGTGATTGTAAACCGTCTGTTTAAATCAAGAAAGAAGTGAATTGTTGACGTCTTAAACAAGAATTTAATTAACATTTCTGACTGTACAATATACATACTTCTCAAATACATGCTAATTTGAACCTTTGTATATAAAAAAAATGAAATGAAATGAATGTTAACGCACTATATTATATTATACTCAAGTATTGAGTTGCAAAAATTTCAATGTAAGGAATAAAAAACTCGTGTATATTTTTCTCATCAGTACTAAGAAAAAATAATGTTAATACCTACAAATAATAATATTGCTGCAATGATATTTTATTGCAACATTAAATGCTTAACATTTCATGTGCTAAGCAATTAAGTACATGTATTATAATAGCTATACATAATATATTATATTGGTCCAGCTGCCCGTCCGACGTCATATCGACGGGTAATAGGCTAATTGTAAGCGACATATGAGTGATATTAGATTAAAAGTTTTATCTAATCTATTCGTAGCTTGCTTGATGTGTAAACGACAAAGCGACGATAAAATGTCGTCACGATCCAATGGGGACAGCTATATACGATAGTCGCTAAACGATAATAAAAATTGACGACAAACAGTCGTTATAATGGGAACAGCTAGAAACGATAGTCGTTCGACGATGAATTAATTGTTACGACATAGTGGGGAACGCGCCCTAAGGTGATTTCAAAATACATATCACTCCTTTACCAGTAGATAGTATCATGTGTAAAAAAATGTTAAACTTAATAAAAATAAACAAACATCATTATAATACATAATTCGAGCGCTAGGAGAGGCACTTCTCACTTCGCGATTTAACGGGCAGTATAGGAATTTATTCAAAGGAAACATGTATTTTAATATAATTTTATTTTTATTTATACTTTATTGCACAAAGAAAGTTACAAGACATACATTTTATAATTGGAAACAACATGTACAAAGGCGAGCTTAATTCATTAATGAATTTTCTTCCAGCAAACCCTTAGGAAAGAGATACATGAAAATTAGTGAATAGGAAGTGTACAACAGATTTAATTTAGCTACTTGGTAAAATACTACATACTATAAACATACACACTAATAGTTACATATACATATATAATTACATACTAATAAATATGCCTGCTATATATAATAAACTACATACACTAACTTATATGTCCATATTACACAATAAATTACTGAGACAAAAAATACTCCTTTGTTCTTCTTTTGAATGCATCAGGAGACTGGCAAGCGCGTATGGGATGTGGAAGGGAATTCCATAACCGCACCGCACGGACGGTGAACGAGTGGTCATATTTGCTAGAGACATGAGGAGGGTTCTTTAAAAGGAGAGAAGTGGCGGTACGACAGGGTTTGTCTCTAGGTATTAAATACTCAAAGCGTTCGCGAAGATAAGTAGGGGCATTGGGATTATGGAGGATAGAAAACAGAAGAGACAAGATGTGACAGTCCCGACGCCGTCGAATAGGCAGCCACTTCAACTGCAACCGAAACTCTGACACATGGTCATACTTTCGGAGGCCGAAAATGAAGCGGATACACAAATTCTGAAGGCGTTCGAGTTTGTCCAAAAGTTCTTCTGTTGCATCTAGAAAGCAAACGTCAGCGTAGTCTAAGAGAGGAAGTAGAAGCGATTGAGCAAGGGTGACTTTCGTCTGAAAAGGTAGGAATTTCTGGAGACGTTTAAGCGACTGAAACGAACAGTACACCTTCCTGCTTACCTCTGCAACTTGACAGCTCCAAGAAAGATTGCAATCTATGATGACACCTAAATTCTTTGCACACTTGGAGAAAGCTATTATTTTATTGTCAAATATAACAGGTGGTAACAAATTGAGGTTAATGGAGTTATACATGTATCTGCTACCAATAATGAGAGCTTGTGACTTAGATGGGTTGACCAAAAGGCCAAAAGCATTTGCCCACGTACTAATGTTTCCAAGGTCAGTATTGATAGCAGCAATGGTTTCCTTAGCATCTGTAACCTTAAAATGCCGATATAGTTGCAAATCGTCTGCGTAGAGATGGAAATTAGAAGATAATACTTTAGTGACTGCGTTTATAAAAACAGAAAATAGAAGAGGAGAGAGGACGCCACCCTGAGGAACGCCCGTAGTTAGATCACACCACTGAGAGAAAGTCTCATTGGCACGAACAGCCTGCGAGCGACCTCTAAGATATGAATCAAACCAAGCAACCACTGGAGCCGAGACATTCAAGGAAGTGAGGATGCCAAGAAGGATATCAAAGTCCACTGAATTAAAAGCACTGCTAAAATCCAGTAGGACTAAGACAGTTAGTAGCTTCTGTTCCATAGCCAAGCGGATGTCATCGGTTACCTTAACAAGTGCAGTAACAGTGCTGTGGCAGGGACGGAAGCCGGATTGGTAAGGACTTAAGAGGTTGTTAGAGGAGAGATAAGACGAAAGCTGTGAGTGCACAACACTCTCAAGCACCTTAGACAGGATAGGAAGGATGGAGATTGGACGGTAATGGGATGTGGAGGTGGGATTAGTGGTCTTGGGAAGCGGCAGAACATGAGCCTTTTTCCAGGCTGACGGGAAGGAATTCGACTCAAGAGAGAAATTTATTAGGTGCGTTATAATGGGAGTCAGTTCCTCTAATAATAAATCTACCATCTGTAGTTGTAGCCCGTCATGACCTACCGCTTTAGTGGAAATGGATTTGATGGATTTTAATGTGTCTCTTTCCGTGATTGCTGTAAATGAGAACGGAGCACAAAATGGCTTGGGAAGATTTAAAAGATACTCAAGAGAAGAGGTTTTGGTGTCGGCATTCACACGAAGCGGTGGTATTGCAAAGTGGGTATTAAGTGTATTAATATCCACTGATGTTACCCCATCGCCAGTACTCTTGCCGACACCAAGAGATTTCAAGAATTGCCATACCTGTGCTGTGTTAAGGTTACTAATAGAACAATGAATGTGGCGTCTTTTAGCATCTCTACACATTCGACTGCAACGGTTGCGTAGTTTTTTATATTGTTCCCAGTTTTCTTCAGTGCCTGACTTTTTGAATCTCCTTTTCGCTTTATCCCTATAAGACATCACCTTTTTGATTTCGTCGGTCAACCATGGAGCCGGAGCATGTTTGATACGCACCCTTTTGATCGGGGCATGGATGTCATATATTCCAAGCACTAATTGGTTAAACGTGGCTACTTTTGAATCTATATCTTTGCAGGTGTAAACAGGTGACCAATCAGTACTGGCCGCTTCCACCCTCAAACGTTCCAGAGAAATATTTTAAAGCTTCGAAGGAGGAATTTTATATTTTAATTAAAAAAATCCTTTACCATTCTTATCACTATATCACCCGCGTTGCTGCCGTTCCCTTGGTAACTTCATACTTAAGTATAGCCTATGTTCACCGGAGATAGTGTAGCTTCCCAACGGTTAAAGAATTTTTCAAATCCGTCAAGTAGTTTCGGAGCCTATTCAATTCAAACAAACACACAAACAATCAAATCTTTCCTGTTTCTAATGTTAGTGATACTGTTTTAATGATACTGTCTACTGCTAAAGAGACGGCAGATATTTTTACATCACCTTATATATTTATTCATAATAAACTGTTGTGTTACTGATAATCATCACTACATAGTATAAAACAAAGTCGCTTTCTCTGTCCCTATATCCCTATGTATGCTTAAATCTTTAAAACTACGCAACGGATTTTGATGCGGTTTTTTTAATAGATAGAGGGCAAGGCAAGGGCAATTCAAGAGGAAGGTTTATATGTATAATACATCAGCATTGTACCCGTGCGGAGCCGGGGCGGGTCGCTAGTGTTCATATAACGCTTATAATGTATTGTGAAGGATGAGTACATAGTAATATATGCGACTATGTATCAATGTTAGTATGAACAGCTGGTAATATAAATAGGTATTTCAGTAGATACAATACGAATTATTCTGACTTATCTAGCTTATAATTTTATATCTTTTAAAATACAGTTTTATATAGATTAAAAGCACTGGCCTTTCTTAAGAACGTTCTCGATTTAAACGTGAAACGTCCGCCTTAGTCTTCCCCTTCCAACACTTCCGCTCATAGCAATTTTGATTTGGCGTCGTAATTATTTATGTTTTTCGCCAATTAGTGTCCAAAGAGTTACTTATTTATCTAGTTTTACGGGTTTCCCCGTGCAACTGTTGTCTTTAAATAAAAAACAGCTTCAAGCTATTTTTTCCATGCTTGATAACAACTAACCGTCCTAACGGTTGAAAATAGAAAGTGCGCCGTAATTTTTGGTTTACTAAAACAATAATAGCTTGTGGACTTAATATTGTCAGATAAATCTTAATATTTTCAGTAAAACCGTCGTTTTACAGATAAATTTTATCAAGCAGGATACGGATGCACCGTGGTGTTATCTGGGCCCTTTTGGGAGCAAGCCCTTCAATGGGCAGCGGGTCAATAGTGCACTCTTATCGTACACATACAGATATGGACACAACCTTCACCGTAACCTTTACGAAATTTCTAAACACATGTGTATATCGTGCGACGTTAAGTAATATGATTGACATTTAAAGTTGTTGTATTTGTTTTTTCAGTTTTTGTTATTTATGCAAGGGCAGTAACGCTTAGAGTACCTACCTACGTCTGCGAGCCCACTTGTATTAGCAGGCTTTTTTTGAAATTTTAGAGGAAGTTGGACACGAATTTTCGATAAGTTTTTATAAATATTTACTTAATCTATATATATAAAAGAAAGTCGTGTTTGTTACAACACTTATAACTCGAGAACGGCTGGACCGATTGCTATGGTTTTTGATTTGTTGGATTTGTTTCCGCCCCGAATAGCAGAATACATTTTAAAAACAAAAGAAAGTCGTGTTAGTTACACTATTTATAACTCGAGAACGGCTGAACCGATTTGGCTGAAAATTGGTAGGGAGGTAGCTAAGAACTGGGAGAAGGACATAGGATACTTTTGGGTAGGGGTAGGGTAGGGTAGGGTAGGGTAGGGTAGGGTAGGGTAGGGGTAGGGTAGGGGTAGGGTAGGGTAGGGGTATGGTAGGGGTAGGGTAGGGTAGGGGTAGGGGTAGGGTAGGGGTAGGGTAGGGGTAGGGGTAGGTGTAGGGTAGGGTTAGGGTAGGGGCAGGGTAGGGCAGGAGTAGGGTGTAAAAGTCCACCCGTGCGAAGCCGGGGCGGGCCGCTAGTAATTTTATATATTATACTTTATAAAATAAACTATGATATTATTTATATTGAAAGAGAAAATTTTGACGCCGAAAAGAGTTTAGTAAGTCCAATAATAATTGTTTTGATTGTCTTTTTAAATATATAAAAAAAAACATAGAACAAAATGAACCACATGAAAAAAAATAAACATCATCAACAAGCGGACGAACCATAAAGCAAATAGGTAACAGAGCGAGGGAAATGAAAATGTTTTTCATTTTATTTAAATTGAATTAAGAAAGACGGGAGAAAGATGTCTGTGCGATCGCGTAGGTACCATTACTTAATTTTAATTAATTACATTTTTTTTTGTAAAATGCGTAAATTTTTGATATTTGTAAAATATTACCTTATGATAAAGTAAATAAACATTTTATTAAGTATGTACTAGCGGCGTGGTGGGGCTGTAACTGATGTTTTATACAAAATCCTTTAGCTTAGCTAAGTAAAATAGGGCTTGGGTTATCTGGTATTTTCTAGAAGGACGAGTGCCCGGCCACCGTGTGTGCTAGTTCGCCTCAATTGTGGCGCTGCTGAATTAGCTTGGTCCCGATTGGTTACTCTTGAAATCCTGACCGTATAGAAATATACTAAACTGAATTAATAATTTTTAATCAGACTAGGGACCATTCTTTAGCATTGGTTTAATATTGTTATGACTATATGTTCACTAATGTTGACTATATGTTCAAAACGTATTTACCTACCCAATGTTGATGGAAAAGCGAATAATATTTTCTGTTTTATATATATATATATTCATCGAGCGGGCGTAGCCCAATGGCAAAGGCGTCGGATTTGTGATCTTGTGGTCGCCGCCGGTTCGATCCCCACCCATTGCACTCGTAACACAAGTATTTTAGCTTAGCACGAGGGGTTAACAAGGATAATAGTAGACTGCAAAAACTCAATTAGTAAACTTTTTGAAAAAAAAAAGGTTAATTTTCAGATATCGGATTTCCACAGTTTTTTTTTTCAGACTCATATGTAGTTAGCCTTAACGCTTTTGCTACTTCACCGGGCGTATACATAAAGGCGAGCAGAGCTCCAGCCTAGATAAATGGTTTAAACACTACAAACTAAGCAACCTGCGCAAGAGGGCGTCCCCTGTGGGACTTGGACCTCAGCTCAGGGCGGTCGACTGACGGGGAGATTGAGGGATTATGGCTTTTTAGTTTCTTTAGGGGATTTTTGTTCAACTGTCGCTCTACTTTACAGTTCGCGGGACTCTCGGACTTCGGGTCTACGAGGGCATCGGAAGGTTCTTAGCAAACTATAAACTAAGGGTCGGGAGGGACTTATACAGATGACTGGCCGAATTTATTGTTGAAATTATTGGTACTTGCAGCGCCCCGCAATTTGCCCGCGTTGGACTGCTACAAGCGGACTCACAATCTTTCTTGTTTAAACGATTAGTAAGGATTGTTTTATATTGATGAACATATAACCGAACTTTTGTTATATTATGTATTTATTTATACTTCTATTAACCGCAAACGCAAAATCTATTTTTGCATTAAGGAAAAACATTGAGACTCATTGTACTTGCTAATGACGAGAAAAAAGATTTATGTAGTTCTTTAGGAGTTTGTAGATGATAACAATAAACGAGATTACACTTGTGTACTTAGTTAGTTATGTAGATATAAAATTTTGTAGTTTAGTGATGAGAGTTTACATTAGGTTTTACTTACTGACTGTTCGTGCTGAATTTGAAGAGGCGCGAATGCGATAGTGATTACCTACTTTGTGCCTTTAATTTGGTCTCGAACATTAAGTCTAAGGAGCCTGGCAGCGGAATGAATTTATAAGAACTTCGCGACGCCGACGTGAGTTAATACGTCACATTCCCCAAGTGCTACTATTTACTTTACACAGTAGTCAGTAGACAGGGGGCAGAACTAATTCAAATTGTAACCGTTAATTAGCTCTGCTTACCTATCTACCGCTGGTTAAGGTAAACGGGGCAAAGCTGACAGAATGCTGGTTACTTTGCCCCATTTTTAGTTGTACGAGTATGTATACCTACGTATTCTGAAACAGTTCTTGATACATGATTGTTCAAAAACGAATGTTAAACTATGCGCAAAATAAACGTTGAAGTATATAACACACTCTACAATATAAATGCAATGCACAAATATAACGGAGCATAAGAAAACACTCTATAAAGATATTACGCGTACATATCATACTTGGCAACGAAGCGTGGTCGGTTGAAATTGAGTTAAATAAGCAAATAGCCAGCTAATTACTTTTTGTACCTATGTATTTATGTGGGAACTTCATAAAGTATAAACCTACATAACTTTAAAGCCAAAGTGTAATTTATAAAGGTAAACGTTAGTGCTAAGAATGTCTGACCTCCGTTATTGTGTAATAAGTTTTCTAAAATTCATAGAGTGCAGAACGCCGGCCCCGATTTCGTAACTTATACTCGGCTATATTAATATCTTAGTATGAAGTAATTGTGACTTGGATTTACATGATATTACATAATATGTAGGTACTAGCTGCGACGAAGGAAACCAACACAACTGATATACCTAGTAGACAAACTTAAAGCAGACAAACAGCCAATTTATAAAATAATAATTAAAATTACTCGAAATATACACTATGATTTGTTGCCTAAGATGCGTTTGGAAATGTTAAGTTGCTTTCGTTCAGTCTAATTCAATTCGATTCCAAGAATTTTGTTGAATAAGTAGTACCTACCTACTATTGAATCGTTTTCTAATGCGAATGTTCATTATAAAAATCGATAACCTATTCGGCAATCCCTTTTGCCTTTAGGTATATCATCTGATTCTATTTAGATCAGGTATATTCTGTCACTTTGTGTTTCATAGGTATGTATGAGTATGTGTAAGTGTATCATTTGATGATCAGTATAATATCCATAAAAGGATCAAGACTTTGGTGGAAACCTGAACTGAATTCTAATGTTCACCGAAATACTTCGTAAGCTACCTATCTGAATCACGTTACAAAGCAACCTTTCAAGCTAACAGAAACGCTGTCGAATTTTGGGGACTTCGGTTAGAATTTAATTAAATCTATCAAGTTAGCCGATGTACCGCGTAAATGTTCAGGGGCCAGAGGTTACACGTGTATGAGAAATATGCCTGACTTTGTTCACTACGTTATTAAATATACCTACATAAATAACGTACACACAGGTAATAAAAATATATTTGCATGTCATGTCGCGCACGCAATAACATTTTCACATTCGTCCTCACAAACGTAGGTACTTATTTACCTAAGTGCTCCACCGAGAATCCGATGTTTGCTGAAGCAAGGTCGCAGGCAAAACTCTTTATTTGTCCGTCAAACGTTAGAGTGCACGTTTCATCGGACGATGCGACTTGTGGGCGATTACTCCATTACAGAAAACGACTACAACGGTAGGTACAATCAATGGCAATCAAAATCGTCACGAAATGATTGAGCGTGCCGGGTCTGAGCACGGAATGTCTTGGGTTTGTTTAGCAGAAAATGTATAATATACGTTTGTACATTGGTATTTATTTTTAGAAACATACGCAGAAGTTAATAAACTTGAGTTGGCAAGTGTACTGAGGAAAATATAGTTCTATGACATGAATATATTATCATGTAGGTATACATTCCACATCGTGCAATATTGCGGTGGTCATGCTCGTTGATATTACGACATGACAAAGTTCTTTTGAGTCTAAACATAAGTCCCTCATAAAATACTATTCCGATCCGAAGATATTTTCACTTTACATAGTGCATCTACCACATTTTTAGGGTTCCGTTCCCTACGGGTAAAAACGGGACCCAATTACTAAGACTTCGCTGTCTCTCTGACACCTATCTAGGTACTTGAAAATCGTACGGAATTCTTAGCCCTTAGTTAGTCCGACTCGCACTTGGCCGGATTTTTTCCTTCACCACGCTGTTATTACTTTCACCAATTACTCTCACATAGACCGACTTAATGTCAAGTCAGCCTTTGTGCATTATTGTGCAAGTTAAAATATATACTTAATTACAAGATAAGTCCGAAAATCTGATAGATAAAACTATCTTCTACAAATCTTACTAATTGTTTTGATATGGGCTCTGTATCAAAACATTAAGAAATATTTAAAGAAGGTTGTCTAGGGCTCGCTAGGCACTGTTAATTATCTCCAATATCAAAGCTATTATCAGGAATTATGTCCTCGGCCATGAATCCTCCTACACTTCCCACGTTCAATGAGAGTATAATGGGATTACGACAAGCTAATGGACAGGTGCAACTACCTGTGTTATAATTGCATCACACTGCCATCGCAAATAGGAATGGATATGTAGCCGTTACGCGTGTACACCTACACACTCGAGTTCACAGCGGTATAATTTATACGTCTATGAATATAGTCATTATTTATTATGATTTACGACATAAGAATAAGAACAATAACTAAAAGTAGTAAATAAATAATAAATTAAACTTATAACTAAAACAAAAGTACTAAAAGTAAAATAAATCTTATCTTAATGTAAGCTAATGGGCAATGTTCTCAGAATGCTGACAGTATTGCCCCATTGAATAACAATTCCAATTTATTTGTGCATTATAAATAAAGCCGCTACGAATATTAAAAACAAGCTGTCTCGTGTGATTTTACCCGTTTATTTCCCATTCTTGTAGGAACCTCATCTTAAAGAATATACTAACTAAGACACTCACAAATAATGTGGCAATTGTAAAATAATTTTCAATTGACATGACAAACTTTATGTTTATTATAGAGCTGTTCAATGTTTCTGAATGTGCTCCTTTGGACATTCCAATATTAATGCTGGAAAGATGAGAATAGTTAAATGATTCCTTCCATATCCCTGCTATATATAATTCCTTCCATGTGTAGCCAGTATATTATAAAAAGCATATATAAAATTTGCGTCAAAACCGATTGGCGGATGGAGGTGTTTTTACTCTTTCGCTGTCAAGTTAGTTACTTTAGCCTTTATGATGATTAAAATAGCCGTTTATTGGCACAGCTTTTTCATTGAACATCGCAATTCAACCAAACGTCTTGTTTTATATTCGAATGATTAAAGCATTTGAAACATTCAACATCACTATTTATTTGTAAGCGGCCGTTATATTGGATTAGTGTACGAGATTTTAATTTGCTTTGTCTAGCCGTGACTAGTGAACCTGTTTTCAAATCGACTAATCGACATTTAGACGTATGGTTGAATGGTGTTGTTAAATGAAAGAGATAGCTGTGCCATTAAACGGCTATTTTAACCAATTGGCTGCGACATATATATAAGTATACTCAAGTCTGACAATAACTGTCGTATGTCGTGCTCGAGGAACCTAAGGTCAATGTAAGGGCCGCTTAAGTTTTGAGCAATGAGGTTATTACAGTGAATTTCAATGCATCAAAATATAAATAATTCCGATATAACTTTGTATGCGCTGTAATACTGATTTCTCATTGAGCTAGGTTTTAAATTATTCCTATCAATAGGTACTTTGTGACTAGACCTGTTTGTCGTGACCTTAGAATAAATGTATATACGAGTTAATTGTCTCTTGCATTTCAGGCCTTTTTATGCGGAGGGATATATGTAAAAAGGCTAATTAGCGACTTAATAAGCGGTTTCAAAACTGCAAATTAAGCAACCTATGCAAGAGGGCACTCCCTGTGGGAATTGGACCTTGGCTCAGAGTGGCGCTCGATTGGGAAGAGAAATGATGACTTTAAAGGCTTAAGGGGAATTTTGTGCGACTGTCTCTCTAATTTACAGCTCGCGGGTCCCTCGGACTATGGGTCTACGACCTGCTTCAGGCATGTTTCAAGGAAATTATATCGATGACAGATAATTTTAATAATAATTAATAAATTACGTATGGATCGAAGTGAAGTCAATCAAATTAAAAAATATTACCATAATCAATAAATTTATACGTAGCAAGTTTTTCTTGACACAAATTCAATTAAATATTATATTTATTACCTACAACGTCATTGTTTATAATTGTGTATCAATTCACAGTTAGTTGAATATATGCTAGTTATTTAAATAAATTCCACCGTCCAAACGGTTGTTACATATAGTTGTAATATCTTTTCCTCCATGGAGAACAGTGTATGCATCCTATCCTATCCCATTTGCAGTTTACGTTTGTGCGGGCGAGGTATGAACAACTGCCCTCGTTATTACGATGGTACACTAAACATAATACGAGGAAAGAGTTTATCCATTAAACCCCCTGGGTATTCCTCGAAACGCCACAGTTGAGATCACCGGGCCAGCAATTCAGTATGACGACCGTGACCGAGTTGTTATATGCCCGTGTATACATAGAGTGACAAAGTCTATACATCTGACAGTGAAACAATTATAACATGATTGTAACTCTTCGTCTTTTAATCAGCTTTCACCTGTTTGGTTAATTCCTTAGGCATCCTTGTCACAGCATGAACTAACAAAACGTAGTGAACACGAACAAATTGTATTGCCACGAAAATTGTTGTCCACATCGTTTAATTTTCGTTAGTCGTACGCAAATACGAATAAATTATTCTATATTCGCGTCATTTGTTCGCTCGTGCGTACACGGCTTAAATAAAGAAGGAATATTTGCCTATAGTCCATAGATTGCAACGCCGTTTAAACTCTTTAGAACCACCTTTGGCCTGTTATATCTAACACTTACTCCCGATTCCGTAGGAACTTCATAATTAAATTAAGGGCCTTAAGCCTTCCTCGAAATGGAAATGGAAATATTTTTCAACACGGATCAAAAGTTTTTCAGATAATCGCGATTCAAGTAAAGAAACTATTCAGCTTTATATATTAGTATATATATAAATCTATACCTACCTATATCTGTTAGCACAGAATACCGATGTCAACTTTATTTATTTATTAAGAGACATAAAGGGCCATTGTGGGCTTAAAAGAGGTCTGACTAAGACCTCCTCTAGTTGGTATATATCAAGTACATATTTTATCTGTTGATAATGATTTTATAAGTATTATTTAATATAATTATACCTAACTGTTGATAACGAGATTGATTGATTATTATCGATTATACAATAATCGGTAATAGTCATTACGTAGGTACCTATGAAGTTCAAAGATATCTTTCACGATATTAAGCTCTAATTTATATTAAAAATATATCCCGTGTTTGGAAATGAATATAATGAACAAAAGTAGAGGGATTGTATTTACGTTGTACTTACATAAAATACAACGTAATTATACAATCTCTACTAATATAATAAATGTGTAAGTTGAGACGTTTGGATATTTGTTACTCAACCAGCTCAATCACGATAGTTGCACAAAAGCGCCCTAAAATCCGTAAAGTAATCACAATAAGCTGAGGTCTGAGCCCCTAGGCCCTTTTGCGCAGGTTTCTTTGTACCCATTAGCAAAAGCCTAGTGGCTAACTAAATAGTTAAATTTATAAAAAAAACAACTAATTTATACTTCTAAGAGGTTGTTTGTTTGCTTGAACGCACTAATCTCAGGAGCTATCGGTCCAATTTGAAAAATTATTTCAGTGTTAGATAGCCATTATAAAGTTCCTTCGGGAATGGGAATTATGTGGGTGAAACCACGCGCGGAAGTTAGTTATAAATCTAAAATGGACAAATTTAGTACAAATATATGGATAAACGTATTTGTGTGTATGTTGACAATAGATTATTTTATTAATTATTATCAATAAATTATCAAGTATTTATCAAAAATTAAAACAATTCTAAATTTATAAATAAAAACGTCCGTTAGGCTGTTACCCGCAGGCAGGGTGCCCAAAACACATACAGCATATCACAGCTATGGAGAGAGCGAGTGTCACATATCCCGCCGCCGCGCGCCGCCAGCGCGCGGATACGCTGCAGCGGCGTGGCGCGGTGGGTACGCGTAAAAGAATTTGCCTACGGACACAAAAAAAAAAACAATAACGCTGGCTACATTACTCCGCTGGATAGCCAAGCTTATTCGTTGACCGAGGTAAGATCCAGCCCTTTGGTCACCCGACTCCTCCACCAGGCGTATGGACAGCTTCTGCTAAAAATACCGGGCGTCTGGGCTCAATGGACTCATAATTTCGACCCCAAAAAGAAGAAATATGTATCCGTCACCAATGGAAACATGAATAAATGGATAAACTATACAATGTGGATTACACTAGAGCGGAGTAGGTAGTCCAACGCAGGGAAAATCGCGGTCTCAGCTAGTATTATTATACTAAGCAGGGTTAAATTCGTCTGACGTAAGGCTAAGCTGACCGGGGATTAAATTACGTAGACCAAAAGAAATTATGCAAACGCCAGTACCTATCTAATTACGTATTCTTACTTAGAAATTAGAATTGCATAGTGACTTTATGATTTAAATATTTTTGACCGTAATTACTACTGGATTATTAATGTAATAAAGCCTTTTAACTTGTCCATTTTAAATTCTGAGTTGTTCTGCATCAGTAATACATAGACACAAAGTACACCTACTTTTTGTCTTAGTAATATTTGTTTGTAGAGTCCCTAGGGATACAAGGAATCGGCTAAAGTGAAGTAGTTGTTTTTTTTAGAAATAAAACGAAAAACTACTTAAATACCAAAAACACAAACCATAAAAACTTACTAAAACTTAGTATTACAAAAAAAAAGTTGTGTCTTTGTAATAGGTATGTATATAGACCATGTTACAATCTAAGTCAAAATGTTAACTTTCAAGGTATTTTCTGTGCATTAAAAAAACACGAATTTTTAATGGCAATTCTTTCAATCGTCAGATAAAATGATTTGTGGTTTTTTTATTCCTCTGATAATTTTTAGATGAGGATCAAATAATTAGCTCTTAACAAGCATAAGCCACATTTAATACCTAAACACAGATAATGAAAATACAATAAAAAATAACCAGAGAGGATCGTTCGTCCATGACATTGTAAATTTTAGCTGAGTAGAAAATTATTACCGACAATGAATCTGGGAGGTCATGTGTTGGATTCCCGGTGCTAACAAACATCTTTATGCGATATCAAAGATTTATTTCCGGGTCTTGATGAATTGAATTGACAGTCGTATATCAGGTAACGGGCAGCAGCGTTTATCTGTGTGTATGCACAAGATTGCGGTCACCAACCCGCCTGCCAAGCTTGGTGACTATGACAAAACCCCCTTCGAGGGAGGCCCATGTACAGCAGTGGACTTCACACGAGCCGATGATGATATGATGTATGATTTGTATAATCACAGTTCCGTGTGTTAACAAGTTCTCATCCAACATATTCACAAGTGATACAACCTATGTGATCTAGTGAATTAAATATTAATATTTCTCACGACGAAAAAAAACACATTGTTAATTTAACTTCTGCAATGTCATGCGCATACTAAATTTGAAATTTGAGAATTATACATTTTGACTACTAGCAGGTTTCGAATATGCAATCTTTGGTATTATAAATTGTGTATTATTCAACCTTTCAGCCACGGTGGGGTTGCCCACATTGCTCGGCAAGGGTGACGGGGCTTGCCTGTAGTTCAGCGCTCGCATCGATAAATTTATTCGATGAGTCGCGTCGTTCACTAGCTCCAGCCCGGCTAGCATAGGCAGCGCGACTCGAGTCTATTCTACGGAGGCCGACCAATCACATTGCAGAAACGCACTGTCACGTGACACTTTCTGCAATGTGATTGGTCGGCCTGCGGAGGGTAGCCCCTCAACCGACCAGACCCAGAAAGAAATCTTAGAATAATTCTAAGAAATCTTAGTGTAAATTATTTATACAAAGATTTGTTGTCCGGTGTGGGGATCGAACCCACGACCTCCTTGACTTAAAGTGAGCCAAGTAGCGCTACGCTACGGAAGTTCTTATTAATGTTATTCTTTATTTTATTAGACTACATCAATGTGTCTTTGTCAATTTTAAACAACTAACCGTTGCTTAAAATTATATTTGAAACTAGCTTGAAACTTGCGACTTTGTCCACGAGGATTTTAATTTCATTTTACAATTACATTCTTTCTTCTTCAATGCGATGTTAGAAGTATAAGCGTTTATATGAACTTGCTTGTTTAAAGAAGTTCATATAAATAAAGCTTGCTAAATATTACTAAGTAATTCGTCTTTAAAAGAGTTGAGAATACCTACTCAGATCGTGAGAACACTAAGAACAAGTGAATGTACTATTAATGAACGTTACTATTTGATATCGGTAAATACGAGATTGGACATTTTCGGACTAATTATAAAATATCCTTCTATATCACGGTTACAACTTACTAAAACAGTCATGGCATAAGATAACTATAACAAAACAAACAAGTCTAAATGTTGTAGCAACTAGAATTCGTTGTCACTTCTATTAAAACTTATGTATATTTAGCGTTAAGATATAGGTACCGGCGAAAGTCTTGTGTCCACGAATTGCTAGCTATTGTGTACCTTAAGTTGATTTATCGGACACAATATTGTACCAAAATATATTTAGTAGCTGCGCCCCGCGATTTTACCCTCGTAACTCTGCTCCAGTGAGTCGCAGTGTGATGTTTTGCAGCCTATGCGATAACTTATAAACTATCTAGGTATAAACTTTTAGTAGTTTTTGCGTTAAGAGTAATACATCCATACATCCATAGATCCATCCACATATACTCACAAACATAGGCATTTAAAATATTAGTATAACTATAACGCAACTAAGATAAATGTTGGCCATACATTTAGTAGATAAACTTTTGAGAACCTTGGATTATATTAGGAGTATTAAGACACAATATTATGAGTAGGTATAATTTATCATACACAGTTCTGTGAAACATAAACCAATGAAGGTCGAGTAACCCCTTTTGTGTTTGACTCAATTTTGTAGCTAAAATACAAACAATGTTGATAGCTAAAGCCTTTTATTACCAGCCAGGTATATAGGTATGCATAAATTGTGTAGCCAGCGGAATTATTTCATTTATTATTCAGTGTATATTGATTTTCGAGAGTTAATGAAGACGTGTGGGTTGTGAATATTTTGCCAGTGCGGCAGTGTAACCTAACCTTCTGCGGTAATGTTCTATTATCATTTGTTTTTGCAGTTATGTCAACTCGTTTACTTGTGGACTAAGGAAAGTGTTTTAGTATGAATATACTTGTCGCAAAGATCAATGGAATACATAATTATTTTTTGTTAGGTTGTCATTACAACATAATTGTAATGAAACAAAGTACCCCGTGATCTGGTCTTTTGCCGAAATACGAAAAACTGTTAATCCGAAAGTCGAATCCTGCCCAAATGACAGCTTTCAGTTCTGTCGCTAACTGACTTGTAACCGTATATTTTGAAACACTTACAAGTCTCTCGTCATTTTGCAGATTAGTACCTATAGCAAAACGTCAAAAAAAATATTTACACAGTAACGCGACATTTTTCATCTGAAACATTTAAGGAAAAATATCTATTGTCGCTTTGTTTGGAAAGTTACCTAATTGAGAAAAATAAAACACCTTTTCGTTAAATTTGATAGAAATCGTAGCCAAACAAATCAATATCAGTTCAAACGTTAAAGATATTTAATATAAAATTCTATTTTTTTTTTATTTAGACATAAACTTTTTTATAAAAATGTGGTTCTTATAACATTTAAAATGCGTTTCATAATGTGTAAAGTTATCTCTTTTGTTGACTATATGACGAAAATTCGAATGAGTTTATACCTAGTTATAAGAACCACATTTTTATAAAATCATTTTTATCGTTTTAAAAAAAGAACAAGTCCAAAACATAAGAATTTTTAATTAAATATCTTTAACGTATAGGTTTGCCTACTTGTTTTAACAAAAAAAAAGTATTTTTAGGTCTGAAAAAAATATTGAACAGTATTAAAAAAAAAATAAGAGTATGTAGGTACATGTCACACTTGATGTCTAGAATATTTCTCAGTGTAATACTTAATAGTGTTAAGTATTTTGACGCTCAAAACAGTATTGTGTATATTTTATCTTGTTTCAACAGTAAAAAGTATAATGTAGTGAAAAACAGTATAGTTGGCAATAATAATTCTAACTGTGCATCAAGTCGCCGATACAATTAAAACAATAAACATCGTAAACAACGATGACGTCGTGTTAAAATTTGTCTCTTCTTTAGAAAACTTTATTATCCTACGCGATGTCGTAGTATAGGTGATACAATCTTTATATTCTGTTTACGGTTTAATGCAGCGCTATAAATCTGGGTGGGCGATTAATTCAGAGCGATGAGTGTGCACAAATCACGATTTGGTAACAAGTTTACCATTAAACTTAGAGATTTACGTAGGTAGGTAAAAACATACTGTAATTACGTCAAGTACCTATTCCGTTGCGGCTATTCAAGTATAACTAGGTAGGTACTTAACATTGCGAAATCTTAGGAGGTAATTTGCAGTAGATCTATTATTATCAATACCTAATACCTTGTAGGTATATCAAAATAAAGTTTAGGTGGTAGGTAGGTAATCCTTATTTTTTATGCGGAACTTATTTCCTTATTTAAATTTGAATATAATTGATTAAGATTTTTTATAGGGGACTTATTTCTCTTTGTTTAAAAGTAGAGCCTCATCTTAACTAAATTAATCTATACAAAAACGAATAGAAAATACTTCCGGCTGTTGAAATTCATCAAACAAAAAGCCTTTTTACAATTAGTAGAATTTATTAGTAGGTATAACAAGTTTCTTGAATTAGTTACCTACACGGCTTTTAAAATAATTAAATCTACTGCAGATTGAGTTTAGCGTTTTGAAATCAGGAAAAATCGTTATAGGTACCTACCTACCATATATACAACACAATATTTCTAAATCCTGTCTTTAAGGTAAAATAACTTTAAGTTGTTTTGAACAGGTATCTTGCCTATTTTACGACAATTATTCATGTTATTCGTAGAGACTCCAAAACAGGTTTGGTTGGTCAACGGAGTACCTTTAGCGCGGCGCAGTCTACAATTACCATCACCCATATTTCGCTTGTGATTAATATTCAATGCAATTTCAATAGTAAATAACTACAGTGTCATCTTATTTCTCTTTACTATTCTATGATACTCGTATCTTACTCTACCGCGCTAAAGGTTGATAAGAAAGAGCGAATAAACGGATGTGATATTGCGTTGAGTGAAATACTCGGCTACGTTCGGTTTGGTCCGTGTACAGACGCGGCAGTCGTGGCCGGCAGCTTGGCATGGTCGCCGCGCGCCTCAGAGCTCGTCACACGCGCGACGTCGTCGTATCTATCGTCCCGCTATAAACAAATCATATTAATGACAGAAACTCATTAATTGTTCAATGACAACTGGTCTGAGACCACTCGCCGGCGTCGCCCCTTGTTCTATTCGAGTCTAGTGACTCAAAAACGTTTGATAAATCTAGACGACCGGCCGCAATGAATTCAGACAATAATAAAGCTAAGTTGAATGCGATGTTTGCAGTGAAAGGAGACGTTGTAAGTGGCGATTTGGTGTGTAACTAACTGTGCTGCGGTCATTTCTCATTAGATGAATGTGGAGCAATTCTTAGACTGAGTTGTTGGAGTATGTACTTGAGTTATGAGTGCCGGTGCTCCGGAGGCTGAGCCGATCGAGTGAGCTCGCCACGTTCGTCTGATTGCTCAGCTGATCGCATTGTTTTCCAACGTATGTATCACTAGTTACGTATAATATATTGTTGTTTTATATGACACGTACACACCACTTGAGTTTAAGTGATAATATGAGACAAACGAGACATTACAAACATACTTTCTTTGATAATAGATAACCTTATTTTTATCGTACTTACAAGATAACGTGAATCAATTTCCATTTGTCACCAAAATACAGTAGATCCCTACTGCAGTAGAAAACCGATTCTTGACTTTGTAGAGTATTATAGGCACCTGCCTATACGAAACCATTGAATACAAAGAAATGTTATCTCTACAAGTTTTCCTTGACCAAACATCTGTCTGTCTGTCCTATAAATCACATAACCTACTGTAACAATTAGCACGACGTAAACACTACATGTGAATTTGTTTGGTGAACTACAATAGCTATGTTTTCAGAACATTATTTTGCGAACTGCCTTGCCCCTTTGACACAAGAGATAAAGAGCTCATAAACCAGTTTTCAACTGTACCTAGGTAGGTATATAATATTTTACCCGCCTTCAACGGTTAATGAACTGCTAGTTTTTAGTAGTTAGAGTTAGTAGAGAAAAGAGCTCGACCATTGTTCATAACTAAGACATATTTGGAGTCATGAAAGTGAATGTTTGAACTATAAATTATTTTACTTGATTTGCAATTTCGCGATGAAGAGTTCGTTTAAATATTTACATTAGCCTTAACAGAGTTCTACCTAGGTATATACCCTACCGATATTTCTGTACTCTTATTCTGGCATATTATCTACGTAATATTTATTATTTTAATTTAGTTTGATCTGTAACTGCTTAAATTTCTAAATTCTCGTACATAGGTAGGTACGCGCTCTATCTTTGTATCTCAAAACTCAATAGGTATTTTATTTTTGTATTAGTTTCAAATATGGAACTAATACAAACAAAAATGTGAGTAAACACAGAATACAATTTTAAAGTAGGTAGGTACCTGTACCTACTTATAAAATGTTATCATACGGACAGATTCATTACGATGCTTATAAAATTTTAAAACCATGTGTTTTTTATGATTTTCCCATATTAGGTATATAAAAATCAAGATTATTATACACAATCTTTACTGAATTGGTAGGTAGTTAGGTAGGTACCCGAACATTGATATGATATCTTTTTTTCCAAAGTTTACAGACTAAAGATTAAAATAATATTTTACTATCCGTGACATTGAGGTAGTCCGCTTATCGCACCCGGGCGAACCGCACCTGCACGTATCCACAAAACGCACATATCAATATTTTTGATAGGTGCGCTTCGCGGATTAGAATTCGGATTTGAACCTGTGACTCATCAGCCTAGTGGAAGCTGGAACAGCTGGAATTTATTTGTTATTCAGGAAAATTTAATTAGGATTTGTACGGGTGCGCTAAGCGGACTACCTCGTAACATATACCTGACTCTTGTGAATTTATCACTAAACATGATTATCTAATGCTTTACTATAACATCAAAATAGAATACATACCTATCAACTCGAGCTTTAATCCTAAAACACGATGCCTTCTTCAAGAAATTACCATAATGTTATTGTCATTAAATTAGTTAATACATTTATTTTTGTAACCTAATGTAAATTTAATATTTAAGTAATTCAAAGAAACTAGTTGTATAGTCTAGACGGTTTCATTTTCAGATGTTATTCTTGATCTTATACTTACTTATTCAATTACCTATTCGCGTAGAAGCGAGTTCGACTTTGAATGTATATGGTAATAGACCTTAGTTTTACTTATGTATGTCACGAAATGTTTATTTAGTAGTTGGATTACTGTAAAAAGTGACTCTTGTCATCGTAAAATTAAATGCAGTAGTACCATTACATCACAATACATTGTTACAGTCTACTAGTATTCTTGTTTACCCCTCATGCTTAGCTAAAATGCTTGTGTTACGAATGGGTTCATGTCGGTATTGGTATACTAATATTTATTTTTTAAATTGTATAGCTTTTATATTTAGAGTGTATACTTACATAAATAAAAAAAATGTAGTTGTGGTCTGTTGGGCCAATTGTAAGCAAGAGTAATGTAGGTATGGCATGGTGCTTTTCATCATCATCATCATCATCAGCCCGGATAACGTCCACTACTGAACATGTGCTTCCTCCTGAGGGAGGGTTTTTCTAGTAGCAAACAGGGAAACTGCTTAACGTGGCACGGAGGGTAGTCCCTCAACCAACCAGACCCGGAAAGGAATCTTAGAATTTATTAAGATTTTATCCGGTGTGGGGATCGAACCCACGACCACCGGGACTCAAATGGAAACATATACCGCATCGCTACGGAGGTTGTTGTGATGTTTTTATAGTTATGCATTTATTCTTAAGTTGTATTCATTTTTTGTTTTAAAAACTGGCACACCGGGGAAATAAATCACTGTATCGCGTAGGACTTTACAAACATTCAATTCACGGACACAATGCACAACCAGTCTCAGAACAGCTGAATGTGGTTTTTTTTTGGATGGACTTAAGTAGGTAGTTACGAGGCTTTTGCTACTTCACCGAGTATAAAGGCGAGCAGAGCTTCAGCCGTAATAAATGGTTTAAAAACTACAAACTTAGCAACCTGCGCAAGAGGGCGCCCCCTGTGCGGCTTGGACCTCGGCTCAAGGCGGTCGTTGGCAATGAGATTGAGGGATTATGACTTACTATTTTAGGGGAGTTTTGTGCAACTGTCGTTCTACTTTACAGTTCGCGGGTTTCGGGTTTACGAGGGCATCGGATGGTTCCTTGCAAACTAAGGGTCAGGAGGACGAAGGGGGCTGGCTGTGGTTCACACAAATAATTGTCCCGGATAGGAAACGAACTCAGAAGCGTAACTACCATAATCACTGAACCATCGGTGCTGTAGTTGTAATTAATTAAGACAAAAGCAAAATAGTTACATAGTTTCGAGACGTAGTGAGTTTCACAATCGTACATCAGTTTGATATGTTATTCAAATATATATGTATATATTATGTGTATTTGTTACACAACATTATATGTAGAACAGACTAGATGGATTTAATAAATGATGTAATTTACTATTGACTTATATAAGGTGCCTTCAAAATATATGCCATACTTTTAACGGTGGATAGTATCATGTCCTACACATGTGACTATGTTAGTGAAGAAATTTCTTTGATTTTTTAAATAAATATAATCTTATTTAAGACAACCGTGAGAGGAGGTTTCTTCTTTCCATGTTATATCAGGAGATGCGAACAACACAGCTAGTATTGGGCGGCGACTTAATTTAAAAGAAACATGTAGTTTAAGATAATTTCAATTAAAAAGAATCATAGAAATTTCTTGCCTAATGTAATCACTACATGAGCCAATATCGCCTGTTAAAGGGATGATTATACACAATATTTCACTGCGACTATTTGTAGTAAAAAGGATTTTTTTTGGTATCGGTTTATTTATTTTGTAGGTATACAATTTAATGATATTGCATACAAAATAATAAAAAATCCAACATCCATCCAACATAATTAATAAATATTGTTTGCGTAAATATGTAGTTGCATCTCATGAAATCATCTCATGAAATTGTATACAAAACGCTATCGAAGTAAGATTAACAATAGTCACAGTACAAAAATATCGGTCTCAACATACTGAAATATATAAAAAATAACCTATACTAATATTATAAAGAGGAAAGATTTGTTTGTTTGTATTGAATAGGCTCCGAAACTACAGGACCGATTTGAAAAATTCTTTCGCCGTTGGAAAGCTACATTATCCCCGGATGATTAATATATAGGGTGACTGGTAATTAGTGACCGATACCTAAACACATGATTGTGCTCATGATAACAAACAACTTTTACTATGGCACCAACTCTGAAATTGCGAAAAAAAAATCAGCTGTTCCATACATTCATGTTCACATAACTCGTCAACATGGTAGGGAGCAGCAGATTCTTTTTTCGCGATTTCAGGGTTGGTGCCATAGTAAAAGTTGTTTGTTATCAGGAGTACAATCATTTGATTAGGTATCGGTCACTAATTACCAGTCACCCTATATTTAATCATGAAGTTCCCACTGGAACGGGAGTTACGCGGATGAAACCGCGCGCGTGAAGCTAATATGTAATAAACAAACTAATGTTGTATTATATAATTACCATAACATTGCGTATCACGAAGTATTGATTAGATATGGCATTATTATCAGTATTCCGGAAACAAAGTAAATAATATACCACGCGTAATTATCTAACTAACCTAATCATCTATTATTTACTTTTTAACCGACTTCAAAAAAACGGCGACTTTTTTTAAATGTTTTTTCGCGGATGACTTTGTTGTTTATGAACCGATTATTCTTTTTATGTTGGAATGAATATATTTCAAAGGTGGCTCCGTGATAAGAAAATCAGGGTTCGATTTCGGCAGACCAGAGAAACCGAGGGGAACTTTCAAAAATCGTAGGGGCGACTAGTGCGTTTGTTAGGTTTTTTTTTATTATTTTTTCATTACTAATTTGGTAAGAACTTTACACCTAGATGGGTTGTGACTTTGATTAGGGGTCTGATGATGAAGACGAAGGACAGTTCAGGGAACCCTTAGTTTACTGTTAAAAGTCGGTTTCTTTTTTGTTAAAAAATATTCTTTTTACTTTTACTTTATTAATGTACTTTTTAACAGACCTTGGCAAGCGAGGATTGTCGAGGGAAATTGCTGTAAACACCACGCTTGGCGGATTGCAGTACTATGGGAGTATCTTTGAGCTGATAGATGCTGCTGCCCACCCATCAGGTGTATGTCGCTTAGTCGCCTCTTACGACACCCATAGGAAGATAGGTGGTCTAACAAAGCTGGAACCACACATTTTTTTATACCCTTTGTAAATTATCCCAATACATTGTGTATTATTTGGCCCGTAGGTACATTAAATGATATAATACAAGTTTCCCGCGCGCGGTTTCTCTCGCATAACTCCCGTTCTATAAGACCTTCATAATTAAATATAGCCTATGTCATCCGGGTATAGTGTAGGTTACCAACGGTGAAAGAATTTTTCAAATCGGTCCAGTTGCTTAGTAGCCAATTCAATACAAACAAACAATCAAATCTTTCCTCTTTATAATATTAGTATAAAAATATAAGTTATATTAAAAAAATAACTCGCGCCGTTTTTAATTAGAATATTTTGATCCTAACTAGTTCAACTAAACAAAACTTATTTTCGTTTAGATGTAGACTAGTTTGACAATCCTTGAGTTCTTATTTTGTATTACTTTACATTTATTATGAATATTTTGCACTATGTTTTCCGCATATTTTTACTATAGACTGATAAATAAGTATATCATTATATGTATGTTACGTGCTAAGAGGCTAATACAACTAAAGGAATTAAAATCGATGTTCAAAATAACTAAAGTTAGTTATTATTTTTTCTATGTAAGTAAATCTGTGATATGATCAAATCATATTAACTATCGACGTTCTCGCGCAGTTTTATCAGATAAGCTCTCGTCCCCGTGGCAACCTCTTCGTAAAATAATGAAGCTTTCTAATGTTGATAGGTACTACTTGTACTTTATCAGTTTATGCGTAAAAAACAAACAAGCACACAAACGTGTTACGGCTCAAAAGCATATACTGAGTAAATTCTAGTATAGAATATAGATTACTAGCGTTAATATTATTTAATATATATAGGTAAGATACAATACTTATCATTTAAGTATAGTAGGGTACAGTGCCGGATTAAGCCAGGGCCTGTAGCAAATTCTGTCCACCTATTGTGGAGCACCATGATTCGGATCCATAGGATTTTATATTTATTGGATCCAATTTCTTGCTTGCGCACGTATCTTGGTATGCGGGGCCCCCCAAATCGAGCAGGGCCTCCCAAATCGCGCGGGCCCCGTAGCAGTTACTACCTACTCTTGCTATATGGCTAATCCGGCACTGGTAGGGTTATAAAAATGTACCGAAACCGAGAAGGTTACTTCCTACAAGGACAGAATACTTATTATCGCTACAAACGATCACTAAATCCAGCTTCATTTATTATATTATAATCATCATCATCATCATCATCATTTCAGCCGTAGGACGTCCACTGCTGGACATAGATCTCCAGTTGTTACGGTTTGAAGCGGCTTGCATCCACCGTGATCCCGATCCGTATATTATAATAAGCAAGAACAAAGCAGGTAAATCTTTATAATATTAGTGCTGATTATGTAAAGTGATTCGAGACAAAAACCCGACTGCAGATACGAAAAAGAAAATGTTACGTAGTTTTATTACTCTCTCCAACACCTTTGAAGACACTTTCGGAATTTCAAACCAATTTCCGCTAACTTACGGTAGCCCTATTCAACTTTACCGTTGAAACAAAATAAGTTGCTCGTGCAAAAAGTTTTTACAAATTTTATTGATAATAAAGAAGAAAGTTTGGCTTGAAAGAAATGCCTTTTCTAATTTCGAGAATTTGTTATAGTATCTATACCCTTTGTGGTGTAGCGGTAAACGGCTCGCTTTAAAATCTCTGAGGTCGTGAGAAATCTTTGTATAAAATCTATCATTTCAGTCCGTGTCTGAGGGGCTACACTCCGTGTCTCTAAAAGCACTTTAAGACCTTGGTCCCAATCGTTAGATATAATATCAACTACCTATAACATTCGTATACCAGGGAGCAGGCAGCAGCGTTCTAATATGTTTCAACATAATTATATCTGCGGTCACCAACCCGCCTACGGATATTTTTTGTTGTCAGTTACGTTTTGTGACAGTTGTATTACATTTTCAGAACTCAATTATTATGTGACGTTAATCTGTGACCCTAATAATAAATGAATCCATAACTATTTTGACGTAAACGAATGACAATCGGGCACATAAATACACTTAGGTATTAAATTAAATTAATATGATACTGATCGCGCCCGCGATCCGAGTGTGAGCTCGTGATTTGGGGGTCGTATAATAATCCTATGATAATCCTTTATTTATTTTATCTCCACAAATTACACATGGTTCACTTCTGGGAGGACGTAATGGATGTGTGATAGCATTATCACTATTTAACTATTATAAAAGAAAGATGGCATTCTTTATAACACTAATCGACTCTTTAAAATTAAAATATAGCAACAAAGAAACACTTTTATTAATAAAATTACAATAAGCTTTCAGCCGAGCTCTGACACATTCAACAATACAAATTAATCTACTCAAATATCACTGTTCCAAAATATTAATAGGTAATTATCTTTAGTTTTGTATTTTATTATTAAAAAATTATCATTATCATATCCGACTCGGAGCAACAATTAATCCAGAAGTTATTGTCCAGTTACTTTTCAAATATAAAAACCGTTCTTAAACCGTAAACCGAATACAACCAGTACTCATTATGCCCATTGTAGAGTGGGATTAAAACCTCAACATTACTTACAGAACCTACCTGTAAAATTAGTATTAATAAAATAACAAATAGGTACCAATGAATTGCCGTCTCGCAAAAATTGAGCTGCTCTATTTTATCATTGTACATAATTTGATATAAGTAGATTGTTATTTCTTGCACATTTACTTATAAAGAATTTTATACAATTTCAAAATAATTTATACACAAAGCACAAAAAATAAAGTAAATCAGTACTTACAAATAAATCATTTATGTCCCCACAATTTGCATTAAAAGAAAATTTATTTCTCCATTTCTCTTTACACCCGACGACCTTAAGGCGAAGCTTAAAGCCTGCTTATACTTAATCTTGAGAGCTTCCAATGTTGGAAGCTCTCAAGATTAAGTTTGCAATACAGTAAATAGAAGTCGCTTAGTGTACATTAACTTAATGTACCTATACAAACATTGTTATATTTTACGGAACGGTTGGAGACATTCATTGTTATCTTTAGATTCGTATAAGACAGGTGAAGAGACCATAAACAACTGTTGATTATAGATAAAAAAAGATAAATAATAAAATTTAAATGACATAAACATTCGAAATTTAAAAGTCAGCTTACGACAAACATATTTGGAAAATTTCAGACTAGGTTAAAAACCATAATTAAAAAATTAAGTCCTACGTAAGCTTTTTGTTCCTGCTACAATTCTAAGTTCTTAAACATTTTGTATTGCATCAAAAACAAAGAACTGCTTTTATTTCTAAAGAGTTACTTTTTAAACAAGTTGCAGTTTGGTACGAGTGGGCAGAGCTTAATTTAAATCTCAATTCAGCTGCAGTTATAATCTGATATTTAAATTTCTTGTTATAATTTTTCTTTAATTTTGTCGTGTTTAAGAACTTTTTCTTTAATTTTTCTTTAATATGTGTGTTAAACACAAAACAAAAAAAAATGGCGTCCATTTCTATGCATTTTCACATTGTCTTCGAATTTCTCTTCTCAAAAGTCTGGATCACAAATCTTTTTAGATGTAATTTATCACTGCTATTTTTAGTACGTAAACAGATACCTGTTTACGTTAAGCAATACTGCTTAATAAATTAGAATTTTAACCGTCTCATACTTACCGAGTGGGCGGTAGGCTCTTGACTATAACCTCTACATATAAACAAGCTATTAGTAAACCCGTTGTTGATAAGTATAGGGCTTAGAAGGCCTATATTTATAAGTACGTTCCCTTGATGCTTTTTATAGATTCTCTCATGTTTCCCGTAGCTGCCGACTATTTTACATAATACTATGTTGTGGTTAGATACATCACTTGTGTAGGTACTGTAGTGAGGTTAAAGTTTAATCCCTCACTACATTGGCCGTTGTGAGTTACTGGCTTTATTCGATTTATGAATAAAGAACGAATGTTATATATTTAAAAAATAGAAAACGACTTCAAGAGTAAAGTTAGTCAGAGTCCGATTTAATCATTAATAATTTAGTAAAAGTGTAAATATTATTCATATTTGATAAATAGATTTTTGTTGTCGCGTGTAAGGAGTGTTACGTGTGTATTCGATAATATACAATTACAAAGTGTGCCTCCTTTTATTTATATTGAATTGATAGTGATCGTACCCTCATACACTCTCGGAAGACCAGGAGTTAGATCTGCTGAACTACGACCCTTAGTTCAGTGGCGTAGCTAGGTGGGCAAGGGCCCCGGTGCAAAGCATCAAGAGCTAGCTCTTGCGAGTTGGCTGACCCGCTCTTTTCAAAGCTTCGGTTAGGGGGCCCCCTGAAGTCCGGGGCCCTGGTGCACTGCACCACCTGGCCCTTCGATAGCTACGCCACTGCCTCAGTCGCGAGCTGATATAACAGCGCAGGCGTCACAGTACACATATGTTTATTCGTACAATGTTCAGAAAAGCAACGTTACCGCGGTCATATTTAATATGTTATTACTTCATAAATTTATAATGTAACAACGGCTAGCATGCTTCCTTTATTATTTATGACGATATTACTACGAAACGTAGCTGTGTTTCGAGTTTTTAATATAACTTTAATAAAAAGTAAGAATTATTCGAGATTATTTTCATTTCGTATAAATAAGTTCGATAGGATGCTAAGTTAATGAGACTCACGAAAAAGCAAGCCACGAAAAGCACGTTAAGCAATTGGTTCTGGTTATCATAATCTATGCCATGTAAATCAATTTTGGCGGTTATGACATTTGCTGGATTAGAAAAACACGTTTCTGGACCATGTGGGTCCAGAAAAGTGTAAAAAATTATTTTATCAATGTAATTTTTATAGGTTTTTCATTCTACTGAAAAGTTACTATTTCTGGTATAGAACTATAGCGGCGCCAAGGGTCGTGACTGGAAATATTCCATTTCCTGAAATGTATTTAATCTTAAACATAATTTAACCGAATTATTATATTTACCTATAATGATAATTTAATCAAATTTTAATTTTTTATTATTATTATTTGTTTATACACTAGCAGCTCTAGAGCTGATGCGTGTATATCACTACACTTGTGTCTTTTTATTTGTGAGATGTTTGTCGAGTCTGTTTTTAAAACTGTTCATTGTTGGAGCACTTATTACAGTTTCTGGGAGAGCGTTCCACAATTTCATCACGCGAAATGGCAAGAAGTGAGTTCTGGGGTTGCTAGCACATGAAGGTTTGGTTAACTTTAAAGAATGTCCTCTTAGATTGGTATTATGGTTCATCTTGAACAAATCCTTAATGTTCCTCACATTGTAGTGGTCATTGAGTATCTTAAATGTTTCTATAAGATCTCCTCTTTTCCGTCTTTGTTCCAGTGTAGTCAGGTCAAGTTCTTGGAGGCGTTCTTCGTATGATTTATCTTTTAGAGATGCTACCATTTTTGTTGCTCTTCTCTGAACTTTTTCTAACAATTCTATGTCTTTTTTGAAATATGGACACCAAATCTGAAAAGCATATTCCAGCAATGGACGAATATAGGTTTTATAAATTCTAATGAACAGTTCCTTGGTAATATTATAAAATGCCTTTCTGATAATGTATAGCATTGAATTAGCTCTCTTTGTTATGTTAGAGATATGCACATCCCATTTTAGATTATGTGTTATTGTAACACCAAGATCTTTTTGTGTGCTTACAGCTTGAAGCAGCTCATTATCCACATAATATTTAAATTTTGGATTAGTGCTTCCTATATGCAGAACTGTACACTTTGAGGCGTTGAGTGAGATAAGCCAGTCCTTCGTCCATTGTACCATGCGGTCCAGGTCTTGTTGTATTGTATTGTGTGTGATGAGTGGATTCCCTATAAGTTTAGTGTCATCTGCGAACATTGACAAATCAGACTGAATGACACTTTTCAAATCGGTGATAAAGATCCCAAACAAAATTGGCCCAAGTACAGATCCTTGTGGCACGCCACTGCGGACGTCAAAGGAGTCTGAAAGAGTATCTCCTACTCTTACTCTGAATTTCCTATTACTTAGAAAGTCTTCTATCCATTTCAGGAGCTGTCCACGGATTCCAAAGTGGTTCAGCTTGGTTATATTTAATTTGACTTAAAGATCATTTATAAATATTAAGTTTTACTTAAATAATATATTTAACTCATCCAATTTGGCTCATTCTTTTTTTAATTAACAGGCAAGGTTTGTATGAATGAAAATATTTATAAAATACACGGAAAATGTCGAAAACGGACACGAACAGCTAGTTTCATATATTATTGTTTAAGTCATAGCGGTTGGTTTTCTCTTTTTCTTTGTTAAGAGCATGCATGTTTAATACGAATCAGATCGATAGGCTCCCTTTGGCCTAGGCCGGCCGGAATGTCATAATGCGATAATAGAATTAATACGTGTTAACAGAACTTACAATTCATATTTCTGTCACATTCGCATTCCGCGACGGCCGTACAGCTTCGATAGACGCCCGACCGGATCCTACCACATTGTAAAATGCATATAATTGTTCAAAGGATAATGTAATAATACATTACAATATTACAACGATAATAGTACATTATATATATCCTACCTAGATAATGGTTTCCACTTAATATTCAATTATCTTCAATTAGTCGTTGACATAAATAGCTATTTATTCATTCTGTAAGTGCACATTGCGGAGTGTGAATCACATTGTACCTAATAAGAAAGAAAGAAAGAAAGAAAAACATTTAATGAACACACAAAACGAATATGAAATAGTAATTACAGTCATTAAAATAAAAATAAAAAGAAGTTCATAGGTGACGCTCGGACGCCGTACAAATAAAACACAAAAAACATGGAATAAGGGAGAAAAAAAAATAATAAAAAAAAATACAATAATACATACACAATAAACAAAAACAACAGTAGGCAGCGAGGTGCGGAGCGGGGCGCGAACGAGACTTATTATAACAAACGCTGATGACTACAATATCGCATCAGAACGCAGACCGCTCGCGCGCCGTAGGTTCGCCAGACGTGCTATTTACCTACCTTCAGCGACGAGAAAAAGAATGCGCGATCTACCCGTCAAGTCCTAACAACAGATTACCTAGTTAGAAAACCTAATATCAGCTATAATAGGTTTCGTGCGTAGATGTTGTTACGGCAAGATGTTATGGTGTCAAGTGTGGTCAAGATGGTATGTACCTAGTTAATGTACCGTAAGTTGTAAGGTGAAAATAATATGAAGGTAGGTAAAATGCAGCGTAATGTTATCACAATTAATTGTTGCAGTGCGGAGTTTCTACAGATCACACTATACTAACTGTAACTTGTCGAACGAGCAGTTCCAGCGGTAGGAGGCCGCACAACCTCTGGTTACGCCATACCGCCGACTGCGATTGACTCACAAGTCCTCTTAAGGGAGGGAGCCAAACCAAGTTTGTAATGGGTAGCCATCCCTTGCATGGAAGCTAGGTTTCTTATAACAGTATTGACCCTTTAAGGCTCGAGGGATGGGTGCAACGCGGTGAAGTCGCAACAGCGGCGTGGCGGCCCAGGGTCGACACACATCATCCCACCTAACATCAAAGGATCGACGGGCGTCCGAGGTTCGATCAAAAATATACATGTATTTATAACTTATTTGTAACGAACATAATTACAGACGGCGATGTGAACATGTAGTGTGTTCATATGGCTAGCAGCTCAGCATATTGTTACAGTCGCGAGGCGAACGTAACGCTGATTTTCAGCTGCCTGCCAAAGTGAGTCACAGATAGGTAAATATAAGCACAGTTAAGCTTATCTAGAGAAATAACAATTAAGATTTTTTTATAATACGTATTCATTTTTTACAAAGATAAAATACTATTAACTTAAGTACTCAAAACATTTATATACACAATTTAATATAACCTGACATCATGACCACTGTTGCAACCAGCGCACGTATAGGATTAGCAAGATATTTCACTGTTCATAAGTAAATAATTGGGAACTAATCATATTAAAAAGGTAATTAAAAAGACTAAGTGAACTTGGTCGTGCATCTACTCTAGCACTAGTATCTAGTCTCTGGTAGCTCTTGCAATATTTGAGCCCTTGTGCCAAGTTACTATCAGGTAGGTAAAAATAAATACTTGACTAGGGAAATGACCCCTTATTTGATTTCCGAGGGACAGTAAAAACACCATCAACTTCCTTGACCTTGACTGGTGTTTAGTTCTTCTTCACCTGACTTAACTTAATGCGATATATACAGCAAAAAGTTGTAATACATTGTTTTTTGCCGGCTCGCTGCCTCGCTATAGTAATGATTGAGTAATTTACCTACTTCTAAAATAAAGGCAGTGATTTTGATATAAACTCATATATACTCTGATTTCTTAATGGTTGCTTATCATTAGCAGGACGATTTGCCTTTAAAAAACTAAAAGCCTGCCTTAAAGCCTGAGCCTAGGTTCAAGTACCACAGGGGACGACCTCTTGCGCAAGTTGCTTAGTTTGTAGTTTTTAAACCATTTATGTAGGTTGGAGCTTTTCTCGCTTTTATCCCTGGTGAAGTAGCAAAAGCCTCCTGGCTAACTACATAATGCCCGTCCGAAAAAAAACAGGACTATTTGCCATCAGTATTGCTATCAAAATGTAGGACTAAAATGTCAAAATATTATTTTGACATTACAAAAAAAGGCTTTTTGTGCAGACCATACTCATTTATCTACCAAACTGTTTTTGGAGAAACATTGGTAATTTTTCAAAACAAATTTTAGCATTTCCCGCATCTTATATTTTCTTATCTTAAAATGAAAGTTGGGCCCATTTATTTTGATATTGGCAACAGTGAAATTTATGTATTAAGTTTGCCAGCTTATATTATTTTAATTTATATATAAGACTAACTTCCCGCGGCCGGTTCATACGTCATAATTAAATATAACCTTTAGCCTTCCTCGATGAATAGGCTTTTTAACACTGAAAGTTTTTTTCTAAGCGGACCAGTAGGCCCTGAGATTAGCACATTAAAGCAAACAAACAAACTTGAAGAGTTTGTTGAGAGAATAAGTGCATTTTTTGCTTTTTTACATTGTATTGGTACGAAATAAAGCAAACCTTTTTACGTTGCTTCACTGATAAGTGAATCAAGGTAAAATTGTTGAGTTAAAAATAATTTAATACGGAACCAAAAAAAAGACTGACTTGACCACCGATTAATATCGATGTAGTAAACTCACCCAAACTGATCCATCCCAGAGGGTGAGTTTACTGCCAACAATTTCCAAAGTCGGCAACTTACCCATGGGTGACGTGATTATAGCGTAGCGTAGTCTTAATATATCCCTAAAGTAATTTATTTACTGTAAACATATAAGCACACTCTTGGCAACATAATGTATGACAAAGGTTCCATACTAGAAAGGTAATCCCACAAGTTGGATGGGATCGAATAAATAAGTGAACTCCATTTCAGAAGTGGAGTTATCTCATCTCACTTCTGAACTCAAGTTCAAAAATCAATCTAAGTTGTAATGTTTTGCGAGTATGCACATGAGTGTATCACTGGCAGCGCATTACAATTCATAGCACGCATGCGCACGTGTGCTCCATCATTATGTGATGTCTACACGACATTTATTTAGATCTATTACTCATAATATAGTAATTGATGTAACCTACCGCGAATGAAGGACATAACTGATCCGATATCCATATTGTCGGCTATTTATTATGTTATTTTATACATATCTTTACCAATATTATAAAGCTGAATAGTTTGTTTTAACGCGCTAATCTCAGGAACTACTGGTCCGATATGAAAAATTATTTCACCATTAGAACGCTACGTTATCCTGGAGCAAGATAGGATATATTTAATGAGGAAGATCTTACGCACGGGTCCGTGGGTTACGTGGGCCAAATCGTACGCGGCATAGCTTGCCGCTTGTTCATAAAGTTAAGATAAATTCGAAAAAATCTAGGGCTCAAGGCTCGATCAATGAATTGGACCAACATTCCAATTGATTATGCACGTTTAGTTTAAGTAAGCTTCTATTTGAGATGAGTTTATAATGAAAAATAAACAAACGTAAAGTGTACAAACAACGTCCGGATGTTTAGTTATAGGTAGGAAAACTGTCGTAAATAACGTTATTATTCCGATACAGCAGATGTAAATAACTTAAAAATATATAGTAAAGGCTCCTATAAAAATATAGACATGTCAATATATCGTTAAACCATAAATAAAGTAATAGATATATTTATGGCATATAATACGTATGTTACGCATGAATAGGGACTAATTATGATACATAACTAGCTTTCGTCCGCAGTTTCCTCTACATTACTATTTGATAAATTTCATGAACGTCAATTAGATTTCATTGCATAGGTAATTTAAGCGTAACAAACAAACTGAGTTTCGGATGAGAAACTCGTACGTAAAGCTGCACGGACGCGTACGCATGTGTGGTGTGTGTTTGTAGTTCCTAAACCTATCGGTTGCAGCAGCTATTTTAAATATTAGTTAGATTTAGAACAAGCACAATATACGACCGATCGCAGGAAACAAACGCGTGGGTGCCCTTTACCTGCATATAAGTTTTATGTAAGAGTTCAAGGTTCGACACCACGCTGCCCTCATTCATTGTGTACTATCAGATTGTTTCATGGCTCGTGCCTTAGTACAATACAAACCCTGGTAGGCTGGTATTGTGTACTTTGAATGTGATTATTTGTCAATTGTTTTATGGGTGTGTGTGAAGATATGTTTGATAGTGCAGTAAAAAATTGCGTTCGTAGTGTTTAGGAAAAATAAGTGGAGATTTTATGTATGAAAGGAAAGGAAGTAGGTATGCCAGTAAACGTATGCTCGTTTTATAACTTCATCTTAACTTTCGATCTCTTTGGATTTTTACTCATAGGAGATTTCAAATTAGTAAAGATAATAAAGGCACAGCTGGAATTCAGATATAAAGTATATCTGAACTCCGGCTATATGCCTTAATCCAATTTAGTTTTCAATAAAATCAATTAAAATGATATATTATATCGAAAAGAAAGACTGATTCTTTTTTTTATTTTTCACTAGCTTCCCGCGCGCGTTTTCACCCGCGTAACTCCCGTTCCCGTGGGAAATTCATAATAAAATATAGCCTATGTCCTTTCTCAGGCTCTAGACTATATCTGTACCAAATTTAATTTAAATCGCTTCAGTAGTTAAGGCGTGATTGCGTAACAGACAGACAGACAGACAGAGTTACTTTCACATTTATAATATTAGTAAGGATTAGTAAGGATACGATAATGTAATATTGAGATAGTCACATTAGATTTTTTCGTAAGATATATTGCGGTTCAGTGCGATTACCATTTTTTCTGACCACCTAATGATCAGCTGCTAGAAAATGCTTGTTCCTAGCATAAGTCCGCCATATTACAGTTTTGTATTGTAGATATGTAATTGTAAAGAGATTTATTTAAATTCTATTGGGTTGGAAAATATAATACATATACTTTTATACAACTTAAAGTGATGACAACTAAATGAGTGATTTTACCACCTGTAAATATCGATGTAGTAAACTCACCCACATTCATCCAGCCCAATGGGTGAGTTTACCGCTTTCACAAAAAATATAGCTACATTTAGTTGTTACTTTACTTAAACTAAAACAGTAGTTTAAAGTATACATGTAGATGCAGATGGAGAGGAAAGCCAAAGAAAAGATGAGTGGATTGTGTGAACAGTGATATGAAAAAAAAGGAGTTAGAGACAGTGTGACGGGTGACAGTGTGACAGGACAGAATGGAAGAAAGAAACGTGTTGCGCCGACCCCAAGTAATATGGGATAAGGGCAGGAAGAAGAAGAAGTATTACAGTAGTTATTTTATAAGCGAAATATATCTATAAATATATCTCTTCTAGTTTGGGTACAGATTACACGAGTCGTTCACATTATATCGCAGCTCCACCTACGCTCGTCAAGTTTTAAATGACAATAACATAATTCTGTTACGTAATACCATTTACATATCTAGAGCTTAGAAGCATAAGGTCGGATGTGCCATTATACTCCAGAAACATTCGTCGTATGTGCCTTTATTGTAAAACTAGCGGCCCGCCCAGGCTTCGCACGGGTGGACTTTTATTCCACCCGTGATTGAGTTTATTCGAAACAAAAATACAAACTTTTGATCTTTATAATATTAGTATAGCTCGTCCGCGAGGCAGAAGACCGGCTAGATGGAAATGCCGACCTTTTAAAAACATCGATCTATCAAGCAGTAGGTACACAAAGCAGCAGATCTTCGTCGGACTTCAATAAAACAGCTGACCAAGTGAAGGGGTCACAATCTTCAGCATTGAAGAAACGAATGCGGAGGAGGATAGATAGTATAGATGACACATTCGACCTATTGCTTCCGAAGTATAATAGGACATGCGTCCTTTTATACATTTATAAAAATATAATGCATGTAAGACATAATTTAAATATACATCAAAAGAGAAGTGCTTTACACACAATAAATACTAGAAATAAACATAAATTGTGTGCTGAATACCACCGTTTACAGCGAGTTCATTCTTCTTTTGTGGGGCTTAGTGTGCACATGTATAATAAGATTCCAGAATATGTGCATGATTTACCTCTTAATAAATTTAAAATCGAGGTTAAGAATACCCTAATGAAAAAGGGTTATTACACAATCAATGACTATATTAAGGATAAAACTGCATGGTGCAAGCAGTAAAACAAAGTCATTCTCACAATAAGTACCTATCTGTTGTAATTTTATAAGTATGTTTTTATAAAATGGTTAAATATTTTAATTTGTATAGACTCACTTGTATTGGAACATGCTATGCTGAGTTAAAGTTTAGATATTTTTTATTATTATTGACTCCACAAATGCTACTGTCAGTGAGTTCATCATGCTCCCTTTGTTTGTCATTGCTTGCGGTGGCGATGTGAGTCGGGTCGCCTCCTTCCCTCTAATATGGCGAGGGAGGCGATGGCTGTGTGCTCACACGTCATACTCGTGAACGGGTGCTGCTTGCGGTGGCTGGTCATCTTGCTGATGGATGTATTTGAGGTGGTAGTTTTTGTGTCCTTTATGACGAGAGATTTACCTCGTGTAGTTTGTTCCTTAAAAATGTGCGTGGATGTTTCCTCCGTTTTCATGTGCAAGAGGCTGTTTTTCTTTTGCTTGAGGAAATCCAGTAAATACTTCGCCTACACTAATGACAATGTTTCAGAGCGTACATCAGCGCACATGGTATAAAAGCAATGTAATCAATGAGATTTTGTTAACAAGTTTTAAAAAAAAAAGAAGAGACTAAAACACAACAAATGATGACGAAAAATAACAACCCCGGAGTTTCTTTCTTCCTTTCTTCTCCGGGTCGTCCACTTAGGTAGCTAGTGAAAGGTTGCAGGTTAGCTAGGGTAGGATTCTCGCCGGCGAGGACCGCGTTGCGCCCCTACCCCTGCCCTGTGATAGAGCGCCTGTAGTCGGTGCTGGTGATCACATCCTCTTTATATATCTATCTTTTTACTTCAGTGGCACCCTGGGTCGTGGTCCTAAACCCCATAAGGGTGCCCTCAGGTGTGTGCCACTTAGATATAATGTGACCACTTGCAATTTGGATGTGGTTTTAATTTCTTCTTATAATAATAATAATTGGTTAATTGCAAAAAATATCACTGGACCGACGGACGGACTTTGCAGTCTGTAGATTTGTATGATTTGCTATTGCCTGTTAATTACTTAGTCGGATATCTTATACAGTAAGAATTATCTGTTAGTTATAATTTTTTTATTATTTTATCTTCTTACATTGTAATTCTGACAAGTACAAGTGTATGTAAATACCTAAGTGCTGAATAAAATTCATTATTTCATTTTGCTTCTGAGGTCTAGATAATCCTTCTACGGCACATTAGCTTCCTTAGAAACTTCACAAAAAACATTTTATGCGCACTTGGCCTTTCATGAATCATAAAATTGTATTATAGTTATTGTTGTAAACCGTGATTTTTTAATACGTGGAAGGATGATTAATCATTCGATTTTCTTGCGAAATTTAAGATAAAGGTTTTTTTTTATAATGTCAGCTCTAGGAGTTTCCGATTGATAAATTTAGGTGTACAAGGCAAAATTACTCTAGGGCAGTGGTAGCGAACCTTAACTTTGTATAAAGTTGCCATTTTCTATGGAAATATTTAATGAAACCTTAGACGTGCCATCAAATAATGTTGACTTAATTAGGACAACTATACTCGTGATATTAAGTATAAGCTAAAGTTGGTTTGATTGCTTGATCGCGTTAATGTCAGGAATTACTGATCCAATAAGAAAAATAATTTCACCATTAGAAAGCTACATTAATCAGGAGTAACTAAAGCTATATTTAATGATGAAGTTGCCACGAGAACGGGAGCTGCATTCACGTGCGGTTGCGATCGGCCGCGATGCACAGAAAACCTTAACACAGGTTCGTAGTAATTTTAATCTGTAATTTATAATGCATTTAAAAAAGTATAGGTATATCTACTCGAGTATTGTGCACGGTATTCTAAATGTCAATGCACTGCGATTGGCGTTGCACCTAATTAATAACAATGGGTGTATTGTACTACTGAATTGAATTATGTCAAACGAGACGGAACACGTAATGAATCAGCTCTAAAATGTAACTAATTTATTTAATAATATTGTCGACTGAATGGCGGACCGTTGCATTGTGTTTTTATTATACATATTACTAGATGCATGTGAATAGGGACTTCGAGTAGCAGTTTCAATTATTTAGGCTAAAAGAATGACGATACTTCCATGCAATCTTCATCCCCTTTCAACCCCGTACAACCCTTTTTTCGCTATAAAAGTAGATTATGTCCTTTCTCAGTTTCTAAACTATCTGTTGTCTCTACTAGATTTAATTTAAATCGGTTCATTAGTTGTGGTGTGAAAGGCCGACAGACGGAGTGTTGTAATATTAGTAAGGATAGTAATGATAATTAATAATTATAATACGAAGTTATATAATATTTTAAAGATCGACATTATGACAATAATCCCTACTTAAAATTATAAATATGAATGTTAGTTGGTTTGTTACGCTTTCACGCGAAAACTACTTAACCGATCATCATGAAACTGTACACATATTCATGGAGGTATTAGCAGTAAATTGCTCATAAAGAAAAAAATTAAAAGGCAAAATTTTGTTTTTGTATATTATTTTTTTCTTCTAATACAAATGATAAAATAATAAATATAATTATATTATTACGTAATAATTGTATGTGCATTTAATATTTAGATTGACACCAGTGACTCGGTGGATACGGTAGTTGCTTCTGAAAACTGATATTAGGGTTCGATACCCATCCGGGACAATTATTTGTACGAACCACAGATAATTGTTCTGAGTCCGACTCCGGTTGTGCTTTCTATTCGTGAATAAAGTGTTTAATTAATCCCTCGCGACACATGGTTTAATTTCCCCAGTAGAAAAAAAAGGTAGGTATGTCAGTAATTTATATTTTAAAAAATGTGACATAAATTAATTGTTTATAGATATGAGCAAATCAGTCGGCCACTAGGTGTCAGTAATCCGATATATTATCACCTTATCAGCTTGTAGGTATATAATGTACTAAGTACTTAATGAGCTACTTCAACCGATGTTGATGATGTCAATATGTACTTCCATTCGCATGTACATTTTTTAATACATTATTTTATTAACTACAAGGTCTACAAGCTTCCCGCGCGCGGTTTTATCCATATTTAATTATGAAGGTCCCACGGGAACGGGTACAACGCGGGTTAAACCGTGCGCGGGAAGCTATTAAAATATATTCCATAAACATGTAATTATTATAGAAATGTTTATGTATGTATGTATGTATATGTATTTAGTGCAACTTTTAAGCCTCGATTAAAACGTACCGATGCCCTTGTAGACCCGAGAGGCCCGCGAACTGTAAAATAGAGCGACAGTTGCACAAAACTCCTCTAAAAACTAATAGGACTTGGACCTCGGCTCAGGGTGGTCGCTGACGACGGGGAGATTGAGGGGTTATCTCAATCTCCCCGTCGTCAGCGACCGCCCTGAGCCGAGGTCCAAGTCCCTAAGGGGACGCCCTCTTGCGCAGGTTGCTTAGTTTGTAGTGTTTAAACCATATATTTAGGCTGGAGCTCTACTCGCCTTAGGCCCGGTGAAGTAGCAATAGCCTCGGGGCTAAATACATAAATCCGTCCGAAAAAAAAAGAAACGTACAGAATGTACGAACAAAACAAATCAGGCTTAGCTTGTCAATAAGAGCTCTTCAACATAAAGCCAGCGTAACTGTAGCGTCGCGATACAGGGGTGACAAAACGCCACCTTACCTACTTGTTATGCTGTCAAGTGACGTCATGGATATTAGATTAATATCGCTCAGAATTGAGTTCTGACAGCGCATCGTGTTCTGATAGTACGTTGCCGCGTGCTGTTACATTGACCTTGCATTGGAAACGTAGCTGACACTCTATAGCAAGCTGTTATCAGTGTGCCTATAGAATATACCTAAGTATAGCTTAATTGTATCGCTAGAAATAGTAAAACATTATATTATTTTATACCTACTGTAGCTATAAAGCCCTTCCGACCGTTTTCCGTCAGGGTGGTCAATCTCTAAGGAGATTTGCCATCTGCGCATGACATAATATCAATCAAGTTCATAAGCGTATGCGCAAACACAGATTCATTATCTTTTCGTTTACTATCTTAACCTGTTTATTGACAGCTTCACGTGCTCTTCGAGGCATATGTAAAATATCACCAACATCCAGACCTCGGGCTGGTACCTACTCAGATTATTCTAAATAGAAAATTCCTAATAAAAATATTTGTTTTATTCCTGCACTGTGCATTTACCATTCATGCAAATATGCAGGTTACTAAGAATTTTGAAAATCATTTATGAATCTATATTAACATATAAAGCTGAAGAGTTTGTTTGTTTGCTCGAACGCGATAAGCTCAGGAACTATTAGTCCGACTTGAAAAATTATTTCAGCGTTAGATAGCCCATTTTATCAAGCAAAGCCATAGGCTATATTTTATTGCGAAATATCACGGGACCGGGAGCTAAGCGGGTGAAACTGCGAGCGGGAAGCTAGTTGACATATTAATCGGTGAACATACTTAAAGTCGTTACATAGAGTCTGTTAAAAATACTATATAACAAACACGTAAACTCAGAACTACTATATTTTACTGCGCTTCTATAACAGGTGGTCTATATTACTCTATAGATCACCAACAACCAGTTGCTTAACACAATGTCAGATTATACGAATTCAAACTTTGTAAGCAACAGTGATCTACATAACAATGTAAGTGGTGGAACATAAACTTGTCTTATTTGTTGCGTATTCTAATTCAAAATGGCGAATCTGAAGGTCTACGCATTCACACCATGCGTGTGAATCAAACACCGAAATTAACTAATAAACTGTTAAAAAAACCTTTGGTTAAGAATCAAATAAGATTTTAGAAACGTGATTGACTGATACTTTGATTTAAATCTATACTAATATTGTAAAGAAGATTTTATTGTTTTTTTTGTATTGAATAGGCTCCGTAAATAGTGGACCGATTTGAAAACTATTTTTTTTATTTCAGTAAGTTTTTGTAATTGTTTAATGCGTATTTTAATTTGATCATATCAAACACTTTATTGTAAAAAAACAATTTTTCACTTCAAATTTAAACTTTATTTAACTTTTGAGTAAATTAAAACCTACGATGTTAATAAACTTTTTTGTCCGGTTCAAAATGTTAAGTGTTCAATAAAAAGAATACTTATTCAATTTACATAGCTAGTTTTTTCCCGTTCCCGTTTTATAGTATTTTCCCACTAGTTCAATTAATTATTTCGATCGTCGAACTAGTGAGATTTTTTTTTCTCATTTGTTCGACCGTCGAACTAGTGAGAATTTTTTTCCTCATTTGTTCGACCGTCGAACTAATTAGATTTAATCATAGGCGAAAGGATCGGTTACAAAATTCAATATTCCTGTACCAGGAGAAGGAACTTGGGGCATCCCGACTCGGATAGGTTAGGTTAGAAGGGGATCCCCTTCGTGATCATTTTTTTTAAACCACCCAGATGTAGGATTTAGGTGAAATTAGGAAAAAAATTCTCACTAGTTCGACGGTCGAACAAATGAGAAAAAAAAATCTCACTAGTTCGACGATCGAATTAATGACTCGAACTAGTGGGAATAAACGACTAATATGACTAGCTTCCAGGGGTCCACCTGCGTAACTACCGTTCCTGTAAGCCATTAAATATAGCCTGCCTTCCTCGATAAATAAAAATCGGACCAGTAGTAAACTTTCTGATTAAATTCGATGCGGGATCCAAGACATTTAGGTGTCCCGGAACAGCCTAAGCTTAGAGTCTCTTTCGTGTGTGCCGCTGTTGATCCTGACTTACAGGAGTTACAGTGGCGAGAGTGTGGGAGGGATTAGTCCCATAAAAGAAAAATGTTCCTACAATTATCGCATTCAAGCAAACAAACAAACTGTTGAGCTTTATTTATCAGTATAGATTTTACGTACTTTGCTCCTCGTACGTTTAGTTTCGCATCAAGAATGCATGATTTGCCGGTAGAATTAAAATGATCCTTCATCGTTGATCGGCAGCAATAATGATTTCTAATTGATGCGTCCCGTCAGCGCTCAGTGTCAAATTGGTTTCGATGTATCGATTTGTGTTGAAATACCGCTCATAATACTGTTTTCTACGAGGGTTAATTATGTAAGAATATATTTTTCATATGCCATTGTTTCTGTTTATGTCACATGGATTAAAAACAGTCTATGGGTTTAGAGTCCTGAATTTTCATCACTTACGGGCTACGCACTGCTAATGAACCAATAGCTGGCCGTATTGTGGTTTGCCGATCTTTGAATACTAGTAGTCACCCAGTGGTCGAAATTCAATCATAACATAAATGTTATTAGACATATAGTTTTACATACCGAGTAGGTATAGTGTAAAATCAGGTAACAAAATTTGAGAATTATTAATAGGTATTCTTGTACATTTTAAAAGCCGTTTTGTTTTAATCTGAATAAACTTACGGGGAAAGTAATACTTACAGTATTAACTTCGTTACTGAGTTTCTACACGTTTATAAGCCGATTAATTCAATTATTGAAATCGGCATGATTTATCTTCTTCTGGTTGGAATAAGCGGCTTTGATTCCCTAAGGTGAAAGTTATGTACATTATTGATATTGCGAATGTAAATAGCCATAAATAGGTCTATGTTATTTGGGGCAATAACGTGGAAAAGGGTTTGCGACTAACTTTCGTTAAATTTGTATTGATATAAGTTGTTTAACTACTGCAATTTGCCTGTTTTGTGCGCAAAGTAAAATCTATTAGGTAATATCACAGATAACAGAATGCTATTTACCGTCAACTTCTTCGTTAAATACCTAAAGTGCGAACGTTGTACCTTATTAGATATCAATTAAAATTAAAACATGCTTCAAATCATATACCTACCTAGTTATCCTTTATCAGCAGATAGCAATAATTACATAGTGATAAGATCAGTAAAAAAACTTCTTTCAAAAATATTTTTTATAGCTTCCCGCATTCGGTTTCTTTAGCGAAACTCCCGTTTCCATAGAAATTTCATCATAAAAACATGGTAGGATAACGTAGTTTTCTAACGAAATATTTTTTGATATCGGATCAGAGTATCTGAGATTACCGCGATCAAGCAAACAAACAAACTCTTCAGCTTTATAATATTAGTAGTTATGTTTAATAATAAATGCGCAATAAAAATGCATGTTAATTTTGAATAATCGTCTCCCAATACTAGCAGTACTGGTGAACCCAGTTACCACACGCTTGTATTACTTTTTTACTTTATCAGCGTCCAGTGCTGAACATGGGCCTCCTCTTCAATAGACTTTGACAAGCCAGGATCATCGTAGATTATTGCCGTAATAAACACGCTTGGTAGGCGGATAGGTGATCGCAGTAAGATGGGAGAATCTTTGAGCTGATTGCTGCCCATAAATCAGGTGTATGTCCCTTAGTCGCCTTTTACGACACCCATGGGAAGATATGGGGTGGTCTATTCTATGCCGAAAACCACACGGACAATTTATTTTACGCAATTTTATTTTGTAACGAATAATATTACTTCTTGATTTTTATTCGTCCGCGCAATTTTCGTAAAAAGGGGTACAATTTTTTTGCTTTACGTATTAATATTCAGATATCCGCGTCAGCGGCACTGACATTCATTTTATAAATAAATATTGCAAATTAATGTTCTACGGTAGGTCACTTGATAATGCGCTATTCCGTGTTACTGTGGCTCATGTTGCATGGCCAAGATAACAGACGTTACCCAGAAAGCCGCTAAACTTAAGTGGGACTGGGCTGGACATGTCTGCCGCATGTCAGTTGACAATTGGGCTAAAAGAACCACCGATTGGGTCCCAATAAACGGTCGACGCCATCGCGGCAGGCCGAGACGAAGATGGAGGGACGAGCTTGACTTCTACCGTAGGGACTGGTCGGTACTCGCAAAAGACAGAGTTGGGTGGAAAAGGGAGAGGGAGGCCTTTGCCCTGCAGTGGGACAACACAGGCTAGTTAGATTAGATTTATACATGCAACCTGGTCAAGGTATCGCGGAGCCAACAAATACAGTCCGCGCCGTGCTGTATCTATTGTTGAAGAAATGTAGGAAACAGGATTTTGTGTAGCAATGAACGTCTTGAATGCTACTAAAGAGGAAAGATATGATTGTTCTACTGGACGGATTTTTAAAGTCTTTTGCTAATACAATGCTACGTTTTCCAGGAGTAAGAAGGCTATATTTAATTATGAAGTTCCATTAGAAACAGGAGGTTTAAGGGGGAAATGCGCGCAGGCAACTAGTTATGTATAGAATTACAACTACATAGTTATGTGAAGGATTCCCCTCTTCATAGCGATGATATAATAGTCATACCACGTCGCGGGGTGTTTCTCCGAACCCAGTTGTTCCTCCGAACTCCAGGAATGGAGGGACACGTATTTTTTTAATAAACATAAAATCAATAAAAATTGTCAAAGTTCAGGGGGCTTGTGACGTCACTCCTAAGTGAATTGTACCTAGAAGTAACGATACATCACATTTCAACGCGCTGTATCTTCGTCGTCGTCGTAAAAAATACGTGTTCAATATTTTTCGGTAAACTAACTGACGGAGCAAATTTTTAGGTGTCATCCCTATTATATATTTATATTGATTAAATCACTCGTTGTTATCACGCCAATACGACTTTACACGGAACTAGGGATGCCAGGTCGCCAAAACCTACTAGCCGGACACACTCGTCAGTTTGGCTGGACGTATATGGATAAAAAGGCCGGACCCCTACATTATTTGGGATTTTGTGTGTATATTAATAGGTACGACAACAAAAAGTATATAAAATCAAGTTTAATACCTGTAAATTATTACCTGCGCTAGGAGGCGGACGGGATCGACCGATAGTCGACTCACCTTCGTTAAGCGGTCGCTCGTTTGCGAAATATAAAAAGTCTAATAAAAGCCGGATATTGTTTATTTAGGCCGGACACGCAATCAAAAAGTCTAGCCTAACTATGTCCGGCTCTATCCAAACGCCTGGCAATGCTACTCGGAGCACGTGTAACAACCGTCAACTTCCTGATGCGAATCGAACGTAGAACCTTGTTATCTGTGTTTGATTGCATCACCGCATTTTTTTTATCGAACCCATTCGTGTGGCGTATCTATGAATAGATCTTCAAAAATGATGTCGAGGTTTCTAATGTCATTTTTTTCTAAACTGAATAGTTTGCGCGAGAGACACTTCCAAAGTGGTAAAATGTGTCCCCCCACCTTCTAAACTAACTAACTTAACGTAACTTCTAAAATAAGAGAATGATAACACTAAAAAAAATATATGATGTACATAACCATGCAAACTACCACCGAAAATTGCTTTGAACGAGATCAAGTAGGTAGTTTTTTTTAATACGTCATAAACCGTAAACCGCAATTTACCTTTCATTCAATCAACTATTATTATCATCGATCAAAGTTACAACGAACTACAAGAACTTTTATACTGTGTTACTTGTTGTATTCTTGATATTAAAAATAGGTAGGCACTTGCAAATAGTACGGAACCCTTCGTGCGAGAGTCCGACTCGCACTTGGCCGGTTTTTTGGTATGTACCTACTTCTTTTGATTGTGAGACTCGTGCGCTATTATATCCCTATAGATATATGCAAACTAGATGTAGCAACAAGTTGATGGGGCTGAATCAGCAGTTACTTTACACGTGTAATTATTGTGCAACCGAATGTTCGAGAAAACATTTCTCTGCAATATTTTTTTTTCCAAGTAACTATATTATAATTATTATTAGCTGATATTCGAAACCTTGTAATTTTCCATTGTTTCAAAGGTTTTTTATATTGTTAATATATTTTATAAATCATTCTGTTCTTAAATCTCGCTCTATAAACATTGTAATTCGTTTTTTGTCAATAAATACTTATAAATGTTTTAGCCTGAAACACTGGAATTCCTAGTTCAGGCAAAATCACAATTTTCTGTCCCTATTTCTTTTTAATCCTATATTTACGTGTAAAAGATTTTTTTTTTAAATTATTATTTTTGTTTTTTGGTAAATTTTCATTTCTAATTTCTGTACGTTGACTCGGGCGACGGGGTCGGTATCTCGGCGCTCACATTCTTCGCGTTTGCGGAACGGACACGTTCAATGTGCAATTAGTAAGGCTAAATCATTATTACCACGATCTCTGATTAGATAAACAACTTAGGAACTGTAGTCAGTGGACTAAAGCGCTTTTTTTAGGACATATATATGTAGTTAGCCAATAGGCTTCTGCTACTTCAGCAGCCAATTTATAAGAGCAGTTCTCCAGGCTTATTAAATGGAGTAATGTCTATAGCTCAGTAGTCACCATTTAAATTGGCCTCAGCTTATAAGCGTTAACATAAAAATCTATGGATGTATATCTAAGCTGTGTAGTTCAGTAGTTGTTACTAGACATACTTAGTCATCCGGGTCACGGACTGTGTTGTACTAACAGGCATACACTCTGATATGATCTAACTGTAAACATATTTGATACTAAGGATGATTATACACAATAATTTTTTTCCGGTTCTGTTGTAAATTGACAGATAAGGTACTTCTATAATAAATATATAAGAAAGAAAGTATCGTTGAGTAGTGTTTACGTTAGCGAAGAAATTTAAGTGAAACTACAAACTTCGTTTAACAAAAAAAGAAACTTAAAATAAGTGCGAGGCAAATCCTCTCACTCTTCTGATACATCGGATGGTGCGGCCAGTACAGCTAGTACTACATCATATTGGCTTTATTCAAAAGCTAAAAATATTAAAGTACATGTACTTTAATATTATTTAATTCCTTGTCTGGAAACGTTCACAAAAATTACATCACTAAAAGTACTAAATAACTACTACTTACGTATATTTATCGTTTTATTTTATTAGAAACTGAATTTATACAGTATCAATGGATTTTTGAAAAACATTATTTTTTTCTTTAAAAAGCACAAATTCCAAATATACAATTTTTTGTTTTTTGGATGCACAAGGTCCTTTGCTTGAGAAATGCCCTTAATTATGGTTAAACCGCAAAAAGTAGTGGCGTAGAAAAGTGACATTACATGCACTCAGTAACTGTGCTTTCCTGATGCGACGTCTTTGGTTTTTGTATACTTTCTATTTTAATTCCTATTGTAAATATTGACGTCATTTTCATAAATTAATATTCTTTTAACTTTTTTACTGTGCCACTAAGAAAAAGATTGATTTCACGCAAAAATAACATTTTCATTGTTCTCAACTCCTCAACATTATGAATACAATGAATCACAGCACGTTCCGCGCACATGGGTACTTTCTGCCAAGACAGCCGCCATAATTAACCACTACATAAATATGAGTATTATGTTCAAGAAGAGAAATTGAATATATTATCTACGGAAGAATAATTAAATTGTTTGAACCACTTTACATTGCGGGAAAGAGATATAAATGGAGGTTAAATTAATTAGGCTTCACTGAAGCTATACTTTTATTGTCTCTATCTTGTTAGAGATTATGCTTTGATGCAGTGAATGCATCCAAGTTACAGTAAGCTAGCTTAGTCTGCATTCTGGGCTTTACTTTTACCAGTTAAAAAACAGTTTTTACGAAACAATCTCCTGGCAACGCAACGGCAAGCCAAGGGTAATCCTTGTAAGCTAAATCAGAGCGCTTGGGAAACTGTTCGTGCACGGGCTTCACTTACGTTCAGTCGACTAGATTGATTTTAAATTGACGCAGCAAACTATCACTTCATAATAAGATTAGGATTTATACGGCGTGTATGCGACTGATTATGACGACCGGTATGAGCGAAAACGTATACACTACGTTTTCGCTCATACCGCGTCTAGAAGTTTGTACCGCTTGCATACTGTTCAAAGTAGATTCAATCAACGTTGCAACGTGCCACCGTAGTTCATTCGTAATCGCAAATTGTACGTAATCTCCGATCTACTACTGCCTTCCATCAAGCAGTTTTTAACTATTTGTGCGAGTAGGTAACCCTGCTTTTTTATGCCCAGTGAAGTAGCAAAAGGCTTCTGCCTAATGTATGATCGTCTACATACTACATACAGTTTTATAAACTGCATGGGACACCTAATTAATACTAAACAAAACATTACTAATGTTTTTATTTCTATCAAAAACTAATTAGGCTTAGGCAAATGTGCTCACAAACCATAATGGCAAAAGACCGAAAGCGCTTATGTAACGCCGAAATTTATGATGACTTTAAGCATTACGTATGCCAAATTAGTTTTGTTATGAAACCACTTGACAAAATAATCATAAATGACGCATTTACCAAGAATTTAGCTTTATGTAAATGCTTACAAAATAATTTTTAGACTTTTTATAATGATATGAAGCCCACGCGGCATCGTGTCGTTTTAAAAAAATATGCCTTCTCATTGGTGTCGTTTGGCGCTGCTGAATGGATGGGCAGTACCATCAGCTCAAGCTTACTTTTAATCATATTGCAATCACCAATCCGCTTACGTGGTGATTATGGCAATATTCCTTAACGATCCTGGTTTGGTCCCCGTCTATTAAGAGGAGGCCCATGTTCAGCAGTGGACGTTAACAGGCTGTTGAAGCGAAGAATTTATAATTATACTGGCTTTAGCCTTCGACTGGACGCGTTTGCGACGTGCATGACAGCATAGAACAGTTACCTACTTTGGGCAGTTTTATTTTCACTATAAACTTGGCCTAGGTATGCCCTATTCCAAGTAGTAGGTATATCTCTGTACGAATTACATCTAAATCGCTTCATCGGTATAGGTGTAACAACCAGTATTTTCGATGTCTTATTAAGTATTAAAAGGGATGTCCTCCTGGCCACTCTTACTCAGTTGGGTATCTCGTCATCATGTCAGGATTGGTTTTCCTCCTATCTTCGCGGGCGCCAACAAGCCGTTCGAGTAGGTCAGGACTTATCCAGCTGGTGTAACCTAACGGCTGGGGTACCGCAAGGCGGAATTCTTTCTCCCCTCTTGTTCTCTTTATTTATTAATTCAATCACTAACATTCTTCACTGCTCTTACCATCTGTATGCAGACGATTTACAACTCTACGCACATACTAGTTCAGAAACTGTTTACGACTGCATAGCCGATCTAAACGCTGAGCTCGCAACTGTTGCTGATTGGGCTAGCAGGTTCGGAGTTGCTGTGAATGTGGATAAATGTCAGGCTATTTTGGTAGGCAGCGCATATCACCTTAGAAGTGTTGATACTCAAAGTTTAATCCCGGTAATTTTCAACAACACTGTAATTCCGCTTTCACATAATTTAAAAGACTTGGGCCTGTATGTTGATGAAAATCTTAACTGGGAAAGGCAAGTATGTGCAGTAAGCCAAAATGTTACCGCTACACTACGATCCCTCTATAGATTTAAACATTTCCTGCCATCTAGTACCAAGCAGCTTCTTGTCCAATCTCTTGTTCTGCCTATGTTAGATTATGCTGATGTCTGTTATCCAGACCTATCTCAAAATCTTCTGAATAAACTGGATCGACTCCTCAATAATCGAATTCGCTTCATTTATGGCTTACGTAAATACGACCATATCTCCACGTATGACATATAACACTTTAATTCCGCTTTCACATAATTTAAAAGACTTGGGCCTGTATGTTGATGAAAATCTTAACTGGGAAAGGCAAGTATGTGCAGTAAGCCAAAATGTTACCGCTACACTACGATCCCTCTATAGATTTAAACATTTCCTGCCATCTAGTACCAAGCAGCGTCTTGTCCAATCTCTTGTTCTGCCTATGTTGGATTATGCTGATGTCTGTTATCCAGACCTATCTTCTGAATAAACTGGATCGACTCCTCAATAATGGAATTCGCTTCATTTATGGCTTACGTAAATACGACCATATCTCCACGTACCGCTCTCAGCTTAAATGGCTTCCCATCCGTCAGAGAAGAACGCTTAGATCTCTCTGTTTACTTTTTTCAGTCATTAATGATCCATGCACCCCTTCCTACCTGAAAACGTACTTCCAAGTACTAGGCTCCTCTCACGCCCGTGACCTACGTACCGCTGATAATTTAATTCTAACAGTCCCCCTCCATCGCTCTAGTTTTCTTGCAAATTCTTTTTCTGTCTCTGTTATTAAACACTGGAATGCGCTCCCTCTTGATATTAGAAAATCCCCTAGTAAATTTATTTTTAAACGTAAAGTCCGCGAACACTATCTTCGAACATTATAAGAATAAAATTCGTCTGTTCCCAATTATCTATATATTACTATCTGATACTGAGTATCACAATTCACAATTTGTCTGCATCGGTTAAATATTGTCCTCTCAATATAATTAAATGCTTTAATGTGCGAACTCCGTAATGGAGTTCTATTCACCGCTTATGCCTTTGCTACTGTTAGTAAGTTCTTTTCACCGCTTATGCCTTTGCTTCAATCCGACAAAGAGTGCCGCTGTACTCTTCTCGCGATTCAACAGTCCACCGGTCATTCCACCGGTCAAAATGTTCGGCGAACCAATCCCTTGGGAACGGCAAGCCAAATATTTAGGCGTAATCCTTGACCGAAAGCTAAACTTCAGAGCGCATGTAGAAACCGTTCGTGCACGGGCTTTACTTACGCTTAGTCGACTACACTGTCTTTTAAATTCACGCAGTAAACTATCACTTGATAACAAGGTTAGGATTTATACCACGTGTATAAGGCCGATTATGACGTACGCGAGCACCGTATTTGCTCATACAGCGTCTAGCAGTTTGTACCGCTTACAAACTGTTCAAAGTAGATTCACTCGACGTGCCACCGGGGCACCGTGGTTCATTCGAAATCGCAACTTGCATTCTGATCTCCAACTGCCCTCCATCAAGCAGTGGATGAAAGAGGCGTCGGAGCGCTTCTTTGAATCCGCGGCTCAGCACCCAAACCCGTTGGTTGTTGCAGCATCTGACTATAGGCCTTTGCCCACAAAGCGTCGTAAACACCGTCGGCCTCGGGGCGTCCTTGACGACCCGGACGACGAAATCACAACTTACCAACTAGCAGTACAGAGACTGCAACAAACTAGCACCACTACACAGAGACCACTCTATCCGACCCGCCGGAGAAGAGTGCGCCCGCGAACGCGACGCGTCCCCCCTCGCCCTCCCGACCCTTAGTTTGCTAAGAACCTTCCGATGCCCTCGTAGACCCGAAGTCCGAGAGGCCCGCGAACTGTAAAGTAGAGCGACAGTTGCACAAAACTCCCCTAAACTAAAAGCCATAATCCCTCAATCTCCCCGTCAGCGACCGCCCTGAGCCGAGGTCCAAGTCCCACAGGGGACGCCCTCTTGCGCAGGTTGCTTAGTTTGTAGTGTTTAAACCATTTATCTAGGCTGGAGCTCTGCTCGCCTTTGTGCCCGGTGAAGTAGCAAAAGCCTCAGGGCTAACTACATATGTCCGTCCGAAAAAAAAAAAAAAAAAAAAAAAAAATATGCCTTTGCTACTGTTAGTAACTACGTGGGGTCTTTACAGCGCAGCGGCTGGATGTATTTGTTACGAAGTACAGTGACTTTAAGGGCTTTGTTCAAAATCTCACCGCTCGCGACTTGGCCAAATTTGAAAGGTTTGCTTCTTTTTCTTTTAGTCTTGAATTAGATGCGAACCAGAAATTGTAGTTTAAACAATTTTAGCAATATTTTTAGGTACACTACGTATTATATTAACTCACATGGCAAAATACATTAAGTATGCTAACTAAAAGCTTTTACTAATGCAGCACGTTCCCCCGTGGTATTTACTTTACACAGCAGTTGAGCATTGCAGTTAAAGAGGGATTCTGCCAGCATACTGGGATTGCATAGATTTCGAATAGTTTTAGTATTTTATATAAGCAGGCCTATTATTTGCATTATGTGGTTAGTTTTCCATGCGTAAAAATAAATAAATTAGTTATTAGCTACAAGTATATAATAATTTTGGTTGTATGAATGTAACAAAATTAAAAGAATTTAACAGCTGGCTTGTTCTATACCTTAGTTTAAAGATGTTTAAAAAGGTTGATTCTTTATATACTAAATTGATTATATAACTTAAATACTCATATTTTTAAATAAAATTTGTCATAATTTCATTGTAATTCAAGGAGGAAATCCTCAATTTGACTGATTAGAGTCCTTTTTGTGTACTTGTTATACGCTTCCTCCGAAGTCTGGGTATTGTATCTGAGTCACAAACACTCACAATGTAACTCTTTTTATTCTGATGGTTTCAAATATTTCAAACCCGAGATTATTTGGAAAATAATGAGGAGGTGCCACGCCACTTAAACATAATTTTAAAATTATGTAAATATTACGTTAAGTCAATTCATATTATGAAAAATATTAAAAATGATAATCGCACAAAAAATCACTCTTTGTCATCACTACCTATCTATTTTAAATACTTTTCATATCAAGTTATGTACGACACACAATATACGATCACTTATGTTACATTATTTGTGTTTGACACATTGACGTTTCGCTTCTATTTTAATAGCGAGATAGATCGCATGTTTGCCTTTAATTAGCAGTACAATCATCGCTTTTATTAAAATCCTGTGTTTACATCATAAAAATGACGAGGTCAAGTTTACAATGCCTTTAGATTCGTATTGATATATTCGTAGTGATACTGCGATACCGCGTAAGTGACAGTTGTTACTAAGGTGTAATTTAATTTGTCAAGAAAAATTTACTTGTTTAATTTTTAAAGGGAAAAAATTAATTTGCTTCATTTGATTTTCAACCTTATGAGTTATCGTCACTTACGGGCGATTGCAGTATCACCGATATGTCAGGGAAAACCCTAAAAACTACCGCGTCATCTATGTTTTAACTTACCGACTATACTAATGATGCTAACATTAACATCCTTGACGTAGATTTACTGAGATAAAGTTAAACATAGAACATTCGTCTTATATTATTAACTACCAGCTTCCTGCCGGCGGTTTCACCCGCGTAATTCCCGTTCCCTTAGTTAAGGATAAAATAAACTTTTAATTTTCAAAGCGGTCCAGTTGTGAGATTAGCGCATTCAAGGAAACAAACAAACTCTTCAGCTTTATATATTAGTAAGTAGGTATAAGTATAAGACTAGCTACCCGCGGGCGGTTTCACCGGCGTAACTCCGGTCTCCGTAGAAACTTCATAATTAAATATACTCAATGTTATTTCTGGATAACATAGCATACTAATGGCGAAATAATTTTTTAAATCGGTACCATAGTTCAGAGTCTCGGGGATCAACAGGCTGAACCGCTGATCGTATATATAGACCTCAAAATCAGATAAGAAATAATGCTTTTTAATGCAACAGAAATACATAATTTGTGTAAATTTTAACTGTCCAGCTATCGAGGTTCTTGAGATATAACCTGACAGACAGATAGCCAAGTCTTAGTAATAGGGTCCCGTTTTTACCTTTCGGGTACGAAACCATAAAAATTACACCCCTACGAGGACTGGGTGGCCAAGTTTGTATATAAGGAAATCGAAAGCAGTTCACGCTGCATACATTTTAAATACTTCCCAACTAGCAAAAACTAGGCTTACAACAATCTCAAGACTACTGTTTTTTTGCTCTTACATCGCTCCTATATAATAATATAAGCCTGGGTTTGGGCACTAATTATAAGCATATTTAGTTTAATATCGATCTAATATCAGTCTAATTGAATGCTGTTTGCACTTACTGAAATGTAGCCAAAATTAATTTAAGCCGACTTAGGCTAATATTGCTTTTACGTAAGTATCTTATAAGCCTGCATAGGCTTATATTGGTCTAAAGTTAGAATATTTTGAGAATTTTACGTCAGATCCAACTTAAAAGTTCGTGTGAGTGTTGGAAATTAAAATAAAACAAATTAAAGTTGCGTGAAGTTAATGTTTATACTATATTAAAAGTACAAAAGTACGAGTTAAAGTAGTTTTACGGTCAGTAATCATATTGGAATTTATTATTTACTGTTAATTAGACCTCGTTTTACGCTTCAAAATTCATGCGCCTTGTTAAATAAGGTATTTCGTGTTCTCGTTAAATTATTTTATTTGTTAATTTGTATTGATAGTGTCGCCATTAGTATAGCTGCATTTTACAAATGCACTATTAGACTAATGTAAGATTGTTTACTCTAATTTTAGCATTCGGTATAACTACTAAAGATAACTCCATATTGGAATAAATTAGGGTTCCTCGCAATTTTACATAAAACCTTAAATCGACAGAGAGAAAAAAAAAGAACTTGATCTTAAGGCTATACGGACACGAAGTCGGCGCGCGCGGCGCGGGTGTCGGTGGCGGGGCGGCGGTGGCGCGGGGAGCGGCGTACGTAGGAGTGGTGCGCGGTGCGCACCAGTCTAGCAGTGCCCGCGCGTTTTCAAAATTACTCTTAAAACTATTAAAATTAGTTATTCCCAAAATCGATCTAAGATCAAACGCTCTTAAATAGGTCTTGTCTTTTGTATTGTAAATATGTTGTCCAAAATCACTCTAATATCATACTTATCCAGTGCTATTGATCTTATATTAGTTTCAAATAAGATCAGAAATGCACGTACTCACAGTACTCTTATGCTATGCTGATATTAGTCTGACATCTTACATTAGCATTTAACAAGTCTAATATAAAATCAAACGAGCTTAGAAAATACCCATATAAGAGCAAGTTTTTCTCAAGTGCAACCAGTCTTAGTAAATGCTCTTATATACATATATGAGATTTGGTTATGAGACTGAGCGTTCTTGAGACCATACCAGCTTGTCTAAAAGTAATATAGGATCGATGGTATGTTCTAAAACAAATATAAGAGCGCTTTAAGCCTACCACTCTTAAAAAGTGCGAGTTCTGAGACTGTTTTGCTAGTTGGGTAAATACCTACACATTCAACTTATATAAAACAGAACAGTTAAGAGTAGTTTTATTGCGTGTGTTTGTAAATAAATATTTTTTTATCGGATACGTCATTCAATTCTCAAGATTAACTCCACCAGACGTTAATGACATCGGTTTGTTTGTTATGGTTCGTTGTTTTGATACTTTATCAATGTAAACTGTGGAATCGCATCTGTGGCAAAGTTTGTTTTTAATCATCGCTAAAATGGATCAGAGTGTACCTACTATAGTAGTCGATACTAAACTAAACGAAAACTTTAATCAAGCCTTTGATTAAAATGTAGCGATGTGATTGGTAACTTTAGGATAGTATAATATGTAGCTTCATGTTTTTAAACTTACTTGATTTGTACACTCAATGGTGGGTACGGGTCTCAATAAAAAGGTACCTAATGATCTGCCTCACAACTGTACCGCGATCGAGAACATTGTTTACTATGGATATTGTACATTTTTAGTTAAATGCTTTTCTTTTGCAAATTGTTAAAGAACTACTTAATTACATAATTGTGATTCCTTCTCGTTTAAACATTTTTCAAACGTGTGTTTTCTTAGGAAACCTACGAATTGAAAAACATTGCAGAACAATCAGTGTGAAATGATATTTAAGATAAAATATTTATATATTCGTTGCTAAATTTAATATTATTAAAAATAATAAATTATTTAAAATAAAAATATTATTGCAATAATATTTTCATTTTAAAACGTAATTGCACCTGACCTTGCCATTGTGTACGAAATAAATTGAAATATACTGAATGGGATGTTATTATGTTGAAACGAAACAGATGCATGAAGAGAGTTAAATTAAATATTATTTATTAAACATATTACATTGTTTTTAGTTCAATATGTTTATTAATTGGTTATTTATAACACTACTTACGTAGTTTACTTTTCTTCTGATATACACTTTGTTATAATTAACCTTATGGGCGCCAATGTCGGCCATACTCGACAAGCGCAAGCGTGAAATGTGCGCCAACATTGGCTCTACCCGACAGTAAACAAGTCCCAGAAAAAAACAAAAAATATACAATAAACATATTTTTTAATTACTTTTATATGTTTTATTCATACAACTCATAAACTGAATCTGTAATTATTACCTTTTTTATACACAGCAAACAAAACATATAACATATTTGATGATAAAATGACAACATAATTATTTTATTTATACTCCATGCCCTATACCAAGCCCGAATGGATTGTCGGGCTTGGTATAGGGTATGGCGTCCTATAGGTTCAATTACTACTCTATTTTTTCCTAAAATAGTATAATGTTATTAATGTAATAAATTGTCTTATTGCAGGTTGCGGTGGCAGGGAGCAGACAAGCAAAATACGTAGGTGACATTAATTATTTAAAATATAAATCTGATGATTGATATTTCTTTTTTTTCTGTAGGTACTATACTAGCTCATAGGTTATAACCGTTCCGTTAAAATAGTTTATCGATGCTCGCAACTCATTCTATTCTTCAGACCCAATCCCAGCTCGCGCTGGTTAATTATTTTATAGAAAACGTAACATTATTATTATAATAAAACACAAACAGTAATAACTGGAATTATAATATGTACTTAATATTATCGTTAAAATGTATTTATTGCATTTGAATTATCATAAGTTCGATCGATTGGTCTATATTATCAATCAAAGTTTTTATTTTCATTTTTAAAATGAATGTAGAGGTAACCTTATAGTGCACCTATGTTTAAACACGTAATAATATATCCTCCGCAGATGGCTAATCTCCATAGAGATTGGCCGCGGTGTCCAAGATCGGTCGGGAGGAAGATGAAAAAATAATGTTTTTTGCTATAATTATAGAATAACAACAAAAAATTGTAATTAATAAAAAATCATACAAACGCCTTCATATACCGTCGGCTTATTGCGAGAAGTCATTATGTGACATATTCACTATTCTTTTTCCGTATTTTAGTTAGATTTAGGTATTTTATTATATATATATTATTTTCTATTTAATAAAATTAACTTGTGCAGCTTAGTGATTTTTTGTAAATGCCTGATTTCCAAAGTGTATAATGGATTTAATGGTAATGTCGTAACGCCAAAAAAAAAAAGTCAGTTTTTGCCTTTTGTAGAATGTGTCAAAAGAATTCCACTATAGAATAAAACGTATTTAGTAATGTTTTGCAGTTAATGAGTTCATACAATAAGCCGACGATACATTGTCATTCACAATATTACTGTGTTTGTTGAATACATATTGATTACATTGCGTATTGTAACACAGGTAGGTGAATATCGACAGTATGTAGGTACATACAACATCGTGACACGTGCAAAATTTGATTATGAACTAGATCCCCGCGCAAGGTTTCAACAATGTAGCTCCCGTTCCCATGGGAACTTCATAACGAAATATAGCCCATGTTACTCCTAGATAAAGTAGCTTTCTAATGATTTTTTTTTTTAAATCAGTTCAGTATGTCCATTGCAAATATACAATAAAATCTTTTCGCTTTATAATATCCGTTTAGATTATTACATTGGCATACCTATATTTAAATCATGGGTTTTATTAAATGGTACTTAGGATTTGTTGGCGGTTGGCTGGGTAACAGGCCCTTTTTATAAGATACTAGCGACCCGCCCCGGCTTCGCACGGGTACAATACTGATACTTATACTACAGAATGTCTTTAAACCTCTTTAAACACAAACGGGCGAAATTTGGTCAAAACAAAAAGAAACAAATTAATATGGGTACCTACTAAAACTCAGTGAAATAAGTAGGTGGGTATACTTTTATCGTATGAAATACCTATACTCTTCAGGACTAACAATACAACAAACACAAAAAAATAGGTATTCAAGTATCTATCCATCATAGTTACAACGAACACAAAACAAAAAATTTGCCCTATAATTCTTAAGGATCGAGCGCGCATAATCGCATTCGGCCTACCTCACTCGCTGCGCTGCGAAAACACACGCTGTTATTTTGCGATAACTTCTAAGTTATTCATTTAAAGTATATTGTGCAGGGGTAAAATAATCTGCATGAAATGCTTAAGAATATTAACTCATTTAAAATGATAAGGATAAATACTGAATCCGTCTGATTAGCTTTACAAGTACCGCATTAGAAATGATCATTTTTCTAAAAGATATAATGGATATAGCAAGTTAACCTTGAAAGATAGACATATGCTATCGCAGACTTTTTTGTAAATCTAAAGGAGAAGAATATTTCCGCCATACATTGTATTGTTATATCTCATAGGGTTTAGGCAGCGTTTTCGTTGAAAGCTCACAAATGGCTTAATTTTTTCCGACACCAATGACAAATATCAATATGTATTAGTCAAATGTACACATAAACTAAACAAATCATATACGTAAACCTTCCGGAAGAATCGTTCTATCGATTGGTAACAACCGCATGAAAATTCATGAAGTAGTTTTTGAGTTTATCGCGGACAGACAGACGCGGCCGGGGACTTTGTTTTATAATATGTAGTGATGTAGTCAAAGCGGTTGCCCGCGGCTCCGTGCGGATGTCGGTTACCGCTGCAAAAAGCCTACCCAGGAAAGACACGGTCAGCAAAATGATTCCCAGGTCAATTCACAGACACCGACACAAACATCGACGACGCAGTCATTATCCGCAGGCTGCACAGATTGTCTTTCTGTGGATGTTAAAGTTGGTAATGATGAAAATATTTAAATGTAATTAATAGGCATTTTAGGCATTAGGCATTTTAGGCATTTTCAAATGTTCAAGAAAATATTAAAAGCGTGTAATATTCTAGCTCTGAAAAGAACTGTTGTTTAGCTCTAAGAAGAACTGTTGATTAGCTCTGAGAAGAACTTTTGCGTAGGTGTAGTTTTAAGATCAAAAAATCGCACGAAAATTATTAGACTTCGCAACGGGCCGTGCAGCAGAAATCGTAATATTTTAATTTCGCCATAACTTCAAAACCAAACGTCCAATTTTAATCATTCAAAGACCAAATATTATCTTCATTAACTGTTCTTAGTGATGAAATAATATAATGAGTAAAATAAACGGTTTGAAACGTAGTCCAAAAAAAAGCCTCACTCGGCATAGATAGGTATAGTGTGTCGCGAACTTTTTTGTAGATATTTATAAGATCTACAATTAATTAGAACATTTTAAGGTTCTATCTTTTATAGTTTAGGCAGCGTACGCAAAATAAGTAACTTTTCTGATTGATTTTTTACATTTTGTGTCCGAAAACCCCAAATATCTTACGGAACCCTATTTTTTTCCAAAATAAAATTTTGCCTATGTTACTCGTGGATAATGTGGCTTTCAAATGATGAAAGAATTTTTGAAATCGGTCCACTACTTTGTGAGCCTATTCATTACAACCAAACAAACAAACAAACAAAGTTTTCCTCTTTATAATATTATAAGTATAAGTATAGATTTATATTTGAAACTTGTTACTTTTTATAAATATTGTCTTGTCATGTTTTATTATGTGTCAGTCGTTTTACGTGTGATTTTCGTATCAGAATAATTACATTAGTAACAATTCAACCATCCTCTTTTCATTTTATTTCGCATTTTAAATACAGTCCACCCGCTCGCTCACAGGGTTTATGCATGCAAAAATATCATATATCGCTGCTTTAATGTGATATTGTCATAAATCCAAAATATGTATTTAACAATAATGAATTTTAGTCATATGATATTACAGGTCCATTTGTATTGAATCATAACCTTATTTTGTGTCACTATTACCTACATTAAAGCTGCGAATGTACGTCCCGCTTAATTAAGTTAATGCAGTAACTTGATACAAAGCAACAATAATTAAATAAGGCAATGTATTATGGCGTCCCTAATCTAATGAAGGCATTTTTATCCAACTCAGGGCATAAGGGTTATCTAATTGCACCCTCCCCCCTTCTTCAAAGTGTGCGTATGTATGGGAAGCAATTGTTCTCTCTTACCCCCACTAAGAGATAACAACTATCTCCCATAAATACATAGTATACTGCCAGACCTGGACTGTAATTGCCGTACTATGAAACGCCCCAACTTGTATAAATAATTGAATTAGCTCCTTTGTTCCTCAAACTAATTTAGCTCAGTTAAATGCATATAACTGGCGTTCTCAACGTCAAGGTTGCCTACAAAATGGTTTACCAAAGAGCAACATTAATTGTTTTACAGGAAGCCCAGTGGAGCACTCCGCGAGCTAATAAAATTTAGCGTTAGCTTCCAAGCTTTTATGTTGAAACGGTAAAGTTCTCGGTTAACAAAGATCTAGTTGAAAACAAGTAAATTAATTAGCTAAGTATCTAAAAGGTGGTCTATACATATGAAGTGAAACGTAGGCAGTTGACGACTAAAAGGTGAAGAAGGTGAAGTAGCAAAAGCTTCATGGCTAACTACATATGTCCGTCCGAAAAAACAAAGAAAGACTACAAATTTGAACGACTTCGGCTTTTATCTTATTTATTTCGCGAAATCTTTCAAAAGGAAGATTTTTTCCCAGATTTTGACCAAATCACACGGTCAAGGTCCAAGGTCCTTGTCGTTCGACGAGGGTCAATTTCACCGTCTAAATTATCTCCTGTTAGTATTGTATTGACGTTCTTTCGTCTACCACTGCCATTTATGTTCGCGAAATAAAATAAAACGGTTAATTTAATTTAATTTTTTAATTGATAAGAAATACTATGTTCGATCACACTGTCCTTTCACCTTAGATTTTTAACGTGGGCAATAAATTCCTGTGTCACTTCACAAGCACTTAATTCAATGTCACAAAGCAAATCAAGACTCAAAACAACTATCCGAGGTTCACACAAGTAGTGGTCCCGGGTGGAAATCGAACCCAGAAGATCAGGCATTAGGAGCAACTACTGAAACCACTGAGCCACCACGTTTGATTGATAAACATTGAAATTGGTGAAATTTCAGAGTTCATCAATAATTTCAAAGGATATATTTTACGTCCCATGAAAACAGTGCAAGATGTGTTAGATCTTATCGTGTATAACATTATAAAAGTAAAAGGTTTTTTCTAACGCAACAGCAAAACATAACGAAACCACTACGGATCGATGTAATTACTGTTAATGTTAGTTCTTAGTCGGATAGCTGTAAATTGACAGGCTACTTACTATGGAGCAAGAAAAAACGTAAAATACACAATTTGCTTTTTTCTATAGGCAAGAGAAGCCGCAGTTTACACTTTATAAAGTAAGTAAACCAAATACACCGTCTAGAAACCTTGGTGATATAGTCTAGATCTTTGCGTAGCAATTATAATGCTTGAGGTACTTTACGCGCGAAGTTAATAAGCGTATCGTTAGCATTAGTTTGCATGTTTTGTCCATCTCGTCACGCTAATGATCTCGGAAGCTACTACTATCTTAAACTGCAAGCCTATATTTACCGTCAACCTTGTTGGATAAGTACTGTAGAAGAGTTGTTAGAAGTCCACAACAATACTTCACATTGTCGATCATTGAACTGTACTATATTGTACAGTTGTCATTATTATGAACGGTGGTACTTCAAGTATGGCATTTTTGAAGATAGAATTCAGTGGGTTTTTTCGGACGGACATTTATGTACTAAGTTACCATCTTCATACTTTCATAGAGGCTAGACAAGCCCAGGGCTAAATTGTTTAAAAACTACAAACTAAGCCCCTGCACAAGAGGGCGCTCATTCATTGTGGAACTTGGACATCGACGGCTCAGGGCGGTCAAGAGAAATGATGACTTTTAGATATTAAGGCGACTTTTGTGCTACTGGCGCTTTTCATTTCGAAGGTCACCAATATAGCCGATATTACTCTCTGATCATGTAGCATTTTATGAGCAAAATGTTTTTAAAATTGGTTCTGTTTCTTTTGATTTCAATTAATATAAACAAATAGAGAAATGTTATCTCTTTACAATGCAATTTCATTGTGTGTGTGTGAATATAATTAATTAATAATAACAACAACAACAGTTCTAATTATAACTCACACACCATGCGATGTACACTGCTTCATGTTCCTGTTTGTTTCAACAAATCTTCCAAAAAATAAATAAACAAAACGCCGAGTGCAACCATAATTTCATCTCAACTAAGAGATGAAACCTCACAATTGACGTCACACAAGAGCAATGACCGAGTTCGCTGCATTTACACTCCATCAAAGGTGAAGGCACGGCTCATGTACTTCAAAGTTTACCACAAACTTAGATCATAATTTATTCCTAAAAGTACGATATAGTTACCAAGATTAACCAAACATTAGCTTTGCAATTAATTATAAAGCGCCCTTAAGCATGAAGGGATTAACATAAAGAAGGATTAAGATAAAACGTGCAACGTAAGTGGTCGGTGCACGTTTTTGTGGTCGTAACGTAAAGATATGCAAATTTAAAGTTAATTAGATTTACTAAATTGTTAATGAAAAATAATAATTAAATAGAATGCAATTTAGTGCCTAATCAAACCAAATGAATACTTGTTGACCACGTTAATCAATCAAATAGTGAAAACAAAGAAAAAAAGAATTCATTATTTTATTTATGTTATATGAAGCCATTGTTATCAGATTTAGGACTAGGTATATATACTATAAAGCTGAAGAGTTTGTTTGATTGAACGAGCGAATTTCAGGACTTACTGGTCAAATTTGGAAAAAATATTTTAGAGTTAGATAGCCTATTCGAGAATAGCCCATCCTTATAGAAACGGGAGTTACGCGCGTGAAACCGCGCGAGGGAAGGTAGTCGTCGATTATTTTTTTGTCGAATTTCCAAAAAAAAAACTCAACACATGATTCAAATTTCTTTACCGTGTTGTAAAATACCGTCCGGCTTGCGTCGATGCGAGCTGGTCGATTGGAATAGTACATTAAACAACGTTACACAAGTACTTGCCTTTTTTTATTAGGTATGAATGATTTCGGGGGTCAAGCGCCCATGACCCGCCCTTACCACTGAGTCAATGTCAAAGACAACCTAAATACAGAATAGATTTTAAGTTGGGCTTTTAAAATAACCTTACATATTCTTGTTTACGATTTCATATAAATTTTCCTTAACTTGTGTCGCAATCCTAATGTATCCAAAAACATTGATGACTTTGTAATGTTATTATAAAAATATATTTAAATTTATATATTCTTACTTAATACAGTAAATACTTTTGACACTTAAGAATTATGTTTAATATAAGTACATTAACAGCCCACCACTGATCACCACGGCACATTATGCCTTCCGAAGGGTAGGCTTATATAGTAACGTAAGTTGGTATAAACTCAAAACCTACCGCAATACCTCAAAAATCATATTACCAATACATCGGTTAAACATGTGTTTTAAATCTTTTTATCGTAAAATCGGAATTTTTAAAAGGCATATTCACGATAAAATCTTGGTAAGTATCTACTTAAAACTCTACCAAATCATGCTCATTGTACATGATTACCTAAATCCGTAAGTAGGTAAATTTTACGCATGTAGTTTATGTTTAACAACAGAAGAACAAACTTGTTTAATAAACTCGTTTTCTTTATGATAAATTGTCGAGACACCAAACTAAACTACTAGCCTTAGAACTTATCCGGTGTGTTTTGATTCACTTTGATCACAAATAGCATGTCGTAAAAACCTGCTTTGTAGTTTTCCTATGTTGTTAGATAAAGCTATTAATAATTCATTTTGTATGGCGAGGCTTTAGCTACTTCACGCCCTGGGAAATAATACAGGCTGGCAGGGCCAGCCTTAATGAATTAATTTATAAACTAAAATCTAAGCAACCTGTGCAAGAGGGCGCCCTGTGGGACTTGGAACTCGGCCGAGGCAGAGGATTCAGGAATTTTAATAAATTTAAGCTTTGTGAAATTGTCGCTCTACTTAATAGTTCGCGGCCTCTCAGGCTTCGGGTCTTCGAGGGCATTTTAGAGTGTGAGAATGAATGATTAGGTGTTAGGTCTTACTATTATGGGGTTAATCAAACTCAAACTGCAACTCCTGTAAGCCAGGATGAAAAGTGGCACACACTTTAAATGGCAATGAGCATCGAGGCACACCAAGTCCCGGGAATAAGTTAAACAGCATTGGGACCCGCAACGTATTTAATCAGAAAGAGACTAGTATGAGTCAGGAAAAACTCATGTTTCCACGTATAATAGAGGGCTATTACACTGCTTGAAAGAGTAAAAAAGGAAATAACACGTAAACAGTCCTAAGCGGTAATTTACAACTATAGAAGCCAGTTATAAATCACCACTGATGAGTAGTAATAAATTACGGGGCCTACACGTGAGCTGTTATTTTTGATTCCAGTAGTATGTATGGCAAAAACGTCTTAAAGCAGGGTAATTTTGTTCGAACGCATATAGTAAACAACCCCCGAAGACTCTTAAGCTAACGTGTTGAATTTTTGGGTGGTGAATCATTCTTTGTGGGATCTGAAATAGCTTGTTGATTGCCTTTTTTTGACAGATATGTGTGGTCACGAGGCTTTTGCTACTTCACCGGCGGTTTATCATTTAAATTTGCGGTTAGTTCCACTATGATATGGTGCAAGTATGGCTATGGCATATTCATAAAGTCCCACTGTGGGAGATACATTGATGGGTGCCAAACCGAGACCTTTTATATGTATTTTGATTAAAGAAAGTACCTACCTACATACTTTGTATGCAGTATATCTACTTCATAAAAACTTGGAATGCAAATCTATAAAAACTTTCAGGCAAAACTTTTTTATGCGGTGCTGTAAATTTTAAATAAATGTCTACCCGTTCTTGCAGTTTAGACACACCAGACTACAAAGGATTATCATTTCAAAGAATGTAGCTATAAGTAAGGTATATTTTATCGGTTTGTGAATATATTTTAAAGGGCCATCTATAAATTACATCAAACATCAAGTGGTGGCTGGTGCGGGAAATGAGACATGGTGTCATAAGGAGAGGCGGGTCCTAAGTTTCGTTACATTACACTTTAAACTCTTTACATATGTAGATATTAAATCACGAAATGTGCAATATTAATACAAGAATTCAAAATATTTGCAACTACATCTGTATAAACAATGAAACATACAGTTTAAATTGTTTTACTAACTAATACTAGCTCTACTATAGACATACGCCGACCGCTCATATCAGTCCTCCTAGTTTGATTTCGGAACTGCTGTTTTTATTTAATTTTTTTTAGACGTATTATTACAAAGGATGTGACGTTACACTAGTGGGTATTTTAAAAATGTGACCAGCGGTGACAAATGGGGAAAGGGGACTAAAAATTTAAATTTGTACACGTACTTTATCGAAGGCGCCTAATCTTCTACATATTATGTAAAAAAAGGTATTCTCTGAGGTATCTAGACTATTTTGACATTTTATTGGCATTTGATAGGAATTCGTTCCTGAGATTAATGCTTTCAAGCAAGCTCTTCAGTCTTTCATATTAAAATAGATACATACATCCATTCATCCATACATTTCACTCTCCTGAAAAGTTACTATTTCTGACGTACATGATGTTAGAACTTAATCGTCGAAATATCGATATATTAATATAATAACTGATATTGTTGTCCTTTCCGTATATATGATGTACATTAACTAATTAAATGTCTACGAGGGACTAAACTGTCGGGGGAACGAGAACGCTCCAATTAATTCAATTACCCTTAGAACAAACATCCAGTTATTACTTTACTTAATTGAGCCGATGAAACCTTCAATTTGACGGTATATTATGACATAAAGCCTGACCAATCGACCATGACATCGAATCTCTATAAATATAGGCTTAGGGTATTTATTTATAAGTGGGTGAATAAATTAATATGAGACTCAGGGGCGCAACTTAAGAAAGTTTTCGGGAAATGTTGGTCAGTTGGGAAGAAGTTGTGGGTGGTGGAAGTGGTGGGTTGCTGGTTTAAGATTTTTCTTGTATCCTTTCTTAAAATAGAACAGCAGTTTTTGCACTCTACTTGTATTCTTGTTTACTCTTTGTGCTTAGCTAAAATGCTTGTGTTACGTGTGGGTTCACGTCGGTAGAGCAATGGGTATGGATCGAACCGGCGATCATATGATCGCAAGTCTGACGCCCTAGCCATTGGGGCACGGCCGCTTTAAACATTATTTATTTAATTAAATTTACTTTTATATTTTTTAACTTTATTAGACCGTTTACGTCCACAGCTGAACATGGTCCTCCACTTAACAGACCTCAGCTAGCCAGGGTCATTGATGGATAATGTCATAATCACCACGCTTGGCAGGCGGATTGGTGATCGCAGTAAGATGGGAGTATCTTTGAGTTGGTAGATTGCTATTTTTTTAATTTATTTTTATTACACACTTTGTTTTGCCAAATTTGTCCGCAATTATTCCTGTTTCCTATACAATCTTTACTCCCCCGTTCCGTCTTCTTATGGAATGAATTTTGGGAAATTCACTTTTAATGGATGCCTAATATAATAACTCTCCGTAGCGTAGCGGTATTGACAACCTCCGTAGCGTAGCGGTATTTGGCTCGCTTTAAATCTCGGAGGTCGTAGGTTCGATCCCCACGCCGGACAGGAAATCTTTGTGTAAATTCTAAGATGTTTTTCCGGGTCTGGTTGGTTGAGGGACTACCCTCCGTGCCTCGGAAAGCACGTTAAGCCGTTGGTCCCGATTCTTATAACATGATCTATAATAATCGTATCAAGGAACGGGCAGCAGCGTTTCCTTGTGTGGTACAACATAATACTGCGGTCACCAACCCGCCTGCCAAGCGTGGTGACTAAGGCAAATACCCTCCCTCGGGAGGAGGCCCATGTTCAGCAGTGGACGTTATACGGGCTGATGATGTATATAATATCTATCTGCGTGCCAAATTTCAACGCCACAAGTGCGACCATAAAGTTCAGATATTTGAGGTGTCTATTGCAAAGAGACTCAAGTACTAAGTGCTGATAAGAGTCGATGTTGTAAGTTCTTCCAAAAGTCAGTTCTAGGCTGACCCATTGGGCGAGCATGTCGTTCGCACAAAAAAACAAAAAGAACGCGCACGCCAAATGTGGGTTGAACCCACATTTGGCGTGCGCGTTGGCCTTAGTTGATTCCTATAACAAAAATATAATTCCAGTACTGCTGAATAGTCATTGCTATGACTTCCACACGTGTGACCTCTGTTGTTTTGTATTGTTCACGGAAACTTTACAAAGAACACATGTATTTGATTCTATATTTTACAATCTGAATTCATAAAACGAACAAATAACATTTTTTGTTCGTTTATCGAAAAATAAATATTTTCTTCTATAGAAACGTGTACATTTTTTACACACCAAGCGTGGCAATATCCCTCAACCATGGTTTGCCAAGGAGAGGCCTATGCTCAACAGTGGAGTGAACACGGGCTGTTGAACACTATTTCTTTCCGAATCCGCTGATTGAGGGACTACCCTCCGCGCTTCGACAAGCACATAAAGCCGAGAGGAGGCCCATGTTCAGCAGTGGACATGTATAATGTAAATTTCTGAACATGGGCTGATGATGATGATTCGTGCGGCGCAAAGTGTGCGTCAGACAAAGACTCTGCTGAATCTATGCGATACAACTCATTCATTTTAATTCTTATTAGCTAAACAAACAATAGTAAGTTATAAATATACTCGCAAAGCACTCCTTCCGTGGGAATCTTTACATAAATTATGTCTATACTCTATGCTGTTAATTATTGCGATTCTCATTATAATCTGTACTTCAGTTTTTAAATTTGTTAAATATTTCGAATTATAAGATTCTCGTAAGCATAACGAGACTGCTTGAAATAAAAAAATAACTGGTTTTGACAAATGCATGTGAATATTGCACAAATAATAATAACACAATTTTTAAATAAAATTGTCGATCTTTGTGTCCGTTTGTGACGGTTAATCTCAGTAACGGCTGGACCGATTTTGACGGGACTTTCACTGGCTGATAGCATATTTTATAAGGTATAATACCAGGCCACTCAGAAAGTATTGCGAAAAATAGTTTTTATATATGGGAGACTGGCCGGTTAGAATCTTTTTCGAAAATATGATTACTTGTAAGTAAAAATATGTGTGTTCCATTTTCAAAATTTCCCTCCACATTTTTTGCGAGCCAATTCAAAGTATCGTGTCTTACTGAAAAATGGATCTGCGCCGGGAACATTTTAGAGCTATGATTTTTTACGATTTCAAGTGTCGCCTGAAACCGGATAAATCGTTCGATAGACTTCAAATGGCATTTATGGATGAAAGCCCCTCCAAGGCAACCGTGTATCGTTGGTATAACGAATTTAGGCGCGGTCGACCAACCTTGGGGGATGAAGAAAGAAGCGGTCGCCCTTTGACGGCTATTACGGAAGAAAACGTACTAGCAGTGAAAAATTTAATCCAAGATAATAGGCGAATTACATATCAGGAGATTCAACACATATTAAAGATTGGATCGGGAAGCGTTCACGAGATTCTACACGGGCATCTTCGCGTGAGGAGGATAGTATCGCGCTGGGTGCCGCACTACCTCACCGACGCTCAGAAGCAGGCCCGGGTGGAATGGTGCCGTGATATGCTGAACAAATTTGAAGCAGGCTCGTCTCGGTGTGTTTACGACATACGATGACAGTAACAGGTGATGAGTCCTGGATTTATCAATACGATCCAGAAACCAAGCGCCAGTCGACAGTTTGGGTGTTTCAAAATGAACCAACGCCTACCAAAGTGAAGCGATCTCGAAGCGGGGGGAAGATTTTGATCGCCAGCTTTTTTAATTTGACTGGCCACTTGGCCTCAATTCCCTTACGAGATCAAAGAAGCATCAACGCCGAATGGTATACTACCAAATGTTTACCAGAAGTTTTTTCTGTTGTGAGCAACAAGCGACCAAACACAGGGCTCCGCGGACTACTGCTCCACCACGACAATGCGCCTGCACACACCGCGCTCAAAACGAGGGACTTCCTAGACAGCACACCAGTCAAACTCCTGGGTCACCCTCCTTACAGCCCTGATCTAGCACCGTGTGACTTCTTTTTATTTCCAAAAATAAAAAATCAGCTCAAGGGGATACAATTTTCGTCGCCGGAAGATACGCTGGCTGCGTTCGAGCAGGCTGTAAACGAGGTGTCTACGGCGGACTGGAAAAAGTGTTTTGAAAACTGGTTCAGACGCATGAATCTTTGTATAGAGGCTGGTGGAGAGTACTTTGAAAAGATTTAATAAAAATATATGTACCTGTAGAACAATTTTTTTTAGTGTCGCAAATCTTTCTGAGTGTCCCACGTATTATAGACTATACTTGGTCTGTCTGTAGATTTTATTTGGTCTGTCTGTTTGTTTTTTCGTGTATTTCACCCAATTTCCTAAACGGTAGTACATGCCGATTTAGACAGGACTATACTGGTAGAAAGCTGTTAACCTACACTATTTCCGAAAACAACTATTTTCCTTGATTTACGCGGACAAATTCAAAGGCGTCATCTAAGTAGTACAATACAAATTTCTTAAAGTAAATATTCTATGAAACTTAGATAGTTAAGGAACGGTCTAGCCTCCACAGTCTGGGTAGGACCCCACGGTGTAAAATATTTTCGTGCCTTTGCATATAAAGTAGCATTGCACTGGCTGCTACGAGATTAATTGTTGGTTCTTCAAATAAACGGTTATTTAAGGTCAAAGTTTTCAAGAGATAGAAAAATGAATTTGATAGTTACCGTAAATGCATTATTTATTTTCCGGCTTAGACAATTTATAGTTAGTTATTATTTATCCGGATGGTTATCTAATTTATTTTTAGATTTTAAACACACACTTTCAAGTTAACTAAATTACTACTTGTAATGTTACAAAATTGGTGGTTATGTAAATGACGATTTCTCATATATCTACAAATCTAGACCACATCAGCACAAAGATGGATGTAGGTAGTTACTATTATGCTTCAGAAACATTGGTCGTAAGTGCCAGTTTACGATGAAGGTAACCTACCAATGTTTCTGACGTATAATGGCACATCCGACATTATGCTTCTGAGTTCTAGATATCATTTTGCTGCACAAACTTCTTTGACAAAAGAGCACTTAATTGAATTAAAAATTAAATCTATTTACAGCGTTTATAACATAATACACAAAGAAAAAAGCTTAAATCCTACTTTCGTTATAAGCTATCTACGGCACAAAGGATTCCATACAGGTTATGTATCTTTATACTGTATGCATAAACTTCTACAATAACATTTTAGATAATAGCATTTTTTCGAAGATTAGATTTGATAATTATAGTAACAAGGAACAATGTTTGTAGATATTAGGGGATAATAGACTAATTGCCCTAAGCAAATTCACATTTCAATATCAATGGTGCCATTAGCGATATTGAATAGGCATAAAGACAAAAAAATCTAGTCCGTCAATTAGATTACCAAATAATATTGGACCTTAAACAAAAATGACGAAGATATAGCGCATTGATATTTCATGTGACGACACTTCTGGTACAATTTTTCCTAGTAGTGACCGTCACAAGCCCTCCCCCCCGTCTCCTGAACTTTATAGTTTGTTGTTGCTCTGTATCTTTGTATAGATTTGATAAATAAAAACATATGTGGCCAATATTTTTTTTGTCATCTAACTTGCGGACTTAATATATGTAGCTAACTACCCTATGAAGGAATTGCTTTAAATATATTTGGTAAATAAACATAGTATATTATATTACTTTTCCCGTCGATATAATATATGTACATATGTTCAACTTTTTCTTTATTTGATTTGTGATTTTATTATACATATTGTGGCTGTTATAGATAGGCATGTGTTAGTATCAAATAATTTTTGATTACACACGATTAAAATTTATTCAAGAGCTAAATTTAAACTTATTTAATTGTAATAATAAAATATACTTAAATCAAGGTCTTTCTATATCACGCACGGAATTTATGACCATATGTTTCCAAAGTAATAATTGTTTTATTACATTTACTTAGTGCTTACGTAAAGTAAAATACTTGACTTATTTGTTGCAAAATTTGAATGTGAATTTTTTTTTCTTTTATCTTACCATAATATAATTAATGGCAAATAGTTCAAGTTCAAACTTTTGTGGGTATACGACTATCTCTATCCTTATATATATTATAAAACAAAGTTCTCTCGATAAACTCAAAATTACATCACGGATTTTCATGCGGTTTTCGCCAATAGATGGAGTGATTCTCAAGAAAAGTTTAGGTATATAATTTGTCAAGGTTTTGTGTTAATTAAGCATTACTACCCGTTTGAAGCCGGAGCTTGACACCGGTAGACTAGGAATACATAAAGTGGTCGCCCAGTGGTCGAAATTCGACCATAATAAAAAAAAATAGCATTCTGCACTCCTCCTCGTTATAAACTACAAGCGGTAAAAAGTACAGTCATAATACATGCTGACAGAATTATCGAAATCCATCCAGTAGTTTTTGAGTTTATTCGAAACAAACATACAAAAACCTAAGAATACAAACTTTTCCTCTTTATAATATTAGTACCTATAGATAGAAAAATGTCATACCCGTCCGCACAATTTTTGTAAAAAGGGGTACAAATATGTATTAATGTATAGATTTTGTATTCGTAGGAATCAGAATATTGTTAACTGTACTTATACAAAAACTATACTATTTATTATAATCTATATCTATTCTTTAACTACAGTGAAATATTATTGTTACATAGTTCATAGTATTAATAGGAACTTAATTGCCAATGTACACAACTCTAACAAATTTGTTTAATTCTAATTTGGGTTCAAATAACTCAAATTAGACTCGGATATGCATAGAAGCGTCCGTTCATTCTCCCATAATCGAAGAATCATCGTTCATGGCACGTGGATGTCGATTTTAATAAACATAATATAAAATGAGGAAACAATTGATTGGTTACTTAGTTTATATTTGTGACGACTTTTATAATAAAACATTTAATTATATTTTTCAAGTCGGACCACTAGTTCTTGCGATTAGCGCGTTCAAGCAAAAGAACAAATTTTTTACTCTTACAAAATAATGGGAATGAATTTCAGAGTAAGTAACCTACACAAAGAGCACTTACGCACCATGCTTAATTTGGCTTTTCTTATGATTTTTTTTGTAAATATCAGTGTACATAATACGTTTTTTTTAAGTTTAGTATTATTTAATTGTTTTAATATTTCAAGTATCTCGAATCTCTCAAATATTAAAAATATTTCATAAGAAAAGCCAACTTACATACTCTTCTTATGAATGCAAAGGGATACCTGATATTTTTGGCGCCATCCGAATGAAATAACCGGAATGGAACGGCAAGACGGCCCTAAAGAAAAGTAATAATAATAATGCCAGCCAAGTACTCGCACTTGGCTGGTTTTTGCTGAACTTATTTTCGGAAATCCAATATCCTAAGAATTTGTCTTAGGATATTAGATTTCTAAAAATAAGTTAGTAGAACGCGGGTTAGTGGAACGCGAGTATTTCTATAAAACTGCTCAATATACTCGAATCAATTCATTAAAATTTTTCTTAAACCGTATCGTAAGGGACTAATTACCACTTATTCAGCTCAATTCAGCTTATGTCCATAGAAAACGCCAGTTTTGTACGGGATGCGTACGCGTCTGTTCAGCTGAACGCGTGCGTACGCGTTGCCTACAAAACTGGCGTTTTCTATGGACATAAGCTGAATTGAGCTGAATAAGTGTAATTAGTCCCTAATCGTAACGTTCGCGTTTTTATTATTTTTTTATATTGGGAAAGAAGAATTATCGTATATAATATATCTATACTTACTAATACAGATTTTGATGCGGTTTTTTTAATAGTTAGTGTGTTTCAAGAGGATGGTTTATTTATTTATATGATACATCAGCATGGCACCCGTGCGAAGCCGGGGCGGGTCGCTAGTTTAACAATTAAATAATTTTTCAAATAAACAAACACACTCAGTTTATTTGTGAAAAGTCGTAACAACTACACGATCTAGTGATAATAATAATGTAAATTGGACTGTATAAATTTGAAGAGTTTGAACGCGATAATTTCAGAAACAAATAGTTCTATAAAAAAAATATTTCAGGGTTAGATAGCCCATTTATGGAGAATACCTAAGCGAGTGAAACCACGCGAAGCTAGTTTTTTTATATATAAGATTTATATGAATCCATAGCTATTTGTTGGTTTCTACTAACCTAAAAATGTTTGAGAAACATACAACACAAACCAGGGAAAGGCAGGTAAATCCTCCTGGATGGGCGATAGGGCCTATATGCACAAAAATTCCATGTGGTTTTCGGCTTAGAATAAACTATTTCATGTCGTTCCATGGGTGTCGTAAAAGGCAACCTTCCTTAGGTTGGATGGATACAGTTGATGGATGTGCAACAGCATTTGTCAGATGAAAGTTTTTTTTTTATAGTTTTGGCAATCTGCTGACTTATTCAGCAATTCAGCTCAAAGTTACTTATTTCTGCGACCACAAATCCACCTGATTATGACAATATCCCTCAACGACCATGGCTTGTCAAGGTCGGTATAGGGGAATCCCATTTGCAGCAGTGGAAGTAAACGGACTGTTGGAGTAATGCACTGAAATACGTCACAGAGTAAGAAACTCCATTTTTCAGAAGCCTATTCTCATCAGTAACAAAAGAAAGTTAACAAGTGTCGCAGTAGCTATAACAGCCTTAATAGGCCACGTGATTATCACCCTTATAAACCAAAATATTTACCCAATTTGCATAGTTCTTCAGTAGCGGCAACTCTGTTTAATATTTGAAGGGCTCGCTACATTACGCGCGGCCTGCGTGACTAGGCATTCGGATAAAGCCGGACATAGCCTTTTTGATTGCGTATCCGGCCTAAATATATGTCCGGCTTTTGTTAGGCTTTTTACAAAACCGGTCGCCAGCACCCCGGCGTTTGAATAATTAAATAGCTTGATTTTACATTCATTTTTTTTGTCGTACCAATTTATACTAAGACACGAAATCCTCAATTATGTAGTGTGTCAGACTAATGTCAGACTAGCCAGTTTTGCTGGACATTTGGGTAAAAAGACCTGACACAAAGGGCCTACATCAAAACTGCGCACAAAAATTGCAACCTTTTTAAAAAAAAACATAATAGGTACTTTAATATTTACAATAAATAATCGGCCAATATGTCCGGCTATTAGGTTTGGTTACCTGGCAACCCTACGCGCGGTGAAATGGGGCCGCTCTCGAATGGCGGGAGTTTTTCACAATTTTGGTTGTTTCGTGCGGCTCAGGGAATAGCGGGTAGTATTATTTTAGACGCCGCGCCGTCGTTTTTCAGTCGACACCCGTTTATTACTTTCATCGCTTTATATAGCAACCTTGTTGACTTAATGTTAGTTGTAACAACGTAATGAGCGTTTTTATTATTTCCAAGAGAGTTCTCGCGTTTGGAACGTAAATAAGGAATATTTATTACGCTGTTCCTATTCTATATTGACTTTTGTGGCACTGATTGTGGTTTTATTTCGCACTGGATTTTATTAGGCAATCTCATTTACTATTTATCGTTTCGTTGAATGATGATAGATATACATAAATGAAAAGTTAGGAATTAAACAAACGTTAATGCCTACTTCAGAATAGCTATAAGCATGCTTACATATTATTAAAAAAAGTCCGCTGCGTCGGTCTGTTCACGATAAATTCATAAACTAGTGCTAATTATCATGCAGTTTTCACTAATAGATAAATGGATTCTAGGAAAAGGTTTAGGTTTAATTTGGTAACGTTTTGTGATACCTAATTAAGATTTACTACCCGTGCAGAGGCAGGTAGCTAGTAAATAATGAAATCTACTTACGTTGAAGTGAAACTGCAAATATAAATCAGTAACTTAAATCTTGTCATGTTCAATTTTGGAATCGCTTCGCTTAGTTCGCTTAGTTTTTTTTCTGTTATCTACTATTTGTATGCAATGCACGTTTGTCATAACATATTCCCGTATGCAAGTAATTCATATAGCATAAGCTGTAGACAGAAATCCGTGTGATTGTCTTTATGGTGGGTGTGTCGTTATGGATGGTTTATGAAGTATGTCACACGAATTTCTGAGATCTATTTTTTAGCCCCTTCCCGTCCATGTCACACCTGGGCACACTAGAGAGACAGTAGTCTCACCAATGGGCTGCTTAGCCCTCCCTAGGGAGACATCACATATTTTACAATAACAAATTATTAAATTATAAAAGGAAATCCGAAATTAGTTTTTTTTCCTTTATTAATACAAATCAAATATTTCATGGTTTTATTTAATACCTAGATATATGTAGATATTAGATTCTGAAATGTGATGTCACAAAGCTTAGGACCCTCCACTACTTCTCCCTCCATGTCACACTTCGTCGCTTCCACCCCCCTTTTACGTATAATGTTCTTTATGGATTACTCATTGGATTGATACTTTATGGACAGTATTACAAGTCATGAGAAATACCTGTTCATGCGCGTATATACTAGATTATCGATTCACTATGGTGTAAGCTCAGTATACCGTGACATTATGGGACAAGGCAGACGGCGTTGGGCAATCTTGTCGGGGACATATACGCAATACTTCTAGTTAATTGCACTTCTCGAAAACTCGTCCCTAGAGAAAGTTTGTTTGCGCGATGAGACGCTCATCTGAGAAAATCGTCTTTTACTTTTAACGGCCGTATTATTGAAAAACTACAACAAAGTTTGTTAAAAGTAAAAGACGATTTTCTCAGATGCAATTCTATGTCAGCAGTATTTATATTGTTATAGAGTGTGACTTCATAGAAACCTCCATTCTATGAATGTCGAAATCGAAGTCAAAAGAAAGAAAGCCGTAGGTAATTTATTCCGATTAAGGATTTATACAATTCTCTTGAATAAACATTAACTTTGCCAAATCTCACAATCTTCTTATGCGCGAAATGTACTTAAAAACTTTTCCCTTCATATATATAGCTACAAATATAGAATACCTACAACACAGTTGTGTAGTTCTTCAACATATATATCCATCCATTGTTAAAACCCTCTAATCTAAAATGCACATTCACAAAAACTTTCGTTCAAATATCATTCGCAATACTGAACTTGACACGTTCAACCATATTTATCCTATTATTATAAAGAGAAAGGATTAGATTGTGTAACCCTTTGTCTGCACAAAGGGTTCCGTACCATTATCTGTACTACATTAGACAGTATATTATTTTAATATCTGTAGCTCTAGTTTTTTTTTTTTCTGTTCGTGGTTATTATTATAGCGGCAACAGTAATACCGTCTGTGAACACTTTAACTGTTTAGCTATCGCGGTTCATTAGATACAACCTGGTGACAGAGAGACGGCCCGATAGACAGACAGTGGAGTCTTATTAATAAAGTCTCGTCATTACCCCTTGACTACGCAACTTTAAAAAGGTGCTAACCTTGTAAGTGTCTATTAACATTACTTCAAACTTTCCTCAGTACCACCCACACACTGTTAGATGAGATAAACCAGGCCACAGTGACTCGGCAAAATAAATAACAAACTTAAGGCGGGACATTCATCTGTCTAATAAATACTTAATGCGGAATAGGAATGTATCCATTCGTTGCTACTCTTTAGGGAGATAACATTCATCTTGTAATCGATATAGTGGTGCAGTAAGGTTTAGAAAACGTTTTCCATACTACAATTTTTGTTCTTGTATCTATTCAATTATCATTGAATAGAAATAGAAGATGATATGCGTCACCACGACTGGTGTAACCCATGTCGAAAGGTCGGTGCTGGTTTCATGCTTTCCTTAGACAAATAAAAAGTAAATTCATATTTTTCCTATAGAATTTCTAGATTCCTTTAGTGAGGTAGAACATAGCTTTAGGACTCTCAATAAGCTGCTCAACTTACAGAATATCACAGCCAATTATTCTTGATTAATATGGTGTTCCTGTGCTTACAGGGAAAGTAAGCCGACAGGACGATGGTTGCTAGTGCTGCACTCGCACGAGATGTCCTTGTATTTGAACCCATTTTACCATCAAGAAGATCAAATTGACTGTTAAAATAAATATAATTTCTATAACAGCAGATTAAAATTCGTGCAGCGAATTAGATCAAATAATTGTCGGCTTTGTAAGATCATCAATAGCAAAATTCAAATGGTAAACATTACTAGCCAAGACGATGATTGTATCGACAAAAACGATTGTAAGTTTAAATATTATTTGAACTTTCCCCAACCAAAATACTGTGACGGTAGTGATAAAAATTCGCTATTCGTTTGATCAAGAGCAGCCTTTGTAAAACGTACAGTGTACACCCGATTATTTTAAAAATACATGACATTACAAAGGCATCGTTCGATCGGATTAATTGATGGCTGCAATTTAGAAACCTTTTAAAATAATGTATATTTGGTCACGCTGTTGAATGGAGACCTAATGGTAGGCAGAATGACTTTCCAGGGGGTTTCGGATGTCTTTATTAGTAGTTCGTGGAGTCCCCATTATTGGTGTTAGTGGTAGGTGGAGGAACACCCAGGTTTTAGTAGTTTAACCAGAAGTCAAGTAAAGAGTTCATGATTTCTAAGGAACTGACGGACGGACGCAGTAAGTACATTGTCTGTAATATCCTACAATTAGTTAGTTGATAGAATAACAATATTAACCTATTAATTTTAGTTTTCTACAAGAGATTTTGACAATTACAAGTGTATGTAAATACCTAAGTGCTTAATAAATAAATAAATTATTAGTTGGATTTGCTTAGTAGATTGATTTGAGTGATTTGAAATGTTGCATTCTGAATTTCTTAAATTGACTATAGCAACTGCAATATGATAGAATAAAACTTCTTGATAAAAAGTACCATTGGGCTTATTCTGAGTTGGTATGCAACAAATCCCAACGGAGACTATTTCAAATTCTAGATTGCAGCGCGGTGATTGGCAACGTGAGACGTCATGAACCAAATAACATCGTAGCACTTGAAACGGTACTTCGAGTTGAAGTTTTCGATTCGTTTTATGGCAACATATGCATTCACTAGATTCTGCTATCGATTGTACTAGTTATTTTACTTTCTATATATTTATAGAAATTTCTCTTTTTACAAGTACATACTTTGTTATTACAAAGTATGTACTTGTAAAAAGGGAGTAGGTAAGAGAATTATAAAGTAAATAGTTATTGTTATTTACATTTACAACATGAAAGTTTTATGTTTCAGAATACGTGGGTTCGATTCCTGGACAAAAAATATTTTCCCAAAATCTATGAATACTTTCATTCAGGGTTTGATTGATCGTAGAAGTATGGCGAGTAGTTCCTCGGAAAGCACGTTATGCTGTTGGTCCCGATTGTCATAACATAATCGATCGCAATCGTATAGGTTCCTAGAATTGTGCGTACCAATCCAGCGTTTATCTGTGTCTTAGTGTCAAGCAAATTGGATACGGCCCATGTTAACTATCAATGTTCCATTAATGTAGACATTATACGGGCTGATGATGATAATTATGAAGTTAAAGATAAGTATATCTCGCCTCATTGAATACGGGCACCTCTTACTAAATCTAGTAGTCTGAGTACCTATATACTCTCAAAGACGATACTTCCAGGAAATCTGTTTGTGTATCTTGAGAGGTAAGGATGAACTTAGCTTACTTTTCGATTAAAGATACTGTTTACTTTCAAACTTTAACAAACAGCACTTACAGAACAGAAATAGCAACGCAAATTCTATGAACTAGCAAGTTGTAGGAGTAAAATGGGTAGGATGTAGGGTTTCGAGAATTTTATCGTAAGAAAAATAATTTATTTATAGATGATGCTATAACAACCGCGCCCAACGGCTTTATGTGCTTTCCGAGACACAGAGGGCCTCAACCAATCAAAGCCCCGAAGGGAATCTTAGATGTAGGATTTTCGAATTATCGTAAAACAAGTAATTTATTAATTAAATTACTAATTATTGGTAACCATTATTTTTTTGTAGTTTAGCGAAGTACGTTTGCGAAGAGGTTTCGACAGCATTATAGAACCTAATGATAGGCCACAGAATGGACTGTGTAGGGTCGCATGGGCAACACGGGATCAGTGGTACACAGATGATCACACACACACCTGCGCCATTTATTAATGTAAGAGTAAACGAAATACGTAATCGTGTTTCGTTTGCGATCCCCCTTCCACTCCCGCAGTCGCCGCGCGGACGCGCTCATCAATAGACGCGAGAGCGCGCCGTTTTAATTTTCGGGAGTAAAAACTACCGATAAAGTAAGTTGAATTTTGTTTACATATCTTATAATAATGCTGTCTTCCTATATATTTTGTTCTAATTGTTTGTGTTGATTTATGTTAAATGATTGAGCGCTAATGAATTTACGTAATTGTCTGTGGTTGTTGAGAAATTTATTTTCGAACTGTGTGGTATCAATATGGTTAACAGTGGATTGATTCACTGTGTGCACTATGAATTATGATTCACTGTGTACTCGATCTTTACAGAAATGCCGAGGAATAGAGTAGAAGAAAGAAAAGTAGGTGCTCATACACATGAGCAAATGCGTGAAGCATTGCAGGCCATAAAAGATGGAAAAAGTATTAGACAAGCTGCTGCAGACCATAATATTCCATTTACAACACTCCAAAGATATCACACTAAAGAAAAAAATGCGCAAAACCAGCTCACTAGGTTGACGCCAAACTACGCGGTGAACCAAGTATTTTCCAGAGACCAAGAGCTAATATTAAAACAATATTACATAAAATGCGCAAGCCTTTTCTATGGTCTGTCTGTTAAGGATTGTAGACAAGTGGCATACGAAATGGCCAAAAGTAATGGGATTAGAATGCCAAAGACCTGGACAGACAACCAATTGGCTGGAATAGATTGGCTAAGGGGTTTTCGCCAACGCCACCGGGATTTGACGCTGCGTAAACCCGAGGCATGCAGCTTAGCACGAGCATCGGCTTTTAACAAAGAAACTGTCAATCATTTTTACGATAACTTGGAGGACGTGATCAAGCGCCATCCTGCATTTGCTGATGGGACAAGAATTTATAACTTGGATGAAACTGGTACCACCACTGTACAGAAGACCCAACGAGTTATAGCGCCAAAAGGTAGACGAAATCTCTGCAAGGTGACCAGTGGTGAGAAGGGGACACTTGTCACTACCTGCAACATCATAAGCGCTGGGGGTCAAGCAGTTCCACCAGTCCTTATCTTCCCAAGAAAAAATACGAACCCTCGCATGGCTGTTGGCACCCCACCTGGATCACTGATTCTGGCAAACCCATCTGGATGGATGAATAGTGAGCTGTTCTTGGATGTAATGAAGCATTTCATACGAAGAACGGGAACTTCGAAAGAATACCCATCGATTTTGATAATGGATAACCATGAGTCTCACCTTTCCATAGAAGCCCTCGACCTCGCGAAAGAGTCTGGGGTTACTGTGCTTACATTGCACCCACATACATCAGCGCGACTTCAACCACTGGATGTTGGTATTCATGGACCTTTCAAAACGTTTTACTATTCTGCCATGAGTTCATGGATGTTACGCAATCCTGGATGCCCTGTCACTATTTATGATGTGGGAGCATTAATTGGCCAGGCTTTCGCAAAGTCTATGACACCATCTAATATAACACAAGCATTTAGAAAAACGGGTATTTTTCCTTTTGATCGACATGTTTTTACTGACGAGGACTTTGCACCCAGCAGTGTTACTGATAGACCTGTAAATGATGTCAGTGAAGACCACGCAATCACTGACCAACAACCGATTTTAGAGCTAGAAGAGAACTCACTGCCTTTACAAATAACTGACTCACCAAGACCATCCACTAGCACTGCTGAAGAAACATCTAGAGGTACAATGAGCCCATCTGTGCTGGAAAATTTGGACGAGTATTCAATAATGCCTTCGATGCCAGTTTTTTCCACTCCAGAAAAATCAGTTTTAATTGATCTATCTAATTTTATGCCTTCCTCTTTTGATGGTTCTACAAGTCAACATGCAGTTATTATGCCCACTACTGTTCCTGTGAGTGATTTAACTAATACACCTGGAATCAAGTCTCTCATTACACCTGATCAGTTTCGGAAGCCTCTTAAAGCACCCACAAGAACTGGAAAGAGAAAGCCAAGAAAACTAGGTAAAAGTCTTATAGCCACGGACACACCTGAAAAAAATGCTATTGCAGAACAGAAGGCAGCCAAAAGGAAGAGAGAAACTAAAACTAAAGGGGTAGGAAAAAAAGCTATTCGTCAAGTGTTGCAAAGTGATTCAGAAAATGAAACTGACATGATATTGAACGACGAAACAGACGATGAAGGAGACTGGGTGGAAAGTGAAGAGACCATTATAACAGAGGATTTACTAAAAAAACCACTTGTGCGATTACCAAAGGAAGGTGAATACGTATTGGTACAATTTTGTTCTAAAAACCAGAAGATATTTTTTATTGGCAAAGTTCTTGAGGAACGAAATCTTAATACTTTAGAAATTTATGTGTCTTTTTTAAGGTACAAAAGGGGTAAATTTGTTATGCCTAATATCCCAGACTTATCATATGTGAAAGATGCCGACATAAGGCTCATATTGCCAACGCCCACCGTCAGTGGAAGTACTGCTAGGCAACAATCATATTATGCATTTCCTGTAGATTTAAGTCACATTAATATTCGTTGAATTCGTAAATTTATTTTTTGTTATTTTTATTTGAAGATATTAAGACTGACACTTAAAATGTGCCATTCTTATTTTACAATTCCTTAAGATAAGTAAAAAAAAATATTTCATAGTGAAAAATAAGTGATTTTCAAGACTTAGTAGATTATAGTTAATGTTATTGAATTATTGAATGAAGACTGAAAAAGAAGTTCCTTTATGTTTCTATGAAAAATACGTTTTTGTTATATTAACTAGTGGTTACTAATATTTACGATGCTTAAAAATAAACATCCAGTTAATTATTTGCATTGACTTTTATTACTTTCCTGTTCAGATTTTCTTTGGTCCACTGTAAACCAGGGGGTGATCCACTGAGGACCAGGAGATGTACACAGTGGATCAAAACCCTTTATATAAAAAAAAATATACATCTTTCTTATTGTACACTGTTTGTCAGAAAGACTAATAACATTGTAAAGCTTAATAACCATATGTGCCTCTGGTAATTTTTCGTACAATTCTGACTATTAGTTTTGAAATTATAATGCGCCAAAAAAAAGTGATCCACTGTTGGCCATGTTACCCTACATGAGTCATGAATCACTGTTTCACATAGAATTAAGTAATTAATGGTCGACAACATTTTTATTTTTGTCAAACCTGATTACAAAAACAAAAATAAATTGGTTAAATTATACTAATAAATATAAATTATTTGTTGGTTAAAATGAACTTGTATTTAAATGTTTGTATAGTTTCCTTCCTTTCCTTCTTCATAGTCGATCCCTAGCCATCTAACTATTATATTACTTTTTAAATGTTTTTGAATACTTTACGGAAAAGTTTACCATATACTTCCCTTAGAGACCCTTAGGGACCCCGTCCCCCTGAGAGACTTGTTATAAAAGAGATTGATAAATTTCGATGACCGGTAGGGTTCCACCGTAGCCTAATTGGTTAAGGCATTATAGGGGCTTAACCTAAGATGCGGGTTTGAGTCCCGCCGTAGTCGAATTGTATTAATCTCAATTTTGAAACATTATATTATTACTACTTATTTGGTAATATTGAATCGCATTGTGTGTCCTTTTGTGAGATTGTAACTTGATGCAAAATCCAAAGCAAAATTTGAGTTTGTTCCGCAGATTTTTCTCCGTTGGAACACAGTAGATAGGTTTGGTATAGGAGCATTATAAACACAACAGTAAATATGCACTTAATAAAAGCTCTAACAACAATTAGCTAATTAATAAATAAATATTATTTATTGTTATTTTGGCACTTAGTACAATCGGTCTATGTGGGTAGTATTTACTTTTTTTAATAGTATTAAAAATAACAGATTAAAATATCTTCAAAGCAGTGTTACAAATGCCCGTTCGCACAACCTAAATTATCTTTTATGGCGTCATGCCATAACTAACACTAGACCTCATTTTGCTAATCATTGCCATCTCCTTGAGGGCAACTTTTTTTGTACCGAACATATTATGTTTGTCTAATTTAACATTTTAATGTTACGTTTCAATAGCAAAATTGATAGCAAATCGACCTGCCAATTATGAGCATTGACAAAAACATCACTTGATACTAGACAACTCGTCACAACACGTAGGTAGTAAATGGAATCGTAAAAATATCATGTCATAAAACAATTCAACCTTTCGGCTTTGTCTAGTTTTATAGTACCATAAATCTGCTAAATTTGTTTTGCTATAAAACACTAGAAATGTCAATCGTGCAATAAAATAAGCATTTAACTATCTTCATCATCATACATATTCAACTCGAATAACGTCCACTGCTGAATATTTCTCCCATAGAAGACTATGGTTTTTGAAAGAGGCACAGGCGGGCTGGTGAAACACACAAGGAAACGCAATTGTTCCCTGCTTGGTACATAAGCGCTATAGATGATGTTATAACAATCGGGACCAACAGCTTAATATCCTACTAATGTTATAAACGCGAAGCTTGTAAGTATGGATGGATGGATGAATGTTTGTTACTCTTTCACGTAAAAACTACTGAATGGATTTGGCTGACAGTTTGCACGTTTATAAGATGGATGTTAATCTAAAAAAATATAGGCTACAAAATATCACGCTCCGAACCACTCGAGCAGAGTGACGCGATTAAACCGCGGGGTGCACCTAGTAGTAATATATTCCAAGGTTTAGTCGGAGTTTAGTCTTTTAACCAATCAGACCGGGAAATAAATCTTAGGTTTTAGAAAAAGATTTTTGTTCGGCGTGGGCATTGAATCCATGTTCTCCGAAACTTAAAACGGTACTTATACCGTTAAAGACAATTAGACAGAATCTGTCATCAAATAGGTAGGTATATGCATCAATAACCGTGTGGCTAATGATAGCATCTCTCACTTTCGTATACATAAAGTTAGTAAGTGGGTGTCTATATAAACAATGCGAGTAGACACCGTTCGACCGATAGTTGACTACTTCGACAGCTACACGTGTTTACTTGTTTATCTACGCAATGTTCGATTGTAGAAGGGTTTGATTGAAGCCCTATTGAATAGGTTGCCGCAAATAGTTTGTTCCAACTACCTCAGTCGAGGTATCTTTCATCAATTGAATGTGTGAAGGTAATCGTCATTGCTATGAATAGGCATATTTTATTATTTAAGGGTATGAGCCAGTTTCAATTTATTTATACCTAGGTATACTCTTATTTATCTAGACTTAATTATATAAAGCTAAAGAGTTTGTTTGTTTGCTTGAACTCAGGAACGAATAGTCCGATTTGAAAGATACGTTATGCAGGAATTACATAGGCTATATATATTTAATGAATGTTCCAACAGAAAGAGAAGTCAAGCGGGTGAAAACCGCGCGCGCGCTTTTTAATTTTATAAACTTGGATAGTGATGATATCTTTGAATGCATAATAAACTCTATCTAAAAAGTAGGAAAGACGTTTTATCGATTTCATAGTCGTATTGTTACGTAATTGATACTCTAGGTAATCTGTTTTTGATTAAAAAAATAATAAGTTTTCCAGTAAAGCTAGCACGGTAGTATCGAGTCTCTGTTCCAATGAAATGAAGGAGATAATGTATCACGTTATTGAAAAGTGAAATCTAAGCGATTTTATTGGTATAGCATTGAAGAGTAGACACGTGTCGGTTTGCAGGAGGAAATTCAATTTTTCTGAATTTACGCGAGCGATTATTCGCATGTAATATTTAAGAGTTTCTAGTACCTAGTTTATCAAAACTCATAAACTAATATAGCAGTTAACATAACTTTACTGTCAAACCAGTTTTTAAAACGTGAACTAAGAAAAAAATTAGTACCTCAAAAATGAAGTTCGTCATTCGATTATAATCAAAAACGTTACTCATAGATTAACTGACATTATAATCGAATCAAATACTTGCTGCGAGCCATAATGGACACCCTTAAGTCTCGCAGTATGCATTTGATATTTTCAGATGAGTTTTACTTAAATGTATGTTATTACCAAACTTGCAATATTGATCGGTGCTTTTTTACTACTTACACCGATAATAATTATTGTGAATAAAAACTTATTATTAGTAGAGGCAATGACAACACGACATGGTAACAAGTTTTACTACTACCTGCTGCTGTGAGTTACCTAGTTCTATTCATAGAAGAAGAATAATAACTAAAAAACTAATAACTAAATAAGATACTAGAAACTGGGTGTGTTAGTACTGTCATCATCATTTCAGCCGTAGGATGTTCACTGCTTAACATATTCCTCCCTCATAAATCTACATGCAGTTATTGGAAGCAGCCTGCATCCATCCCGCGGCCTTTACCAGGACATCTGTCCGTATCTAACTTAAATTTATTTATTCAGAGAAAATATGGGTAAAGTAAAACTAAATATGTCACCATCTAATTTCACAAAAACCTGATAGACGTAAACAGATAATTTCCTTCTATTCAGTATGTCAATATTCATCCGTTGACAGTCGCTTATCATTAGTTTCCGTGAAGGTCGCATTGTATGGGTTGTTAAGATCGCTACAATGCACAAGTAGGGCACATTGCAAGACCATGTTATATCCTCGTTTTATACGCGACGTTTCCGTGAATTGCTAAACATATTATTATGCACGATGATCGTAATGTGAAGATGTTAGTACTATGTATAGATATAGCTGTGCTATTTGTGTTGTGTAATAGTTTATATACACAGTAATTTTTTAGTCGTTTTAATACTCATCGAAATAAATAATATTTATCCTTGGTAAGTAAAGCTTTTATCCTTCAAAAACATAAAAAAAAGATTAACATTACATAGAACCTGTGTTAATTGCACCTGGATTGTCTCCCCAACACCCTCGATTGTGTTTTAATGCTTGTTTGGCTCATATTGGCAAAAAAATAGATACAGGCAGTAAAAATTGTCATAATTTGCATTTGTAAATACGTTAAAAACTATTTTATGAAAGTAAGGCCAGGAAATTTTATACCTGGGTTCGCTACATTGACTAATAACATCCTTGTTATAATATTCTTGATAGTTTATAAGCTAGATTAACATAGGCATACACAACATCACGTTACGATACATTTGAGACAGAGAAGCAGTCCAACGAAACTATAGCCACGGGGCGCAACTTATTAAGCTACTTTAAAATTATTTTTTTGTTTGGCGTTTTATAAATTGAAAAATAGTTATTATCATAATTTAAAATGATTATGGCAAAACATCACCATAAATAAATACCAGTATGGAATTTCATACATAATTTTATCATCATCCACATAACTGGTTATATTTTACACATAATATGACATTACTATAAATACAATTGACTCCGTAATTTTGTCGAACATATTTTTACAATAAAACTTGCATTTTATGTATGTGCGTGCATCATTTATTGTTTTGAAGTGTATTAATATGTACCTACGTACTTTAATGGATGTTATACAACAATTAATTTAAAATTATAATTGTTCTTATGCCGGACATAAAGATGTAACATAATGCTTTGATTCTACGTCTTTGAGCACCGATAAGATAAGATAAGACTTTTATTTGCTCAGCTTGTAGGTTTAAGATACAGATTTATATATAATATATATTTACAGAATATGACCCTTATTATACAATTTATCTAGACACATATTTATTTATCTCAAGTAAAAATAGCTCACTTACATTTTTTTTTTAATGGGACTATTCCCACCCTCATTCCCACCACTGCAACTCCTGCAAGCCAGGATCAACAGTGGCACACACTGGTAATGGCAATGAGCACCGAGGCTCACCAAGTCCCGGGAAAAAGTTAAACTGCCTTGGGACCCGCAACGAATTTAATCAGAAAGAGATTAGGAGGAGTAAGAAAGACTTATGTTTTCACTTCCCTCTATAGCAAAGCGGGAGACAGCAAATAGGAAAATAAATAATAAGACAATAAATAAGTAGTCTTGAGGGGTAATTTACAACTGGAGAAGCCAGTTGTAAAGCACCACGGACGGGTAATAAATTACGGGGCCTACACGTAAGCTGTTATTTTGGATTCCAGTAGTAGGTATGGCAAAAGCGTCTAAAAGCACAGAAATTCTGTTTGGACGCCACAAGATCCATATAATAAACAAACCCCGAGGAAACCATCAGGCTATCTAGCAAAATTTTACGCTCCCGATAGCAAAGACTCCCAAAGAATATGATGGGCGGATTGTTCATAATTACTGTTGGAGGTTGAGCATGGACATAACGGTGATGGTACTAATTTGAAAGAGTATAATTTACTTTGGAAATTACCGTGACCAGTAAGAAATTGTGCGACGCAGTGATCGATTTCGAGCCAGTGCTTGGCCAGTCGGTCACTGACAGATGTAAAGAACTGGTAGAGGTGTCGCCCCTTAGTAGAATTTTCCCACCGATACTGCCATTGGTCCAGGATATAATTATTGACTTCACTAAGAGGATGGAAAAGCTTTGAAATTTTGTGCCGGTCGCGAGGTGGTAAGAAATCTGCACTAAAATGATCACGCGTGGAGTAATACATAGCGGCACGCCTCTGTACTTCAAGGTCTACCAGGAGTACGCCTGCAAGTACCGGTAACGCTTCCGTACTAACTGTTCTATATGTCTTGCATAGAAAAATAAATGCCAAACGCTGGCTCTGCAGTAATTTACGTCGCGCAGCACCTATGGTGGCTCTGTCGGCCCAGACTGGCGAGCCATAGCACATACTACCGAGGTAAGTGGCTTGATAGATAGTTTTAAGAGTTTTGTATGAAAGTCCCCACGTAGACGTCGATACTCTAGACAAGGCAAAGAAGTTACGTTTTGATCTCTCGCCTACGGTTTTAATATGTTGGATAAACGAAAAATTCCCTTCTAGCACTAATCCGAGGTAACAGTAAGAATTCTTTCTTTTTACCGAGATATTATTAAACTTTATAGTTGGATACGATTGAAGGCTGCCTTTGAGAAGTAGTTGGAAAGTTTTATGTGAAGCAAATTTAAGTCGGTTTCTTTCACCCCAAGCCGAAACAAGCCGCAGGCAGTCGTCTCCTAGCTGTTCCAGACCTGCTCTTGAATTAGATTCTATTAGTAAAAGCCCATCGTCTGCATATCCCGTAAGAGAGCATCCTACTGGTAAAGGGGTTGATAAAAAATCATCAAAACCGAGATTCCATAGGTATGGAGCTATCACTGAGCCCTGTGGACAGCTCACTTACATTGTAAAAGTTATAATATGTAGTTACAAGCTTCGTGGCGTAGCGTTATGTCTCACTTAAAGTCACGGTGGTTGTAGGTTCGATCCAGTAGTAATCTTTGTGTAAAATCTAAGATTTATTTGCGGGTCTCCGTGCCTCTGAAAACACGATAAGCCGTTGGTCCCAATTGTTATAATATCATCTGAAACAATTTTATATCAGGTGACGGGCAGGAGCGTTTTCACGTGAGTGTTATTATATTATTACATAATACTGCGGTCACCAACCCACCAGCCAAGCGTGTTGGCATATCCCTCCAGGCAGACCCATATTCAACTATAGACGTTATACGGTAATGATGATGATGATTATGAAGAGGTACTTACATGTTTTTACTACAAATTCATTAAAATAGTTAGATATTTTTTTATGTTGTATGTTCGTTGCATTATTTATACAAATCCGCTCCATCTATTGTTGATCTGATTCAAATGGACCAATCAGAGGTCACCTTTGCCATGATTGGTTGGTTTTGTTATGCGCTGTTGCCACTTCGCTTCGCAATCTATACGCTATGATGAAAGCAAGACAGTGTTAAGTTAGGGCATGTAGAATAGGACTTAGGAGCTTGGTTCTCCATAAGATTCGACCTGTAATCAAATCTTGCAAGTTAAATTTGACACACTTTCCGGTTTCTGATTGAGTAACAATTTTGCACGCATAATATGTATATCGCGTGACAATGCAATATTATGATGACATGGAGCTGATCTAATGATGGAGCTGGAAGGTGGCCATAGGAACTCCGTTATAATACGACATAACCCTATCGAGTTTGGGCTCGTATGATTCTTCTCGATGAGTACTTTGTCTGTAGATGGTATCCAGGGTCTGATGATGGAGCTGGAAGGTGGCCATAGGAAGTCCGTAATAAAACGACACAATCCCATCGAGTTTGGGCTCGTTTGATTAGTCTTGACGAGTACTTTAGTCCTAAATGGTATCCAGGGTCTGATGATGGAGCTGGAAGATGGCCATAGGAAGTCCGTAATAAAACGACACAATCCCATCGAGTTTGGGCTCGTTTCATTAGTCTTGACGAGTACTTTAGTCCTAAATGGTATCCAGGGTCTGATGATGGAGCTGGAAGGTGGCCATAGTAAGTCCGTAATAAAACGACACAACCCTGTTGTAGCCCTCTTCCCCCTACAATGGACCTCTGGGGGGAACTACGCCGTAGTAAATATCTCGACACTTTACAATCTCGCGGGATAGATTATAATTTAACGGAGGATACGTGTCGTCGTTGATACTGCAACACCGTAAGTGACAGTTTCTAATAAGGTGTGATTTCATATGTCAAGAAATATTTTCTTAACATATGTTTTGAACGGCAATCAAATATATTTGCTACATTTGATTTTCAACCTTATTAGCTATTGTCACTTACGCGGTGTTGTATACTTTCATATTATATTTATTGTGAAATGGAACTATCTTTTGTTTCGCTTGCAATGTTGCCGCTCCGCAGCATCGGTGTAGATTTCCGCGGCATTTGTTGATCGCCCAACGTTTATATTGATCAACAAAGTCACACAAAGTGTAAAATAAATGGCGGTTATGAAATCAACAATTGCCGTGTGAGTTGGTGACGAGCTAGAGTGTTTGCGGCGTAGTTAGGCACTGGGTCGCAATAAGGGGAATTCTTAGATTAGAAGCCTCTAAAGGTGGATCAACATTTAATGCATATTTCGGCCTGATCAACATTTGCCGTAAAGCGGACAATATATATATATATATATACAGGGTGTCCCAAAAGGTTAAGTAGCTGGGAAAGGGGGTGATAGGGGTGGACACAATGGTCAATAGAAAAATAAAAAAAAAATCCGCTCTGGGTATTTAAAAAAAAAATGGCATTTTTTTAAAAACTTAAAATTTTACACCTTGTTATTTTTGATGTTGATGTTGATGACCTTGTTGTTATTGAAGATTACATAACAGCATTTTTTTTAAATACAGCCATATTTGTAGGTACAGTTAGCACAAGGTGTAAAATTTTTAGTCTTAAAAAATGCCATTTATTTTTTTAAACACCCAGAGGGAATTTTTTATATTTTTCTGGTGACCCTTGTGACTATCCCTATCACCCCCCTTCCCAGCTACGTAATCTTTTGGGACACCCTGTATATATATATATATCATATTCAAATACTGACTGATTACCTGAATACAGGGTGTCCCAAAAGGTTAAGTAGCTGGGAAAGGGGGTGACAGGGGTGGACACAATGGTCACTAGAAAAATAAAAAAAAAATCCGCTCTGGGTATTTAAAAAAAAATGGCATTTTTTTAAAAACTTAAAATTTTACACCTTGTTATTTTTGATGTTGATGTTGATGACCTTGTTGTTATTGAAGATTACATAACAGCATTTTTTTTAAATACAGCCATATTTGTAGGTACAGTTAGCACAAGGTGTAAAATTTTTAGTCTTTTAAAAAATGCCATTTATTTTTTTAAACACCCAGAGGGAATTTTTTATATTTTTCTGGTGACCCTTGTGACCATCCCTATCACCCCCCTTCCCAGCTACGTAATCTTTTGGGACACCCTGTATATAAAATACTCGAAAGTTGAGGCCCCTTAATGCATTTATTTGATTATTTATATTAAATTGAAATGGAACAAAATCACCTAATTTTGTCGACGATCAGAATAGTTAGTTCGTTCTTGGCATATAATCGATAGAGTTAACACGATATATTTGTCACTGCTGACCCGAATGCTAATATATTTTAATTTTAAATCTATATCTAACGTCAGCGCAGCTTAAATTAAATGCAGAATCGGTGACGTACCACCGAAATGAAATGTATTTTCTTGGGGTTATTCCATATAGGTAATCCGGAAATGATTTATATTAGTTAGATGTATTTAAAAATATATAAGGTCTGATCTACTTTTGAGAGACTAGTAAAACAGACATTAATTAATGGCAAACCTGTAAAAAATAAAACAAAAACCATATAATAGGATACGAACCGCAGCAAATCGTCATAATTGACACTTCGGATTTAAAAAGTATTTCATGAATGTAAGGCCATATTAAATTGGAAATTTTATACCTGTGGTTGCTCTAACAAGGATTTATAAGGCCATGTAGAGGCCTAATAAATCCTTGTTAGAGCAACTCTCAGGCCTCATTTATTTAGACGCGAGGTGTGGTGCGTCGCGTTAAGCGGCGTGACCGTTCTAAATTTAAATATATGGTTTTATTTTCATTTAAAACTCAACTCCGCACCGCCTAACGCCACGCGCGACGCTCCACGTCTCCGTAAAGGAGGCTTAAGTTGTGTTTGACTGGAAATGGATATTTTTCTACTGCTAGCCATACCACAAAAAAAATTTACGTTTATCAATTAAATACACTCTAGATTACATTAATGTGCTAACAACAGGAAAACTTGTAAAATTATTGGTTGTTAGTGTAGTATTGATTGTTATCATCAAAAATAAAATAGCAAAAAAACAAGCACGATGACACGCGATCGATTGTGGGGCTTAAACTAGAATTTAATGAAGATTTGTGTTTACTGAAACAACACGTCATTTGAATTGATGATACATGCCCGCTATTTATACGATACTAGTCCAATGTTCAGACCTGTGACAATGATCAGCATGTTCATTATCAAACGGATAAGCAATAAATATTTATCAAATAATTTACATAATAAGTGTAGTATAATTGAAGAGTCCACAAATGCAAATAATAATTAGATTTCTCTGAGATCCGGTTGAATGGTTTTGATTCCCACCCGGGACTATCATTTATATATACCACAGATAGTAGTACCGAGTCTGGGTGTGCTTTGTATCCGTAAATTTTGTTTTTGAAAAGTCTTACGCGACACTTCCATTTATTTTCCTACTGCGGGAGACGTCCTAAATAAAGACAAAAAAAAACCAAAATACATTTTTGGTATAAAAATATGCAGAAAGATATATTTGACAACGTGAGCTACGCTTTCCATCGTCATGGCGCATGATCTTATAGACACTAAGCCATTAATAATAATGCTTTGTCTCCATAAGATAGTTATTGAGAAAAGCAATAAATGTAACTAATAAAAAAATAGTAATTGGATTATGTGAAATTAATTAGTTTTAAGTAATCTTTAAGAAGGTTTTACTCATATAAATATATTAACATTTATAGTGTTAGTAAATTAGTTTTTACATTAACGCGTTCTTGTACTGAATTCAGAAACTTGAACAGGAACCATAATATGAATTTTTGTTAGACTTATAATGTTTTTATGTGTCCGATAAACTTTCTCGCAAGTTTTAAGTTAGAATAAAATTGAACGACGTTGTCCAATCCTCCACAGAAAATGAAGATCTTCCTCTGCCGGGCGAGATGACATGTCCGGCGGCCGACGACCACTTGTTATCTTGCCGAACTTACACCTCGCGATACAGGTTATTTAGGGTGTTAGGTGCTAGATGAGCGATTCTAGTTTTCTTGTAGTTTGAACTACCGGGGCTACTGTACTGATGTCGCTGCAACACTATGGATTAGCACATGTGTTTAAAACTCCGCGCCAAGGTCTTAAGAATGGCAGTACTCACATACGGAAAATATAGCTAATAATTACATATTATAAAATCAAGCCCTCTACCGCCTTTCTGCATCTTTGAATGATTACGATAGATTCAAGAACCTATCAACAGATTTAAACCTATAGCAGAGTGATTCATGAGCAAAGAGTGTTATTAGGGCTGCTGAAGATCTGCTTACTTTTATGTCCGGTGGAGTAGCAAAAGTCTCGTAGCTAACTACAAATGGCCATCCGAAAAAAAAATAGAAAGTTTAAGTACATAATTTGTCAAGTAACGCACAAAACGCGTTACTACCCGTGTGAAGCCGGGGTGGTTTTGCTAGTAGCTATATAATAAAATGATATCGATTGTGCATCAATGAACGTATTGTAATTTTTCAGTTACGCAAACATAACCTTCGTAGCTACCAGCTAGTATTAGAACATCGCGTGCCATAGATCCAGTTAGCTCGCATCGACATTATGACTTCTACTTATTAGCCAAACAACTGAACAACCACTTCAAATCCGTTGAAAATTGATTCATGTATACAAAGAAATAGAACTGAATTTAGATTGAGATTGAAACGTCTAGTCTTTTGTGACACTGCACAGGTGATTCCGCATTGTCTACTTTCCATGTAGTGAGGGAAAACAAAACACGTATTTTTCTTTTTTTGAACCTTTATATTCTCAACGGGTTGGTTTAATTAGATAATATTTAGTGGACATATTTATTGTACAAGACGTGGGCTTAATAAGGTTTTTATCTCTTTAACCTATCTCTCATAAAAAGTAAGAAAATGAATTGTACCGAAAATAACAGCCTAATAAAAACGAAAAAATATATATATGCGTTAAATTTTTTTAATAAGAAATCATGTTTTTTTGTTTGCTACCCAAGTTCGTTAAATGCAAAGTAATTTGGCACATAGATAGTTTTAAACTAAAGTAGTGTAGCATTTAACTAAAACCCACTGGTCCTAGTAAAACTCTAGTGGTAAAACCGAGCGGTAGTCGAAATTAGATAGAAAAGGTTTCACGGGTTTACCGATACTAAAGGTTAAAACCCTCATAATTTGATATTTCCCTATTAATGCAAACTTATAATACATATATCACAACAGATTATATCGAGCTGATGTTGAATATTGTAAGCGGTATCGCGTGCGGTTATTAACATAGGCCGACAGTAAGCCCACGCAAAAACGTCAAATAAACACCATATTTACATAGGAAACGTATTCAAAATCAATAAGTGTTACAGGATCGTGGTCTGTGTGGGAGTTGCGCGTTTAAAATATGTCATTTAGGGTTTCTATGTTGTTAATGGAATACAAATAAAAACAGAAATTGATATTCGATTTAAAAAACGAAGTGGATAATGTATTTTTGCAAGTTTTTATTATCCTTCCTACATAAGTACTATGCATAATTTTATAGGGCGATGCAAAATTGCATTCCAGCGTTTAGACACATTTTTCAGCGGAATCTAGTGTTAACTAGATGTTTAGTCTTTTTCATTTAAATTGATATTCCTTTCACACGAGTTACGAAGATGGTGAATTTCATCGTCATACGTTGTGTGGCTTGATGGGACTTTCAATGCTAGTCTATACTAATATATAAAGCTGAAGAGTTTGTTTGTTTACTTGAACGTGCTTGAATTTTAGGAACTACTGGTCCATTTTTAAAATGAATCAAACATTATTTTATTATAAAGTTTCCATGGGAACGGGAGCTTAGCAAATAAAATCCTTATTTTACGCGGCAGAAGTCGTAGGCAGCAGCTACAACCTATACTAAAATTTTCAGCAGACCGAATCTTTATGACAATTGTCTATTACCGAATAATTAATTGTCAAACAGAAGAAAGGTACCTATATAAATTTGAATCAAGAAATTAAATTGCGCATATAGTCTTTTTTTTTTCTCAATGTCGGGAGCTGTTTTGACACAGATATAATGTAAACACTCGATATGGTAAAAACAATTTGCGGTGTCTACGGTATAAAAAAAAATAGATACGATAAAAAAAGATTAGAAATGACGTAGGTAATAATAGTATAACAAAAGAACGCGTATACAAAAATACCCACATCATACGTCTTAATTGGAAGATAATCTTATTTTGATGTGCTGTAAGGTTTTTAAACGATCGTCGTTTCACTGAGGCTGATTTAATAGCTTGTGGGCTCATTGACGTCAGCGACTCTGACGTTGTAGTCATCAATGAATTAAAGAAATTAAACAAAGCGATTATATCTTTAGATACGGCATTGAAGTCAAGACAATTTTTAGATTGCTTATAAAAATATTTAAAAGAACCATTTTTTTGCAAAATTAATTTTAGGTGAAATCCACAATATCTATTTTAGTAATAGATATCTCTAAAATCAACCAATTAGAGCAAGAAGTTAACTCCTGAAAACCTCAAAGAACATGCCGAGTTAGGAGTCTTGGTGAATGCTATCCTGTGTTAAGGTTATATTTATGTATTTCTTATAACAACGTACGCGAAGACATGGACGTGAAGATATGTAGTAACTAGCTTCACGCACGCGGTTTCACACACATTTTCTTCCGTTCCCGAGGCAACTTTATTATAAAATATAAGAAGATTTAATTTGTCGACTCGCTAAGAAGAAGAAGAAGAATAAAATATAGACTCTAGATATACTCTACATATATATATATATATATATATATATAAATGCTAAGTGCATTACACTGAAATAATTTTACAAATCGCATCAGTAGTTCTTCAGATTATTGTCCAAGCAAACTCTTCAGCTTTATATTTTAGTAAGTATAAGATATCCCTAAACCACCACCACGGATGTTATATTTTTATCGAAATATCTTGTTGTTGAATAATATGTGGCATTATGCCTTCCCATTATAGCCACTTTCAGAAATCCAGATACCAATCCCTTTGTTGGTTAAAATTGAATTTCTGAACATCTCTACCCACGAGCTGGCTATGACGTCAATACATAATTGTATTCTCGGTGTAGCAATCATCTATAAATCACGAATTTAACTAGACGAAAATTTGTTCCCAAAAATACGTACCTTGAAATTATCAAATTTGGAGATAGACGATTGACTCAACACCGTTACGAGACATTAAAAGCCTTTGCTATTAAAACGAACAACAAGGTTGCTAAAGGAACATTGCTGCCCTTGATCGCCATCGAACCTATAGTCTGTAAACGTTTTTGACCTCTAAAAGGTTTATGTGAGGTTTGGCTGGGCAACCCTTGCTCAATTCGGACTAATCATCAATCTAAGTTTGGAGTTTATTTTTGTCCTTGATTAATGATCGTAAAGTCTACTAATTTCCACAAGTAGGCAAGAGAACTGTCTTGTATAGTTGCTGCGCGTGTTATTTATTTCTTCAAAAAGAACATTTCTATTTTTAATATAACGAAATCATTGATTCCATCTAATAAATAGATGTTATCTCACTACAGCGCACACAAATGTAAGCTTTCATATATTCATAAGTCTAGCTATTTTTAGACGTTCTGTTAGGCGGCAGCCGCTGATTGTCTTTTTAAAAAAAAGAAACACCGAAATACACAGCACTAAATTTATTCACGACTGATACACTACTTTTACTAGAACCTCACTTTTCTATTATGGAAACAGGGACGCCATGTAGCGTTTACGGACTTAGACTGTACCCAACTTACTGAACTAAGGCGCTTAGGCGCTTTCCCTATTTATAGGAAATATAGTGTTGACCTAAGCAATCTACTAGGAATATATCCTGGATATAACATCTCCCCCCTTGAGATTGAGCTTTATCCTTAAACGATGAAGCGAAATCAAAAATCGAAAAATGAGGTTTCACAAACTTTGAACATAAGACATAGTAAAATCAAAGAAATAATATCTATGAGAAATTAGTATTAAGACAATTATATTTAAAACAACATTTAAAACATAGTAAATGTAGAAATATTGAATTTGTATATAAATCAAAGTTAATGAAATAGTATTTAAGACATTTAAAAATTAGCTTAACATATAATTTTTATCTTATTTTAATAATCATTTAACATTAAATATAAGTTCTTATTTTTAATTATTTAAGTTTCTATTAGATGAAAGTCGAGGACTATCATCGTCTGAGATTGAGCGTTCAAGCATCTCAATAGAATGACTTATTCTATTTTCATGTTTTATAGTTCTTTTAGAACCGCATTGATTAAATATTTGGACACAGCATGAAGAGTTTGTAGATTTCTTATTGAAATAACAATTATAGAGTTTATATAAAGTATACAAAAATATTGAAATTATTATAACATAAGTAAAACCAGAATAATAACTAGAATATTTAATAAAATGAGATTCTGCTTGATATTTATTTATTTCTAATTCGAGATTATCAAGGTTGTGTGAAACATGTTTTAAAGAATCTAAATCAATATTATTTAAAGACAATGGTGAAAGTAAAGGTATAGTTTTGTTAACAATTTCTTGATTACAACAATCATCTTTTGTAATGTCAAAATCAATTAAAAAGTTATTTTTATAAATAGAACTAGAAGTAGTTGATGGAATAAATTGTAAAGTTTTAGAATATCCTATACAGTCAGGAGTTAGTTTTAATATTCCTGTACCAAGAACAGAATAATCTTTAATATCGTTTTTACATTTTACTGTTAATTTATTTGAATTTGACTGTACATATATCCATTCATTGTTTCTTAACTTATGCCAAATATCAATTTGACCATAAATTAATTTAAAATTACACTCATTAGGTAGAGACAAAATAACATCGGTTAACAATTTTACTTCACAACATGGATTAGAATTACTAGAATAGATAGTAGTTAGTTTACAAATCGAATAATCATTACTAATTTTAGTACAATCTTTGATATTGCTGTTTGCTAACAATGCGTAATTTAATCTATCATCTGTAATTGCGAGATAGGGTTGTTCGGGATGAATAAGAGCAAAAGCGTTAGGATTTTTACTATCCGGTGGAGTAGGTAAGGGAATTAATTTATAAAGATTATACTTTATGGGTGAAATAAGAGGGATTTCGATTATGAAAACAATACGCTTATTGTAATAATACGCAGTTAATTTTGATACATCAAAAATTGTATGAATAGTATCCATATTAAGAGGAACAGGGAAATCTAATCTTTTATTCATTACATGAGTTTGTTTTGATAATTCTGTTAAAAGATTACTGGGAGTGATAATAGAGGGATGTAAAACATTAGTTTTTGCAAATAATATCGAATTAATGACAGAGTCTAAAAAGTTAGAAATAGTTAGTAAAGAACCTTGAATTATATTTATTAAATTGTTGATTTTTGATATGTAAATAACTTCATTATTATTTTTAGTAGTTTGTGCTAAAACTTCGTTTAACTTATCTATTTGGGAACTTAATCTAATTTCATTCTTACTTAATCTAGAAATAGAGTAATTAAACGTATTAATAGAGGACTTAACTATATGAATATTCTCCTTCATGAGGTTAAATATTTCATTGTCATTTTTCTGACAAGAGTCGATGGCTGCGTCATATTTACGAGCATCGTCGGCGTCCAATGTGCCGAAAAAGAACTTTAAAATTTCGCCACCAAATTCTAGTGACCTTTTAAATCTATTTGGAGAGTCGGAAGAGATAATGTGCGATAAAGAATCTAATTTTATTATATTAGATTGTAAATTTACTTCAATGGGATTAAGCAAATCTTTACATTGCATAAATTCGTTTAATTGAGATTTAATACAAAGATCTAAAGTTTTCTTAATTAAATTTTCAATGTTATTTAAATGTGGTTCAATAGAAATCATATCAATATGAGTAATAATTTTCCAATAATCATTGTAAAAATATATACTATTTATAGAATTGTAATATAATCCGGGACTGTGAACTATCGGCGTTATAAGTGGTTCTGCGTAGCCTTGATGACATAGCGCCCTGAAAAGAGATAGGTAATTAAGAGTGAGCTGGCTTTATCTCATTAGTATGATACTTGATATGCTTTCTGTTTATACAAATGGTGACATTATGTCTACCATTTACTTTAATTATTTTATAGGGGCCTTTCCATATTGGGGATAAGGACTTACGGAGTCTGTGATGGTGTTTTACATATACCATATCTCCGGTTTTATATGTAGTTTTCCGACTGGATTCGTCATAATAACGTTTCGAATTCTCTTTGCTATTAGAAATAAACTGTAACGCTTTTTCGCGACTAAATTTCATTCTGTATTGTAAAGCTCGCACATATTCGTGATAGGTATTACTATCTTTAGTTTCATAGAGTGAATTTGGAATCATAGGTTTATAACCGTATAAAAGTTCGAAGGGAGTAAATTGCGTGGTAGTATGTGGAGTAGTGTTATATGATAAGAGAGCAGTTGCAAGATAACAATGCCAATCATCTTGGTTTTCGTTTACGAATGATTTTAGATATTCTTTTAATGTGGCGTGACTACGTTCTAAAGCGCCATTAGTTTGTGGATGATAAGGAGTAGTAAAAATAGATTTAATTTTGCAAATGTTAGTAACTTGTTTGAAGAGTTCGGAGGTAAAACATGTACCTAAGTCAGTGAGGATAGTTTTTGGAAAACCAAATAAGGACATAAAATGTATAAGATTACGCGCTACTTCGTCGCTAGTGGAAGAAATCATAGGATAAGCACAAGTAAACTTGGTTAAATCATCTTGTAACGTCAAGATGAATCTAAATTTTTGGAATCCGGCTTCAGGGAGCGGACCAACAATATCAAGTGCTAGTCTCTCAAGAGGCCTAGTACTAGTGGAAGTTATTTCCATAGGTGCTTTATTCGATAACCTTAAGGGTTTGTTAATCTGACATAGTTTACAATTCTTTACGTAATTTTCGATGTCTGATCGCATAGACTTCCAATAATAAGATGATTTAATACGACTTAACATCCGTTTTATACCCGGATGTCCGGCAATGGGAGAATCGTGATTCTCTTGTAAAATTTTGGGAACTTCAATTGGAGTAGGATAAATCATTTTATTTTTGTAAATATGTATTTTAATACTAGTATTATGAAAAATAAAAGTTATCATATTATATATTTTACTATAATTTAGTTTGGTAAACGGTTCACTGAAATCTGATATAGCGAGTTCGGTTTCGCTTATCTTTTGTTGTTTAATTGAGTCGCGTAATTTAATTAATAAGTTGTAAATAATTTTATAGTTAGTTTCTTCATAGTGATGTACTTTAGTGAATAGGAAATAATAATATTTACCATTGCATGACGTAGTAAAAATAGAATTAGGTTCGCGTTCTGATGAAATTATGTTTTCAGAGTTTTCTATCTGAGATAAGAGATTTTCGCAGTGTGGCATTGAACTATCGAAATCTAAGGAAGTAGGACATACTATTAATTTACATTTAGTTAGATGAAGAGCTTCAGAATGTTCTTCAATCTGAATATTAGGTATAGGTATAGTTTTAGTAAATTGTAATTTAAAATATTCTTCATAAGAATGATGATTTAGAAGATTACTACGGGTAATTGCGTTAATCGGGTAACGTGATAATGCGTCTGCATTAGAGTTGAGTTTGCCTTGTTTATAGACTATCTCGTAGTCATATTCTTCTAATTTTAAACGCCAACGAATAAGTCGACTACCAGGATCTTTTACGTTAAATAACCAAACTAAAGGTCTGTGATCCGTTATGATTTTAAATTTGTACCCATAGAGATAAGGGCGGAAGGTTTTGACAGCAAACAATATAGCAAGTAACTCCTTTTCAGTTGTAGAATAGTTTCCTTCAGCTCTATTAAGAGTTCGAGATGCGTAGGCGATTGGTTTGTCTTTACCAATCTCACCTTGAGATAAAATGCAACCGACTGCATAATTGCTAGCATCGGTGGTAACTAGAAAAGGTTGGGAAAAATCGGGGTATTGGAGTAAAGGAGCGGAAATAAGTTTTTGTTTTAAATTTTGGAATGCATTTTCTTGTTCGCTAGCCCAGTGGAAGGCAGTGTCCTTCTTTAAAAGGGAAGTTAAGGGCTTAGTCATTTTAGAGAAGTTATCGATAAATCGGCGATAATAACCGATGAGACCGAGAAATGATTTTATATCTTTAGCATTTTTTGGAATAGGAAATTGTGAGACAGCTTTAACTTTGTCTGGATTTGGAGAAACACCTTTGTCGGTGATGACATGACCTAAGTAATTGACTTCGCGTCTTAAAAATTCACACTTATCCGGTTGTAGCTTAAGGTTGAAATTACGGAATCTATCGAATACTAATTTAAGTTTGTCAATCATAGAATTTAAGGAGTTTGCATAGACAATACAATCGTCAAGGTACACGTAGCAGTGCAAACCTTGAAGACCTGATAATACAGTGTTCATTAGCCTTTGGAAGGTCGCTGGTGCTGTTCGTAAACCAAAAGGCATTCTAACCCAGGAATAATGACCTGATGTTCCATTAGTGTTGACCACGGTAAATCCAGTTTTCTCCGCGTCAGCTGGATTTAACTTAATTTGATGAAAGCCTGAGACTAAATCTAAAGTAGAAAAGTATTTCGAATTACCTAATTGATCTAAGATATCAGAGATTAATGGGATAGGGTAAACTTCGTTAACTGTGACGTCATTTAGGCGTCTGTAATCAATGACGATCCGCCATTTACGTTGGCCGGATGCATCCATCTTTTTGGGAACTACCCAAACAGGAGCATTCCAAGGAGAGTTAGAAGGTTTTATGATTTTTTGATCAAGCATCCTTTGTATCTGCTTGTCTACCTCATCTTTATGACATGCTGGAAATCGATAAGCTTTGACGTTAATGGGAGGCGCATCACCTGTATTAATTGAATGTTGAATAGCATTAGTATATGTGAGGGGATCTCCCTCGAGATAGAAAATATCGTTATAATCAGCGCAACAATCTAAAAGAGCTTTTCTCTCCTCTGAGTTAAGATGATCGTGTCTAATTAAGTCGAGGACACGATTTTGACGATCAAGTGATGACGAGGAAATAGTATTTATTTCATGAGATGGGTAGGAATTAGATAAGTCAATCGGTGTTAAATGTACTTTAAAATCATGAATTTTGACCTCAGATTCGGTAGTATTCAAAACTGAAAGATTGACTCGATTATTTGATTTTAATTTCACTATACAGTTAGCTAAATAAACACCTTCACTAATAATATGATCTAATACGAGAGCTTCGCGCAGTTGTTTTAATTCTGAGATGTCATTTGACACCATACACTCTATCATAGCTTCACTACGTGCCGGTATGAGAAACGTCGGCTTATCAAATAGGATAGGTAACTTGTGACCATGTAGAGTTAAATACATAGAATTATAGTCTATATTAGCGTTATAAATACGTAGAAAATCCGTACCAATTATGCCATCATATTTAAGATTAACCTCGTCGGTTGTAACATGAAATTTATGCTGAAATGACTCATCGCATATTTGAAACTCTAAATCGAATGCGCCTAAAGTTACATTTCGAGACTCGGCGTCATTAATACCTTTAATTTGAATAATTTCGTCATTTAATTGAGGCTTGCATGACAAACTTGACTCTTTTACAATACATATACTTGCGCCTGTGTCAATTAAGAAACTAAGCCGATTTTTTGCATATTTAGTTTCTAATTTAGTAAAAGGTAGTGACACTTTATATCTATATAAGCTAGTTTCAAAAATAGGCATATTATTTTTAGGATTTTCGAATAATTGGTTAGACTCGTGATTATCACGTGAGGTACAAGATTGAGACGAATTAGATTTAGTATTATTTAATAGTAATTGTTTCGTAGAGTTAGGACTCAGTTTATTCTGAGATGTATAGTAAGAATTAGTATGAAAGTTAGTATTTAAGTTATTATTAGAGTTAGTAGATAATTGTTTATAATAATTATTTTCATTAGGACTCAGATCGTGCTGAGATGTAGGATAAGATTTAGTAGAACTCCGACCTTGCTTACGAGGTTTTGGAGATGATAAACTTAAGTTAGGACTCAACTGTTCTTTAGACAGATGAGATGTAGATATAGTATCATTATAAGACTGCTCATTTGGCAGATGCGATATAGTAGATTTAGTAAAACTCAGCCCTCTTTTAGGTACTTGAGGTGAACTCAACTGTTCTTTTGACGGTTGAGATGTATTTAATGTAGTATTTTTATAAGACTGCTCTTTTGGCAGATGAAAATTAGTAGATTTAGTAAAATAGTTTGTGCCATTAGAAACACTAGATTTCGGACGGCACGTATCCGAAATCAATTTTCGTTTAAATCATAATTATTTGCATCGTAATTGTTATCAGAGTCGCAGCAATGAATACGAGCATTGTTATTAGATGCATGTGAACTATCGACAGCGCCCTTTCGCGCTTGCACAGCAGTATCGGGTTGCGAGTTATCATGGGAACGGCGTTGATTATTATATTGTAGCTTGCGACACTCTTTTATAACATGACCCTTATTTTTGCAATAAGAACAAAATTTATTATTATAATTAGAGTTATAAGATGGTTTTTGATAAGAGTTATTTTTCGTAAAATTATTTTGGTTAGAAGTTGAAGGGTTAGGAACATGATAAGTTTTTTGAATAGGAATAGAAGATCTTTTCTTAAAACATTCATTATTTGTGTGACCTTGTCTATGACAGATATTACAGAATTTAGTAGATTTTTGTGATAGGCGAGTTAAATTAAAGAGTTTTTCTTCTTCAACCGCATGAGTTACGGCATCATTAAGTGTGGATGGATTTCTACATCTCACAATGTTAGAAATGTTAGGGTTAAGACCCAAAATAAAAGTATTTAGCGCGAGGTCTTCCATCGCGGCTACTCTACCTATCAGTTCATCCTGATTCGAACAGGAATAGTGAATATCTGCTTGTATTCTAGTTAAACAAGCTTCGATTTTTAAGGAATATTGCGTCACTGATTCTGATGGATCCTGCTTACAATTTTGAAGATCGACTAATAAGTGGGAACTGTGTTTTCTTTCCCCAAAAGTAGATCTTAAAAATGATTTGAAATCTTTCCAATTGGTAAATGATTTTAAACTACATGCTAATTGCGCTTTACCTTCTAATTGTGAAAGTATGTATTTATATAAAATATTTTGTTGTTCGGCTGTAGCCAAGGACATAGCATTATCGCAAGTAGTGAGAAAAGCTGGTAGCGTTTCGCGATTCCCATTATATGAACGGATAAATTTTGTAAGGACATTTAAGGTGATTTTTTCGCTTGATTCAGATTTGATAGACATGATTACTTAAATTGGAATGATACACACACAAAACACAAAAATATAAAATTGAAAAATATAGAAATGCAATTAGAGAGTGAAAGATAAAATTACTTACAGCGATAACAATATCAGGAACATAACTTGAGTTCTGAGTTAGTGTTATTACACGTAGATTAAATTAAAGTGTTTATAATAAAGTTAGAATTTGCACGTAAAACTTGAAGACGAAGACGACGACTACGAAGACGACGACTCGGTGAATATAGAAGTAGAAGCGCGGCTTGTATGACGACCACGGTTGTAGGTTTGATTACGTAGCTTGTTGTTGGCTACGGGTTCAGAAGCTGGTACTGATGAAATGTAGTAGAAGAGGTCCGTAAAGAGTAGGTGTAGAGTTGACGTGGAGGTGGTGCGGGCTCACGAAGAGGAGGCTTAACGTCGACCACGGGTGATGCAGGCTCGATGCTAGTGGAGACTTACTGTCGGTCACGGTGATGCAGGCTCGATGCTGGTCGAGACTTACTGTCGGTCACAGTGCTGGTAAGGTGCCTGATGCGGGCTCGGCACAGGGCAGAGGCTGACCGTCGATCAGATAAACAATGCTGCGGCGACCACGGATTCTAGATACCAGGGCTCACGGCTTGTCGTGTAGCACTTACAGGATCCCACTTCTGACACCAATGTTAGGCGGCAGCCGCTGATTGTCTTTTTAAAAAAAAAGAAACACCGAAATACACAGCACTAAATTTATTCACGACTGATACACTACTTTTACTAGAACCTCACTTTTCTATTATGGAAACAGGGACGCCATGTAGCGTTTACGGACTTAGACTGTACCCAACTTACTGAACTAAGGCGCTTAGGCGCTTTCCCTATTTATAGGAAATATAGTGTTGACCTAAGCAATCTACTAGGAATATATCCTGGATATAACAGTTCGCAATCCAATTCTGCGTCCATAAATACTTGACATTTCCTCCGAGTTATTTGCGAGTAAATTTTGTGTGCAAATTTGAGTTTCGCCGCTTTTACAGGGGCATATGGGACTCATATCATAAAGGTTAAAGTGCACAAGCTTTGGTAATACAAATAGCAGCGCCATATGTAAAATGTCATTACGTGTTGTTGCCTGTGTTCATATTTTCTGCTAGGAAATTATGTTAAAGATTATTAGAGCGTAGGTACTACACGAGGACGAAAATACAAATTTGTTTCGGCTTTTTGGTGTAAATTGTAAATAAATACCTTCCTATTTATTTCGATTTACTAACGACTATGCGAATACCTACAACAGACGCGACGTAGATTAATGATTAATGCCTATCATTTATAATTGAATTCTCTTTATTGCATCGTTTGTTTGTTACAACACGTTATTAACTTCGTAGTTACATTTACTTGGTAATTTGTAGTTTTCTCTTGACCTTTACTCACACATCCTGGCCTATAAACGCAGGATGTTACATCTTGTAATTAACATAGACTAATTATCATTTACAAGCGGCTGTAGCCCAATGGCTAGGGCGTCAGACTTGCGATATTGTAGTCGCCGGTTCGATCCCCACCCATTGCACTACCTACGTGGACCAATCGTAACACAAGCATTTTAGCTTTAGCACGAGGGGTTAACAAGAATACTAATAGACTGCAAAAATCTGCTAGTAGTCTTTATATTAAAAAATATATTTATATTTAAATGAATAGGCGTTTTATTTCTAATGTGGAAAGAATATTTTATTCATGTTTTATTAGGTTTAAGGGCTTAAGTCAATAGGGTTAATTAACAAGCAAATAATTAGTGATGATAATGAATATGTTAACATTTGTTTTATGGATATATTTCTCATGAAAATCAATAACCTTTGTCAAATTAAAATGCTGTTAACACATTATGGGTTTTTTATTGCACATATATTTGATTTATAGTCGTTTGTTTAAATATTTTTCCCGTTTATGGCAATGTGAGTAATTTGAACTTCAAGTGCCCTTCGACAAGCCTAAGCCTAAACTTAAACTTGTCGGAAAGTGGCATTTCTTATCTATCTTAAAAGATTATTTATTTTGCGAAAGTAAGTGGCAATAACAGACCTATGTTACTCGTTAGTAATTATGAGTTCAAAAACATATAAAAAGCCAAAGCCAAAATTTTATACTTTTATCATTGTATTGAAATTCCTTGATCTATTGATGTTATTAACTTTTAAGGCTTGTTAACAATAGACCCGTTTTTAAACAATTATTTTAGTATAACCGTTAAAAATGCCATATTCCGCCATATTCATCGATAAATACTTAAAGTGCGAACGTTACGACTTAAGTGCAATTATTGCTTAATCTAAATGTCTTCTTTATTGCTTTAGCTAAACATAGAAATCCCTAATTATCATAACCACTAATGTTCAATGCCCTAAACTCCTTTATACCGGCATAAAAGTATTTTCTAATATTTTTTTTATGATTAGGCAATTTAGCTCTTGTAAACATTAGAGATTACACATGGTTATAACAAATGAGGAAAATGGGGACCGAAAATACTTAAAAACATATTCATAAATGATAATTTTGAACCAAATAATTACAAACCCTGTATTAAAAAAAATGCATTCCAATATACCAATATGCCACTTTAGGCATTTCTTAGCTTTTGTTTCCTATGTGAACGATTTTACTAAAATCGATTTACTAAATGGAGTGGGTATAAATACTTGATATACAAATAAAACAAGGCTGAATTCCTATCGCTGCTTTCTCGAAGCTTTTCTTACCGAAGCGAACGGAAAATTAAAGTTTTAAATCACAAACAAATAATGATACGGGCTCCGTTGCCTTTTAGAGTTTATTTATGTTTTATCTGATGTATCTCATAGGTATGCATTATTGTGTGCATCGATGCCTATGTTTCTATAATAATATTACTTATAAAGAGGAAAGATTTGATTGTTTGTCTGGAATCACTGGATTGTTTTTTTTTCTCCATTAGAAAGCTGAATTTTCTGGATAAAGGTACAAGTTGGTAGCGGACGACATGAGGCAGCACGTGTCGCGGCGACACTACTGGTTTGTATATATTTTTAGGTATGTATTTCTATGAAATGACGTCGCTAGCTTCGTGTCGCTAACTACGGAGGTAATTTCATACATAGAAACCGGTAGTGTCGCTGCGACACGTCGTCCGCTGCTGCCTCATGTCGTCCGCTACCAACTTGTACCTTAACGTAGCTACGCAAGAAGAGTTTGTTTGTTTGCCTGCATGTTATCGCTAATCTCAGGAACTACTGGACCTATCGGAAAAAATCTTCCAGTGTTAGATAGCCCATTAATTGAGGAAAGATATATTTTATTATGAAGTTCCCATGGAAACGAGAGATATGCCGGTGAAATCACGCGCGGGAAGGAAGTTCAGAATAAATAGCTTACTATTACAAAAAAAAAACTCCGGACCCAACTATTATTAAACTAAACGTTTTTCAATTTTATAAAACATATACGTGTTTCCCCCAACTTGATCGAGCAATATCATCGTCTAATATGACACAAAGGCTGTCGCTAAGCTCCCGTTATTCAACACAAATTGTTTAGACACAAAGCTCCCTGGAGAGTTAGACACTATGTCTTTGAGAACAGTCACGCGGTTGTGATCCTAACGTAACAACTTGTGAAAAATGCTTTCAGAACTTTAAACGAAATAAAACAACATTTTAAAATTCACTTTCTTGTTCGGTACGATTTAGTATGACAGGATATATTTAAATATAAGTCTTTTGACTTATTTTCAGTTTATGAAAATGTAATAAGCGTTCATATCAAATTATAACTTCGCCTTTAATCTCGAACCCGTGATGGATTAGATTCCCATTTCGGACAAGAACCTTTGTGTAAAATCGAAGATTTTTTTTTTTTTTTTTTTTTTTTTTACTGCATATAGGCTTACGTTTGACCTTAATCTCGCTTGATGGAAGGCGAAGATAAGGCCTAAGATGATACACGCTTGCCTAGAAAGTGTCTGTTCACTTTAGCCTTAAAGATGTCCAGATTATAGCGTTCCGGAAAAACTGACGCCGGCAGAGAATTCCACTCCTTAGCCGTCCGCATTATGAAAGAAGAAGCAAATCGCTTCGTGCGTATTGAAGGAATGTCTACAACAAAAGGGTGAAACCGCTCGCCGCGCCTAGTCGTCCGGTGATGGAAGGGTGAAGGGGGTATCAGGTTATGTAGAACCTCCGCACACTCCCCGAAATGCAACCGATAAAAAACTGATAGGCAGGCCACTCGTCTACGGTGTTCGAGGCTCTGAAGACTTGCCTCCACCAGTGAGTTATTGCCTATGACTCTCTTCGCTCGGCGCTCCAATGAGTCCAGAGCATCCAGCTGATATCCAGCAGACCCATCCCAAAGATGAGAACAGTATTCCATTGAGGAGCGAACTTGAGCTCTGTAAAGACTTAAGAGCTGCTCCGATGTGAAGTACCGCCTCACCTTGGAGAGAATGCCAAGTTTTTTGGCTGCAGTGTTTGCAATGGACTCGATGTAGTGACCGAAGTTTAGATTAGAAGAGAGGTCAAGCCCTAGGAGCTCAAGATGGTCGCTGATCGGAACGGAGACATTCCGGAAAGTCGGAGTCAGTTGGAATGGACTCCGTTTCGCCGAAAAAAGACACGCCTGTGTTTTTGAGGGGTTAAACCCAACCAGGTTGGCATCACCCCATAAGGAAACAGCCTCCAAGATCGAGTTCACCCCCTCAATCATCGACTCCCTGAACGACTGGACCATTGACCCCGACTTCGCATCAGACAAGTATCTCACCGAGACTGTGCTGTCGTCTGCATACCCAAAGATACCGGGAGTAACTAGCAGGTCGTTTATGTGCAGCAAAAAAAGAGTCGCGGAGAGAACAGATCCCTGAGGGACACCGGCATTAATACCAAGAAGATCGGACGAGGCGCCATCAATGACAACCCGAATCGACCTTCCCCTCAAGAAATCCTGAATCCAGGTGCAAAGTACGGGAGCAATACCGTAAACCGGAAGCTTACCAATGAGACTTGCGTGCCAAACCCTGTCAAAAGCCTTAGAGATATCAAGAGACACGGCAAGAGCCTCACCGTGTCTCTCAATGGCTTCGCTCCATAAGTGAGTAGCATATACAAGAAGATCCCCAGTAGACCGGCCTCGACGGAATCCGAATTGACGGTCACTGAGGAGGTCGTTGTCTTCCAGGTATGCCAGGAGACGGTTGTTTAAAACACGCTCCATAACCTTACAGAGTATGGAGGTGATTGCGATTGGTCGGTAGTTGGCAGGGTCGGCACGACTACCTTTCTTGGGGATCGGTTGAACGTTGGCAATCTTCCAGGATGCTGGAACTAGACCAGTCTTCAGGGATAAACGATAGAGGCGAGTCAAAACAGGAGACAACTCAGGCGCACATGACCGCAAGACAATGGCAGGAATGCCGTCAGGCCCACTAGCCTTATTCACATCTAGAGTGCTGAGAATTTTAAGTACCACTTTTTGCCGAATGTGCACCTCAGGCATAGTGGAAGTGCAATGTGGTAGCCTGGGTGGACTTTTACCAGCAGCATCTAGTTGTGAATTCTTCGCAAATAGAGACGCAAACAAGTCTGCTTTCTCTTTGGCGGTGTGAGCTAATGAACCGTTCGGCTTCTGCAGTGGCGGCAAAGAGGACCGACAGAAATTGGCTTCGACCGATTTGGCAAGAGACCAAAAAGCTTTACTCCCAGATGGGTAAGATGCTAGTCTGGCTCCAATGCGGCCAATATGGTCAAAGCGGGCCTTGCGTAGGGCACGTTTGCAAGACTTGGCAGCACTATTGTAAGCTTTCTTCAGTTTCCGAATATTTGGCGCTTTGCGGGCTCGAGCATCCGCCCACGCTTGGTAAGCAGAGTGCTTATGTGCTTCAGCACTATCACACTCAGCGTTGAACCATGGACGGGCTTTGTCTTGGAGTGAGATGTCAGAAAATGGAATGAAATATTCCATAGCCTTTTTTTTTTTTTTTTTTTTTTTTTTTTGTTGTCCGGGGGGAAATGCATTGACGCATTCCCACCACCGTTGCAGCGTATTTGCGCGCTGGCGGTGGGATATGTGGGACTCGCCCTCTCCATAGCGTGGTATGCTAAAGTCGTATGACACGAGGAGAGGACCCTACACCACTAAAACCTCCCGGACACTCCTTCGATCCGCCGTTGGCGGGGGTCGGGTACGCATGAGCAATCCGGCCCCCCGACGGCACCCGCGGCCAATATGGTACCGCGGGATCTCCAGGGCCACACTTACAGTGGCCCATTTGCCCAATTATAGGGACGCCCGGAGTGTAGAGGCGTCCCTACTCCTCATGGGTCAGCCTCGAAGGGAGCGGGGCCCATGTTCCCCACTCCCCAAGGCCGAGCCTAGGGCGGTAGGCGGCGGGTTTCGGCCCGCCGCCGACGGCCAACACGCCGTCTGCGAAGCGGGTGGGCAGAGGGATCTACTTCCCTCTCCCGCTCCGCGGCCTCCTTCTGTGACATAACTTGTCTACAGAAGGAGGCAACCGCCTCCCACGACCTCTCGCTTTGAACCATCTTCGAAATGATGGTCGGCAGCGAGAGGTCGTCTCCCACCACGCCAACGAGCTCCTCCCGCTCGTTGGCCCACGCCGGACACTCCACCACCGTATGCTGCGCCGTATCGTCGGCACAGTCACAGTGGTGACAGCGAGTGTCCGGCTCTCTCTGCGCCACGTTGCACAGGTAGTGGCCGAAGCAGCCATGGCCTGTTACTACCTGTGCAACGTGGTAGGTGACGTCGCCGTGACGGCGACCGGCCCACTTTTTTAAATGGGGCCGAATCGCCTCCACCGTACGCAATCCGCTCCGCGGCGCGGCCTCTAGCCGCTCCTGCCATTTCCGGAGGGTTTGGCGACGGATCTCAGTCCGCCACCGTGCAACACCCTCCGGGAAGGGGTCGCGGCCAGAACGCGCCCCCTCACACCTCCGCCGGTACGCGGCGGCCAAAACCTCCGCCTCCAGGTCCCACGGAGGGGACCCCGCAAGGAGGCATGCCGCGTCAAACGCGACCGTGCGGTAGGCGCGGGACGCCCTGATGGCCATCACCCGCTGCGGACGTCGCAGCAGGGCTATGTTTCGCCTCTTCAGGGCGTCGACCCAAATGGGGGCGCCGTAGAGCGCCATGGAGCGGATCACACCGGCGTACAGTTTGCGGCAGGTGCTCCCGGGTCTGCCGAGATTCGGCAAAAGCCGGCCAAGAGCACCCGCCGCCGCCACCAGCTTTGGGGCCAGCCGCTGGAAGTGGGCCACGAAGCTCCATCTGCTGTCGAGGACTATGCCTAGATATCGCATACTGTCCCCGACAGCAATGGATTCGCCACCCACTATGAGGTGGGCGCCTACAGGTGGCGCTCGCCGAGGCCCATGAAAACAAAGGGCCTCGGTTTTACCGAGCGCCACCTGCAGGCCCAAACGGCGTATACGGGCGACCATCTGTGCCACGGCTGCTGTGGCCAAAATGGTCGCATGCCGATGATCAGGCGCGCGGGCGGTCACCAGTGTGTCGTCAGCGTACGCTATCACGCTGACCCCCCGGAGACCGCGCATCCGCAGCGCCCAATCAAACCCGATGTTCCACAGGAGCGGCCCCAATACCGACCCCTGTGGAACACCGCGCGAGACCGTCCTCCGGCCAATTTCGCCACCGGACGTCGGGTACACCACCTCCCTGCTTTGGAGGTAGTGCCCCACCAGAGCCCGGAGGTACCTGGGCACCCCATGGTGCCTGAGGCCCTCCTCAATGCACGCCCAGGGGAGGGTGTTGAATGCGTTGCGGATGTCCAACGACACCGCTAACAACACTTCTCCCCGGCTGGTCGCCTCCTAAATATTCCATAGCCTGACATATCACCTCAGAAACAGCCTCCGCGCAGCGAGTCGGGTCGTCTGAAGAGAAGCATAAGCGCAGCCAAGGGTAAGACGCGAAGAAATGCCGCATCTCATCCCAATCTGCTGACTTGTATCGCCATACTCGCCTAGTCCCCTTTCCGTGTCTCGGAGTTTCTGTGCCTCGGAAAGCACGTTAAGCATTGTTCCCGATTGACATAACATCATCTATGACTATCATATACCAGATAACGGGCAGCAGCGTTTACTTGTGTATATGCTGTACATAATACTGTGGACACCAACCCACCTGCCAAGCGTGGTGACTATGGCAACACACCCTTTGAGATGATTAACTTCAAGTCTTGACTTGGAAAAGAGAAAAGAAACTCATTTGAAACTCATTTGAAACTTAACACGAGTCTTGACTCAACGTGTTAAGTTTCAAATGAGTTTCTCAAACCATGTAGGTACTTCATTTGATTATTGTGTTGGAAACCTAATAATGTTCATTATTTAGAATAGAACGACAAATATAATATAATATAATATTACTATCTTCCCGCGCGTTCCCGTGGGAACTTCATAATTTAATATAGCCTATGTCACTCTAGGTGAATGTAGCTTAACAATGGCGCAAGAATTTTTGAAATTGGCATAGTAGTTTTTGAGTTTTTTCATTACAAACATACACACACACGCACACGCACACACAAAAATAAAAATCTTTTCTCTTTATAATATTACTTAGTATAGATAAAGAGGTAAAGTTTGATAGTTTGAGACGTTGTAAGGGGTAATCCCAAAATCGACTGAACCGATTTTGAAAACTCTTTTACCCATAGAAAGCCACGTGAATCTTAGTGTCATAGGCTATATTTTAAGTTAAAGTTTCCACGGGAACGGGATCTACGCGAGTGAAACCGAGGGGAACAGCTAGATTTTTATGTACTAAAAGTTATTTATAGAAACTGAATTTGACTTGGCAGCCATGTTAACAACTATGCTAATTGATTGTTGCCATAATTGACGGTAGAGAAACCGGATGTATCGTTATTTACCTTTATGTTGTCTTAATCAAACAAGCATAATTTTTTGAAACACTTATAAGATTAAACACCAGTAACGGGTTATTCACTGACTGGACACACGAGGCTGGACACGAGTGTGTCCAGTTAGTGAAACTCGGAATAAGAATCACTTATTTTTTAAACTTAAATTAAATCACTTTTTATGTTGTGATCCTTATGATCCTTATTCCGAGTTTCACACTTTCACCAACTGGACACACTCGTGTCTAGTCAGTGAATAACCCCCAGTAACTCGAAAGTGCCTCTAAGAAGGAGTAGGTAGGTACTTTGATCAAGTTTATTAGATTAGACATTTTCAAGTTTGAAAAGCTTTCCTGGAGAAATGTTACGTGAAGTTCATATAATATTTATGTGTGTCTATCCGTGACCACGACTGGTGTTACCCATGACGAAACGTTGAATAAATAAAAAGCCTTAAAGTTGTACCACGATTTAGACTATACTATACTTATATTAAAAATAGGAAAGATGTTTGTATTGAATAGACTCCAAAACTACTTGACCGATTTGAAAAATTCTATCACCGTTGGGAAGCTACAATATCCCCGGATGACATAGGCTATATTTAATTATTTAATTCCCACGGGAACGGGAGATATGCGGGTGAAACGCGCGCGGGATGTTATATAAATTTATGTAGTAGGAAAGATTTTTTTCTCTGATGCGAAATGCGAGAATATCGATGATATCTGCTAATCATACCACGTGGTCTCTTACTTTGTGCCTCATAAGAAAGCTCAAAGTCGCTTAGCGAGCTATGGAAAGAACTTTGGTCGGCGTTTCCCTGCGTGATCGAATCAGAAATGAAGAGATCCGCAGGAGAACGAAGGTCACTGACATAGGTCAACGGATTAGCAAGCTGAAGTGGCAATGGGCAGGACACATAGCTCGAAAAACTGACGGTCGATGGAGCAGAAAGTTTCTCTAGTGGAGACCACGAACTGGCAAGCGCAGCGTAGGACGACCGCCTGCACGATGGACCGACGACCTCAGAAAGGTCGCGGGGAATCACACAACAACAGGCTGAGGATGATGATACCACGAGAAGGAGGTCCACACACTATTAATAAAATACTAGGCAAGATAAATGCACCTACTAAAACCTACTAAATAAGGACTTATGGTATTTTCTACTCCAACCGACTGTTCCAGAACAACAAACTTTTCTACTTCTTAAATTGATATAACTATCTTATTTATTAGATACTTTAAACAATCGATAAAATTCACTACAGTTCACTGTTCGCCTTCGGTTTAAGCTAGTTCAACAAACACGGGTTATAATAATAAACGTTCATCGAAGCTGTTAATCTTTCAGCACTAATAGTTAATATTGCTGCTAAATATATTTAGAATTTGTTTTATAAAGAATATGAGAGTAAACTGTTGTTAAATTTTAAACAGTTTTATCGATACCAATTTTATAAAGAGGAAAGATTTTTATTTTTGTATAAGTATGTTTGTTACGAATAATCTTAAAAACTACTGGATGGATTTCGATAATTCTTTCACCATTAGAATGCTACATTATCCCTGAATATAGAATATAGGGTATATTTAATTATGAATTTCCCATGGGAACGGGAACTACGCGGGTAAAAATATTTATGTAGGTAATCTTTATCGCTAAAATAAGAATTTGGTCAATCGATTCAAGTATCAAATATAAACTTTATTTTCAAAATATGGGCCCTTTTTATTTCGGTTATTGGATTCGAATCTTCATCGACATAATTTTATATGTAAAAAAATCTGTAGGTAATAATGTATAAGCGGCAAGTAACTTCAATTACTTTTACTTCCGGAGTTTTAACTTTTTCCCGTAATATTTTTTACTCTCAAGCTACTATGACACTAGGCACAGCACTGTCTATACTATTATTATAAAGCTAAAGAGTTTCTTTGTTTGTTTGCGCCCTAATCTCTGGCACTAGTGGTCCGATTTGCAACATTTTTTCCCCATTAGAAAGCCATATTATCCAAGAGTAACACAGGCTATATTTTGTTATGCTATCCTACGGGAACGGGAGACTACGCAGGTATAACCGGGCACGGGAAGCTATAACAAAATAGAAGAGCAAGTAACAAGTCTTCTCATCCAATCCGTCTTCGTAACTAGCGCGCGTCTGTTATGTGTATGTTTGAATGAAAGACCAAAATAGATGGCACTGATACGAGCGCATGTCATTCCAATGTTATGATTCGGTAACCAATTATCTAATGCGATTTTATTGTTGTATAACTACGTTTAAAATGAGAATCTATGATTTGTAGGTATATATTAGGAAAGCTAAATGTTTAAACAGTCTTAAAACGGTCTTCTTCAATCGCTAAAAATCGATTGGCGATTGAAGAAGACCGTTTCAAAAATAAGTAGTAAAGTAATAGGTATATGTAGAAAATTTGGCATTGTAAAGGTAACCCATGTTATTTACTCTCTCTCTCTCTAGTTTTTTTTTTAATTTACCTATAAGTAAGAACATATTTTTATATATATTCTATTGAGTTAACATTTATAAATATCCATATTGTTAATTCAACGCGCTTAAAAAATCTTATGTATTGTTACATAAGGTTTTTAAGTCGGTAGGTATGTATCAACTATATCGACTTCTTCATTTGAAAATTAAAAACAAACAAAAAATGTTAACCATAGCGTTGATCAACTCTATCGATTGGTAATTAAAAAATTTAAAAAAAAAAGTTGCGTGTTGCTTAAAGTTAAAAATAGCTTTCATACTCTACTGACCTGGACCTATAAAGGGGGAAGTCGGGTAAATAAAGTGTAAAAGCGGTCCCGAAATACCCGAGGCGTTATACCGGGTTCAGCGGCCGGGATACGGTAGTGAACGTCGCGACGTGCGACATCTTGACGCTCGGAATATGAGAATAGGAAATGTAGATGTCATACAGTAGAATAAAGTGATAGATTAGAAGTGATAGTGTCATACAGTAGAAGAAGATTTATCGTTGTACTGAAGCTCCAAAAAGGATGCAATAATGCGTTTGGGACCAAAGTCTTGTTTGTCTAGACGTTGCTAAATTACATAACTAGCTGCGCCCCGCGGTTTTGCACGCGTAGGATTGCTACTCTGATCCAGTGGGTAGTAGGGTTTTAAGACATAAACCTAAATCCAACTTATAAACTATCCTCGTGCATAATTCCAACTAAATCCGTTTAGTAGGATTTTTTTGCGTGAAAGAGTAACAAACGTGGTAACAAACATCCATGCATACATTCGCGTTTATAATATTAGTAGGTTGAAGAAACACTCGGAAGAAGTTTTAACATAGCATAGCTTATAGAGCAAACATTCAATAATTTCTATTTATTTGTATTATATAAATGAACCAATTTTCAACAATCTTATATAGGTCGATGGACCATCTAATAATCTAGGATTAAAATTTGTAGTCAGTGCTAATATTGATAAAGATAATGTTCAAAAATGTTTATTAAATACTTTACAATAATTATAATTTGTAATTTATACTTTCATATTAACAGGTATCGCAAATTTTGTAGTAAAATAAATAAATTAAATGTTGGCACTTTACTTTATGTTCCAACCCTGTGATACATCAAATTGTGTCAACCGCAGGTGCCGCCAACTCAAATGTGGATTGGATTAATTTCAATATTATTAAAAACAAACTTAAGTTATTTTTGTATTACGAATTTTCTTCGAGTCTTTAAATCGATAACCTTAGATTATTGTCTTAAATATAGTATCCTCAATCAACATGAATGTCGACAGCTGAATATGGGTCTCCTCTTAACAGACCTTAGCATGCCAGGATCCTTAAGAGATATAGCCATAACGCTTGGCAGACGGATTAGTGATCGCAGTAAGATTGTAAGTAGCCATGAGCCGATAGACACTGCTACCCATCCATCGGATAAGGTGATCGTATATGATGATGATAGGTGTCGTAAGAGCCGACTAAAGGACTTACTCCTTTAGTCGGCTCTTACGACACCTATAGGAAGCCATGTGGTGCTCTTTTCTAATAGGCACGCGGCAATAGTACCTACTACATTCTAACTATTGCATTGCGTATTTATACTGACATAGGCATTCCACAAATCTAACTCTTTGGCAAACATCACAGGAATAAGGAAATCGTTCTGGCACAAAAGAGTAATAGAATGTAGGAAGTTCAAAGCGCCTTCACAAGTACGTTTGATCAAAATAACTGTGTACCTACACGGAGTGTGTAGGTACATTTTTTGTTGTATCTGTGTATTTTTCCCCTTACCTGTAATGTCAAATAAAAATATAAAGATCATTAAAATTATAGTTCTTTATTTACCTTCTTTAGATCCAACAACGTAAAGTAAACCTTTTGTTATCATTATTAAATAAAAGGATAAACACTTAAATCAACAATTCCTAAGCCGTCAAATCGATACCCATATAAAAATTAATCCCTATTTTCCTTGGTTGGTCACGCAATTTCTTGAAAACGATTTAACGGAATTTAGTTGAATATTTTTTATTAAGTTCATAACTTTTAGGTTTTTATAAACAAAGTTTAATAGATATCATGGCAAATAACAAATTATGCAGCACTAACAGGTAGTTCATCAATAAATTCTGTACTCTTAGATACAATACTATTAAATTTGTAAATGGAACATCAAGCAAGGGGAATTTTAATTAACCTGAAATCTATTTAAACTAACCATTAACTAACTTTGATTTTCGAACTTTTCTGTGTTTCCAATAGACAATAGAGTTAGCCGAACTAAAACATTGTTTTAAAAGCTTATGCAGGTCGTTCGTGTGGAACTCTGACACAAATGAAAAATTACTTTTGTTTGTTTGGATGAAAGTTCCTCGGCTTAATTAGCAATGTAACATGCTCAATCGAATGGAATGATTCGCCAAATAGCACGAGTAAACTTTTTGGCACCGTTATAAAGAATCGATTAATATTTTTCTTGTAAAATAATTGTATTGTTTTGTATTGCTCGCTGTGGCCTAGGCATAAAATGCGTATTTTTTATTTACATATATTATCTGTGCTTGGTTGGTTGTGGTTTCAATTTCCTAGGCGAAAACATTATCTATCTAATAAAAAAAAATGTTCCGGGTCTGGTTGGCTAACTACGCTTTCGATTAAGTATGTTTTTTTAAATTTATAACATCGTTAGAGGAAAACGACAATAGCAAGCACATTGCAATTCAATTAAACAAAATATCGTACCTATTAATCTATAATACATAATCTTAAAAATAAAAATGTAAAAGGGTGGGATCCTGGTGTCCTGAAACACAGGCCTAGAGCCTAGCTTAGGCACCAGTCTCCTACAATATATATATACTTACCAGAATTATGTATACCTATAAACTGTATGATAATATCTGTATATTGTAGTGAGAAAATAAATGATTTATTATTATTATTATTATTAAAAAAACAAAGCAAAGAAAAGAAAATCCAGCTAACCATACGCAAAATTAAAACAACTATAAAAAACGTATTATATTATGTAGTTTATAATTATCTGTATATGTAGTATCAATGATGTAAGTATTAGTACCTACGTATGTTTATTAGACCTACATTATTAGCCTGTTTTTTATATTCCTCTCGCCAGTCAGCTGAAAAAGATTTCTTGCACCCAGTGGAAATAAGCAGTACCTTTGTAAAATATCTTTCGATACAAATAATAAAGTTTCAATTTGTGTTCATATCTTCTACGTCCCAAAGGAAAATTAAAAGCTATTTTTCCTTTATAAAATAAAGAGTAGGTAATGGAAGCACCTATCAATATTACTATCTACTACAATAGATCCCTAATTACCTTATTGTTATTCAATTTTGCTACGAAGCTATATTTTTTATAAAATCATCTTACTTTTCCTTCATTAAAGATAATATTATTAGTTTCCGGCTGAGGAAACTATCATAAATATACAAACGTTGGCAAGTCAATTACCTAAGTAACTTAAACTTTATATTAAAAAAAAAGTTCCATTGCTTTTTTACTGCGCGTTGATTTTTAAAATACATAAAATAAAAATAAATTACATAATATAACCATAGGCGAAACGAGAAGCCTTAATAAATGCTAAACCATTTATTAGAGCTGGAGCACCACTCGCCTTTATGCCCGGTGAAGTAGCTAAAGCCTTGGGGCCAAATATATGTATGCAAAAAAAAAGGTATAACAACCACAGATAAAAAACTGAATTAACTAGTTATCTAAAAATTACTTGATTAAAATTAGCTACGAAGTTGCTAAATGCATAAAGAAAGTTATAATCGGTATAACGTATTTTAACGACGTAGATATACTGTTAACTAGCGGCGGACTGCATACTAGACAAATGAAAATACGTTATGAATGAAAATTAATTACCTAATTATATTTTTATGATAACACATAATCTTAAAACTTACAGAACCGAATGGTAATTACGAGATTACGAGAAAAAGGAATAAGAAGTTGCATAAATATTTAATTTCAATAAATTATGTAACATCATTCTATAATAAAACTTAAAAGAACATAATTTTATACATAACTAAAAGTAATTTATTATTATTACACAAAAAAACAAAAGAAACCAAAAAAAAATAGGGGCGTCAAAAAATCCTCCGCACTGTTGCCCCCGGACATAGCACCCAGAAGGCTGGCAGCATTGCCTCGCTGTATGGCGATGCTTATTTTTTGCATAAGCATAATAAAAATAGAATAATAATTTAAAAAGTATAAAGTTTATAGAAAAGTTGGTTGAATGTCAGCCAGTTGCTAACATATACTTTTTCATATGCTGTGATCACCATTTTGTTAACTAACAATCGGTTTTATTTATTCCAGGATGCCAGCGCTCCGGCTGCTGGGGCGAAAGTGGCTGGCAGCCTCCGATGATCTCGTCTTCCCCAGCATCTTCGAGCTACTCTTCAGATTCGTATGGTATGTTCTAATTTATACTAACTCAATTGAGTGTATGTTAGGTGGAGAAAATTTACTCAGTAGAGCATCTCATTGAGTGTATGTTTGGTGGAGACATTTACCCAGTCGAACATCTCATTCAGTGTATGTAAGGTGGAGACATATTATACCCAGTAGATCATCTCATTGAGTGTCCTTAAGCTTTGATCTACCTAACTACTTAACTAATATTTTTAATGAATTAAACAAACAACAACACTTATAGGGGGTTTTATTTACGAGATATGCATGAGACGGATAGCTACTAAAACAATTCTAATTTCATAACAACTTCATTGCCGAAACTCTACTACTACATTCATTTAGTTATTATTTATAAAAACTGGTGTTCAAGATCATTTTTTGAACTTAATACCTACGCTTCTATTATTTCAGAACATTGTACCTACGTTATTAAAAGCAATTTTAATATTATAAAATGTGCGATAAACGTCACTATTTTTCAAGTTATTACGTTCGAAATGTTGTTTTTTGTCGAAATTAGCATAGCAAGTGCGTCAGACTAAAGAACCTATAAACAGTAATAAAAACAATTGACCTTCAAAGTTTTTGATGATTGCTAGATACACTTAGATAAAGATGTTTCATCAGCATCGTAGCGTAGGAAAACCTACTTTCGATTTTATATGACCAAGGTATGAAGAAAAATCGGGAACCACAAAAAAATATTATACCTATATCAATTATATTTAAGATATCAAAAACATTTTTTTTTCTTTAATGTAATCACTAAAACTGATCCTATCCACGTTAAAGGGATTTCTATTTAGGAAAATTCACGCCAATAAGCTTTTCATGACATCAAAAACAAGTGTTTATTTCCTATTAGGTATTAAAATCATTTCGTTCATTCATAATCTATCATTCGACTTAATAAATGTCGGCTTTACTAAATTGACGAATCGAATTAATCGCTTCGTGGACACTACAGGACACAGCTTGGTACGAATGTACCTACGAAGGCACCTTCGTCTCAATATAGGGTAACCACGACTGAACTTTAAAAAAAAATTAATGCTTTGAGTACTCACTCGAGTTTCATTCTCAAGACGAGTATACTTTATTTTCCTTAGAAAGAAATGAAATTACCAAGTCAAATTTATGTGTCCTTTACCTACATGGTAACATTCTTCGCCCATTATTACTTTTGGTAACATCTGGCAAAACGTGGTTTTTGCCAACTAATATTGCTTAAATTGCATAATTATGCCTTTATTTTAATATCATTTTATTTCTTGTAGGTATGGGAAATAAAATAACTTTCTAGAAAGTCGTATACGTACAATTTTAATTAAAAAGGTTCAGATGCAACCCTAAATTCACCCGAGGTTACACATCGTACGAGAAGTTAACTCTTATCGGACATTTAGTTTTAGTGTACCCGTCAGCAAAGGAATATATTGGATTTATCGATGGAATTTAAAACGATGCTGATTTCAGTTCATTTGATAATTTTCATGTCTAAAATTCTGAACCTTTGTCTAGGTTCAGAAAAAAATAACTCTCTTTTTGTATTTATCTACTTTTAAAATTTAGTATTAAGACATTTTCGACAGGATAATATTATAAGTCAAAGTAATACACTATTATCCTAAAAGTTATATTAGTAAATCATCATCACAAAAGCCTACAGGGCTTCCATCTCTTACCTCGGCAACTATAATGATTCCCTTTACCGCTAAAAATAAGACCAACCATCAACAGAACCAATAGACATGTCGTTTTTTTATGTTAATAAAACGATGATAAGGAAATATAGAGTTTTTAAACCAACCATAAAAAAATTGTAGTTACGAGTATAATAAATTTCTTATAAAATATGTTGTTTGTTGCGTTATTCTACTGAGGGACAAACATACAGATTATTGACGTTGCAGATAAAAGGAACTTTCACAATAAAAGGCCCCTGACTTTTGCGGTAGGTCGTAAATAAACTTAACTGAGAAAGAGGGAGGTAAACAAAGCAGTCGAAAAGAACCACGAAAACAATGATTTTACGACCAAAATATACAAACAAGATAAAACATTGTAGCACGTTGCGAAGTCGTGTGATATTGTCATCTCGGAATTTATTAATTTAAAGTGTTTGCACAATGTTTTACAGTGTACAAATTATTGTAAAAAAATTGTAAATAAACTTAATCTTACAATTATAATAGGGCGATGTAGACAAAATCATGATAATAGTGGCGGTTAAATCAATAATTGAGGAACCAAATTCATGGCGTACTCATAATCTACCTGTATGTTTCGTTCCATCCAAATCAGTAATTCCAGAGAGTATCTACATAAATAATGGAAACAAGAAATGATACAGAAAAACAGTTGAAACAAAAAATGAAATTAAATGTATGCGAATGCCGCATTTATTTAATGCGGCATTCGCATACATTTACTAGTAAGGTCTCTCGGGGTAAATCAGTGACGGGGGTAACTCCATTTATTACAAGTTATACTTAAACAATACACAGCATGTTTCTCATTTTGACGATTATAGAATACTAACATTTACTTTAAATCAATGAAAACGGTAACCAAAAGCTACGTTTAGTTTTTTAGAAATTTTGAATAAACGGTTTTACCCCTCGCACGGATATACCCCGAGATACTCCACATGTTGAAATTTCCACAACATGACTAGACGTGACGTCGGATCATTTATTCGTGTTTTGGCTCTTTGAATATTGGAGGAAAGCTGACTCCCAAAGTAATACCATGCTACGTGAATAAAGGCAGCGATATATGTATTGGAAATAAATCAATTCAGCGTTCCCCTGACGTCAGACGAAAACGGAAATAAGAGGAACTTATTTGAGACTCAAGAAAGGTATTCTGTTACAATAATAAGCTTTTTAAATATAGTTAGACTTAGAAATAAATTAATTGGTGATAATTATTTAATTTATACCGCATGTATGTAATTAAAAATAAATATAAGATTGTAAAAAGTTTTTAGACTGTTAAAAATTAATCAGTAAGTGATCATAATTTTTATACCGCATCGATGTAATTAAAAATAAATATTAGTAAACAGGGGATCGAATACTGTATAGATAATGGTACCTTTAAATTTAATTAAACTCCATGATATCTCACAGAGTATCCTTACGGTGTAAGACCCAACCAAGACAACTTTTCCAGAAAGATGTACCTTGTAGGTAGATGATGTGTGATGTGATCAGAACTAGCATAATCTATACTAATAGCCCATCTATCGAGGAGGGCTAGAGGTTATAATATGAACACGGTAATACCTATAGGAGCACAGAGCACAAATGAAGAATGTTTTTGCGCGGACAAAGTCGCGAGCACAAACTTGTGTTAATATTAAATCAGAATATGTATACATTATTTATGAACGTATACTGAAACTATGACATTGAACAAACCTGGTCTGATGAACTTAATTCAAGGCCGAGCATTCATTCAAAGCAAAACTAACTTTCGATACAGTTTTTCCAACTTTAATTAACTGAAACATTTGCAATAGTATAAAGTAGCTATCTACAACATTTATTTTCTCATATTTGTGTACTGTATTATAATGGAGAAAATAATAATAAGTATTTTTCAACCTACCTATACTGAAACTATGACATTGAACAAACCTCGTATGAACTTAATTCAAGGTAGTGAGTTCATTCAAAACAAAACTTTCGATACAGTTTTCCCAACTTGAATTCATTGTAACATTTGCTTTAGTATGAGGCATCTATCTACAACATTTATTTTCTAATATTTGTGTATTGTATTGTAACGGACAAAATAATAATAAGTAATGCACCAATTAAACAATTCTTTCGCTATGCTTAAAAAACTAACTAAACTGACTATACTCTATTATGAAATTCGAATGGAAATTAATTGAGTTTCCATTTCTCCTATTAATTAAAGACGTGAGTTGATGAAGGTGATATGTCGCATTTTTGAGGTTTTGTGTTTTTTTGCATAGATGAGCTTGAAATGTCGATGACTACAGACTACTGGCCTTAAACCGTCGATTTAAGGCTTATTTTTCAAAATAATGTGTTGAAAAAGGTGTTATGTACAGTTAACTTTGAAAATGGCACTGGATGAAAGAGATATGGGCCCATAACACCCTCTTCCAGATAAATAAAGTAAAGACTTTGTTTTTCTTTCGTGGAAGAAAGTGATATGTACGTACATAACACCTTCTTCCACTCAGCTTACGATGATTGAAAGACGCGATGTCACTTTTTCGTGAATGAAGGTGTTACGTGACATGCTTATCACATACATTTATTCACGACATTTAGTTATTTTAATTCTCATTCTGTCACATTATCGCGCATGTTTAGGGTTCCGTACCCGAAGGGTAAAAACGGGACCCTGTTTCTAAGACTTTGCTGTCTATTTGTCTGTCACAAGGCTGTATCTCAAGAACCGCGATAGCTAGACAGTTGAAATGTTAAGAAATGATGTATTACTGTTGCCGCTTTAACAAAAAATACTAAAAAATATTATTAAAATACTACTGATGGTCACCCAGTAACGGAAAAAAAATCAATGATGATTACAAGGATAAGCTTAAAAAACATGGCGTTAAGTGTTAGTTTCTTTAAGTTAAAATTAAAAGCTAAACATTAGTAAATTGACACGACCAGGAGTAGTACAGGAGTTGAACTTGCATGTTAGGTATACTTAGCCTCTAATGCCTAGACCATAGTTGAAATTTATCAACCTCTTTGTAACACGTCTAACACGGTAACACGTAGATCAGATGCCATCTATTGATAATAGTTAACAAGACAAACATGTCCAAAGTTGCATTTGGAATTACATTTTTAAACGATGACACCGCCCTCGTATATATATTTTTAAATTTTAGAATATTTTGAATTGAGCCTAATATATTTAGACTACCGACAGGATTCGAACCTGCATCTTATGTATAGCCCCTAATACCTTAACCATTCGGTCATGCTAGAACATTCCTTTGGGTAGTGATGATATTTTATTTGCGGAAAGCCTTTCGATCTGTAATGTAAGTGAGCAAGGCAAAATTACCTTATTATTCTTTCTACTAGTAACCAACACGAACGTGAAGATTCTGAGATATTAATATATAAAAAACCAAAACACCTTAGAAATACGCAGTAACGCTAATAAGTGCAACGTAAAAAACGGAGGAATCACTAAAGAAATTTCGAACATTTGTGGGATATACGAAATAGTGTCTAAAACAATATAATATTATATAAGTAAAGTAAAATATAATATTTATATTATAATTAAGACAGTACAACTTACATTCCTACTTTAATACCTAACTAAACGTGCAGAAAAGTTGACTTTTGTTTATGGAAGAAGGAGTTATGTGTAGTTTTTTTAGAAGTTATATAATAAAAAATATTAATTTGTGTAATTGCTTACGTACCATTAATATTTCAGGTTGTTTACACAACTTGGCATCATAGTTTTATTAAAAAATCTGTTTCGTAGCGACTTATCTTAAAAAATAAAAGTGAAACTTTAAACTCGATTTACTCGAAATTGTGATTTTGTGACTTATCACCTTCATCCACTCACGTCTTCAATTATAAGACCGTAATAATTAATAAGCGCAGTAGGTATTAGTTACCATGCTTGGCGGGCGGGTTGGTGACCGCAGCATGATGTATAAGCCATTCTGAAAAAACGTACCGCTACGCTACAACCTCCGTAGTGTAGCGGTACTTGGCTCGCTTTGAATCTCGGAGGTCGATCCCCACAGCGGATAAGAAATCTTTGTGTAAATTCTAAGATTTCTTTCGGGGTCTGGTTGGTTGAGGGACTACCTTCGGTGCCTCGGAAATCACGTTTGTTATAACATCATCATAACAAACGAATCAGGGAACGGACAGCAGCGTTTCCCCTGTGTTTACAACATAACATTCCGGTCACCAATCCGCCTGCCAAGCGTGGTGACTATGGCAAAAACCTTCTCTCGGGAGGATGCCCATGTTAACGTTCCAGCAGTAGACCTAATACGGATAATGATGATTCTGAAAAAAAAACAAGATTGGGAGTCCAACCCACGACCTCTAAAATGTAAAGCGAGACTCTGAATCGTTACGCTAGGCCACATTCCTATTACCCAAAAACAATCCCCTACAAACTGGAACGCGCTAAAACTTCCATAATCTCAGCCCAAATCTACCGACGAAAATTCCATTAATATCCTGCATAATAAACGAATTCTGAACAAAACCTGCAAGTCAATTACATTCCTACCTATACCAAATACATTCTCATAAATCGTAAGTAGGTGGGCAGATTGGTACAAAGCTCTCAGATCTGAGTATATATCACTTGTTGCTGTACACATTAATATGAATGAGCTTTCCCTGCCAATATCGGTTGGCAGTTATAATACCTTAACCAAGAATTGACGGTCGAAATATATTTTAACTTAACTCCATATCTTATTGGTTTTGGCAAACACGGGTGTTTTATGGAAAATAAATCACGGTATAATCAGTATTTAAACTTGTAAATAAGCGATATAAGTCTTGGTTTAAGTATATTTGTGTAAAATCTTAGAGGTTTCTTTCCGGGTCTGGTTGTTTGAGGAACTACCCCTAGTGCCTCTAAAAGCACGTTAAGCCGTTGGTTCCGATTGTTATAACATCATCTATAACTATTGAATCCCAAGGAACGGGCAGCATCATTTAACTGTGTATTTCGATTTAATACTGTAGTCACCAAGCCGCCTGCCAAGCGTTCACCGCGCTTGGCAGGCCGCTTGGTGAAACCCTACCTCTCCGCTCTGCTAAACCCTACCTCAGGAGGAGACCATATTCAGCAGTAGACGTTATACAGGCTGAGGATGTAGGTATAAACTAGGTTACTTAAGTGTATAAAGGTGCTAGTAGAGGCCCAGGTCATTGTACTCTAAAAACAATAATCTAGCCGAAACGTCAAACTTAGCATAAGTCACATGTGTATGAAAGTGATAGGCACTCAATATGGTTCATCTGACCTTCATATCTCAGCATGATTGCTTAGTAATGGGTTTTAAATTGGCGCTACGTAGAGTTCTGATTGACCGCTGGCGGTACGCTCATGATTTTGCCCGAGTAGGTACTTGTAGAGAATCTGGTGGCAGCGGCGGGTGCTCTTGGCCGGCTTTTGCCGAATCTCGGCAGACCCGGGAGCACCTGCCGCAAGCTGTACGCCGGTGTGATCCGCTCCATGGCGCTCTACGGCGCCCCCATTTGGGTCGACGCCCTGAAGAGGCGAAACATAGCCCTGCTGCGACGTCCGCAGCGGGTGATGGCCATCAGGGCGTCCCACGCCTACCGCACGGTCGCGTTTGACGCGGCCTGCCTCCTTGCGGGGTCCCCTCCGTGGGACCTGGAGGCGGAGGTTTTGGCCGCCGCGTACCGGCGGAGGTGTGAGGGGGCGCGTTCTGGCCGCGATCCCTTCCCGGAGGGTGTTGCACGGTGGCGGACTGAGATCCGTCGCCAAACCCTCCGGAAATGGCAGGAGCGGCTAGAGGCCGCGCCGCGGAGCGCATTGCGTACGGTGGAGGCGATTCGGCCCCATCTAAAAAAGTGGGCCGGTCGCCGTCACGGCGACGTCACCTACCACGTTGCACAGGTAGTAACAGGCCATGGCTGCTTCGGCCACTACCTGTGCAACGTGGCGCAGAGAGAGCCGGACACTCGCTGTCACCACTGTGACTGTGCCGACGATACGGCGCAGCACACGGTGGTGGAGTGTCCGGCGTGGGCCAACGAGCGGGAGGAGCTCGTTGGCGTGGTGGGAGACGACCTCTCGCTGCCGACCATCATTTCGAAGATGGTCCAAAGCGAGAGGTCGTGGGAGGCGGTTGCCTCCTTCTGTAGACAAGTTATGTCACAGAAGGAGGCCGCGGAGCGGGAGAGGGAAGTAGATCCCTCCGCCCACCCGCTTCGCAGACGGCGTGTTGGCCGTCGGCGGCGGGCCGAAACCCGCCGCCTACCGCCCTAGGCTCGGCCTTGGGGAGTGGGGAACATGGGCCCCGCTCCCTTCGAGGCTGACCCATGAGGAGTAGGGACGCCTCTACATTCCGGGCGTCCCTATAATTGGGCAAATGGGCCACTGTAAGTGTGGCCCTGGAGATCCCGCGGTACCATATTGGCCGCGGGTGCCGTCGGGGGGCCGGATTGCTCATGCGTACCCGACCCCCGTTAACGGCGGATCGAAGGAGCGTCCGGGAGGTTTTAGTGGTGTAGGGTCCTCTCCTCGTGGTATGACTTTAGCATACCACGCTATGGAGAGGGCGAGTCCCACATATCCCACCGCCAGCGCGCGAATACGCTGCAGCGGTGGTGGGAATGCGTCAATGTATTTCCTCCCGGAAAAAAAAAAAAAAAAAAAAAAGTTACTTGTAGAGAATAGAGATAGCTGTATGATCTTAATCTAAGAGACAAGGTTTTAAGTTTTAAGGTAGAATAGTTTAATCTCACCATTATCTGACATCTTTGTTGCTTTGCATGACATTCTATCTGCAAAATGGGATGTACTTCTCACTTTGCAGATAGAATAAAAGCCGAAAAGGAAGCAAACCAATGAAGGGGACATTTCGAAAAGTGAATCCCATAAGAATTTTATTAAAAACTGTGTTTTAAGCTGTTTGTGGCTGGCATCGCCCATCTGTCGTATTGACATTTTCCAAAGATTTCTAGCATATCTCAGTGTCTCTACCCTGTTCCCCATAATTACGCACATAATAAAACTTACCATTTATCGGTTGAATACTTTCAAATAATGCGCGTACATACATACATTTTGACAATTTTTTGTACATTAGAATTCAATCCAATATAATATTCTATTTTATAACTATTTAAATGGTCTGAAAACATGTAGGTATGCGCTAGAATAATACTGAATGCCTGCATACTTTGAATGTAAGGTTACTACAGGGAATTGCAAATTCCGAGCTTACATTTGAACCACATCGTATGCAGAGAACTTTGTAATGAAAAAACCTCGAGACTAACAAAGAGGGTACCTTCCAACTGAAACCGCGAATAAATTCATGGGTATATAAGAAAAACGACATCATCTGTGGTGCAATGCTAAAATCTCGGATGTTGTGGGTTCGATCCTCACATGGGACAAGAAGTCTTTGTACAAAATCTATGATTTCTTTCCGCGTCTCGTTTGTTGAGGGACGACCCACCACAAGGCACGGCCTTGGAAACACGTTAAGCCGTTGGTCCCATTTGTAATAATATAATTTATAACAATAGTATAATAGGGAATAGGCAGCAGCGTTTCCCTGTGTGAACGACGTGAGCGCCGAGCTCGCCACCTATCACCCGCTATCTTCGCCGTCTTCCACATGTGACACACGCTCAAAGAACGCGCACGTTCACTAAACCTAAAATCACTCGGGTGATCCTTGAAACGCCAATGTTTATTACAACGAGAAATAATGTATCGAATAAATATATATACGTAGAACGTAGTACCTAGACGTAGAACTTGTTAGCTAAAAACGGTTTAGAAACAGACGCTTCTATTTTGGTGTCAGATACATATATTATTTATTAGTAATTATAGGTAAGGTAACCAATTTTCAGGGCGGTCCCGTACACGGAGTCCCCAAATACTTAAAGTAATACTTATTGGGCCGATATGCTATAACTTAGTCCGTCCTATAAGTTCTCGCATAAGTTCCGGCTTAGACGCGTATGGTTTCCGGCTTAGGATTGACCACCCCATGTCTTCCTATAGGTGTGAGAAGCGACAAAAGATCATAGAGCTGATGGCAAAGATACTCACCTTCTTACTGAAATCACCAATCCGCATGCCAAACGTGGTTTATCACAAGGTACAATTCCAATATCCGTCAACGACTTTGGCTATCCATGGTCAGTTAAGATGCCTATGTTCAGCAGTAGACGTAAATGGGCCGTTAAAGTGAAACAATATTAGATCTTCATCTTCTAGCTTCATCCGCGTGTAATTTTAGATGCGTGGATTTTAGAGTAACTTTGCACAGGTTTTTTTGGGATAAAAAGTAGATATGAAATGAAAGCATAGCGGATAGACAGGCGGAGTTGTGTTATCAAAACAATACAATCATTTAGCAACATTTTACTCGTAGATATTTTAATAGCAGATACTAATTCCGCTGAAAATTCAACTTTAAAATTTCATCCTGTACTTATTTAACATAAAGCAAATACAATCACCCTACTACGGCCCAATATATTTCGTTAATTCTACTGGGAAATGCCTAAACTGTAGTAAAACAACAGCGCCTATACGCCAAATTCTATCTTATCACTGCGACTTAGTACTGAATTCACCTTGTCAAATACCATACAGTTACGGCAAATTAATATCTATGGTTTTAATGAGTAGGTATGAATATATAATTTATCAAAGTTACATTATAAACTTTACTACGCCAGATTATTATATCACCTTGATTAATATCGCACGTACACATGTATGTAGTTTTTAATGCCTCAACAGTCAAAACAAATTAGTTACTGATACTATTATAGCTCTGTTTCAAGTGTTTACGAGTTTCTTCATCTTTTTATTTCTGCCTACATCAATCAAATAGTAGGGTATAATCATTCTCAACATGAACCGTAAGCACAGCGATGTAGACTCCAAGTCACTCTAACGACCAAAGCTGTCATCTATTAAAACTGTTTTTTTATATAAATATGTTAACGTGAAGTGAAGCAAAAAGTTTGGAGTTTTGAGCAGTATGACATTTTCAAACTTATAGTTTATAGGTATAGAGAAGTGCAGAATGCTTAAATTTTTTATTGTGAATAAGCACGGGGCGACCATTGGGTAATAGAATTAGGCGTTGGTTTGCGCAAATCCGACCTTACATCCGCTTATAATCGACCGCTTTTTTGACCGACTTCTTCCTATAGATTCTTAAATTACTATGTAACCCTGTACTCATGTTCTGACAAATAAATTATTATTATTCCTTTTCAGTAGGTAATTAGGTTCCCTTTTTATTAGTTTATCAGTAGGTAAAATTGTTCTGGTGGGGCTTATTGTGAAGGCTACTGTGCATGTAGAATGTATTATGAATATGGGAGAATACGACTTCGTCCTAACCTTAAATCAAAACCGATATAAAGACAACATAACTTGTCCTTTAAAGTCAATATATATCTACTATCTACTCATAGTCCTTGCGAGTGATAGAAAAACCAATTTATATGGTTTTGAAGTTATTAGCACCAGATGCAAGAATCGTTATGTTTATCAAGCACCCCACAAATTATGGCCTTCTCATTTCTACAGCAATAGATGTTTATTAATATAGAAATGTGACTATAATTGACATGGACATGACCAACTATCCAAATGATAATTTAATGACCAATTTCGAAAAGGGCACAACTCAAATATACAAGCCATATAAGTTGTGCCCTTTCCTAATTACATATTTAATTCAACCAATCACTATAACTTACGTACAAAGAAGTAGAACGTTCAATACAAACATTTAGACGGACAGACTCTTGGCGGTAAACGGAAATTCGTAATTACGATTTGAAATGGCCAAATCCCCTAGCATTTAATAGCAAATAGGTTCCACGTAGTTGCGATATAGCTTTCACACGTGCAGCATTAATTAGTTAATCTCGTTTACTTCATCGCGATGTAGCGTTCGTGTGAAATTTTAGCTATAGTCTTTCCAACCGATTTGGACTACGCCGGCTAATCTTTAAGGAGATTACCCATCTACGCACGACATAGTGCACGCTCTAGTCCTTTAATCTTGTTATCCGGTGGAACGGTTTTCCCAACGACCAGTGAGAGAAATCAGTCTCAGGACCGACATGACAGCTTAATATACTTTTCGAGCCACGGGTTTAATATCACTAACTTCGGATCACCAATCACCAATCCGCCTGCCAAGCGTGGTGATTATAGCAATATCTTCCCGGATAGATACTTTATTATACCGGCTTCAGTTTTTTTTTTTCGGACGGCCTTGTGGCATAGCCGGCTTTATTGCGTTACATATCACTATGCTTTTTAGAACAATTTATGACATGAATAAAATACATAATATACAACTAAAAGTAGCTAATTTAAAATAAAACTAACTTATAAAATAGTATTTCTATTCTAAATATTTTCTATGCTTGAACATAATTACCGCTCGACCAACGACACAGTCAAAATACGCGTACACGGTAGGCTTAGTTTACTTGACCTAGTTATTTAATCTTTGTTCTTAATACTATTGCATTCTCAGATTAAGCAGAGGTGTAGATTCTTTACGCTTATTTGGTATTTAATTGGATGATTATGTGGCTCGTATTAGGCACTTTTAGGAGCACACTTTATTATTTTTTGAACAGCGCTTGAGTAAAAGGTAATTTTGCTCAAGCACTGTTGAGACAGGTTCGTATTTAACAAAGGTTAAGTCGATAAAATAATTACCTGCGTCATTAATCAGAATATTTTTTTATAGTAGGAATCTATCTAAAATTGATTTTTTAAACACTTATTCTAGTTTAAAAGATCATTCCCTAAGACCCACCGACCCGTATTTCTTTAACCTACGGCAAAGTTAATATCTCATGTCTAATTTAAACCCGTTAGAATATACTGTTAAAACCTCTTTAATGCGCCACAAACAGACAGGCCACATAACAAAAAAAAACAACAAATTAAAAGAAAAGAAATAAAATAGAACGAAAAACAAAAGCACATCAACTTCGCCAGCGATTTACTAATAAACTTTTTAGTTATTTAGTATATTTAAATTAAATAATAAACAATTTAAAGTTTTCTGTGTAACCACGAATACAATAGATGAATCTAAAGCCATATTGTCTATTGAGTTGTTTTTCCACCACAAACTGAAATTGTTTTAAGATCAAACACTACCTTCATTTAGCCTTTTAGACATTATATTACCCGATTGCGGTCCTTTAAGTACTTAAAACCGAAACGAACGGTATGTTCTATCTTACCGACCTAGAGTGGTCGGTAAGAAAGGACATACCGTTCGTCCCCAAAAACATTTTTTTTTTTTCACTATCATATTTCTAACCATACTTTCTTTTTTCAGGCTAGTATTAATAGCGTTAGTGGTAGAAGTCCTCTACCCAGTGACATGGTCGTGCAAAGTCGAAGGATGGCAGGGAGGCGCCTTCGTGCGACTTTACCTCTGTGGCACACTGACGTTACAAGCCGCGCTGATGCTGTTGTTGGCAGCCCTGGCGCAGCAATCAGCGCGGGGTACCATCACCGATATCGATGCCAGGAAGATGGTATCACCTTTATTACTTCTCAAGTGAGTTCATGAACTTCCTCTAAATAAAATTAACTGTACTAAATAAGTACTTTAGAACCTATAGTACCTACTTATTTAAATTTTAATTACGATTTGTAAGCCGCCCTTCCCTTCATCTGTGGCACGCTAACGTAGCAAGCCGCCCTGATGATGGTGTTGGCAGCACTGGCCAAATATCAGCGTTCCGAAGACCATAACCGAAATCAATGCCAGTAAGAATGTAAGAGTGCTTGCTAGATAAGTATAAAGGTTTCAAAATTATAAATTCTCAATTTATCCCTGCTAAGACTGGAGCCCTGCTTGCCTTTATGACCGGTGGAGTGGTAAAAGCATAAACACTAACTAACATATTATATCTGTCCAAAAAATCGAAAAGCATATTAAAATTTGATTACTCCTAACTACTTTAGGAGGACAGAAGAATAATTGTAATGGTGCTAAGCCAGAAGCGTTGGGCGCTTATGGCTTAACCTCTATGATCTGCCGCCATTTACAAGGAAGAAGCGGCAAATAAAAATAATTGCATTAATTTTATATATTCTGTTCAAATTCAACATATTTTTTCATTCATGCAATTAAAATGTTTTAAGTGATGTTCTTATGATGCGTCCCTTTTTTACGGTTCTTTCTCTATTATCATTAGACTCTGTAATGATACTCATGGCTTATAAAAGCATTTAACTTAACCAATAAATGCAAGAGAATACTTTAACTCTAGGAAATCCGATAAATGCGATAATGTGGGTTAACTTCCCTTATATTTTTATAAATTTGATAGTATACTTAATAACATAATAAGAACTAGCCTTATGTTTAGATATTTTGTCTATTACCACCATTTTCTATTTTCAATTTAGTCTTTTAAAATATGCAATACAACATATATAAAATTCAAAGAATACTTTATACTAGATATATATTATAATCCACGTAATATATAGATATGTAGTATCGGATTTTCTCTCTACAAAATGTGTTAATAGCTTTCTCTAGGGTACTAAGCGAAGAGAATCGTTAGTGACTCAAGTTTCTAATCTTGGAAATAGGCACTAATCGCTCACAGTACACGTTAGCATTCGGTCTCATAATTACCAAGCAATATCTACATATCATATCAAAAGAAATCTGAATTGGCACAGGCACTGTAATAGTTTTTCAAATCTGACCAGTAGTTACTGAGATTATCACGTTCTCAAGCTAACACAATCTATACCTTTATATATTAGTATAGATATAGATACTAGGTAGTAGTAACGTAGTAAGATTTAACAAATCAATAATTACCCCGTGATTGGCTACATTACACCCTATAGCTATTAGATCCTAAGCCACTATACAGAAGTTCATGGTCAATTACATCTAAAGGGACCACTCGCTCTCATTCACAGCAGGACTTCCTTGTTCCTTTACTTAATAGTTACTTACAAACAGTAACAACTTTAGATATAGGTAGGTATATTGTATCTACTTACTTGACCCCACAGTCAAAACCATTGCAACGGTTTTTTGGGACTTAGCTTATAAGTTACTTACCTACCTTTTTGGAATAAAGATATTTATTTATCTTTATGCCAAAAAGGTAAGGTAATAATAATAATTACTGATAGTAACATGAAAAGTTAAATGTAATTATTAAATGTACTATCTTACCGTGTCGCTCCTGTTCCCGTGAGAAGTTCATAATGAAATATACATAGCCTATGTTATTACTGGATTACGTAACTTTATAAAGATGAAAAAAAATGAAATTGGTCTAGTAGTCTGGAAGCCCATTCAATGCAAATAAGCAAATCTTTACTATTTATAACATTAGTATAACAAAACAAACTACCAAATATAATATAAATATTAATAAGTTGTTTGTATTACTTTTGAAATATGTGTAGCTAATGACTAAAAAAACATTACAATATCTGATGCAATTTTATTAAAAAGATATTTTTTGCGTACGTTGAACATTACTCTTCTGCAATTGCCTAATTGTTTTGGTAACAAAGACACTTAATACCTACTAACTTTAATGTGTTGTAAAACTACCTATGCTTTTAACAAAAAAATATTGTTTATAATCTTTTTATAATATATGTAACCATTTATTTCAATACTAAAAAGGTCAACTATAAACGATGCGTTTGCAAATAAAAATATATATGATTAGCTGCGCCCCGCGGTTTTACCCGCGTTACTCTGCTCCAGTTGGTCGGAGCGTGATTTTTTGTAGCCTATATCTTAATCGAGCTTATAAACTATCCGCGTGCAAAGTTTCAGCCAAATCCATTTAGTAGTTTTTGCGTGAAAGACGGACAAATAAACAGACACACATATACACTTTCCCATTATAATATTAGTATGGATTTAATAATAAAATAGGCTTTTGCCTACTACCTCGTTAGATTTCGGAACCGGATTCGCCGTACACACTTTGATGCCATATGCTCGATCTAACAGGGTTTTATTTTGCATACATGTGTGTAGTTAGCAACGAGCCTTATACTAATTCAGCAGGCATTAAGTCGATCAGGGCTCTCGCTTATTTAAAAAGTTTAATAACTACAAACTAAGCAACCGCTAAGTGGGTCATGAAACGAGTGAATGATTTAAAAAAAAATAGCAGCAGTAAAAAGGTGCTACGACACTACGTCAGCAAAAAATTAGGCATTTATGCTACCTATTACCCGAGCTAGTAGTATATGCAACTATATTATGTTTTATATTGCAGGGTGCTGTTGGTGTTCCCAGAGTCAGCGCTGAACGTCATGGGCACTATGTGGATGTTTTGTGAAGTAATACAGTGCTCTGTAGAAGATAAATTCTCCAGTATAGTTATACAAAGTAAGTATTTCCCTATTCCCTAAAATAAGTCTTCATACACACATTAATATTATTCAGCGCGTAAATAACTCTATTTGTCCGTTACCTTCTCTGACACTACCGAATTTTCGATAGTTAGGTTTAGAAATAGATTGAAATTTGTGGGAAACCTTCTATTTATGGGGGGTAAAATAGTTACTACGGCATTCGTTTTTTTTTTTTAACTTTGCCCCACACTATGAATTTCTCCTGTATCGTGGGTGCGTTTACAAATATAGAAACTCACATACACAAAGACCCATACCCGGAACAACTACTTGCAAATCATACAAATATTTGTTCCGTGCGGGGATCGAACCCGCGACACACAGCGCAGCAGTCCAATTGCTCAGCCACTGCGCCAAACATGCCGTATTGCGTAGTAACTAATCTGTGGTAATACCCCGTGGCGTAAATAGTGAAAATATTCACAACTCAGACGAGTCAACAAAATAAAACTAAAAACCTACACTTTTCCGGACGTAAGCTTACATCGATCAATTCTTTTGATACAATGTAGTAAAAGTAAAGGCCACATTATGATCTTCATATGATCGTCATGACATACGTAGATGTGATGACTTTAAGAAAATTAGAATATCAAGATAAGATCAAGATTACTGAAAGTAAATATTACTATTTACTTTCAGTAATCTTGAGTTAAATTATAAATATATATATGGTATGTCCGTACATTGTATTACACTATATATTTTATTAAAAAAATTGTTCGATAAAAAAAAAGTGAAGACCCCTGATTTATACCCAAGTAACAATAGTGTACCTAATGTGAAATGTCTTACTTGTTTTATCAATATAATAATAATTCGCTGTAACTCGTATATTAAAACAGAATTTGTTTAACTAATTATAATTTAGATCTCGACAACAGAACTGCTAGGTCCAATAATTTCCATAGCGTATAAGCCGATTAAACCCTTGATCCTTTTGTGATGCCCGCCTTAAAATAATAACCTTTTCTTGTACTGCCCAAATAAAACAGGTCGATGGTCCTAAACCTATTAACTTGTTCTTTTGTTGATTCGGGACATTACATCTTCAATTTATATAATTCCGTCCCTTTAGAGTTGACCTTTATAAAAGACTAGGTACCCGCGTGGTTCTAGCCGCGTAGCTCATGTTACTTCTTCTTTGGTAGATACCTCTTCATAAAATATGGCAAACTATGCCCGTAACTTCATCCACGTGGAATAGGGACGTTCCACGTGAATGAATCTATACTAATATTATAAAGAGGAAAGATTTGATTGTTTGTTTGTTTGTTTGTATTGAATAGGCTCCGAAACTACTGGACCGATTTGAAAATTCTTTCACCGTTGGAAAGCTACACTATCCCCGGATGACATAGACCTACTTGTTGGCGTTAATGAAATAGTACAAAAAAAAAGTTAGTTGTATGGGAACCCCCCTTAAATATTTATTTTATTTTTAGTATTTGTTGTTATAGCGGCAATAGAAATACATCATCTGTGAAAATTCAACTGTCTTGCTATCGCGGGCCTTGAAATACAGCCTGGTGACAGACAGACAGACAGCGAAGACTTAGTAGTAGGGTCCCGTTGTTACCCTTCGGGTACAGAACCTTAAAAACAAAAATATAAAGGACATCATACCTCATGTTCTTACTTAACCGTGTGGTTACAGAAATGGAAAACTCCAAATTTAAATCACAATACGCATCAGCTTTTTTATATACACTTTTGTTACTATAAAGCTGCTAGTAGGTAGTTACTATAAATTACTTAAAAATAATAAATAATCTAACTTCAGATTAATGTAGCTTTATAAGGGTTAAAGATTTATTTAAATTGACTCAATCGTATTTAAAATTTGCGTCATGTGTATTGGCATAGCTTAGAATACTACTACTGACCAACACATATTTTCCCATGGGTGTCGTATGAGGCGACTAAGTGATATACCGCTGATGAATGTGCAGCTTAATATGACTTACCACCTCATTGCAATCACCAATCCACCTGTAAAGCCTTCTTTTTACGCCTTCCTACCGCCGCTGCAGCGTATTCGTGCGCTGGCGGTGGGATGCTTAACTCATGTCACGAGGAGAGGACCCTACACCACTAAAACCCCCCGGACACTCCTTCGATCCGCCGTTGGCGGGGGCCGGGTACGCATAAGCAATCGGACCCATCCTGCCAGCCTGGTGATTATGGTTACATACCTCTATGACTCTGGCTTACCAAAGCCTATTAAGAGAAGGCCCATGTTCAGTTGTGGATGTTATCGGGCTGTTGAAGTGAAAAAAAATAACACTGCCTCTTTATAGTGCTAATGTATATTTATAAATTATACGAAGGTAATATTTTTAATAAAACGCATATAAAATCCTCGGCGCCAATATACCGTAAAGGTTAGGGTTCGTTCAATACATTGTTCAGAGCTGAATTGAATGGCGTCTTTCAATATAGCACAATGAGCGGAACGAAGTTTTTAACTGAAAGAGAATTGTCGGAAGCCTTGTATCTGCTTCATAGTTTGAAAATACTTGTTATGATTTCTTTATCGTTTTTAAACAGGTAAGTAGGTAGTTGTTTGTGTAAAAACATGCAATTACGCGTTGACATTTGACTTAATTCATTATTGAATAAAAACACGTGTAAAAGTGTTTTACACATTTTAATAATAAAGTCATATTATATGTAAGTTGACTTCGCATTATAATACGAAATAAATTTAGACAGTTCCACTTAAAAAAGAAAAAAAATCAAGGTTTTTTTTTCTGAGTTACTTATCTGCTTCATTCGAATGAATTCTATGTGCATAGTATAAAACAAAGCCGCATCCCGCTGTCCGCCTGTCTCTATGTACTATGTATGCTTAGATCTTTTTTTTATGCGGTTTTTTTTAATAGATAGAATGATTCAAGAGAAAGGTTTATATGACCTATAATACATCAGCATTGCACCCGTGCGAAGCCGGAGTAGGTCGATAGTTTTTAATAATTATGATCTTATGAACCTTCCTCACTCGATTTCTACAATGTATACATCTGATGGTGATGTGCCACGCTTGATAAATACGATAGCGGACAAATTACATAATCTTAGTACTTACATTTACATAATCTACATATAGTACTTAACAGTGTTACAAATTGGTCACCTGTATGCAACAATTCTCATACAACAACACTGGAAACATTGTGAATGAAATAATTTATTTTTATTTATGGTTCATTGCAATTTGCTTTCACTGCGTCGTGTAAGATCATGCGTATAATCGGATAAATAAGCTCGTAAAACGAAAATACTGATTCAATACAAGTTTATATTTCGTTTTTATTAATTATCTAATAGCAAATAATATGTATAAATACAATAATTCATCTATTCCCGTAAAAAACATCATGAACCGGTCAACCGTCCTAGTTATAAAAATCATCCATCTATACCTACATCAAAACTTTCTCATTCATAATATTAGTATACTGTGTAGGTAGACTAAAAATAGCACGTAATGTGTGTCCTTGGGTGGAATTTTCATGATGGAAAATAGAAGACGGGTCAAACTATCCCTTCCGGGCTGTTAGACAAGCAATAAAAGATTACTGTCGCTTTACCGCAGTTCAGTACGCGTGGGTGGTACGAGTAGCATGTTTACACGATATTATTTTAATAAATTCATTTAGTATGTATCTATAATATTATTATAAAGCTTAAGAGTTTTGATTGTTTCCTTGAACGCGCTAATCTCAGGAACTACGGGTCCGTTTTGAAAATTCTTTCAGTATTTATCATTACAAATAGGTCATTTATCGAGGAAGGCTATATATTACCACGCTGAGACGCAATAGGAGCGGAGCACCAATAAAGAAAATTGGGGTTAGCCCAAATAAACTAGTCCGCTAATAACTTTGGGAAAATTATACAAATTTAGTTCAGCAATTAGCAATTGTATTTTCATATTCGTGTTATTTGTTATAGTTGAGTACCTACCTGTTAAGTTCCTTTGCATTTCTTAAACACAACATGAAAATTAATGGATGTTACGTCACATAATTTAATATTTTAGTTGTTAGATAGATACTTGAATTTCCTGGACAGCAAATTAAAATATAATTTTGCCCGATCCGAAACCTTAAAAACCGTCATTAAACCAATAATACCATTGCGATAACGAAGCACTAATTCATTATTCTATCTTACTAATATTCCATTTCTATTATAGGTATAGTGCTGTTCAATTGGGTGCAACTAGGACTGACAGTGTTTGGGCTCTTCATGGTGTTTGATCCCCTGGGGTCAGTCAACTATGGGGATATGCAGGATACCCCCAATCAAGTTCGACACCATCGGAAAGTAACAGGACTATGGTCTAGAAGATTCCGATGGGCATTCTGCTGGTTGAAGAGAGACGAACACGGGAAAGAAGCTTTTCAACAAGTTGCTGGTAAATATAACTAGGAAATTCTTAGAAACTGGGTCATTTATTAGCATATTTTACCGGAACGCAATTAGAAACAGCATTTCGGTGAACGTTTATTTCATAAAATTAATTCTAAAGAAACGAGCATGTCTGTAAGTGTTGATTCAATTAGACATACAATAACCTCGTTACCATAATCCAGGAATGAGCTTTTTTAAATATATATACAGTATACTTCGTGTTTTTAGGTCTGCATCTATATAAGTTCGTCACATTATCATGTTCATTTTGCTTTAATATACATATAAAACATATTATAATGTTTGCGATAAAATTAGGGACTGGCAACAACAATAACTCGCTTCAACAACAACTTTCAAAGGAATGTAAAGATAAATAACTGCTTCAAATTCGACTCCCAGGAAACATTTTGTAAAGAGAATGTAATTACATTGCCGACCCTTTCACCACCCTTAGGTTCCGCTCTGATTCCGGTCAGACCACATAACTGACCACTGCCGGTTTGTGTAACCACCTCTTTACTGTCGGAAGCGTATTTTGTCCATTTTCGCCGACATCAGCGGAACGTGCCTGTTTTGTCTCTGATTTCGATCTAAATTATGGAGTTGTGAGAACTGAAAATGTCGACTTAATCGATGGCGTAATTAAAAAAAATAATTATAAGTCAATAGTTGTTTTCATTCTATATCGAGTATGGGAATGTTTCCAATCTTCTTATAGGCTGAATTAATAGAATTGTACATTATAGCTGTGTTTGTAGGCAATAAAAACATATAGCTATATATTTTCTTTCTAGTCGAAATAAAAAATGCGCCGCCAGTTAATGTATCAGAACAATAAATTATTGTTAATAAAATCTCACGACTTATTCATGCGTATATTGCTGTATGCTTTTTCATTTTGTGTACGTTATTTACCGTGAAAGTTTTTGAGATTTGTTGAAACAATGATACAATTACATTTTTGTTATAACATTCTTTGTCCTTTAATATCGCATTGATTATTTGAACGCTTGGAATTAATTGTAATTTCTTTACCAGCCAGTAATTATTCTACCGCCCACGTCATTGAATTATGGCGTAGCAACTTTGCGTTTTATTTTAGTACAACCACTTAAAAATTAAATTGTAACTTCAACTTATTGTTATTCTAGTACGTTATGAACTTCACAATATTTTCAACTCGTCAACGTAACTAAGTAGTCATTCAAAAATCTTTAAACAAACCAGAGTCAGCGTAAGACGTGGGCGGTGTGGGCCACCTCAAAGGTTCACTTTACGAATTAACTATTAGCAGCAATACCTCTACATACACAGAGACTACTCTCTATCTGACCTGAGTATCGAAAACCGAAAAAAAGGTTAACAGGGGGTTGCGCAAAATGTATGTTGCCCACACACGCCACAATTTCAGCTGTACCTATCTACTACGCTATTACCGTCAACTCTAATTGTTCATATCTCTTTCAGCCCTACTGAGTGCACTCTTCAGGTCAACAGACCTGGTGCCATCAGATGTAGTAGCAGGCTGCGTACTCCTCAGGGTCCGGCAAAAAAGAGAAACCAGGGAAATGCGGAGAATCCAGATGCTAAACGATGAAGAACCTATATATACTACTGATGTTAACAAGATATTCTCAGAGACCCCTCCGTGGATGAACTTGGAAGATGCGCTGCATTATTTAAGACTGTCGATAGCTGCTTACGGATGGCCATATGTGTTGTATAGGCACTGCTTCACAGGCTTCTGCAAATTAGCAAGACATTTAACATGCTGCTGTTGTCGGTAAGTAATATTTGCTGTAAAAAAAAAACAGGCGGCTGTAGCCCAGTAGCCCGGACTTGCGATCATGTGGTCGCCGGTTCGAAGCCCACCGATTGCACTACCGACGTGAACGCACTCGTAACACAAGCATTTTAGCTTAGCACGAGGGTTAAAAAGAATACTAGTTGTTTGATAAAAAAGTAGTCTACTAGTAATCTTTAAAAACAAAATAAAGAATTTATTATTTCAATAGAATACCTTAGATAATAGATATACGACTAGAACTAGGGCCAGATTAAAGTGGCTTTCGGAAATATATAGGCCCGGGGTCTCGACAATAGAAACAATAGACTTCGAATAAATCTTTCAAATTCCGCCAAGTAGTAGTAAACAATATTGCGCTGTTTTACCCTTTGCGCACAGTACTTTGTAAAAACATGGTAATATTTTTCTTAAAAATTGAATAATATGATTCATCTTTATTTTTCACTCCAATCAGGTACCTAATCAGTTAAATATCAAAATTCCAAATCGTCCTGATAAGTCCTTCGAATATCTTGAAAATTATTTGTGGCCACAGGGCCTCCACTCCTTTGTTGTCCCGAGGCCTGTAGTTCTCTAAATCTGTCCTTGACTAGAACTACTTTCGTTTAATATAGATAATTTAATCAACATTAATCTTGTGTTTAATTCAAAGTTATTTTTTGTTTATCTATGGAGCAAACAAAATCATACTATAAATATACCTGAACAAAAAGTACAGAACCGTGGAGTCAAAATTTCCAAGTGGGTTCACAGATTTGGATCGTTCCACAACGTAAATTTACGCCTCAAAAATCTAAAACTTCATTTTTCATTTGCATACTTTCCATTTTTTCCCGATAGCTTCAACAAGATTACAAATGTTACACGATTTTTCCTGAAACATAACCGAACTTATCCGGAAGCTTCCGAAGCTAAAGTCATAAATCATCTGCTAATAGAGAAATCCCCGGCATCCCTTTTCCAAGAAACTGAACCGCGATATAATAGAGTGATAAATGTTTGTTGATCTGCGATAAGCAACTTTGATCCTACTAGCTATAAAGTTATACGCCTCGTCAGAAGACATTCGCAATCGGTAGTAACAACAAGTGCACTATATTACTAAGGGAATAAAATTTACTTTCCAATTGAACAGTTGCTATTGATGTACTGTAATAAAATAGTAAAGTGTTAAATAAATAAAATTTAAGTGTCTGTTCTGTTTCAATAGAAAAATAACAGGGTGTTACTAAATGCATAATTATGATAGGTACCGTTCATTATTTTCTATTAGAAGCAGACACTCCAATTTATATAGCCACTAGTGTAAAGTTAGTGTAAGTGTAGGTCTGTCATGAGAATCGTAAGTTGATCAACTTTCTTGTTATTTAATAAACTAATGAGGTTTCGGGTGGTTAAAAAAATAACCTAAACCAATGGAATTCAACAGAACTTATTGAAGTTTAAGTTTTTTTGTTTTGTTGCGACAGTAGCATAGTCTCGTTTGCTTCATCATCATCATCGACAGCCCGTTTACGTCCACTGCTGAACATGGGCCACCTCTTAACAGACCTTGGCAGGTCAGGGTCGTTGAGGGATATTGCCATAATCACCACGCTTGGCAGACGGATTGGTGATCGCAGTCAATTAGTAATTATTAGTAAATCAACATGGCAATTATGAGCATAATTCATCACTTGTATCGCATACTCACAGTACCAGGTCGATAGCTAACAGTAAGTATGATGTACCTAGAGTTAATAACTACTATGGAGATAGGACATTAAGAAAACGTTTACCATATTTGTTAAATAGCTTGCCTGTGGACATCAGAAGAGAAACTAATAAAAACAGGTTTAAAAGATTATTAAAGGAACACCTATTGGATAGTATACACACACCATGAACTATAGTATACATAGTAAATTATGCATAATCACACACTATATTATTAAATTCCCAACTTAAAACATAAAAGACTCACCTGAGTCCACAGACAAACTGTTTAGAACAGTTTTGTGGACCTATATATTACACTAAGGTTAAGCACTATTATGTAATAACAATAAATAATAAAATAATAAATAAATAATAGATGCCACTGCCCATCTATCAGCCATATGTCCCTTAGTGGCCTTTTTCGACACCCATGGGAGGACATGGGGTAGTCTATTCTAAGCCGGAAACCACACGGCAGTTTTCGTTTGCTTAGGTTAGGCCAATTGTCATAAGTAAATAATATATTATGCGCGTTCACTGAAACTGGCAACTAAATTTAACAATAAGATTGGCACGAAAGTTGATCAACTTACGATTCGTATTATTTTCCGGTGACATATATAGGGTGCTCGTGACATTCCTATATTCCAATGTGAAAATTTATATAGTAGTTTTCGACTTTACTAAGTTCAGAAAGGTTTTTTTGATGAGCATAAAAGCGAGCAGTGCTACCGCCTTAATAAATGGTACAGTTCCATCGGCAAGACAAACACACAATGTAATTATTGTAATTATTTTTGTTTTCTTTAAAAATAAAACTCCCCTTTCTCGACAATTTCGGATTTTTGTCTAATAGATAGGATTCCCAAAATTTTAGGCAATATAAGGTGACGTACAAAACATAACTTAAAATTTAAATACTTTTTACGTTTTACGATATTATGAAAACTATTAGTTGATATTTATAGAATTAAACTAGAAGTAACCACCCGGATGACAAAGCAAACATTCTCATAAATATTTAAAATTAAAACTAGTAAATTATTTACAACAGCAGTACCTACAGTAACCTAACAGGTTAGTCATAACATTAAACAATACATCGCTGATGTCATGCTTATATACACAATAGATAGGCAACATATTTTGTTGCCGGTTACTCTCTCCATCTATATTAGAGTAGAGATGTGTAGTTCGCGAATGAATCATTCAAATTGAATTACTTCTGTTGGAATCACTCTGTATCTCTTTCGTTCAGTGCAGATTCATATACTTCAATAGTTCAGTTTAGTCCATTTAGTTCACAGTATTAAAATTCTTATATTCAATATAATTCGTACACAATATTACTTAATGCTTTTAAATGAAAGCTATACATTTAATTTAAAAAAAAAACTTAAAGAACTAATACCAAACAATATAATCATTCTCGTTATTAGTTCATTGCACGATCGATGATCGTTTAAAAGACCTGCGAAAATTGATTCAAATGAATCTAGTTCATAAACTGAACTAGTAAAGTAAATGAATTCGATGATCATTTAAAGGACATGCGAAAACTGATTCAAATTAATCTTGTTCATAAGCTGAACTAGTGAAGTAAATGAGGGATATAGTTCACTTAGTTCAAATGAAGTATATATCACACTTTTCACTTCAATGACACATATTGCGCATGTCTAACTTAATGAAGTACTGAACTAAATCAGTGGACTACTTCATTGATATACTTCATTCATTTCTTTTTACTGACACATTTTGCGCATGTCTAAATTCTATATTATACCTCCTAATATATAAAGCTGAAGAGTTAGTTTGTTTGCTTGAACGCGCTACTCTCAGGTACGATTTGAAAAATTATGTGTTAGATAGCCCATTGATCGAGGAAGGCTATATTTATTTATGAAGTGCAAACGGGAAAGGGAGTTACGCGGGTGAAACCGCATTTAGAAGATAGTAAAGTATAATACTCTATCATTTTGGAATATGTATTATGTATTTATATATACACATCTTTCTATGTATGTATAACTAACTAGCATCCCGCGCGCGGTTTCACCCGCGTAACTTCCGTTCCCGTGGGAACTTCGTAATTAAATATAGCCTATGTCACTCAGGGTGAATGTTGCTTTCCAATGGTGAAAGAATTTTTGAAATCGGCCCAGTACTTTTTGAGCCTATTCATTACAAACATACAAACATACAAAAATAGGTACAAACCTTTCCTCTTTATAATATTAGTATAGATGAATACAATTTGATGTCGTTGGATACAAAGACTTACTAGCGATTTTTTTTTATCGTCGTTATAACCGTAACATACATTAGACGGAAGTTAGGTCAAGCTTCCTATATATATACCTGCGGTATACCTGCGGTCAATTTTAATTTATTTATTTACGTAAATGTAATTGATTAATTTTAATAAATGTATCAAAAGTTGATCAACTGTAATCTATATTTAATTTTTTTTTTATTTAATACATGATTATAAATAATAGAGGAATTATTTTATATCTACATCACTTAATGTACATACAAGTAACAAGAAACCACCTCAGTAGGGCAGCGGTATTTGGCCCCCTCTAAATTTCGGAGGTCGTAAGTTCGATCCCCACGCCGGACAAGAAATCTTAGTGAAAATCCGTGCCTCGGAAAGCATGTTAAGCCGTTGGTCCCGATTGTTATAACATCATCTATAACAATCTTAGAACCAGGGAACGGGCACAGCGTTTCCTTGTGTGTTACAATATAATACTACGGTCACCAACCCGCCTGCCAAGCGTGGTGACTATGGCAAAAACTCGCTCGGGAGAAGGCCCATGTTCAGCTGTGAAAGTTGTACATGCTGATAACGATGATGATGAATACTATTTAAAATCGCTTCAATAAACTAAAATTTAAATTCAAAACTAAGCATTCTAAATATGATACGTGGCCACGATCCAAGAATGCTGGCAGTATTGTCCCGTTGAAAGGCAATGCTTATCAGCTGTGCAAATTAAATACCAGCACTCAGGGAACTTGCCGTATTAATGAGTTGGTTAGTAAAGCTGATGTTGTATGGATGTGATGTAAAGTCAGAGGCGGTTTATCTCTAAGGCCAACTAGGCACGTGCCTAGAGCGCGAAGGTACAAAGAGGTGAACGGGCGGAATAGACGCTGGAACGGCTACTACAAGTCGAAATAAAGAAATGCCAGCTCCAAATTTGAGTAACCTCTAACACACATGTAGTAACGCCAACGACAGTGAACAAATTTTTACTAGTACCTACTAATTATTTATAAAATAGTAGCGCCGATGAGATGCTTTCCTACGGCGCTCTCCACCTCTGCGTAAAGTACCCACGATACATAAGTAGTTCAATCCTGACGCGACTTATCCAAAACTATTATTACATATTCCTATGTATTTTTATAACATTTTTATTAAGAGGTTCGTTGTTTCTATAGACCGAAGAATTCTATAGTGACAGATGACAACTGCTGCCTGTGCAACTTCGCTGGAGTCAAGTATATATCCAAGCTCCACGCTGATGACATCATCTTCGCTTCGTTCAACAATCGTGTGTTTGAAGTAAGTGCAGTTCTTTTATGACACATTATTTACTCATATTATATCCCAAAAGTGAGATAATAGAAAAGTTACAAATAAGTGTGGACTGTTTATTGATATTAAGAGATTTAAGGACCATAATATATGGCACCGGTAATACAATGGTATCACTGCGATCAATATTGCTGGAAGTTGGGTTTGTCGGGTTGGTCGGGTCATGTGTTTTGTTTATTCTTCTTTTAAAAATCACTAACACCGCAAACAGCAATGTTCTTTTCCAACATCAAATGATAATATCTACAAACCTACTGTAAAACCAGATGCAAACTGTACATAGTTAGATGAACATAGAGAAAATAAATCACATCATCTCATTAGTTAACATTTTTATTTATATTTAACGGTTAAAGAAAGAACAAAAAACGATAGCTTCACGCTATGTTATCTAGCTAGCGGCATTTCATAAAAACAGACGGTCATATCCATTCATTCAAATTCTCGCTGTCATCACCAATCTCACCTCTGACCGCGAGGTTATCGGCACTCTAGTGAATAATTTATTAATTCAAATACAAGATACAGCTTTACTTCGTATTACTAACATAGTATTTTGTAATGTCTGCTCTGATTCATCGATCGATCACGCGAATATTAGTCGTTTCATCACATTTAATGAGTTATTTACGTAGTCTGTTATTCAAGGATGCGGTAAAAATATTGCGTGTAAACACAATTAGGTATTACCAAACTTTGCTAACATTGTTTAGCATTATTAATATAATTGTCAATCTCCGTAGAGTAGCGGTATTTGGCTCGCTTTAAATTTCGGTGGTCGTGGGTTTGATCCCCGCCGGACAGGAAATCTTTGTGTAAATTCTAAGATTCCTATCCGGGTCTGGTTGGTTGAGGTACTACCCTCCGTGCCTCGGAAAGCACGCTAAGCCGTTGGTCCCGATTGTTATAACATCATCTATAATAATCGTATATCAAGGAACGGGCAGCAGCGTTTCCTGGTACAACATAATACTGCGGTCACCAAGCCGCCTGCCAAGCGTGGTGACTATGTCAAGTACCCTCCCTACGGGAGGAGGCCCATGTTCAGTAGCGGACGTTATACGGACTGATGATGATGATGATGATTGATGATAAGTTCTGATTGTCGTTCATCTTAACAGAATGTAATTATTAGACATGCACAATTTAATCCCTTTTATTTTGTTTCAATGCTATGCGTAGTATGTATACCTATTTAATTTTTAATGAGTAACAGCACAGGTAATAGTTTGGTGTTTTGAATTAAAATGTTGTTTTAAAAAATGGTATCATTCGACTCTATTTTAAAATGAAAACTTGAAAGGAATTACTGTCTAATTATACCCTCCAGGCGTTTGCTAATTAATATAAAGCTTCTAATTACTTAAAAATATTCGAAAGTAAAATTGCTCTCATAATTACTGTTGGAATTTAGATAAGCACGTTCCAGTTCCGGAAAACTGTAAAAATATTGAAATGTCTTTGCATTAAAAATTATTAGGTTCAGTGTTGATATTGTTTAGGAGTCCGATGACTTCGACAACTAACTCCTATTATAATACGAATATTGTATGCGCATGTATATACTTACCATTAATAGAAGATCCGAACCTACATCGACCATCACCTAGCTGATAATAGGATGAAACATTTTATAATAAATTTAGTTCATTAGAAAATAAGTTTAAAATTGATTGTCTAAAAAAATAGGAATCCAAAACAGATATTATGCTAATCCTTTGCACTTGTCGGAAAGTGCCATTTTTTATCTGATATACAGGGTGTCCCAAAAGATTACGTAGCTGGGAAGGGGGGTGATAGGGATGGTCACAAGGGTCACCAGAAAAATATAAAAAATTCCCTCTGGGTGTTTAAAAAAATAAATGGCATTTTTTAAAAGACTAAAAATTTTACACCTTGTGCTAACTGTACCTACAAATATGGCTGTATTTAAAAAAAATGCTGTTATGTAATCTTCAATAGCAACAAGGTCATCAACATCAACATCAAAAATAACAAGGGGTAAAATTTTAAGTTTTTAAAAAAATGCCATTTTTTTTTTAAATACCCAGAGCGGATTTTTTTTTTATTTTTCTAGTGACCATTGTGTCCACCCCTGTCACCCCCTTTCCCAGCTACTTAACCTTTTGGGACACCCTGTATTTAAAGATTATTTATTTTGCAAAAGCAAATGGCAATAACGGACTATGTTAAGTCACCATTAGGTCAAAAACATAGAAAAAGCCTTGTAATTGAATATCTGTAATCTAAATTTTATTCTTTTATCATTGAAAATTCCTTGGTCTATCGATGCTATTAACTTTTAAGGCTTATTAAAAATAGACCCGTTGTTGATTTTTATATTCGCAAAATAAACAATTATTTTAGTATAATAATTAACGACGCCATATTCCGTCATATTCATCGATAAATACTTAAAGTGCGAACGTTGAGCTTTTTACCGACTAATCCTCCACACTCCCGCCTCCCAAAATAAATCATCTAAGCCGCGATGAACAGTGGCACAGCACAAAGCAGTTATTTTGTTAAGATCAAGCTTTTTTAGGATTCCGTATCTGACTAGTAAAAAAGGGACCCTATTACTAAGACATCGCAAACTGTCTTATTTTCAAAAATGACGTACCTATTTCTGTTGCCGTTATCAACAAATTATAAAAATGAATATTTAAGGGGGGCTACCATGCAACATACGTGTTTATTTTTACTCGATATCAAAAACGGAAACATGTAGGCACTTGAAAATAGTACGGAACCCTTGGTTCGACACTATTGAGTCCGACTCGCACATGGCCGGTTTTTTTTTATTGGCGTGGCAGTCGAACAATCGCCTCTTGAAAAGTATTAAGCGCTACTCATGAACTTAAGCAGTGTCAAAAGTGTGTACACCCCAACCGCTACCAAAAGCTGGTCCCGGTACAAGTAAATGTCTTGGATCCAATAATCACACCGACTATTTCCTAAATTCTAGAACATGGAAGTGATTATCATATACCTAAACGAATTACCAAATTATGCGCGTGTTTTTACAGCTCCCGTTCTGTGTAATTGCGGATCATGAACGAGAAAGTATCGTGGTGGCTGTGCGAGGCTCCATATCCTTGCGAGATATCTTCACTGACTTCACTGCTGGCTCCGAGAAGTTTGAGGCTGATGGTAAGTAAATATGATTAAATTGGCAACCACCATCAATAAGCACTTTGTTACCAGTCACATTGGTATTAATCCATGCCATGGAAATGTGCCAACTACATAGGCACACTAATGTAGTCTTCCCGCGCAGTTCACATGAGTAGCAATTGAGAGGAATCTTCGTAAAATAAGTAGGTATATACATATAGCTTTCCGCGCGCGGAATAGCTCTCGCATAGCACCCGTTCCCTTCTTAAAAAAATAGCCTTCTTGATAAATGGGAAATCTAACATGGAAATAATTATTGAAATTGGGCCAGTAGTTACTGAGATTAGCGGTATAAGTAGGTATAGATTACCTTGCTCTCAGGACTACTTATAACATAGAATAAATAATGTGTATATTTGCATGAAACACTTGAAGGCTTATGAATGAATGAATGAACGCTTTATTTCACTTAAAATTTCTTAAAACAAATTACATTGCTCCACAAAACTGCTTACGCAGTTTAACTGTGAGATCATTGAGTCTCTATTACTAGGTATCAGTTACATCTATATAACCTATATATATACTTTGACGTGCGAATTTTAATTTATTTTCTTCTTGTCTGATGCCAACATGCAAAGTATTCAATAGATAGGGAATGCGTTTTCGTAAGGTTCTGTCGCCATAGTAATTATAAACTCTGGGTACATCATATTTACCTGCTGTCATCGACCTGCTAGTATTTTCCGATCTTAACACACTTAGTTAATAAACCATTCATTTAATAAAGCTGGAGCACTACTCGCTTTTACGCTCAGTGAAGTAGGTAGCAAACACGTAGCAAAAGCCTCATGGCTGACTTAATATGTTAGTCCGAAATAAAACCTCGTATTTATAAAAAAATGTTTTTTTAATAACCAGTTATGTATAACTTTGTGTCATTAGGCATTATTGTTTTATTATTATACCACAAAAAATTACACAAGTCAATTACTTAGGCTAACTTTCGTCAAGAAAAACACTATGAGGTAACTTGAGGATGTCATAATAATATGTTACTTTCATGATTTCTACAAAGTATACCTCAGCAATAGAGACTAAGACATGGAGCCATCATATTCCCAAGAAAACATTTTTTTCAGGCGGACATTTATGTCGTTAGCCACGAGGCTTTTGCTTCTTCACACTGGACATCCCAAGTAAACATAGTGCCATGTTCTGTCCAAGAAAAATAATTGTTTATAGATATTATGTTTATTCAATGGGTATTTATTTGTATGTGACAGGTCTTCCCGAAGACACGGCAGCACACAAAGGTATGGCAATGGGTGCCGCCAAGATGTTGAGGAGATTACTACCGGTGCTGGACCGCTCCTTCCAGCAGTTCCCGCATTATGACCTTATACTTACTGGTATGTAGTTTTATAGTTTTGATAAAACCACAATGCGCACTGTTTTATACAAATATTGAACTAAATTTTAGTTACGACATACAGAACAATATTTTTACATAAATTATTAGGTATATACTGGGTAATTTTTTTTACCGTCTTGATAATAATATGGGGTGTTGTGTACGTGGAATAGAATCTATAGACCAGTTTATTCGTACTAGTATTTCGTTAATTAGAGTTTCGAAAATACCATAAATTACTTTAAAGAAATACACTCTACATAGCGCGTGCATAATAATAAAATAGGTGCCTATAATAGCTAGGCCGCAATCACATACGAATGAAAAGAGTGAGCAAAATAGCGTAACTACCTATTTAGGTACGCTTTTTTACCGTTACGATTTTCACTCTTATGTTTGTAAAAAAAATAACAATGCCTTATACATCTATTAGGTACATATCACGCCCTATTATTTTCAAGACTGTAAAAAAGTCACCCAGTATATGTACCTATATAATCATTTTCGTTGTTCTTTGTTTACAGGTCACAGTCTCGGTGCAGGAGTGGCAGTATTAGTAGCTTTAAAATTAAGATCGAGATATCCACATCTCAAGGTGTTCGCGTTTTCTACACCAGGTACGATTCCCATTGATATGCAAATGATCTATCAGCAAATATAAAACAGAGCTTAGAAATGTTTTTAGTTTAGTTTATCATAGTAATTTGAAATTCCATGTATAATTTTAATGATTACCATAGGACCACGAAAATAAATGGTGCCAATTGATGTTCTTAAATACGATTGTTACTCTTTGTCTTGTATTCAAGATCAACCCTTGGTACTAAGTAATACCATTAAAGTTAAGTTAACTGTGTTACAATAACAAATACAATATCTTAGTCTTCGTTACTATTGCCATAGTAATATACAACAAGACAGGGACATGACATTCCCAAGTATCATACAGTAGCCGCATAAACCACACCAAAACTAGCAGCGCCATCTAGCACTTAGCATTCGGACTAATCTGTATCGCGCAATACATATTTGCAAGCCAATTCGTACATATTCACGTTCTGAAGATACCACCTCACCCGGCAAAGATCTTAATTTTTAATTACTATTACCGTAACAGCAAATAAAACGTAACTGTCATTAAAGTCAACTGTAATTCAATAATCTAAGGAGGTCTTTTATATATCTACGTTTTTCTTATTTCTATTATAAGTTGTATTATAGCTCTTATAAAAAATTTACACTGATTGTTATAAATTATACGAACAATTAACCTTGTACCTTAGGTATTCAACACAAACATGCCACTATTTGTATAACATTTATTTAATATTAATAAATTATGATATATGTTGATACAGGGCAGAATAATGCAAATTGAAAAAACATGACTTGTAATTTATGTATTCAATTGCTGTTTATTTATTGGGCTTTTTACATAGGTGTACCTATGTAAAAAAGGTATTAACATTATATGGCTATATTAATATATTCATATTACTAGTAGTTGCCCGGTGTTAGAAATTCGACCATAATTAAAAAAATATATTAGTATTCTACACTCCTCCTCTATATAAAAAATGAGTGTGCGAAATTTCATATAGTTTTTACTTCGCGTATACCTATAGATAACTAATATCTGCAATGATATAATAAGAGCTTACCCTAATACAAGTAGCTACAACGTGATTTATCTCACAAAAAACCTTTTTACTATTGTTCGAGATTCTACTCATCATAATCAATCATGCGATAGGTGGTACAAAAAATAAAAAAATAAACACGCGAATCTTTGTCTATTTCTCATTTGACCCTGTTGTGTGTAATACAACTTGAACGTATTATTAATAGATGTAGTAAAATATATTGTTTTTATTTATTATTATTTACTTTAACCCTTGATTTACCCTTAGGCGTTTAAATTAACAGTGTTTTATGTTCCTCATTCTTGACTTCCGTCAATATGTGACAATCGCAAGGAAATTTAACTTACTCCAACACATCGTCGTCAGATACAAATTATGAAAGGAATAAAGCATGCAAAATTTTGATTTACAATATAAATAAATTGCAATAATACCTACCTTCTCATCTTGCTTTAAGGCTCGGATGCATTGAGCTCGATTACCGCAGCGGACGAGTATTCTTTGTATGAAATTCCTGGGCCTGATTGGTTGAGGGATTAACCTCCGTGCCTCAGAAAACCGGCTAAACCATTGGTCCGGATTTCAATAAAATTATCTATGAAAATCTCACGGGGTTGTGTGATGTACTTACCTATGAACGCACAGCCCTGTTTACCTATGTAGGCAGGAAACAATTATGATTATAAAGGCTAATATTGAACAGAATTGAGGTTATGATCTCAAGCCTCTTATATAAATAAGTATCTTCTCCACAGCCGGTCTAATCAGTCGCGAAGCAGCGCGGTTCACCGAAACCTTCGTGATGACAGTAGGAGTTGGAGACGACCTGGTGATGAGGCTCAGTGTACACAGCATAGAGAACCTCAGGACCAAGATCATACAGACTATACACGCCACAAAGTTACCTAAGGTTGGTAATCCAATAAAATAAATTTTAATTTGTAGACAAGATTTATATTATAAACAATTATGATTAGGCATGCTCTTAGTATGAAACACTTCCTATAATATTTAGTTATTGGAACAGATAAAAACCTCAAATAATAATAAACATCATTAAGTTGCAGTATATTTTTTTACTTGCCTTTCTGCTTTAATGAAAGCCTACAGAATCGGAGTATGTAGCAGAGGACTTCACTGATTTAAAACAAATTACTGCCTAACTCACGAATCTTTAATGAAGAAAAAACAAGTAGCGGACGCAAAAAAGCCTTGACTAGTTCCTTCACTTTTATCCAATACCTACTTACGAAATAATTTCAGAACCTTTGAGATTACCTATCAGTAACGAATAGGGTTTCTCGTTTCTAAACTGCCTGCCAGCGTGTCTTTCATCGACAACCCTTTTTACTTTTTCTTTTCACGGCAGGGTGATACTGTAATGTTTCACCACAAGAGGCGCCACTAGCACAATACATATATATTTCAGACATATTTTAGGCCAAGTACTGAAGCGTTTTCGCTTTAGGTACCAATTTTATTTTTTATAACGTGAAAGAATAACATACATTGTATTAATGTTGTTTATTCGGGAGTAAAAATTTAGGATAACTTCAAAAATGATACAAAATGTTTTGCTTTTCTTGCTTTTTTTTGTTGGACTGTGCTAGTGGCGCCAACTAAGCAAAGCTTTGCGTAACTACAAAACAGAAAGAACTATGGAGGTACTTAGTGTAGCAAACTCTAAATTATAATTAACTTTCCAGTATCGAATAATGCTCAATGGCTTTGGCTACGCGTTATTTGGTGTGCCAGCGCGAGACCTAGAATCGACGTGGCGTCGACCAGAACAGTTGGAAGCGCAACACTCGGACGACTCCGCGGACGCACTGCTCGTACACAGCGTGTCCACCGTGAGTGCTGTCAGTTACCCCTTTTATATTATTATATGTGTTTGTGTTTCTGTGTTCGCTTTGTCACCGTTGGTAAGCTTTTGTTTCGTAGTTCATACTTATAATACATTTCTTATATTTAAACATCATAATTGATTGTGGAAGCCTTCTAACAAAGAATATTTTACGAATTTGTGCATACACATAGAGCCCTTGTAACTTTGTTACTGGTGTAACGGTGGCAGCTACGCCTCGTTAACTTATAACACTGACTGACAAAAGATTTATCTTGTCCACGTTGGTCACTAACTTCTCTCTTCTAGAGCAATGCGGACAAGAAAGAAGAAAAAATATATACGATTATTATTGAAACCCATTTATACCTTTACGTGAGTTTTCCATTGTGTGTGTACCTTATTTTGTTTTGTGTTTACAACACGTTTTGATTTTAATGCACTGTTTACTAAATAATACATAACATATAAAAAGGATTGTTGTAGTACAAGTCCGCGTCGGTTCACTCAAAATTCTATAGCTATTTAAATATTTTATCTACATTGAAAACGCGTTCTTTTACATCCGCGGGTCGTTACGTTCCAATACGCCCTGCAAGATTTCCCAGTTGTAGATGTTTCACAAATTTACATTTATATATTAACGGAGTAAAATCATGCGGGGCGTATGGGCTCGTAGCTGTTCTGACAAATTTGTACTTGCAAATCCATGAATATCAAATCAATTTTATGTCAGTCTACTCATTCTCATTCTCCCAGTTTGTGCGCGGTTCTGCCTCTCTACCGTACCAAGCCAAAAGGTTATGACTCGACTTACAGTGGAAATATTTAACTTAATAATGCCCAATCATTGTTTTATTTTAAAATAAGATAAGATAAGATACTTTATTTCGCAAATATGGGTACAATACATGGTGTTAAATAGTAAACAATTCAGCCATATTTTACCATAAGGCATGCGAAAGGTACAAGACCAATAACAAACGCCTAAAGCATAGAGGAAAAACTTTACACATTCAATACAGGTATATCACGCAATTACATTACAAAAAAATAAAGTGCCATAATCAAACAAATGCATTTTTTTTTTCTGAAAAGTATTCAGAGATATTGTAATAAGTAAGTTTTTTTCACTAAGAAGTTACTTAATATTTTTCTTAAATAAATTCACGCTTAATGCCTTCCAAGACATCGGTAGCTTGTTGTAAATGCATGGAGCCATGCAGAAAACACTCTTACGCATGAGTGCTGTATTTGCGGTCTGCAGATATAGCTTGCTATCGTCGCGTCTATTTCGAGGAACTACCTCTGCGCGACGTGTGAATCGATTAGGATTAGTTTTGACAAACACAGCTACTTCAAGAATGTACAAACAAGGTAGAGTCAGTATATTAAATTGTTTGAAATATGGCACACAGCTGTCAGTAGATTTTAACTTGAACATAGAGCGAAGGCATCTTTTTTGGGCGTTAAACACTGTTTCTTTCTCGGTCGAATTGCCCCAAAACTGACATCAGGATGACTGGTCACCTTAAAAAGTAGTTTATTTAAAGAAATTCGGGGGTAGCAATTATCTGACGATTGGTAGCAACTAGTAGCAACTTGGTAGCAACTTTCTATAATTATTTCGATGTAAAATATGGTTAGTGACCGTCCATCCTGATGGACACAAAATATCAGACCATACAGGAGATGTGATTCTACTATGCCATAGTAGAATCACATCTCCGGTATGTTTAATTTATTTTTTGCAAGATATTGATTTGGCAGGGCCGTTTTGCCTTCAGCATTAAAGTAGAAGAAGAAGAACAGTTCATCAGCCCGAGAAATCCTTACATTCTCAAATCAAATATAAAATTACAAGTCGTGGTCGTGGCTCGTAGCTCTCTACGTTTATTAATAAACTTTTTTTAAGAACTATTTATAAAAATACTAATTTATTAGAAACTATTTCTTTAACAACATTTATCATCATTAATGAATGTCAGAATTATGTGTTTTGTGTTTTAGTATTTACTAATATATTATATACCTAAGTACCTAACACAGGTGCCCCCAAAATATATGCAAACTTTTTAACAGGAGATGGGTAGTGAGAAATAGTACCTACCTACCTATATTTTAGTTTTCCATATAAAAAGTCTCAATACTGTGTAGGCAGCATCGACAGCTGTAAGTGAGTTTAAGACTCACTTCACGCTTATATACATAAGCGACGCGGACGCCTAAATGATGTATAATCAATTATGTATAATGACATAGGAAATGAAAACAAGATATTCCCGATTGTTTTAACATCGGACGGACATTAGGTAGTTAGCTAGGAGGCTTATTTCCTGGAGATCCCGCGGTACCATATTGGCCGCGGGTGCCGTCGGGGGGCCGGATTGCTCATGCGTACCCGACCCCCGCCAACGGCGGATCGAAGGAGTGTCCGGGAGGTTTTAGTGGTGTAGGGTCCTCTCCTCGTGGTATGACTTTAGCATACCACGCTATGGAGAGGGCGAGTCCTACATATCCCACCGCCAGCGCGCAAATACGCTGCAACGGTGGTGGGAATGCGTCAACGCATTTCCCCCCGGACAACAAAAACTTCACCGGGCATAACATTAACTTTTTTATTTGTTATCACCTTGTCTATAACAACCGTATGCCCTGTGTGTTACAATATAATCAATACTGGCAGGGCCGGATCTACTTAAGGGTTTTTGGCCCCCGTGGATACATAGGGCTCCCAGCACCTACTGCAAACAATAGGGCGATATTTTAATTTAAGCAACTCATGTACGCATTTTTTGACAAAATGCCTATTAGTTGAGTATTTAGGTAGTAGGTAGGCCCCACAAATTCTAGATGCATGAATACTGCAGTAACCAACTTGCCTGCCAAGCGCGGTTACTCATTTCTATAGCAAATCCCCCTCGGGGGATTGTTACCTATGTTCAGCAGTGAATATCATACGGCCAGATGATATTAAATATTCATAACTATTATTTATTAAACAGGAAGCGGCGCTAGTGTCTCGGGACGTGTTCGCGAGGCGGTTCTCTTCGGCGAGGTTGTTCACAGCGGGTCGCATACTACACATAGTGCGACGCAAGCGCATGGGCATTGAAAAGTACGTATACTATTTGACGAATAAATAAATAAATTAATAATATAATAATTTTATTTTAGATTGTTGAAAAATATTATTGTCCTCTCTTCTAACTTGCCGTTCCCAACAGGGTCCATCCCCTTTGTACTGGTTTTGTCTTTGTAACAACTTATTATACATATGGTGTGCAATAAATGAATAAGTTATGGAAATAACAATTTCTCTTTATAATATTTTTGTTTTTGTTAGATAATTTTAACATACGATTTTTCAATATGTCTGTACAAAGTGATGATGGAGATGAGGAAAGGTAAAAATTAAATATAGCAAAAAGAGTAAAATCGTAAGATTTCTTTCCGGGTCTGTTGACGGTCTACCCGTGCCTCAGATAGCACGTTTACCATTTGTTATAACAATCGCACACCAGGGAACGGACAGCAACGTTTTCCTGTGTGTAACAACATAATCACAACTGCGGTCACCAATCCACCTGCCAAGCATGGTGACTATAGTAAAATCCACCTCTGGATGAGGCCCAGAGTCTGATGATGATGACTTCTAATACTTCCTGCTTAACTTACTTTTTACTAACACATAGATCACTCCTCCTATTGTCTTTTTGATTAAATTCGTTGCGGGCCCCAAGGCAGTTTAACTTTTTCCCGGGACTTGGTGAGCTTAAGTGCTCATTGCCATTTCCAGTGTGTGCCAATGTTGATCCTGGCTTACAGGAGTTGCAGAGGTGGGAGTGTGGGTGGGGATTAGTACCTTACTTGCGATTCCTAATAGTCCAAAATCATCAAAACTGCGGTCACCAACGCGCCTGCCAAATGTGGTGACAATAGTAAAACCCACCTCTAGGTGGGGGCCCAGGGTCTGATGGTGATTACTTTTAATACTTATTACTTACTTTTATATAAAACACCTAATTAATGTTTCAGGAAAGTGCGTACTACAGAGCCGACATACGAGATGCGATGGGCTTGTCCCGAAGACTTTATGGAGTTGCAGGTGATGCCGCGAATGTTGTTAGATCATCTGCCAGAGAACGTGCACCGGACGATACGGACCGTGCTGGACGAGAGACATCGCTACAGAGTCACGCATACTGTATAGGAATATTGGACTCTAATGCCGGTTAGTATTGTCGTTAGTAATACTCTAGTCCAGGATCCACTATTATTGTGAAGATGCTATGTTTTTTTTTTTTGTAAAAAATGTTGTGCTGCTTTATAATTGTTATGGATAAATGATAAGAAATGATTGATTATTGTTATAATAAGCGTATACCAACAGCGTTTTTTTTTTGTTAAATGCGACTAATCCCACCTTCCCTCCCACCACTGCAACTCCTGTAAGCCAGGATCAACAGCACCGAAGCTTACCAAGTCAGGGGAAAAAGTTAAACTACCTTGGGCCTCGCAACGAATTTTATCAGAAAGAGATTTGGAGGGGTACAAAAGGCATGTTATCACTTCCCTCCATTACAAAGAGGGAGACGGGACATTACAAAGCCAAAGCGGGAAACGGGTATCAGCGTTTCAACAACAACCCGCCTGTCCAGCGAGGTGACTATGACAATGTCCTCCCTTGAGAGCCCATGTTGAGCAGTGGAGCAACGAGCCGTTGAAGAAAGCCCATTTTGAAAGTACCTACCTATTTAAAATCGGTGCGAAAATTATTGGCATCACTATTAAAAAATCAGAGTATAAATATTATAGAGAAGGCTATTTTTAACCTACAATTTTCTTTACAGAATTAAGATTCAAGACACCGGTACTGGCGACACCGCACCGTGAGACAACTCCTAACAACAAATAGCCAAAAAAGGCACTAAAGTTAGTACAATATAATTGCAGTACTTCATACTGATCAGAGGTCTACAACTTACCAAAATCAAACAGATGATTTAGAACAATTATTAACACTACAAATATGATATCAGTTAAAAATACAATTTGGATAGATATACTTCGAGAATATATTATAAGAAAGTGGGAAACAAGTGTTCAGCTGGGCTGATTAAGATATTTATGTAGTTTTACTAAGATCATCTCAAACTCAACTTGCCAATTCACTTTGCCTATTTTAGCCAATTATTAAAGGTTTATGACTATAATAGGCTGAAGGTAGTTTATGAGGTCAAAATAATCGCTGATTTCTTGCTATAAATATTAAAAAAAACTGTTTTACGAATTATGTAGGTATGGAATAGAAACTAAACTTTGAAACACCAACTTACCATAAAAATATGTAGAATATAGTTAAAACCAGATTGCATTAAATTATAAGAAACTATGTAATGTAATTACGCAATATTTTGATCTAAAATTTAACGTTGAAGTTAAGAGTGCTTCAAAACATCAATTAAGAACCGAATTGAGGTTATCGCAACAAAAGTGTCAAAATAACAAATTTTACGAGTCACTTAAGGGTGCGCATTTATGTTTCGATCTTGCATCTGCAATATCTAAAGCATGGAGTTTCTGGCTGGCTTAAGAAAACGATTCTCGTTGGTATATAGAACCTACACCGTACCAAATAGTATAACATTCTATGGAAACACAAAATAACGTTTCAACATTTTTTTAGATAGTTCCATTATGTTGGTGGTAACCTCAATTATATCGGTGTTTTCATAATGAAATTGTATTCTCTTTTCAATTTAAATCTTTGAATCCGCTACATTTTCAGGTCTGTGGAGCTACAACATGACATTGTGATTTTTGTTTTATTGTTCCTAGCTAACATACTGTAACTCACATATACTATGAATCTTTTGTACATAAATATTACTCAGAATTTCAATTACATTTATCATAAACATAATGACAAATTCAGTGTCAAAATTAACTTAGAATAGTCTGGCTAAGGAAACACTTGCTTATATATTTATAAGCTCTACTTTTGATTTTCACGCCATCTCGTTCAAAAACCAATGGTGTGAGCGAGATATCACGAAATTACCAGCGGTATTTTTTTCATTGGAACATAGATCGTGAGAGCGTTTAACGCATCTCTCATAATCCTATTTATTGCAGATTTTTGATCGATTGCATTTATATAAGTAGTTCGATTGAAATAAATAAATTTAATTAATTTCAGCTTCGTTACGTTTCCTTGCCAAGCTTTAGTTTAGTATAAATACCTGTGAGAAGACTGTGATGACGATAGTATGAATATTAAAATTAAGACATGTGTGCGAATGTAAGCTAATGGCAAAGCAGTAGATATGTTGTACATATATTAGATTAAGGTTAAAATAAGTCTCTGACAGACATAGCTATTAACTAAAAGTTCTTGCACGTACTTCGCGCTAATTTAGCGCGTAAAGCCTATAATAAAGACACTGAACGCATTTCTAAATCCATTTTTATTGTACTACACCTTCATTGATATTAATTACAGGTAACATTAAATGGATATTTAAGTGTAGTGATAATTTCTCTCCATCCACAACATTATTTCAAGATGCTTGTAAAACCTACGACGACGTCCCATTATTTATTATTATAACATATCAAGATTTAAAAAGTCTTAACACCATTAAGTAATGTATGTAATTTTTTTGCTCAAATCGAAAAGCAATCTGTAATTATTTTTCAAAATTATTTTAAGGTAATTTTTTGTATAAATCCTACTGCCAAAGCGTTTATTCGTTTTATTTTATATTTTTAAAGCCCAATATTGATAAGTGCGATGGATGTTTTCTTAGATCTGGCACCCTCTGTGTTGTTACTACACTGTGTTAGTATAAATGTTTAATTAAGACTTGCGAAGCTACCACTAAGTACAATAACTAGACAGTAGAAGTAGCTTACAATGTTACCGAAGTCAATTATGTCATAAATTATCTTTAATGCAGCGTCATGTTAGTACAATTAATATCTGTACATACATAGGTAAAGCTATAGAGAACATTTAATTTATACTATGTTGACAAACGTAATGATATACTTTTTTATGTTATCCATTGAAACAGTGGCACTCAACCTTTTTATAGGGCCCACAGGGGTGTACCGAAGCCACGAGGAATATACGCAGTCGCAGGGGACATAATTCTATTACTTCCTATATTTTAAAATTGTTGACAATTTAGCTAACTACTTCGTCAAATTAACAATTTGGCGGTGAGTATATAAATTATTTTCATTGCTTCAAATACCAATGCCCTTAATACAATTAAACTATAAAGTAGGGATGTATACAGATGTATTTTTGTAAACTTATCTCGATTATTGATAATGGGGATCAATAATATTTATTCAGTTAACAAAGTATATATATATTTGTAATAATATGTGTTCTTCGCTAGTTCATTTAAAAAAATTCTCGGTCAGAATTTAGGGTTATGATTGGCCAAAATTATGAGGGCATAAAATTACAACTAATCTGTAAGTATCTTAATCCAGAGATAGAATCCCTACAGCGAAAACGCTGCAGATATTCTATCGATGGAAATATTGTATTTTTTTTAATTCTATTTTTTAATAATGTGTATTATATGAATTTATTATTTTCAAGTTTATGAAAGTGCATCTCTTAAGTATAACATTATTGTAGCACTCAATATAGGAACTTATTCAATTGAAATAGGGACCCACTTTTATTAAAATTTAAGTCGTTTCTACCGATTTAATAATATTTTTGTACATACCTAAACTTCGGGAACAAAAGTATTGTGACTTGATAAACTTATACTCTCAGTACACTTTGTAGATAATATTTTTTGGATATAAAGCATTTAAATATATAATAATTAACATTCCAATTTTTAACTATTGTTCTGTCATTGTAACTAATGCTATAATTTCGCTCATCGCTCATCCAAGCCACGGAGATTTGGATGAATGTATTGATTACTGGACTAAATAAACACTCCATAGCTAGTAGAAGCCTATTTTCTATTATATTAAATAAATTGTTTCCTTTGCAAAAATACATTAACTATTGACGTAGTCATCTGTTTGTTACATAGTAACAAATGTTTATCTAAGTAATAAGGCTTCCACTAGTTTTATGTTACCAGTACTTTCTCTAGGTCCGTTATGGTCTATGTTGATTCACTGTCATGATGTTGTGATTTAACTTTAAGTTTATAATTATTTAACTGCATTTTAAATAAAATTATAGGTACCTATTAATTCTGTTAATATTATTAAAAAAATATTTCGTCAGCAATCGATTTTATGTATAACGGAAGGAGAATCTGATTATTTCTACCCGAATTATAGTACCATTAAATTTATTTTTTTAGTTACTTGTAAATGTTATTATTAAAAAATACGACAATCATGTATTTGAACCACTGTTACTATAATTAAATATTTTATTGTATCAAGATGTTTGTATATAACGTTTTATTCGTTCAGTATCGTCGACATGTTACTTAAATTACTATTCCTTGTATTATTATTTTTATATAGTTTGGTACTGAACAATGTATGTTCAAGTATTATAAGGACTAAAGTTCTTTTCACTTGTACCCTAAATTAGGGCTTTATAATCTCTTTCACTTTATGTAATAGAGGATAGCCAATGTCTTGTGTTGGGTTTTGTGTTAATTTATAAATAAAAATATATTTTAAGTACAATGTGTTTAATGAATGCCTATAACCTCCTTCCTTCTTTAGAAGTAAGTCCTTAACCTTCTGCGAACAATTTGTATCGAGGTAAGTTGTCGATTTTGAATGTTATTACAAAATAAAAAAATATTTTCTTGTTTCTACCTATTTTATAATACTTTTGTAAATATACTACTCGTTAAAGGATTAATAATTCCACAAAGAGCATTTAATTCATTTTAAAAATTATTATTATTAAACATGAAATACTTTGTATGGTGCAGTGAAATACTGAAAAATAAATAGACGACCTCACTTAAAATATGATCAATAAAAAAAATATTTTAAAGATTACATACCATTTTATTTATTGATATTAAAGTAACAAAATTTAAGCATAACATTTAATTTTTATTATATATTATCTGCGCATATACAAAAATACACTTAATTAAATCCATCAGTCGAGTCAAAAAAAATATCACAGCGCTCAATTTAAATTACGTATCCAATAAACTTTGATGTATTAAGAATAACAAACTTAAATACGAATTGACAATACTATATATGATTTGTCAATGATTATTTAATTTCTAGTATAAATGAGCATATAGTTAACTTATAGACATAGAGAAGAAAATTATTATGAAGACTTATAGTAAAACTAAGTTTTGTCCGCGATCTTTGGAACCCCGTTTCATCCATCGTGGGGTCGTATTTTTAAAAATAATTCCTTGGCCTGGATGCCTACGTGCCAAATTTCAAATTTCATGCTATTCGTTCTGTGGTTTGTGCTGTGGTTTTATATATCAGTCAGTAGCGTTTACTTTTTAAACATACAAATATATAGGTACGCATATTTAATAATTAATGCGCCTATTGCAAATCACCTATTCAATATTTAGTTATAAGCCTCACTTCTATACTAACTGCATTCGCTTGTCCTAAATTTAGTCTCAAGATTTTTCGATGTATACGAACACTGAATGGAAATAGTAGCATCATACTTCAGTGCTACTGAATATATAATAAATGTCTGAGCCAGCCAGTAGGTGATTTTGAACTTGGTGATGCTATGTGATATTTATCACTGCCTAGACTGGCTAGACTAAGCCGTAGATAAAAGACATCATTTAGAACATATTTTCTTGGGTAAATGTAATTTATATTTTTATTGTTATTCATCAGAAAATTTTGCTGTATAAAGCCTCTTTTGCTTGATTAAAAAAAATAGTCAATTTAATAAAAATTACCTGATTTTGACAATATAATTGTGCAAGACCACACTACCTTTTTGTATATATATTATATTGTCTATGTTTTTATACCTTGTCATTTTGATGTACTGTACCTATGTTTTTTGTTACACTTTTGTTTCCATCGAAACCAACTGCGTTTTTATGATACAGTCTCTTATTATAGTCTCGTATTTGTAATCTCGTTTTTAATGCTGATAAATTGCAATTTAATTAATTTTGATGAACAAACGTAACGCATATTTTTAATTATCGACTAGCAGCAATTTGGTAGGGCTTTGACTGTCTCTTTAGTCTGGAGTTAATCTTTTATTTAGTTTTATGTCCTTTTCTTACATCGCATTTAATCTGACTACAACTAAATATCACTATGCCTTTCATATTATTTGAGGAGCATAGCCTAAAACTATTTCTGGTAATTTTGGTAATATACCTTCAGATGATTCGACTCTCTTCTCTCCTTACATCAATAAAAACATATACTGTATAAATAGACCTCTATTTTTATCATCTGCACAGGTTACGAAGCTCTGTCATAGCAGCTTGGGACACAGCTGTTTTGTTTCTCTCCGTCTTATATCTGTAACAAAAAAAATACAATTTCAATAGCTCAATAATCTCGGAGGTCGTGGGTTCGACCCCCCGGCCGGACGGGAAATCTTCCGTACCTCGGAAAGCACGTTAAGCCGTTGGTCCCGATTGTTATAACATCATCTATAATAATCGTAAATCAAGGAACGGGCAGCAGCGTTTCCTTGTGTGTGTTCCTACCTACCAAGCGTGGTGACTATGGCAAATACCCTCATTTGAGAGGAGGCACAAGTTCAGCAGTGGAAGTTATACGGAATGATCATGTTGATACAAAAAACTAGAAATTTCATAAATGATGAATGACAATAACAGTAAACAATAACAGGCAGAATTAAATTCTTGAATTGAATTCTTACATTTGTTGTTTAATAATCCATTGAATTTCAATCTTATTGCCAAGTATACAAAGTTCCAAACTATTATAAAAATTAACTATATTCCCACTGCTTCTAAACATAAAAAATCATCTTACCTGTTAATAAAATCATATGCAACATCAGGTCGGTATGTAGCCATGTCTCGCAGATATGCCTGGTCGTTGGTGAGTGTCCGACGGTAGGCGAGTTCACGCCACGCCTCGCCTCCCCGCCCCGCAAGTAATACCAAACCTTCCATGAAACTGGAAAAATTAGAAATAGCACTGCAGATTATTGCCTCGCTCTTATTTTATCGAAAAGATTCTTAAATTCCATAGACCTGATGACCATCCGCCTCCAAGTTCCAAGTCCCACAAGGAGCGTCCTCTTGCGAAGGTTGCTTAGTTTGTAGTTCATAAACCATTAATAAGGCAAGTGCCTCGCTCGCCATTAGCCCGGTGAAGTAGGAAAAAGTCTCACTACTCCGAAAACCACACGACGTATTTAATATGATTTATAGAAATATTCCCTCACCTTAAATATTCCGTAACGAGTTTATACAGTTGTTCTGTACTCCTATTCAATATCAGCCTCGTAGGGGAAGCGTTCAGCAGAGATATCTGCAATGCAATCTGTTGTGCTAAAGCCGCCATTTCTCCCGCGAAACCAGTGCAACCTCCTTGCAGATAGAGCTCTGCGGCGTCGGTACAATGAATCAATGCGGTATCTAGAAGAGATCTTGTGGGAACATTGTCGTGGATTTGGAGCCACGCCGGCGGTTGGAAGGGCTTTTTAGATGTTGTCTGGTGAAAAAAATAAGATAAATTATAACGTGCCAACCCAATGAGGTCGGTGGCGTCCTAACTCGCTCTATGACTTTGAGAATTTATCAACCTGCGCGTGCGACTCAGAAAAGAGTTTGATAACAAGTGACGGTGTTTTTTCTGAGATTGTCATTTTTTTTTAATAATTTCATTTAATAAAGTTATATAATAGATATTGCAACCTCACAAACCCATTTAGTACATAGTACAGAATCAAACTACATAAATTTCCTTGTTACTATTTTTACCCCTTTAATAATTACAATTTTATACACATCTTCGTATATAACCTTGGTTCAACAAATTGAATTCAAGTAGATCCTATTGCAATCCCTGTATGGATATTTGGCTAATGGAAATATAATACTAAAATATTCTAAGTACGATTTATATAAAGCCAGACCAATTAGATATATTATTATTAACATAGCATAAGCATAGATATTCAACAGAATAACTGGAAGTCATATATAAATATAATTTAAAGAGTATTTCATTGAAAAATAAAACAACATCGTTATAAACCTACCTTCGCCGCATCTAAGGCCATCTTCTCCAGATCATCAATCAAATTCTTGGCCTGTTTTCTCTTGACATTAGCGGCTTCCGAGTACATATTGAAGTGTAGGGCGACCATAATATACGCGTCCGTGTCTCCCGGACAGTGCGTCTTGAGGAAGTCCAACAAGCCTTGTTTGAACTCCGCGATTTTATCAACTTGCTGCCCTAACATATAGTCGAATTGGCCGAGGAGAAACTCAAATTGATGATGGTCTCGTAACGCCTGGAAATAAAGAAAACACTCAAATATAGTGACGTAATAAAGTTCGTACCTCATTATATATTTTTGCAGTCGGCAGATGGCAGCGTATATTAAGGAAACAAAAAAAACATTTCAGTGAAAAGAAGGGAAAGACGTTTGACATGACTGGACAACATGTGCATGTGAAACGACTCATTCATACTTCTCTCTCGCATAGATTTTACTGCTTACTAACATAGATCTAACGACTAAAAGTGATATGCAAGAACAATGAAAAATTTATTAACTTGGCTTTAAGTATTCACTTGAGTAAGTAGTGTATCACTGTCGTGGTCTCTATTGCTATGGTAATAGCGATCATCGAGGTAACCAGGCTTTCCCAAATAAACTTAAACTCTCAAGTGTTATTCTTGCATACGGGACATTACTATAGAAAATTCTTACCTGGAATATATAAGCACATTCGGTGTACCTAGCGAGGCCCGTTAGGAGTCGTACCATGAGTCGCCATGACCTCGCTGCTAAAAGTCTAGAAGCAAGAGCTTGTGCGGAACGTAGAGCTGTGGCCACGCCTTCTGTGTCGCACGCGCACGCGAAACATTCGTGTGCCACCACTAGCAACTCCAGGCAGATTATATTTACCTACAAAATATATTAAATTAAACTTATAATTCTATTACAATGGTGATTATAATTTAAAAAAATTGTAGTATTCATATTACCTTTCTAATTCAACTTTTCGTATGTTGTTTTAAACCTTCGCGATGACGAAAGATTTGTATGTTTGCTAGCAACGAATACATATAAATACAATAAAACTGTTTCTCAAACTGTAGACAATTTCGTTTACGGACTGCGCCATCTACGCATCGCTTTGCATTTTATATCGTATTAAAGAGCTTTATAAAGAGATATCCACAGTAACAAGTGTCACGAGTGCAAAACGGACCGGTAACTTTTATTAACAAGTACATTGATATAACATAATTATCATACAAGTTTATCATCCACGTACCTGTTTCGTAGACAACTTCGCACCTTTAGTTATCTTCCTAATATTCGATTTAACCTCATACCGAATGTGAATATTACTTTTATTAATCACATCAAACAGGTTCCTCCTCGAGTCCCTCGTCATCTTATTGCCGGCCGTATACACCGTAGATACAGAATACACCGACTCAGTTTCAGCTGACATAAGAGTTCCTTCTTCAGTAAGAATGGATTCTGCTTCATCGCCTTCTACGTTTTGGTATTCTTCATCTATCAAAGTCTCCACATCAAGGCAGCTATCGTCTAACACATTATCAGGTATTTTAGAAGCACCTGTAGCTTTGTATATCTTCTGAAATGCCATCAAATGGTCCAAGATCAGTCTGCCGATGTGAGTGCACGCGTCCGGACGCATGTTTAGGAACATTTCAATGTCCGCGCTGAGAGCGTAACCCCATAACGTGTATTGAAAATGTTCTTTTTGACGGAATGTAGATGTCTTTAAGAGGTGAGGCGAGATTATGGCAGCTACCATTTCTTTGCACAAGTATTCTGCGACCTGCAATTATAACAAAAATTATAAAAGGTTCAATATTTTTAATTGATTTAATGTAGTAATCAAGTAATGTTATTTTATGTTTAATTGAAAACGTCCTTCACTCCTACTTTTACTTTGCTGTGCTCGACAGATTCCATAATGAACTGAAATCGTAATTTACGGCACTGTACTGCATAGTATGTTCCAATTACTTTAAAAAAGAAGACGTTAATTTAATGTCTTACTTTCAGATCTCTGGCACGTGTGGGCGTATGGTAACACAAAATTCGAATACGATAAATTCGATACAATAAACAAAGTTCTAATAAATTGAATATTTTTGCACATTTGAAATGAAAATTATTGTTCTAATTTTTGATCGAAAAAAGTCAATTGAATATCTTCATCTTAAAGTAAAGATGATTGAGTTCGAAAAATTCAACAGACGCGAAAGTTGTTTCATATATAATCTATTTTTTCTTGTATTACCTGTACAGAGGGAATATTAAAAGTCTTGAACACTAGGTTGGCTAGCGACATGCGCGCTCGGCCGCTGACTAGGTTAATAAAGTCCACTGCACGGTTTTGGTATTTTAGCACCGATATGTAATCCCAACCGATTTGTAGCGCTATACGGAAGTAGCAGGCAACCTGTAACAGAAAATTAATATATAAAAAAGCGAATTAAAGAGAAATAGTAATTTACATATAATCGATAATATATACTGGATGACTTTTTTAACAGTCTTGAAAATAAAAGGGCGCGATATGTATATGGACGCGTAAGGTATAGTTATTTTATCTTTTTTTTTATTGGCGTAGATTGAAAATCGTTACCCTAACAATGCGTACCTAAGTAGGTAGGTAAAAAAAACTATGCCTTAGACATCTATTTCATATACATATCACGCCCTATTATTTTCAAGACGGTAAAAAGTCACCCAGTAGGTAAATCGAACTTCCAAACTACACCTCTTTTTAATAATTTTACGAAATCGGATCGCTTCGGTATCTAAAATTCTTTCAATTACGTTATCCAGAACTCACATAGGCTATATTTTTGTTTTGTTTTTGCAACGGGATCTACGCGGGTGAAATTGCTAGTTTTCAAATAATGTCTATGAAAAAAATCTTATTGTTCACAAAGGCTATAGTTTACCGGAAAAAGTAGACTATTATTTTAGCATTATAAAGTTAATCTAAAATCTAATTGGTCTGCACTTAATAAATCAGACAAAACTCCATTAAATCATGTTATAGAGGCAACCATATATTATAAACTAACTGCGTAAAAAAACATATAGGACTATATCGACACACAATATGAATAACATTGTAACTTTAATTAAAAAAATTAAGGGATACAATGTTATTCATATGGGTGTATGTTTCTTTACGCAGTTAGTTGGTTTTTTTATTTAAAAAAATGTAATATTAACTTGAAAATCTATTTAAAATATGGAAAGCACAATAGAGAAAAAAGCGTAGAAAAAGTATTTTAGTGAAGAATTTATGATTATAATACGATTAAATTGGAACCTAATGTGTTGATTGCGATAAATCTGCCAATTGCAAAATACATGTTGCAAAGTATATCCGTAATCTCTTTTATTGTTTGTGTTTATATTTTTATTTTGCAATAAAGAGTGCTTCATTCATTAATTCATACCTCAATTGAAGTTTTCCTTTTCAGAATAAAATATCGAGCTATACCAAATTTACCTGTTTAGCTACAGTGAGTCCACTCCTCAGTGCCAGTGAATCAAGCGCAGATAATCTGTCGGCTTCCTCGCGGGCGGCTAAGTGTGTACTCTCTGGAACATTCTCTTGCTTCTCTTGAATCACCACTAGCTCTTCAAAACTTGCGTCCGATACTCCTGATACTACAGAAAATATTAAAATATAAAACTCACGCAATATTTATATTCAATTTGAACTATTAAGTACTTAAATAAATCTACTTTAATTATATTTTGGTTCTGAAAAAAATAAAAATACTATACCGAGAGGCGCATATAAATAGTAATAATTGTAATTCGGCGGTCAATTGAAACCTTAAAGAAAAAACTAATGTTAAAAATCTAGAACACGGAACAGCAAAACTTGTGACAATACCTAATTTTGTTCGATACAACGTTGGTATACGTTATACGTAGTTGTACACAACGAAATTAGTTATCTCATGTTTTCCTGTTGACAATTTGACTTTAAATTTATATTTATTAGTGTCGTAGCGAGCCCTAGACGGGGCCCGTAGCAATAATTGTTGAAGAGGCACCCTACCACACAATTTCGGGACCCTTGTCGGGGCCACATATCATTGACACACAACTGTATATAAATTTGTACGGAAATATCGACTAAAGAATATTGCTTACTTACTTGACAACTTATTCTGCAGAACCGGTGAAGAAATCACTAGCCTCAACTCTTGGGGCAACTCATACGGTGAGCACGTTCCTTCAGCCAACTTCAAACAAGTCCGTAAAATTTGTACCGGACACGCCGGCGGCCTACACCTGTACTCCGGAGGATTTTTGAACAATGCAGACAGACGAAACGCATCCACAAGTAGTTTCAACTCTAAAAGCTGATTCATAATCCGTCTCCAACTATCTACGGCTTCGGGATCTTCAATGATCACCACAGTCTCAATGTTACTAACATCAGATTCAATTTCGATTTCATCCAGCATCATAGAAAATGCCTTTTCTGCGTTAACGCTCGCAATTTTCTTTGATATGTTAGCATCTTTCTGTCCATTGATTATAAAATGTAGCGTACTCTGATAGCTATTGAGAAATATACTGTTATGGGAATCACTTTTGAAATATGCGGCCCACATTAGATGCTCGATTTGTTCACGTCTCCTCCCGTATTCTGAATGCTCTTCGAACCAACTCATAATTATTCTGTACGAATAGAATTTTTGTACTGTATCTGTAATTTTATTGACATGAGAGACCAAGAATTCCGTGGCATCTTTGAAAGCGACTGTTGCTTTCTTGAAAGCTTCGCTGCACTGTGCTATAAAGAGTGTTACAGATTTGTCATCTAAACCATCGTCTTTTAGCAGTAAGTTTTCATATTTGTGCGTCCATTCCGCTATTAGGATGCCAGTGACGGGTACTGCGGCAAGTTTCGCTATTTTGAGAGCCACGTCATAGTTTCTATTGGCTGTATACATTTCAACACACTCCTGAATGTATTGTTGAGAGTCATCCTGAAGCAGTTTTGATATATTAACAGCTAGAGAGGTTTGCATTGATATCTGGAGAATTTCGTGGAACGTCGAGAAGTTAGGAGTAGGGACTGCAAAAAAATAAAATCCGTTTAATATGTTTTATGTAATGATACTGCTTGCGTTGGAGCGAAGAAGGAGGCTTTGTCAAAGGCGAAATAATATTTAGTAGTGTACGATTTATCTAGAAATATGTGATATTTCGTTGTAAGCATTATTGCTGGAGGAAAAATAAAATTACATATCTTACATACAGTAAATTTATATTATATTTAACAATTATATTATATTTATCTCGAATCTCAAAGACATTTAATGCTATCTGCGGGGAGGTGGACATTTTTGAAGATGAGCTACCCACTTTTAAATCTGTGTTGTGGGCTTGTTGAGCAGACATTTTTAGTGTTCTGTCGTATCTTTTTAATTTTATTGTTTAAGTTAGGCACATAAATATATATTTTCTCATTTTGTTTTATATACCTACCTCATATATTTTTCTAATTTTTTTTTCTTCAAAGTAATGTTACTAGTATGTGCATGCTGTGACACCTTAAAATGTTGTGCATTTAATCCCAACTATTGCAATTATTTTATATTTTTAAGAAAAACAATGTAACAACTACTGGTTGTCCAAATAAATAAACAACTAAGAAGTGTATAAATTGAGCCTGGTACCTATACCATATAGCAATAAACTTCAATTACAAACACCTTATGGGAAAATGTATGACGATACATGGGTGCAATCCGTTAAAGTATGGTTTTATATGATTTGTAGAACATAAGATATAATTTTATTAACAAACTTACCCAAAAATCCTTTCTCAAATTCGCTGACAGAAAGGCACCTCAAGAATTCTCTCTGATGGAACGCGCTCTCGAAGTTATGGCTTAAAGCTATCTTAACTAAGGAGACTGCAACCTTCTGTAAAGCCTCTTTGGATAGCTGCCAGGGTGCTCCGCTACCGCCCCCGCTGTACTTTCTTTGTGTATGTTGTAAGAAACTTGTAAGCAACTTCGTAGTGTCAGAATCAAAGTTGTGATCGCGAATGCATCGGTGAAGGAATGATGTGAATAAAGTTAAAGAACTTTCCTGGAAGAAAATGATAAGCTAATTTTAATATCTTTTCTTATATTATTAAGGCGAAAGTTTGTATGTATGGATATGTTTGTTACTCTTTCACGCAAAAACTACTCAACGGATTTGGCTGAAAGTTTGCACAGAGATGGTTTATATGCTTAACATATAGGCTACAAAATATCACGATCCGACCCACTGGAACAGAGTGCCGCGTAGTATTTTCACATTACGATGATGTTTTAATATATCACACACAGCCGCTCGTACAACTTTGAAATGTAATTTTTCAAATAGAAAAATAGGATTTCATATTTATCTATATATAAATAAGTACGTGAAGCAAATATGAAATTTCACACACTTATTTTTATCTATACAAATATATAAAACTGAAGAGTATGTTTGTTTATTTAATTGAACGCGCTAAACTCAGGAACTACTGGACCGATTCGAAAAATTCGTTCAGTTAGAAAGTTCATTTAATTTTATCGAGGAAGGCGTATTTAACATTTAATTACATGAAGTTCTTACTGAAATGTTTTTATTATGGTCTATTTTCGATCCCTGGGCTCCTACTAGACTACTAACGCGGCCGTAGCCTAATGGCTAGGGTATCGGACTTGTGATCTTGTGGTCGCCGGTTCGATCCCCACCCAATGCACCACCGACGTGAACCCATTCGTAACACAAGCATTTTAGCTTAGCACGAAGGGTTAACAAGCATACTAGTAGACTTCAAAAACTCTGCTAGTAATCGATAAAAAAAAAGTTCCTTGACGTAACCAATTCATTGATTAAAAAGGTTGCCTTGGTTTATAGTTGACATAAATCCATTATTATTGCAATATCATATTTCCCCGGTCATTATGGGCCTTTAACAATAAATTACTTAGTCTATAGGTGAAACATCAAGATACAATTCATCCATTAGTCCAATTTACCGGCATAAATATCAACATGGCTTCATGAAGAGTTGTCACATATCCTTCCAGTAGGCACAGCTCCGCGACCTTCCGGAACTGTTCAACAGCCACGTGTTGTTGATTCATGAGCTGCTGCATCGCACCCTGGCTACGGGGGCTCGGGGACAAGGATGAGAGGATCCACTGAGCCCATAGAAGTTCCACTGCGTTAGGCTGTACAGTAAAATTATTGTCATAATATTGTATAGAGCAATTTTTTCGGGCAGACATTTAAGAAGTTAGCAAAGAAGCTTTTGTAATTTCACCGGGCATAAAGGCGAGCAGAGTCTTTTTAAATGGTTTATAAACTACAAACTAAGCAACCTGCGCAAGAGGGCGGCCCCCGTGGGACTAGGACCTCGGCTCAGGGTGATAGAGAGATTATGACTTTAGTTGTTTAGGTGAGTTTTGTGCAATTGTCTATTTAAAAGTTCGTTGTGTGTACTTTCTATAAGATAGGCGACTGAAAATAAGGCATACGCTGCCAGATTGCAGGATTAATGAATATTGGTTATTCTTAAGGCTCAAGACACGATGACCTTACAAAGCTCGAGCCCAATAAGTACGAGCGCAACTAGCGGTAATGCGTATAGGAGTAGTTGTAACCTTTAATTGCACTAACACTAGTATGCAAGAACAATACTTAAGCTTTAAGTATTCATTTGACTAAGTAGTGTCTTATTGATGTCATTTCCTTTGCTATGGTATTATAAATCAATATAAATCATTAAAGTGACACCTGACATTTATGCCCGGTGAAGTAGCAAAAGCCTCGGGGCTCTATGTAGCTATACATAATGACCATCCGAAAAAAAAACACCTGACATTCCCAAGGTAACTCATAGTCTCAAATGTTGTGTAACCTACCTCGTAACAACTGGCAATCAGTACTAAAAGTGGTTCGCGACACATATCAGCAGCTCTTAACAAGGCAGCTGGCGGGTCCTCGGGCCCATGGCACGCCGCCGCGACTTCCCAAAGTTCACGTCCCATGTACACGTGACTGGGGTACTCGAAACTAGTGCTCATGCTAGTAGGAGTCGATGGACTCTGCAATATAATAAGATTATTGTTGAATCAAGGAATATTTATACTTGAGAAATTTAGAAATTTCGATATATATACAGGGTGTTAGTGTAAACACCGTTATCTTTGAAACCAGTGGTTTGGTTTCACTTATAGAACGCAAATGCAAAGAAAAAAATGACAAAGAGGACGGAGCGCGCGAACGCAAGCCGCGCGCGCCAGCCCCTTCCACACCGTCCACATCACTCAAACGCCCTCAGCCCGCGCCGCCGCCCGCGTGCTCAGTAGTGTGTAGTGATTATGTCGTATACAAACGTACAGTGGACCGATATGGTTCGGGTTTAGGCCGTGGCTGGTGATAACCTGAACGAGGCTCGAAGAACGTACGCAGAGTTATTCCCTGGACAACCTGTGGCAAACCGAGAAGCGATGGTGGCGGCTACTCCAAGGTTACGTACCTACACCAGTTCAGGTCAGTTCACCGTGCCGGCAAAAATGTGATTTACTTTTAAATACCTACCCAGTTGTTTGTTTTTTTTTATCATTTTCTTTGTTGTTAAATCTAACTTACATTTGGACTCGTCACGCAACACAAGGTAGGTATTTTTGCCTGTCCTAGCCAGGAAAAGTATGAAGGGAAAGTTACATCACAGGTTATGTGTAATATTGTATTTTTATTGAAATGTAGGTAGTTAAAACTTATGTAGATAGTTAAAACGGACGGCCAGTGCAGCAGGTCAGTGCCCTTTACAGTGATTACGTAACTCGGGCGCATAGTATCCATGAATTTACGGATGGTGTCGGACAGATTATTTTTAAATTTTGAAAAAAAAACGTTTTTTTATTTTTATTATTGAATTTGCGTTCTGAAAGTGAATCCAAACCACTGGTTTCAAGGATAACGGTGTCTACACTAACACCCTGTATATACAGTGAAACCTGTTTAATTGGGATCTCAAGGGACCAAGAATTTTGTACCATTTAAAGAGGTTATCATTTATCCAGTCAAATTAGACAGTATATCAAATATATTCAAGATAGAAATATATTCTCTGTTATATTTTATTATAAAGGGCAAAATATCAATTTGCTACATTTGATCTTCAACCCTATAGCAGTATCACCAACGATATATATTCCTTTATTATTTAGGTACCTACTCATATAAAGTAAAACTAACTTACCAGATCTACAGAATTCATTCTGGTTACTCGTCGCTGTCCATTACTAGAATTAGATTTAAAATCCTTTTCAGAACCTTCATCCGAGCTTCGATGCAACATGATGTGCTTCAAATGTTCAGCGTACGATTTCCTTTCGAATTCCTGTGATAACTGCAGCATTTGACTCAGAGGATAACGGAACACATCTCCGAAGAGAAGGAAATTGAACCAGGAATTTGATTTGACAAATTTACGTAGCTGCAGCTCTGGTAGAGGCAAATTATGTAACACGGCAAACTTAATCATTGTCTGAGATTCATACAAAACTACCGACATGTCCAACTTTCCGTCGAGTTTCTGTCGTTCAGCTAACTTACCCAAAGTAATCTCTTCCAAATAGAGTAACATTTCCTTCGCAGCTTCTTCACTACTCTGTATCAATTTCAACATGTATTCATTGATGTTTTTATTCACTATCTCCTCAGACATGCCTTTGTATTCCATCATATGATTTTTAATCATTTTAGCAGCGGAAATGTGTACTCTACAGCGTGTGGAGTTACATCCAATCATAGCTATAAATGAAACAGCACAAGCTGTCATTGCGCCGTCATACCAGTTCTGTAAAGCTAAAGCATGCGCCTCACAGCATGCGTTCTTTATGCCTTTGTCTTGTAACCGATTGTACGTTTGATACTGCTGCGCTACAAACGCCTGGCTCGCGTTACAAGGCCGATATTGTTTTAAATAATATACATGATTTAATTTTGCAACATATCCATATTTCTTCATGAGTTTCTCGTCGGCGAAATCTGGCATCTCCATGGCTCGTTGTGTCAATGCTTTTATGCTTGCACTTTTTACATCCACGTCGTTGGATAGCAAACTGCCCAAGCTGCGTCTATCCGGTTTATCACTGATCAGATTATTCGTATTTTGGTTGACTAATTGAAATTCAAATATTTTCGATACGTCCAAACCACGATAGCCTGACAGCAACTGATACATATTAACATCTTTAGATTCGTAAATCTGATTCGTTTCAATATATTTTTTGTAAACATTATACAAATGTGGAAGTTTCTCCTTGTATTTTTTATTTGGCAATTTGAAGTCTTTAAATTGTAAGAATTCTTCTTTTGAGAAAATATCGAATAACTTCTTGGAATCTTCTAGAAGTATCATACCTAGCAATAAGTGTGGATTGGAAGATATGTAATCGTCAATATTATCATGAGCAATTTGTTCACAAGTTTTATAAACCGGTAGAACATGACTTTGTCTATCAGAAGTTTGCTCAATGCTTTTGAATAACAACCACAATTCTATACAATCTTTGGCTTCTTTCTCGACTTCTGATAGATCGGTGTCCAAAATGTTCCCTTCTACACACAAAGTCAGCACTTTATATAACTTATTCTTTACGCAATATTTTGCCAATTCTACATAAAAATGCTGCCTGCTTATAGTAGCACAAGATTCGGTGAAAATATCATCGATAAGTCTCAAATTTTGCGTACAAGCTAATCGCGATATGATTTTGAATAAATTATTCCGTTCGCTCTCGTTTACTATACCGTAAGAGGTTAAGGTATCGTAGACACATAATTTGGTGTAATCAAAACAGTTGCTTTTAGCAATGTTTTCTATCATAGTATTGGTGACTGGCCATTTACGGAATATTTCATCGAGATTTTCTAACACGTGGGTGTCAAAGCCTATAGTGTCAACGTTTAAGAGTTTTCGAACAAAACCTTCGTTGTTAAAGAAGTTGTATCGCGCATTCATGTCACGTACAACTTCTGATGTTTGCACATTGATCCATCGGACGAGGATCATTGCCTTGTTGTTCTCTACTAAGTAATTCCACATTTCAATAGGCGCCGAGAAATCCAACAGTGAGAATTCTGCAATAATAAAGCATACATAATTATTTTTATACAAATTTTGCTTTATTTATTTTGTTATATGATAAGATTCCTGGTTTTGCCTTTCCAGATTTCAGTTATGGACATGCAGACATACCTAAGATAATTAGAGTACTTCGCGATTTCTATTCCTTTACATATCACCCAACTGGGCCTATAACTGTTATAATTTAAGAAATTATCAATCCCATATATTAATCTCATGTCCAATTGAATCTAGGTATGTGTGAATAATAAATCAAGATAAAATGTAATCCAATTTTGAAAATTCTTTTACCAATAGAAAGCCACGTCATTTGTGAGTGTCATAGATACCTATATATTTTAAGTTAGAGTTTTCACGGGAACGGGCTACTATCAATTTTTATTCATACTATATTTTTGAGATCAGGCCCTTCCTATACTGGTTTAGTTTATTGATAATATAATTTACACCTTCCATTCCTTTCTTATGTCCGGTCAAAAGAAGTAGGTAGAATTTTTACCCTCCAAAATACATTCCAAAACTAGTTTTCGCCACCTATTATACAGGGACTTTTTCTACTTGACATACCTACATGTTTAGTAAGTTTACATCTAAAATTATTAGTAAATTAGGCGATTGGCGCGTGATATACAAGTAAAAGTGTATAAAACAATTTAAATCATAGGTACATTCTAGAATTCATCTAAATTATACCTATTTAAAGTAATCGTATCTTCATATATAAAGTATTTGCAAGTATTGTAATTTATGTATTGAAATTATATTTATTAAATCTCTGGTTACTCAATATTGCAAAGCACCTACCACATTCGTCTCTGTAATACCAAAAGGTCGACTGGCACTGGTACGGCATTAAGTCCACCTTGGCATGTTGTACTAAAGTTTAAATAAATAAATAAATGAATTCATACAGATGGACTTTTAGTACCTAATAAATATTTTAAACTTTTTCTAGTTTAAAATTTTATGATATCATACCTGGACATTAATATGTCTAGGTATGAAATCATTAAATTTTAACTAAGTTAAACTAATTTTTCGTGAGATATTATCACGAAGTTTCGTGAAACTTATGATGTCCCTCCTACCCCTTGTCACACTTTGTGGACCTACACCCCTCCCCTTTTCGTACTTTATGAATGGCAAAATTAAATCATATACTGACTGTATGAATATATTTTATGTTTCTAAGCAAATGAACAAAGCAACAATGTAAATATATTATTACACAACTGTTTATCTACCCATATACTTAATAACTTAGTAAAGAGTAAATATTTAAATGGACGTGACTAAGATAAGGTAGGAAGTAGATAGGTTTCCTGCTTAATTGCATATTTATAAGAGCCATTAAGCAGTATTTATTCAAAGATAGGTAATGTGTCGTATTACTTTTGATATTGATTGACATATTTAGAACTCTCTGTGAAATTTACATTTTTATTTTTAAAGACAATAATGTACACCCAGATATACATTTGGGAATTAAACCAATAATACTAATTCTCAGACACAATTACCTTAATCTCTGGAGCCACCAGTGCCATCGAAAATGTTGACTTGCTTATAAAATACTAACATCCTGCATGTGGTTTCACCCGCGTAGCTCCCATTTCCATGAGAAATTAATAATTAAATATAGCCTAAGTTACTCCTGGATAATATAGCTTTATAATATTGAAAGAATAATCAAAATCCATTAAATAGTTTTTCCAAAACAAACATACATACAAAGATACACATCTTTTCTCTTTCTAATATTAGTATCATTATTATTATGAGCCCAATGTGTCTCACTGCAGGGCAAACAGCTGACGGGGAGATTGAGGGATTATGGCTTTCAGTTTTTAGGGGAGATTTGTGCAACTGTCGCTCTACTTTACAGTTTGTGTGCCTCTCGGACTTTGGGTCTATGCAATTAATAGCAACAACTAAAAAAATCTGGGTATTTTACATTACATTTTACATAATTATACACAATAATATTTTAGTTGTGATATGACACTGGATTTTTTTTATTGATCTTTGTAACTGTAGCATTATTGTAACACATTTTCTTAACTTACTATGACCATTAAGTAAGCTACATGAACTTAATAAATATTTATTACACTTATAGCAAACATTGAGTATCAAGTCCATGAACATCCAGTAACATAATTACCCCCAAGGTTAATATAAATATAATCCTTATTTAAACATACACAATACTAGTAGATTGAGTTATATTGTAACCTAATATTATATGCCAATATGGCGGGTCATAGTTGGACTGACTTCTCAGTAAGTAACTCTATTGTTGCCTATGCACCACAATAAAGACCATTTGTATTTGTATTTTGTTGGTGATACAACAATACCGCATAAGTGACAATAGCTAATAAGATTGAAGATTAAATGTAGCACATTAATATTGAGTCCTTCACAACACAAACAAAGAAAATATTTCTGTACAGATGATAGTATACCTTATTAACAACTGTTAGTTACGCGGTATTACAGTATCATATATGATTTTTAAAGTCTGACTATACTTACCAAATGAATTGAAGAATAATGCAGTAGCAATTTTGCTTTTCCACTGTGGAGTGTACTTTTCTATTTTCTCAATAGTCAAGGCTTTAATCTCACTCTCATTTACTACAATTCTCTCTTTACCAGTTCCAAATACTTTATTCTGCTTAAATGTTCCTTCAGATTCAAAAGATTTCTCTAAATATCTGAGTAAATTCCAGTGTCTTTTGAAGTTGAGCCATTTTTCCATGTTTTCACTATTCATGTCTTTGGATAACTTTTCTATTTGCTCAACAACAAAGTCTCTGTATTCAATCTGTGCTGAATCCATGGCTAGGACCATTAAGTGGTTTTCTGGATTAATTTTTACCTTGTTCAGTATGTGTAGTACTTTAAATATCTGTTTTCTTAATAGCAATTGAACTGTCCATGCTTTCACCTAGAAGACATTGAATAAACGTTATAACATACTTCAATGCATAGGTATTTTATATTGGTGGAATTTATTAAGTATAATAATAAATTATATACATTGTAAAATAAAAAATTCTTATATTAATAATTTCATAAATTAACCAAAATTATGCTTACTCAATAAGAATATGAATACACTAATTAACAATGCGAAATAGATATAAGCGAAAATTTGTTCGCCACTACACACTGCAAAGATTTTACTACTACTAGATATACTATTTTCGGTACGTATAAAACAAATAAATAGGTCGTTCACCTCAGCAAGAAACCAGTCTCTGGCAGTAGATTCATTCCACCCATTTTTCTCCATTAGATAAGTGATAGCCAAGTCGATATGGGTTCCTTTTGCAGCTGCCTCTCTGACCACATCTCTGGCCATTTTTGCTTCCCAACATGACCATATTATCTTCTCATTTTGCGTCAACCGTTCCATTTTATTACAACATTGATGCACTGATTTTGTTTATTTATTGAAAATATTAAAACAACAAAACAACACAATGAGTAATAATCTTCGCACAAAACAAAAATACACCAATGAAAATTAAAAAGTGCTAGTTAATTCTATATCTTATTTCTATATAGTTAAGGTCTATTTTGACAGTTTGAATACCAAGAATAAAAACAATTTCTGCAGTCTATACCTGACAATGACATTGACAGGAATATAAACTAGTTGCCAGCTCAATAAATTATTTTTTATCAAAGATAATGTAATAATGAGTAAGTAAATAATTGACAGATAATTTTATTTTATTTTTATTTATTGGGACACAAAACAGTTACACGTTACAGTATTTCTAGCAGATTATATGGTAACCTAAATTAAATAAACGTATAACCCACACTAATGTCCGCAGAATAATTTTAGTTAAAAGAAGATGAGCTGTGCGCATCTTCTTGGGAACATTGTATTTTGGTTCGTGATACATTTTTATTCGTATAACACGAAACTACATAATGAATCTATTTCATGTTTATAAAATTTTGTTTACTTTTGCTTTAAAAGCTGAGTGTAAGAGTGCAAAAATATCCAAATCCACACAATGTGTGTTATACGTATCTACAAGACGGCAGAGAGGAGCCCGTGCCCCGGCATTTGTTCTATGTCTCACGGTATGAAACAGCCGGCGCACGCGCACTTCACGCTGTAGAATAGTTCTGGGTACAACATAACATAGTTGGTTATTGATATCTGTACAATCAAACTTATTATTAAATATGCCATGCAACATTATAACCATGAGTAACTTACGTCTAGACTCCAGGCTTAACAGTTTATATTTTATTAATAATGCTTCATATGAAATTTTTAATTGATTACATCTGTAGTGCATGCTTTTTAAATATTTCTTCTGTACCATTTCAATTTGTTTTACATATTTGTCATAAAAAGGGCTCCAAATTTGAACTGCGAAATCTAATTGGGAGCGAATTAAGGTTTTGTACAGATATAAATACGTAGACGGTCGCCTGAAATCGACAGCTGAACGCATGACGAAGCCATACATGCGATAGGCTTTGTTAATCACATTGTCTACATGAAGATCGAAGTGCAGTTTTGAGTCTACTGTTACGCCAAGATCACGGATGCATTCGACTCTTGTGAGGGGAGCGTCATGTAAAGTGTAATTGTAAACAATAATATTTCTGTTTTTTGTATATGTTATTATATTACATTTCGGTAAGTCAGTATAAACTGAGCTGAAGCTTGTTCAGAGAACAGTATTGACTGAGTCTGTTAAGATCTTCCTGTAGAAGTGAGCAGTCATGTTCCCCTTTACATGCCTAGTAAATTTTAATATCATCAGCGTACATTAAGAATTGAGAGTGAATAATACAGTTTTTTATATCGTTGACGAATAATATGAAAAGAAGGGGACCTAATATCGATCCTTGGGGGATACCGGATGTGACCGTGATGGTATCAGATTTATAGCCATTGATTACCACTTTTTGTGTCCTGTTCAATATGTATGCTGTAAACCAGCGAAGTAAATTGCCACGAATGCCATTATAGGCGATCTTATCCAATAGCAATGTGTGGTCCACCTTGTCAAACGCCTTCTGAAAGTCGGTATATACGGCATCAACCTGGACCTTTTCATCCATGTTTTGGAACAAATAACTTGTAAACATCATAAGGTTCGTAGTAGTCGATCGACGTTGTACGAACCCATGCTGTTCGGGCACAATTAAGCTATGTATGTACGGGTATAATTCACCGTGCACAAGACTCTCAAAAAGCTTCGACAAGGATGACAGGATTGAAATGGGACGGTAATTTTGTATGTTATGCTTATCGCCGTGCTTATAAATTGGCGTTATAAAAGCACGCTTTAGTACGGCAGGAAAAACACCTTCGCGAATGCATTTTTTAAACACCTGAATCGGGACAGAAATTTGTCAGCTATTTTCTTTAAAAAGCTGGGAGGTAAGCCATCAGGCCCAGGCCCCTTATTCGAATCTAGTTTTTTTAGAGCCATTAGAATAGAATGGGAAGTGATATATAAATCGGTTACACAAGATGCACTATCTGTGCACGTATTATATGGCTGCCAAGACGTCGAATCGAAAACGGAGGCGAAAAAGGCTGAAAACATGTTACAAATTTTAGTCGGATTATTTGAGTGCTCATTAGTAAGATACATGTTTTCTGGTATTCTAGCTTTGCGTTTACGATTTGAGATATATTTAAAAAAGTGCTTAACATCAAATTGAATGCTATCCTCGACAGAGTTCATGTATCTCTTATAACACTGCTCGGACTCAGTTTTGAAATGTTTACGATGCATTGAAAAAATTTCGTAATGAGATGTGTGTGTTTCTATATTTTGTCCAAGTGATCCAGGCGCTTTCTTTATATTTAAAAAGACGTTTAAGGGCTGGTGTAAACCAAACTGGAAAGTGGGAGTTCATGGGTCTAGTAAGTGGAACATGTACCTTAATATATGGTTTACATATAAAATTTCGTATAAGGTGTCCATCGACTGTTCGGCCAATAGCTTACATAGTACCTGATCCCAGTTTAATTGACTAAGTTCTTCGGCAATTGCATCATAGTTGGCCTTAAAATAATTATATCTCGGAGTTAAATTACATTTCATAGGTATAAATTGCGTTTCTATTGTTACTAATACGGAGAAAGGGGGGTGGTAAGAGTCTGGAGTTAGTATAGGTATGCAGTTGTTAGTTTGACAGCTAACATTTGAAATAAACATGTCCAAAATACGATCTGAATTATTCCTATATATGTTGTATAGGCAGGTGTTTGTCAAAGAAATAAAATTACATAAATAGCTACTAATTGTGTCAGAGGGTTGAGGAATAACATAATTACAATTATCTTTGTCTATCCATTGCACGCCGGGGAGATTGTAATCGCCAACAATAAAAAAAGCCTCAGTATTAATGTCGTTAACAACTTCTTGCAGTTTGTGTGAAATATATAGGTCTTCCGATGAGCGCGGTGGTATGTAGGCACAACTGATGACATACCGTTTGTTATAACTAAATGCGGGCAGTTGCATCATGACGTGTTCAATATTATCGAGAGGTTGGCGCAACATTATTCTCGAGGCACTTAATCTACGTAAAACGGCTATGAGTACGCCACCGCCGCGCGCCGTCTCGCTTTCCGGTGGCAATGCGGTCGCGATCACATCTAAACACATGGTACCGATCATCTAAAAATTCACTGTCTGAAATATCAGGAGTAAGCCAGGTCTCAGTAAGTATTATTACGTCGTAGGAAAAAGATATAATATTCATACACAATGTATGTAATTTAGTTCGCAAACCTCGACAGTTCTGGTAATAAAAGGTTAAATCGTTTTTATCCATTGATTACACGCAAAATGTATATAGACTTTGCAATAGGTACAGATAAAACTTGATGCCTTGATGCCAACAAAAAAATTGATGCCTGGAGTCTAACTGATTTATGTAGGACAGAGTTAACATGTTTATTCGCAGCAGATAATAATTTAAGCTCGATTTACAGTTTATAATATTAATGAAGGTAGCACCCATAAAACTTCCACAATTCATATACAAAAGAATGTAAGCGTTTGTAAATACATAGAGTAATGAAAGATTAAATAAAGATAAAATAAAGAGTAATGAAAAATAAACAAATATATTTACTTGACTATTTTTGACCATCATTAATAATACATGCGATACACCTCGATCATAGTTGTGCTATAAATAACCATATTCATATTCATTTATTGCACACCCACCACCAACCATTAATCATATTGCTTCAGAGTGTTGTATTTGTTCATAATTGGATATGTTTATGTTAGTACCTAGGTACATAACACTAAAATTCATATCGATCATGGTTCAATTTTAAGCCTCAGCTAACTTCTAGCTAACTCGGCCTTAACAACCTTTAGTTTGTGGTAAATCTGGTTACTAGGCAACAGAAAAACAAAATACAAATCAAATTGAAAGAGCATGGTGTAATACCTTAGTCAAAATTATTGAAGTTATTTCTCAAATTACATTAATTCTATCCAAAACTGATAATGGCAGAAGAATTACAAAAGGTTCATTTGTATTACGATAATATTAACAAAATTCGGGTAATAGAGACGAATGTACTAAAGGAAACCGAAGATCTTAAAGACACATGCAAGGATTACGATACAAGTTAGTTATTTGATTACTGTATCAATATGTTGCACATTAATTAATTAAATAAATACCCACCCTCAATAAATACGTAAAGTTGCAGTAATTGTTTGTGCCAGGATCAAACGATTTTTAGTCGGTTCATCGTTAATGAACATATAGGATAGAAATATTCACACCACAAAAACTAGGTACCTATGTAGGTAGGTACTCGAACTGATTTCGGCCATGTTGTCCAAACCAAACTGTGAGGTGTGAGGAGCTAAGTATATGCACTAGCAGTACTATAGAGCATAAGTGTGTACGCAAACACAGGTCACACACTCTTTATTCCTTTACTTTCATACTTAATCGGATTATTCTCTAGAGATAATTGACAATATTTTACCCGTCTCGTGACCTAAGCCTTTAGAACTCTAGTTGGGACAGTCGGTCAAACATATTACCTCTGGACAAACAAGGCCGCCACAATAATTTAATATGTGTTATTCCAATTTATATTATGTATATTTTAATAGTTTCGACAATAAGCGTACCTAATAATCCAATTTATAGAAATTCAAGATTTCGCCAAGATTATCACAGGATTAATGGAGGCACTGAAAGAACTTGGCGACAATGTTGAAAAGAAAAAGATGGCATCCATAGGTTCCATGAATCTCTTGAAGTCAATTTCTAAAGAGCGAGAGTCTGAGCAAGCTAAATTACAAGTAAGTAACAACGGTTTTTTTTAAATGTTTTGAATACTTTACGGAAAAGTTTACCCTAAACTATGTTTCAAAATTGAGATTAATATAATTCGACCACCGACAGGATTCGAACCTGCATCTTAGGTTTAACCCCTAACGCCTGGAACCACAGTCGGTCATTGAAATTTATTAATATCTTTGTAACACGTCTCTAAGGGAGACGTTAGTGCCATCTATCGGTAATGATCCAATAATCAATTAGGCTACGGTGACAATTAGGCATTATTAATTATTACGGTGACAATGGGGCTTAACCTAAGATGCAAGTTCGAATCCTGTCGGTGGTCGAATTTTATTATCTCAATTTTGAAACATAACCGTATACTTAGAACACCGAACTTTTTTTGAACTTTGTATCCGGATTTGGATAAAAAATTACACGTTTAAGTGTATAACCTATAAATAGCCTATGTAGTCTGTTTATTACTGACTCTATGTTACTGACTCCTTGTTACTTATTACTGTCAAAACAAATGACTTTTTCTTTCGACAGTCAAATTAAAAGTACCCTCAAAATATCAACCTAATCTTACTTTGAAATAAGGCCTGGGTAAACGACTTGTCTCCATCGGACAAAAGTCTCTGAATCTGTTAAAAAATGTCCACCAAATACTTATTTATCACGGACTCAACGCATACGGTGCGCGGTCACTTGTTTCCCGGAAATTAAATGAAGCGTACGCGATATTTTAAAATACATATTATAAAATTTAAGTTGGAGCTTTTGATGAGTTGCTGTCAATTGTGGAACCTGCTATAAACTATTCTGACACAGTGATTAAGATGTTTATTGATCATACCCGGGGGACAGTACCTCATATACTCAGGTCGCTAGTTTCATAAATTAATAAGCGCTCAGGAGCCACCCCAGTTGTACTCCACGGGGGACGATTTATATGTTATTTTGACTCATGTTTTAGGCGGAGATAAATGACAAGACTATGATATTGGAACAGTTAGACAGTGAATATGACGCTTTGCAAATATTGGAAGCGACGCAAGTTGAAACAATAGAATATTTAACACAGCTACGATAAGGATTTTAACAGATTGTAATAAAAAAAATATGATTTAAGTGGTGTTTGATTTCTAATCTATAAGATTTTCTTTTTAACACAAAAAGAATACACACCTGTGTATGTACCATATATTATATATGGTACATACACAGGTGTATTTTTTTTTGGGTTTATTCATAAGAAACAATTGTATTGATTATATTAGTGCAGGGTGAGAAATACAATAGTTATCAGTTTAAGACCACCCTGCCCCACCACAGAGGCAGTTTTTTTTTAGAGATAAATAGTGCCTTACTGTCATGGTTTTCTTTATCGTAAATGTAGGGGTCTCTTGTGCTAGTTGGTATGTTAATTGTTAGCCTTTATGTTCGATGCAGCAGTAAAAGCCTCGTGGCTAACTACATATTATGTACCTATGTCTGAAGGAAAAAATGCCGTAACTGCATCACCCTTTTTCAGTTATATCAGTTCTCTACAACTGCTAAATTTTCAATAAAAAAACCAAATTCAGTCGGTAAAAATGTAATTTTCACTGCAACACACAAGAAATTAACACAGTTCCTGTAGTCAACTGTAAATAAGTCATTGTTATCATTATGGGGTTATAAATTCTTTGCTATTGTTATAAATTAATTTTATTATAGTAAGTCGCAATTTGGAATATGTCAACTTAATAGTAAATTAAGATTGAAATAAGTTTATTTTAGAATATCTGTGATTACAAAAATATAACTACTTATTACTACAGAGTAACACAGATAAATTATTGAAATATACAGATACATTCCCTTGATTCCAAATTTTATATAACATTTAATTTTAGGTAGGAACAATGCCAATGACACAATTTTATATACCAAACACCAAACAAACCTAAAAGGCTCAATTTGACCGTGTAGGAAACAATAATAAAGTTATAATATGATGAGCCCCTTTTGGATTGTCAATTTATTTGAATGTTGACAGTTTTTAAAATAAAAATAATAACATTTTAACAACAAATTCAGCATACACTGCATGTCAACACTACCACCAATAACTATGGCAAGCGGTTCTACTCATGTCGTTTATTTATAGCCATAATTTTTCTACAGACATTTATGATTTTGATTATAGTAAAGAAACATAACTGCCAGTTCAAGCAACAAAAAAACGAGAATAATAATTTACGCCATAATTTTGAAAATTGGGTCAAAAATAAGTAGAACATGGATATTATAATTCTGTAGCTTACACTTACAGTTTATCTTACTAACTAGTTGCTATCGTCAACAATCAGTTCTGGAATTTAACATTAATTCTCTCCCTCTATGTATACTTACTACAAAGTATTTTATCAAAACACTTAGGACATAAAAATGCCAAGATTTTAAAGCTTGATTTTTCGAGTCTAATATGTACGCAATTAATTAAGTTATTTTCTCATGTATAACAATATGTTGTAGTAAGCATACCATGTCAATACACATCATCACTTGCAACTAACTACTGTTTTAGTATAAATGCTTATGAACATATTAAATATGGAGCGATCATTGAACATTTGACTTGCCTAAGTATTCTCTGTGTCAAGTCATCACACTATTCATAAGACTGTGTGCATGAACAGTTTTATTTCTGTTGTCTTCATGCACCTACTTGACTAATCCTTAAGTCATTTCAACACAATTACCTATTTCTAAAAGACACTGATGAACAAAATCGTTTGGTATTATTAACAAACCCCAATAAGGCAATACCAACCAGTAATATGAATACAAAATTGTTAAATGTATAAATCAGTATTAATAAGTGACGAGATTATGTCAACTGTTTCTCTTTAGATGATATTAAGTTATCAATAAGTAGAATATGCTCGATGAAACCCAAGGCGTTCGCAGACTACAGACATAACTATTTGCCGATATTTGGCTAGGGGAGAAATGACCATAATTGAACACACTATAATGATCTTTATGTCTAAACAACCAACTACTATCGACCAAATCTGCGCGCGCCTCTATGCGACAATTGTCAATCAAAGTCACCATACATTTCGCAATACTATGTGTGGCTTGAACACTTTTGTCTATAAAATATTTGGGGATCTAGACACTGGAAGTCACTACTGAACTGGAAAGGGGATCGTCAACCTTCTGCCTTTTTACTTCTTGTTGTTCGTCTTGGCTCGGTTCTTCTTCGGCAGCGCGCTTTTTGGCACCCTCCGCGTTAGTGTGTTGTCCCACATCACTTATAACGCCGTCTTTAAATCGTACAATAATAGCTGTCATATTATCGCAACCGGTACCGTCACCCATTGTGCTTGGCGCCAAGCAATGATCGAACATCTGTGAAAGATACAACTTATTTAGTGATCGTTATTATAAAACGAACTGTAAGTTCAGTGATTCACAATATATAAGCTAATACATACTTCTTCACAGATCTGCGACAACCTCTCCCGACCTTCGGCCAGCCTTGGCAGAATAAAGTCACAAACATCTTGACTAGACATAAAGTTCCATATACCGTCACATGCGAGCACCATGAACTGATCCTTCTCGGGATCGATAGTTAACGTCTTCACATCAGGGAATGCTGTGATCATCTGTTCTTTGGGACCCATATCTTTATTCTGTTTGTAAGAGTGATCACCAATAGCTCTGGATAGATTCAAGCCTCCATTGATACGGCCGTCATTCGAGACTTTACCGCCGGCTTTAGTCACTCTTTCCAGTTCGGGGGCATCCTCTGGTTTGTGGTCAATTGACATATCTATCGCTTTTCCCTCTCTGCAAATAATACAGCGCGAGTCTCCAGCGTTTGCTACGAATAATTCACTACCTGAAACATCAAAAAAATGTAAAGAAAAAAAGTTAATACATAATGTACTCCTAAACTGATACATCAACATGAAAATAAACGACTAAACTGGTTTTTAATTTTTCTGTTTGGACACTGTATATAGATTTACAAAGAAACAGACAGGTAAATTTATTATTTTCAAAAAACTGTAATTAATAACCTACTTAGATAGAATGAATACTCACCTCTGAGCAGAGCCACAACAGCAGTGCAGCCACTATTATTGCCAGGGTCTTCCGTCATGGACAGGTCTTCTTCTCCATCATCATCACTTGACTCTGCCTCATAGTCTTCCTCATCTTCTTCTTCTTCTTCGCCATCACCTGAAACATAATTGGAATTAATATAAGTATTATAGTGGTTACTATGGTAATTAAAAACCTCAATAATTTTAAATACACATTGAAAAAGTATATAATAATAATTATGTAAATAAACATAAGTAAAATAAATCAAACTACATATATCTGTTAATGGCTTCAGATAAGAACTTTTCAGTTAAATATAATTATATTTAACTGAAAAGTCTGATACAATAAAATAAATTTCTAATCACTCACCGTCATTTGACGATTCCTCAACACCATTGACATTTTCCTCGTCGGACGAATTGATTTCTCCACCCTCAAAGGTTTCGTCATTGGAGTCACTTTCGTCATCGTCGTCCTCTGCGGCCGCCTGACGTAGTAAGGACTCATACACAGCGGCAGCTGCGCGACGGATCTTGGCATCTTTGGGCCTGTTCCTGGCCTTTGCGTCGGAGCTTGACACGGTTGAAACTTTCACTGTTAATAAGACAAGTGCTATCGTTATTGATATTATCCAATTTTAAATATAGAAAGATGTAAAAAAAAATAGAAAGGAATAGTTGGTAATTAGTTTAAGATACCCTTGAAAATGACATGTGGCTTTTTGTTATAATTTATAACAATGAATTATTTTTGGACAGAATAAGTACACAGAATAGCACTACCTAGTACCTGGATAATTAAGACACAACAATATGAACTACAGATGCATTTTTATTCATAATTTGTGCTTATAGCTAATTTTACAACAAATATTTTTATAATGAAAAGACTTGCATATTTTTTAGAATATTAGGATACAATTGATGTTTTTGTAAAATTAAGGAAACATTCGACTTCATTTTAGAATACAAAGGTAATAAGCGTGCTTATACTTGAAACTCGCGTTTTAAATATAAGCACGTTAGTTAGTTGACACAGTTTTTTGCTGGCGACCCCCCGAGTCTGGCTTTGACCCACAGACTGAAAAACACAAATTTAATACAATTGTGACGTTTTTTTGGTTGATGAAAAAAATAATTACTTTTTTAGACATTCCCTCAATAGAGAAATTTATCTCCGACTCACGGGAGGCTTTACAAACACTTATTTCACGTTATTAATATTATTCTTACCTTTTCCTTTCCCCTTGGCAGATGCTACAGAACCATTAGAAGATGTGATGTTACTATCTTCAACATCTCCCTGCTTCGAGTCTGTGACCTCTCCATTACAAGTTTCAGTTGTAGCACCATTGCCTTCTACTGATGGTTTTGCGTCACCGCTTTGTTCCGGCTTATGGCAGTTATCTTCAGAGCTATCAGGTGCAGTGGAATTTGCTTTATCAACATCCATTGTAGCAACTGCATCTTTAGATGTCGCATCCGGCTCACTGGTTGATACCTAAAATTGACAGCCATTATTATAATAAAAACGAGCGGCCCATCCCGGCTTCGCACGGGTGAACTTTTATATTCTATGTTACTCAGGCAGGGATAATGAAGTATTCTTATGATGAGAGAATTATCAAAATCTGTTCAGTACCTAGTTTTGGATTTATTTGAAACAAACAAATAAAAATACAAATTTTTCCTCTTAATAATCCTACAAATTTTATAAACGCGAAAGTTTGTAAGTATGGATGGATGGGTGAATGGATTTTTGTTACTCTTTCACGCAAACTATTATTTACTACAATTATTAGTTTATAAGCTTAATTAACATATGTGGATAAATCCAAAAGTATTGTTACAACTATGTAGATGTAGATATTTTAAGGCCGCTGATATGAGTAGTATCAAATAATGATTTAAGTACTACCAGGACTACCAAGCAGAATTTATAGGGCAAATTTGAACGCGAAATTGGAAAGCGAAAATCAATGCAATTTTCCACATTCAAATTAGATACGTTACGAGAGGTCAGGTTAGAAGGACAGGCATGAGTGATGAATGTGGGGGAGGAGAAAGTGGTGTGTCAAGATTGTATTGCAAATGTATGTATTGCTTATATGTATTGATATCCTATGTCTATCAACAAAGGCCTAAGTTTAATTCAGTGATGGGCAAAAAGTAATTAGATTAATAATTACAAATTACAGTTACATTGTAATTTGTAATTAAAATACTTTCGAACAGATTACTTAAGTAACTAATTACAATGAGTACTTACTGTAATTAAATACAAAGTAATTTAATTGCAACTTAATCTAATTACATTATAACAGATTACCTACATATTATAAGTAAGATGATAAAACGTAATTACACATTTATATTAGTAATGGCCGTGATGGGAAACCTGCATCTTATAAAAAAACTTAATGGTGTCGTGGGACACCCAGGTAGGAACGAAGTTCCTTCGGCTAATGTAGAATCGACACAATTTGCAAAAGAAAAATCGTGCTCAATTTTATGTAGGTTTTCTTGATTTTTCTCTTAAATTTTGCTGATTAGTTTTTATTTAAGTACAGGAAAGTAGTTAGGAAATTCAGTATTTTAGGAAATAATAAATTAAGTAAAATAAACCCCCCCCCCCCCGCGACCCCGCACATATCCTTACTACTTCCCGATGACGCCGCGCCGTACGGTTCTAACTTGCAGTACCTACCTATATCGCAGCCATGCGATGCAAGCATGCGACATTTCAAATTCAACGTTTTTACAATTACAATATAATTGAATACTATGTAATTAGGTTACATTGTAATTAAATTATTTTGTAATTAAATACATTGCAATTAATTTCATAGCAGATCCAAAGTAATTGAATTACAATGTAATTGAATTATTATGTAATTAGATTACATTTTAATCAAATTATTATGTAATTCAATTATTAATCAGATTACTTAAGTAACTAGTTACGCCCATCACTGGTTTAATTACATTTACTTTATATACGTATCAATTTTTAGGGTTCCATACCCGATGGGTAAAAACGGAATCCTATTACTAAGACTTTGCTGTCTGTCACTAGGCTGTATCTCAAGAACCGCGATTGCTATACAGATGAAATTATCACAAATGATGTATTTCTGTTGCCGCTATAACAACAAATACTAAAAATAAAATAAAACAAATATTTAGGGGGTTGTTTCACCACACACTTTTTTCACTCAAACAAATATATTTTTTCGCGAGTCCGACTCGAACTTGTGCGTTATTTTTATAGTAAATAAGCGTAAACTAGCAAATGAGGGTATAACTCACTTCTCCATTCACATCCTTGTCTTCATTTGAGTTAGTAGAGGATACACCTCCTGTGTCTTCCTCTGGGTTGGCACTATCATTCTCATTCTCCAAGTGACCATTCTTGCTAGATGAAGCCTCCCCGCCCGGCAGTTCAGAACTAGAACCAGCTGCTGAACTTGAACTGGATGCACCAGCACCTAGGACATTATATAAACATCAGATCAGTGAAAGTTAAACAGATAAAAGCATAGATTCCAAAAAATCTATGTTATTTCAACAATTCAAATTGTTAATTCATTGTGTGATAAGACTTACAAATAAAATACATAATCTAATTGGTCCAGCAAATCAGTTTTAAGACAATTATGTTTTAGAAATGACTCTTTATTTTGCTATCACATATGCTGATCAAGTGATCGCAAAACAAATACATGAGTGTTCATACACAGAATTCACTGGAAGAAAAGACAATATATTGTCTTCCATCTCTTAACCTTTTTACCTTAATTATAGTTTTTGAGATTAGTAGTCTAATATAAATACCTGAACCACCAGCTTCCTCTGGATTCTTCTTTGCACGAAGGCATGGTGACATTGGGGTATTTGCGTCACCAAGCTTCGCCCGGTGCAATGTGCTCAGTTTGTTTTCATATTTAGCCAGCACCTCCTAAAAGTGAGATGATAAATTGAATATACTTTTTTTTATTTTTTTTATAAGTCAACTCCCGCCCTAGGGAAATAAATCCTGTGTTGCGGGGGACTTTACAAACATTCATATAACGGACACAGAGAACACCCAGACTCAGAACAACTATTTGTGGTTCACACAAACAATTGTCCCGGGTGGGAATCGAACCCAGAACACCAGGTCTCAGAGGCAACTATCATAACCACTGAGCCACCGGTGCAGTTAATTCTTAAGTTTATGTACATTTCATAAGAATAACATCACATTATTTTTATATTATGTAAGTAATGAAATAATTAGTAAGTTGAGTTGGCAGTTAATCATTGCAATAAATTTTATACTTTACCAGGATATCAAATTTGCAAATCTAATATAAAAAAACATATAAAATCACATTTGTTGTATGGCAACACTCCTTAAATATTTAATTTGTTCTGTTTGTTGTATTGAATGTTATAGCGGTAGAGATAAATTATCTCTGAAAATGTCAACTGTATAGCTATCATAGTTCAGAGATAGATAGCCTGGTGACAGATTGACCACCCTTAAAATAACCATTACAAACTCTATTATATATATTTTGGAGTTGCAACTATGTTCCTCATTTATTTACCTGCAGAGGAAGTCTTGCTTCTTGATACAAGTTGCTCACATTGTCATCTTCTGACTCTTCTTCATTGTCACTGGCTCCTGGTGGATTTATTTCTCCTGTAAAATTATCATATCTTATATTTATATAAGAAAAAAGGTACAAATGTCTAATAGGGAATAATAGAAGAGGATAACATATTGTGCTGACTGCAAATAAAGTCAGGGTAGGAATCTTTATACCTTGCTTTTATTTGGAGTATAGATTAATACCATAATCATCTGATGATTTATATACAAAAATTATATTAGGCAAAACCTAGTTTTGATGTTCGTTATGTATGTGAAAGTGTTGATGTTTGTTATTAAATCACACAAAGCTACAGAACTGATTTGAATGACATTTTTCATACAGATATGACTTGGTTATATAAAAAACCGTATTTTTATTTAGTTCTCCACAAGGCTTTTGTTACTTCACCAGGCATAAGCGCGAGCAGAGCTCTAGCCTAGATAAATGGCTAAACACTACAAACTAAGCAACCTGCGCAAGAGGGTGTCCCCTGTGGGACTTGGACCTTGGCTCAAGGCAGTTGCAGGCAATGAGATTGAGGGATTTTGACTTTTTGTATTTTAGGGAAGTTTTGTGTAACTGTTGCTCTACTTTATAGTTTGCGGGCCTCTTGGACTGTGGGCGTATGAGCCCTAAGGTAATAAAACACCACTCTACTCTCAACATATGTGTTGAGAGTAGATTGGTGTTTTATTACTTACTAATGCAGTTTTTTAATTTGAGCAAAACAGATTTGGATATTTTTGCTAAAAAAAATGGTAACTATTATAATAATCTCTCAGTTTATATATTAATGTTTACACAATCTTCATCATATTTATTATAAATTCTACAGGCAAAATTATATGATTGAACAATAGTCAGCATAAGTTTACAATGGCAAAATAGGTTATTTCTTTTATAGGTTAATTATTTTTTATTAAAATTATCTTACAATGATATTAAAAGAATTTATGGAAAAATTAATAAAATTCAAGATGGCATAATATTGATTACTGTGCAACATTTGTAAATTATTTTATGTACTTTATGATGATATTGTAAAGCTATAGATATATTACAACTTAAGCAATAATAATTCTAGTATTCTCAAGTGTAAATCAAATGTATAGGCTTATTGGGCTACAGTAAAGTTATGAGGGGTTAGTAATCATGAGCTAAAGCTGGAGCTCTGCTTGCGTTGATGCCAGCAAAGTAGCAGATGCCTCATAAAAAAAATAGTTATGAAGGTATTATACACCTCTATTGAAAGCGATCAGCAATACTAATGGCAAATACCTAGTTTAATTGAGAAGACCCTTAACCATATTCAAGTATTTAAAACTAGCTGCACCCTGCAATTTTGCCTTCATTACTCTGCTCTTGTGGGTTGTAGCATGTTGTTTTGTAGCTTATAATGTTAATCCAGCATATAACCTATCCCGGTGCAATTTCAGCCAATTCCGTTCAGTAGTTTAGGTGTGAAGGAGTAACAAACACACATAATCCACACAAACAAACTTTCACATTATAATATTAAAAGGAGTTGGTATTACTATAACATCAGATACACACAGGTCAGGTAAATTGACAGTTATCAAAGAAAGCAATAGCTAGAAATGCCTAGAATGGTGTTTTCATCCCAATAATGTATTCTTGACATTTTTTTGTTCTTGCATTATTTCAGATTGAATTGTCAGAGATAGGTAAGGTAGGAAAACAAAGCTCATTTATCAATACAGCTTCAGATAGAAAGGAACAATATCTGTACTAATATTATAAAGAGGAAAGATTTGATTGTTTGTACTGAATAGGCTCCGAAACTACTTGACTATTATGTAGAATTCTTTCTTGATTGGGAAGCTACACTACCCCAGATGACATCTATATTTAATTATAAAGTTCCTATAGGAAAAAATCTACAAAGGTAAAAACAGGTGCGGGAAGCTACTATAACATATAAAAAATAAAATAAGGCAATGTAAAGAATATTGTAGCCAGAATGTTAAAACAACAATTCAATGTTTCACTCACCAGCTAATTCTTTGAGAATATCCATCACTTCCTTAGTGGCAATTGTGCCATCAAATCCCAGGAAAGCATCTTCCAAGGCTTTTGTCATGTCCCCACTTTTATATGCTTCTGTGTTTTTGATATAATCAGGGAGATTCTGAGAACAGTACATAGCCACTTCTGCTCCTCCATGCCCATCATAAACAGCAAACATAGAAGTATTTGCATCATATTCTAGAATTGTATTGTGTGCATCCTAGAAACAAAACCACATGGTGAAAAGTACATTGAAAACACATGACTAGGCAAATAATGTTATAATAGGTACAAAAACAAAGCTTTCTAAACGATGTAAGAGGTAAAGCAAAAAATAAATGTTCCGTAATGAAATAGACCTATACGACACTATAGTAAAATACTATGTGCAGATGATTATTACTGTTACTATTCCATCTTCAATGTAATATTACCGTTTGAAAAACGAAACGTGTTTGCTAATGTAAGTGTACATAGTCCACATTGCTTTTGAAATAGTATGTATGTAACAACGGTCTAGACAACTACGGCGGCACTAACCATAACACTAGACACATTCCTCAAGTTTAAGATTTCCAAGGAGTAAAACAGATTTTAGCAAATGTAATTAATTAAATAAATAGTGTTATAGCCGCAACAAAGATTAAAATACACAATCTTAACGAAACAATAAAGTACCTCTTGATTGACACGCCATCCCTGCATGGAGCTTGCGCCGCACTCAAGTTTATCGTTGGCTTCATCGCTGGACACTTTCTCTGTTACAGGTTCAGATAAATAAGCACCCATATTGGAATGTTATAACCATTAAATATAATTATAATTAAAATAAATATTTGAGGCGCGAAAACCACTAAAAATTCGCGCAGGCGGCAAGCAAGCCCGAACCAGTCAACCGCCGGAATATATTTTTTTTTTAAGTTTGAAACCTTCGCTTATTTCGTATTTTAGCCATTCATTCCCTGTAAAGATTTATAAAGTTGCCATGATATAAAATTTATTTTACCAGAAAGTAAGCACATATTTTAAACAAGTTTTTTAAACGATACTAATATGTAAATCTAGTTATGTTGATATAAATAATATAAATTTAAAATGAACACGGGAACGTAGTTAGTCGGAATGCTATATTCCGCATACTTACTTCAATGGGTTTTAAAGATTCTCACTTCAATGCTGTTAAGGGGGATTGCAATGCGAAAATGGGCAAGAGACGCGATAACGAGTTGATAGTAGGGAACTTCGGTTATGGGCAAGAGAAGCGATAGTGAGTTGATAGTGGGGAATTTCGGTTTGGTATGGGCAACGGAACCCTAGGGGACAGAGGCTGGCCGATTTTCTGGAGAAAGAAGGACTCTATATGATGAATTCTTTCTTCCAGAAGCCGCCTCACAAGAAATTGACCTGGCTTAGTCCCGATGGTTCCACAAGAATTAGATCGACTTCATCTTGACCGACAAGAAACGGATTTTCAATGATGTCTCCGGTGTGAAAACCGGTAGTGATTATTTAATAGTAATATGCACATTAAATATGAATGTTAAACGTGAACGGTCCCATTTGATGAAGTCTACGCTCCGACCTACTTGCGCTCAGATGGATAACCCCAAAAGATTTCAACTCAAGCCCTCAAATCGTTTCGATTGCTTAGATGAGAACACATCAGTGGACGAGATCAATACCAGATTTGTAGATCCATACGGTCGGGTCTGAGTTCTTCAAGACTCAAAGTACTAACAGAAGTCAGGAGCTCTCTCTGAATACACGTTTAACATTATGGCTGAACGGCACTTGCTAAGACTGCAATCTCCCGAAGACGCTGAGTTACACAGGCAGCTTAATAGGTGAATAAAAAACCTTGCGGCATGATATTCGTAGCTTTAATACCTCCCGTATTAAAGATACGATAAAGCGGAACCAGGGCTCAAGTGTTTGCAAGAGATATGTCTACTGGGCAAACCCAGATGACAAAGCTGAAGAGGGATGATGGAAGTGGAAAAGTTCTATGGGCAGGTCTACGCTTCAGTCACCAAGCCTGTTTTCAGTGCGGCTACATACCCACGAGCCAAACTGACCCGACACTATACCGAGGATATTCTGAACATCAGCTATAGAACCACAAGGCGCCGTGGATCACCGGTACTTAAAGTCCTAAAGAAGATCTTTAATTCCACCTTGCTCGGAGGTACCACGCCTAAAGCATGAAACAAAAGTGAAGTGGTGCTGTTCTTTAAGAAAGGTGATAACACCTTATTAAGGAACTATACTATATCTCGCATTTGAGCTATGTTTATAAGCTGTTCTCCAGGGTAATTGTAAATCGTCTCGAACAAGTCGGGTTCCGAAAAGGGTAAGTATAGTACCGTGGACCTCATACATACGCTGCGGCAAGTTGAGAACAGAAGACCTAAGATTACTTATAACTTGCCGCTCTGTTTAGCGTTTGTGGACTACGAGAAAGCCTTTGATTCGGTCGAAACATGGGCTGTACTTTAGTCTCTCCAGCGATACAGTATTGACTATCGGTATATCAAAACACTTCGATTCGCAATGTCAATGGCAACGTCAATGGAAGAACTCAGTACAATGCTCGAAAACCCCAACCGAGTCTCTCAACGGGTAGGTCATAAAATGAACATGGAAAAGTCGAAAATCATGTCTAACGTCCATGTTGTGACTACCTCTATAATGGTTGAGAATACGGTACTTGAAGTTGTTGACGCGTATGACCTAGGATAGACAGTCCAATTAGGTAGGTCGTGGTGAACATTGAGAAGGAGGTCAATCGCCAAATCCAACTCGAATGGGCAGCGTTCGGGAAACTTTGCAGCGTCTTTTCGTCCAAAATACCTCAATGCCTAAAAATGTCTTTAACCAGTGATGGCCTATGGATCCATAACGTAGGGCTTCACTAAAGGACAAACTCAGATTCGCTCAACTAGTTATGGAGAGGGCTATTCTCGGGGTTTCTCTGCGAGATCGAATCAGAAATGAGGAGTTACGTACGTAGAAGAATGCGGGCTACCGACATAGCTCAACGGATTAGTTCGTGTGGTAAGTGGCAATGGGCAGGCTATATAGCACGGAGAGCAGATGGCCATTGGGGTCGGAAAGTTCTCGAATGGAGACCACGGATCGGCAAGCGTAGCGTAGGACACCCACCAACTAGATGGACGGGTGACCTGGTAAAGGCTGTGGGATCACGGTGGATGCAGGCCGCCTCCAACCATAGTAACTGAAAAACTATTAGGGAGGCCTATGTCTAGCAGTGGATGATAAATTGGCTTAGAATATACCATTCCAATTCTTCCCATTGATGTCGTAAGAAGCGATTCAAGAACACACGCCTGATGCATGGGCGGTAGCATATATCAGCTCAAGGTTACCATCTAACTGCGATTACCCATCCGTCTGCCAAGCGTGGTGATCGTATTTACTAGTAATATTATAAAATAATAAGCCGTTGCCCACATTGCGTGCCTATTAGCAAACTTTAACTGAAATCCAACTTAACATTGGAACTTATCATAACAATGTAAATATTTTAACTTTCATACAAATTACCCGTTGACACATTTTGACCAAGAAAGTGTGGGCTTATCTGTGAGACTAACATTATACCTATGCCTATTGCCCACAAAATACTACAAAGCGTTCCCTCCAACTGGCTTTGTGTGAATAGGGATCGGATCTTCAGCTTTAATCGTAGTGTGATAGGATTAACAAAATATTTATATCTCTACCGTATTTTATCCCAAATCAAATGTAAGATGACTATTTGTTACACTTCAAGGAGACTACGCATTCTAGATAAGCCAATGATAATAAGTATGTAAACATTAGATATTAATTAGTTAATTGCAGAAACGACTATTAACTGTGAGTATATCTATAATGAACTATAAAGGGATAACGTGGCCCGTAGTTTATCGATTGGTTATCGTCATATCAGTGGTAGGCTTAAGACTCGCTGCAAAATTTAATTTCATTGGTGGTGGTGGTGCAAACCGTTTGAAAATCCGTTGGGTTATGAGTTTATCATGATACAACATTCATAGCGGGAAAGCTTTATCTTATAACTAGCTAATCGCGCGCGGTTTCACTTGCGGAACGCCCGGTCTCGTGGAAATTTCATAATTAAATTAAATATAATCTAAGTTACCCTTAGAAAACGTAGCTTTTTAATGGTGACATAATTGTTGGAATATGCCAAGTAGTTGCGAAGCCTATACAATGGAGAAAACAAACAATAATATCTTTCCTCTTTATAATATTGTTATATATATAATGCTCATTCAGGTTGCAACTCTGTTCAAGTTCTCTTTGGGTTAAAACATAAAACAATACTTATAAGGTATAACACATAAAATCCATCAAAGATAGTCCTTCACACTGTAGATATATATAGAGATACATTACAACTTACATTGAAAGATGCGTAGCTAATCTTTAAAAATAAGTCATACGCCTTAACAGTGACGACGTCACAATTGTATTTTTTATGGTACTGTAACGCCTGCGCTGCCTATCAGCTCGCGACTGGGGTTCGTAGCTCAGCAGGGCTTACTGCTTGTCCTCCAAGATGTTGTGTGAGGGTACGATAACTATCACTAAACACTCGTTTAAATGAAAGATGGCACACTTTATAATTGTATATTATCGATACACACGCAATACCTTCTTATTATAAAACACTTATTATAAAATCTCAACGGGCTCCCACCCCAATTCTTACACTTTCGTCAGCACAAATCTTACTCTCAACAATAATTAATATGTCTGACATAGATCAATATTATTCTTGAAGTATTCATTCATTTTTATTTATTTATGTTTGTTATTCCTTGACTGGAACTTAATTTTTTGTCAGTAAAAGTATTCAAAATGTTGTTAGGGGATGTAAGGTTAATTTTATTTTAATCAGTGCAACAGTTTTGGATATAAGCCACAGAGAAACAAAAAAAAACAAAAACCTGGATGTGGTCTATTTTAATTCTAACATCCCCCTGAAAGGGTTTTTAGCGTTTTGTAAAAGCTATAGCGAGATCTTATAAACTGATCTATGTCTTTAAAAATTTTAAGCAGTATAATTAACGTTCCTTAACATTAAGCAAAATCGATAATACTCTTACGAACTACTTAGATAAATATATCTACCTAAAAGCGACTGTATGAAAGATAAGTTTATGATGTAAAATAAACAAAAGTGTTGCAGTAATATTGTAAATCGCTTGTGGCTCTTTTTTTTTGTACCTATTTAGTTATTACAAGAGTTCGCTTTCTACTTTGGTCTGTTCTTAGCAATTTTATTGTAATGTCCTCAAATGAAAATTTAATCTTTGAAAAAATACTGTCTGTTTGTTTGTTATCTTGCTAATAATTATTCAACATTTTTGGATATTTTACTGGCAGATACTGGAATAACAATATTGTCTTAAAAACTTGCCTATGTTATTCCAGCTTAGTAGGTACACCCAACAGTATAAAATAAAACCATTACCTGGGTGAATCCATGCCGGACAGCTTGTACAAAATATGTGCGTTATGATATTGTCACATTGACTAGATAACTTTTAATACGACTGTATTTATAATTTACTTACTACATCGGTTCCTTATCTGAATTTGAAGTGGACGCTACTGCCCTTAATGAGACTAGTTTAAAGTTGTATTTATAACGTACTGCCGCTTTTAATAATATAATCTTAATGTGCATATTTTTACGTGTATAAAATATAAATAAAAAAACCTAAATAACATGGAATCTCTTTATCAACGTGCAATATCAAGCGCAGGATTAGATGGAACATTTCAAATTCAATTTGATATTATGTACAATGTAGTATTAGTAGTTTTGTGGACGATGGCATACAACAATATAATTTTAGCTCTTACTGTTCCACCACACACGTGTGATCTACCCATGAAACCTGAAAATATTAGGGACCACGAATGGAAGCTTCAATTTATTCCGTTGTAAGATGATCCGTGAAAAAATATTTAACCTATTTGTGAATAAGTAAGTTATATTAATTAAATTTATATTTGTTTCCAGAATTAAGGATTCATCAGAACTAAAAATATTTAGTGAATGTTTAATTTATACGAATACTAAAGTAATTACAAATGTTACTAAAGGTTAGTACAGTTTATTTATTATGTGTAATCAGCGTAGACTCACTGAATTAAAAATATATCTTTTATTTGTGTACTTAAATATGATTGTAAGTAAAATTTGCACAAACTTATAATCTTATTTATTCAATTTTGACAAGTATTTATAATATTAAAATTACTTAGATATTCGTAAAGTTTGTGTGTGATATTTATAAAGTCTAAATTATTATAATTTATAGAATGTGATTCGTATAACTACGATAAGACTTGGTTTGAAACAACAATTCCTTCAGAATATAATTGGGTATGCAGGGACAAGTTAAATGTAGCAAATATTTTTGCATATGGCAGAACATCAGAGATATTTGGGTCCCTATTTTTTGGATGGTTTGGTGACGTGTGAGTAGTTATCAATCAATATCAATTTTTTGAATGTATGTCATCATCTTCTCTGTAATAACCATGTTTGGTATTGAAAAATCTAAATTTATATAAAACTTCTACAATCTATTGATAAATACAACAAAATACATGATATTGTCAATTATTTTACATCATTCAGATTGATTCAGAACTTATTTTTTTTATTTGCAGGTATGGTCGAAAACCTACATATATTATATCGTTGGTGATGCTGGTTATTGGGAGATTTTTATCCGTAATTGGAAGTTCGTCATTTATTTTGTTTGCTACTGGTTGTGTTATTGCATCTTTCCCATCGTGGTCGGTTATACAAAGTACTGCGATTATATCAATGGAAATTACATCACCTAAACGACGTTCTACGGTAGCCACAATAAAATTGGTTGCCTCTAGTTTCGGCATGTTTTTAATGCCATTTTTCTTTTGGTGGTTAAAAAATTGGAAGCCATTTCTTATAATTACAACTATTTCACTGCTGCCATTCATATTAAGTTCTTGGTAATAACTTCTCTTTCTTTAATCACACGATTGACATGGGTACAGGGTTATCACGATTATTTTACTTCATTATATATTATTTTCAGGAAATTTATAGAGTCACCTCAATGGCTTTGGGTGAATAATAAAGCTAACAAATGTGTAAAAGAACTAGAATATATAGCTAAAAGAAATGGGAATCACCTAGATAACGAAATAAAGCACGAAATTTTAACAAATACGCCACATAGAACTATTAAAACGGAAATACTTGGACCGTTATCCTTATTTGCTGGCTGGAGATTGTCATTTCTTACTATTTTGCAATCATTACTATGGTAATTCTTTTATTTTTCATCTTACAATCGTTGATACAATTATTATGCTCTATAGCAACTAAAGAACAATGGGCAACTTTATATGGACCGTGGGCCCAGTGTTGTAGCACTTTCTTACCTACCTTAAAATACAGATCCGAGTAATCTCAACATTTTACTATAAAGCAGCACAGCTCTAATGCATTAAAAAAACAAGTTACAGCTGTTCTAAATAATCAATAATTTCCGTTACGAATGCTAATAGTTTGGCCTAATGATGCGCATACAAAATTGTAACTACATGTTGCCAGTTGGAATGCATTATTCTCTTTTATATGACACCTTGAACAATTCAGTTTAAGAATAAGTAGTGTAAAAATATTCTTTATTTCGGTATTGGGATAGGACTATAATTAAAAACTACCTTTGATTATGAAAATGAAACATCTTTATTCACTAAAATATAACATATTCATGCATAATCAGCCGATTAGTATCTCACTACTGGGTACCGTCGAAACTCAGAACGACAAGGATAAGGCGTTAGTTCTTACTAAACTATAAAGAATTGTCCTAATGAGTCGTGTTGCTCTCAATAATAATCTCGTCCCAGGCACTTGCGGGGCCAACAAAGTTTTCTAAATGCCTTCCAATACCGAAGTACCATATAATACTGACGACATGGGCGCATGCTCCAACAGTCCTCATTCCTGTTAAGCATGAACAATAATATGCGTGGATAGCATTAATGTCCTGAACATTGGAGTTCATCAATATATAAGTATAATTATATAGGGACATCATTAGGTCATAATATTAGCATTTGTAACGGTAAATTATTGGACTTTTGGAACCGCTGTAACTTTTTTATTTGAATATTTAGAGTAATGCTGCCATAGAACAAAATGTTGAGATTATTCATACCTATCTTCATTTTAAGATAGGTAAGAAAATGCTACAACGCTGGGCCCATTCTGCCCATTGTTCTTTACTTACATTGTCTTGTGTAAGATATATAGCCCAACTTCCTATAAATAGTTTTGAAAACAATTGATTTACCTCGCTGTCCAGTCACTGTACTAGCGCCCAGTCCTTTACTAGGCTTGCAAGACAATTTTTGCAATGATCCACTTTATTTAAGAGCTCGATAATAAATTGATTAATGATGTTATCATACGAAACTTAGAAGAGAAAAAGCAAAGATTGGCTGATTATTTTATTATAATATTATATCTTTATGTACATTATTTAAAAACACAAAATAATATTGCTTTCATTTGTATGCAGGATATGTATTTCAATCAACTATAATGTTGTGATAATGAGTGCTGCAGAAAAGTCAAAGGGCAATCCATTTCTGGATTTTGCATGGCAATCATTAGCTGAAATACCTGGGTATTTTATAGCAGCTTGGCTGGCAGACCGCATCGGTCGACGATATACGGGAATGACATCTATGGCTGTCATAACTATTATTTGGATTATAAACCTTTACAGAGAAACGAGTAAGTTTAAGTCATCTGATCACTTGAGATGAGATTTATTAAACAATAGAAATATATAAAAATATCTATTTTGCACGCGGTCTTACGTTTTGTTAACCATTATTGGTTATAAATTGAAATAGTTTTAGTACTTTCACTATGGCATCCATTGCGCGGCCACCGCTAACTTTTCCGTAGATCCGAAGGAATAGAGTGAGCAATGTATATAAGAATTCGTCGTTATGTACTCAGGAATACATAACGACGAGTCCATACAGATACAACTTACTATTATATATAGGTATGAGTTTATACATTAATAACAAAAATACAAATATTCTCTTTTAAAACAAAATAACTGTTTTAGGTGCAACAGGGTGGATGGAAAGCAAATGGCTGGTTACCTCATTAGTTGTTATTAACAGATTATCAATAACGATGTCATATTTCATCATAAATTTATTTAATATGGAACTGTACCCTACATGTCTCCGACAGTCTGGGATGTCAGTCGGTAATGTAATATCTGGAGGGGCTTCAGCTATAGCGCCATTTATTTTGTATTTAGTAAGTATTTTCTATTTTAGTAACTAATTATAACAACCTAATCTATGTTTTCATCAAATTAATAATCCGTTTTATTTTTAGGGAGATCAGTTTGATACCCGTTATTCAAATGCAATACTAATTTTTACGACCCTTGGAGGATTGTTATCAGCATTCTTGTTACCAGAGACGTTAAACGCAAAATTACCAGAAACATTAGAAGACGCTCAAAATTTTGGTAGACGTCAATTATCTGGACTGAAAAATATAAGCGATAAGTCGGAATCCGATGATGAATATGAATTACGACAAATCTAAAATTATTTATAAAAAATAATAAAACAATATGAGTTTGTTTACTTCTTATGTGTGATAATTAGAGGATTAGTTAGCTATATTACATGTAGGTACACTTTGCATATCTTACCATATTATCATAATAATATGGACAATAATTAAAAGGGGAATGCTTCGAAAAATAATAAATACAATGTAACTCGTGAGTAATTGAAACAAAATAAGGTGATTAAAACTTTATTTTAAATTTTGCGGAAATTCAACAAATTTAATTTCTATTATTTGAAATTATTAAACACCTAGAAATTACCCTGAAAGTAAGCTTCTCTTGATTTTTACGTAAAACTCTTAGGCCTATTTTATTTTAAATGATTCAAAATAATCCACATAATTCCCTTTATAGTTTATGAGCTGAGTGATCAATGAAGATCTATGAATAATAATCGACACATTATTTTAAGACAAACAATGTTACGATTACTATTCATAGATCGTGGTAGATAGAATAGAAAATGCTGAAATTACCTACCGATAGAAAAATAAAAAATCCCTATTTCTTTTTTTTTTGTGTTTTCTACACTTTTGTTTTCTTCATTAACTGCTGTCCCGATATACCTAATAAGGGCTACCGATTCCGATATACCTACCTCAATTTTCACTTCGCGATTCAATGGTTCAGTAGATAAGAAGACATTATGTGTTATGAACACTTGATTCACAAGGTTAGTTAAGAAATTATTATAAAATAAAACATAATTAATATATAAGAATAGAATAAAAACATATAATTATATCAAATGGAACAACAGTGCGCTAGTTGCTTGGAAGTGGACAGACGTGTGTCGCATCGCGCTGTGAATATTGTCGTTTTAGTGATTTATAGTATTGTGATTGGTTGCTTCTGCCATTTCCGATTCCTTGTTACTCCTGCAGTGTTATTACCTGTGGTCTACGCCTACTGGGAGGAGTTAAAGCAGGATAGAATATTTTGTAAGCTCCTACATTGTTTGGGGGTTCAAAACTTCAAATATATAAGAAAGACTTATTTAATTAAACACAAAAAGATTTACGTTTCGCTGGGCTCGAACCTGCGGCACCGGAGCGTAGAAGGCGGAGCATCTGCGAACTGAGCTGAGTGAACATCTGGCAGCTCGCACGAAATAACCAATTTGTATCGACCGATAGCAAGGAATCCTCCACGGAATTATTTTACGTGTGTTGTGTAGCTATTACGCAAAACAGCAATGCCTCGCACTGTGCGGTCACCCCCTCAGAAATCTACCATCGCGTTGCTTGAGACTCAGTCAGAGCCGGATTTATCCTCTGGCGCATCTATTCCAGATTTGAATATCGGTGATATAATGGATAGCGTCACAATGCGGCAGAGCAATAAGCGCTTGAGGGGCGACGACGACGCCACAGAGACGGACAGATTCGACGACTTGAAGAACATGTTGCTGTCATGGAAAAAGGATCAAGACGTTGTCCTCAATAAAATAGTTACTGAGGTTTCTGAATTGAAGCAACAGAATCTCAGTATCCAGAAATCATATACTGAGATTGAAAAATCGATTAAATTTTTCAACTTGAGCTATGAGGACATGAAGTGTCGCCTGGAGAGTCTGGAAGCAGCACATAAGGAGAATACTCAACGCTTGAATGACGTTACTAACTAACAGTGTGAATTCACAAGCTGTGGCTGCACTTCAGGCCAAGATTGAGGCAATGGAGCAGCAGGCACGTTCGTGTAACCTTGAAATATGCAATTTACCGGAAAAGCGAAATGAAAACATGTTCGCCATCGTGGATTCCATAAGCTTTGCTATTGGCTTACCTGTGTCTCATAATGATATCATATCAATACATAGAGTACCACATGCTCAGCAACAAGATCGCAAGCCTAAAAACATTATTATCAAATTCAGAACACGTATGATACGTGATAACATTCTTAGTGCTTATCGACAAAAAAAGGTTCTTAAGTCTGATCAGTTGGGGATCTCTGGTGCCCCGGTAAGCGTTTATTTCAATGAACATTTAACCCTTAATAATAAAGCATTATTTCGAGATGCTAAGAGGATTGCCAATGAAATCGGTTTTAAATACGTCTGGGTCAGGAATGGGACAGTACTTGTACGAGAGCGGGACGGATTGTCATCATTTGCTATACGTTCTAGAGAAGATCTCAAAAGGATTTCTATCAATGAGAGAGAGTGTACTAAAAACCCAGATTCATAGCTATAATTATGTTCACACAGTTTGTTTGTATAGTTATATTAGCATTTGTCCATTTTGTTTAGTTATCCGGTATATAGTTTTAGTTGTGTATGTAAGTTTCAAATTTTATACCCATCTCTTGTCCACTTGCTTACGCCTTTGGCTGTGTATGCTTATAAAATTCGTATATATTTTCCTAGGTTTTCTATGTCATATACGATCAAATATTTTTGTGCTGTTTAAAAAGTTATGTACAATATTGGAAACTACATTGCAGTACACAAACTGCGTCAAACTTATACTGTTTTGTGATTCTAGCTTATCTGTAACTTATCATATAATTACTGTAGACATCGGGATTAAGCGTTACATAATACAAATTTATTATATTACTGTTATTCGTGGCGTCTTAGTCTAATAACATTACGTTTTACTACCAGAATTGCAGAGGTACTCGTACAAAGTTGCAAAGTTGCAAACTATACGAACATATTTGAGTACTTCTTATGACGTTATCGTTCTGACTGAAACTTGGCTTATTCCTGATATCCTTGATAGTGAATTTATTGATGAACGATATACTGTCTTTAGATGTGACCGTGACCGTGTAGCGACGAATAAAAAAGATGGAGGAGGTGTTCTAATTGCTGTGCGTCGTGAATTGCGGGCGACCATACTAACAACTCAATTATTTAACTCTGAATTAGAACATATATTAGTGCAGTTGCCTGCCACGCAGCAGCACACACGCCATGTGATTGGTGTCGTGTATATACCTCCAGCGTCTCGTGCAGAGGTATATGAACAATACTTGGACATGCTGCAAGGCTTAGCTAATAATCCCAATTGCAATTCATATCACTTCTTTGGTGACTATAACTTGCCTGAAATCGATTGGGTGCAGGAAGGCAACCATGCAACTGCGCATCACACGGACTCTACTGGGCGTATATTACTTAATTTTATAAATGTAATAGATGGTCTACAATTTCTCTACTACACTAAAAATAGCTCAGGTCGTGTGCTAGACTTGATAATTTCTAACGCGGACCCTCAAACGATACCCTGTAATATCCTGGTTAATCCCGATAGCCTCCACCCCCCCTTTTCTATATTGACTCACCTGGATGTGCGTTTCAAACCAATGAAATGCCATCCGGTTCGCAGGTATAATTACCAAAAAGCAAACTTTGACTGCATAAGGCACGATTTAGGCAATGTCCATTGGGAAGAGTTACTTTCTCATCATTCTTCTGAGTTGGCTGTTGACGTTTTTTATGAAACTATATACAGAGTTATCAGGTCACATACTCCATTAACACATGTTAAAAACTCAAAGTTTCCGATCTGGTTCTCACCTTCTCTAATAAAAACATTTAAAACTAAAGAATATGCTTGGATTAAGTGGAAGAATTATGGTAATCACTCTGATTATGTGCAATTCTCAAAGTATCGTAAATTGTTTCACAGTGAGGTCGCTAAATGTTATAAGAGATATATGATATCAATCGAAGATAGTATTCCTAAATCTATAAAATATTTTTGGTCGTATGTCTCCTCCAAGAAAGGGAAAGCTAAGTACCCTGCTAACATGTTTTACAAAAATGTTTCGTCCGTCGACCCCAAGGAAATATGCAATTTGTTTTCAACATACTTTTGTTCCGTATATGAACCCTCTACCTTTGATCCAGACATATGGCAACCGTCTAGTTGTTATGAGGACAATTCGCCTAGTATCTCTGACATCTACTTGCAAAAGGAATCAATACGTACAGCATTGAAATCATTGGATTCCTCTAAAGGAGCTGGACCAGATGGCATACCACCTTCCTTCTTTATAAGTACAGCTGACCACTTATCTTCCGCCTTATACATAATTTATAATAAATGCTTGAAAGAAGGGAACTTTCCCACAGTTTGGAAACGAGCCTCTATCACTCCGGTGTACAAAAGTGGCGATAAAAGTAATGTAGAGAATTATCGGCCCATTTCCATTCTTTCCACTTTGTCAAAGGTTTTTGAACGACTTGTGCACAATGCGCTATATCCTCATATCCGTCATCTTATCATACCCGAACAACATGGTTTTGTCAAACGCCGCTCTACCACCACTAACCTCATGACCTTTGTGAACCATCTTTTTGAAAGTATGGACCGCCGGGTACAGGTTGAGGCCGTTTACACGGATTTTCAGAAGGCCTTTGATAAGGTGGATCACACCATGCTCATGGAAAAAATTGCCTTTAATGGTATACGCGGCAATTTACTCAGATGGTTCGCTTCATACATTTTCAATAGGACTCAAAAGATTGTCATTAATGGGCATGAATCTGACTCTATTGTTGTTACATCCGGGGTTCCTCAGGGGTCAATATTGGGTCCTTTTCTATTTGTATTGTTTATTAATGACATTAAACATTGTTTTATTAACTCACATTTCTTGATGTATGCAGATGATATGAAAATTTATATCACCTGTAACAATATTCGTGACTGCCATAATTTGCAACAGGACCTTGATAGATTTTATGAATACTGTCTCAAAAATAAACTATTTCTTAGCCTTCCCAAATGCTATACAATTTCTTTTACTAAAAATAAAAATCAGATCAAATTTAATTATACCATAAACAATAAGAGTCTCAATGTAGTTCAAACTGTCCGTGACTTGGGTATTACGCTTGACACTAGTTTGCATTTTAATTCTCATATCTACACTAATATTATAAAGAGGAAAGATTTGTACCTATTTTTGTATGTTTGTATGTTTGTAATGAATAGGCTCAAAAAGTACTGGGCCGATTTAAAAAATTCTTTCACCAATAGAATGCTACATTTTTCCAATTTGACATAGGCTACATTTCATTTTGAAAAAAATTAGGGATCCTTGGTAAAATTTGAACAATGTAACCGAAGGTGTAGAAAAATGAGTCTTAAAATGTCTTTCGTCGAATGCGCTGCCGAAACTATTAGCGATAGAACAAAATAATGTACAACAATATTGAAGAACATCATAATGTCTACAAAAAACTCCGCGGTAGCATATGTCCAACTATTGTAGTTATGTCACTACAACAACTTTTTTCATTTTAAACATTAATGAAAATGCTAACCAAATTCAAACCATGCTATTTATGTGTTTATATTAATCCTTATCCAAATAAATTATTTTATGGTCAAGACCATTTAACTACCTATAAAATAGTTTTTAAATTATTTAAATTGGACTTTCCATTCAAAAGATATTACGAATTAAAAAATTCAAACAGTAAACAAAACCGCCATAGCGCCGTGGCCGTTGTTTGCGATGCAGTCTGAAATGCGCGCCGGGCATCGCGGCGGGCGGGGTGGAGGGGGCACTGATCTATATATATAAAAATCAATTGCTGTTCGTTAGTCTCGCTAAAACTCGCGAATGGCTGGACCGATTTTGATGAAATTTGGCAGTAATCGTCGCTTTAACACAGGGAAGGTTTAAACGCAAAGACAAAAAGGGTAGGTAGGGGTTAAGTAGGTGTAATGATAGGGATAGGGTAGGGGTAGGAGTAGGGTAGGGGTAGGGGTAGAGTAGGGGTAGGGGTAGGGTAGGGTAGGGTAGGGTAGGGTAGGGTAAGGTAGGGTAGGGTAGGGTAGAGGTAGGGTAGGGGTAGGGGTAGGGGTAGGGTAGGCGTAGGAGTAGGGTAGGGTAGGGTAGGGTAGGGTAGGGTAGGGTAGGGGTAGGGGTAGGGTAGGGTAGGGTAGGGGTAGGGGTAGGGTAGGGGTAGGGGTAGGGTATGGGTAGGGTAGGGTAGGGGTAGGGTACGGGTAGGATAAGGGTAGGGCATAAAAGTCCACCCGTGCGAAGCCGGGGCGGGCCGCTAGTTGATAATATAGTCAAAAAAGCCTTTCAGATGTATGGACTGGTGATGAGATTTTCAAGCAGCTTTGTGCGACCCTCTACATTTTTAATGTTATATAAAACATTGATTCGGCCGCAATTAGAATACGCTGTCCAAATTTGGGATCCTCTATATGATAAGTACAAAGATAGGCTAGAAATTGTGCAGAAAAAGTTTTTACGCACCATTAGTTATAAATGTAACTGTCCTAAAGTGTCTTATGAGCAATTACTTAAATGTTATAATGTTCTAAGTTTGGAGTCTAGACGAGTTCTTCTGGGTGTATAGATGCTGCATGGTATCTGCAATAATAGATTTGACTGCATCCCGTTATCAAATAGCCTAAATTATATAGTACCGAGATCAGTCATGCGTCGTGGGGCACGTGTGCTTAGACTATTTCACACGAATTCGTGCAGGACGAATGCTGGCGTGCGCGTGCCTCTACGTCGTATTGTTGATACATACAATGATCACTTTATGGAGCTTGACATATTTACTCTTTCCAAGGATCGTTTCAAGGCAAGACCAATAGAATTACTAAATTCATAAGTATATATATATTTTTTCCTTTCTTCTTCTTACTAGTCTTCTACGGTGCACACTGTTTGTCTATTTACTTTTAACTTTTTTTTTTTGTTAATTTTTGGACAATGTGGTGGGTTACATGTGTAGTAACATAAATATGTAATAGATTGTGTATAGATGTATTTCTATGCTTTGTACTAATTTAATAATTTCTAGTTAAGCTTGGCATGTAACTGTTTTTTGTCCCTAATAAAAAATAAAAAATAAACAATATTAATTAATACATTGTTATATTCTTCAGATTATTTATTATTTTTCATTAAAGATACACTGTGCAGGTCTTTGTTCAATCAATCATAAAAACTATTGTATGTAAGCAATAATATTGCTCTTTGAATGATTAGAAAACGAATACCTATGATGTAGAATATTATCAAATAAGAAAAATTGAAAGTTCTTGCAGACTTTTTGTCTGTAAAAAAAATATAAACAGATTATTTTCTTCTAGAGACCATACTTATTTAGTAAAGGTTTTATGCTTTAGGAATATTCTTGATTACGGCATGTTACCGGATACCATCATTAATTTAGAAAAATTTAGATATAAGAAATATTATATACTGTTTGTTTTTGTATTGAGAATCTTATCAAAAATCCAAAATCCAATCAATAATAAAAATAAAATATTTTTACATTTTCGGTCGGTTAAATCAATTGACTAATATTCACCCTTTTCAATATGTGCTGTTCAAGAACTCTCAAACTGTATTTATATGTTGTTCATATAGCTAAAAGGTAAAAGTATACAAACATAAATTGAAATTTATGTTATTATCCAGTGGTTTTATCGTATTGTTCAAAAGTAAAACAAGTAGTAATTACACTCTCTTTAAGTCTCTTTAAGCTCAAAAGGCTAACAAATATCTGGCAGGAAAACAAATTAAAAATTCTTTTCTTTGTAGTCTTGTTTTGTAAAATAAATTGAAATACACAATTTAGCTGTATTTCACGGTATTTTGTGTGGAAAATGGGAAATATCTGTTGGAAATCTAAGTAATCTACTATAACCTAACCACTTAATGGTTATAGCGTGAGGGCGATTTCCTAAATCTGTAGGCCACCACCGTTTTTCGATTCGCTTGATAAAATGTCGGGCGATCACAAAACATTGATAAAAGGCAGCCCATCTCAGTACGTGAAACTGAATGTAGGAGGAACGCTATTTTATACTACTATCGGTACCCTGACGAAGAGTGATAACATGTTACGGACTATGTTTAGTGGTCGAATGGAAGTACTGACAGATTCTGAAGGTATATTTCAATTTTCTGAAACCTTTAAATTAGATTGAAAAAATCTTCTATTCACTTCAAACTGACTGATGATTCTTTTAATTTCAGGATGGATATTAATTGACAGATGTGGAAAACATTTTGGTACCATTCTGAACTATTTACGTGACGGCACTGTAGCTCTGCCCGACAGTTATCGCGAGATTATGGAACTTCTTGCGGAAGCTAAATACTTCTTAATTGAAGAACTTACTGAATCTTGCCAGCAGGCTTTGGCCAAGAAGGAAAGAGAGGCAGAACCTATCTGCAGAGTTCCTTTGATCACTTCACATAAGGAGGAGCAATTGCTTATCATGTCAACATCTAAGGTAAAATTGACATTACATATTATGGTCCAAAAATGTAATAGACAGATCCAAATATGGATCTGAAAATATAATAATATTTTCTGTGTTAGACACAACATAAATTACTATATGCCAGGGGTGGTGAACTGGTCGATAGTGATCAACTTGTCAATCCCGGCAGCTATGATAGTCAATTAACTTATTAAATACAAAGTGATATTTTAGTCTACAAGTGCATGCCACAGATGCACAAAGTTAGTGTTTGTCATATAATATCAGAAAAAATACCTATTTATCATTAGATTGACTTATGCGAAACATGATTTATCATTATGTATACCATATGGTCGATCTCAAACAGTAAACAGTCGATCTTAGGTCTTATTAAGTTGGCCACCCCTGCTATATGCAGCTGTAATCTTGAAGTAAAATTAATTAAATTACGCTTTTCTATTTCAGCCTGTGGTTAAGCTACTAATAAATCGACACAACAACAAATACTCATACACAAGCACATCAGATGACAACTTATTGAAAAATATTGAACTGTTTGACAAGCTCTCACTGCGGTTCAGTGGTAGAGTGTTATTCATCAAGGATGTCATTGGTTCTAATGAGATTTGCTGCTGGTCATTCTTTGGACATGGCAAAAAATGTGCAGAAGTATGTTGCACATCAATTGTATATGCTACTGACAAGAAACATACAAAAGTAGAATTCCCTGAAGCAAGAATATATGAAGAGACACTGGGAATTTTATTGTACGAGAGCAGGAATGGACCTGATCAAGATTTAATACAGGCCACTTCATCTCGTGGGGCTGTCGGTGGCCTCTCCTGCACTAGTGATGAGGAAGAGGAGCGCTCTGGTCTCGCCCGACTCCGTTCCAACAAGCAGAATAATCAGTCTTAGCGGTTACAGTCGGGCTTGGCGCGCCTTCGAAGCTCGAAAAGGACTAATGTTTGATACACAACTGGCTTCTTTATGCCATTTTGCTGTTTGCCTTGCTTCGGTCTGTAGATTTTACTGAGCTGTGTCCTTCTTTAGTGGACCTCTCTTAGCTCTCTTGACAATGAAGGAATAGTTATGGCATGAGGCATTTATGATTAAAGTCATACTATGGACAACTTTCTGCTAATAAGTGTCTGTGTCTATCAGTGTAGTTTATAATAAATGGAACCACTGGAAAACAATTGCAATAGTGATATAGAGAAAATTATGATGTTACTTAACTTAAATACACTGAAATCAAAAATGTATATTACACACACAATATCATATAAGTCTAGATTTTTCTTAAATACATCTCAATTAATTATGTATTCTATACATATTGCATATTGTCAGTGATATTGCATAAGTGACAATAGCTAATAAGGTTGAAAATTGAATGTACCAAATTAATATTTTGCCATTAACTACTCAAAAAAATAAAATAGTTCTTTGTGGACTAAATTATACCTTATTAACTGCACTGTCACTTAGCAGTATCATACTATCATCAACAATATGAATCTATTGTATAAATTCTACAGTATTTGATGTTCATGTGTAACTTTTGGATATTGTGTTAATACTAAATGTGCAAATTAATGCTTTTAGACTCATAATGTGCAAATTGACAAATAGTTTAAATAATAGAACCATATGGGTGTTTAAAGTGATAATTATGTACATTAATGTACGTTGCATGAAATGTTTATTCAAGTGTATATACATTATTCTGTCTAAGAGTATGAGCTTTTAGTAAATCAATGTCGTGAAAATAGTGTTGAATATAATTAATACAGTAATGCTTATTAGTTATATCAATGCAACACAGCTCAAGTGATTTGCCAAATTGGTGTTGTTAATGTAAGATTCCAGTTCCTGATATTAAGAGGATTTAGCTCATGTAATAATATTATCCATTTTCTGGTAATTTGTTGTAAGTAACAAGAGAAATGTATACAGGAATGCTGCAGAAAGTTGATCAAATAATCAAGTTGAAGTATGAATATTCATGTAGTATTGCACTGCCCTATGATTGCTATTGACTTGCAAGTGGGTGGGTAATATAAACATATTATGCGATTAACACAGTTGACAGATTCTATCTATTGTAGAATGTTTGAAATATTTAGAACAGTAATTTATAAAATGTAAAATCCTGATGTGTATATTTTTGCCAAATTATTATATATGTAAAAAGTATGGAATGATATTAAGTTATTCAAGATATGCAAAGTCTAGTCTGATTGATAATTTAATTGTTCCACTTGACTTTTGTAAGATTTAGTAATTTGTTATATGGTAGATTTATGGTGTATGGTGCATAGCACAGGGGTGATTCTTGCTCATTGAACATGAACTTAAATCTATCTCTCATTCTTGTGATATGTGTTAGAACAAAGTGAGTGAATAATAAATATGTTGAGCGAAAATTGCCCCTATGGTTGGCAAGTGACTATGAAAAAATATTTCGCACAAATAGAATTATTAAAATAGGTATAGGATCACATAAAAAAATAGATTCACAGTCTATTCATGGCCCATTAATTAATAAATCGTCAATAATAAATAATGCTCATAATTACAATTCTTAATATTTGTGATATTTTCCAATATTGTGTAACATAGATCGCAAATATAGACCAAACATAAATTTACATTCAATTGCAAAGACATTTCAAATAAGTAATAATATATATAGATACAGTAAAATGTAGCTTGTTGCTATGTTAATAATGTAAGAATGGTGGAAAACATGTAGAGGCTATTAAAATGGATTGAATTTATATTAGTGGTAAGGTTTCTTGAGAAACCCATTATCATTGGATATTCGATTCAATAATGTAGTAAATAGAAGTACATTCATATTGATAAAAATCTAAACCTAATTTTCGCAAATATAAATTTATCAATTAATTAGATGTCTCATACAAATTTACAAGAACGAAATTATCGAAACATCCATTCAACGTCCAATTGTCAGAAGCCGTTTGAATGAAAAATGATACCTAATTGTAAATTTTTAAAACTCTTATTATAACCTGTTATATCCTTAAAAAATATAATATGCTCACTGTTTAGATGTCCCGAGTTGTTTTATTTTAGTTACATTAAGGTTCAATAGTTAAGTAAAACAGTAAAATAAATATATTTTGTTAATTGTATAAATGTAATCACAATTATTCCTTATTACAATATAAAGCTTGAATGTTGGAACATGACGAATCCATAACCCAACGAATTTTCAAACGATTTCCATCAGTAAATAAAGATTTTACAGCGTATATTGAGCCTACTACTGATATGATGTGTGACCACATCCTTTTCACATATAATTATTTCCTGCACATGTTATAGTTTATATTTAGGTACATACTTCACATGTTAAGACATATTTACCTATACAAGAAGCTGGCTGCTACGTTACCGGGCATAAACTATAATAAGCAACTTCCACCTGGCGCCCTCTTGCGCGCTCCCTGTGGAACTAGGACTTCGGCTACAGGGCCGTAACTAGTGGGAGGATTGCGGAGTGACCATTTACGATTTATAGAGGAGTTTTGTGCTATAGATACTAGAAAATTTTACAATTTGTGGACCTCTCAAACGTCGTGTCAACCTAGGGTTTAGGAAGGTTCATTGGAAAGGGCTTGGATCGGGTAGGTAAGGGTGACACGTTGCACTCATCTCCGGTATCCATCTGACTACTCTTGGTGTTAGACTCTTGCAGTCTGTATTTAAGTTTTGGTCTCAACCGTGGGTATGGTTTATCTAGGATGCCCCACCCCAAAGCCGAGCTTAGTGCCTAAAGAGTTAGTTAATATTGCATACCAGAAAAAAAAACTAGCCAAGTGCGAGCTGAACTCGCACACGAAGGGTTCCGTACCATTTTCAAGTGCTACCTATTGCCGTTATTGATATCGAGCAAAAAAAGAGTTTGTTGTATGGGAGGCCCTCCTAAATATTATTTTAATTTTATTTTTAGTGTTTGTTGTTATAGCGGCAACAGGAATACATCATCTGTGAAAATGTCACCTATCTAGCTATCGCGGTTCTTGAGATACAGCCTGGTGACAAACAGACAGCAAAGTCTTAGTAATAGGGTCCCGTTTTTACCCTTCGTGTAAGGAACCCTAAAAAGTTTCTAAGCACCAAGGAGGAATTTGTGTTATTATCTCAACATTTTTTATGATTAGGTACAACATGCATATCAGCAACAATCAAAATGATGTTATGAGTAAACTACAATTACTGAATTATGACTTAAGCGCGCGGTTGTTTTATGCGGAGATCACAGCGTCAGACGCATGCGATCAACGGATGTACTCAACTCACGCTGCGCTTAGCGCTGCGTCAACCGCGTTAAACAATGGTTTGTTATTATATTACCTGATATGAAATGATGTGCGTTAATCGCATAAAACAACCGCGCGCTTCAGAAACAAAGGCTTAATACACCTTACAAGGTTTGGGGTTGGGCTAGTTGATTATTCCATTTTGAAGATTTTTACTAACATGAAAACTGAACTTACAACCTCCATACTTTTACTTGGCTACAGGCCCAAATAAGATTAAATATAACTTGCATATTTTTTAGTTCTTCAAGCCAGAAGGCTTTTGCTACTTCATCATCAGGCATAAAAGCGACCAGTGCTCCCGCTAAACGATTGGTTTCATAGCTGCGCAAGGGATGCCCCTTGTGGGACTTGGACTTAGGCTCAGGGCGGTCTCTGGCGGAGGGAATTTAATATTCGTAAATGTAAAATAAATAATAATATTAATTATTTCAGTACTTTATTGTGAAGATATTAAATTTCTTTTATAACACTCAAGACTACATAAAGGTATACCTGTCCTAGAACAATTGTATTTTTTAATATTTTCACATCCTTCTACACCACAACCTATGGGCTTAGGTGGGTCAATGGAACATTTCTTTTCAATAGGAAATGGTACACCAGGAGGCATGGCCAGTGATATTTCATTACTATTATTCTTGTAAACAATCATAGGTTCTAGTTTTCTATTAGGCCTGGATCTTTGAGTATTTTTTAAGTTTTTGGATTCTTGTTTTTTTAGTAGCCTATCCATGGTTTTCTTTTTATCCTTTTCTCTTTTTTCATCAGCTAATTGTTTGCGTTTTTGTGACTTGAGTGCTGCCTTTTGAATGGCTTCTTCTGTCATGACTTTTTCTTTGTATCCGGATGGAAGTGCTAGAAGTACTTCACCTCCTGGGCTAGTTTCTTTGTCAGTACCTCTTTCATACATGGCCCTTTGACGTGCGGTCATCATTTTTGGATCTTTGGGTTTGATTTTCTTTAGCTCATCATCAACCTGAAATGTTTGGCATAAATTGGCATAAAACAAACTGGACAGATGTGATTCAGACATTTATGCGCAACGGGTTCTGTAAAATTTGGCAAAACAACTTGTTTTTGGGATGGCACCACCCACTATTGGTTTACATAAAAAATCATGTTTGTTGTATGTATTTTTAGTATTTGATGTTATAGGGGCAACAGAAATTCATCATTTGTGACCATATAGCTATCATGGTTTATGAGATACAGCCTGGTGACAGAGAAACAGACAGACAGAAGGACAGTGGAGGCTTAGTAATAGGGTCCTGTTTTTACTCTAAGTATAAAACCGTAAAAAAATATTAAAATTAAATTAAATTAAATTTCTTTTTATTTCAGACTTGTGCATGTACACTACTGTCCATATTGTTTTGTTAGTATTAGCATTAGTAACAATAGTGCTTATAACTAGGTTAGTATTGTTAGTTTTATACTAGATGCATTTTAATATTATTTATTCAGACCTATGACTGTTCCCACCCAGTGTCTCTGGAAGGGGCAGTCTGGTCTGGCAGCAATCATTTTTAGAACGCTGTTGTCACTACCATGCAGGCGCTGTAGTAAGGAGGCTGCTTTCTTTCGCATAATTGCGTAGAAATCATCTGTGCGAGCCTCCGCAAACATACCCGACGCACTACAGCGCCATGGCTAAATTAGCTGCTGTAAAATCAAGATGTTGTATTTATTCATGATTAGGATGAATCAAACTAAGTGTTACTTATTTGTGGTTGGTTTGTTTTTTCATTCGAAAAGTTAGTAATTAATATTAGAAAAATGAGATCAATACTTACTTCCTCTAATTTGCCCGATTTGATAGCATCAAGCCATCTCTCTTCCTCACTGGACGTGCCACTGTCTCTGCCTTTCTTTTTTTTCTTTGAAGATGATGCTTTAGGCGGTGTACTTGAGGACGAGCCTGGGATTGAGCGCCGTGAATCAGAGGACGACTTCATTGTTTGCGCTTTGAGGAGGTCGGCAGCAGAGGTCCCCGCTCCGTCTCTCCCTTTCACCTTCGTTTTAAAAGACTTATCCATTACATCTTCATAAGAAACGTCAATAGAAGACTCACTATCATATTCATTTTCAAGTTTCCTTTTCTTGTGTTTTTTGTGTTTATGCTTTTTGTGCTTTTTAGGTGGAGTATCTGTAACATTTTAGAGGCTTCGATATGCAAATGTATCTGTAATAATGTACATGTTGCTACGAATATGTATATTGATCACAACCACCACTTTGCTTTGGTTAGGTATACGTACCTATAACGATTTCATCTTCGGTTGTGCTATGTTCACGCTGGCGACGAACCATTTTACACCCAGTAATAAGCTAAAGAAAGAAAAATATATAATTATATAGTTTTTCATTACTCTCATATCAATACAACATTGTTTGTTATTTTTGGTTATGTTGGTAAGTCCTCCGAACTGTCACCGTGCGTACTGTTTTTAAATTCTGAATTTTAGATTTAGTTTACTTCTACCTTTTAAGCCCGCCTTGTGGCACTAAATACTAATGGTGCTAGGTCGGAAGTCAAACTTAAATTATTATTTAAGCTAACATTTTATATATTGTGGTTATATAAGTTTGTACCTTTGAGACGTGCAATTCTAAATTGAAAACTTTGCAGATTTTACTTGTGTTTGCTACTACAAATTAGTTCTAGATGGTCAATGTAGCCCTATGATCTTTTACCTTTTAAGTTATTTTAGTAAAGTAACTAACACTTTTTGTGTTTTTAAATTAATAAAGAAAAAGTAAAATCTATCATAACACTCGTCCAGCGTCCGCTTCAGCGCCGAGTGTGTTCGCTTTGGCTTGATAACTGGGCTAACCACCAGGGCCGGATTTAGAAGTCCGGAGGCCACGGGGCAAGAAAAGAGAAGTGGCCCCCTATCACAAATTAGTTTCTCTCTAAATGTGTACAAAATTTGAATTATGTAGGTACTTACCTACTTTTCAGGACGATTTGGATGCTTATATTTTACTGATTGTCTAATTTAAGTGAACAAGTATAGATGAATAACCGTTATTATAATATTTAAGAACTATTCCATTAATCATGATTCTACAAAATAATGTATGTCGCCGAAAACCGAAAAAAATAATAAAAGAAAAGTAGTAGGTACCTAGAGTTTACCCGTTGGAATTTGAAAGATTTTAAATCTCTATTGTTGGGGGCCCTCTATTGCGGAGGCCCTGGGGCAGTTTCCCTGGATGCCCTCTTTTAAATTCGGCTTTGCTTACCGCAACGCACCCCACCGCTCACCACGCCACTACCCGCGCCGCATTCAATCAATCAATCAATCATTTATTAATTGCAAACACAGGTGGTTACATTGTAAGTTACATTTTATGATGTTAGGTAAATGTATAGTTCACTATGTTTTGCTTATTATAGCATGCAATTGGATACAATGTCAAAAGTCTATTACTATTGCAATATTTATAAAAATAACACATAATACCTATAACATAATTGGATACAATATTGAGAGTTTATAACCATTGCATTTGTCATAAACAATAACACATGATATATATCAAACAAAATATACAAATAATAATAATAATTAAATGTCAAAAAAATTATTAAATGTCAAAAAAATTAAATGGAAAAAATTATAAACAGTGCTATTCATATATTAGGCAAAAAGTCAACCATGTGAATCGGAGTTAGTAAGCATTAGGTTTACTTATTATTTATAAACTTTAGTGTACTGTCTTGCAAATATTCTCGTATCGTATAGTATGCCTTACGAACTAATAACTCAAATACGTTTTTTTTGAATTTAGCAAAATTAACTTCTAATAAGATACTATTTGGTAATTTGTTATATATCTTTGGGGCCATTCCTAAGAAATTATTATTGTAAACCGTTTTTTTATGTGGTCTGAAACGTATTTTGTTTCTATGTCGTGTGCTATTTAAAGTATCGAAAAGGTAAAAGTTACTTTTTACAAATACAGCCACTTCAAAGATATATAAACAAGGTAAGGTAAGTATCCGGAGGCTTAAAAACAATGGTTTGCAACTGTCTGTGGATTTTCGCCACCGCCAAGCAGGACTCCGTGCGGTTTAACCATATTGACTATATAGGTATCTACTATTTTTCATTATTGGATTCTATTGTTGAAATGTACTGTATGATAGTCAATTTGAAATGAATAAATCATTACAAATCTCATCTAATCATAATATTAGTAAGTATAGAAGTGCCTCAAAGTTAGTTGTCGTTTAATGAATTGGCCAATTGTCTACTAGTCTAGAGTCTAGACAATACAAGGTCTGATATCTAATCTGGTTCCATTCAAAAATAGAAATAGAACATCGAAAGTTATGTGCCTACCTACAAGCTGTATCATCACTCGTCTGAATGCTTAAAGCAAAAATAAAAATAGATATTTTAGGCTCGAGCACACCAAATGCGTATGCGTGACTACGACGTAATCACGCCGTAGACACGCGCGTAGTTACGGCGTAACCCGATGTCACACCGGGCTACGCATACGCTTACGCATCCGAGCCGAGTACGCAACGCACATGGCCTATTGCGTACCCGGCTGCAGCAGCCATATTTTATTCTGTTTTCGAAGGTTGTGTTGTGCACGATGTCTGAAATGACGAGGAAGAAGCAATATTAATACTATTGTGCCAGAATAATCCTGCGGAATATATATATTTATACGATGCATTTTTGTAGAATTTACTTTTTGGATTGTAGATACATTCATAAATACGCACAATTTCAATAAGTTTTTCTTTCTTATCTCTATTCATTACAAAAACAATACAAAACATCACTACGTGCCAGTATATCTGTAAAAATATACAACTGACTGCAAGTTACGTGCGTAGGGCTACGCACAGCAAAGGTACGTGCGTGTACACGCACGTACCTTTGCTGCTCGGTGTGACGTCCAATAAGGCGCGCCATTGAATACAACGTCATCATGCAATGTTGCCGTTCTGCTCTGCGTCAGGTACGGCGTAAGTCACGCAGTCAGTTTGTGCCTTGGGAGCTGCATTGCGTAGGGCTACGCATTACGTCTACGCGCACGTCTACGTTACGCAAGCGGTGTGACCTGTCTCATACGGTTCCATACATTACAACTCAGTGGTACGTGCACGTCTACGCTTACGTCTACGCATACGCATCCGGTGTGCTCAAGGCATTATACTTATGTAAAAAAATAAAAAATGTACCTACTTGGCATGAGGACTAAAAAATCTATTTAGTCCGTCAGTTAGTTTACAAAAAAATATTGGACACGTATTTTTTTATTTATCAAATCAATAGAAATTGACAAAGATACAGAGCAAAACCAAACTATAAAGTTCAGGAGAGGGGGGCTTGTGACGTCACTATTAGGTAAAATTGTACCTAATAGTGACGTTACACAAAATTTCAACGCGCTGTATCTTCGTCATTTTTTGATTGAGGAACGAAAAAAAAATACGTGTCCAATATTTTTGGTAATCTAACTGACGAACTAAATAGATTTTTTTGTTCACTATTCAAGCAACTATACAGGAAGAATATGAGCGTTAATACTTGCTATGCAGATAGTAGGTATATAAGATGTACATTGAACATTCTAGTAGGTAGGTACCCACTTACTACTATGATCATACGTCTTTAGCAACATAACGTTATTATAATTGTATGTTGTACCCCAATCTGTTCCTACTGACATATACCTACTAGTACCTACCTAACCTATGCTAAGTAAATCTATAGGTAGATACTAATATATACATAAATCTAAAGAGTTTGTTTGTTTGCTTGAACGCGCTACTCTCAGGAATTACTGTTCCGATTTGAAAAATGTTTTAATTGTTAGATAGATTAGTAGAATATTTTATTATAAAGTTCCTACGGGAACGCTACTTACTCGAGTGTAACCGCGCGCGGAAGCTAGTAAAAAATAGGTGGTTAAAATTATCAGATTAAAAATGTAATTATTTTGGAGAAAAAAATGGTATGACAGTCCGGACTATTTAGAGATCTCAACAGTAGCGTAATATGCTCTATTCGGCCATTGTGTTAAAACGTGGTGGAGCGGTCCTATACAACAAACTTTAAGGGCCCTATTAGCCCAGGGCTCCGTATAATTGATACGGCTGGTACAAAGATAGCTACTGGATTTCATTTGAAGAATGTTTAGACTACTAACAGCACAGACTGTACAAACAACAACCTATGTAAACTATCTAGGTAAAAGTATTCTTGTCAGTAGTTAAGCTAACAAAACTAAAATAGATGTAAGTAAAGCTGCACTTAAGTGTCTGAAGTATTGAGGTTGGTATTTATTTAAAACTAGCTGTAAGTGCCCGGCTTCTACCGTCAAAAAATCGGCCATTTCCCGTTGCATCTCTCAATATTTTCATTTACACAAACCTTGTCCTGTTTATAAGAACAGCTTTAAAGAAGAATAAGCCAAATTGTCATTCTCGAGTTACGCGAGTCCATCCATTTTGTTGATTCATTTTTAGTTAGGTATATAGATTATTAGCGGCCCACCCCGGCTTCGCATAGGTGGACAAAAAATGCTACGATCACTACCAAACCTCACAGGATTATCCGCTGGGTCAATCTTAAGATTGTCTGAAAAGTTTCCTTGAAATCGGTCCAGCCGTTTCGAAATCTATTCGGAACGCACAAACATACTTTCTCTTTTATAGGTATAGTATTAGAAGAAGACAATTAGGTAGTTGAAATAACAATTTATTTCACCATCCATATTACGTTTACAAAAATGTAATTACTTATTGACAAATTATCTTACGCCTCCTACGCACTATGCGGTTAGCCAGAATACGGTCATCCGTCCGGATAACCGCAGGACGCAGTTGCGCTTGCGGTCACCGTCGCAAGTGCAAGCTTACGGTGGCCGTCAGTCGACCGGAGCTGTTGACCGGCTGCCGCATGACAGTGCGAATGAAAACTACTTTCTCGTACAAATACCTGAGTCTTGTCGATATTTAACGAGTATATTTATAAAAATCCTGGACAAGATATAGAAGCCTTGGATTTTTTATTATTTCAAGTGTAATGTTAGTAGTGACCAGAACCGCTGGTGATTCATCTGTGTTTTGGAGTACTCTCCAATAACAAAATCATACGCTGGGTCAACAGCTTAACGTACTCGTTAAGCTGTTGACCCAGCATATGATTTTGGTCATATCTCATGAACATGGAAACCAAAGTATCAGTAAGGAATATTACAGAGGGTACCTACCAGTGTCTTCACACTTGTGCGTTATCACAGAACTGATGATTTCTGGGTGCATTATGGTTCGTCCTGCCGGCTGGTTATTGAAGTAATCGCTTTACGTCATCGCCATGGCTTTTAATATACCAGTCAGTAGCCACAGTCGTGTGGTTTCCGGCTTATAATAGACCACACTAAATCTTCCTGTAGCTGTTGTAAGAGGACGACTGAGGGAGATACAGCTGATGGATGGACAGCAGCATCTATCAGCTTAAAGATACTCCCATTTTACTGCAATCAATGTCACTCAACGACCCTGGTTTGCCCCTGTTAGGGGCCCATGTGTAAAGAGGGGCCCATGTTTAGCAGTGGACGTTAACAAGCTGATAAAGTAAAAATAGAGAAAATCAGCATAGACCATACCTTCTATTACATACACGTGCGTATTCTAGAAATTACAAATACTTAGTCTATATAGCGGAGTTGGGACTTGCCTTCACCTCGCACTTGCATTAAGTTGTGTAATCCCCCCTCGCCCTCTCTACCCTTAATTTGCTAAGAACCTTCCGATGCCCTCGTAGACCCGAAGTCCGAGAGGCCCGCGAACTGTAAAGTAGAGCGACAGTTGCACAAAACTCCCCTAAAGAAACTAAAAGCCATAATCCCTCAATCTCCCCGTCAGCGACCGCCCTGAGCCGAGGTCCAAGTCCCACAGGGGACGCCCTCTTGCGCAGGTTGCTTAGTTTGTAGTGCTTAAACCATGTATCTAGGCTGGAGCTCTGCTCGCTTTTATGCTCGGTGAAGTAGCAAAAGCCTCAGGGTAAGCAACATACGTGCGTCCGAAAAAAAAAAGTTGTTTCAGATACTTTTTTTGTAAAACAAAATACATATCAAATTAAATTCTTTACCATCTTAATCACTATGCTATCTGCTATTGCAGGGAAGGCATATAATATGGAAGAATATTATACTATAATAAAAAAAAGAAGATAATAAAGACCAACGTCAGTAATGTTGTTCTGTATCGTTTTTCTCGTAACGGCGAGTAATTACTGTTACTGTTTGTATCCGATGCACGATGGGGGATTATAGCGCTCGGCCATTTATCTGCAACGCACCCGAATAGGGGTTTCTGCCAAATCCCGCATTTTATTTGTATTTATCTCAAAATCCCCGAATTCGCAATGCTGATTGATGTAGGTATCTGATGTATATTTTGGTTGACATTAAACGGTAGGTACAATATGCGTTGGAATACCTACACATAGATAACATTTTTATTGGTGTAGTTATTTTTTATATAGGTATTGAATTTTACGCTTCGAATAAAATTTTATATGAGGTTTACCTTTGAAATTTGAATTTACTAGTTTCCCGCGTGCGGTTTCATCCACATATCTCCCGTTCCCGTGGGAACTTCATAATTAATTATAGCCTATGTTACTCATGGAAAACGTAGCTTTCTAATGGTGAAAGAATTTTTAAAATCGTTTTAGTAGTTTCGGAGCTTATTCAATTCAAATTTAAACACAAAGCGAATATTTATTTTAATGTTGGTTAACATTTAAAACATTATCCGTACAAACTATGAACTCTTATTTTATAACCCCAGGGTTTTTTCAAATTATGTATTTCTGTTGCCGCTATAACGACAAATGCTAAAAACAAAATAAAATAAATATTTATGTAGGGTAACCATACAACAAACGTGATTGCTCTGCCTTGTTTGCTCGATATTAATAACGGTAAAAGGTTTGAAATGGTTCCTTATATCAATATCTTAAAACAATATATTGTCTTCTGTTGTATAAATAATGGTACGGCCTTCGTGTGCGAGGCCGACTTGCACTTGGTCAGTTTTTTTGGACTTAATGACGGCAAAACATAAGAACGACCCATTGACAACAATACACAAAATATTATTATCGAATTCATGTTCATCAAATATGTACAAATTCTCTTTATTTTATGTATTTCAACGGATAATAGTTTATGTAAAATTCTTAGGAATCTTGATATTTTTATTACTTGTGTCAGAATAATATATGTTTGGCAGTATAAAATATAGAAACTTTCAAAATTCAAAAGGTAAGTTCACCTACTTGATTTAGTCAATATTGCTTACGATAAATTTAAAGCAGTCGTGTTTCGCAGCACGACTACAACAGGTTTTGTTTGTGTTGTATTGTTTAGGCTTGTGACTAACGATAGAACTTTCTACCTGTTCAACAAGCATACACTGTATGGTAATGTTAACATGTAAGGATTTAATAGTAATTATCATATCAGTCAGCTGTCGTCTACTGTTGAACATGAGCCTCCCCATTGATTTTCACAAGGAACGATTGGTAGCGGTTGCTTATCCGTTGAGCTATATCAGCGACCTTTATTCTCCGGCGGATCTCTTCATATCGCATCTATAACATGGAAAACCCAAATTATGTGGTATCAGTGTCTTCCCAGTAACTTCAGTGCCTAGTATTACTATTAGGTAAGTATGTTTACTCACTCCTCATCATCAGCAGCCTGTTGTAGTCCACTGCTGAACATAGGCGTCCTCCATCGATTTCCAGCGGGAACGATCGCTAGCGGCCTGCATCCACCGACTCCCCGCGACCTTTATGAGGTCGTCGGTCCATCGAGCAGGCGGTCGTCCTACGCTACGCTTGCCAGTTCGTGGCCTCCACTCGAGAACCTTCCATCGGCCGTTAGTTCTTCGAGCTATGTGTCCTGCCCATTGCCACTTCAGCTTGCTAATCCGTTGAGCTATGTCAGTGACCTTTGTTCTTCTGCGGATCTTTTCATTTCTGATTCGATCACGCAGGGAAACGCCTAGAACGCTATTTCCATAGCTCGCTAAGCGACTTTGAGCTTTCTTATGATACACACAGTAAGAGACCACGTCTCAGATGTATATGTCATCACTGGTAACACACTTGATTGAAGACTTTTGTCTTCAGGCGCTGAGGTATTTTGGACGAGAAGATCTCACGAACTTTAAAACATAGGAACCTATAAACATAGGTTCCTATGTTTTAAATTCAGTTCAGTATCACTGCAGTGAAAGTGATATTGTTGCTAATAAGGTGTAATTTCAACCTTTAAGAAATATTCCGTCTGAAAGCTCAAAAAAAAATTGCTACATTTGATTTCAACCTTATTAGCTTTTGTAACTTACGCGGTATTTCAGCATCACTAGCGAATAGCGATATTGGTCAGGAAGAATATACGGACATTCTTAGTAAGTCGGTCATCTCACCAAAGCAACGATTCAAACACGCAGCGCTGCATAGCTTAAAATTATTAATTTTGTTGACAACCTCCGTGGCATAACGGTATAAGGCTGGCCTTAAATCTCGGAGGTCATGTGGGTTCGATTTCCGCTTCTTACAAAAAAAACCTAATGAAAATCATAGTTTTTTTCGGCTTTGGTTGGTTGAGTGAACGCCCTCCGTGTCGCGGAAAGCACTTTAAGATCTTCTCTCTTCTCGATTTATAAACATCATCTAAGACAATCGTATGTGCCTATAGTAACGGGTTGCCCGTTACTATAGGCACATACGATTGCGTTTACTTGAGTTAGTTCATGCTACATAAGACTGCGGTTACCAACTTACTTGCCAAGTGTGGTCAGTATGGCAACACCCCCTTCGTGGGAGGCCCATGTTCAGCAGTGGATGTTATAGGGGCTGATGACTAGTGTTGTCGCGACCAGAAAGTCTATAGTGTTCTTATATTTCTCGGCGCTTACACTTAAGCAGTACGCTGTTTTTAGAAGAAAAGAAACTGCTTTTAAAATATCCTTTACCATAGTCCAGTACAAGCGTACCCTTTATAGATATCCAATATAGTTTGAAGGACTATTGTTTTAGTGTATCGATGTACAATGGCCTTTTAATATTGGAACAGGTGAAGACATTTAAGGCTTAGTCCGAGTCGTAACATGGCAGAATTAGTGAAGGGTTGTCTGCCCAAAAGATTTGTTTATGTAGCCTTCAAAGGGAGCTTACATATTCAAAGTTTTCCCTTATCTATTAATAAATGTTTTGTTTACAATACAGGATCTGTTCAATGCCACTGAGTCGCTTCGGCTCATTGGGCTTGAAGTGCGACAAAGGTGAACATATGTCTATTAAGCACCTAATTGAATGGAAAGTTTTAACAATCGCTTGTAGTTTTTTTTATAGGTATATAAAAGGATACTAGTAGGTACATCCCGGTTTAAACTGAGTAAAATTGCTTATCTTCCCCAATGAGATGCAGTCGTGATATTTTATGGTCGTGTTTATCTAGATTATAAAACTATTCTTTTAATTAAGTTAAGACCAATTTATCTGTCTCATTCACTAAATATGACTTTTTTAATATGCTTTGCTAAAGGTAGACACCAAACAGACAAATTTTAACAGCCAAAGTTCAAGCTTATTTAATACACATTATTAATTATATAGGTAACAGAATTAAATAAATCGTAAACCAAATTTTTCAAATAAAAACTGAATAGGTATTGAAACAAATTAAATTGGAATTGACTAGAGCTTGGGTACATGCCGTAAATTCCTTTTATAAACGTGTGACTCTTATAAGAAAACATGTCTACATTCATTTTATTACCAGTACTGACACACCACACCATTCTAAGGATACGGTCAAAAGTGTTAACTTAATTATGATAATTAAGTTAAAAAATAAATAAACTATAGACATCATATCATTGATAAGCGCTGGAGAGGAGGACCGGGGAGAAAAACAACACAACAAACAAAGCGAAAAAAAAATGTTTTTTTATTTTATTTGGACGAACACATATACCCACGACACTTTCGCTACTTCACCGGGCATAAAGGCAGCCTTACTAAATGGTTTAAAAACTACAAACTAAACAACCTGCGCAAGACCTGCGTCTCCTATGGGACTTGGGTTGATGTGGCAGTGTCTTAATAACCATTTAGATGCAGCAAATTATTTATATCTACAAAAGGCATTTGTTTCATACACAGTCGACTCATTTATTTTTTATTTTTATTTATTTATTTATGTACAAACACACAAGAAACAAAATGAAAAATTTATACATAAGGAAAGAAATTGTACACAGGTACTGCTTATTTCAAAAGAAATCTCTTCCAGCAGACCCGCAAGAGGAAAGGTGAAGAAGAAAATACGAATAGTGTGCGTAGGTCTCAAATAAACATACTAATATTTACATATATAATAAATATAAACTACATACTATACTACGTTATATATTATATAAACTTAGGATAAGATAGAGAGATAGTACTCCTTGACTCGTTTTTTAAAGGAAACACTTGAGTAACAACTTTTTATTTCGAGTGGTAGGGCGTTCCATAGCCAGACCGCTTGAACAGTGAAAGATCGGTGTGTATCAGAATGGCGGGTGTAATTTCCAGATTTGCCTAAATTTATTACAGTTATTTGGTACCTTCTGTGTACCTTTACGTACCTCTCTTGAAAATCTGTGTACCTACACCCGTATGATGATATTTTAAAAATTAGGTACACCCGCCATCCTGATGTCAGAACCGCGGGTGTACTGCTAACCAATATATGTAGCCAAGCGTACTGTTTATGTAAATTTGGTACCTCTTGTGTACCTGCAGATAAAAGTATTAAATAAACGAAATACTGCAAGGTTGCTGCAAAAATAAAAAATAAAAATTTCTCATAAAACGTATCTTTTAAAATAACAATCTACGTATTGATAACTTATCTTAAATATTAAAAAAAACTATATGTATACATAATTACAAAAACAACATATTGCCCATTTTAGAATTGTGAAGGATTTATAGAATTAGGATGTTTGTCTATCAGTGTTTCCAGAATCAAAATGAAACAAGAGACAGTTTTAAAGGATATATTAATTAATTTTCACGATAACGAAATAAGAAAGGATTAATATATGAATAACGCACTGATTCCATGTGCATTTAACTCGGCCTTATAATTTGTTACAAAACTATAATCAATGTAATAAAAATTGGACTAAAGATAAGTCGGGCGTTGAAGGCAAAGTACCTTAAATCCTCAAGTTAGCTTAGTTTGCTTAAAGGAAACATTCCTTTATTTTTAAAAAGAAACATTAAGTAAAATAAGCTAACTTAAGGATTTAAGGTACTTTGCCTTCAACGCCCGACTTATCTTACCACCCTGTATACTAGTCCAATTTTTATTACATTGATTATAGTTTTTTAACAAATTATAAGGCCGAGTTAAATGCACATGGAATCAGTGCGTTATTCATATATTAATCCTTTCTTATTTCGTTACCGTAAATAATTAATAAATATATCCTTTAAAACTGTCTCTTGTTTCATTTTGATTCTGGAAACACTGATAGACAAACATCCTAATTCTATAAATCCTTCACAATTCTAAAATGGGCAATATGTTGTTTTTGTAATTATGTATACATATAGTTTTTTTTTAATATTTAAGATAAGTTATCAATACGTAGATTGTTATTTTAAAAGATACGTTTTACGAGAAATTTTTATTTTTTATTTTTGCAGCAACCTTGCAGTATTTCGTTTATTTAATACTTTTATCTGCAGGTACACAAGAGGTACCAAATTTACATAAACAGTACGCTTGGCTACATATATTGGTTAGCAGTACACCCGCGGTTCTGACATCAGGATGGCGGGTGTACCTAATTTTTAAAATATCATCATACGGGTGTAGGTACACAGATTTTCAAGAGAGGTACGTAAAGGTACACAGAAGGTACCAAATAACTGTAATAAATTTAGGCAAATCTGGAAATTACACCCGCCATTCTGATACACACAAAGATCGGGAATAGAAAATGGTTTTTTGGAGAGGAATGGAGAGGTTGTAGCGGAGATTTGATCTGCAGGAGGAGCCAGGTGGATAAGTGTAGGAAAAGCGCTCTCGCAGATAAGAAGGGTAGGAAGGATTGTTAAGGATATTATATAGCAAACATACGATGCGAGCATTCCTTCGGAAATGGATAGGGAGCCACTTGAGATCTTTGCGAAACTTTGAAACATGATCATACTTTTTAAGGTTATAAACAAAACGAATGCATACATTTTGCAAACGCTCTAGTTTGTCTAAAAGCGCCTCGGTGGCATCCAAATAGCAACTATCGGCGTAATCAAGAATAGGTTGTAGGAGCGTTTGGCAGAGAGAAAATTTCGTATTCAAGGGCAAGAAATATTGCAGGCATTTTAGCGAGTGGAATGTGTAATGAACCTTTTTGCTCACATCAGAACCTGGGCTACCCAAGACAAATGTCGGTCCATTGTGATACCAAGGTTTTTGACGTTATCGGTAAAATTGATGGGTACACCATCAAGGTCTAATGGTGGAACATCCAAGTTAACCAAACCACTACACATATATTTGCTGCCTAACATTATATCCTGCGATACAGCCGGATTAATGAGAAGGCCGTTAGCTTTCGCCCAGCGGTTTACTGCGTCAAGATCCCGATTCAAAGCAGTAATCGCGCAAGCAGCATCAGATAAAGGAAACTCATTCTCTCAATCTGAATCTAATTACTCATTTACTTATTCCAAACTTTTTTTTTATTTCATGAATGTGTCGTCTGATCAGCCCTTTGCCAATAGTAGATATAGAATCTGTGTGTGATAGAGAAAGTTCAAATTAAGAACATTACAATTAGCAAACTTGTCCAATTAGTACAATTAAAGGGATTAGTTTTTGTAACGTAGGTAATTGTATTGGTTTTGTATTGTTCTTCTAAATGAGGCGATTGTATCTAAGTACTAAGATGAAACACAAGAGAAGGTTTAGACAGAATTCTTTAAACAATGGATAACCTTATTAAGAAATGAAAGTTAATTGTTCGTTTACATGAAACTATTGCCGTTTTTTTTGCAGTTTTTCATCACTTTCTTCATTTAATACTTTGTATTGCCTCCACGAGCTCTTCTGACAGCTTCCAGGCGATTAGGCATGCTGTACACCAAATTTCGGAGCCGGTGCTGAGGAATACCTTCCCATTCCTCCACCAGTGCTTGTTTGAGCTCGGAAAGCGTGATTGGTGGGGGGTTTCGACCTTTCACGCATCTCTGAAGCTTGTCCCAGGCGTGCTCGATGGGGTTTAAGTCCGGGCTTCGCGCTGGCCACTGCATGAGTTCGATACCGACCTCTTCAAGGTAGTCATGTACAATTCTGGCGGTATGGGGACGCGCATTATCATGCATTAATATGCCATGCCGGTCCATCCTGGCCATGAAAGGACCTACATGTTCATTGAGGATCTCTTCCACGTACCTCTCTGCATTTAGAGTTCCATTTTGAATGAGTACCAGATCGGTGCGGGCCTCAGCAGAAATCCCAGCCCAAACTTGTACGGAGCCTCCACCGTACGCCACTTTTTCCTCCACACACGCTTGATGGAAGCGCTCCCCTGGTCTTCTGTACACCCACTGCCTACCATCATGCTTATAAAGCATGAATTTAGACTCGTCCGTGAACATTACCCTAGACCAATCGTCTAGTATCCAGTTTAGGTGTTCGCGCACGTATCTCTGTCTTGCAATTCGATGTCACCGTTCCAGTTTGGGGCCATTTGCGGGCCTCAATGGTTTCAAATTTGCTTCAGCAAGACGTCTTCTTACTGTTTGAGCGCTTGAATTGCCACCTCCAAAGCGAATAAAGTGAGTTTTTAGACCAACAGCAGTTTGAAAACGATTTCGGAGCATTGTAGCCACCAGTTGTCTATCTTCCCTGGCCGTTGTGCATCTTGGTCTGCCATTTCCTGGTCTTCTAAGGTGTGATCCGGTCTCTTGGTACCGCTGGACTACCCGCTGAACAGTCGACAAAGATACACCAATGTTTCTGGCTGTTTCACGCTGGCTCCGCCCAAGTTCTAAAAAAGTTAGGATTCTGGTACATTCCTCTAGCGTGACTGCCATGCTTCACCTCACAGAATAATAATTATGCACGTGGAAGACGTTCACGATATTTTTTTTGTGACAGAATAGAAATGGAAAGCATCCATAATGACATGAAACAAAAATATTGTTTTTAAAAATAGTCATTTTTTTTAAATTTGTTTTTCTAATGAAGTTTTTTTCATCAACCAGTTTAAATAATATGCTATTAGAAGCGCAACTAAAAAGTCTTTATTCTGTTTTTTATTTCATTGATCTAACTTTTACAGTTCTGGAGGTATTTCAATTTTTGTGACTGACCCGTTATTTTTGGAACCGAGTGTATATGTCCTATACAAAATGCATAAAAAAATAAATTGGCCATATATCGCAACTCGTTTTATGCGTGTATAGTAATCCTGAATATCAGACCTTTTTGTTAAAATAGTCATTACCTTCAGTAATTATAACCTTGGTTTTATTAACAGATTCAGCATCAACTTGACTCGTAAGAATCGGCAATTGCAAAAGGTGCTCTCATTTTTATAAGTGTGTTTTTAAGTCGCTCAGCGAGTTAAGGAAAGAGCTATACTCAGCATTGCGTGCATGCGTAAATGCGTGATTAAATCAGAAATGAAGAGATCCGCACAAGAACGAAGGTAGCTGACATAGCTTAACAAATTAGCAAGTTGTAATAGTAATGGGCATGGCACATAACTCTCTAATAACGGTCGCAGGGAGTCGGTGGATGCAGGCTAGCAATCGTTACCGCTGGAAATCGATGAAGGATCCACTGCTGAACATAGGCCATGTTCAGCAGTGAACGATGCAAGGCTGATGTTTATTCGCGTAACCAACAATTACTTACACTATCACATAATGATATTATTAACAAACATTTACATTTTAAGTGTAGTAATTGGGTGCGCATTGTCTTTGACCACTTTTCAACTCCTATCATCGGATGTCCGAAAATATTTCTCATATAATTTAAAGTCATAAAGATCATTTTTTATACCAAATATCTCAGAGTACATAAAACTACAGAAGGCGCGTGTCGCGACCGTCCATTGCGTCGATTTTAAGCAATTGGAATGTATGACATAGCACTATAGTAGTTAAAATAAACACTTGTTTCTTTTTTTCTTGATACCATGAGACGCTTAGTAACTTAATATTGTCCATTTAAAGATGATGAGATATTGACGAACGAGATTGAAGGTCAAACCGTTATCCGTCATTTTTGAAATCCGCAATGATCCTGACGACCATCTCCGAATCCCAAGCGCTACTGCCAGAACTTTATAAAAACCGATTTAATAATAAACGAATATGTGTATGATACTGCAACTTACTATACTTTAACTTTAGTCGTTAAAGCTAGGTATGCGGGACAGCTTGGCATTATGAAAAATCTTTTTGACTTGTAAGTAGATTTCAACTTCATGAAGTTGGTATGACGTAAATAACAACTCTCATAAAATGTAAGCTTGAAAAATGTTAGGAGATGAAATCTTGAGGTGGTTTGTCATCTGATAATGAAATTGTTCCCGTCTGGGTTAAACAGCGGCTGTTATGTTAAACTTTAGAAATGGGCTTATATGTATGTTAAAATAATTACATAAACTTTGATCGTTTAGAGATGTACCTACTTGAATGAAAAATACCTATTCATCATATCATCCTCTAAGAAATCTTTGAGTAAATTCTAAGATTTCTTTCCGGGTCTGGTTGGTAAGAGACTAGCCTCCGTGCCTCGGAAAACACGTTAAGCCGTTGGTCCCGATTGTTATAACATCATCTATAACAAGCGTATACCAGGGAACGGGCAGTAGCGTTTCCCTGTGTATTACAACATAATACTGCGGTCTCCAATCCGCCTGCCAAGCGTGGTGACTATGGCAAAACCCTCCCTCGGGAGGAGGCCCATGTTCAGCAGTAGACGTTGTACGGGCTGATTATGATGAGGATATCATCCTCTATAGGCTGCTGATTTGATGAATATGGGTCGACGTCATCGATAACCAGCGGGAACAATTGGCACCAGCGGCATCAACTGCTTCCTGCAACCGACCTGCAGGTCGTTCTACCCTTTGTTCTACACTTCGTGGTCTCTACTTTACTAAAGAACTTTACTACCTCACCCACCTGCCTGCATACTTACGATTAGTTACGATTACTATGTATTATTTCAAAACCATTTCTATTCTTTATCATCTGTGCATTTGCCTCGGTTTTCCTTATAACTGAAACTTGCTCTTCCGAGATCGTCTTTCAACTTCTATACGACAAAGCACAAAAATAGTCCTTGATTCTACAATATGTAATATAATACCTTGTTTCGTACACAAACCTTTGTTTTTATAATGCCACCATTTTATCATGGTGATGCTATGTTATTGTGTCGTTTGAAATAACTTTGTTCTTCTCAATTCAGTATGGGTTGGTTTATATTTATATTTTGGCTTTAACCTAATAAGGTTCTAAGAGGGCATAACTAGAATCTATAATATGAGCTGATGAGTTTTTTTTTGCTTGAACATAATCGCAGGGACTATTGGCCCGATTTAAAGAATTCTGTCAGTGTAAGATTGCCCAATTATCGAGAAAGGCTATAGGCTATATTTAATTATGAAGTTCCTACTGGAATGGGAGTTACGCGGGTGAAGTAAGTATATAATATTCTTAACATTAAATGAAGGGGCAAAGCAATACGCCAAAACGAGCCTGCCAGACAATGCGGCATGGGGAAAAGTTTGCAAAAGGTTAGGTCGATAATACAAGTCTTATAGCTAAAATCTAATGTCCGACAGTCACCAGCCTTACACGCTATACATTTACTCACACATATTAAAAACTACAGGAACCGGAACTTCAAGTTCCGGTTCCTATTGTTTTTAATATGTGTACCCGCGAACTGTAAAGAAGACCGACAGTTGCACAAAACTTGCTATAAATCTAAAAGTTATCATTCCCCAATCCCCCCGCTAGTGACCGCCCTGAGCCGTGGTCCAAGCCCCACAGGGGGCAAGTTAATTAGTTTGCAGTTTTTAAACTATTTTAATAAATGGTTTAAAAACTACAAACTAATTGCTTTAGAACTGCTGCCCAACAAAAGTAAATGGAACGATTTCAAAAATTATTCCATCAATGCCAAGCTAGTTATAAATCTCCGTTATACCATATAAAAATTTATATAATAATAAAACGCTTTGTTCGTAATGACTGAGCGACTGACGGATCAACGCACAACCTAAATCGCTGATTGTACAGGCTAAAAACTTGAATGATAGGTATATAAAAATTTACCTATAAAAGGATGAAGAGTGGCAACGTTTGCATGGAAAATTTTAAATTAACGCATGTCACAGGCAACAGCTAGGTCATAGGTATATAACATGTAAAATATAGCTTTATCACTACATAGAATAAATAAAGTCGCTTCCCGCAATCTGTCCTTATGAATGTTTTGATACCTAAAATTACGCAACGGATTTTGATGCGGCTTTTAGAGTTCCGTAGTCCACAAGAAACCCTTATAGTTTCGTCATGTCCGTCTGTTCGTCCGGGCTCGTACTCCGCCGTTACTGCACCGATTATCACGAACATTGGTGGAGAGATGTATATAGAAGATTATGGGCTAGGTTTTAAAAATTATGGAAAAAAAATATTCAGCCATCCACCCATACAACGAAACGTGAATAAAAAAAATTAAATTCGACTAACCCCATCGGCACGCACATGAAAGGCTTCCGTAGCCATGCATATCTAAAATGCCTACTTTTACAAAATTATTTTTCATAAATTTATAAATTAAGTTTTGGATCTTCAATTTACATCTCTCCACCAATTTTCGTGACAATCGGTGCAGTAATGGCGGAGTACGAGCCCGGACGGACAGACGGACGGACATGACGAAACTACACTTGAGAGCAATAAAATCGCACACGTTGACTTTTTGTTGTTAAAGCAGTTTTTTTCATGAATGTGAATACATATTAAAATAAAACTTACACTATTTGAATGTTTACTTCAGTACCTTTCTAATGATATCAAATACAGTGTAAAAAAAGTACCCATAGGGAGTTTTAGGGCACAAAACCCAACATACGGATAAAATTACCCAATTTAGCTTAAGAAAGAATAAAAATAAAACTCAAAATGCTTGATCAAATTGTTTTTTAATAAGGTGTATTCCCCTAGCCTTGATTACAGCTCTTAATCGGTTTTTCATGGACCGTATTAATTTCACCATGAAATCTTGTGGTATGGCGTTCCACTCCTCTTCAATGGCAAGTTGAAGCTCTTGGAGGCGCGTAGGAGCAGGGCTTCTTGCTCGAACTTTTCTTTTTAGCTCATCCCAGACATGCTCAATCGGATTGAGATCAGGACTACGAGCTGGCCACTCCATCGCGGTGATTCCAACGTCTTCCATGTAGTCGCAAACTGTTCTAGCGACATGCGGTCTGGCGTTGTCGTGCATTAAGAGAAGATCTTCTCCCATAAGCCACGCAAGCGGCCTCACATGTTCTTCGAGCACTTCTTCGACGTATCGTGCAGCCGTCAAACTTCTCGATCTCGGGCCGGTATTCGCCGTAGTGTCCAACATTATGCCACCCCAAAACATACACGATCCACCTCCAAAAGCCACACGTTCGCTTATGCAGCATTGTGAAAATCGCTCTGATGACCTTCTGTAGACCCTAGAGCGTCCATCATGACCATGTAAAGTCATTCTGCACTCATCAGAGAACATAACAGCCCGCCATTGGTCATACGTCCAATTTAAATGTTCCCTAGCAAATTGTAGCCGGGCTTGTCGGTGAGCTGTGGTCAATTTGGGACCATTTGCTGGGCGATGTGAAGTCATTCCTGCTTCACCTAGTCTTCTTCGAACTGTCCACCGACTTATACTGACATTGCGAACTTCTCGAAGCTGTTGTCCCAGTTGAACCGCGTTCAGTTGCCGATTTCTCAAAGACCTTGTCACAAGAAAGCGGTCATCACGCTCTGATGTTGTGCGTCGCCGGCCAGATCCTGGTCGCCGAATGTAGCCACCGGTCTCTTGGAACCTCTGGTATACACGACGAACAGAGTAGCGGCTCAAATTTAGCCGTCGAGCAACTTCACTTTGGTTATGGCCTGCTTCGAGCAAGGCAATAACTTGAGCGGCTTCTGCGGGCGTGGTATCCATATTTTTCCAGTAAATCCGTATGCTTCCAGTAGAGATGTTATCACGTTGACCTTCGGTATGCAACTGATTAAAAATTCCAATAAACCGACCTTTTTATACCTGCGGCTAAGGGTGCAAGTAGTGACAACGCAAACGCGTGAATTTGGGGAATTCGGTGTACGGTCGGTTTTTGTAAGTTACGTAAAGGTCAATGATTTTAATTTTATGTTTTTGTAAAGCTAAGCTTGTATGCTTTAATTTTGTCTAATGATTTTTACTCAATATCTTTAGATTTTAGAAAACAATCAGTAATAAACCAAATTACAAGGGGTGTGCGATTTTATTGCTCTCAAGTGTATAAGGGTTCCTTGTGGACGACGTCCACCTAATAGTAATCATAATCCTAAAAAGATAGCAGAGTTTTATTTCTGCACTCTACTAGTATTCTTGTTTAGCCAAAATGCTTGTGCTACGAATGGGTTCACCCCGGTAGTGTAATAGGTGGGGATCGAACTGGCGACCACATGATAGCAAGACCGACGACGCCCGAGCCATTGCGCTAATATTCTTGTGAGAAAATTGTCAGCCATAGACATATAATTTTGACGCATATCTCTATGTTGTCAGCCTATCTATATATTCTATTGTCTATGGCCACTTTAGATATTAATGGCAGTTAACACAGTTCTCGGACCTAGTTTAATTTACAAAGCTAAAGGCTGAATCGAGAATTTGTAATGAAACCAACACTATACATTTTTCACAACCTAAGTTTCAATGAATTACGAACTAGAAGAAATAGGATAGGTAAAAAGAGTTTGATACATTTTTTTACATTCTTAATGAAGGTCTGTCCCTTGGGATTGGAAGGGGCTAAATCCTTAACTTTGTTAACATAAATGTCTATAGGCTAAAACAAAAATCTTGTTTTGTTTTACTACGATATAAAAAGGTGCCGCTTGGCTGGCAAGTGGTCGTTTAATGTCGGGAAACTAAAAGTAGTTTAATAAACTTTGCATGTTTTAAATATGTAACGTAGCATTTTAAGAAATAACTTTTTTTATTGGAAAATACATAAACACTCTAGGTATCTAGGTACCGCTACACCATACCTACGTATGTTACGTAGCGGTACCTAGTCAGGTCACTTATCAAAAAGTGTTGGAGAGTCCTACCGTTAACTTTTGGAGCCTTTATAGCCCGGGGCACCGTATATACCTATTTACGGCTGACACGGCGGTAGAGATACCGAGTTATGTTGCATCATCTCATGATGTGAATTGCTTCAGAAAATGATAAAGAACATATCTCCCTATTTTAATGTTATAAAAAGGAAAGGTTCGATTTTTTGTTTGTTTGCATTGAATAGGCTCCGGAACTAACTACTGGACTAATTTCAAAAAATCTTTCTCCATTATAATGCTTTGTTATCCGGGAGTAACATAGGCTCTTAATGATTAAGTTTCCACGTAAACAGTGGCTACGCTGTTAAAACCGCAACTAAATTATAATCCCTCAATCTCATCGCCAGCGACCGCCCTGAGCCCAGGTCCAAGCCCTACTGGGGGCGCCCTCTGGCGCAGGTTGCTTAGTTTATAGTTTTTAAACCATTTATTAAGGCTGGAGTTCTGCTCGCCTTTATGCCCGGCGAAGTAGCAAAAGCCTCGTGGCTACCTTCGTAAGTCCGTCAGAAAAAAAAGGTTAAATCGCACGCGGGAATGTATAGTAATAGCGTGGATAAGCATATTATGAAACATCAGGTAGGTATAAGAATCCCTTGAATCAAAGCGACATTCGAAAGCGGTCAAAACCCGGCAGAGCCTCAACTACATAACACGGTTATCTGTACATAACAACGCTATATATATATATACAAGTATCTGCCTATGCAAATGTATGTCATCATTAGCCAATGGCACGACGCTGTGTAAGCACAATTATGCAGTTAAAACGATGTTTCGACATGATTGATACAATGTTTGTGTAGTATGTATTGTCGCTCTCTGTTTAGCACTGGCAGTGATTTTTTGGTATGTTTTGATTTTGTTAGTTGTATTGTATGATATTGGACTTTTTATTTCTAGTTTACCGTTATATAATATTTATGCGAGAATCGAATTCCACGTCATTTACACCCCGTTTCTTAAAGGAAGAACTGAAAAAAAGCTAATCAGAGAAAAGTTGAAGAAGAAGTTTAGTGTGAATGTTTTACTTTTAACATTGTGTTTTTTTATTTTAATTTAGGCTGGAGCTCTGCTCGCTTTTATGCCCGGTGAAGTAGCAAAATCCTCGTACGTCCACCTACGTATGTCCATCCGTAAAAAACAATTTTTATTTCTTGTGGTGAAAGTTTTGTTACTTCTTATATCTATTTGCTTTATAAGTAATTAGACGTGGATTAAAGCCGTACAACCGATCAACATAGGGATGTCTATCATTATATCCATGTGTTATATATATACTAACATATGAAAACAGTTTATATCTAAGTAGTCTTATTGTAAATCACTACATTGTATAAAACAAAGTCGCTTCCCGCAGACTGTCTGTCCATATTTTGCTCAGATCTTTAAAACTACACAACGGATTTTGATGCAGTTATTTGTAATTCATTGAGTGATTCAAGAGGAAGTTTTATGTGCAAAGCAGGGGCGGGTCGCTAGTAAACTGTAAAATTGCTTTTGCAAACAATTATTCGTTTTAAAGTTTCATATCAAAATGTGCGATTTTACACGGGTTTTAATAGTCACTTCAATTGCTCTTGCTCCGACGAGTTGAACATCACTGAAACTGTTAACGTCAGTGAAAGGAAAATAATTCGAAAATACGTCAGCAAAAGCGTTATTCCATTATGTATAGGTTCTGAAATATACTATACATTATGTACAGGACTGGTCTATTATGTATGTTGAAAATGCAATTTTCGAGAGTAAAATTTCTTTTGACAATGTTTATTTTGATATTTAATTGCTAATATTTATGTAAAGGTTTTTAATCAGTTTTTCATTTGCATTGCCAATGGTTAGTCTCGAATTTAATAGCTGACCGCGCATTGTATAAATAAACTTATCAAAACAAATACTCTACATGTTATTGAAATTTTTTGTTTAATATGATCTATAAGGCACGGAGAGTAGTCCCTCGAACAATGCGATCCAAAGCAAAAATAGTGTAATATTTTCAATGTATTTTGTACCTACGGTACGGGAATTAAACCCGCCTTGGGTTAGATTTATTCTTCACTAGCTGCGCCCCGCGGTTTAACACGGGTTACTCTGCTTCAGTGGGTCGGAGCGTGATGGTTTGTAGCCTATATGTTAATCCAGCGTATTACCTATCCCGGCGCAAAATATCAGCCAATTCCGTTCTAGAGTTTTGGCGTTAATGAGTAACAAATATCCATCCATACCTACTTACAAACTTTCGCGTTTATAATATTAGTAGGATTTTCTTACATGGGTTTTACAATTCTTATATTTAAGTAACAAACATTAAGCCATACCCATATAGGGCACAATAAATATTTTAGAGAATATAATGAATTACTTCATTATGGTCCCCCGTAACGTCCATTGCTGAATATGAGCATCCTCCCGAGTCAAGGATTTTGCCATAATCAATACTTGGTAGGCGAGTCGATGGTCGTAGTATTATGTTGTTACACACAAGGAATTAGTTCATATTCTTTACTTTTTACCATAACATTTACTTCTAACACACTATATAACAGTTTATTAGAGTTTAACTTAAGTATATTTTATTGTTTTGTTTGTTGTACCTATTGTATCCAAGAATGGTTTGTAGGTTTTATTCTAAAGCCTAAAGCAAACTTATACATTGATTTATTTTTTATTTCTGATAATTTCATTTATAGTTTAAATTTAATACAAATTATTAACTATAGTTATAAAATTAATACAATTATACTGGTCGAACAGCGCTGCATTGTCCAGTGTACTCGATTATTGGATCACGTTATTAATTAACTGCTCGGTACAATCACAGTGCCAATTGTTATAGTTTAATGTTAACACAGTCGCCATTTGTGTTGCAGTTATGCTCAAATTGCAATATAAAATAGAGAATGTTTGCAGTAATTTGAAGATAGAGAATCTATGTTGAGAGTGCATCAATATAACAACTTATTGTTTTGCAATATTAGGCGTATGAATGTTTATCTATAGTAGGTAGGTACCTACTATAGATAAACATTTATACACCTATGGTATCATCATACCTAATATTGCAAATAATAATATAATAATAATAATAAAATAAATTAATTTCTCTCAAAAAGTACACTTTTATAAATTAACACATTAGTTATAGCATGATTAGGTACATAATAAAACTTTTTGTGAACTGGAGTCAGTACTAGGTTCGAAGCCTGTATTACAGATCTCCAGGCGCTATTTCTCCATACATAATATAAAGCTGCTAATGTGTGATTTTACATTCATTGTAAATAGAAAATAACTAGTCACCATTTGTAATATATAGGTATATATTACAAAGGTGACTAGTTATTTTCTAAATTGAATCCTACCAATGCAATAAATTCAAACGTATGTATATTGCTGCCATTTGTTTAGATACTTTTAAGATAACTGTTGTATAAAAATATAATAACTTTTTCTAAATTCGCAATACTAATATATAAAGCTGTAGAGTTTATTTGTTTTTCTTAATTTGCTTGAACGCGCTTGCCTCAGGAACTACTTGACGGTTCGATATGAAAAATTCTTTCAGTGTTATATAAGATTTATTGAAGAAGTCTATAATCAATATTTATTTATGAAGTTCCAACGGGAACAGGAGTTACGCAAGTAAAACCGCGCGCGGAAAGCTAGTTTAATTATATAATTTTTTCCGTATATAACCCTCAACTACAAATGGCTAACTACAGCGACAAGTGTTTGAAAACATCGTCGTTTATAAAACTATATTTATACCCACATTACATATTGACCTATGTTATATATTTCACACTGCCGTTACCGGCAAAGCGGAAGGCAGGCGAAACAACTTTTAAGGTTGCGTGCACCACATAATTTTCCTAGGCATGCAATCTGTAGGCGGCGCGAACATGTCGTCATTATATGAGACCAAACACGGCTACTTCCTTTAATTAACCCGTTTCAGGACTAAAATCTAGTCTCTGGCGTATTCAGGAACCATTTTATCGTTGTTTATTTTGCCATAAAACAACATTCCGTGGTTCTGCGCTTCTCAAATTTAAACATATCATTCAGCCAATTTCGGTAAGTGTAAATAAAACGCTTAGTTTAATAGTTGCTCGGCTAGATTCCGCCGATGTACTTGACAAATGCGGCAAAACATAGTATGCCGAAATCGGCGTACCCAAACCACGTGTCACGCTCTGTGCGAGGAATACGTGTCGAAAGTTTTAAAAAACTTTTGTAATAATCGAAGTAATACGCCAGTTTGCGTGGTAAACTGTGTAAAATTAACACTACATGAAAGAAAAAGGACACGGGGATCACTTACCATCGGCCTAGTGTCTTAGGTATACAAACGGAGCTATGGTCTTAATTTGAAGCCCTGTCGTTTGGTCGAGCGCCCGAGACCAAGCATTTATCTAATTAGGAACGTAACAGTCTGACTCGGACCATACACTTCCGATACCCTCGTAGACTCGAAGTCATAGAGGCACGCGAACTGTAAAGTATAGCGACGCGACGCTTGCACAAAACTCCCCTAAAAAAACCAAAAGTAATAATCCTTCAATCTCCCCGCCAGCGATCGCCCTGAGCCGAGGTCAAAGTCCCACAGGACCTCTTGCGCAAGTTGCTTAGTTTGTAGTTTTTAAACCATTTATCTAGGCTGGAACTCTGCTCGCCTTTATGCCCGGTGAAGTAGCAAAAGCCTCGGGGCTAAATATGCGCAAAAAAACTCGGGCCACTGCGAGTACTTCTTGGATCATCCATTGTTCTTGTACTACCAGCCATACAATATTTATTGCCACTTTGATTAATATACCTTAGTCGGTTCTCACGTATGTTTAATTAGAATTTATGTGTAAAAGTAGCGCGACATTAACATATCGACTTATAACGTCAGACCTAACTTCTTTCGGCTAATTCCATTAATTAATTTGTTGTTGCACTAAAACCTAAATTTTTAACTTTTTAGTCAGGGCCTATTTTAACAACATTTCTATCTTGCCAGACGCATGATCCATCCAGCAGATTTCGGTGCTTTTTATACAACAAAACATTTTTTGTGAGACCCAAACCGAGAGTGTTTGTATCTCACGTAATGACTAGGTACATAGATTCGCCGCCATTTTTGTTATCCTCTTAAATAAATATGTGATGCTAAAACCAGCTACTTCCTTTAATTAATCCGTTCACAGGTTTCTTAAACTGAGGTCCACGTCACGAAGAATAATATAAGAAGAGTTCGTACAGTAAGTTTAATACTTACTGTACGAACTCTACTCTATAAAAGTTTCAAACTATCATTTACTTGCTCGATTTCACCCACAAATTCTTCTTCCTCGATAAAAGGACTATTTAACAATTAAATATTTTTTGTTCAAATCGGTCCTGTAGTTCCTGAAATTAAAGCGTTTAAGTAAACCAAGTAACAAACTCTTCAGCTTTATATATTAGATATAAAAATAGATGATAAATACGTGAAGCAAAAATTTTGTACCCTTTTTTACGAAAATTTCGCGGACGGAGGAGTATGAAATTTCACACACTTAGGAGAGGAGGTTTACCAGATTTTTACTCATTATTAAAGTAGTTTAGAAAAGTTTAAGAATCCCTGCTCTAGTACTGCTAAAACATGGTGTGGCTAACGTAACACAGCGTCGGCTAAAGCCTTTGATCAAGATTCTTAGGTTGACTTTCACGTCGCATATATTTTATTTAGGTAAATAACATAAACGAAGCAATGCACCTAATTAAATTAATTTAATGCTGACTCTTCGTGCGGACAGCGCTTTGAGCTTATGTCAAAAAGCTAAATAAGAACTTGGCATTATGGTATTCAGATTGTTTACGCATCTAGTTCTGCTCTAATACTGCTACTAAGTAATAAAGTTAGCTCATCATTTTCGTGTTTTTATAGTTCGAAAAAAGACAACTAGATCTTGTAATTTAAGAATCAGTATAGGTACTTTTGGATATATTTAAAATTCATAGAATTAGTTTTATGAACTTACTTTTCTTTTTTTAAAGTTTAATGCCGTAGTGAGAAATGAATATCTGTTGAGTTGCTGTGCCCGCCAGGGTGCATAATTGATACCGCTTTTATTATAATGTTACAGACTCAGAACAACTAGCCATGGTTCAAACTACTTGAAACAAACTATTTCTATAACCACTGAGTCATATTTGAATACAAAGCTTTACCTACTAATTTTATTATGTAATGGCGTCTTCAATAAGCGGTATATTTACATGATAAGGTTTTTATGTTTTAATCCCCGACACTAAAAGATATAAGTATACTATAAGTTTTACAGTAATGTGTGTTTGTGAGTCTGTTTGTGGCGGCACCGTAGCTCTTAAACGCGCGGACCGTTTTTATTTATGACAAAGTTAAAATAATAAAATGATATGCATTTACTTTATAGTTTATCTTTAGAATGTCTTACTTAACAGTTACTTCACTAGATACTATTACCTGTTAAAGGTACGGCATATATTTTGGAAGCGCCTTATATGTGTAAAATGTTATTCCAATAAAACGTGTGCTTAGCATTGAAACCTTGGATAATTGTAGGAACATTATTCCATCTGATCCTATAAATAAAACTAAACCTACGCGAATTTGGGAAACCCTTTTCTGTCTTTTGTTTATCCTTTTGTCGAAATTATCTCTGAGGAAGGGTTGAAAGGGGTTTTCTATCTTGAGTTTCACATTCTAAGTTTTTAAAAGAGCTTACGACTAATATTTGAGAACTGATAATGTTAAACAATTGTGGTAATTAGTAATTACAATATTAGTCATGTTGAAATTTATTGGTTTTAAATAATAAATAAGCGTAGATACCTACTGTTGTTGCTAATTTAAAATCTGCTATGTGTAATTTTTATCTAAATTGAGGTTATAATATGAAAGACTATTAACTAAGAAAAGAGAAGTATAAAGACTCTCAATGTCAAATTAAGGAACATATCTTAGCTGCCAATGAACTGCTTAAATTACAAACTTGTAACTGTAGTGGTAATTATTATATGTCACAATCCTCAATGTCTACTAATGAACAAACTAACCCCCTTCATACTATCACTACTAATAAAAATACCATAAGACAGGGTGGCAATTCTTATAATAGTTCTAGTTGTCAATCATGTCATCAAATTAAGTCTCATAGACCTAGTATAAGGAGCAAAGAGGCGGGATGTGTAAAAACTTGTATTATTTAAGACACATTAGGAAGGAATCTTAGTAGATTTATTAATCAACAGTCCTCACAATCTATTTTTAATTTATGTTTACCCGGTGTGCATTACAGTGGTTCAATCCAAAAATTAGATTCAATTTGTTTAGAAAGTGAATACAATAGATTCATTATTTTATATGGTGATAGTTTGTCTGTTTGTAGAAAGGACATTTTGGACTTAGTACATAAAATGACATAATTTAAATTCTAAATATAACAGTCAGTTCATATTATGTGCATATAAACATATTTACGATCTAAATATGTTGATATATAATATATCTAATTGTAACCAGTTCCTATGTTACTTTGATGTAAATACTGTTTTAAGAAATTTAAAACTGACGAATGGTACATTGTACCTACCATATTTTTTAAAGAAACAACTTGCTAATTTGTTAGCATTTAATTTTTTTATTGACTCAGATAATAGTAAATTATCACAGAGTAGCACCTTAACTACTCTAAGTTTTGTTGACTGTAGAAATAAGGATGCAGACATTTCTAAGGTGTCTAAGTATGGCCCTAAACTTAAAGTTAGTATGTCTACTAACTCCAATATTTTAAACTAGATTTAAGGACAACAGTAGGCCTTCATGATATAAATGTAGTGCATCAAAACATGCAAGGTCTATCTGGCAAAGAACTAGAATTAAGTTTATTTATGGAAAACTTTAATGTTCACATTTTATGTTTAACAGAACACTGGTTAAAAGATTTTCAATTAAACTACATAAATAATGATTATTATATGGTACAAAGTGCATTTGTTAGAAAACAGGAAATACATGGTGGTTCATTAATAATTGTTGCATCTCAAATTAAAAGTAAACCAAGACCAGATATTGTAAATCTTTCTGTTGAGCGCACCGTTGAGTTGTCTTGTGTTGAACTGCTGCATCATGTAGTCATTTGTGTATACCGTCCACCACTCAGTAACTTTGATATATTTGTAGCTGTCATTGATGATGCCCTAACGAAGGTAAGTTGTTTAAGGAAGTCGATAATAGTGTGTGGAGACTTCAATGTTAATATACTTGAAGCTTCATCTGCTGGTGACAGACTCATTAATTTATTTAAATCTTTTAATTTTAAACATATTTTCAACGAACACACTAGAATCACAGCACACTCGTCCACTTGTCTTGACAACTTATTTTCAAATTGTGAAACAAGAAATTCTCAGATTTTAAATAATCTCACCTCTGACCACTGTGGTCAGTTGGCAGTATTTCAAGGCACTAAAAATAGGACAACAACTAAGATAACGTACCGACCTATTATCACTAAGCGAGTTAATATTTTTAAGGAAAACATAGTTGCAAAGTTAGATCCTTGTTTGTTGGTACCACGAAATCCGAATAGCAATTATGAAACCGTATTTAATGTTGTAGAGTCTGAATTTAGAACTACGCTTAAAACGAAAACTTTCGATGGTAAATATGATTGTAAGTTTAATGAATGGGCCACTCCGGGAATTTATAAAAGTCGATCTAGGTTGTATGAGCTATATGGTATGAAAAAGTATAGATCAGATACTGAGTTTGTAGAGAAGGTTCGAAAATACTCTAAGACTTTTAAAATAGTTTGTAGCATTGCTAGAGCCAATCACATTCGACATACAATAGAAAACTCCACTAACAAAATTAAAACAACCTGGGGAATAATAAATAAAGAAAGTGGCAAGACTTGTAATCGTGATAAACACTTAGAACTAAAAGTTAATGATAAAATTATTAGTAATAAAGCTGATGTAGCCCAGGCGTTCAATAACTTTTTTGCGGACATACCAGTAGCTACTACGCGTTCAATAAACTCTTCAGCCAGTGAGGCTGCGATACTTTTACGTGGGAACGTGCCTGAATGTAAATCCTCTTTCGAATTCAAACATGTTACAATAACGGAAATAATAAATGTTGTTAAATCTTTTGATTCGAAAAATACCGAAGATTTATGGGGTATATCGGTAAAGATCCTAAAAGAAATAATCGATATCGTAGCACCTTATCTAATGGTTATTTTTAATGAATGTGTGGATACAGGTACTTTTCCTAACAAAATGAAATGTAGTAGGATTATACCTTTATTGAAATCTGGCTCAAAAGACGACCCAGCAAATTTTAGACCTATTTCTATTTTGCCAGTGTTTAGTAAAATATTTGAAAAAAATATACTTAACCAGCTCCTCAAGCATTTTAACTTAAATAGCCTCTTGCACACAAATCAGTTTGGGTTCACTATAGGTCGTTCAACTTTAGACGCTGGGGTTGCTCTTATAAAACGCATATATGATGCGTGGGAGCATTCTCAAAATGCCATCGGTGTGTTTTGCGACCTCTCGAAAGCTTTTGATTGCGTTCAGCACGACACACTTTTACTAAAACTTCGTCATTATGGCATTGATAATGAAGCACTCGATATTATATCTTCGTATCTTTCACAAAGACTTCAATGCTTTGACGTAGGTGGCGAAGTCTCTGAAACCTTACCCGTCAAACTCGGTGTACCACAGCGCTCCATATTGGGTCCTTTTCTGTTCCTGGTCTACATTAATGATTTACCGTATTATTTGGATAACTTTTGTGACGTTGTGCTCTTTGCTGATGACACTTCACTTATTTTTAAAGTGGATCGTAATATTGATAATTTTTATTTTATTAATAGTGCACTTACACAGATAACTCGTTGGTTTACAGTTAATAATTTAGTTCTTAACGCGAAAAAAACAAAATGTATAAAATTCACTACACCCAATGTAAGAAATACTGGACCCAATTTGATAATAAATAATGAAGTGCTTGAAACTGTTAACTCCACAGTATTCCTCGGAATAACATTAGATAACAATTTGAAATGGAATGCTCATGTATCGAACCTTGCTAAGAAGTTAACGTCTGCTGCTTATGCTGTTAGAAAAGTGAGACATCTCACTAACGTAGAAACTGCCCGTATGGTCTATTTTAGTTATTTCCATAGCGTTCTTTCTTATGGAATTCTTCTTTGGGGAAAATCGGCCGATATTCAAAACATCTTTATCTTACAAAAACGGGCAATAATATCTATTTATCAGCTAAGTGCCAGATCCTCTCTAAAAGGTTTATTTAAAGATATAAATATATTAATGGTAGCTTCTCAATACATTTACGAAAATATAATGCATGTTAGACATAATTTAAATAAATATCAAAAGAGAAGTGCTTTGCACACAATAAATACTAGAAATAAACATAAATTGTGTGCTGAATACCACCGTTTACAGAGAGTTCATTCTTCTTTTGTGGGGCTTAGCTTAACTCACTTGTGTTGGAACATGCTATGCTGAGTTAAAGATTAGATTTTTTTTATTATTATTGACTCCACAAATGCTACTGTCAGTGAGTTTGTCATGCTCCCTTTGTTTGTCATTGCTGGCGGTGGCGATGTGAGTCGGGTCGCCTCCTTACCTCTAATATGGCGAGGGAGGCGATGGCTGTGTGCTCACACGTCATACTCGTGAACGGGTGCTGCTTGCGGTGGCTGGTCGTCTTGCTGATGGATGTATTTGAGGTGATAGTTTTTGTGTCCTCTATGACGAGAGATTTACCTCGTGTAGTTTGTTCCTTAAAAATGTGCGTGGATGTTTCCTCCGTTTTCATGTGCAAGAGGTTATTTTTCTTTTCCTTGAGGATATCTAGTAAATACTTCGCCTATACTGATGAAAACGTTTCAGAGCGTACAACCCCGGAGTTTCTTTCTTCCTTTCTTCTCCGGGTCGTCCACTTAGGTAGCTAGTGAAAGGTTGCAGGTTAGCTAGGGTAGGATTCTCGCCGGCGAGGACCGCGTTGCGCCCCTACCCCTGCTCTGTAATTGAGCGCCTGTAGTCAGTGCCTGTGATCATATCCTCTTTATATCTACCTTTTTTTTACTTCAGTGGCACCCTGGGTCGTGGTCCTAAACCCCATGAGGGTGCCCTCAGGTGTGTGCCACTTAGATATAATGTGACCACTTGCAATTTGGATGCGGTTTTAATTTTTTCTTATAATAATAATGATTGGTTAATTGCAAAAAATGCCATAGGACAGACGGACGGACTACGCAATCTGTAGATTTGCTATTGCCTACCTACTACTGTAAGTTACCTAGTCGGATATTTTATAGAGTAAGAATTATCTGTTAGCTATAGGTTTTTTTTTTTTAATTAATTTATCTTCTTACATTGTAATTCTGACAAGTGCAAGTGTATGTAATTACCTAAGTGCTGAATAAAATTCATTATTTCATTATTAAAGTTATATTTATATTTTAATCTTGGTTTAGCTTGTTAAGCTTAGAATGCTTTTCAAGGCACGGAGGGTAGTCACTCAACTAACCAGACTCGGAAATAAATCTTCGATTTGACTCAAAGATTCAATGTCAGGAGCGGGAATCAAACCTCCGAGACTTATACCACAGAGTTTGTCTTAATTTTATTAATACCACTTAATGTCGGCAGTCTCTCAATGTATTTATTTAAGGGAATCCAGCATCAAAGAAATTGTGATTTGTGATTGTGACAGCGTGTATTAAATTTATTTATTGATCTTCTGATTCTTATTAATTAACACCTAAACTAGAAAATAAACATATAGACAAACGATTAATTCCTAAATGATTGTTCAGTTCTAATTAGAGCTGGCTTTTAAATCTAAAAAAAAACTGCTTGCCTAGCAATTCTATTCTCTGTTGACTTGAAGATAGTTAGATTATATTATTCAGGGAACACAGACGTTGGAAATTCTGTCAGACTCAAATTTATTCCATTTGATAATTTATATCATTAATCTATTAATAAAAAATCGCAAGGAGGAGAAACAGTTAGAATTATTTTTTCCTCTTTGCGATTTTCAAGTTATAAAGGACATTAAATGATATAAAAAAAACGAACATTTATTAAAAAATTAATAACGAATGACATATTCTGTCTTAATTTTATTGGAAAATAGCTTAAATTATCCGATTTAATATTTATCTATATACCTAATAGAAATAAAATTGATGATTGTCTTGGTCAAGATGATAAACGTTCAAGCGCTCAAACTTTGAGAACTAAAAAGCAATAACTATCTAGTTCGCCAACTTCATTGTAGCTATTAGGCTAAACTAAGATAAAGATAACTTTCAACTCGTTAACTCAACTTTTCGTGTTATTTAAAGCGAAGTTTTGCAGTAATATTTTTATTATCTCGGAAAGTGATTAGCATTTTACGATGTGATTACATTTTAACGAAACGATTAAATTTTTGAATAATAATATAATTAAGGTGGAGGTTATAACGACAAATATAGGTATCTTGTTAAAAAAACACGCAACCCGCCTGGCAAGACAAATAGACTTTGATGGCTGAGGATCAACTTAAAAAAAAAACATGTTTTTACCGTAAAGTTATTTATTTCAAATTATTGTTCTTTTTGTATATTTTTTAACATATTGATTCATTTAAATACGCTTGTTATTTATTTTATTATGATTTATGAAACGTACATTGACCAGTGCGACTGGACACACTTAGAATTTGTCGTAGAGTATTTTACTAATTATTTAGTAATTGATTAAAAAATTTGATAGAAGGGATACTGTACAATATTTAAACACACTTACTTAAGCCCTTAGGAATTTATTTTATGTGCATGAAAATCTGTGTACTTTATTAGACATAATTATAATATAAATGTAATTAATACTTAGGTTTCATTATTTTCACATGCTGTAAGTGTAGGTAATGGAAATTCTGAAACCAATAATGTAACTATACTATTTTTTATGTGAAGTAAATTTATACTAATATTATATACTGTATACTCGTAATCACGACTGGTGTAGCCCATGTCGAAACTTCACGTCGGTTTAATAAAATTGTAACTTGTGTCTTTTCAAAATGAATGGTATTTATAGAAAAAGTCCTAATATGTAATGTCCTAAAATTATGTAATTTGTACTGAGATCATCTATATCTACGGCTAAAACAATAATACTTATGGCGCCATCTGTTTACCTTTTTAAAAAGTTTGTGATTAGGTATTAAACAACCATATAGGTATAAAGAGTTGCTTTAAATAAAGAATAGAAAATTTAATTCAATCCCTGTACCTTTACAATTATGTAACAATTGCGACAGTGTAAAATATTAAATTTATCAATACTAAGTCACATTTTTTCGTTATAAATTTTATAAATAATAAAGTTTATAAATAAAAAAAATAAAACATTTTATGCCTAAGTTAATTAAAGTGAGGAATCATGACTTCTAAAGCAACTGCAAGGTCTGCCATTTAACCGTCGCGTCGCAAAGAGACATCTATTTTCGTTGCATATATAAGAATAGAAATGTAGATGCATAATTGAAATGCACCACTGACAGTTGCTAGTATATGTACCTACATATACTAGCAACTGTCAGTGGTGAATTTATATTAACATTCATATATACTACCAAGTATATATATGAATGTTAATATAAATTTTAGTTGACCTTTCCTTCGTCAAAAAAATAAAATAATGCCATGCGTATTTATAACTACGGTAGGTATTTAATTTAAATTAAATTTACTCTATTATCTTCTGGCGACTAGTTTTAAATAAATTGCAATAAATATGGAAAATCGGGTATATCAACCAAAATACTCAAAATAATGAGTAACTTAAAAACGGTACTAAAACTCAGAGAGTACTAATACTATAAATAGTAATTTAGGTCAAAATAATATAACTTTTAAACACCAAGCTGAGCAAGGAAAATGAAGTCAAATTTTGCAGTTTGAAACTAAGTATATTAGCTACCAGCTAGCTTAGTCAGGTGCTATTCAACTTTATAATTGAGTTTTGTAATTAAACAAGTATACGGTATATATGTTATTTATAAGTTGTGTATATCAATGATACCGAGAAACTAGTGTACTACGCGGAAAACTCCGTACTTGTTAAATAATTTACTTTTCTAGTGACATTAATCATTCGCCGTAAGTACTTATTCGTGGTATCGGCGTAATATTTTGTTGAGTGTTAGAACGTAAGTATGGTATGGCAAATGACCTGTGCTTTTTCATTATGTAAGTATGCATGTCAAGTGTATTTATTTCTTTTCACAGCTACTGTAGTTTATGGAATTAATAACGGGGTGGGGGCAACATTTTGTACGATATGTTAAATATAACAACTTGACACCTACAGTTGGGTTTGTAGAATTTGAGAAACAAATTATATCTAGTTATCAATTCTATGATCTAACCTAAACCTATTATTATATATGTATCTACAGATTGAGAACGTAATTCCGTTGTTTTACAATATGCAATTGATTGCTTTTTAGCATAGTTGTCGCCGTATTTAGTCATCGCACTGACTCTGGTGCTGTGTGGTTCTATAGGAATGAATTGTATAAACGTTTTTGAAAGAAAACATAGGTTTGTAAGAATTAAATACGATAAAACCTAATGGTTTTAAACCATTGCACAATTTGAGCTCTTGTCCTACAGAATATTACCATTAACTAATATATATTGAGATGAAAGATTTGATTAATTGTTTGCATTGAATAGGCTCCGGAGCTAATTGACCGATTAAAAGAAATCCACCATTATGAAGTAGCTTTATATTATCCAGCAGTAACATAGGCTTTATTTAATGATAAAGTTCCCATGGAAACGGTAGCTACGCCGCTGATACCACGCGCGGGAAGCTAATCCTTTAATAAATTACGAAACCACACACGACATAAATCCATTTGTGTATGAAGAGCACATGAAACATGAAAAAAAGATCAATACCTACATAACATATGGAGCTTATGCGTTGGACGTTGCGTGTCTCCTTCACGGGTTATTAAGAGAATACTGTCACAAGCAAATTGTACGTAATATTTTCATTGTATACCTACTAATAATACCAAAAAATAACATAAAATATCTTTAGGTAATAAAGTTTTATAGGATTTTTATGTTATTAAACACTAACTTCTATAATATATAAATTTGTAAATTCACTTTAACGTTTCTTTAAAGTTGTGAGTTAACTTCATATATATTCATAGAATTTTACGTATTATTAGGAATAAGCAGAGTATTGATTTATCCTATGTAAAAAGGAAATATGAAACAATTTAATAGTTCTATATTCCCTTTTGCGATCACTTTTTAATCTACCTATTAAAAACTTTTTTCTTAAGATTTGGATGCTTGTAATTCAAAAGGTATATACTAAATCTTGGACCTTGACGTAACATTGGAATTTTAAGAAATAAAATGTATGTTTTGAAGGTTACATATAATAATAATCTAATTTATCTATTCCTTTAAATTGGTTACTAAAACTGGCGAAATACATCTTTATTTTGTTTTTGGTAGTCGAATCTTACGAAGTTAATTTGTTGGAGAGAAGTGCGTAAGCCACTCCAAAAGTGTGTAAGTTTTGTTTTGCTAAAACAAAACTAAATCAATCCGCGGTATGGCGGATAGAGCTTTCTCTATTAGATATATTTTTTTAAGTACATATTATGGAGTATTGCTATTTCCTTCTTGTTGTTTTGAATTATTAAGCATATCTACCTATGATATATATCTACCTCACGTTTAGTATTTTGTCGAGACGGGCAAGCAAGACTGTACTTTATGTTCTCTAAAATGTGTGAGTGTGTGCTAATAACTACACATTTTTGGAGTGCTCAATTCGCACGACTTCCCACAATGTTTGTCGTCTGAATTAACTACCGACCTACCGCCTAAATTAGTATTATTTAAAAGAGTGCCTGCCATTGGCAATGCAACTCGTCTGAATAATCCATAAAACCTTTAAATATTTGTACAAACCTTTCAATGTCCTTGCTACAATACCTTGCAGGTATTTTGAACAGTTTATGATTAAAATTATTAAATAAATTCAACTTTATTTCCACCAAATAAACTTTGATATTAAATGCAAATGTTATTCGTCTCTTCAAAAATCCTTAATAAGAATGAGTCTTACAGTTTGTTCCGTAAATAAAGGATAAAAAAGAAATACATTACGAGTATGTCCGAGATTTTTTTAAATCGTACATGAATTGAAAGAAACCGTAAACGCAGCTACATGAGAGTAAATATATAAAGGAGTGTATAACGTAATGCCGAGGCGAAGCTACTACCTAGGTATATGTTTAAGGGATTTATTTACATTGCTTTTTTGTAACACTCCATTACCAAAATAGAGTAATAATGGTAATGTACTCGTAACATAGGACGTAATGTACTGTTAACGACCTTTTGGATGGAGGACATAAAACCTACAACACTTCACACACATTTTTAATTTAATTTCCTAATGACATGTATTTGTTGGAGTACCTGGCTTTAAAAAGGGGTTTTGAAGCAAAAGATATGAGGCGTTTTACCCGCTCTTTGAAAATTTACAGTAAGGATGGTGATGAACTTATAATAATCAGTAAATTGTAAATCGTACATTTTATTTGTTACAATACTTTAATTAAAACAAACAAAGCTAAACTAAAAATAATAATATTACAGAATAAAACTTCTAAAAAAAATAGAAGAATTAAAACTACCAAAAGTAAAAACTAACCTATAACTAAAAACTATTTCAAAATGGAGTCGCTAGGCAGCCTTTGGAAATGGGCAAAGTATACACCAGCTCTCTGGGAAGACTCTGCCAAACTACCCAATTTTAGGTACTTCTGCGGTATGTTACGAGTTGTTGATAGTGTTAGTTTCACAAGGAGAGCACTTATTAAAATTTGTTATTAATTTATTATTAGCTTGTAAGTAATGGAGTTGTAATTTAGAAAATAAGTAACTAGAATATCGCATTGGATTAGTCTGTAAGGATATTGTAAGAAATAAATAAATTAATAAATGTTTTAAAATGTTCTTGTTGATATCGATTCAGCAGAATAAAATTAAATCCAATTATTATATTTTTTATTTATCACTATTTTCTATCATTTATTTGATGCAGAATACTAAAAAAACAGAGATTTACGAAAAAGTTTCAGTATTATGTCTTATATCATTTTTTTGTTAACCCCATATCTCGCAGATATACGACCGGTGCCGTTGTGTCTACGTGTGGATACTTACGTTTTCATCTAACTTAATCTTACTTTTATTCGCAGTCGGAAACTATTTTATACTAAAATGGCCAATGTTCTTTAATTCATTTATTTTTGTTCTGAGGGCTTGCTTTTGCTACTTCATCAGGCATAAAGGACTTGGACCTTGACTCAGGGCGTACGCTGGTGAAGTATTCCTTATTTCATAAAACACATGCAGTATAGTAAAAATCAGGTGTAAGGTTGCAGTGTAACTAGCAAGTATACTTATATCCGGTGCAAGTTTCTCAAAAGCGCTCCTAAATCTTAAACTTGGTTCTTGTCTGGATAGTTGGTACGTCTAGCACTCTTGGCATGGATGTTGCTAGTTTCAATAAATACTCGTTTGAACTTCACTTTAGGTCTTTACTTGGATACAGCTAGTACGACTCCGTAAATATGTCCTCATGAAATCACATTAACAAAACATGAACCAGTGGTTCATGTTTTGGGGATTAAAGAATTTAAGGTTTTTTCTTTATTCCTTAGGCACAGATAACAGATAATTATAATATGAATAATAGTTTTGACAATACACAATAAGTAAACCTGATATCCAGTTACAGCTGTACACAACTTTTATAATAAACAGTGTTTAAAATAAACAGTGGTTTATTTGCGTTTAAAAGCTTATACTAGCTGCTAGTTTTTTTTATTGAATTTCATGCTTACACCATTTATATATCTCACATTAAGGTCATAGGAACATATTTGCAAATAAAAAACGAGTGCTTTTAAATTGTCATTTTATTTACTTATGGACTACTTCATTCGCATTTAACGGACAATTTATCTGAAAAGGGCATTTTTACTTATTTTGTGTATCTTTGTAAAAGGGAATATCGGGTCTTTGTTTATAACTTCGTAAAAATTAATCACTTGTAAACCAATAAATTTCAATTCAATGCTAAATTTTGACGAGTGATATTCACAATTCGTTTTTGAAGATTTTAATTATGATAAAACATAAGTCATTAAACATTATAGCTCATTATTGCCTTACATCATTCGCAAAAATAAAAAAATCATTTTACCGATAAAAATTCAATTTTCTGACGAATTGTCCGTTACATATCTAAACGTTGCACCTTAAGGGACCTTAAGGGGAATATTTATTTTATCTAGTTTAGTTTAGTTTTAGCGGTTAATTGTAATAATTCTTTTATAAAAAAATTCAAGGTTATCAAATTTGCCACAACATTTGTAGTGGCAGGTCAATTTAGCCAGTTATAAACAAAAAATAATGATAATTAAAAGATAAAATCCGCAACTAACTTTAGTGACAAACTAGCTGTGTCCGCGTCGTATTTAACAAAAAAATATAAATATAATCATAAATAAAATTAAGTTATTCCTTATAACATCAGCTACCTGCCAGTGAAAGTCCCGTCAAAATCGGTCCAGCCGTTCCAGAGATTAGTAGGAACAAACTGACAGACAGACAGCCAAAAATGAAAAAAAATGATATTTGGTAGGTATATTTGCCGTATATATACATTCCTGTGCATGTAGTAAAATGCGACTATTTTAATATTACAAACGGACACTCGGATTTTATTTATTGGTATAGATATATATGCCTTCAGTTGTAACGTAATCAGTACATATGATACAATTTAAGCGGCTGTAGCCCAATGGCTAGTGCGTCGGACTTGCGATCATGTGGTCGGCTCGTAACACAAGCATTTTAGCTGCAACTGCAACGACTGCAAAACTTTGCTTGTAATCTTTTAACAAAAAAAAAATGGCAGTTACAGAAAGGCATACATTTTGGAAGTACCCTTTTATATAAAGAAAATATATGTAGTCTAGCTAAAATATCAAACACATAGCGTTTTTACAATAACAAAATAAATAGAAAGAAATAGGCACCGTTATATTAAAACCTTGCATCACTTACACCTAACAGTGAAATCAAATTACATCGCCGTCAGACGACCAACGAATATGAAGATATTTTTGTATATTTTTTATGCATTCACACGTTGGCCTGAAGTGTTCCGTGCTTCCATATGTCAGATAATTTAAATCTCGCTGGTGTACAGAGTGTAGGTAATCTAATTGCAAATATTCAGGCAAGCTTCCGAGCGCCAGTAGACGCGGCCTGAATTTCAAATTAGCCTTGTACGGAACTGGCCACTTTCGTGTTAAAAGAGATTCATTGATCATCCTTTATAAATTCCAGACGAAACAAAAATGAAAGTTCCTTTTACTTGTTGGGAACTTGCTTTAGTATCGGAAATTGTGGCTGCGATTTTCAAGGTTACGCGGTTTAAAGATGAATTAAGATAGGTTGTTGGGATTGACTTCTTAGATAAGTAGTGGGTTTGCAATGGGGCATGAAGACAACAAAAATATAGTTAGTCCGTCAGTTAGATTACTAAAAAAATATTCGACACGTATTTTTTTATTTATCAAATCAATAAAAATTGGCAAAGCAACAACAAACTATAAAGTCCAGGAGAGGGGGGCTTGTGATGTCACTACTAGGTAAAATTGTATCTAGTGTGTCATTAACGAAATTTCAAGGTGCTGTATGTTCCTTATTTTTTGTTTAAGGAACCAAAAAAAAATCGTTTTGGTAATCTGACGGACTAAATAGATTTTTGTATTCTTCATGCCTATTGCCTGATGCCTTTACTATAATCTATATTTGTACAGATAAATAAAATTGAATTGTCTATTTTTGTAATGGAAATATAACTGTTTCTTACTTTATGTATTTATATAGGGTACCTACTACAGAAAACATAGTTAGATTTATTTTGTCTGTCTTTTTGATCCAGCTAATGTAAGTAACGGCTGCGCGCGTAGCTAATTATATAAGGCATAAGCTATATTTCAAAATTGAGATTAATAAAATTCGACCACCGGCAGGATTCGAACCTGCATCCTTGGGTAAAGCCCCCAATGCCTTAGCCAATTAGGCTACGGTGGAACCCTACCGATCATCGAAATTTATTAATCTCTTTGTAACACGTCTCTAACGGGGACGGTAGTGCCATCTATCGGTAATGATTCGCATTACTTCGATAAATATCTCCAAAGTTACATTTGGTATTAAATATTAAACGATGACACCGCCCTATTTCACATTATTAAATGTTTTGAACTCTTTATGGGAAAGATTACCTTATACTATATTTCAAAATTGAGATTAATAAAATTCGACCACCGGCAGGATTCGAACCTGCATCCTTGGGTAAAGCCCCCAATGCCTTAGCCAATTAGGCTACGGTGGAACCCTACCGATCATCGAAATTTATTAATCTCTTTGTAACACGTCTCTAACGGGGACGGTAGTGCCATCTATCGGTAATGATTCGCATTACTTCGATAAATATCTCCAAAGTAACATTTGGTATTAAATATTAAACGATGACACCGCCCTATTTCACATTATTAAATGTTTTGAACTCTTTATGGGAAAGATTACCTTATACTATATTTCAAAATTGAGATTAATAAAATTCGACCACCGGCAGGATTCGAACCTGCATCCTTGGGTAAAGCCCCCAATGCCTTAGCCAATTAGGCTACGGTGGAACCCTACCGATCATCGAAATTTATTAATCTCTTTGTAACACGTCTCTAACGGGGACGGTAGTGCCATCTATCGGTAATGATTCGCATTACTTCGATAAATATCTCCAAAGTTACATTTGGTATTAAATATTAAACGATGACACCGCCCTATTTCACATTATTAAATGTTTTGAACTCTTTATGGGAAAGATTACCTTATACTATATTTCAAAATTGAGATTAATAAAATTCGACCACCGGCAGGATTCGAACCTGCATCCTTGGGTAAAGCCCCCAATGCCTTAGCCAATTAGGCTACGGTGGAACCCTACCGATCATCGAAATTTATTAATCTCTTTGTAACACGTCTCTAACGGGGACGGTAGTGCCATCTATCGGTAATGATTCGCATTACTTCGATAAATATCTCCAAAGTTACATTTGGTATTAAATATTAAACGATGACACCGCCCTATTTCACATTATTAAATGTTTTGAACTCTTTATGGGAAAGATTACCTTATACTATATTTCAAAATTGAGATTAATAAAATTCGACCACCGGCAGGATTCGAACCTGCATCCTTGGGTAAAGCCCCCAATGCCTTAGCCAATTAGGCTACGGTGGAACCCTACCGATCATCGAAATTTATTAATCTCTTTGTAACACGTCTCTAACGGGGACGGTAGTGCCATCTATCGGTAATGATTCGCATTACTTCGATAAATATCTCCAAAGTTACATTTGGTATTAAATATTAAACGTTTAATATTTAATACCAAATGTAACTAGTAATGCGAATCATTACCGATAGATGGCACTACCGTCCCCGTTAGAGACGTGTTACAAAGAGATTAATAAATTTCGATGATCGGTAGGGTTCCACCGTAGCCTAATTGGCTAAGGCATTGGGGGCTTTACCCAAGGATGCAGGTTCGAATCCTGCCGGTGGTCGAATTTTATTAATCTCAATTTTGAAATATAGTATAAGGTAATCTTTCCCATAAAGAGTTCAAAACATTTAATAATGTGAAATAGGGCGGTGTCATCGTTTAATATTTAATACCAAATGTAACTTTGGAGATATTTATCGAAGTAATGCGAATCATTACCGATAGATGGCACTACCGTCCCCGTTAGAGACGTGTTACAAAGAGATTAATAAATTTCGATGATCGGTAGGGTTCCACCGTAGCCTAATTGGCTAAGGCATTGGGGGCTTTACCCAAGGATGCAGGTTCGAATCCTGCCGGTGGTCGAATTTTATTAATCTCAATTTTGAAATATAGTATAAGGTAATCTTTCCCATAAAGAGTTCAAAACATTTAATAAGGCATAAGCTGCTTTTGATTTAGTCTGTCTGTTGGTTTGTCCGGTTGATCCAGCCGTTAGATTAGTCGGTACAAAGAAGCGCACAGACAGCCGGAAAACCTTTCTATTGTGTCTTCGTTATTAGTACGTTATATATGTACATTCAAACAAACATACTATTGAGACACAATAAATAAAAAGTATATCAATGTTTTCATAGACTTAAAAGGCAGGTATTAGGAAAGCCATTTAAAATCCTTGTCGAATGATAACATTCCATTTTCGAAACAGCCGTTACTTTTTAATTTGAGAGCAAAAATTAGGAAGGTACCTATTTTTTGCTTCTAAAATACAGGTGTATTTCCATATTTCCGTTAATTTATGTATCCCTGTTGATATTTATAGGAGGAATGTTTATTGAGTTAATAATCAAATTTGAGTGGAATTCATATTCATACAAAAAGGAGGTAATTGAACCGCTGCGCTGGACTGTGGTACCTATCCTGTTATCGTTTGATATTTTATGTATTATAGGTAAAATTCTACCGACTATGAAAAACGTTTTGAGCTATAAAGATTTTACGAGTAATAAAATGTTATTGTTTTATCTTTCTATCATCTTACAATAAAACAAGCTATTAAATGTAAATGTGCATTTAAAGGGTTAGATTAGTATTCAAAGTAAATTAAATTCGTGATATTTTATGACTGATTTAATTATGCGATATCTTGTTATGTATTTAATTATTATATTGTTCGTGTTCTACGAATCATTATTAAATACATAATAGAAGTAAATGTCTAGTCTTCTGTAACTTTGAAAATTAGTTATCATTCTAGTGAATAGATACTTATATAAAATACTAGCTTCCCGCGCGCGGTTTCACCCGCGTAGCTCCCGTGCCCGTGGGAACTTCGTAAAAAAATATAGC